>OX388348.1:30939689-32267200 GCA_947579665.1 Sympetrum striolatum
ATCCAAAAATACTCCTCAATACTTAATTTCTTCCTTCCCGTTGAGAAAACATCGACAACTACGCCAGGGATTTCTTTTTCATGAGCTCCATTTTGGCTACTTACTTTCGTGTGTTCAAAGTCTCGTGGAAGAAGTTCTGTTTCTTACTTCGACTAGCTCTTCAAGGAAATATGGTAACTTGATGGAACTGATTGATTTTTAAGCTTATCATCACCGAGATTGAGCAACTTTTTCTTGTTATCGATTATATAAATTCTGTACCCATGATGATATCTCTACCCAAAATAAATTAGTATTTTCTAGCTAAATTTTTTATATGTCTTACTTTTAAAATTAAAAATTTAACTTTAGGTGTACCGCTCATATTCACAGCTATCCCATCGTGGCTTGAATGGAAGAGTAGATTTGGGAGTCTCTATTTCTTTATTAAGTCCGGAATGAATACATTTATTTATTTAAAGCTATCAATACTATACCTTAAGTTCTACAATATTAATTACTGCCACTTAACATAATTATCTCTTTATATTTATGCATCTCCTTCATTATTTATTTGTTTTTTTTCTAATGCTTGAAGAGGTGAAACATGAAAATGAATACTTTTTCATTCGCTGCTCTATGAGTCTCTCAGATTATAATAAATATTTTTTATACTGTTAATTATATAATTGAAAAAACATGGCATTCATGGGTACAAGGGATTCATCAACTTCCTAGTACTAACTGTCAACCACGATTTACTCGGCAGTTATAAAAACTATACTGACTGAATAATGCTATAGTAAATCTCATTAAATTATTTATTACATATCATTATAGGATAATTGTTTACATCAATCGTATTTATAAAATATAAAAATAGCATGAGACATTTCTTCTCTGAAAATATTTTGATCGAAAAATATTTCTCTGTTAAATCTGTAAATTTTCTAGGTGTCACTGCTTATGGTGAAATAATTTCCTTTGGCTGCAAAAACAAAAAGAGAACGGAAAGGAATACATATTTATATCTATATTTCTTATCGACCGGAGTGTCTTGATGGTAACCTTTTTAAACAAACCCACGTTGAAAAATTCGGGGCAATGTAAGGGCTGAAAATAAATAAACCCTACGTAACAATTGGATTTTATGAAATATTTAAAGGCCTCTGAAATAAAAGACAAACGTTTTTTCGACTTTCGTTTACCAACTATTAGTTATATTTTCCTCTTTTGGGTCCGATTTTAAGGCTCGGACGTTCGTTTGCGCTGATGAAGGAGAAAGTGGCGAGAGGGAATCCTTTTCACTCTCTGTAAACTCTAAATCGAAAAATATATGTTGACATAAGCGAGGAAATAATTCCCGCGAAGCCAATCGTGTAAGAGACTGAAAATATTCGGTTGGTTTTAAAATGAGTGTAGCGTTCCGAAAACAGAATATCACTTTATTCCACTTATATCCACATAATATCACATATTTTCTTTCGATTATAAGTGGTTCTCATAACTGCGTGATTCAATTATAATTATAATACATATATTATTATATTTAGTCTTATTTTCACTTTTTTAACTCCATATTTTATGTTGGAAAGTGATTCATATCACTGGTTATCTATAACAGTCAAATCAGTATGTCTAAGAGAATGAGGATAATATCTGTGTTGGTGGAGGTGTTTGTAAACTGTTTATTTGACTCGTTTTTGTTATTGTACTGAATGAGCCTATTGCTATTGTTAAGGTGTGTACTGTCCACGGGAGGTTTTTGGAAGGGTTTCCCTCCCGTCCTTGGGCGAATGCCGGACAGATTGCATTGTAAATGCTGGTAATCATACCAAATTACAGAGTTTAGATTGAATAAATAAATAAATTAAGTAATAATTTTAAGTGGTCAATTTTGAAGATTTTTCTCATAGAATTCAAGAGAAACTTTGAATTATAATCTAATAATAGAAGTATACTGTGGAATGCTTCCAGGATAGGATAAACGGACAGACCTATAATGATTAAGTATTACGACACTTCTGAAATGAAGTATGCATGCGCATAAAATCTTGAAGGAAATAAATCCTTATGATTTTAATTATTTTGTCATGTTCGAAGGAACATTCTGATTTACTTCATTATTTTAATTGGTATATCTTGAATATGTAAGTTTAAGTGTGATGTGTAGTTTGTTATTTTGAGGGTTTTTGCGAAAATATGAATGACTGATTGAATATATGAACAGGAATTCTATGCAAAGATAAACATCTAAATTATAATTGAGATATTACACAATTCTAGTTCATCTTTTCCAACTAGGGCAATTTCATCACAAAAGATTTGATTTCTACACAATCTCTCCATGTCAGTAATGCGATTTTCAATCGTAACTAGAGGAACGCTGTATACCCTAAGGGTTCTATAAGCAGAGTATATGGACCCCTAGAGGTCGATGACGGTATTCAGGTCGTCGATGGAGATTCATGTGTCGCAGCCAAGTGATGAAGGGTTTGATCTATGAGTATTATACAGCTGAAATTTAACTCAACCTAACGGTGAAATTATCAATCCTTAGTTTACTCAATCTTGATTGTCAAAAAGTATTTTTTCCATTTTGCTATCACCTACAAGATTCACATTTCAACTAAAACGGCAATTCATTTCTAATTACTGATGCCTTGATAGCGGTCTATGCTTCTTGAGAATGCACTAGAAGCGTTCGATAGGATTATAACTTTGAGGAACACTGAAGTATTGCCCCGCAAAGTTCGAAGAACTTAAGGTGCAATACCGTGTAAAGTTTGCAAAGCAAAGTCTCAAGGTGTAACATTTTCTATCAAACGGCTTAAATCATATCATTAAATGTTTGAGCACATGGTTGAAAACACTCCTATCTGAGGCGACTTAATAATAACTCAGTTCCAAAACTTTTTATTTAAACAAAAGAACTACCTCGTGTAAAATTTAATTGGAAAAAGCTTGATATTTCTCATTTTAAAAAGAATCTTTTTGCTGTCCATGGCTACTTCTTCTGCCGGTGAATGCTGCAATTTGTTTTATTCCTTTCTTGAAAGTGCTATCATTGACTCTGTCCCTTATTTCGTGTAAATGTTTTTAAATACCCGGTTTAGTTCGACGGTGAGCTAGTTTCTGCATTGAAGGCTAATTCTAGTGTCTATCAACGATGGAAATACTCGAAACTCCAATCATACTACGTTGAGTTTTCGCTTCTCCGGAACAGTTAAAAAAAACTCTTTCGAGACTCTTTTGGGAGAGTGAATGTCTGTTAATTCGAATACCTATCCAGAATCACGAGACAGGCTAACGATGCTCCGAATGGGGCCAATAACATAGATTTTTTTTATTCACTCAATTCTTTTAAGAGGAAACTGCATTTGAATTTGCCTGGACATTAAATTTTGTACAATTCTTTTTATTTTTACTACTTCTTTGTATTTATGTATGTTTTAATTTATTATTTATTATATCACATGTAATTGGAGTTTCCTGTTTGTGATTGATAGTAATAATATTATTATTATTATGATTAAACTATATTACTATCTAATCAATAGAGTTAGCTGTAACTTTGTGGAACTCCATAAAGGAAGCAGACGAAATAGCTTAGTCTTTGTTCTACAGAAAATTTATTATAAACGACCGGTTTCGACTAAGATCTATTCATCACCTGAAGATGACTAGATCTTAGTCGAAACCGGTCGTTTATAATAAATTTTGTGTGGAACTGAGACTAAGCTATTTCTTCTCCTTCGTATATTACTATCATTTTAACTTGAGACTAGAAACATCCTACTTTTGTAGCAATGGATATCATCAGACGACGATACATACTTTGTCTAAACAACCATTGTGTCAGGATACCAGATGGAAAGATCTCGTATTTTACTGGTGTAAATGATGCAGGAAAGTTTCACGGGTCTCCTGCCGGGTCACATCCTTGATGGTAGTCGACGTTTCGGCTCCTTCCCTTGCGGTTGTCTACATAAAAAGACTTCACTTCATCCTGATTAAAGATTACAAAGTAGAGACAGACGTCAAAAGTTATGATAACCAGTTTAGGATTATAATCACATTAGAGGATTTAGGAGAACCTTTATGTTTAGTTAACCTTACGATACAGCATTTTTACGAGACCTGAGTCAAAATTGACTTATTAAAATATTTAGTAAAGTTCATCATGATAGAGTAGAATTTGTCTCACCAGCAAAAGGTGGGTATTAAACTTCAAACTTTTATGTCTCTCTCATCTGTCCACTTATATATTTCTATACTATAGAAAAGTGATAGGTATTTATCTAATTCAATAGTATGAGAAATAGTTTATAATTTTCTATATCTTATAATAACATAATGATATTACAGAGTTGACGTAATTACTAATATTTTTATATGTTTATTAAAATTTATAAAAAAATGTTTATTGGTTTATTTTGTGAAACTGGTATCAATATCGTGATATTTTGTTTTCTGTATTCGTTATATATGTATGTACCTATGCAATGGAAAGGTGGAATTGTTTTGGCCCATTTAATATATAAAATCTAATCATAATATAGAGCATATTCGAAGCGTAATAGGAAAGGCGAATGGAATGCAAAAGTTAGCCAGTACAATTCTGAGGGGATGCTCATCGAGAAAAAAGATACTGCGTACTTTTCTCTGATTCGACCTCTACTTGAGTATTACTGTGCGATTTGGAATCCTCACGAAGTAGGACTAATTTCTTATCTTGAGATGGTTCAACGTAGATCTGCTAGCTTTGTCAAGGGATATTTAAGATTCGACAGCAGTGTTTCGGCTATGATAGAATCCCTCGGATGGAACTCTCTTAGTGATAGAAGACTTGAGTATCGACGGAAGCTTTTTGATAAATTTATCATTACCGATCTCGGGGAGGAGATAACAGATATTATTATCCCAGTTATATACTTACGCGATCTTGGGAGAAAACAAAAAAGCGATGCATGGAAGTAGTTGCCAGGACAGATAGTTACTTTTGGTCGTTTTTCCCGCGAAGTATTAGAGAAGCCAATAGCTCTCTAGGTTAGATAGGTATGTCGGTGTTTTACACCACCTGCCATGCGCGGCTGGCACATTGCAGGGTTTAAATGTAAATTTAATCTGTTATAGATCACCATACTGTGATTAGATGTGCGCTAATTAATTAGGCAATTCATAGAAATCCCCCATGGTCCCAGAATAACCTCCGTCTCCAATTAGTTTCTCGGAATCGAAGTGTATAAATCTGGGAAATGAGCGCATAGATGCAGCGGTGGCTGAGAAAACACGAGCCGCCGAAAATAACCCGGTGAGGAGTTGTCTTCTTCGAAAGTTGGCCGCGTCTCAAAGGACGTTCAAATCCCTTTGTTCGCAGCGTTCAATGAATTGTTTGTGTCTTCCAGAAGACTCTGAGGTACCATTTATGCGCTACGAAGACACTCTCTGTTTAGACTTTTCTCTACAGCAGTTTGTTTAGGAGAGCACTTCCTAATTTCCAGGAGAAGTTTTTATCAATGGAATCCACTTCGACTGGACGTTATGCTTTATCTTTGCCGAGGTCCTTCAGGATAGCTTTGTCTCGGATGTCTATTTCGCTGATGTTTAATAGGAAGTTCGATTAAAGCGAACACTTGCGAAGAACTTGGTAAAACTTTGAACAAATCTGATGTTCTGTTAACTTTTAGAAGTGTTTGGCTTGTATGAAGTTCTCTGAAATTTCAAATATTTCTCGATAATGTTTCCCTAAGATGATAAAGCGTCCCATTAACAGAAATTGAAGATACGCGTGGTAGATTAGTTGTTTGAGTACCTTCCAGGAAAGTGGGAGACCTGGATGCGAATCCCACCCATGATGACATTTTTCACTTCTTGTTTAACCATAAGATTTACTTAAACTGAGATTCATCGACGATGTAACTTTTGAAAATATACTAGGAAAATTGAAGAGAAAACCGTTTCTATGAGTGTCGGCACGTTATCATCTATTAAAGTGGTTCAATGTTGGAGTAAAAAAAAACTAAATTGTATCCCTTCCTTAGTATACATAATTTACCATCAAATATTGCTGTCTGATAGTTTTAGGATCGAGTCGCGATCCACCTGTAACCCTTCCGCGACCCACCAGTTGGGAACCGCTGATCTATTTATTCATGTATCATATTCATTTATTGTATTTAATTCAACAAAAACATTCAAATTCTACCTTTCATAGTCGATCTCCTTGAATTTTTGCTGGTTGTTTTCAATGTAAAATCATAAATCTGCCGCCAAACAAGCTTATCGAAAGTGCGCGGAAAATGGAACTTCATGACCTACTTGAGCCAAATGCCAATGAAAATTGCACAATAGGATGTGCACCCAGGAAAAACCTAAGGAGAAATGGACATGGAAAAAAGTCCACCAAGGCCGGGAATCGAACCCGGGATCTTCCTCTTGCATTCATCATTCAGCATTCTCCCGGCAAGAGCAGTTCTCCAGCAATCCTTGGTTCGATTCCCGGCCTTGGTGGACTTTTTTCCATGTCGGTTTCTCCTTGGGTTTGTTATTGAACTTTGATTATCGAAATATTGTAATGATTTCGAAAATACGTAAGAAGTGAAAAAACTGAGTAATGGTATTCTCACATACTGTGTTACCGGGTATAAGTTGACTGGTTACAACTCACCAAACTTCGATTTTCTATTCGTTAGCTTCCAAAATAGATCAGTCAGTAAATTACGTGAAACCGAACTCTAAATGTAATCGATCTCTTGTTAAAGTTTAGAACTCACTTAGACGTGACTATCAATGTAATATCCCCGTAACCACATCCTAATTTTGAAGTACGCTTCTTAGGAAATACGAAACCTTGCTTAACTCATTTCAAGTTTGTTCGTTCCTCCAACTTCCTCCCTTGCACTGACTTTCAGTAGTTCTTGAGTATGAAACAATATGCTCTCCTGGTATTTCAGGTACATGCTGCAGCGTCTCTCTTCTCAACATTTTCATGAGAGACGAGGGATAAGTATGACGATGTATCAGATATTGCATTATATTTTTATAGTCATTTTTTTGTTTTCTTTCACCATTGTGAATTGTTAGTATTGTGAAAATTTTTATTAGGCAGAATATGTATGATGTTATAGATTAATGGCAACAAGGATTCTAACTTAGGATAGTTTTTAAATATTTTTTTGAAGGAAAAGTGGTTTAGCTTTATCGGTGGAAACCTTTTTATTGGTGGATAATTGTGTGTAACATAAGTGGTTTTTATGATTTATGAAATCCCTTTATTTACTGGATTAAGTACTGTGACTACTGCCTAAGCTTTCCGAGGGATTTCATTTTCTTCTATGACCAATGCCAGGCAGATCACAAGTGTTCCTCTCGATCAATGTTATGTGCATTATATTAATAATTTGAAATTGTAAACAATGCCACCAGGTGATGCATCTACTTGCAGTGGAAATTCCGTTAGATGAATTACAACTTTTTTGATTTTTCTAATAATATTTTTAATGTTACCCTTTGACACTCATCAACATTGTTACTATGGTTTTATGAATAAATTTGTTTTATGTATAAAATGATTTCATATCCAGTAATAATTTATTATTTTTTTCACTTTTGCATAACTTCCTATGGTGCATACGTGGTAACGCAAATGGACTCTATGAAATTTAAATAAGAAAGTTAAATAAAGTAACGCAGGGTTTTGGAGGCAGACTGAGGGCACTCACCTGATATCCGCAGCAACGTGGTCGCTTCTCTTCCTGGAGACACTCTTTTGTATAATCGTCGTTGGGGATCCCCTAGATAATGGTAGATGATGGCATACCAAAGGCCAACTGACCCGCGACCTCGAGGAGAGAAAAAAAAAAGAAAGCGACATGCCGCCGAGTCCCCCCAGCCTGCCCTCTAGAGGCGGTCCTCCAATTCATATAATTACGTGACAATACATTTATTTTTGTTTACATATGTTAATCTATGAAAAAAATGTTTTTTTACCTTTCTTCTTCTTACATAAAAAGAAATTCCCGACTCAGTCAGACTTTTTTCAAGTACGTTTTTCCTTGGCATGTCTAATTTTGTTTCCAAAGGAGATTTTCTTTTTTATGTCTTTCTCTAAGGTATATTTTTTTCTCTTCTAAAGGTAAAATGTACTGTGCTAATTTTGATTATAGAAAAATTAGTTCAGATTTACTTATTGCATTATTAAGTTTCTTATTTTATATATTCATTGTATTTCTTGTCCCTTCAGCAATACTTGTTTGTTGCTTATTCTTAGACGATGAGCTCCGAGCTGTTTTCAAATGCATTGTATAATATTTTGTGATTTAATTCTTTTGTGCTATTGACGATCTGTTGACAGACCTTAGTCTGATGGAACGCACATTTGTTAAATTAAATAATAATAAAAAATATATCAGTCATTCTTTTTATGTACCCTCATTTATGCTTCTGTCTCCCGAGATAAAGCAATTATCCCCTCATCCATTCCCGTCCTTTTCTTCTCCCCTTAACTCCTCTCAGAATTCAATTTCTTACGAGCTCGTCGCTTTACTTCACCCATTTTCAGACGCAAACTACTTAATGAATTTATGTCTAATTTCATAGCGTGCTCATTCGCTAGTCTCGCACTAGACAAACGCTCAGACCCGAACTTGCGTCATAAATCTCCGTTTCCGTCATTGTTTAAAGTCTAATTAAGGAGAGTACGGCGAAGAAATTCGCGAAACTTTCGTGAAGGAGTTGGCGTTAACTTTATTCGTGAGCGGTGTTTCTCTCGTCACAGTTTACTGCTCTAACTCACGGAAATACGAAATTCACGAAAGATTTTGCATGTTGATTACCTTATAATTTGTACTTTTCAAGGTGTATGAATTATTATCAGGTATGACTTTATTTACTGTTTGTACTTTTGTTTCCTTGTAGTGTTTCTAAGCTGGCTGTTATCTTGAAGTTAAGAAATACTTAGAACACTGATGGAGTTAACATCAGGTCATAACCTACCTGTTCTCCATTTCTTTTTTGCCAAATCACTTATCTATATTATTTATCATTTATCACAAGAAGAGCTCAATCACATAGATCGCAAATTATGTAAAGAATATTTTAAACCAAATAACTTACTATACAATACAATTGACAACGCATCTAATTTTCCTAATCGATTTTCTATCCACGTTACCGATATTTTAATCCACATATATTATTGTTTACAAATAATACATACAAATACATGGTATTAACTTGCATACAATATCTATCATAAAGATACTGAGATATCTAAAATATTTAGATAAGAAAAATACAAAATATAGTTAAAGTATGCCTAGTATACTGTATAGATGTTTAGTATAATTTCTGAGTCTCTTGACTCATGACTTATAAAAAAGTTAGATTAATGTCCTTGAGGTTATTTTACGTCAAAATTTCTTTTCTACACACTGACTCAACGTAGAACTACATCAAAACCGGCAACAGAAGACTTAAGAACTCAGAGATGGTTTCACATTAGCCTTCCAATTGAAAAAGCTTCCGTTCTCTGACATTGAAAAATCTCATGATTTACCTTTAGGTGTGCTATTGCAAACATCTATGCATTCTCTTCAATGAAAATTAGGTCATCAGATCCATAAAGAATACATATTTTTGCCATTGACGGTATTTAGACTACGATATCTTGTCGAGTTCTACTACTCGCATCACAAAACGTATATAATATAATGGTCAAAGCGTATCAATTTGGGTGAAGTATAATTTAATTTATATTTATCACATTACGATGTATCAGAGGCTTCATGAATTGATTAATAGCACTCTAGACTATTAATCTAGCGATCCGAGTTCAAATCTCGGTGGGATTTAATCTTTAATGAGCACCTAGTTTTCCGCGTAACCGGTAGGTGTCATATCATCTAGAAGAGAGGTTAATATTAACCGTTGGTTGCGAATGTAGTTAAGCCATTGATATTAGCTTATTTTTTGTTTGTTGACGATTGTAAAGAGCTTCAGAAAAAACAGGGAATTAGAATTTATAGAAATGATTCACGAATTCCCTGCGCAGCTCTCCGTGACGTGTATTAATAAAAATATGTTTCGATTGCATGAATAATTTAAAAAGAGAAATTTCGTAATATTTAATAAATGTATGAATAATATCATCAAGGAATAATTGATGAACAGCCACCATGTCATATTCTCATCGCTTGAATAGGAAAGTAATATCGTATTTACAGTTTCTTGGCATCAGTCTCAGTATTTGGTAGTATTTAATATTGAAAGAATTGAGGGTCCCCAAAATTGTCTCTGTCTTCTACTATTCGGGGTTTTAAGCCTTTTTGTGGGTGGTTAGTATTTGTTAGTTTGTATTTCTAAAGTAATAACATTGTTAGTCGACCGTTGCTTCCCTGGTTAACCGTTGCCGCTCGATCTAACAACCAAATTGCGATGTAATCAATGACAATAAAGGAATAATCAAATTAGCCTTTCCGATAAAATTCAATTCGTTCAAATTTAAAGAGATTACAAAAACTATTATTTTAGTATACGGATGTTTTTATGGGATAAAAGTTTTTACTTATAGAAAAGCTACGGATTACTTCTGTTATTTTGAATTCAATGTTACGTAAAAAAGGAAGAAGAAAATAGAAAATCCCTCTACACTCTTTACCAGTTTCCGCTCATTACCCCCTCCGCTTTACGATCTATTATGAATCGCAAATTCGCTTCCTTTGTAACTCTTCTTTCCATCTGGTTAGTACTTAAGCTTTTGTTTTTAACTTTAAGCCTGATGATGGCGTAAACTTGTACCGAAATCATGGTGGCTCTTATAGATTCTTGTAGAAAATATACATCTTATTTCTTCTTCGTTTTAAAAAAAATGAAATTCTATTATTTCGCTCAGTACTTTTAATTTTAAAAGTTACGTATTTTTAAATTTCAAATATTTTGATTTTGAGAATCGACGCAAAATACACGTATCTTGGACAAACATAAAGAACTGTGGCTGTATTATGGGAAACAATTCGTTAAATAAAATTTCAAGGGAAGGAAAGCTGCAGACTCCTTTTGTCACGAAAGAAAGTGCAATCCGAGCGAATAGCAGACGTGAAAAGAACGTTTTTTTTTCCTGGTCCCATTGGCTCTCTTCTCGTTCGAAGACAATAGTTCCTGATGAAAGGGGGTGGAGTGGACATTTGGAAAGATGCGGGAGACTATTGCGTCCGAAGTTGGTCGTCTTGTCAGAGTTGCCGCAAGGGCTTGCATTGCTGCGGGAAAGGCCTTATGAGACATCTTTGCTTAAATAAGTGATGTGCAGGCGGATGCGGTGGTATTGGAGGAGGATTTGCAGCGGAAAGTGCGGTGCTGTCGCGAATTCGGGGAGGGAAACCTCAAGGGCGACAATGGTGCACTCTCAAAGCTCCGAGACATGTTTTTGTACGCTCTCCGAGCATCCCAAATGAAAGAGGGAAGATGCGCATGATTAGTTCTAACTTCAAAGTGGATTCAACCCTTATACCATTGAGAATAAGTAACTTTTATGGATCCATTTCATTCCTCACATGCACCCAAATATTACTTTAACACTAGAGGGACGGGAAGTGGTAATTTGACCAATTCGCTTCTAAATACCTATATTTTTACTTCTTTTTATCTTGAAAGCGTTTAATTGTTTGTTTTAGGCATATCTTTGTACTTATAGCAAAATTAAATTACTGTTTTTCCATCGATCGATTGCTTAAAGATAAATTTTTAGTTACAGCGTAGAGGTTAAAATCAATCCGTTAGAGCAAATATTGGCAGAGATAATTGTCGCGAATCTGGTATTTACTTTGTGAGGATTTAAGGTTTCCTATGGAAGGTTAATTTTGGTAAAATATTTACGAATCTTAAAACTAAAATATAATATAAATTATTTACTTCAATAATAATTTAGGGAATTAAAATTAACGTTAAATCAATTAAAACCTCTTCGTGTTGCATGTGAGGTTTTTATTGATTTGAAATATGTTAAAAATCGCTAACTGTTTTAAAATATTAACTTTCCTCTCAGCTAATGAGAATCTTATTAACAGGAAATTGGATATATGCAAACCAATGCGGTGTATTTAGACTAGTCCAAATGTTCACTTAAATGAGTTTCAGATTTCATCTTCATGAGTGTTCTATGTGATTTTATATGAGCCTACCGAAAGGAAGGCTCATGTACAATCCTATAGAATACAAGGAAATGAAGGAAATGGCATTTAATAGGGATTTTTGATTGTATATACAATCTTATATTCAACTTCCTTTTCCATAATCCAACTTCCTTTGTCTTTGTCGTTTCAGGTTCACCACCTCAAAAAACAATACATTCTTAGAAACTTAGATAATAATAGATGTCTCCTGAATGGAAATTTAAATAAATAAAAAGAGAGCCAAATAGCAACAGCGTATGCTCTACACGAAACTCAGGAAACCTAGCTCTGGCCTACCACGAAGGGTTAATATTTGAGATATGAGTTTCTTCCATGATCAAAACTTTGTATTGCAACTTCGGATTGGAGGGATTACAATGTGCCATCCTTAGTTTCGAATTTAGGCAATGACTCTTTAACAAATAAAATAGAGGACTGAGAAAAGTGTCATTCGTGGAGTCCTTTTGCTTCATTTGCGTAAATGTATTCCCCTTATAGCATTCTAGCTTGGAGAGGAAAGTAAGGCCAAATCATCTCACTGTTCATCTTGCCTAGTAAGTATCATTCCCCTTTACTAATTCTTAGTAGCTTTCTCAGAGGGGGCGAGGTACTTCCGGACCTCTACTTCAGGAGTCTCCAGACTTTTCAGCCTGAGAGCCATATTAACTATCAAACAGCAGTTTGGAGGTCGACCATACTCGAAGTCCAATTAAAAAAGAATCAAAACATAGATGTGGTTTTTAATTATTCATTTAATATTATTAAATATAATAATTTTTCCATATTAATTGGGAAAAAACGTGATTTTGACAGGATATACGTAAATTTCCATGATTCCTTTCCGTTGATAGAAAGGTCTCCACGGGCCGGATGAGAGGGCATCGTGGGCCGCATTTGGGACCGTAGTTTGGAGAACCCTTCTCTAGTTGAATACTTAAACGACTGACTAGTGAACTCCCAGATATCTAAAATAGTCAAATTGATCATTTTTTATTTATGCATCTTGTTTAATGTCGTTGAGAATGTTCTGCAATTAATTTAAATATATTTCAGTAAAATGCTAAAAATAACAATACTCAAATTCGAAAATGGGATGTAATTTAGATATAACAAAAGCATAAATAACATGGCACGTAAAACATGTCGCGAGTTTGATATGTATCGTAATTACTTTATTTGCAGCTCAACTTACGGATAATGGCTTTATTTAAAATATTTTTAATAGTGAAAGAGTCTAATTTTTGTGTGCGCTGGAAAAGCTCAAGGTAATGCTGAACTTTTATTGAATTAAATAATTGAGATCATTAGCACATCTTGAAATAAAGAATCATTTTAGGATTTACATAAAATATAAGTACATGGACTTCTGGATACTCATGTGGATATGGCGTTTGCCTTCGGTGAAAGCGGTCCCGGGTTCGATTCCAAGTGGGAGCCAATGTGCGAAATGGCCCAATCTGTCGAAGCTTTTTTTAACAATATTACTACTAGATATTTGAATGCCTTAAGGAAATACTCTATAAATACAATCCCATACTTAGGGATGCAATGCGCTTATCGCATTCGTTTGTTTATTGTTGATGAGAAGTCATAAAGTGCGATAAATAGAATGATCATGGGCTCCCATTCATCTGCCATCCCCTTTTGCATTGTATTATACTGTGGAGAGAATGCAGTAGTAACTCCATCTTTTCAACTCCCATCAGCGACGTTTTAAATCGCCTGCTGATATTGTCGACGAACCAGTTCGCCCCATGTTCCGTCCAATTCATTTCGCACCCTAAAGCGATGAGTTTTTCGCGGCTCCGCATTCGAAATCTACTGCGACCTCATTTCCGAGATTGTGACCGCAGAGGCGATTCCCCCGGATAAGGCCAACCTCATCTTAACTTTCGCTCCTTCTCTAAAAACTTCGCCGCCCTGGGCGGTCGTCCGTCTCCCTTTCCGCCCGCGAATCCTTCCTGATTAAAGGTCATCATGAAAAACTTCCGCGCCAAGTTTGCCTCTTTAACGAAAACACTCGAATGTTTTTTCTTTCGGAAAAAATATGGATCAGGAACGATTCTTTTGAGAAGTTTAGATTGGAGTAAACACGAGCAGATTGCGTTTTTGGTGCTTTTTAGTGGTCGGATGATTCGGTTTCGAGTTGTTTTAAAATTATGCCATATGATAGTAGGAAAATTTGACATTTTTACTTCCTCCATATACGTAGTATAGAGAAAGTATTGTTTTCAGGAAAAAATCGACTTCGAGATTTCAACGGAAATAAATGTTTTGGGGTCCCTAGAACACGTTTTCACCATTTCCGGAATGATGCCTGTGTGTATGTGTGTGTGTGTGCTTGTTTAATTTGCTGTTGCTATCTCAAACCATAGTTTAAATAAATTCACATGTAAGTGGAAATAGCTTAATCTCTGGAATCTCGTGTCATAATTTCCGATCATATATTTAATGTAAAAATGGAAGGCTAAGCTTACAATTATTCGTATTTAATGCTGACGCTCATCTAATTGAAAGGCCGTTTATGTTCTCCTCATAATTGATGATTAACTGTATAACTTCTTTCTTTCATGAATAAAGAGATTTATATATGGTATGTAGACTACTACGGAAACTCAAATTTTCTGTACAAAATTACTTTGATTATTTATACTTATAAATTTATTGATAACTTATGTAGGTCATTTATTTTTCCCTCGATACATTCTTATTTTTATTATTATCAATTTTATTTACATAAAATCGTCTTTTATAATCAAATAGAAAGTCGTGCGTGAACCTTCAAGTAGAAATCACACTTAAGTGATTCTATAATGAGGATAAATGTATAATACGTAGTTTGTTCAAGTAATAATTCTGGTGATTTTGTAATAAAAATCAGAGTTGCTGCTTTGAATTCATACCTTAACTAAGAAAAAAGACTATTTGATTCTTTCAAACTTTACTCACATTAGAACTTAATATCCTTACTGCATTTGCATTCGTCTCTGGTTAATTCCTCTGAATCGTTTTCATAAAAAAACTCTTAATTTGATTTTTAAGTGAGTTATACCCTTAAAATTCAAACGAATAGGGCATAAATGCACAGTTGTATGTATGTTTTATATTTTTCAATTTTATATTTTTGCTTATCATTCATTGTGGATTTGAAATACTCTGGTATATGGAAAATAATTTAAGTCGAATATTAGCCAACCTTTATTAAATGGACTATATTCTTATATACATTGGTAGGCACTCTATAGAAGGAAGCGATATTTATTAATTTGGCAGATTAAAGAGGATGTACTCGAGGGTTTGAATTTGAAACCTTTAAAATATATTATCCGAACGTTATATTAGATAATATGGAACATTAGTCCTGATATGGAGGAACGATAGCTTAATTTGACATTAATTGATAAAAAGGCATAACTCATCATTGATAGCGGCAATGATAATTGATACGTTTTCCATCGGATTAAAGTGGGCAGGTTTGAGGAACATTCCATATGTGCAAAATTAACGAATTTTATATTAATATGGATTTCGATTGATATCTGCCGCGCGTCAATCTATTTTTGACCAACAGAACTTACCAGCAGAGAGAGGGTGAATCTGTTTTAAGTTGGCAATTTGATTGTAGTTTCATTAAAACATATTATTACATTAAAAAATTTGGAGTAAATATTAGTAATTTCGTTACATATTTTCAAACGTACGTAATGCCATTTTCAGTGTTGCCTTCAATTTTAGTATAGAGAATTTTGCGTTTGTTTTCCTTCTCTATGCTGATATTGGAGGCAATATAAACACTGGGAATTGTATAACGGATATCTGAAATTTATCACGAAATTACCGATGTTTACCCTATATAAAAGCAATCACATTGCAAGATTACATTACATTACAAAAATTACGTCACAAATATTAAATTACAGGTTTTTTACTATAATTGTTTTAGGGGAAAATGGGATATTAATAATATTAGCATACAAGAGTGTATTAATCACATGAAATAGGAAAATATACTACTACATAACATCACAATCATCGTACAAGCTGGCTTTTTTACCTATAGAACGTACTAGTACACAATATTTTTATGTATCTTTAGTAGTTTTACCATGTATCTGCTTGTATTTTTTAAATTCTTGTCTCATTCCGAATATTTGAGGAGCTTTTATTAAGCGAAATCCTGTTCGTACTAATTTGATAGTAATAACTGACAAAGTTAGTTTAATCTAGTGAATATTCACTACTCTTTTAAGTTATTTTCATGAATATATATATTTACTATTGATACATTTCCTGTCATAACATTTTAAACTCTTCTCGCAATTAGTTTCCATTTGTGAGATATTAATTTTTATGTATATACGTCATCACTTGTTCATTCTTTTTTGTATACCTCTATCGATTTTTCTTCTTTAATGTATAATACATGTAGAACTCTTTTAACCTACTTTCATCATCAAATTTAGCTATCTATTTGTAGGCTTTGCAGGGTTTTCACGCTCCCCTGCTAGTGAGTGTTTTTCTGCTGTGGAAATTTTTCCTAATCTCTTACCTTAGGTATTTTAGTCCGCATAGTATTTTTCTTCTTTGTACTTTTGCAAGCTATCTATTGCCATTAATTTCTCATACGACGAAGGGTTAGATATAAGAAGAGACTTCCTAGTCTCAATTTCGCCCTAGTTAAGTCCTTTTAATATTATTATAATTAATACTTTGACCAAAATGTTTTCTCTACCACACCTTATATCTATTGTCATCCTTAAAAGAATGACTTATGAACCCATGGTTTCACCGTATAAAAGATAGACGGTGAGGATAAAGCCAAAAATATCTCGAGTACATAACATTTGATGCGAGGAGCAAGATTTTGAGCGACGGCGATGAGAGTTGAATGGGGTCAAAGATAAGTTTGAAGGAAAGTCAAGGGTTTGGAAAAAATCAGATAAAAGATGTGCTTAGGATGAAGAGTTATCGGGATCAGGAGGGTGTAGCGGGAGAGAATGTATCGAGAGGTTGATATAAAATTCGCTCGGAAACTTAAGGGAAGCTCCAGATGAAGATTAAAGGGTTCGTTCTTATATTAATAGAGAGCCCGTCGTTACCAAAATTTCACAAGAGTTTCCTCCAACTGAATTTCCTCCCGAAAAATATTAATTTTAGCGGAGTTTGATTTTTCTCTCCACTTTTGAAATTCTTTGCCAGCACTGATGCGCCGGGCGTAATTTTTCTCCTCTTCAGAGACTGCCGTTGGCATTTAGGCGCTCTCGGCGGACAGATCTTGACCCAAAGATAGGATTAACACAAAAGGATTTCCCAAAGTGTATTTTTATAACTAAAGTGGGGTTGTAAAAATTAAGTAAAACAGAAAAAATAAGTTGTTTCGCTCATTTACGAATCGGCGACGCCATCGAGCCATTTGATCCCGTTGTTGGGGAAAGGTCACGATGATTTTCTATAGAGTTCTCCATATCCGGAATTCGAAAATTGATTACATAGATGACCCGAGTTCGATTCTCTGATACAGAAAATATATTTTACTTTATATCTTACTCGATTTCAAGCTTATGGATCATGCGTATTCCGCCATTTATTGACACCATTCATGTATATTTATAGGAAAAAGGCTAATGGAGGTGTTAGTAAAATTCATTTGTTCATCGGCAAACAGAAGAATGTATAGGACAAGTAATTTTCATGAACTACATTACAATTAATGAATAAGTAATTTAATTGAATTACACATCATATCCATATATTACAAACTTAAGATACATCTTATAATTAAACAAACAGAATACTAAAACGATATATACCTAGAAAGACACGAATTCAGTTATTCTATAACATACCACATAAAATGATTTGCAAAGAAAATATTTTTTACTCTTCTAGGGAAAGTTGCACCATTAATATTCTCCAATTCACATTGAAGCAACATATTGGTACTATTATTTGTTAGTTATATATCTAAAATATTTCCAATGTTTGAGCTATTCTATTTTATAGGAATCATTATTTATCACCCCTCCCTGCATATGTTTGAATAGATTACATCTTATGTAAATCATTATTTAATCCTTAATATCTGATAACAAACCCTTATGGAAGTTCTACAGTATTAGGCCAGACTTCGTGGAAAGCCATAATGAGGAATAAAGAAGTAACTTCGTAGTTTCCACAATTTTTTATTTAAATACTACCGGTTTCGGCTAACGCCTAATGATGGCGTTAGCCGAAACCGGTCGTATTTAAATAAAAAAAGTGTGGAAACTACGAAGTGCCTTCTTCATTTTCCTTTATGGAAGTATTACTTCTACCATTTTTCTGAAGCCATTTAAATGGTTTTAACTTCTGCTATCCATCACGGAAAAGTTATAATTTTTTCTAGCTCTTCGTTCGCGTAGATTAAATAGTTTTTGGTGCCCCTGATTGTCGAGGGCCCCCGGCGGCGACCCCGTTATTTTTCCTGTCACGATCTATTCATAAAAGGTTATCTGGTCATTTTTTATTTCAAGAGGAGCCTTAAATGTATATAAACTATCCTGTGGTGACAACAGAGGTATAAAATTAAAATGAGGCTGGCCGAGCTTCAAATTCAAAACTTTCAAGTTGCAGCGGTCCAGAAAGTAATCGATAGGACATACATTAACTCAATTTAGAGGAATAATGGGCTACCAACCCTAAAACAATGAGATCTTTAAAGAGGCAAACCATGCCAAAGGATGAGTGCATTTTTTTCATGAAAAACAAACTTTGTGATTTTTATTGAATAGGGCTATTCTTATGTTTTGATATTTAGAGATTTATTTTCGTACTAGGACTATCTCATTAAATACAAATATAAACCTACGAATTTTCCTTAATTCCTTCATGTTTTATTCTGACCGATGACGAGAGGGTACTTCTGAATAAAATCCTGTTGGAAGTATTCTACCAATGTAAATCAGCTGAAAGTTTTCTAACGAGTCCTATCTCGAATTGTTAAGTTTTTATTTATGAACGCCAAGATCGCAAAGTGGCCATTCTACTCGGTTCGTTTTCAACGTGAATAATGAAGACGTATGTAATAATATATTTACCAGATATAGGGAAGGTTTTCAATTCGTAAATATATCTTCATTTCTTTGCTGCTCCGCACCCATATAAATAAGCTTCCAATTTTGTTACCCCTGCCTGAAGATAACGATGATTCGTTGAAATTGGTCGTTTAAAATAAACTGTGGAAATAGTACTCGCTCAATTTATTTTCTTGTATGTAAATTTGTTCAAAATCGATGTTTGTAGGCCTTTTTTTAGTTTTAATGTTATAAAACTATGAATGTATATATTTAAGTACGGGCCTCAGATTCTCCTTATGAAAAATAATTGATACATGCATTTCTGCCAGAAATACATTGAAAACTGTGTTAGCTATATTTTTATATCTAATTGCTGCACATTTTCATATTGTTATTTATTCAAAATGCAACTTATTATTCCTATGTCTTTTTGTAAGGTTGCAGCTCTCAAAATGAAAATTGTAACCTCAATCCGTTTTCATTGGTCCTAAGGTCAATAATATTTCTCCCTCTACGTAATGTAACATATCTTATGGCGTATGTTTGTCACTTTACCAGTCTATGTGCGAGAATATGCAGTTCAACTAATTTCACTGTGGTATTAGGAGAAGTTAGGATCGAGTGGGCTACGTTTGTAAGTACTCAAAAAATGAGTTCTACGAGAGAAAATTCGTAACTGAGGGATGTTGGAAATGGCATCCTATGACACGGAAAACTTTGAATGGAGAGGGGGGTAATAGTAATTATAAAATACTAATAGGATTAGAAAATAAAAATCTCGAACATGCTATGCAAATACACTATAAATATAAAGTATCGAATCGATAAGTATCACAATTCCACGTGAAAGAGTAATAAATTCTAAACAATCGCATATATGGTACATAAATACATTACTAATAATAGTATCAAAATAAACTACAAGTACTGATATAAATAGGTATCAAATAAAATCAGTAAAGTATGATTCATTAAGTACAGCACAGAAAATACAAATTCGTTTTAATGATCAATGAATATAAATTAATACATTCGTCTATATTACGAATTAGATCATTTAGTCATGATCAATGCATCTCCAGGTCACATACGTCGCATTCTCGATGTTGGTGTCTGAAACTGCTGCTCTTCGTCTTTGAACCTTATTACATTGAGCCTGTTTGGCGGGGAGCCTGAAATTATAAATAAAAACGGCGTTAGATGAGGAATAACCAAAACAAAGAATCCGCAGCAACTGGGGAGAAAGAACTAAATTATTGAGCATAACGAATCGACCATAGCCTTGAGGAAGATGTTGCGCGTTGAATAATACAGTGCTTTGCTTTACTAGTCTGTTTTGCAATAAGGTAAAGGATTCTTTGGAAAGATTTATAGTTTTGCAAAGAGTGCATTTAAGATATCTCTGAATAGATACTCAAGTCTTCTACCCCCTTAAAAGCCTTAAAATTCCCCATTCAGCTCCGTTTGTGTCATTTCTTGATAACTTGTCTCACCCTTTATTTCATGTAATATAATTTATCTGTTTTCTCTAAGGGTTTTCTCTTGCATTGTGTCCTCAATTTCTTTGTGTTTTCAATTTAATTTTTTGACCCTCTCCCTTCAATACTTGATCGATCCATTTCCTCTATCGGTGCTTAAAAACTTCAATGAAATCCCTGTCCTCCTCATCCATCTCCAGTACCTCTATGTTTGTTTCTCAATAAACCCAACTTACTTTTTCAGTATAAATCTCTATCTCTGCATATCAACAAGTGACATATCTGGGCATGCATTCAGAATAATAGGGTTATCGATGCAGGTAACAAAATGACGTCAAAGCTATAAAAATCGTAGAAGGCCAACATAGAGATGTTAAACGCAGGATTAGCTTTGGAGCAATCACGAAAACAATGTTTCTATTGAATCGAAACGAAAATATCTCCCATTTAGAGTTAAGTGTAGCATTTTTATTTTGATACAAGATAGAAAAAAATCTTTCCTCTATTTTAATAAAACGTTTTTGGGGGTGTTATGACATTAAAATTACTGAGGTATGAGAGAAAGTGAATAATGGCATTGATAAAGGACTATCGTATTGAAATGCTTAGAAAAATGTTGCTCGTAGATTCATTGTGTTTCACTACGTGGACCCGCTCTTTACATAGCATTCTGGTTTAGTAAGGTGGGCAAAGATAAGCTACCTCATTCCTCATCTTGCCCAGTAAGCCTCATTCCCCTCTTCTATTTCTTGGTAGCTAATATTAGTGGGGATGAGTTTCTAACTGGCCCTCAGGTAGAATAAGTTACAGACAGACAGTTTTTAGAGTTGTTGAAAATTTCGATGCGGTACCCTACCCTTTCATGGTCAATACCGTATGACGTACAATACGTGGGCCCTTGACGTACAAGCAAACTCGCACGCGTCATTGGGAAAGTAGGCTATATCCGTTCTGTGTACCTCAAAAGAGGCATTTCCGTCCAAAACCTCCGCTGGCTTCTCTCTCTTTTAGCCTTCTGTGAATGGGGAGTGAATTCAGAAAGTGAAAAGGCGCAATCGCCGGGTGCGGTAGAGTGCCGCAGTCGGAGAGAATGTGCGGCATTTTGTCGAAATTACTCAAGATCCAAGTTCTGCAAATAAATCTAGAGGAGGAATTGGGAACCGGGGAAGTCCACAATAGGTACACGAATGTACAACTTTTCGATAGGTTCATAATGAATGATATTCACGATTGCTGCACAAGGGGAAATCAAAATCTTTAAATCCCAAAACATAAAACCGGAATTTATAATAAATCTTTTTATGTAACCACCTGCAGATTTTGGAATGCACTCCCGCCTGAAATTCAAAATGCTCCCTCCTTACCATCATTCAAAAAACTTTGCATCAAATATCTCTCACAGGGATAACTTGTATGATTTGTATAACTTTCTGTATATATCTATGTATAGTTTAATGATTTAATATTTCATATGCTAGTAATTTTCAATATATTGTATAAATTCCTGTATATACCTTTGTATTATTTAACGATTTCATGCTGTATATATTAGTAATTTCACCATTTAGTTATTAAAAAATATTGTTTGAAATTTCATAACCATTCGCAATGTATGTATGTATATGTACAAGGGTAAAATGGAAGATGGGACTTTTTAGTCCCAATTTCGCCCAATAAAGTCGTACATAATAATAATACGCCTTAAAATTACCTTGTGACACTATTTCTCTGATTTCTAGGTAGTTTACTTCACCCTTTATGTTATCTAACATTTTTACTTTCTCCATATACATAGTATAGAGAAAGTATTGTTTTCATGAAAAAATTCGACTTCGAGATTTAAACGGAAATACATGTTTTAGGGTCCCTAGAACACGTTTTGGTCATTTTAAGAATTTATGTGGGTGTGTATGTATTATTATTATTATGAGGGGTCTTTATTATAGGCGAGATTTTGACTAAAAAGTCTCCTCTTCTATCTAACCTGGCTACGAGTGTGTATGTGTGTGTGTGATTGCGGGCGCAATAATGAGAAAACTATAAGCCGCATCAATGCCAAACTTCATATTAATCACTTTGGTAGGTTCCGTTAGAGTTGTTTAGTTTTTGGACTAAATCGGTCAACCGGAAGTTGGGCTTTATTCTTCGATGCTCGTTTCTGTTTGTGCAAAATTTCTCCTTTAATATGATATTTAGGTATGTAACATTATCTATAAAAATTTCAGAAATTTTAATTAATACAACTTTTGTGTCAAAAATTTTTTTATCACTTTCACACCCATGTAAAAAAAATAAACCAAGGAATACGAAAAAGTTTATTTTACCCCACACTAAGAATTTTAGCAATCGTTTACAGATGGTTTTATCGAAACCTCTAGTCACCGTCACCCTTCCCTTCATGAAGGCTTCCTTGGCCAAGGCAACTCTTAAGCGAACCTCATCTGTGCATCCTCCATCCCCAGAAACAGCACTACCCAAATCCAAGAATTTATTAACCCGCTCTGCTTTTACCCCATCCACTCTAATCCAGAACTAAGCTTTCTTTCCCTTAGTAAACCTTATTACTTAAGCTAATACTCTAAGTCAATTTTCATTCTAAATTCCCTTGATTTATCGTTTAGTGCATTTACTGCAATTTGTTAACCCTTTTCCGAATCACAAACAATTGGTTCTTTGACCGCATACCTTACCGAGTTCTTTACCTACGTTTGCTGCGGCATTTCGTCGAAATTCCTCAGTAACGGACTCCATGTTCTGCAGATAAATCTCGAGTAGGAATTGCACCGGGGGAAGTCCGCCGAAAGTGCCTCGGGCGATCCGAGTATTTTTGGCACCGACTGGAAATACTCCGCGAACCAATTCGCGCAGCCACTCCTCGAAAAAATCTGATCGTTCCTTCCGCTCCAAGGGATCGACATAAAAGACTCTAAACATTTCCGCCGAGAAATCGTTTCGCCAAATGGAGCGATTGATATAAATATTTCCTCGCTCCGGTAGACTTCGAAGGCTGTGTAAACGGCACATTAATTGAGTCGAGTGCTCGTTGTTTCTCCGGTTTGCTATCGCGGAGTCTCAGCGGTGCTTTCTCATAATCCAGAGCGGGTCGTCATTTACATATCTCTGGGCTCCTAACCGTGTTGTCCTTAGCAACGGGGACGCGATTCCGGTTATGCTATACGCAAACAAATTGAAACGTCCCTTCCGAGGATGGCGTCTTTTTAGGGAAAGCGTATGACTGATTTCTATACGGAATTTCCGGGAAATTATGTTTTCGTTAATATCTTGTGCTTGTTCATAACTTATCTTTATTATAAAAGACTTATAAAATAGGTCGGTGATGCCAACTAGGTGTTCAAATATATAGTTTAAAGATTTTATTAAAATTAGAATGTTTATTGAAGCAATGAAATTAAATAGGCATTAAAAATAAAGAGACTAAGCTACTACATTTAAAGTGAGTATTGCAATTATAGAGTTCATTTTCTGATAATCTACGCGAGTCCAAATTTATTCTATTTAGTATTTATTCTAGTAATATGATATGAAATAATTTTGTCGAAGTACTGAAACCATCAAAGAATAATATGTCATTCTTTGATGGTTTTGGTACTAACAATACACTTAATTTACCATCCGCGGTATACCTTATATTAGTAATATGATAGTAATCTATTTTATTCATTATCATAACTGAAATCATTCCTTGACATTTGAATGCAATTAATAACGCTATATTAGTATCACTTAAATTTGTTTCCTCAGCAAATATCAAATGAAATTGCCGGAAAATACTCGTAATATTTATTTAGTAATTATTCACATTTTATTATATATATCAATAGAGTTTCTTTTTGTTACTATACGCGATCCCTAATTCATTCCGAAAGTAACACGGGTAATTTTTTTACAATAACGATAATTCATTTCACAACAATAGAATACATAACTCGAGAGCTTTTTCACATTCAGCTAAAGTATGAGAATAAGAGATATTTTACCTTTCACTTAAATTTTAATATTTCTACTACGAATAATAGCAAAAATAGAAAGAAAATACATAAACTCCTCGACATCTTTGGAGAAATTTGTTCCAGCATTCCGTAAAAAGTGTAAACACCTTTCGTAATCACACTCAATAGCTTTGTCGTCTGCATGCAAAACTGACTTCATTGCTCCCCCACCAAACTTTCCTGCCTTATCTATTTCCCCCATTCCTTATGCCAATTCAGGGTCATCCAAGAAGAATGAACCGATTTCTAACGGGGTCGTGCTATGCAAGAGCATATCACGCGGATGAAGTATAGGGAAATGCGTCGCATTATATCAAGATTCTATTTGAAACAGATTTATTCTTTTTTAAAGACCGTGTAAATTTAAAGGTATTGGTCATAAAGGACAGCCTTGTCTTCATCCCCTTCCCAACTCAGTCCATTCCGATTTCCCATCTCTTATCCTTACTTGCACTGTTTGATTTAAGCACTAATTTCGTACCGATCTTCTATCTTTCTAATCCAACCAATGTTCTTTAACATCCCCATCACTTTTGGCCATTAAGTTCCGTGACATCTATTAACATTTCGGAAATTATATCTATATTAAGAGATCTTCAATTCTGGGGGGAGTGCAAGTACCATGAGTCTACTTTCCAAATCGATCGCTTTCGCGTATTCTTTGCTAAGAAAAAGAATTCTTGAATCGCTTCGTTCCAAAATTCATTTCCCCGATTTTTCTTACTGTATCGGAAAGGCCTATATAACAGGGAGATTGCATTATATTGGTTAGATCATCTGAGAATACACTTTCTCTGAACTTATTTATTAAATTTATCCTATGTAATAATATTCTATTTCCTAAAAATTCCCATCCAAGTCCAAATCATTTGATTAATGCTAACTGCTTTATCGTAGAATAATTTTTCAAAACGTACCGCCTTTCGTTGTACCATTTATAATTCCCGAATACAACACCTGTCGGCAGGATCCCATACACTATATGCATATTGAAGGTGAAGCCTCTTGAATGCTATCGGGAGTTCATATTTTAAGACAGCGATTTTTGAAATATCATAAGGGATTCCCGGTATCCAGCCTAGTTGTTTCTCATACCAGGGTTGGGTGACTGCTCATGAATGAAGGCAATGGGTTGATTGAGGAAGAAACCGGATGTCACCCTGTGTATCCGGTATCTTATCTCGAGTAGATGCGGGAGGGATACTCTTGCACAGAAATCCTCCCCAAAAGCGAACAATGGGGACTCTTTCATTCGACGCCCATTCCTGAATCCCTTCCCTCTTCTCTATCAAAATACTTCGGGGAATGTTTGATCAGCGCCTGCCACACGAATGTACGCAACACTCCGATGAGTAATATTGAGTGTGATGAGGAAAGAGTTAAATGACTTGACAAAAACCTAAGGCAAATATGTTTATACATCTCCTTTTGACAAGCTTAATCAGCACTGTGAAAACTCGTTATAGAATGTGCACTCTTACAGGAAAACAAAATTCCTTCACAGCTTCTAAACCGATAGCTGTTAAAAGCAGAGTTAAATTGATTCCTCCGTTGCATGGAATAGCTGTCCAAAGGCGATTTGAAATGTACTTATTTCTTTTAAATAAACTTCAAATGTATCGATCATGTACGTTTTCATGAAAAATAATAATCCTTTTTTTATTTATATACGAATTGAATTGCCATTTCAAACATTATATCATTTCAGACATATTAAATTAACTTTATCAACGTAATATCATCAAAAGTTTGTAAATGGCTGATAATGTAAAATTATTGGCGTAGTTTAACCAGGTCAATGCGTAAATTACAGGTATGGATGCCCCGTTGAGATATTGAATAGCCAGAGAATTTGTAATGAACCTATAAAATTAATGAAAATTATGTAGCATAGGATGGACTAAAGTTTACAAAACTTAAAGTATCTTTTTTCATTAAGTGGTACTAACAAAAACTGAGTACTTGTACAAAGAAAAAAGGTAATCTGACCAACAGCCAGCGTAATTCCAAATCGATTGAATGTATACTGAGGTATTCCATAAAAGTGACCGAATCCCTAAACTTAATGTAAATAATTACACGTGTTGTAATAATCAAGTAATTTCAAAGATAATTATCAAAATATAGGAATCAAAAGAAATACTGCATATTAGTATTACTTGCATCAATATGCAAAACATTCCAAACAAATTCCATTCACTCTAGCATTCAATCAAACAATTGAATTCAAGACAAGAGTACAGGAATGAAATCGAAAGTCACCTAAATCTTTACAGATTGAAAGTTTCTCGAAAATTAAACTCACTAAAAGATAATATTTAGTTCGTATTAATATCTTCACAGCTGAAATTTTCCAGTTACTAATAAATAATATTAAATTAGAAATTACTTTCACTAATCAAGAGTTAATTACCGTCACTCAATATTATAAAAATAGAAGATAAAATTTTAAATTTGGGGCAAAAATATACAGAAAAAACAATTGGGTGCAAGATCGTACAATATACCAAACTCTCTTCTAGAACACACGAGATATAATCAAACACCAATCTGTTTTATATCACCCGCCATTTACCCCTGGCCCTTGCAGAAAAGATACTCTATCTTCGTGTCACCGGTATAAAAAGCTACACCTTCCCGTCAATCTTCACATCTCGTAATAACTAACTTCCTCCTTCTCAACATACACCATAGTCGGTAACAGAACATGAGACCGATTACCAAGCCAACCCAAAACTCACCCTTATGAATCATCCCTAGGATCCAACCCCGGGACCCACCAAAGAACCAGAAACTTTCCTCGGGACTTAACCCCCTTTCCTCTCCCTTTGGCATGACAAAAACCCCAGGTAAGTTCAATAGGACAGGCAGCCCACCCCCACCGCCCACGCGATCTACCTCCCCGGCCCGGTAACTTCCCTGGTAATCTACCCCTGTAACCTATCCCCGGGACTGACTGCCTTTCCTGGTACCCACCCCAAGGTTCCTCCTGGAAAACCCCACCACTTACCTCAAAGATGTAGGATTCCTCGACCTCCATCCACAGATTTGCTATTTACGTTTAACCGGAAGCAGTTCGCCCAAAATGGATTTCTAAGGGACAAATTGGATATCGTATAATTTACTTTAGTAATATAATTTTCAAAACAGGTAGTAATAATAACTGGCTATGATACTTTCTTACTATTGAGTCGATTCATACTTCATGCATAAAAAAGTTTGCTCGAGATAGGCATTTTGGGCTAGGGTAAAATAAAAGTAGTTTCTAGTTGTTACATGTAATTTTAAAACAATGAATAACGAAAGAATATATTTTCCGATTTAATTTGAGAAAAAAAAACAAAGTACTGTCAACTACGCCTCTGGCGGCTCGCGGGGTATATATCTAAATCTAAACTGATTAATCATTAATTTCAGGAAAATAAATGATATAATATCTAAGGAAGTTTTACGTTTAATCTCTTTAGCTAATTTTAGTTGCGGTATTATAATTATGATGCATTCGCTATAATTTGGACATAAGATATCCTTGTCTTTATAAAAAGTAGAAGATGTACTTATTCTTGGTCTACTGTAAATAAAAGTTTAGTTCCCAATGAAATATTAATAAGAACAATATCGAAATCCAGTAAAGCCGTATAATCACCATGAACTTCGCATCAACAAGTCATTGCATTTAATTTACCAAAATTATAGAACGATAAAGAAGCAGTTCATGCTTGAATAATAAGACCATAAAAATATTCTTATCCTAAGAAATCTTTGTGCTTAACTCTCAATTAATTTTTTGAAGAATTTTCCAAATCTCTGGTTTAAAATTTATAATGGACTTTAATTATCAATCCTTACCTAACCCGAGGATAGAATACGACCCCTGAGGACGGAGGCATCGCCTTTGAAAAGCACTTTGGGCACAATAGAGTGCAGATTTCCTTTATTGCTTTCTAAGACTACCGGGAAGATAGAAGAGAAACGCCGACATAGACGGCTTTTGGAGACTTAATCTAAATCTAACCTAACTTATCTAAATCTAACGAAATAAGAAGGTACACTCCTAGCTAAAATTAACGCAGCACCTCCCTAGCGATCCTTACGGCCGGTGCTGCGTTAATTTTGGCCAGGACTGTACATAACGATTTATTAATTACTTATTCAGTTGTATTACGACAAAGCCAATTGAAAATTTAGAAAAGGGAATTTGTTTACAGTAAAACTGGAAAAGGTAAGCGATAGGATTTTTAAAATGAAGAAACTGCAAACAAAATATATATGTTAGGTTTTTTATAAATTAAATTCACATCCAACTCACCAATTTGTAGTTAGCAAAGAACATTTTCTTCGACTATTTTCTTTGGGTCTACGATTTAATGATCAATTTAAATAACCTTTAATTAATATAAACGTGTACCTCGTAATACCTCCGCAAATATTACGATAAATTACAGATTGTACTTACAAAAGAATCGCCACCTCCCTCCCACAGAGCACACACGTCCTTCTCTCCTCGATCTTCGGCAGAAATGGTGGTTCGACGGTTGAAGAGCTGTTTGAACAAAAAATTCGAAGATCTGATTGGCTAAATTATCCAGTGGCTCAATTGAATATCTATATTGAAACTATAATATCAATTTTTTAGCAGGATAGCTCAGTAATTGTTACCTAAAATGGGTAATTAATAAAATTATTGCATAAAAATTATTTATTAAAAATACACATAATTTATAATAATTATCTATAACGTTAGTCAACGCTTTTCCATGGCGGCCATATTGTGTATCTTATATTCATCTAAATGAGATGCCTCATGAACTACGTCTACTCTTCACTTACGAAGGTTAACAAGAATAATTCTGATTGAATAAAGAATATAATTATTGTATTTAAGTACAAAATAGAATACTGTTAACATTACCAATCGTCTGTTTGATAGTGTAAAAATGCTGTTCACATAAATCATTGGTGAAACTAGTTGGCAACTTTTCTACTTACTTGAAAAAGAGTTTCCAGTGCGTTTAACTTCCTTCACAAGCTTTGCTATTTTCAACAAACGTATATCCGGTTATGTGGTTCGTTGCCAAGAGAACCACAGAGGAAGACCAATGCATTCTTTAATTTCTTTGAACTTCACGAAAGGCACTTGAGAGTGACTAAGCTCACGCTAAATCATTCATTACTGTTAGGAATTCTCCTGTTATGCTTTATCTGCGTATATTTAGTGAATCTTTTTAAACGCCATCATAGTCATACTAAAATGCACCAGACATGTTTACCTTCAGCCTTAACTTTTCCATATACGTGTTCTCGGCATCTTCTTCCTTCTCACTAAACGCGAAAATAACTTGTTTCAGAAGGATTCAAGCAGAGACCAATTATTACGTAGTTTTATTTGAGACGTCACCTTACTGTTGCCTTACCTTAGCATTCAGACATGTCCTCGGACAAGAATTACCGGAAAAATGAAATAAAAGTTTCCAAGCATTAAGTGGCATTGCAATTAGGGTCGAACCGTTTTAATATCGAGTGTATTTATCATTCACTCTCTTATCTTTGCGAATATAGGTCTTGAACTTCCACCTGAAGTAACTTAAATGCAAAAATTGTCTCAAAAAAATTTAAATCGACTGTTTTCTAGCGATATCTATTAACCTCGGGCCAAAAGAAATGAGCGAAACATCAGCTGATTTACGTCCTCGAATTTCTATATACTAATGACTATTCTCGTTACGAAACTAAAATGATGTAACTAAACCAGGCGTTCGTGGCCAATCTCGCTTTGCCTGTTCAGTCTAGCATACAAATGTGAAGGAAGTGATTCGAAGTAAGCAAAAATACTTTTTGAATGCATAAGTAACGAACAGGGTAACATATATGTGAATCGGAATCAGCTGGGAAGTATAGGCTGAAGTTGTGCTGCGATCCGTATCATAATGTGTTAAGTGATTGTGCTTGTTTGCTCTCAGATAAATTGTGCCAAGAAAATGAAATTGCTTGCGACAGAACGCCTTTCATTACATCTCGAAGGGACAAAAAGTGTTCAATTTTGCAGTGCAGCGATCTATAAGTGAAAACTTCGTGTTTTAGGTTGAAGAGGATTATGGACACAAGCAAGATAAGTTATAACTATAAATAAGTAATAAGGGACCTGTTCGAATGAAGCTTAATCACTCAAAGAAAGGCAATAACAGAGCCATTGAAATCTGGTAACTTATCTGCTATAGAAATTTAACTAACAATAAGACAGAAATAAATATCGTCTTTGGACTAACGTAGAATGCAATATTATTCGAAATATGGGAAGTAGATCATAGTTTCTAAGTTTTATAATATACCAATTCCATAAGGCGTATTTTGATAAGTAACTTTCATATTCCCAATGCATTGCATCACCTAATGATTGCTCATTTCAAAACTAATTAATTGAATCAATAGCATTATCGGTTGTATTTGTAGTAATTCATTGCTAAAATCATTCTTAGTGGCTTGACTGTAACAGTAACGCATTTATCACTCAATTGTGTCACTTCAAGTCGTTTCCTTAGCTAATATCAATTGAAATAGCTTACAACTAATATTCATATAGTCGTTTATCATAAGATTATTTGCAGGAAGTTATAATCCATAATAGTCCTATTTCTTTGAAAACGGTCCTAAAAAATACATTTTTCCAACCCCAAAAGATTTTAAGAATACCTGTGCATTTGAGAAAGAATGGTATGTTTCATTTTGACATATTACACTTGAATTGCATATTCGTTTTCAGAAAATTTCTCCAGATATTCTTCATGATGATTTCTGCAAATAAATGTTGATAGATAAAAGACATATCAAGTTGGTGAGATATTTTCTCCAGTTTAGGTAAATATATGAACTCCAATATAGCCGATTAATTACAATGTTGACTAACTTTATAATTATAAATTATGCATATTTTAATCATCTTTTTCCTCATAAAATAACATTTTAAATAACAATTTTTATTTTTAGAGGCATGTACTTAACTCTTGCGCGATAATATTAATACCGTACTTTAACTATAGCTTTTCGCTTGTACCCTTCATTTTTTTAGCCAATCAGATCGTCAGATTTTTTTGTGCAAACAGATCGTCCACCGTGGATCCGTCAGTTCTGCTGAAGACTGAATGGAGGTAGACGTGTAAACTTGCTGGGTGGAAACTTCTGATTCTTTTGTAAGTACTAATTTTAGTTATCGAATAAATTATGAAAGTTATACGTTTATTTAAAGCAAAAGTTATTTTTCTGAAATAAAAAACCGAGATTCAAGAAGAAATCGTCAAATTATTTTCATAGAAAATCCCCTACTGGTAAGTAGTATGTGAATCTCATCACTAAAAAGCTGGATAAGTATGTCATTTGTGAGGGGTTATCTCTACGCATATCTATTAGAATTTACAATTTATTGTTATTTCGTAAACAAATGACTTTTTTTCTGAATTTTGAATTGATTTTCTTGTAATAAATATTAAATAAGTACCTTATTAATCAATCTCGAGTAACTTTTTTATAAAGTGTTACTTTTATTAAAATATTATTTCGTAGGGATGCTTAAATTGATGTTGGCTCGATATTTTGTAAAACGTTTTTAATAAATTTAGATATAGTTAATGTAATCAATTGCTGAACATAAGAATATCGTAGTATCATATTTATTATGAAATAACCATTTGTTTCTTCCTAGAAGATCTTTGTAGCTTTGTAGCAATGTCAAGAGAATGCGAAATTCATGACGATAATGTAATGAGTTTGGTGTTGTTTATTTAATCTCAAAGATGTATTACTAAATGTAAGTTTGTAAAATAAAGGAAAATAGAAAGTATTTCCTCCAAAGGATTGTTCACAGAAAGAAAAAGTACTAAATTGCTTCCTTCATTTTACATGATGAATTTACACCACGTCTGGCCTGATTCTGTGAATTAGAGGCTTGGTCCCGGGAGAGGACTGGATGAAAGTGGGTGAACGGTCCCAGTTCGTGGAGAGTGCCTTAGAAGGGTCACTGAGATGTCCTGAGGATGGGTCATGGAGGTGTATACAAGGAAGGGTTCGGAGTGACAGCCCAAAGAATATGTTCGTAGATCATTTTCTTACGAGAGAGTAAGTATACCGTGGGGGAAGACGTTGGGTGCTCTCAGACATCGGGAAGGACAGGATCAGCAACGTATAGTTTTTGACATTTCGAAATAGACTTTGGGAGGACAGTTGAATTGGTGATAGCGGCCATTTTGTGATTGAATTTGGTTTATTGGCCGTATTGTCTCCCCTTACACAAGTTTTACTGTTATTATTAATCAATCTAGGAGGTCATCCTTATTCATTTACATGGAATAATGGTTATTCACTATCATTTTAAGTAAAGTATTCAATTTTAATTACTCAAAGCTGCAGTATCGCAATTGGAAAGGGTACTATCCCAACTCAGTGCTATAATTTACGAGAAAGCCTTCAAGCTATGAGACTTTGGGGGACCTTTAACCACTTTTACTTCACTTTGGAAAGTTTAAAATTATCCCTCATTGGAGGTTGGCCTTCGAAAGAGCCTTCTTCAACTTCTGTGAGATACGAAAGGAACATGGAAGATTCCTTGGAATGTTTTGTCCATTAATGCGTGAACTACTAACATCAAGCGGTCCCTATTCCTGCAAATTGGCAATTATATTTGAAAAAGCTTTGATTAATTCAACCGTTACAAATGTATGAAATTGATTTTATGATTCATTAACAGTCATGTGGAATGCCTCAGTCTATGTCTCTGTTATCTTAAAAGAAAATATTTAGTTTCCCAATAATATTTTTGTTGATGAAATTATCTCTTCAAAGGTTCTTTTTCTCTTTCCGCTTTTTCAATACATATTTTTCACGACGGTGGAGTATTCTGTGCTCTTCACCGAATCCCTGAACATTCATCGTATTAGCTCTTAAAACAGTTAGATTACAATATATAAGATACAGGATAATATCATTTCATTCAATTTTTAGATTTCATGAACTCTTTTCATTTTCCAAACTATTTTCACATAAAGAGTCGATCAAGGTTAGGGATGTGGTAAATTGTACGGCAAATGATTTAATGTGAATTAACAGAAAACATATTTTAATGATATGAAGTGACATGCTGTTAATATTGATTTTTATACTTAAGAGATCATGATGGTGTTTATTGAGTTGAAGTTTAAGGATCTATGCCCCCTTAATATGTCACTAGCTGAAGGTTATTTGTTTGCAAATTATTCTCATGAATGGCGAACACTAGGCTTTGTGAAATTGAAATATGAGGAAGGTTGGGATTCGGACATTGATATTTCTTCCACCTTGTTACACGAGAAAATATTAAGTGTCTTACCCTTAATGACAATTATTTAATAGAATGCATGTGCAAGGAAATAGTTATGATTTCCAAAATGATACATTTATTTTACCATTCACAGATGATCGAGGCCACACAAAATACACATGGAGGAAACTTTGAGAAAGAAGACCTATATTTGAGTAAACATCCCTGAAAAAGAGAAAGTGATTGTTTTCGGAGGATTTTTGGCTGAATAGCGATGCGAAGAGGTACTGCATTCCAACTGCGATTATCCCTAATTGTAGGATACGCATGGCCTGCGCTTATCACTAAAGATACGTAGCAGACCTTATCAAGGTAAGGAAATTTTATAGGTAAAGAAATTTAAATGATGAATACTGATGGTTACTACCTATAATCAATTACATATTATATTAATAATATCAAATTTAAACAACATTGAATAAATTGGCTCTAATAGATACAATTAATGAAAAACAGTTTGGAAATCTTAAGGACAAAATGTAAAGAATAAATTGACGGACATTGTTCGAAATCTAGGAGCGCAGTGATTAGTGCGGTATGCTTCCTTTATTCTAGAATTTTATGAAAAGCGAGAGTAAAGAAAATAAATAATATTATAATATATAGAATCGTTTCATGCCAAATAGTTTAAGGTTACCGGGGATTCTCATGGAAAACGGTACATTTAATTTCAACTTCTGTTTTTACACTTAAAATACCCATGGTTGATAAATAATAATAATATAAGAGGGAAAATATTAGTTAGTTTATTATTCGGTGAAGTGAGTTTCGATGAATGTATTCTTGATGCCCTTTTTTTAACGTATCATACCCATTTATGCTCCTAGCGTTATTTTCAACTAAATAGCTTAAAGATTATCTAAATTCTACGTCAATCCACAGCACCTACGCATATTTATATCACTAAAAGGTATTTCATATATATCAAGCAATATTTATAGGAAGGCCCACTACCCTGTGTTCTTCTACGTATACTTAAATGAATTTCTTTTAATTATATTATACATTAATTAGGTGAATAAATTTTACAATACTGTATATACATTATGATTAATCTTCTGACAAAAATATATCTTTCACTTTATAATCAACAAGTTATATGATACACAGATTGCATATAGCATTTTTAAAAGTACAAAATAGTTAAATACAATTTGAGAAAGAAGAAATAAATAATTTAATTAATAAGTAGGTCCTGCTAAGCCTAAAATGGCTTGCAAGCAGGTGCCTTTTAAACAAAGAAGTAATAATCAACAAATATATCAAAATCATACATTAAAACACAATTTAATATTAATTGATATAATAAAGTTAATATAATACCATACTATTTCGCTATTCGTATTTGATAATTAGTAATAACTTAGGAATAAAGACCCAAGCAGTAGATTCCAGTAATAACTTATTTAATTTCAAACTCCAATCTAGATACATCATTATCGCCTTTGCTAATTTTGATTCTCTTTCCAGATAAACTATCAAGTCAAGCATGTTTCGTGAGCAGCCAGTTCCCGTCGATACTATTCAGCTACCACACCAAAGACCCTCTCAATGGGCTGGTTATTAAATCTTGAAAAGTAACCGCCAGAAAGCATTAATTAATGTCCCCCAGTCGAGGTGAAATGTAACAGAGCGGAATGGCTTCTCGGATCCATTACCCTGCTCTAATGCCCTCCAAGTGGTCAAGAATCGCTCATTTTCCCAAAGCGGAGGATAATGCCTTGGACGGCGTCCAAACTTACCTCATATAGGGACCCTCGAGATCATCGCATGTACCAGTGGTTCCATCTAGCGAGGACTGGTTGAAAGCAGCATTTCATCGGCAAGTAGAAGGGACCTCGTTGGAACATACGTATTTTGTGCTTATGTGGAAAGGTTGTCCTACTAGTAGATGAACGGGACATGAAAGCCAGAAGAAGGGTATGTAATGGCTGGCTGATGTAATTTTACCAATCTGACGTACTTAAACCAATATATAGCTCATTTTGTTTATAACTATTTAATTATCTTAGACTGTTTCAGTATGGCTCCAATGTAATTGCAATGGCGGTAATGTTTTATGTACTATAGCTATATGCAAGGTTAATTTAATTACTTCGTTTAAGTAGAACGTAAACAAGGTAATCGTTTTACGTAATCTTCCGTAGTAACGACTATGGTGTACTTAATTAATATCCGGTATTAGTTATTATCCATAAAGAATAAGTTGTGGTTGAAATGATGATGTGCTTCTGATGAAAAAATGTGTGATTTTTCTGCGTGTCAAGACTGCAATAGTTATAAGTAACATTACTATTTTAGTTTAGATATTCCGTGTTAGATTCCAGATGGCTTTAAAACCATCTTTATGAAATAAATATTAAGTTTACTCTTATGGTTTTCAACCTGATTAATTTGGAAAATTCAACCGGAAATTATCGAATTTTTTCCCTGTATCATAAAATACAACATGTAACAGATACTCTTATTTTTTTGGGTATATACTTTTCTGTCATGATTAACGGATTTGATACAAAATAATCGCTCGCGCTTATGTACTTGGAATTTTCTAAACGACCTATGCCAATTTTTGAATTATGATTTGAATACGTTCCATTCGATGTACGAAATCCTGTGATGGGGAAATTAATTCATGAACAAGATAAAACAATAAAATATGAATATTCGATTAAGGAACGTATTGATACAGCTGATAAGTTTAATGATTTGATTTACTGTTCACGATATCAATGTGTCACAACTGTTATATTGCAGTATTTCACGAATGTGATTTCCTATTTTATGCCGTTTTAATTGCATTTGAATTATATTATTATTTTATTATAGGGATAAATTTAGGTGAAATACATTTTTGGTGAAGTATTGAACTGAGCGATCTAAAGAGAAAGCAACTTCCATTGTATTGGAGAACTTTACTTACATACCCGGTCGTAAATTATATGTTTATACATTTATATGTGAGTTTGAACTATTTTTATCGTTAATGTTATGTAAATTTCGTTAATTGCTCTTGGTGGGAGTAGTCTGAAGGACATGCCATGGTAAACTAATTTATTTATGAGAAGGAATGCTTAATGAAGCGGCTCCGTCAAAGAATAGGATTCTTTAGGTTTGAAGGTTAATCAAATACGTTGTAAATAAGAATTTTTGCAATAGTGTGAGTGGATTAATATCGCTTGCCTGTTCTCGTATACCTGTCTACATAGATTTAAAATCAAACGTCCCATCATCATAGGAATTAATTTGGTTTTCCTCGTGTACTTTACTCAAAGGTACTGTTATTACAGGTTCAGTTCAAAGTATATTTTTAAAATAATTTTTCCTTCTTAATTTCATTCGAATCTATAAATGATTTTACAAATATACTTTGCACTGACCCTTCAATTACAGAGTCCATTTTTTTGAGTAATCTACACGAGGAAAAGAAAGTTAAACTACTTATCATAATGTGACTTAAGAACTGAAATCTACGTGTGGTGGGTACGCGAGAATTACCGAAGGAAATTCAATTCTACTCTTCAGTGGCTTTTATCATCTGCCTCTCATTCACAAAACGAGGATATCCGTCTTTATATAGTGCGCGCGTCGTCCGTCTTCTGTTTGTTGGATGAGCTGCCTCGAGGAATTCCAAAAAAGACACGACAGGACACACTTCCGGTGGAGAAAATGGCACCGTCTTCTACTATCAATACACGTGGAAACTAAATATATTCTTTTACAGTCTTTCTGAAGCGATGGCAATTCCCCCCTGCACACTATAAATACCAAACAAGATTTGGTTCACCAAAAGACTGACCCTGAAGACACTGAATGTTTGACTACAGAAATACGTGGGTAAAAATCAGATCAATAAATGTTTTGAATGATAACCTCTTAGTTATAAATTTACAATAAAGCCAAATAGAGTACCCGGATAGCCAAAAGGGAGAGCAAATTTCTCGTGCGAAAGTACCCTGAGATGCCGAAGCTCTTAAAAAAAAATCTACCAAAAATAAAATCAGAAACTGCATATGATGGGTACAACGTGTATTGAAAGGTGATTTGTCATTGATCATATTGATAAGTCAGTGATTGTAGGAAGAAAGCATGGAAGAAGACGGCGAGTCAGAAAATAGAAAGAAGATGGTCAGTAAATACAATTTTTACCATAAGTAATCTATTAAAGACGAAATTTTTTTCTGTTGTTTTTTCAGTATTTGATATCATTATACATATCATATTTCATCACATTCTCTGGCTTTCTGATCATTGGAATAAATTGTAAAGTTTTACCAGAACATTTTTCCCTTTCAAAATAAGGTGATCTTGCTAAAGATTATAGTTTTTCATGAGATTAGGCGTTTGCTAATAAAAGCTTGCTGGAAGATTTATCACTCAAGGTTATCATACTCTGTTATCCAAACATGTAATTCAGAAACTACCAGCTATTTTATACTCAATTAGGCAATGACTATCTTGTAATCAGGTATTCAGACGAAGATGTTATCTTTATCGAGATGAATTACTAGATTGAAGCTTCACCTATCCTATGATCATAAATATTTGTGATTTACTGCGTGAATCGTTTATATTTCCGAAATTTATCAAGTTATGGTTCTAATACTAGGTGGTTTACACTAAATTTACGTAGTTTGATTTTATTTCATTCAAGCTTATAAATAGAACGAAAACATCTCTAGATTAAAAACTCAGAATCAGAATAATCACGACACTGATTCGTTAAATTAATGCATTTTAATATAATTTTATCTAAGTATTTTAAAGTAAAGACTGAGTGAGGTTTTTAGGACTCCGTGTTTTCTCTTCGTCACTTGCACTGTTATCCAGCAATGTTACTATGATGAAATAATGACTATAATTATGCATTCAACTATGTAAGTTCTGAATGGCAATCCTAAGAATAACGAAAACTTCAATTAGACACATAAAGAAAAAATGTTTCTAACAGTTTTTCATTTGTTCATTATCCCCAACCTTCAGGGTTAATGGGAGCCATACTGCGCTCTTTTCCTTAAAGCAGGCATGTTCAAAGAAAATGCCACGGTGGCAACCGCCTGCCACCGCTCTCATAGCGGTGGCAAACTCGGTTATGCGGTAGTGCGGAGGGGGAATCTGAATCGGGGCCCGGCTGCGGAAGACGAAGGTGTTGTGGTAGCGGTAGGAGCAGTGGACGGTTCGGTGACAGAAATGGTCAAACGTAGCACGGTCAAATGGGGCATTGCTATTATTATTGAAACCAATAACTCGGACAACTACAAAATCGACTTAATATATGTTTTGTTCATGCGTACGCTTTTTACAAGAGTAGTATGACAATATTTACAAAGCTCCTAGGAAGGGTTACTTCCACCTCCTTCCGAGGCCGAAACCCTTTTTGCCATGGAGCTATTCGACTAGAAAATACTGAATGACTGCAAAGACCTAGTCCAGCGCGAAAGAGAAGGTTTTCTTTCTCACTCCCGCATAAGTATCGCGTCGAACCAAGGTCGTGGTAGCGAGTGAGGGAATCAACTCGCAGGGGTTGAGGTAGTGGTAGGAGAGGTAGGTTGCCACAGGCCGAGTCCCGTGGCATTCCGTGGCGCCACAGCCACCGTGGCAGCGTTAGTGCATGCCTGCCTTAAAGTGATATCTTCCCTTAACGGCTGGAGTCAGTTCGGCACCAAGATGCAAGAACCGCGAATTCGTCCCTTCGACCATCCCCCCTTCGCTGCGGAAATCGCCATTCATTTATTCTGCATTCCTCCTCCAATGATAAATCCGGACCTCTTCGCCCACCTTCCTCAAGACGCATTCCCCTTGTCCTTTGTCCGCAGAAAAAGAAACTCCGAACTCGAGGAATCCGTTCAGAGCCCGAGAGGGAAACCCTCTACCTAGACCCGTGCTTATAAATACCCCTCGATGAGCACTCCCTCAAGTTTGTGGAGAGCTTTCTTTATACGGCCGGTTGTAAAAGTTGAGGGGATCGGGAGAGGAGACATCGGAGGTGTGGCCAGACGTTGAAATATTTCCCGGACACGAGTCTCCTTACCCTCTCTCTGTGGGCCCGTTAATGAGGGGGATTTTCCCTTTAACTTTGCTCAATTATACGGGAAGAGAGAGAGAGGAACTCCCAGCCGCACTTGAATTAAAATGCAGCTCGAGAAGTGGAATGGATGCGAAGTTTAGAAGTGGGAAATTGTTGATGGAACGGCATTTAAATGTTTCATTTGTTAGCGAGTAGTTTCGCGAATGTCCTCGGCTGCAATTGAGCGCATGGTCTTCTCATATTATGGTATAATATACACTCGGAAAAGAGTATTTAGGAGCACGTTTTGCTTGATACCTCACGGACGCTATCTAAACTTACGAATGTTTGTTGCTGCAACACCAATCAACGACAAAACCCGGCTCTAAATGAGCAAGCGTCATTATCATCAGTTGAAAATACTAGTTTCATCCAACCTTCTAATGCACGTACTATCTAGATCAGTAGTACCCAAATTGGACGCTACCGCCCCTCTGGGAGCGATATTTCAATTTAGGGGGGCGAAACTAAACAAGGAGGCAACAGGGGGACACTGAAAGGTAACCGTAAGCGATTGTCTTTGGCAACATTCCTGTACTACATTGATTTACACCCATCTAAATAGCGTTATTTTTTTCGTTCACGGCATCCGATATTACTAATATTATAATAGGATAGAGTCCGTGGAATGGGGATGTTTATGGCCAATGTATTTCTTGTACGATTCTGATTATAATTTTAAAGAATTAGGTGGAGGGGGTGGGTATACTTTTGTGGAAATAAGGAGGGGGTGGCTTGAAAAAGTGTTGGAGACACTGATCTAGATGGTGCGTGCCTCAACTTGGTGGTATTCTATGACATAAAGAGGAAGTTCACTACGCATTTATTTACACAATACGGCAGTTAAAAAAAGTGGTTTCTCAAAAATTAATCCGTTCAGTCAACTTTCTTTGTCTAAGATGTATAACAAAAGACTTTATTATCCTCCAAACTTATTTAATTTTTTTTAGAAATTGTTAACTGCTTTTCTTGCGGTGATGTCCTACATACGCAAGATTTCCGTCTAAATAATTTGAAATAAATTTAAATTTTCCTGATTTTTCACCGCAGAAAGATAATGTACCAATGATCCTTCGAGGCATGTGCTTGTGTTCATCGCAGTGCCCTGCTATCGAAGAATATTTACCCTCTAACGGATCCAAGAAATATTCCTCCTATATATAAAACATTAGGTTCCATCTCAGAATATCTTATTACTAATAACTATAAATAGCTAAGGAATTGCTAAACCGGCCGTGGTGGCCGAGCGGTTAGCGTGCTCGTGAGTTATCGCTTCAACCTCACGGTCCCGGGTCCGAATCGAGGGATTGGATTTTTCCAATTAAGAAATGGGTGTGTGTGTTCATTGAACATTGTTATTGATAATTACCATCTATTTTAAGGGTCCAGAAAATGGATTTTTGAGGGGTATATGGAATAAATAATAAAAATATATTAACAAGTCCACTATTTTGTCATCCACTTTGAAGCAGTTCTTCTTTATGAGAGAGGAATAAATAAAAACTTTTCTCAATAATACAGTTATATATAAAATAGATGTTCCATAGAAAAACAGTATTTTTCGGTAACGCGTAAAATTTATTTTTTATTCCTCTTTCATATAAGCTGAATAATTGTGTATCTGAGATACAGCTAATCATGTAAGATTTACTCTGCTGATCTCCAGTCAAGTTCAGCAGCATCTGCTCCTGTGATGAAGTTAAGATATGATAGCACACACAATCGATTTTAATTTATTGTTGTTATTTTTCTGTAGAATCTGGACATTAACCATATTTATGGGAGCAATATATAATTTTTTCAACTCTCAAAAAAAATCGAAGAAAAGGAGCTAATACTGTCTAGAATGCCTATGAGTGAAGAAATTGTACGAGGTGTTACTGGATAGTATTGAAAGGAGTCGAGGGCAAAAGTTGGAAATATTCCGAAAAAAGAGAACTAGATTCGGAGTCGTTATTACCTCACCTCTTTCTAAAGGTTTAATCAATTCGAACGGAAGTAATGTGTTCGAACTTCAATCACATTCGTTTCTCATCTGTTAGGTAATCCGCTGAAAACGTCTTCCTCACTCGGGTGATTTTTATTTCGTTCCTTTTTCTCTTCATTTCTCTCACAAGACGCTCTACTATTGTTAGCTCATTGAATGGGAACATTTGAGTTTAAGGGTTCAAAGAAAATAGAAAAGATTTAGGCAGTTATCTCGGTTATCTCTTTTATTCCTCGCCTCGCAATTTCCAGTTACTCAAAGAATGAACGTAGAAAAGGTTATCTTTGGTTGCAATTTTTCATAAAATCTTCTAATGCAGTCAACCAGTCAATTAGTTTTTTACTAAAGAATGAACACTTTTCTTTTCAGTAATTTCCTTGGATCACTAAAAACTTCAGGGTTCAATATCTCTTATTTTTATCCGTACCAATACTCGCTGTTCGTCAGCGACATACCGAAGAGATCTGAAATAAAATCCTTGAATTAAATTTAATAGAGAGAAAATGAGTTACCGAGGCATTCACAAATGTTACATCTGTAACTCATGAGACAGTTTTTTCACTTTGAAAATTTCTCGACGTAAATTAATTACACTTTAACTGAATAATGTTTCGGAAATAAAGGTAACAGAAGGAGCTCATGAAAGAGAGACTCACTGAGAAGGTTTTATGCGGCTTAGCTTCTTCACTGCGAATGCAGGTACTATTAACATTGATCGAAGTCCAGCGAACCAGTCAATATGTGAATGCTGCGTCAGTAGCATCTGAAAAGTTCAATGAGAAAAATTATACATGGGTGAATATATAAAAAAACTATATATCAACATTTATTTTTAATTGTGATGTCCCGAATTATAATCATATGAATATCTTCAGTTGAAAGGAAAACGAGCCACAACATACTGCAGTCTATAGTATAGAATAATTCATTGTGGATTGAGCTGCTGCTGAAGTAAGCGAGTAATATATAAAAAATAGATGAGTAATAACTAAATGTTTGAGCATCAATACCAAATGAAAATAAGATTCAGGAATTACTGTACTCGTAATTAAAACGAAAAAAAGCATTTACTCTTACAACGATTTGATGTTCCACGTTTGACTAGATTGCTTAGTAGCTGGTATACGTATTGGGAACAATGGTCTTGCAAAGCGAATTGAGAATCCTGACCCCAGCGGTTGAAATTTCCAACGATTAGCTTGAGAATTGTTAATAATAATAATAATGGTTTATTTACACACAAGTTATCATGTGCATGAAAGAAAATACAATTATAATTCAGGTCCTCCTAAGCCATGTATCTTCAAGAGGTATATGCCTTAAATAATAATAAGCCTTATATAAATGGATACACATAGAAAATAATGTAAATATAAAATCATTTGCCAGGGAGAATTTCAACTGAGATAATATGTGGTTTAAATACGTACTTGACATTTTTAATGGTAGAATAAGAACATATCCAAAGGTAGAATGAAAACACTTCGTACTTTTCCACTGAAAATTTATTTTGCGACCGCTTTCATAAGCGAGCTTACATCTTCCGCCTGAAGATGTAAGCTCGCTTACGAAACCGGTCGCAAAATAAATTTTCAGTGGAAAAGTACGAAGTGTTTTCATTCTTCAAATGGCTTTCCAAGAAGTCACGCCTTCTCATATCGATTATAATATCCAAAGGTATTTGTTGTAAGGATCCGGTATCCCCGATATCTTACTCTGGATTCCACTGCACGACAGATAATTTCTTTATCATAAGAGTGAAAAAGTGGTTTTGCTCATATGTTCTTGCTGGGAACTTTCCGCTTCGGGTTTGGCACTCCAGAAATCTCGCCTGTCTTATCAGGGCCATTCGTAACAATTCTTTTCCCCATCGATGTTCTAAAAGTCCCCATTCATTTCCCGAGCGGCATATTTTGGTGCGGCATTATAATATCTATGTTTGGAGCTTTTCCAACGAGTGAGCTAGTCGGAGTCATGCTCGCTGCCGATAAGCATTCCTGTCAATTTTGCAGACCACCTAATGACGTAGGGTGGAATTCTCGGCCTTCAATGCCTTTAGTTCGTTCTACGGAAGGTGTGTGTTTCGAGGGAAAAAAGGTGCGCTGCAAATAAATTTTCAGAATCATTGTCATAGCAACGCGGTGGCGGGAGCTGCAGCGTAACTATGCGCTCTGGATTGTGAAGTATTCGGGTCTGCGGCGTTTTAGTAGTTGCCGAAATATCGGGGTCACGTTAGTTCACGCTCGCCTATGGAAAGTGAATTGCGTTTTAGTACGGCTGAAATATTTGGCTGCGAGATTCGGCGGTGCGGCGAATGCTAAAGTTCTGATGACTATCGGTGGAGACCGCGAGTTATTGTGAAGTTTCACCTCAGATTTACATGCGCTCGGAAAGGGCTATGAATTCCCGCGACCATAGGAGAAGCTACAATGTGGAACACTGCAGGGTGACTGCACTTTGCAGGGGCCATTTCTGTGGTGCCTCTACTGCTCATTGGAATCATCATTCAACTTAGTGCTTGATTATGATGAAAAGTTGCCATTAAGTGTGGATTTACGAATTGTGTTTGACACAAATGTTGTGGATAGCTCTAGTGTGCCAATAGGGGTATCTGTGCAGTTGTATTGTTTGTCACAAGAATGGTGCCAAGTGTAAGAGGACAAACTGTGATAGCCAGATTCTAAATTTGCCACGTCTCCTGAGTTCGATTTTTCTAATAAATCGTCATTAACTCGTTATTTAGGAAGTTTGAGGGCATAGTTACTTGGTAACCATACTTACGTGGTAAATTACAATAATGCGAAAAAGTATTCCAGAAGTAACAACTGTCATCATCCAAAACAGTTGTGCTACATTGGTTAAAACAGCTTCGACATCTTATGCCGTTTTACACCGGGAATTGAACCTGGGACCGCCTTCTACAAAGCAGAACGCGTTGCCCGCTTTGCTATCTGGAATCTCAACAGTGGTGTTATTGAGGATTTGTTGGATTTTACGAACGTTATGGGTCAACGTTGCTGACGTGTCTGCTTTACTTTCGGAGATATTGAGAGATGTATAACATACGAGAGTGGAGTATCTTTGGTAAGTAGTGATAAATTATTTATGCTTTAGTATTACAGCATGTTTATGTAGCATGTTCACTCCTTTTTAGCGTGCATATATGGTATTTAGATTATGTCATTTCCTGTGCTTAAAACTTCATTATTAATTTACATTCAATTTACGATTCCATTACTTCACGTCATTCTGTTTACTAAGCTCACTCTATTCCTTGAATGGATTGATGAATTTTCGTTCTCACGTTCTTACGAGGAGTAACTTACGAGGAGTAACAACCTCCAATTTTGTAGTAATCAATCTTAAAAGAGTAATGCAAAACATCCTTGATATGTAAGCATATTTTTAAAATTTTGAATATACCTTATTTGAATTTATTGCTAGGTCGATCTAGCAAGAGTTATGAGTGGAATTTATTAAGGGATGATGCATTTATCTTTTATAATGTATATTGTCAGATGCATTTGGCCTAATTTTTTATTCTGATGCTTTTTTAATAAATAAATAAATAAATTTTCAATTAGCAGTTGGTTTGTGAGAATAAAACTCTATCGGAAAATACCGACGGAGGACGATCCAGTCACTTGATGCCATGAAAATCTTATATCAAATTGAGGTGTAGGGAGGAAAAGTTCAAAGGAAAAACTGGAGGAAATAGAAGGCGAAAGATCTAAAGTTTCAAATATGTAGTGTACACAAATATGATGTAAATAGGAAAAATACTGAGTAGTCAAGCATCTGTTTACACTTTCAGTTTATTAAATGCATTACTTGTGGCTTGCCAGCTGAAAATGTTTACTATAACCTCACTGATTACGCTTTCATTGTCTCTTTGTTTTCCATGGCATTTGATTTCCCCAACATCGTAGTATCCCTTGCATTTTTGACTCCGACCCACTAAATCTTACTTGCTCATTACTCTTTAAAAAAAAATTTTCTTCAACATTTGTTCGGGACTTTAGGCTATGTGTACCACGTTATTTGTCTAATCTTAACCTCTTCCCTCTCTCTCTTGGCTCTTTGAATTGCTTTTGAGATTTAAGATGCGGTATGAAATAAGTCACAGCATTACGCTAAGAAGCCGAATAGAAAAGGTTAGTAAAACCACCTTCTCGTGCGGTAAAGTATTCCTTTAATGAGACCAAGAGATAAAGCAGCGTCTCTGCCCAGGATTCGGTAGGGCTTTCTCTTACTGCATACCACTCAGTGGCTCGCCTTTCGTAATCTGCTTATTCCTATAAATTCCAATCACTTCTCTTACTCAAAGCCGATTAACCTTGCATATTCAAAGTTATAGAAGTTCTATTTCCCTAGCAAGAGGTTTGTTTTCCGCTAATGTGTGTTTATTTCCCAGGTACTTATGAATTTAAGCCGATATAGAGAGATTACTCGAACCACTACTAATATTCTTTTGGTAGCCAATAGTAACTTTGAAGTTGACGTATAGATTGAAGAAAATTGCTTACATTTCATTAAGCATGGAGTCAAACCTTTTCGTGTTTGATTGCATTGGAAGTCGAAGATAATATACCGAAAGGGAGAAAGGCTGTCAGGATAAAATAAATAATTGTGGACCCACAAATCACGATAACTTACCATAATACCTTACTTAGTTTAATTAAATTTGTGTAATGATTTATCTGCGGAATTAAGACAAAGATGCTTATCAATCGTGTTTTTAAATTCTAAATTCCACGAAGTCAAGACCGATGTGATTGACTTTGTTGGAAGAAACGTTCGTTGGTAATCATTATTGCCATTAGATCAATAGATCCCAATCACGTTAGACAAAGCTTTCTTATGAATTAGCTATAGTATTGCATCATCAACAACTAATCAGTTTCCTTCAGAAAAAAAAACTTATTAGAGATGAAAGTAACCCTAAGCGGTTGGTTTTTCAATTTAATGATTCAATTGTTCCTGCTCCCGAATGTTTTTAAATCGATTCTAATGGTGATGCCTAATTATGCTTAAGGTGGAAGATAAAACTTACAGCCTCAATCCCCCCTGAGTTTAAAGGTTACATTATTATTATGATAAGAACTTACCCAGGTAAATCTTTCTAAGAGCACTATGCAGAGAAGACTAAGCACTACAGAGTATTTCGAATGTGATTCGCAATTTTTCATCTTTTTTGTTGATACTTAGTCCTTTTTTCGCTGTAACATTTTCATATTTAGATTACGGGCAGAACTAAATATTGTTTTTCGATTGATTTTTTCTGCTCGCTTTTTTGGCTTTATTTTCATTTCAAACAATCGAAGTCGTCAATATTTCCGCCCAAAAAGGATTCTTTACCCCCCCCTTACCTTCCTTCCCTAAAAGGCATTTCCATTCCCTCTTCTTCCCCTCTAACCCTTCATGGCTATTAAAATTGTGGAAAATATGTTTTATACCGGAAGATGCTACTATGGTAGCGAACCGGTCGTCAATTAAAAAATCGTGTGGAAAATCACAAAGTTTTTTCTTCATTACTTCAATGGCTCTCCACAGGGTAACGCCTGACCATCTAGATTTCATTCGATTTTCATTTTTTGTGTCCTCGGTAAGCGAAAATTTGGGGTATTTTTAATATTTTTAATAGAGCATTGCAAAATTAACAGCTGGCATTTTCTCATCCAAAATATTGTCTTGAAATTCATAGTAAGCAGTCGGTTCCTTAATTTTTTATGCTATCGTCCGTGATAATATATAATTAGTGTATAATAATGTATAATTAGTGTTAGATAGGCCACACCTTGAGTATGCATGTAATGTATGGGACCCCGACGAGAAATGTCATACTCGGGATTTAGAAATTGTACAACGAAAGGCGATACGATTAGTAAAGAATTGTTACGATAAAACAGCGAGTGTCACTCAGATGTTACAGGACGCGGGATGGGAATCATTAGAAGATAGAAGACAAAATCAAAGGATAAATTTCTTAAATTAGTTTAGATAAATTACGTTCTCAGATGATGTAACCAATATAATGCGACCCCCTATTATATAGGCCGATCTTATACTGCGAGGAAAATTTGGGAAATAGATGCTAGAACAAGTCTATTCCAAAATTCATTTTTTCCGCAAGCAATACGCGAAAGCAATCAATTAGGAAAATGAAGTCGAGGTGCCTGTACCCCCTGCCGAACAGATAAAGGCGACTTGCAGGGTTCTTACATAGACATTGGCATTTGAAATTAATTCTGATGGTGGCAGATAGTTATAATAATAATAATTGAATGACTTAATTTGAGGCGAGATTGAGACTATAAAGCCTCTTCTTACATCCAACCCTTCGTCATATATATGTAAAAAAGATAAAAAAGTATGAAGAAGAAATTTACTTTGTAGTTTTCAAAAACCTCACATATAATGTATGTACTCATGAATATATCTTAAGCTGTTATTAGCACAGCTTAATCAAATTGACAAAAGGCTATGAAACAAAACAGCGGAGCAACTATATGCGAAGCGGTCAGCGTTTACCGGAAAAGGACGACCTAGGCAGTCTCATCGCCTCGTCCGATATTTCGCCACCGGAGAGGAATTTCTGATAAATATAAGGAATCCTCCATTACTCCGGCACATGAGCAGACTTTGATGACGGCCAGAAATGGAAATTGGCTGAAATTGTCGCTTTCGGACACATCACAATGTCAACAGGTCACGAGGCGCAGTGAGCTCCACTGTGTAATTACTCCGGTCAAAGGGATTGAATTTCCGCGAGCTATAGGCTTGTAAATTAGCCCAATTTCCAGTTTGTTGTTTCAACTTGAATCTTTTCTGCGGAATTTCGTTATTTTTTGCGTGGGGTAAGTGAGTTAGCCGGTGCAGGATTCGATTAGGGGAGCTATTAAATTGGAGTTCAGGGGGAACGAAGTGGAAGGTGGAACGGATCGTTTGTTTGTTGATAAACAGGTTCACCTAGAGACGACGAACACTTCTAGGTAAACACCGGAAAAATCCAAGTAAAGTATGGAATCCGTTAACTTTCCAGTTAGATTACGCATAATGATGATAAAATAATTGACTTTTGAAGAATTGAAAGCTATTAAAATATTAATTTAGATTATGCAGTTGCTTACAACTACGTATATTTTGCCGAAAGCCGAAGGAAGTAACCGTAGTATTTTATAAATTGGTACTGTATTTCGTTGTTAAATTTAACAGATGCGACCTTGATGAAGTAAAGTCTATTATCACCACTATTGATAAAGATATCGTATTTCTTCTGGAGGATTCTTCCATACAATTCCACAGGATTTTTTAAAGAAGTTTTATCCTTATTTATTTTATGAAGTCAATTAAGGTAATTTAATTAAAACAAAATTCTCCGTGTAATTTGAAGTTACGATGAGCTTCGTTTCATAGTGTTATGAACCAATAAAGTGGAAAATTTTTCATTAGGGCTTTTTTACCGAATAACAATCGCTATTCTGTTTGGATCGATTAATAAAACATCATATTTATTGGAGTATTTTACATCTCTTTGTATGTACAGGAACAAATTTTCATTTAAAAATGCAGGAAAAACTTAACGCACTTGATTAGTACTTATCCAAGCGAAAGTAAGAGAAATGCCATGTTCCTAAATTCGGCACTTCCAGAAATCAACTGCAATTCAATGTCGCCGAATCTATATTGCATCTTGAATTTATCGGAGAAAATTTTCACTATTGCAAGTTTGGAATGCAAGGAAATTAATTTAAGATCGAATCTGGATCGGCGTTGCGTTATTTCATCTGAGAGAGTTACGTTCAATTTAAAATATATAAATTATAATCGGATCTGACTTATTGTTAGTTGAATATTACCCGGTTCCACGATAACTGACTGCGCAACAACTGACCCCGTGACAACTGAGCGCTACGATAACTAATCGCCTCTCCTTTTCAGGAAGCATTAATTGAAGGAAAATACACAAAATAATATGAAATGTAGAAATTTTATGGGAAAATAGAGGTAGTCATTATACCAAATACTGATTAAACTAGATTAGATACTTAAATCACTGAATATTTTTTGTTACGCATCCTAATAGAGAATATTTTTCAGCAGGAATCGTATCAACCCAACCTAACCCAACCAGGGCTCCAAATATTAAATCAAAATTAAGTTCATTTAATGCTTCCTGAAAAAGAGACGCAATCAGTTGCCATAGCGCTCAGTTGTTACGCGGTCAGTTGTAACGCGGACAGGTGTCATGTGGTCAGTTGTCGCGCGGTTAGTTGTCGGGCTACGATATTATCCCTCCAAATCTTAAGAGCCCGTATTTATGGTAAACCAATTGTAAACTTATCATAATCATTTTCAACGATTACAGCGGAAAAGCTTTAATAAATTTCTAGTTTTGTTTCGTCAAGGACAATTCGGAGAGTACTATTTGCATGTTACTTGTTTGCGGTATTTAGAAGACATCTTTCTATTCTTGTCAGATATTCTGTAAATAAAAGTCTACACTTTACTGAGTTATCAATAAAGTTGTTTATTTAATTCGCTAAATTATTATCTCAGATCAGCACCGGAGTACATATTTGTAAAGTAAAAGAGTAAAGGAAATGCGTCTCATGTATACGTATTTCTATTACTGTCCGAGATCAATTCTTCTCTTTGCAGCGATTTATTTTGTCTTATCTTGCATGCGCATGCGTGATCCTTATCCATTGTCTTCGTCCCGTTTCCTCTCTCCGAGCTAACAATAACCGATTGTTACCTCCAGCTCCCGATTTTAAATCACATATTTAAAAATAGCGGAGGAGAGTGAATGTAGCAGCCCATTACAACGGAGAATCGTCGTCTCGCAGTTCTTCCAATGATTCGAAATTTTGTCGACAAAACTCTCGTTCGAACCCGAATTCCATCGAAGGGAACGCTTCCGCATTTGTAGCTCCCCGACCAACGGGAAGAACAATTCATTTCAAGTCAACACAAAGGAAGTTCTTCGCGGAACGATTCGGAAAACTCAGCTTACATTTTGTATCACTCTATCGGTAAAGTTTTGTAGTAGTAGCATTGTTGAAAACGCTTCGACAATCTAGGCCATTTTTCACTTTGGCTCCCTCCGGGAATTGAACCCGGGACTGCCTACACCAAGTAAAGTCTGTGGTAGTACATGTATTTATTCTTAGGATAGGATAAGTTTTCATCGAATTCTTCCATTAGGGAGAATCATTTGACGATTTCATACATTGTTATAAGTGTAAGGTGTGGCTATTAAATACTGAGACTGACGCTGTAAAACGTTTTAGTTTGATTTAATACATATTTACTTATCATCACCTTCAATATACTCCTACACCCCTCCTCTACGCCTACAACGCTTTATGCGAATCTTCCATTGTTCGAAACAGTAATAAAAGCCTTCTTCTATCAGCTTCTGCAGGACACGTGTCGCTTTCTTTTTCACAACAGACTCAAATCTTGCTCCTTTTAAAATGCCGATTTCACCTTAAGAAATAGAAGTCGCACGGCGCAAGATGCTGCCGGCAAGTTGGGTGGTCTAACACTTGGGATGCAGTACTTGGCTGGAAGCGTTTTGACAGACAACGGGGAATGAGGCGGCACATTGTCTTGATGGAGAACCCAAGACTTTTCCTTCCACTATTCGGGTCGTTTTTTCATTATTCTGTCTCATAGTTCAGCAAGAACGTGAATATAGTGATGGTGATTAATAGTTTGACCTGGAAGTCTGATGATTATCTGTTTCCTAAGGTGAGTTCTGCATTAAAAGGAGCAAGACTTGAGTCCGTTGAAGCTGTGAAACATAAAGCGGCACGCGTCCTGAAGGAGCTGACCAAAGAAGACGTCCAGCATTTTTTCGAACAATTAAAGATTTACATGGAGCGTTGTAGGGATAGGGGAGGGGTGTATATTTAAGGTGTAATAAGTAAATATGTATTAAATCAAAATAAAATGTTTAACAGTGACAGTCTCGTTATTTAATAGCCACACCTCGTACATATTAAGGTTTTATTAAAAAACATGAAATATCCATTGAGCGCAATAGTAAAATTCAATATGACAAAGAAGAAATATCATATATGTCATGGAGGTTGGTTTAGCTATGATTTGATCATTATTTCCTGTGAATGACTCATTCAAAGTAAAGATGTAAACTGTGTGGTAAACGCGATGGTTGGATCTAAATCTGTGGTATAAATGTGTTGGAGGGGATGCTAGGGGTATAATTTATGCATTGAATCTTACTGTATTTGTGTGTGTATTACTGTTTGTGCTTATGGTGGTGTTATTTTAAAGATTTGGTATTATGTGGGACATATAGTTTTAAAAATTGTGTATACATTTTACTTGATTGTACAGAAACTGCCATCTGATACTATTCATACCGCAGCATATATGTTATAAAAATAACTATAACTATAATAATCAGGACTAATAGTACAATAGAGATAGCCATGCTGACTCAATTATGCCCTAATTAAATCCTTATTTTAATGCGACTCTTTTTAGCGCAAGAGAGTGTTTAGATCGATTATGTGGAGTTTTATCCACTGCAAATGGCGAAACACCCCAAACATTCTTCGCGCGAAATATCGGCATTTTTAATTAGCGAGAATTTAATTGCTTCGCGAAGCTGAGAACGTTGCCGGTTTTTGTTGGACCAGATTTCAATCCTGTTCTATAAATGAACATTTCCCGCTGCACGAAATGCCTTCCAAATACTTCATTGCTCATCTCATAGTCAAGTGTACGTTAATTTTAATTAAGTGGTTATTCGTGTGAAAAGTTCATTGGTATTCACATTTTTTTGTACATAAATATAAATTTAATTAGACTTGGAACTCCCGGATTACAATGAAAATAGCATTAGTTTCTTTTGTCTCCTTATTAATTAAAATAGAGTTCGATGAAATCTTTCTCTCTAGCATTATTGAGGATAATACTGAAGTTTTATATTCCTTTTTAAAATTGAGAAATATTACAAAAAAGCGATATAACGTAGTATCCACTACGTAAGATAATTGCTTCTAGTTGGAGATACTTAAAATACGCTCCTATATTCCAAGATGATTAGTGCTGCATCTAGATTACTTCATTTGAATTTTTATCGGAATCGCTATTATTTTTCTTGAGATATTATGGTATCTTTTTCCATCAAGTCGATCTTCTTTACTTAAGCTATAGTGCTAAGAACTATCTGTTAAACAGTCTTCAGTCGCAAATTCTACTACTCCTCTAATTGAATAAATATATATGTAGTTAATTAGTCTTACAAATCAAGCGGTTTAATGGCCTAGTCTGATGAAAAGCACTGTTACCGATGTATCATGGTTTATTGCCAATATCATATCGTATTAAAGAGCATCATTTTAAATATCATCACTAAATCTCTTAGATCCCTTGGTTTTTATTTTAGTTAATTTCACTCGTTTCGAAAAATGTCAAAATGTGGATCTCAAATTTCAATTTATTTATGCAACTTTGAGTTGAGGAGTATCCTATTATGGTACGGTCATGAGATACAGGATAGAGAAAAATGTATTTTTAATTTTCCTTTGTCCCATTCTTGATCATGGCTGTGGTGAAATGAAAGCTATCTGGGTATGAGTGAATAATTACACAAATCAAGGTCTCTCCTAACGAAATACCAAGAAAAGTGTTACTCATATAGTCATTGTGCTTCACTTGCGTGGACACATCCGCTTATAGCATTCTGGCTCAGTGAGGAAAGCAATGGCAAACTACCTCACTCCTCATCCTGCCTAGTGAACCTCATTCCTCACTGCTCTTAGTAGCTTATGTTAGAGGGGGTGTGGTACCAACCGACACTCAGGCTGAACACTTTACAGACTATCATGGTAAATCAATAATTATTTTTTAAATCGTAACATTATTCCTTATGAGTGATATCAATCTATATACTCTATTATTTTGTAATTATTTCCATCCAATTGAATTTGGAAAGAAATATCTTTATTTCAAACGTGTTGCAATGAATCAACATTTTCAGATGGCTAAGAAATATAAATAATGATAATAGTTCATTAACCTTTCATCAGTCGCGCCTATTTTCAAAACACGAGCAGTCGCGCGTTGTATTCCGTACTACATATCGTTTTTCGGCCAAAATTGTAAAATTAATTGAACTAGTTACTATTTCTAAGTTCTAAACTTTAGGTAATAATGTAATTTAAGAGGATAATTTAAGAAGTAAACAAATTTTAGTAAAAAATATTACTATTCACCTTTATTTATTTACATGCGTTCAGAGAGTACCTATAAAGCTAGATGTCTATTAGTTCCGAAAATGAAATACGTCTAATAAAGTTTTAGACGAAATAAGTGAAAAACTCCATATAAACGTTATAATATACAAAAATAGAGTTCACTAACGAAAAACTTACCCAAACGGTCGCGCGTTGTATGTGTTACAATTGTCGTCACTTCACAGATTTACTCGCTTTCGTAGTCGGTTTAAGATTAAAAAGTAGTATTTGACGACATTACAAGTTAATGGTAAGTGCGATAATGGAATAGACCCGTGCATGAGGTTCAAGGGACCACCCAGGTAGAAACGGGACCCTAAAAACCGTCTGTGTTATACAGAATACAATAGCGCGACTGACAGAGGGTTAAGAAGGACTGGAACAAATGGATCTATTCTTTTACTTTAGCAGTAAAGTTTCTTGGTTTAGGAGACAAATTCAAAAAAAGAACAGCTTTGGCCATGAAATCCACTAGGGGTATTGAAAAAGAAATCAGGAGTGATAGACAAAATCCTTGGTGTGGAGGGTACTGCTATATGGCTGTGAAAAATTAGGTAACTATAAAATCTTACGCTTGGAGACCATTGAGATTTGGGTGTGGCCTAAAATGGAAAACGTGAATTGAGTTGATAGGAAAACAAACACGGAGGTGCTGGAGGTGGTTGGGGAGGGCTTTGACTGTACTGATGAAGCATCAACAGAGGAAATGTGTGGTACAAATATTGTGAGGAGAGGGACTGCTAAAGAAAATAATAGAGGATGCAAGGGAGCTCGTTACCTAGAAATGAAAGATATGGAATCGAGTAGGGAATATCAAGGCACAGGAACCTACCTAAAAGAAGTTAATATATTCTCTACATTATTCATTGATATCCCATTAAAAGGAACATAAATATTATGTGAATTAACCTAGGTCTACAAGGTCTTTATTTGGCGAGAACGAGACTGAAAAGACACTTATTCCATCTAATATTTCTTAAATAATATTAAACATATATAATGAGTAGATAGATGCATAGAGAAGAAGATTTTAAAACGAAAGGTTGTAAAAAAACTTAAGGTAATATCTAAGGAAAAAATCCATAGCGGGAATACACCTACAAAGAAGGGGGTGTGAAAAACCTTCTTACAAGTATAGTACGTACAAGCTGAAATATGTTAAGGGCATAAATAATAATACATATGCTATTGCTATTGCCAATAACACATACTATAACATATGTAGTGATGGTGCATATTTCACGTGTTCAAAGAAATACAAGCAAATGAAATGTCGATTCGCGTTGAAGTTCTTGTTAGCCCACTGATTCGGGCAACTTCGCACGCATTATCGGGGTCGATGGTCTCTCGGTTTTGAGAACCGCGGTCTCCGAAATAAGAATCCCTAAGTGAGACTTAGGCGAACATGCACTTAAGTGCGCTCTGAATTCTTAATCAGCCTGAGTGGTTTTCGTTTACAATCCAAAACACCGCGTATCCAGGATAGGCCATTGACATGCACCAGAGGAACTGGAATACGACCGAAATTCCATCGGAAATGGGCCCAAAAATATCGTCAAAGACAACTGAATTCTTCGGATCTGATTTCCCGGAGTTTCTGAGTCCAACGATATAGTAGTAGTAGTGTTTCATATAGAAAATATTCTAATGATTACACTTATTACATCATACTTATGATACAAAAAATACAAAGAGACAATAAAATTACAAGTTCACAGATACACAAGCAAAGTTATGGACATAAGAGGAACTCAAATAATTCAAAAATTAAATGACTGGACACTTAACATACTCATAAAAAATCCCCATTTATTCCTCATTCTTTTCATAGTATTTATGCATTCCCTTCTAAAAGTTGTTTCGTTATCTAGTTTGCGGATCCATTCGGGAAGAATAGTAAATGATTTAAAACTATCATTCAACAATGACTTCCTAGAGAAGTTAGTTCTATGCTTCTCTATTCTTGACCCTTTCAGACCCTGCGTGAAATATATTGGACACCATTTTCGGTACTTTTTTGTGTATTATTCATATTAATTAAATATTTTTATGGTTTTGCATCCTTAATTTTAATATCATATCATTCCTGATTTAAAAGAGCCTTATAATAGAATTTTATAGTTTACTGAATAACGGAAACATCAAGTAAGTTCAAAAATATATTTCCTTAGAAAAAATTTAAATCTGAAAGGGTTAAGTTAAAAAATAACCTTGTAGCATAATGATGGTGGTTGTAAGTCATTGTTTGGCTTTGTATAAATACCTAGGCACTCCTTTATTAAACATTTCGTGGACTAGTTCCAAGATATGTGGAGAAATTCTTTCTTCCACAGACATCCACTGAAGAGTATTCAACATGGATTTAGTAGTAGGACACTGTAGGATTGCGTGAATAAAATGTGAAATCTCAAGTTTTTGAGGAGTTGAAAAATTCTGTTTTTGAGTGGGATCCTCCCGACTTTCAGCTCGGTGCGTTGAAAATAGCCCTGTGACGGATGAGGTTGAAGCGTGTGCTGGCAAGCACGCGTGAGAGGAAGCAATCGAACCTAGATGGGCCCCCTCAGAAGAGAAGGGCGAGATATGGGCCATCCAAAGCGAAAAGGATTTTATTTAAATTTGTTTTCACTAAAAACACGCCATCCCTACGTGTCGTAATTTGTACTTCCAGGAAATGCCTTAAAAATAGTCGACGTAATGTATATGCAGGCGTCGATTTTTCAGGGAAAGTGGGTCTCTAAATGAAGGTGGTGACTGACTCTAATTATTTCCTTAATGGCGCCTAACTTAGAAAAAGCCGTGATGGACGATTTAATCCTCCCTTAATCCCTTAGGCACCGTTGAAGTTAAGTGTTACCTAATTTTAGCTGCTACGGATAAAGAATTTAAAATACAAATAACAAATACACGAAAAATACAAATTTTTCTCTAGTTTGGTGAGAGATCGGTACAACTAAGTTAAGACTGTTTTTTAATAATAATAATAATAATAATGCCGTCTTATTTTTTGGGCGAATTTCAGCCTAGGAAGGCTATTCCTCCAATTAACCCCTTTTCTTAATTTTATTCCTTTTTTTGCATTTCATTTTTATTAATATCACACACACATATATAACATCACAGACATAGACAACCATTCCCTAACCGGAAAAATCCGATTAGCCGGGATTCGAACCCGGGACCGTGAGATTGGAGCGTTTACGCGCTAGCACGTTAACCACTCCGCCACCACGGCCGGTTTAATAGAGCCAAAGGCACCTTTTTTGATAATATTGGAGCGTAACAACTTTTCTTTTTCACTGGTACCTGTTCATAACTTACAGCCACTGCTCTTTTCAAAATATAATACGGAAATAATCAAAGAAAGATTTGTACTTTTACCACATATTTATTCTGTTTTACAAATAACAGTAACACTAAAGTAAAACAAAACAAATTTGTGGTAAAAATACAAATATTTCTTAGATTCTTTCCATAATGGATTACCACAACATCTCGCCTGATTCAGTGAAAATATAATACCTTACTATATGCCGAAAAAGTCCCAAAAATCACTGGCATCGCATTCCTTGGGACCTCACGATAAGAGCCATCCTAGCGCTCACCCATCCGGTGTTGCCAAGTCTAGAATTTCAATGCCCCTCCCTCAATCGTATGCAGCTAAGACTAAGCCGCTCGTTTTTTTGTGGGGAGCTGTACCTCGATAATTCCAATGAAAGTATCCCAGTTCGTCTAAAAAAAATTGATATTCAATTGAATAACCACAAATCAGAATTCAATGTTTTACAGTTTCCTCGCATCGTAGGACGAATAACTGATTAAAAAAGTAACGCTACTATATTCTTTCGATGCTCAAGTTGTTTATAAAATTGTGATCTAATGGCATCATGACATTCCTGTATTTGATTATAAATAATTCAGAACAATGTTAAGGTAAGATTGCGTAATCAAAATATTTAGGCTATATTTTCCAGATGATTTCTTTCGCATCTTACGGTATTAATAACAATCAGTATAGTATAGTGTTGTTAAAAGTTTTTCGACAGCTTAGGTCATTTCGCACATTGGCTCCCACCGGGATTCGAACCTGGGACCGCTTTCATCTAAGGCAAACGCGCTGTCCACATGACTATCCGGGAACCTATTAATAACAATCTCTTAAACCTAAGAACAAGCACTGCTTTTTGAATTAGATCTAACTGAACTGAACATTCACCCCAAATCGCCATTTGTGTAACCCATATAGATAAAATAATCATCGTAATTAATACACCTTTAATTAGTAGTAGTGTTGGATAAGGTAGGTGAACTCCTAGCAGTATAATTCCTTTGTTAAAGATGTTAATTGATGATACGTTTTATAATATCAATACTATTAATAACATTAATGCACGAATTTAAAATAATTATATAGAATTATGTATTATACACATATAGAATAATCATATCAATCACAACAGGGGAGAAATAAGAGAAATATAAAATTTTTAAAAATATTACAAGAAGGGCCACCTGAGCTGTAATAATAATTTATTTATCACAAACAGGCTCCAATCAAATGTGATACAATATAATTAAATAGGTAATAAAATACAAGAGAATTATTTTAAGTATATGTAGAGTGTAAAAGAGAACAATAAAAAATCTTCCAATAAAAATTTAGGGTACAGTTTGCGTTTCATGGGCTCAACCAGTCATTAAATACAAATGCTTCAATTTTTATAGTTTCTGTAGCGAGGATGAAATCATCCGGAACATTGATGACATGAATTAACGTGCAGCGAAAAAGGAGGGTTTAATTCCGGTTCAGTGCACGAATCCCTCAGTACGAACATGAGTTGCTCCGACGTCAATAAATCAATTAAAAATGACATTATAACAAGGGGCAGCCATGGGAAATCTACGTCAGCGATTTATTTCGTGATTACGTGCCGTTAATCGATGGAGAGAGGAAAGCAATCACGACGTGCCGAGCAATTATTAAAATGCATCCTATTCCACCTACTGGATAGTAATTAGTACGTAAATTGCACACTATTATCCTCCCTGACTCTCCCGCTCTAATTATAACTGGAAAAAGCACGGAGGAACTCGCTGGTACTTTCAATATCATCTCGGTATCGGTGGAATGCGGCGTTTAATCCGCCGAATTCATCTCGAAAGCGTGCCGTCATTTTCAGTCAAAATATCGGATGAATAAATACCGAGCGACTTCCCATTTTCGAGTCCATTCGCCCGGGAGGCAATTAAGGAATAAATGCGAAAGGTCCTGCGCTTAAACTTCGATTTGGTTTTTAAAATCCGCGTTCAAATTTTTAGGTCCCGATTCCGAAATTCCCCGTGGTATGGGAATCCCCTCAGAATTTTCGAACCCCCTTTTCTCCGATGGTTGCGACTATTTTCAGTCTCTATCTCTTCGGCCAATGCGCTGTCTTCTTTCGCATCCGTCTCGCTCAACTAGCGATCCTCCGATTTCTTGTTCCATCTGTCCTATTCTCATCCTTCCGCTCTAGCTTTTGTATCACCTTATTCTCTTCTGGCTATATAAGAGGTGTTCAAAACTTCTCGAATCGGATAGTATCATTATAATTGTTTTACCTTACGGTAGGTTCATGCACATTCAAAAATCCATATTAAACGCCGTCTTCTTCATTTCCTTATCGTTAAACCCCATCCCTTATGTCATCCAACATCTTCTGTCTCTGTATTCCCCTCTGTTTTTCCCCCTAAATTATACCCTCTATTACAACATTTACCTACCCCTCTCCCCTTAATATTTGACCCACCCATTTCTTCTGTCTACGCTTAATCAGTTCGAATAAAACCCTCTCCTCCTAAACCATCTCCAGCACCTCCACGTTCAATTTCCTCTACACCCAACTTACATTTTTCACTATACGCCATACCCACATTTTGAAGACCTCCAAACGTTTGACTTCTTTCTTTCGGAAAGTCCACGTTTCGAACCCATAAAGTAGAATACTCCAAACCAAGGATTTCACCAATCTTTTCCTGATTCCTTTGTCAAGACCGTTACTCATCAATTCTTTTCGCCTCATAAAGGCTTCCTTTGCCAAGGCTATTCCTTTTCAAATCTCATCTTTACATCTTCCATCCCACGAAAGATTAAGATCTACTATCCTACCTACTTCCCAAGTAACAAAATTTATCCACCTGCTCTAATTTTTCCCCATACACCCTTATCATTAGCTTATCTTTCTTTCCCTTAGTGAACCTCAATACTTTAGTTTTACTTGCATTGTTTTCATTCCAAACTCCCTTGCTTTATCGTTAAGGGTATTTACTAATATTTGCAAACCCTTTACGGAATCACACGCAATAGCTTTATCGTCTGCATACCTTACAGACTTCATAGCAGACCTCTCCATAGCCAAGTGGACAAAGCGTTGAAAGGCTTCGGTGAAAGTGGTCCCAGGTTCGAGTCCCACTGGGAGCCCACGAGCGAAATGAGCTAAAAGCACATTCAATAATAGCACTATCAAATCAGCTAGTACCTCACTCGTTGTTTGGAGAGCTTAAGATTTGTGTGTACAGTTTAAAGATATGCAGTATTTTTTCAACAATAAATTTAGCATTTCTTTTCTTTTACAGTCTAAATACATGATGCCAAAAACTACATTCTCCTAAAACAAGAAAACCTCTCTAAGGTGGAAGGCCAAGGGAATGGAAAATGAAAAATCTGATGTGGCCAACACATGACTTTCTCCGTATTTTTGAAAACAGAAGCCTATGCCGGTAATATATAAATAACTCCAAAACAATGAGTGTTACAGGAAAATGTTTCATACAACATTTGTAGTAAAAAACATTATCTATAACTTTGGTACATAATTGTATATACCTACATTGCATTCTGACAGAGATAAGTATGAAAAACTCCAATTTCTGGATAAACAACAACTTCCGGTTAACCATTATTCGAGAATAACTCCTAAACAATCAGTGTTACGAAAAAATGTATCATACAAAAGTTGTAGTAAAGTACATTATCTTTAACTATTGTGTGTAAATGTATATACTTTTATTGCATTTTTACAGAGGTATTTAAGAAACGAAATTTTGTTCCAGATAAACCGCAACTTCCGGTTAAGCTATATTCACCAAAAACCAATCAACTTTTGGCATTGTTAAGAAAATTCTAAATCTGAATTTTAAAAATGATCGGATAATTACTTTTTAAGATGGAGCGCCCACAAACTTTTTAACCACAGACAGACACACAGACAGACATGTTCGGGAAAATAGCGAAAACGTGCTATATGGGCCCCAAAACATCTATTTCCGTCGAAATCTGGAGGTCAAATTTTTTTGCGATTACAATTCTTTCTCTATACTACGTACAGGGAGAAAGTAAAAATGATATAATCAGAATATGATATAATCAAATGAATATAGTAAATGTATTGGAATGCAATAAAATTTGCTTTTAATAAACAAGTGACACGAAGGTGGAGTAGATTTAAGCGAGAATGCTTATGAGATGGTTAAAAAGCTCCATTAATACGACTGTCGGAGATTTTAATCCCCTAATAAATTAACAGCCGTGTTCCAATTCATCTATTTTACGAGAATGCTTAGCCAGAAGAGTTTGGGGACACCAGAAGCGAGATATTCATGTGAAGACCGCAAACGAAAACTATCAAAATAAAGTCTTCCTGATCGAGTGTTTTATACGAGTATATTTAATATTAGAATTAACTTTTTTTTAATTTTCCACGATGGTAAACGATCTTGGAAGAGAAATAAGTCCATGGTAAATACTTTTGAAGACGAAAAAAATAGCTCCGTTCTTCATAGATTAGAATATTAGTTGCTGAATTCACGCTGTTACTATAGCATCTACATTGGATAGCAAAAATATCATAAATAACTTATTAAATCGGGTGTTTACAAATTTTACAAGTAAAAGGAAAAGTCAAATCAAACTCTCGCTAGAAAATGTGAATCTGTAACTAAATCATTTCGTTCTTTTAGTGAATTCTGTTCCTTAAAACTCGTTTGATGATTCAACCTTCACTGCACGAAAAAAATGGAAAAATGCCCGCGTGTTTACGCACCAGCAGTGCAAAAACGTTTAGCTCAACTTAAAGGCGTGTAGTTTTATTTAGAAGCCCATTTTGGTGGCGTGAATATGCTCCTTGTTTACACACATTGAGCCCATATGCTTTCAAGAGAGAAAAAAAGCAAATACTTTGCACAAATATTTTGAAAATCCTTTTTGTGAACAACATCTTTTGGTGTGATTTTCACTTTTTCAAAAACAAAGAAAATTTATCTTCAAATCTTTGGCTCAATTTTCAGCCATTTGTTTTATTTTTTTGCCAGTAGGTCTCGTTATCGCCGGCATAAGTGATGGACACTTGATCGTGTTTAAATCGAGCGCGTAATCATTGTAACTCGCCACATTGAGTAGAGATGGCTGCACGATCACGAAGTCAACTTATTTGACCTCTCTCCTTGGTGAGCTATTTTCCAGTCCTCGGAATAAGTTCGCTATAGTTAAAACGCAAACGTAATCGGTGAACTAAAAGGTGTTATTAAGTACACGTGAACATTTCATTGGGAGCTTTTTTCCTTCAATCATAACTTAAATTATTAATCCACCAAGTTTCCTTTGTTTTTCTTAGTATATCATGAAAATGCTGGATACATTAAGTTATCATCTATGAATGTAAATTAAAATTAGAACATTAAGGTATTCGAAGGTATCGTTCGCTTTGATCCAATAAAATATTTTTAACTGTTACATTGATAATATAAACTTAGAATAGCATTCCCCTTGTCTAGTCTTGATCATGGCTGTGATGATATGAAAGTTGCAGATGTATGAATATTATGAATAAAAGCACCGATTAAGGTCTCCCCTTATGGAATGCAAAAAATTGTTACTCCCAGAATAATTTTACTCCACTTACGTGGACAAGTTCTGGTTAATGTATTTTTGCTTGGCGAGGAAAGCAAGGGCAAACTGCTTCACTCCTCATCTTGCCTGGTAAGCCTCATTTAACTCTACAAACTCTGGTAACTGATATTAGAGGGGATGAGGTTCCAGCCATAAGCTCGAACTTACGATCTCAGATCAGAGCTTATGACAGCCTTGAAGGAAAAATCATATGGAAGAAATGCCAGTTTACAAATGAAAGCGGCGATTTTTAAGACAAAAGAGGCTGATCGCGTATTGATTTAAACTTTCTGGATGATTTGATTGGCATTCGAGGACTCAGTGTCAAGTTTTAATCTCGCAAATCACTTACACAAATCAGGTTGATTGATTTTGCTGCTGTCATGCGGTAAAGTTGAATGATGAATATGGAAGTAATCGAATTGGAAATTATTGTCGGAATTCAATACCTTAAGCTGGGATACCACAACATGTTTGGCACCTATCAGTCATGGTAAGAAGAGAAAGGAAAACTTGACGAAATCCAGAAATCATTTGCTTCCTCTGACTACTACTTCATGAACCACATCATACGTATATTGCTTATTCGACAAGTTTGATCCTCATCGCTAAAATTCCTCACAACTTACGATCCTAATGATTCCCAATACCCCAACATAATCCGCTGTTTGAATGAATGTATGAATGAAAATTGTATTTTGCCTTTTGTAGCTCATTATTTTATTTACTATTCGATTCCCTTTTCTTTTTAATTATTTAGACTCTTTTTGAATAATTGTTTATTTACTAGTATATTTATCAATTAATTTTCTTACTTACATGTAACTGTTACTGTAACTGTGTAACTGTTTGTTCTTTTTTGCTTTTGTACGATATTATTGGCATGTCTTTAAAATCTCATTTAATCTGATTTCATCATTAAATATAGATTTCCTTTCTGTAGGTTTTGCAGGTTTTTCACACTCCTCTTCAGGTTGTTTCCTGAAGTGGAAATTTTTTTTCTAAGCTTAGGTTATTTAAATCCAAAATGTAGTATTTTTCTGCATACTTTTTTTGAAGCTATATTTTTTTACATTTATATGACGAAGTTTTAGATGTAAGAAGAGACTATAGCCTCAATCTCGTCCGAAATATTGTTATTATTATGATATAGAGTACAAGAGTAAATAAGATGTGCCTAAGCTCATAGTTTTGCGAAGATACCGATAACACAAATACAAGCAACTTTTGTTTCACCGGATGATATCTATAAATTAGAAAAAACCATTTTCCCTAAATAAATTGGCTGTGGAAATTACAAATTACTTTCCTTTCAAGTATAGCACCTTTCTACAAAGTTGAGTATATCTGATCTACCCATTGCAATGTTCTTTCCACCAAAGATCTAAATGATTTTGCTGCAATCGCAATTCCTCTTTGGAGGAATTGCTAAGGAATATCTAATTGGAACTTCTACTTCCATGCGTATTTGGCAAAGCTCCTCACAATTTATGATCTCAATGAATCCCAATGTACAGTATGAGAGTAAATGATATTTATGCTCATCTTTTTGGAAAGATACCAGATAAGACAAATACAAACAACCTTGTAAGTTTGCCCTGATAATGTCTATAAATTAGGCAACATTATTTTTATCTAATTACGTGCTATGTGGAAATTAAAAATTACTTTCCTTTTACTCAGCCCGCTGATTGCCAGGTAGCGCGTTCAACCTCGGTGGGAGGCGTGGTTCGATTCCCGGTGGGGGTCGGCATTTATCAGTGCCTCCCCAGCATCGTGATGCATGCGGGTACCTGAATTAAGAGATACGGGGTTGTGGTCTAGAAAAGCCAGTACGGCGGTGTGGGAGTTGATGTACTGACCACGTGTGACCCAAGGTGAATGTCGCTTGGCTAGACCATATCCGTCAAAGAGATGCCGCGCCATGGACTTAAGTTTCATTCACTTTTATCAGCCAATAAATATTTAAATTGAGGAGGATTAAGTACTTTTATATATCGCTTTCCCTTTTCTTATGATTTTTTTTCTAAGAGCAATAATAACTCCTGCGAATGGTATCAGGCAGTAGGATATTAAATAAAATAAGAATTACTTGTTCATTTTCCACAGGAAATACTATATTTGGACGACTAGTTTCGGCTTAGCGCCACCTTCAGGGAAGCTAGTCAAATTCATTTCCAGTGGAAAATTACCAAGTAATTCTTGTTTTTTTCAAAGGTTTTCCACGAAGTACGCCCATAAATGATTGATTACGGTAGGATATTGTTTGAAAGAAAACCCAACTGGAAGGTTTAAGATACGAAACTGTACTAATAAACCATGAAATAATATGCTTTTCTTGGAGATGAGAACTCTTTTAAAATTAGGGGGGGTGAGTTAGGACAGCTGATTGGAAATCAGAATGGACAGGGTAAGAAAGGGAGTAAGACAATGCGGTCCCTCATTGCCATCACCTTTTGATATACAGGTTGTCCCAAAAAGTAGTGATGGGAAAAACAGGGGTAGGAATGCATTCTTGGGAAAGCTTAGTTAAGTCTCGGCTCCCAACAATGGCTCATACTTTGTAATACTCGCGAGGGATATTGTTGTTGACTTCGCTCGGTAACGAGGGGGAAGTGGTAATTTTTATTACCGTCTGAAAATGCCAAAGCGATGCCAATTAAAAAAACGTGTTGTAGTTTGGATAATTGAGTACATTAATATCACCAATTTGAGTTACAATGAGGTGATGACTCGTTCTTTAAAATTGAGAATCTTCGACTTACTTTGTTTTAAATCTATTTTTAAGTATGTTGCCGTAGAGATAGCTCAATAAAATTTTCGTGGTAAATAGTTTATGACTTGGGAAAGTGTTTAGAGTAGTCACCGATTTTTTTTCTTTTTCAAGTTTTTTTTTAATTGGCCTCAAATATTTTCATGAAATTCATGACGTCACAGTTTTTGAAATTTGAAGTTTTACTCTAGTCGAGTGGAAGCAGCTGTGACAAAATATTTTATGTATATAATATAATTGACGAAAGGTTAGATTGAAGAAATCACTTTTTAGTCTCAATCTCGCCTTAATACAGAAATTGTAGACCTGGTGGAAGTGACTAGAATTTAGTAAAATTTTACGTTACGTGGGCAGTTCATCATTACATATATAGTTAAAAACGAACACGACCAGTGCCATTTAAATCTCCAAGCATGTTTACTGCCGTTCCCACGTTAGGAGCCCACGTTAAGCGGGTAAATATTTACACCCGACCCTTTGGACGTATTTTCTCCCATTAAGAACAAGACACTCTTTCGGCGACGTATCGGCCTTTGTGGAATGGGCGGTGTAGAAATGCGTCGACGCTTTCCCTTCGCCTCATATGCGACTCTCTCCATAAATACGCCCTCGGGAGCACTCTGAATTGCGTCCGCCCCTCGCTATACCAACAAACCGCAAAGCCCTTGTCATCCCCGCAATAACTACGAGCCCATGGGCTTCACAAGGATTCGCCCCTGAAATGCTATCTCCAGCACACCCGCGAAGCCCCTCAAATATTTACGGCCATCTTCCCGCGGTAAGGAGTCCGAATTATTCAATTCGCTCTTTTACATGCATTTACATACGCTGCGGTTGTTTTCTGTTCTTAGGTGTCGAGAATGAATCAGCCCCTCCACGTTCCATCTCGGCTCCTTTCGTGTTAAATGAGTGCTGTGTATCGTGGGTTTTGGCGCCTTGGATTGCGAGATGTTTCGCTTGTAATGTTCTGGTTCAGTGAGGAAACCAATTTAAACTACCTAGCTCCTAATTTAGACTAGTAAAATAATTCTCTCCCATTGATAAGATGTATTTTTTCTTCTTTAGTGCATCTATTCTCAGACAGTTTCAACGGAAGATCATAATCATAATGTACTTCCTTGAAGTATTGTGATCATATTTTTCTGTTATTCAGTAAGAGTAATTTACAAGAAATGAATCACTCTCGATTTCATAGTTGCAGATATTTATTATCTGAATCATTTTTGGATGGGTGTATGGCTATCAAATTACTTAGAGATTAATTATTCGACTTTGGAAGCCTCTCGTTGAGGTCATTTGGTAATAATTGTTTATTGAAAGATATGTAGAAGAATATATATTCACTGGTTAAGGTCCAGATTTTCATAAACATATTATAATTATTATAAGATTAGATATTGTAACATATTACAGGTATTGCTACCATATCCTGATGAAGGGAGCATTCTTCACGTCTTTTGTTACAGGACGAGGAAAATTTATTTTCATCTACTTATGTCACATTCTGGTTCATAAGAGTGACGGCATGAATTCTATTCTTCTTATGGAAGAGAAGAGTATTCTTTTAGCATATAAACTTGGTTCTCTTTCTCAAGCCTTCTCTTTCTTTAACAATTTATATGACTAAGGGTTAGATGTGAGAAAGGATTTATTAGTCTCAATCTCGCCAAAATAAAAGTCACATTAGAATTATAAATTGCTAACACGAGTTATACTGGCAACCCTCAGGGTCTGTCGCAAAAAATACTCGTATTAATCATACATATAGTTGGGCGTATTTTAGTCAATGATGACCATTCTTACAATAAACCCCATTATATTTTAACACACACAGACAACCGTGCTCTAAGATTAGCGCGCTATCCGCTACGCTACCGAAGACAAGCAGACAAGACAGCATGGGCAGATATTAAGAGAAGAATTAGAAACCCCACTTATTTAAGCAGGAAAGATCATAGTTATAAAATTGAACCTCCCTCTCAAAGGACTAATATTGCTAAATTCTACTTTCTTGAACAATAGATAAATGGAACGCTCTCCCTGCAGGTATATTTGAGCCATTTCCTTCCCAAGTGCGTACCTTCAAGGCGAAGTTAAATAAATCGTAATAGCTGTTAATTAAATCCTGTACATGTTTTCTTTTAATGTCTATGTCTATGTCTATGTCTATGTAAGAACCCTGCAAGCCGCCTTTCGGCGTGTGGCAGGGGGTGCAAGCACCTTGACTCTATTTTCCTAAACGGTTGCTTTCGCGTATACTTCGCGGAAAAAATGAATTTTTGAAACGATTCGTTTTAGCATCTATTTCCCTAATCTTTCGGCCAGTATCAGCACGGCCCATATAACAGGGGGGTCGCATTATATCGGTTACATCATCTGAAAACGTATTTCTCTGAACTTATTTAATAAATTTATCCTTTGAATTTTTCTTCTATCTTCTAATGATTCCCATCCCGCGTCCCGTAACATCTGAGTGACACTAATGGGATGGGATAATATTTGGAAATTCTGTATTATGTATGTCTTGACTTCTGTCAGAGGGAGGTTTTCCGAGGGGTTTCCCTCCCTCCGTGGGCAAATGCCAGACAGGTATAGTGTTCACCCTTCAATTTAAACTGTGTAATTAGATTTGGACTATCTATGTATTGCTTGACCATGTACGACTGTATCAATTTACGCTTGTACAATATGTAATATTGAACCACTGACACCAGATTTTTAATCCACTTGTGGTCTAATTGTAATCATAATAACACAATTTATTTTAAATATATTTTGCAGAACATAAATTTACTCCTCTAAGATGGTGGTGTCATTTGAATCTGTTACCCTTTTTTCAAGTGGACGAATAAGTCCGTTGAAGATGGCAGTGCGTTTAAGAAAATGAGTGGTCCCGAGGGGGTGGTCGAAAGGAAAGTTAACAAGGAGCGGAGTGCATTGGGGCGATCGGAGTATGAATATGCATCGCGTGTTCATCACTCGACCGCTGTAAACAGAGGCGGATTGGGCCCTCGGGAGGCATAACCCCTTTGAGCACTGACCTCATCGTTCTTGTACTTGGAGCTGTTATAACTATACACGTGTCTCATGATTCGACATTGATTCCGCCGCAACTGCTCCTGACGTGTTAGCCAAGGTTGTGGGGAAACTTATTTTGAATCCGTTGAAAGAAAACCGCAATGAATTCAGGTCTACGTTTTCGAAAATTCGATTTAAAATTTACGTAAAAGGTAGGTATAGTTTGAAAAATGTATAAATTAAGTGTAGGTTAATGATTTATGGATTATGCTGTACTTTTATTAGTTTTTCTTTTCTTATTGAATGCTAAAAACATATATTCATGTGGTTATTACGTGGACTTTCCCAATATAAGTATTCTGACTCTGGAGTGGAGATTAAAGAGAAACTGCCTCACTCCTCCTCTTGCCAAGTAAACCTAACTACATCTCCAACTGCATCTTACAAATTGTTGAGGGAATGAGGTTCAAATCAGAATTAATGCATAATATTCTACTGATATGCATTCAAACGTATTAATTCTACTTCTGGATTTTGGCTCAAAGAGAAAAGCAAAGGCAACCTACCACACTCCTCGTCTTGTTAAACCCCATTTCTTTTTCTTAGCTCAAACCGATAGCGTTGAAGTGTATGAGGCGCAAACTGGCCTTCGTTCGGTACACTTAGATAGAAATATATCGATCCCAAAATTCCCTTTCGGGGTAAGCACGCTATTGGTATAATTCATTTACTAGATTTTGTACCTTTATAAACAATTATCTATTTCATGTCCATTCATATTTGTCATTAGACCACATTTCATATCATTCTTTTTTTATTAATGATACCTGCGTATATTTTCTTCATTACCCATTCGCCTTATTCAAATAGCCATTTCTATGTCTTCCTCTCATTAGGAACCTACTAAACTTTCATATCCTATCTTTATCTTTTTTTCAATCCACCACTTACAAAAATGTAAAAACCAACGCATACATTCCTCCGTTATTGCTACGAAGCCCAAAATCTATAACATCATAAAAATATGAATACAACTGCAATATTGTCAAAAATTATCTATGAAAGGTATTGAATGAATATCTATGTATCACTATCATTATATAGGTTGGATCTGTTAATAGTGGAGATAGATGTCTCTTTAGCCGATTAATTTTCCTTCTTATTTTTTGAGGCCTACAAGGCCAATTCCTTGTCTTACTCTATTGATCAAAGTTCATTATCTCTAGAATTTATACCATAAAATATGAATAATGCCATAAAAATCAAATTTTTCACTAATTTCGATCCAATCTGATCAGTTGATTAAATCGAGTTTTAAAATGTCATCATTTTATTAGAAAACGAAAAATACGATTCTCGTTGATGAAAAGTAAATATTTTATAAATGAATTGTACTAAAAAGTTAATCTAGGATTCTACATGAAATGCTATGGTAAACAACCCATTGACCTAGAACCACTAGGCTAACTAAGTGAAATTTATTTTAATGACCGTTTATCACTTGTAGTAATAGTAGTACTTTTAAAAGTGCTTCGACAGCTTAGGTCATTTTGCACATTGGCTCTCACCGGGAATCGAACCCGGGACCGCATTCACCAAAGGCTAACGCGCTGTCCACATGACTATCCGGGAGCCCGTTCATCACTTGTATTTACATTTATAATAAAGCGGATGTCGTATAAATAGTGAAATAGGATGTGTAACATGTAATAAAAACGTGAAAACCAATTTATCCTCGTTGAGTTCATGGCGTAACATTAATCAAACAATACCATTTATGAAGTTATCTCACATTGAATCGTAAGTGGATTTTGACTCGGACTTTCATGTCTTCAGCATTTGGTGGTAATGAGTATTTTCCCCCCTTGGAATTCCTAAGATATTTCTTTTAATCCAACACATTGTTATCCTCCAAAATAAACCGTGGTAGGATTATAAGATCTATCTGGATGGCAATTCTGGCCTTATCCTAAAATTATTATCTCTCTCAAATCATTTATTGTTAATCAGATTGCTGATATACCCATATGGATATATGGACGTTCGTCTTTAACAGTATAGTAGCATTTAAATGTTTCAATTTATCCTTATTAATATATCTCAAGTATGGTTATATTATTTCTAAGATGACGTAATACGGGTTCGGAAAAGTTTTCCATCTCGACGGCATTATGTCATTGGTTAAAGATGTACGTTCCCCTTGTTTCGAATACTTCACACTCGGAGCAGAGCGATCGACATCTTTTAGCTTCGGTTGCCAAGAAATATCACTAAAACAAACAGTAGCTGACGTCATCGCGAAAACAGCCTGAACGAATTCGAATGATCCAAAAATAAATATTATCTATGAAATCGCGAAGTTGAGTATCCTTGCGTTATCCCCTCTCTAGGAATTTCGGAGACGTTAAAAATACGAGTCAGACGAACTACGCAAGGTTTTATACTCCTAATGACGATCGCAGATGAAACACAAATGAACGCGAGCATAAAGCCGATGTTGCGAAATATTCTATTATCAATAGAGATGAGAGATGGAATGAATTACTAGGTCTCATTTCAATAAAAAAAAATTAAAATAAAAAAATTCAAAATATCTCGCATTTAAATTACATGCATTTTCTTCTGTTATTAGCTACATTATACTCATCATAAAAATCTTATATCATTATCTATACATTAGTAAAATCCTTATAGTGGAGTGTTTTACTGTATGGGTGTGAAACGTGGAGCATAAGAAAGGAGGAGGTCAAACGTTTAGAGGTCATCGAGAAATTTGTTTGTCTAAACACGGAGGTGCTGCAAATGGTTAAGAGGGCTTTATTATTATTATTATTACAAAAAATCCTTGCAAATAATCTACAAGCCTGTTAGCAAAGTCATACAAAAGCATAACAATAGCCAATTGATACATAGCGTTATTAACATTTACTTGACATTGAATTTTAAAGTTTTCTTTGAGATTTTATAAATGAGGACACATTCATTTAAACCGTAATCTCCATTTAAATATGCTGCCACCGCGAAGTTTGATGGATCTATGCTCCACTTTCCATATTTTCCTTTAAGACTCATGCTGTGACACAAACTAACTATTTAATTAAGTATTCAAGATAAATAACGCGTTAAAATGTATCACATTAAGTAAGAATATCGTTATTTATTTAAATAAAGCCAAATCATTATTTAAAAGCACTATGGTTTCCTAAATTTTACCGGTACAATAAAAGGAAATGCAAATGGTACAATGTAAGCAACTGCCATATTTTCTTCGTCGCTTCCTTCAAAATTAACCGTTTGAGTTACAGAACCATATATTTATGAAAACTTAAGCATATTCATATATATTCATCTGATAAGTCATACAGTTTGTTTAAATATACCCTATTACCGTCATTCCCTTAGCCATGTTAGAGAAAAATTGCTTCGAAACTCCAAGAAAGGTAACTCTCTCAGAAACAAACCGTCTTTGAACGCACATATATGACGACTGGAATTTCAGCATCTAGCAAGGTCCAAAAATAAACCAAAAGCAAAAGCTTCGTATTTTACACAAATTTAGGGATTTTAATTTGTGGAAAATACGAAGTACGCTTTTGATTTATCTTTAGATGGCGTTCCACAATATTAGGCCTTTAGTTTATAGTTAGGTCCAGTTGCAATCACACACGACAGATCTCGTTAACTACGAAGCTCTTCCATTATACGGCGGTGGTAAGATTTAGGCGCCGGTACAATATGGGAAACTCTCCCTTGATAATCTATCGTATACGAATTGCATTGGTATATCGCTTAAGCTTCTTTATAAATATATATCAATATAAGTTATGTTTATTGTCCAAGGGATTGTTCCTGCTACCATACTATGATGAATGGACTATTTTCATTTGTCATGTAGTCCAGGATAGAGAAAAATGTTTCTTTCATTTTTCCTTTGCCCCAGTCTTGATAATGGCTGTGATGAAATGAAAGTACTGAGGTATGAGTGAATAATTTCACTAATCAAGGTCTCTCCTTACGGAATGCCAAGAAAAGTGTTACTCATATAGTCATTGTGCTTCACTTGCGTAGAAATGTTCCGCTTATAACATTCTGGCTCAGTCAGGTAAGTAATGGCAAACTACCTCACTCCTCATCCTGCGTGGTGAACCTCATTCCTCTCTGCAAGCTCTTAGTAGCTTATGGCACTGGGGATGAAGTACCAACCAGTCTTTGGGGTAAATACCTTGCAAACAATAGGTCCAAGGGATGTTTTTGAGAAGTTTCCCTCCCGTATTTGAGCAAATGCAGGACAAATTACGCCCCCTCGACCGTTGCCAGCTGCTCCAACCGCCAAATGGCGACGTAATACAAATTAAATACAAATTCGTACCCCTCCCTTTAATGAAGGATATGTAATCTTTAATGCACATACCCGCTGCGGTTCTCTGATCTCTGCAGAATCCCAAAGGTGGTACAGGAGCAATAAATACCCGCTTTCCTCGCTAGAAAATCACCAATATTTCGAGGCCTGATTACGCCAGCGCCCCGGATTTATTTATTTCCAATTGCTTTGAAGCGCGCCCTATAAACGCTTCCTGTACCTCGAACTCTCTCTCGGAGCGTTTTTATTTCTGGACTTTGATTCACGCAAATTTCTGTCTTATTCACGACTTTCTTTCCGCGCGTGTGACCCGCTATTTCGACCGATGATTGAGGCATTTTTGTGGGGTTTATATCTACGCATGGGTGACTCTTCCTCTGTCTCTCATTTAGCGGTATTTCACTCATCTACGAAGATAAATCATTGCTCACGTTGAAAATATAGATTTGTTTCTTATTTTAGTCCAGTCCTTTCACTTTCTCCTACCTTTGACTGTATTTATGGGATATACCATCAGCGTCAAACTATACTTAACTCATAAATATCTCTTAACCCGCCGTTACTCGCGCCCTATTTATTTATGCGGTTACTCACGCGGGGTGTTTCTACACCCCACCAGTCTATTTAATTTATCAATATTAATATATTATTTTATTCATCATCTTCAAAATATTTCTTGATTACTTTTATCTATTATCATTTATAGATCTTTTTTCATATGATATCTTAATGTTATATTGATATTACGACTTATAGCATTTTAATGAGATATTCAATAATAATACTCAAACAAATTGTACAATAAAACCTAAATTTGACTGATATACCTTATAGATGAAATATATTATTAGTAATCAACGTATTCGTTGTTCACTTTAAGAAAGCGGCTGGTGTGTAGAAACACCCCGCGCGGGTAACGGCGGGTTAAAGATTGCTTGAAGAAGAGCTAGTCAGAATTTAAGCTTCCTATAGGACGAATATTAAAGCCATTGAAGGAAACATAAACGTAAGTGAAGAAGGCCTAATTATGACTCAAATAATTTGTAATTAAGGTCAATCCATTTAGATATGAAGTGGAAGAAAGTTGCGTATTCAGTTAATAAAATTTAAGTTAAATGCGAGGCACTTACTGCGAAATAAAAATATGTCTGTGGTCGATATGATTTTACCCTACTCTGTGCAGCATGATTACATAAGTAACATAAACGAACTTCATATTATTTGAAAATCAAACCATGGTAATAAAATCCTTAAGTTGCTAATATAGTGGTATTTAATTGTTATTCCGTTAATGTAGCAAACTTTTGTAGCATATAGCTTGGATAGGTCGATTTCTCAAGTGTGTCTTTCAGCTTATTTTAATTGGCTTTGTAGCAGTATATTATATATATTTTGCCTTAATTAGATGAAAAGAATTCTACGTCATAGAGTTGGCATAAAAAGCAGTGCAGACCTGTAAGATACGTTAGTCCTTTTTCCAGTTACAGTACTTTAAATATTCCTGAATCACGTTGGTAATTCAAGTGTGATAGGAAAATAAGTTAAATATTGGATAGCATCTCTTCGCAGGATATGGGGAACTGAAGGGAGTAATCTTCTCAATAAAGGAACTTGCTGGAAAAAACTAAGCAGTGGTTAAACTTTCCTGTAATTCAGATTTAATGCTCAATATCACATGCGCAGATTCACTTTGATAAAAAATGTTTACATAATACTATTACTGATTCAAATAGATTGTTAACCGTTTCTCCCAAAAAAAATGATTTCATCTTCAATGCTGAGCATTCACTATATTCTTAAAATCCATATGGTTCGCAATATCTGGCACGGTTTCTGTTGTAGATGGAGGAAAGGATCAATGGAGAGGGAACCATTGCCAAATGTGGTCCCTCCCCTTCATCTTCTTTCACTATTTTTGGATTAGTGGCGAGACATCTCTCTCCCGAATACTGAGACATGATTCTGGGCTCGAAATATTCAGCGTTGAAACTATTAAACTTATCTACAAACTCTGGTAATGCAATGTTCTCAGCATATACTTGATATTATTTTTAATATTATACATAAGTTACAAGTAGGTGAAATTAAGTGGTAACTTGTCACATTGTTTCTTACTGAACTATTACATACATTTTTGATTATAAATATAAAATTTTACATCATAATCATTCACAGACAATCATCACATCAGTGTAAATTAAATATCGTAAATATAATTACGCACACATTGATTTCCTAAATCATCATTATGTTTAAATTTCAATAAGTTTCATTTTAAAATATCTCTGTTTTGCGGGATTGGGTTGAATATTTCCTTGGATAGGCCATTCCCATTTGCTTCTGTTCTATTTATGAAAGAAAATTTCACAACATCCTTTCTGTGACCCATGGTTCTGATTTTAACATCGTGTTCATTTTTTATATTTGGTTACATAATCACTGAATTGGATATCAGAAGGGTTATTATTGACCCTCATAGTTAGTAATTCCAGTAGATTAAGTAATCAGCTAAAATAGGATATGATTAAGTATCTTCTAGTAACAATAGCAAAGTTGCTTTTATTTGGGTGACATTGAATCTAATAAGTCACTTATTTCATCTAACCATTCGTCACATAAAATTAAAAGAAGAGATATTTTGGAAAAAAATAGAGACAAGAAAACTACTGTGGATGAAAAAGCATGTTTTCACTTATCATAATTGAAAAATATGATCTTAATACCAAAACCCAAGCAGTTTGCGTGAGTCACGCCAAGAATGTCCATATCGTTATCTAGAATTGTGTTTCTCAAAGTTTTGTCTGTGGATAGATAGTCCTCTTGATACACTCACGGTGTCTCCGATGCCTAACTATTTCTGCATTTGCTATAAAAATTTTTAAAGAACTAAATAATTAAATCTTATTCTTAGTTATTGTATCCATAAGGGTCGAATCTCTGATATAGGAAAATTGAAATAAAATATTTGAGGATTATTTAAATTTTCATACTTCTAAAGTGTTATTTGCGACTAATTTTATTTCCAGCTTATCTAATATACTTTGTCGTACTATAATTAAATAATATTTTTCATATAGAGTAACTTATAATAATTTAATTTAGAATGAAGACTATTATTTTTCGGAATTATTCAAAGGGCAATTTAGAGATTCTCCTAGAAAGAACAAATCAGTTTATCCTTAGCAATTTTAAGATGTTATTTAGACGTATTCAGTAACTCTTTAAACTAATATATTTTTAAGATGAAAGGAATGAATTAAGTAACGGGTGACCAAAATATCACGACTGATCAACATCTTCCCGCTTTCTCATATGAAAAAATATTCAGGAATCTGACATTTAAAACTTATTCATCTATCTAACATCATCAGCAAACAGCATATTTTCCTCTTACCATGCAAGTCATTCCAGTGCACAAAAAATCCCTATTGGACACCTGGTACTAGTACGGAAGTACTGCTCTTAAGTCCACCATTGAGAATCAAGTTAAAATATAAATCACAAAATAATACCTTAATAAAGGGTAGCTATGATAAGATAAGAAAATTACTATTAAACAGCGAGTTATTATAATTCATATAAGGACTAGCACGATGTATATTGGTGGTTTGCCTGTATTTCGATAATACATTAGCAATTTAATTAATTTTCGCTGCGAAACTAAACCCAATTCAAAGAGCCCCGTATCACATTTCTTCTATTCCATCTCTTATATCATTAAAAAAAATTAAGTTCAAATCGGTAGAGAAACTCGGATGGTCTCTCCATGATGGCTCAAAGTCCATTCTTTAGCTATTTCATTACGTAACTAACGAAGCTCATGTCTGGATTTTCTTTCTTCTTACATAAAACCCTTCACTTTATTGCTTCTTCACTCCATCATTCTTTTCGATTGCTATTACAATTCTGGCACTATGCAATTTTGTCAAATGCGTGTGGCCCACTGTTTTGATAAGCGGAGCACGTTTAAGATGGGCACAATTTCAGACTCGCTTGAATTCTAAATTTACTCTCTCAGCTCTCCGTGCTAACTGAGAAAGTGATCCGAAACATTACATAAGAGCAGTTGCTTGGGAAGGAGACGATCAGAATACTCTCTGCAGTAGTTGATGTAACTATATATACTTCGTCCATAATCTATTTCCATAGATTATATGTATAATCTGTATTATCTTTGATATAAATGAATATACATTCATTGTTCAACTCACGACCTTAAGATAAGATCTTCAACTAATGCATTCTACCTGTCTTGACTTATGGCAGTGAAACATGAGTGTTGCAGTGCAACAGATTTCAGACAACGCGAAGGAACATGGAGCGCTTTATGCTGGGAATCACAAGACGAGACAGGAAACGGAACACCTGGGTGAGGACGATAACTGGAGTGACATCATTGGTTGGACATTTGCAGTTCTCGACTGGATATCAAGAGGTGTGAAGAGACCAAGAAGAAGGCCTAAAGACAGGTGGACTAGAGATATCATTAAGTACTTAAGTGTAACGTGACAACGAGAAGCTCAGGACAAAGAAAATTGGAAAGTTCTTAGGGAGGCCTACATCCGACGTCGGATTAGAAATGGCTGATGATGATGATGATATTCATTATCGTCTCTTAAAAAGAATAAAGCAGAAAAAATCATTAAGGTAAACCAAAATAATATCCACCTTTCAGCATTACTTGGAGTGTAATTTGCAGAAGGAAGATTTATATTTCTCTGAACTATTACTAAAGGAATAATTATACCGATTCTAGCCTATGAAATACACTCTGTCTAGGTAATCCATATTCAGTGATTCAGAGAGATAAGCGTTATTTCTTTGATAATAGCAGAAGGTATATTTGATCTATCATTGGTAGCATCTTCACAAAATAAGAATAAATAAATACTTTTTAAATGTAAAAGTTACTTTTGGGAAGAGAACAAAGAAACTGTAAGTAAATTAAGTAAAAATCTGCGGATGTTACAAGTTAGTTACAGTGATGAAAATAAATACATTTAAACAAAAACCACTTGTCAAAATATGTCATTTGTGATGAAATTATACTACCCGAATTAACATTCATATTGAGCAGGGCCCTCCATAGGACAGTTTACAAGGATGGATGGGGAAAACTAGAGCATTTTCTAACTTGGGTAAGGAAATGGGATGGAAGATGAGATTCGAGAAAGAATGGCCTTGGCCAAGCCCTTTATGAAGCGAAGGGAATTGAGGACTAAAGGTCCTGACAAAGGAATCAGGGAAAGATTGGTGAAATCCTTGGTTTGGAGTGTGCTCCTGTATGGGTGCGAAACGTGGACTTTAGGAAAGGAGGAAGTCCAGCGTTTGGAGGCCTTCGAAATATACCTTCCGAATGGTAGAACTTTAATGATGAATAAGCAGGGACTGGAAGTCTGAGGTTTATATGATGTAGATGAATATTATGTACATAGGAATTATGGAAATTGATAAGGAAACAGCATCCAAAAATCAGTAATTTTAGCTTCAAGTGGCGTAAAAGTAATAATTTCACTTCCTGGAAAATGTATGTGATTCCTTAAACTTGTATTATTCCATGGTCTCTCTTTCGGGATTCCACCGCGATGAACGTAGCAGCAGCGACGACGTTTCACCTACGCTTCAGTAGGTTTCTTCAGATCGAAGAGTGAGTTACTTTGTCCGTTGGTCCTCATTATATAGCGATCTTCCCCTCCCCTCCGTCCTTCCGTGATTGGTCTTTCCATTGCAGTTTGTGATTGGTCCTCACGCCTTTCCGAGAGAACACCTTTCCAGGAGTTGTAAAGAAAATAACCGTCCTCTCTGTTCATGTTGTTTGGCGTTTTATAAATCTCAATTGCCTCTCTGATAACTCGTGGATAATAACTATTTTCTTTTGATATTATCTTGTCGTATTAGATTGGAGGTACATCAATATTATGTTGATGATCAATAGTATGTTTCTGTTCAACATCATATGTTTGTTTATAGCATTAGAGTGTGCTGCGATGAATACATAATTGAGCAGAAAGTGGAAGTAAAATAACAAATGTTTGTATGATCATGTTGTATTTGACGAGACACCAATTCACTCTCAGGATAGTCACTAAAATGTGAATTAATTATTTCAATATATAATAAAACTACTATTACATATTGTCCTATTACTAATAGAAGTTAAACTTTTATGGTTCCTTGAATTTTTATCGACGCTTTATTTACATTATGAGCTCTATATCTTGCACGCTTTCACTCCCTAGCTAGCCGTAAATCCGAGACCATATTATTTTTTATTATAGGCATTGAAAAATTGCCTTATGTTATTAATAAATTTCTCAGGACACTATAATAATATTTAGGAAGAGCCAGATTCGAATGGAAGAAAGACATAGGCTGCGTGGAGCAGGAAAACGCATCCTATGCCACAGACCGAAAAAGATGCTCAGCAATATGTCAGAGTCGATATGGACACACACGTCGAAAGGCTGTCATCAAAGAGAGATCGCGTTAGAAGTGATGGCCACCAGGAAATGTTGCCGTTACTAAAGGGATTTTATATTCATAGACACCGAAAGCTCTTCCTATCTTTCAGCGTTAATCTTTTCCAGCGATGGTTCGAAATATCCTCAATATTTGAGATCCGGAGGAATGTAGGACGGGGGTGTCAAGTTACGTGGACCATTGGAAGACGCGATGCACTCTGTCTCTCTCTCTCCGTCTCTCCATTTCACTCCACTCTCCGTGAGGCGGTGATGTCATGTGTTTTCAAAGCGCCTTGGACGATATCCAGGGGAAGGTTTTGTGACGACATCAAAGCAGACAAACAATCCATTCTTGGTATTCCTTCTTGTTATGAGCCGTTGATTAACAGCCGAGCTTCAGCAGATTACGAGATGAACTTATTCGGTCCAAAAATAATCGCTCTCACAAATAAACAAGGGAACGGGTCGCCCTTCCGCATCGCCTGCTGAATCAATATACATGATTTTGCTGAAATTGATAATTTGAGTTTACCTCGACCAAAGAAGGCGTTTGCGTCGAAATAGGGAGCTGATTTCCACCAGTGTATTTTGGCAGATCATCAAATGTCTGCATTAGTAAGTAATTCTTATAATTTCCGGTTGAATGAGGATTTTTTCATCTTCAAGAAGTAAATTGTTCAAGATATAAATGCATAAGTGGTCTGCTTTTCGGTAGGTTCATGCTTTTCAATATCCAGTACCTTTTTGGTAGTTTACTTACTTTATTTAATTTAACGTCTTTTGACTTCCCCTTTGCCTATTCACTCACATTTTCCCGCAGTTACCTTTTTTAGAAGTCCATCTCCCCTCAATACTTGAGCCACTTATTTCCTCTGTCGACATTCAATTACGTCAATTAAAGTCTCAGTTCCCCAGCCATTTCGAGCACATCCGTGTTTGTTTTTTTGTCAACCCAACTTACTTTTTTAATTCTACGTCACACCCACATCTCAAAAACCTCTAAACTTTTAACTTCCTCGTTCCTTAAAGTCCACTCTTCACACCAATCAAGTAAAACACTGCACACCAAGGATTTGCCAATATTTTCCTGATTCGTTTATCTAGACCTCTAATCACTTGTTCTCTTCGCCCCAAGGCTTCCTTAGTGTATTTCCTGAGCTACTCACTCGCGAACCCCATATTTCACCCTCAAAAAGATCACTACCAAAGTAAGAAAATTTATCCATCTATTCAAGTTACGAAAACATTAAATATTTTTAAAACATTTCTCTTATACTATAGAAATGATGTTCAAATATCACTGCTGGAGATAAGACGGTGAAATAAAGAATATCTTTATACCTTGGAGGACGGCGACGTTATTTTATTTTTGAATGTCACCAAAACAATTTACGGAACACCTGCTTGTTGTAGTATACTCGGTATTTTCTAAGTAAAATCATCGTAAATTTATCAAAAACACAAATCGGTATTCACTTAATCTCTAAGTGGCATTCTATAGTTGACATTTCATCGAAGTAATGAAAACAAGACATTTCAGTTTTCCGTTATGCCTTGACCATATTAATACAATTTCCACATTATGACGATCATTAGTGGTAAAATAACATACTAAAAAATATTAGTCATTCAAAAAGTCACTGGAGCCGGAAATTTTGTCAAGGTGACACTTAAAATAAGCACAAGGAGACCACCCAAGAATCCGAGCGTTAGGAAAACCTGTCAGTAATTATTACCTTGTCAAAGGTCTTTCAATGTCACCATTGAAAGCAGATAAATATTCTTGACATTTAGAGGAGTATTCAAGGAACGCTGATAGTCCATTCGTTTTTGTTTAACTATTTTAGATTTTTCATTTGTTTTCTATCGATGAATCCAACGATTTTGTAAACTTCTTTCAAAATTTACGTTTCGTCGTAAAAATAATGATAAATTAGCGTTTTCCCCTTTTTTCTCCTAGATTAATTCTGAAGGTGAGACATAGCTTCAAAATTATTTATGAAATTATTATTCCAGCATATTTTAGCCTAAGAGATTCCTCGACATCTCTTATATGAATTTAATTGATTTCAGATAAAAGATTTTTAATTTTCCCCCAAAACAAATACGATGATGAATTCTAATAAAATATTTTTAAGGTTACCGTTGAATTGAAAGTAATCAAAGTGACACTTAAATTGAATTCAAACACTCCAAATATTTATCCTTTGCTCGTACTTTAGAGTGACGTTTAGTTGAGTTCGTTAATTGGTAGGTTTACTCACATTTCAATTTAATATTGCAAACTTTGTCAAATTTATTACAAACATAAATAGTTATTCCATACTATTTAATAATTGTAAGAGTACGTTTTTACTGAAATGGTTAACCGAGATATATCACCAAGAAGACATTTACAACTTCTTTTGTTACGATGCTAATTTCGTCATTAGCATCAATTTGGATGCCTCACTAGTATGCCAGCGTAAAAATTATATGCAGCAAATTCAAACAAATTTCGAGAATTAAATTATAAATTGAGCAATATATGATAATGGACTTCAGTGCTGCTAGGCTATCAAACTAACTCTATACCTATTAAATTATTTTAGTTATATCTTGTCCAATTATACCATTCACAAAGAAATAAAAAAGCATAAATTTCAAAGAAAATTTACCTCTCAAGGTAGTTTTAAAATCACCTGATTGAATCTTGTCCGGTTATCTGTAGTTAAAATTTAAAGTGTAGAAAATAAAAGACACTAAGTATGCTAAATATCAAACAGCTTTATATTAAGAGGTTTCTTAAGGCTTAGAAAGAATAAGAGAAAATGAGAAAATACAATTATAAACAAAATTATTTTTAATGATAAGATAAAATTCGGAATCTCTAGCAGATATAGTATCATCAGCATCGATCAATATACAGAAGTAATCTGATGAGAGTGAATTCCTATGATAGACCGAAGATTACCACACTTAACACTCAGGCCCGGTATTATAATGTCCTTTTAAATCTTCCTTTCAACTAATTTGCACATTAAGTTAAAGTGAACATTAAGTGGTAGGGGTGTATTATAACTCAGTGTTTTGAAAAGAAGTTCGAAGTTACAAGGTCTATAAGGTGCTCACTTGGGCAAGATTGAGATTGGAAAGTCTCTTCTTCCGTCTAACTTTTCGCCAATAGTACCAATAACTAACGAGTGAGTAAATACAGAGAGAGAGGAAAACCTTATTAGGAGTGGATTTAGAAAAAACTTTTAATGCTATGCTTTAGGAGTTATGACCTGATGCAGGAAGACACCGATACAAGCAGTACGTCTTCCTTCTATTCAGAGCCACAGTAACATCGATGGAAAGGTGACTGTTATTCTTATCCCCGCGGTCACTCCTCAACACCGCAACTTCTAAGCAAGCGGCGGGGATTCCCTGGCCATAAATTTTTCGTCACCCTTCGCTCAATAGAAGACTCAAAAAGCCTAATGCCAAAACAGACACCCCGCCTTTGACGCCCTATACATCCGCCGATGAAAACCTTTTCGTATATTTTCCGAATATTTCTGTTTATTTTTTCTTCTGCGCTTTACAGGGGTTTCCTCTTCCCTTATAGAGTCCCCGAAATGAAATGGAGTCGATACAAACAATCCTAACCAATACGTTGCGAAGAGAATATGATTAATGTTTTCGAATCCGCGAATGATATTCCTTTCCGTTTGTCAGTTGGATTAAATTAGAAATTGATTAATATGCTCAAGAGAAATATATTTCATCGAGCTATGATAGGATGGACTAGAATTGTTTTAATGGAATGTATAAAAATAGTGTATTTTCCAGAGAGGTTGTTAGAGGGAACGAATAGCGTCAGTAAATATTAATTTACTTGAGCTTTAATTACATAAATACATTCTGTTGATTCCATACCCATATACTGAAGGTACTTAAACACAAACATATGGAGATAATTAATCTTGTTACAAACATGTATATAAAATACGATGATATAACATACAACGAAGACAAAGATATCAAAAATAAAGTTAGTGCTTTCCAGCGAATATGCGGCTCAAGATGGAGAACATTAAAAAACAAAACAAGAAAAGAAAAACACAAATAAAGTTTTCTAAAGTGATGGCAGTCCCTACTTTATTGAATGGGTCAGAATGTTGGGCACCAACAAAAAAATAAATTAAGGCAGATAGAATCATCTGAAATGAAATTTTTAAGATCAGTAAAAGGTTGCGCAAGAATTGTTAAAGTGAGGAATACTTATGTAAGAGATGAACTAGGTGTCTAGGCAATCACTGATAAATTAGAGGGGTACAAGAATAGATGGAAAGAACATTTATTGCTATTGCCAAATGGGAGATTTACAAAACAGGCGATGGAATATCAACCAATAGGCAAAAGGAGTGTCGGAAGACCGAGAAAAAGATGGTAAAGTTCCACGGAACAAGTGAAGCCGGAATAGGGATAATGCCTAACCCTGAAAGGAAGATGATGATGATGATAAAGACGTATTGAAATTCGCCAAAGGTATATTATTGTGTCATACAAGTACTGTCTTTTCTCTTACTTTCTGTTTCTTGATCCCAACGAACGCTTGGTTCTATTACATTAAAAATCATATCATAAGATAGGTATAGCGTTTTTTAATCTAATGTTTTTGTAGGAAAAAATTAATAGATGAAATCCAGAGGAAAGTTCGTGATAAGACTTCTTTGATAGTGATAGAATAATGACACTCTTTCATTTATTAATGGAATCCAGCTTTTTTATCTGAAATTTTACATGGAGTTTTCTGTTTATTCTCATTTGTATGAAAGCTATTGTGAATTTATTGTACAACATCGACTTTACTCTCCATCAATATAGAGGAATATGAGACTGGAAAATATTCTGGTAACCTTCGGAAATAAACAAAAAGAGATTGGTGACTGTGTGGTTTTTGATGGATTCGAATTCTAACGCTCACAAGGTAATTCACCAGCATATTAATTATGAACGCAAAAATCATTTATGATGGAAAGAAAGATTTGACTTTGCTCATGAAAATGTGCGGCTTAACCCAAAGTTTGCGGAGGTGAAAAGTAGTGACCGGGTTCGAGTCACAGCCAAGTCACTATATTTCACCTCTGTATAACTGTAAGAATCGTATAGTTTAAGTTAACTTGAGTAGATTGGTTGCTTTGATAAATCAAGTGTACGAAAAATCGGATTTAAAGTAGCTCCTCGAGCAATTATAGAAATATCTTAGGATTTACTGTTTCCAAAAGTCTTTATTAGAACTAAATGTGAGTATTTTGTGATTTAATATGGTATTTCTACATCCCTTTTAAGACATCAGAATTGCAAATAATTTCAAAGGATGTCTGCCTTGTCGTTTGCGTACAATTATGGCTTATGAAAGAATTTGTGAGAAATTTCCATTTTTACATGGCCACTTATTTTTATTTGCATAATTCTTCATCTCTATGTTTCAACTATATTTTACACGAAATTAATTATTCAACAATTTTCTAGGCTCGCGTGCATCTTCAACTAATCTCCCAGCTGGGAACCACTCATACCGCTGCCAAATGCACGGTCGTTAACTCGTCGTATGTCCCATAGGTCGATGACTGTGTCTATGGCTTCCCAGAACTAGTCTTACCTATTTTCGTAGCCAAGCAAGAGAGTCGCAGCGATCCTTTTAGAAAATCACTCGTTAAATCATAGCTCAAAGTGATCCATACGACAAGTATAAAAAAGAGCTATGAATTATTATAGTTTGTCTTCACAAAGCCTAACTCGTATTTTTTTAAGTTTCTTCATTAAAGTTACTTAATTCCTTTTGATACATCTCTACATAAAAACTTAAAGACTTGAAGGTTTTTGGGGCTCGTAGAAGGCACGGCTAAAGATAGTATAGTTTGCCATGACTCACCCACATCTCGTGGAGAGCCAACAGAAATTCTTAGATTATATTTTTCTTCGTGCTACATGGAAAAGTCGCTCTTTGCCTAGGATATTTAATTATATGGAAAAATGTTCCCACTTGCTTTATTTAGGTTCAAGAAATATTTATGCAGACATTTATACGCATGTATTGTAATGTTTATAGCATTTATTTAGTACATTAATGCTTATTTACCACCACCCAGTGAAAGAATTTATTGCTAAATTAAAAAATTTGCTCTGTTTGCAAAAGGACATAGAATTATATATATATTGTTTTTTTCTTTTTTCTATTTTTCTCTAGTGCTCTTTTCATTTTGCTACTAACATCTCACTGTACTTTGATTATATTATAATCTCAAAACGTTTTGCATAAAAAAAATTGTTTTGTTATACATGAATGCCGAAAAACATGTTAATTGCTATTTAAAGCGATGGCAATCCCAATAAAAGAATTATCTTTTGGGATGCCTAAATTTAACTTTGTAGTTTAGTTAAATACATTTAAGAATGCATTATATAGGAAAGTGAAATAAAATATTATTATTTTTATTATTTTTATAAATGGATAATACATAGTTTTTATATAAAGTATATATTGAGCATAGTATTTAGTAATAATTTCAAAGCAAAATTTAGAGGCAATATTCTATAAGGAAAGCCCTAACTAATTCCCAGCGGTAGCCCTTCTCAAAAATCCACACTTATTTTGGGGAAAAATTGAAAATTTTCTTACAGTTTTTCCGTAATACTTAAGGGGTATAATTAGACAGCGAATAATTATTTGTCTTCCTCAAACGATTGATTATTATATAGTTAAAATAATCATCATACCAACTAATTACTATTAAAGTACATGCGTAAGATTTATATCAAACTTAAGCGGCGTTTTGAATGTACATTTCATACTAGAGTCATCTCATCCTAGCTATGGTTTCCGTATGTTTTTAATCAGACTAGCTCCGTTTTCCAGACTACCAATGCAATATAATCAAAAGCTTTTTTGTAGTGAACCCAGAACATAAACTATTACTTATACAAGGCAGTTAGTAAGTGGTTCAAGAAAAAAAGATGAAGAAAAACGTGAAGCGTTAATAAATCTTATACATTACGAGGAACTAGTGCCGAATATTCAAAATAAGTAGCATGGTGCGAATAAAAGTATTGTATTTGTAATATAATTCATGTCAATAAAATAATCAGTTGTGATGTAACCGAATAATTTACTAGATCATAATAATTGGTAATATATTCATTTCACCATTTATTCAATATTATTCTATTTAAGTGATAGTATGACAATGTTGATTTTGGGGGAAATTAACATAAATATATTAGTCTCAAACAGTATAGGTAATCGGTACATAAATTTAATGGGTTTATATGGTCTAACTGGAGCGATTGTTCAACCAACCGGAATTCACAAAATGTCTATGACTTGTATCGATCATGCCTTTTTAAGAATATTCAACTTGTATAAATATGAAATTTCTTCTTGCTGCCTTTAGCTATTACAGATCATCCATCAGCTTAACTTGATATTTCTGCTTCTGATTATTCTCTTGCACCCGATTTAGCCAACACTAGTAGATTAAATCATAGAAAAATAAATATAGAATTGTTAATATTGTTAATAATTTAACCGGGCTTCTCTAGCCCAAGAAAATGATGTATCTAAGGCTTTTAATGAAATTATGGACATTTTATCCCACTAAATTGACAATACAAAATTATACTACACAGAAGAAACTGTATAATAAAGAATTCATAATTTTCTTTGTTCAATATTGAGAGTTTGAAGGTAAAAAACGGTATAAAATTTCTAATTGGATGAAGCTGATTCAATTACTTTTTTCATAATATCGAGTGAATATTTCATAGTTGCCTCATCCATCATATTCTCAACTTAGACAAGTGCATGTTTTTCATATCATTTTAGGTTTTCTCTTCGCGATGTGCCCTCCATTACAATTCGACAACCGAAACATGCATGCATGAATAATACCTATTCCAACGAACATGAAATATCTCTCTTTTAGGTTTTTTAATCGTCGCTTCGCGGCTGCAAATAGTGTTATATATTGTGTCCCGCATTTCAAAATTGCGACATCGACAACATAAGCTCTGCGAAAAAATCGCTGTGACATATATCATCTGCGCGAGTAGCCATGTTTCAATGGAACAAGTCAATTTCAGAAGAGGAAAATAATCCCCGAAAAGAAAAGTAATGTAACACATCATTGTAAAAATTCTTGCTAGAAATTTAAAATCGAGCGAGCTAAATTCATGGTTTAATTCGAGCGCAATTTATCATTAGAAGATCCAATCAAAAAGTTTCGATGGAAAATATAAATTATCCAAAATCATTCCCTGCTGAAAAATATTATATTCAAATATTTCAAAATTTTACTGGAATTAACTTAGCAAAATATCATACATGTATTTATTCAAGGAAAAAATGTAGCTCCCCGAAAGAAAAGTTCCTGTTTAGCTTTCTACCCTTAACATGATTAGGCTACCTTCTCGTTTTTTTAATTCATTTACATTCTCATTCAATACATTCTTATAAAACCTACAGTAAATACCATTATATTGGTATGTCTTAACCATGATATGGATTATTTGTACTATTTTTTATTTTGTATCTATTGACGGGACTGGAGAAATGTGTTACGTCAAGCCCATTCGTTTTTCTCTCTTTTCTGCTAACGAATCGGTTCATCCAATACCCATTCTCTCTGTGAATTAAACCACTATATCTATTGATCGCCTCTCTATAACATTCACATGTTGGATTTTCATTATCTTATGATGATATATCCACTTTAGCAGGCCGTGAAAATTACTAATTTCATAGAGAAATAGTTTACTACTTTTGACTACTCAAACTTTTAAAACTACTTTTTAACTTCTAAAAACTACTCAAACTTTTTAAATAAGAATTGCGTCGCATATTTCAACAGTTTTCCTCAAGATAGAACTGCGTTTAATGATGCTATAATATCTTGGTATTTCAATACCTTAATTCGATTTGTATCATTGGTGAATAAATACTGAGTGATAACTTAGATAGAAAAAAAATCATAAGAAGATTCGATTTTCATTTTTATGCTACTATAATTGACCTGCCAATAATTCTCAAGTCAAATTGGAGCTTCTTTAAAAGTCGGAAATGTTCATAGTCGGAAAATTCGACTTAGGGAGGTTGAAGAATCAAAACCTTCGATTTATGGAGGTCTGAAATACATTGGTCTTGGAAGTTAGGCCGGAAAATTAGGGGTAATTCGGCTTTGGAAGGTGTCCGACTCAAAGTAGTTCGACATAGAGATGTCCGACTGTATCACAAGTAAAAAGTCCGCATTGGAACATCACAATAATCCTAGGAATAAGTCTTTTCTTAGGATGCAGTAAAGAGTATTTAGAATGAAAATCATTAATCAGCACCTCTCATACTTTAGTAACTAGTAATGAAAAAAAAACAAAAATAAAGTAAATCTAATGGTAAAAGAATATTAATTAATTCTTAAGGATTTGATAGTATCATCAGTAAAATATTAAAAATCTGATGTGGCCAACACATGACTTTATCCATATTTATTGAAAACAGAAGCCTATGCCGGTAATATATAAATAATTCCAAAACAATGAGTGTTACAGGACAATGTTTCATACAAAAGTTGCATTAAAATACATTATCTATAACTTTGGTACGTAATTGTATATACCTACATTGCATTCTGACAGAGATATGTATGAAAAACATCCATTTCTCGATACACAGCAACTTCCGGTTAACAATTATTCAAGAATAACTCCTAAATAATCAGTGTTACGAAAAAATATATCATACAAAAGTTGTAGTAAGGTACATTATCTATAACTTTTGTATGTAATTGTATATACCTACATTGCATTTTGACAGAGATCTGTATGAAAAACCTCCATTTCTGGATAAACAACAACTTCCGGTTAACCATTATTTAAGAATAACTCCTAAACAATATGTGTTACGAAAAAATGTTACATATAAAAATGTAGTAAAGTGCATTATCTATAACTTTTGTATGTAATTGTATATACCTACATTGCATTTTGACAGAGATATGTATGAAAAACCTCCATTTCTGGTTAAACAACAACTTCCGGTTAACCATTATTCAAGAATAACTCCTAAACAATCAGTGTTACGAAAACATGTTTAATACAAAAGTTTTAGTAAAGTACATTATCTATGTCTTTTGTGTGTGATTGTATATACCGACATTGCATTCTGACGGAGATATTAAAGAAACAAAAGTTTGTTCCGGTTTAACCGGATTTTCTAGTTAAGCGATATTCATCAAAAACTAATCAACTTTTGGCATTGTTAGGAAAATACTAAATATGAAGTTTGGAAATGATCGGATAATTACTTTTTGAGATAGAGGGCACACAAACTTTTTTTACCACAGACAGACGCACAGACACACAGACTCACAGACAGACATGTTCGGGAAAATAGCGAAAATGAGCTCTACGGGTCCCAAAACATCTATTTCCGTCAAAATCTGGAGGTCGAGTTTTTTTTGCGAATACAATACTTTCTCTATACTACGTATGGGGAGAAAGTAAAAATAGTATAATTCCAAAAGGTTTCACATAATAACAGTTTGATCCAAAGATCCTGAAATTCGTGAAAAACATATTTAAGCTTGAATCTATCAGAGCCACACATACATGGTTAAGAGTCCACAAGCTAGTTGGCCCCTCATTGTGACGATACATTCCTGCACAAATAGATTCCCTTCGAATGAGAAATGTCTCTTCCCTTAGACATAACTTGTCCCTTAGAGGCAGTTCAACGGGAGTCTGACTTATATTCGCGTCCGAGTCCGTCTCTAAAATAAAGCCGTTCGTCTGTGCGCTGCTCCCCCATCCGGCTATTTCCGGTGCCCAACGCAAGAAAAGGCGCTTAGCGAATGTTGACGCATCTAAAAATCCGTTCGCAGATTCTGGCAATCGCTCCGCCGCTCCTTTAGCAGACCCACGCACCGAACCTATGGAACATCTTGCAGATTAAGTCAGACCAGTTTCACTCGATTCATTCAGATTGGACTTGGATTCGGGATTTGGGTTCACTTTGGTGATGCCAAGTCGATAGTATTGAATACAAAGCCTTTAAACGCTGTTTTGCACTGGTTAGACCAAATTTTCGTCGTATCACCAGTTTATAGGATCCTGCGGAAGAGTGATATATTTGCAAACTGAGGTATCTCGAAATGATGGTAAGCCTGCTGACCGCATGCGACTTTTTTCTTGTCTATGTGGCCTAGAAATTTTATCTTCCCTGAAAACTTACACATTATTCATCTGGCTGTTGATTTATTAGAAGGAAATTCAAATTTTACAGTAGTATACCCTTTAAAGTGAAGTAGTAAGCTCTCTTCAAATAGAATTTCAATAAAAAATAACTGAAATGATTTTCAATTTGTTATTGCTATTATTGAAATCAATAGTCGAAGGCGAAACCTCATGTAAAGCAATCAGTAATAACAGAGACTGTAATTTTCCACAGTGTGAATATAATGAAGCTGTTCCAACATTGGATATCCTGCATTTTGAAGATTACTTTAACTTCGACCATAAAAGGATATAAACCTTTACAAATGTAGTGCTTCAACTCTTGAACTTACAATGTATTCGAAGAATCTCAATTTTCTATGCCTGAAAACGTAACCACGCTTTTGAAACCGGTGGTGAAACTAAACATCCTGAGGAAAATTAGTGTTTGTTATTATTGATAATCACTACTATTTAGGTTCAAAGCAAAGTGTGATATGCGAAGTTTTAATTAGAGCTCATGCAAGCCACTGGAGACATATAGTTGAACGCCCCTGGTATAGCGAAAATCTGTGGGTTTTCTTACGAATTGCAAATAGTACTAAAAATAATAAACAGATTGAGTTACCAAGGTTATTCTTAACGGAAGTTTGGAATCGTTAAAATAAAGAAGGTTAAAGTGTCGCTTTCTCATTTTTAACATGTAAGTTCATAGGTAAAACATTCACGGAAGATATAGTAGAATAGATACCTACTATCGTTGCCGATAAGATAAATTGAGAAAAATCAGGGAAATAGATGTTTTCGATTAAAACCGTTTTCTCCGTTAACTATATGTGACAGTATCACGCTAGGGAATTAGAATAGACGGTGTTAGTAACGATTTACGCACGTCGGATAAGCGAATAAGAGGTTAAATATTTCGACTTAAATCCTTGTTGAAGTCAAATTACTCTTTATTTGGTGGTAAGCCAATAGTTAGTTACTCTTTGTTAATTCATCGGCGCTAATATAACCCTCTAGAAATTCGCTAAATATTTCGCATTTGAAGTGGAAAAACGCTGCACTTTTAAGAAGTATTTTTAGTATTAATGAATTTTGACAGCTTACAAAAGCGTTTGACGAAAGCTGATTCGGGTTTCCCGTCTTAGAATTAAAAATATTGAATTATTAATATTATTTAGATACATTATAATGTACTTGGTTTGCGACGTATTAATTTTTTTTAATAATCCTTAGCTGCAAGGTAAAATACGATTTACGATTAAAGAAACTATGGAAATTAATATGTATACAAACAACCTAATGACCTCTGGACATCCATGAAGTTTTATTCCTTCATAAAAATAAAGCACATCCAACGATTAAATGTACCTATATATATATATTAAACATAATATATAATTGAAGTTTGAATCGATACATTAAGATTAAATCTTCTACATTCACTCATGAGTTGAACATGTACTAAAGAAAATGAGAGGGTGATCATCTGAAATGATCCCTCAATTTATGAAATTCTTAATTTTGTGATCTCAGTAAAGATGTGTAATCAAAATGCCATAATACTCGGTAAGCTGGATTAAGTCTGAGGAACTTATTTGGCATCAGTGAGCCAATCGGACCATCCTAAGTCCCTATCTATGCATTGGGATAATTATCTTCAGCGGTGCTGAACTACCTCACTGTAACGATAGGGCCCGTTTTTCGAATCTCTTAACCTTCTTGGACCGCAATCTTGTTGTGTCGCAAGGAAGGCCTCAGATGTAGCAGGCTCGTTTGATCTCCAAACTGTGTCTTTCTTGCCAAAAGGGTCAATTGCTCTAGAGCTGGGTTATACGAAGCATCTGCATCTAGGCGAATTCCTGCTATGCTTGTTAACTACTGATTTGATAGGATCCTCGTATCTCTGAAATTTATTTACAACATCTTCGAAGGTACCTAACCTATATATTTTCCGTTGTATCCTTACATGAAGTTACGAGTAGGAAAAACATTGGTATTTTAATGATAAATTTTTAAACATCCATTACGCTATTTATTGACGTTATTTTACTCAAATTTTGGCTTGGGGAAGACTCTTGCATTCAATTTTCTACATAAAAACGCTATTTATTTTATTTATCTACGAATTGCGTAACAAATATTTTAAAATCGATCACGAATTTACAATGTCACGAAATAAACCATTTCTACCATTACTACATAAATTAGTAAATAAGTATATCAATCAGTCATTATGGATAATGAAAACAATAGTTACCATTAAAGAGTTAAAAATTAATTAATGTAATACAAGCTTAAGTATATTATCAGCTAGCAAAAGATGAACGAAATAAAACTAAGAGGTTGATCAGAAAATCTTCAGTGCAATATAAAGGGCAGAATAACAATGAATTTATAAGTTCGTAATTAAATAAAGACAACGGAAATTCGTGCTCTTTCGTCATTGTATTCATCTTCGAAATTTTACAAAGCGTAGTCAATATCAAAAGATTTTTGCCGCAGACAAAGAAACAAGCAGAAGAAAATTTAATTCTCAAGGATATGATTTTTATTCTAAGGAATGAAAGACCTATACAACGTAGTTCGTAACTGAGGAAAAGAATAGAATAAAATCTTTACCTCTAGAACAGCGGTTCTTAACGTTTTTATCTCTTAAAACTCTTTTATTCCCCAAGAATACTTTTGCATCTTTATCTCGTTATTATTTTCAATAGAAAATTCAGCTTCTTTGAGAGTAAATCACAAGCGAATCCGATTTATTTTATAATTTTATACACATAAGTTCAGCCTGCGCATATTTGTGACCACAAAACTCAAAAATACTCGGTCGATTCACTTGAAATTTTAACACAACGTTGCATTTAAATACGATAGTATTTCTATTGTAAAAAATGTTGAAATTTCGTCCTCGGATTACATACGAGTCAAACCATTTCCATAAGAAATTCACGTAAAGTTCATTTTGGCCGCTGAAGGCTTAATTTCTTATGAAAAATTAAATTAAAACTAATGGTCATAAAAAATTGGGACAAGCACCAAAAGAAGGGAAAATAAATAAAATATCTTATTTTGGTCATGTATTATTGTTTTCGAATTGATTTTTTGAGATTTTACACGAAATACACGAAACGTTTTGTAAATTTTGAGGATTTAAACAACCTGTCCCCCTGACAACAAATGCCATTGTTGAATCCGAGCTCCTGCGTTTTGGCCTATTTGTAGTTAAGAAGAAGAGAAAGGTTGTTGATTTCGTTCACAATGATGTGCATAATCAATCGCTGGAAGTGATTTAAATGATCAATTTCCTAAAAAGAAAATGTGAGTTAATTTGATACCGAATGTTTTAATCAGTTTAATTCATTTGTATTGCTTTGGAAATGATTTAATAATCTGTTATCGAAAATCAAAGTGAGAGTTACTTTGATTCGATTCATTTATTTCGTTCTTTTCCAGTTGATCGTCGTCTGTGTTTTCGCAGGCCACAGTACGCGTTTAAATAGTCGATGAAAAAGAGAAAACTTATTGATCTAGTTCACATTGCTTTACAATACATATTATTTTCAATGAGAAACATCTTTTTTCTTCCTTTCCTTTAATTCCACAACATAGCAACGTAAGGCAATGTAATGAATTGAATTATGTGTTTTCTCGGAGAAACTAGGTTCGCTAGAATACCTTTATTTACCTTCTCATTCATTTTATATCTGACTGACCCACAGCGAAGCGTGGTCAGGTTCAGCTAGTTGCTTATAGAGTAACAACTCCGATGTAAGAAACATCCTTTTGCTACCATTTTTTACAAATGATTTAATTGTGAAATTGTAGTGCATTGCCGTTAATATACTCGGCACGTGCAACTAAGTATCACTGGGTCAGTTCAAAGAATTACGTGAGACTCATGAAACGACGGCTCTCATAAAAGAGCACAATATTTCAATAGCTATAATCTTCTAGGATAAAAGAAATAGGATTTATTGTGTGAGTTATTCTTTGTTCCTGGAAGATGATAGCATAAGGAGTATTTAAGTCTCTATTTAACAACTGTTATATTCAAATTCCTTTGTTGCAGAAAAAACTACCCCATTCATAATCACAAACTATATTTTCTGTAGCTAGTGCGCAACGAACACCTCGTATTTATAAGAACATTTTAAATTGTTAAAAGCGTTTTGCACCGACTTGCATATTCCAGGTTAACGACTCGCATATTCCTGGTTAAGAACCGCTGATTTAAAAAGAGGGAAATAAAGAAATGAGTCTTGGTATTTTCTTACGAAAAACAGAAGAGTACCTTCAAAATAGTTGGTGATTGCTCTATACCAGTCAAAACGCAGAGATGAATTGCAATTAGAAAAAAATAATAATGATGATGATAAAAGGTTTTCATTGCAGGGTTAAATTCATACCTATTAATCTCTCTTAACATTATTCACATTCCATTAAAGATTTTATGGAAGAGATTTAAGGAAGCGATGAAATAAACGGAAATAGAGGAAAATTTGCAAGTTTACAAAAAAACCTAAGTTTGCACCTTATGAAAACCACGAGCAATTCGTCTGATCTGAACAACATCTGATACCTTCTTTTTCAATATTATACGTCCTTCGATAGTAAATCGGGCTCTATTTTGTGGAATACCTTCGATTCCAATTCCAAACCTGTTTTTGATAATGTTTAAGCTCTAATTGTCCTCTTTCTGTATGTTTACGGTTTTTCGATAAATTCATAAATGAAAATCTGGAAAAAACACCACGAAAAGGCGTGTTAAATCTGAAAAACCTATTGGCAGTTGCAACCAAAACAAAAATATAACATCTGTAGCAGCAATATACAATAGTGCAGCTAGAATTGAAATAATAATTTGAGATGATTACAATATAATCTAATCCCTAGAAAATGATGTTAAGTTCGATTTTATTTGCCAGCACTCCAAACGAATGTGATCCTCAAGAGAATTTATGGATGAAAGATAATGAACATACTGAATTATATGCAATTTCATGTCAAACCCGTAAAATCAAAATGAAAAGTCCAGTAAAGCTATCAATACGTAATGAGTAGTTGTAACTGTCGGATTGTGCTGATAAAATGGTGGTAAAGAACTGGTAAGAGAACTTTTCTCAAGCTCCCCTGTCAAAAGAATCGGCAGTAAACTCCACCCTTTATTTAAAAGATTTTTGAAAAGTCGATTAGTGAAAGTAAGATCGCAAAAGTTTGTATGATAGCATAAGTTCCGACCGTCCATCAATGTGGAATACGGTAGCATCCAGTTAATTACAAGAGTATATCGTTAACGACTTTGCTCGCATCGTCGTCAGGTCGTTAGGGGAATTTTAGAGACATCATAAAAAACTTCTTACGGACACGAGAGCCTGTACTCTTCGTTGATGTTGCATTAAAATGTGCTCATTGTGAATGGGGTTGACGTACTTCGGAGGAAACCTAATTGGAGCTGGAAAACTGTAAGGGCGTGAAAAAGGTTTGTTTAGCTTGTCTTCTGTTTTGAAGGACTTGAAACGAGTTTAGAGAACCCTCTGTGGTATTTCACGAAGGCGTAAGACCAAAAGAAGAAGTTTAATTTATTTATTATGCAATATTATTTATATAATACATTTATTATATTGATATTAAAACATTTAATTCGTATACATAGGTGATGATTGTAAATTGAAGCACTCTATGTTTGAAAATAGATCTACTTTTTTTCACAGGATTTTAATAAAAGCATGACCAGGTTTCAATCGCTACAAATTCTTAGTCTCATTTAATAAAAAAATGGAGTAATATTTATTTGGTTTATACCTAGTAAAATATGGGAGCATCATATTTCAACAATACATATGTATATATACGTGGTACATTCAAGTTATAACACCTCCAATTTTTTCCCCAGGACTGGCTAATGATAGAAACATGCGGTTTGCTTTAAAATACGCGCAAACTCATTTTAAATGCGTGATAGAGATTTCAGCACTGTACGGCACTTAGAATTCCTGTGGCAGCAGATACAGTTAGGACTGTTTTTGATACTTAAAATTGCGCCGTTCTCAATATAGGAACAGTGTGTAATCATTCTTTTTCTCCATTTGCGTGTTGTGCCACCATTTAAAATGCATCTCCAGCTGAGTGAGACATGTTGTGATGGTGTCATGGATGTGACTATTGGCTTTTTCCAAAAACAAACTTTAAAAGAAAACTTATAAAACTAGGAATTAATCGAGCTCAAATTTCAGCCACGGACTACAGAAGGTATGACCTAATTATCTTTACTAGCAAATGGTGCTAAATGACCGTAAATGTCGACGCACCACAATAACACAACAACAACAATACTCTTCGTGGTCGCACATTCACTTGCCGTGCAGCAGTTGCATCAGCGATTTTCCAGTGGTCAAAGCAGACCCCAAAAGAAGCGTTCGCAGGGGTCCTGGAATCATGGCATTGTCGTTGTGAAAAATGTTTACCGTTGCAGAGAGATTACGTCAAGAAGTGACAGAAGTCTCACAGTTTGTCTGTGATTAGTTTATGAGAAAAAATCGGAGGTGTTATAACTTGAATGCACCACGTACAGTGTATAGAATAGAATAGAATAGAATAATAATTTTATTATGCTCTGGGATAAATATTTCCCATAAGAGCAGAAAGAAAGTACAAAAAGAATATCTGCTCATACAGTATTTCATGAATAGTACAAAAAATAATTAATAACAAAATTAATAACAAAATTACAAATAAGAAAATTAACCAAGGCTATAATTTAACAAACAATTAATCGGACGTAACCAAAAGATAATTATATAATTTTTCTTTAAAAGAAAACAACGAGTTGGAGTTTTTAATTTGTACAGGTAATGTGTTCCAAAATTTAGAGGCAACGAGCAGGAAGGATTTTAGATAGACGTTGGTGCGAGGAATTGGGCAAACAAGATGGTTTGGGCCAGACCGGGTAGATTTAGAGGATACAGATTGTTTATATGTAAACAGGTCATAAATATACTGTGGTTGAGATTCGTGAAAAACAGTAAACAAGAATGATCCAAGAATATATTTTCTTCTTATATTTGGTTTTAACCACTTCAATTCACGGCGATGACTGGAGATATGTTCGCTTTTACGAAGATTAAAAATAAATCTAATACAGTTGTTGAGAAGACGGAGTAACTTAAGGTCTTGCTCTGCGGTCAAGTCGTCATATACAAGAGAGCAGTAGTCAAATGCCGGTAGGATAAGGGTGCAGACTAGCATTTTACGCGTTGCTATAGGTAGATTATTCTTGTGTAGTTTTAACTGATACAAGGTTTTATTTACTTTATTTGAAATTTCAGAGACTAAAAAATTCCACGAGAGAGTGTTGGTAAGAGTGAGGCCAAGATTTCGGACAGAATTTCTAAAAGGGACAACAGAACCATCTACAATAATATTGGAGATATTAGCGAAATCAATATTTCTTAGAGACCTAGAGTTTCCGAAGATTAAGGTTTGCGTCTTACTGGAATTTAATAGAAGATTGTTGTTGTTTGCCCAGGCACATAATGATTGGATGTCTAAGTTGATAGCAGCTATTGCGGCAGGCAAGTCATCCAGGGTCGAATGAAGATAGATTTGTAAGTCATCCGCGTAGAGCATATATTTACAGTGCTTAATACTGTCTGAAATATTAAGAATGTATAACGAAAACAAAAACAAAAGAGGTCCAAAAACTGATCCCTGTGGTATAAGACAGTATATGAAAACTTCATGGGGTAAATTTTAATTGATAATTTTATTGTGGGATGTAAAAATCTTGATATGGTATTGAAAATTTCACAAGCTATTTAGTAATACATTAATTTTCAAAATTCAAATAATCTCCCATGTCAAAATATGTCTTAATTGTAAATTACTTTTCCCAGTTTACAAGTACCAAAAGTTTGGATGCTAGAGATTAATCTAGTTGAATAAGAAAGGACACCTGTCACGATGCCGACATTGGATTTGGTTGATGAATTTTAACCGAGTAACCTTTTCATGAACGAGTTATAAATGGCATGTCTTAAAATTAGATTTTCATTCAAAAGACTATCCAGTTCCGTTAAATCTGAGCGAATTAAAAATTATCTGCATGATAATGAAAGATTAAAAACTAGCAAAATTAAAATCACAATGAGGTAATTTTTCTCCGAAAGTTTTCATGGCTTTCATAAGTATTATACACATTACCATTAATCACTTCACTAATAAATAGATATGAGAAAGTTTAACTTTGTAAAAAGCCATTATACCATTATAATAATTACAAAAATAGCTTTGTAATTTTCGGCAGGATTTTAGACGCTTCCTGAAGTGAAACCGGTAGTAAAAATACAATCCTGTGGAAAATTACAAAGCTATTATTTTGATTATCTCTACACTAAATTTGTTTAAATTAAAACGTCTTAAAGATACTGTCAATAATTATTCTGAATTATTAGTAAGATAGAGTCCGTTGTTAGGATGTGGTTAACGCATAAGTGCTGCATAATTAGTGAAAATTTTTTTAAATAGACAAGTAACTTCCAATAAATACTTATTCTTGTTCATTGAAATTTAAATGTATTATTCATTAATGAAAATAAACGTTATACTTAGATTTAATTTCTATGTTTTCTTCTCAATATCGATAGATCTTGTGAAAAATTTAATTCCTACATCGATTAGCAAATACTCACCTTAAAAATATAGACATATTCCACACTAGTTTAAATAGTTTACATACAATTCAAAATTTAAGCCCCATTGAATACTAAACATAATTTTAAAAAGAATTATAAATCACTCACTGTAAATAATACATAAAATATGTTAATGTATCATTCATAGGTATTTTTTATACTTTATATCATATATGTTAAAATTTATTTGGCATTCTGTTTCTATTATTTTTCATAAAGCTTTTAATAATTATTCTCTTCACAAATGCTGTTTATGTTTATTACTTGTAACATCTTTTACGTAAATTTTATTACTTATAATGATGATAGTGATATTTATGCTTAAAATCCAATAATGTGTGATATTAATTTCCATATTTGTGATATTTTATACTTATAAAATCCTATTTTTTATTGAATTTTATACTTTTAAATTCTGCTATGTGATATTGGTGCTGTGACATTTTTGTAACAAAAGGGTACATCCCGTTGAATAAATAAATAAATAAATTCACACTAATATTGTGGCGCAAATTTATGAAAATGGATTTACTTAAATTTTCCTTAGTCGAGCCATTCGTTGTGGGATCTCAACCAGACGTTCTCCCGCCTATTAAATAAACCTGAGTTACATTCCAAGAGTAATTCAGAGACGAAATTCTTACGCTTATATTTCCGACTCCATCTTCAACTTTAAGGGCTTCCCTTTCGAGGAGCAAACTTCCGAAACACTCCAAAAGTGACGTTGAGCAGACTTCCTCGAGAGCAAACCTTCGATAAGAGACGATTCGGCGTATCCGGAGCGTTTAACTCTTTTCCGGAGTTAATGGGAACGGAATTAATAATTTATGAGAAGCGTCTTTTATTCGGGTACATCGCCCTGTATAGATTAAACCTTTCCCCGTCCGATTTTAAACAACCCGCATTCACGGACCCAACTTCTTTCGGGATTCGCACTGACTAGACGCCACTCGCGAATCACGTTTTGATAAGCTTTTTTAGCGAACAGGAAAAGGTATTTAGGTGACTCTTGCATGAATGTCGTGCACTTAGAAAAAAATGAAAGGAATAACAGACATGAAATATGTTCAGTCTCAGTTTTGTCGAATTTTTTTCATGTCCGTTCTGGAAAGCTTTTAGTGGATTAATTTTTCTCCAAGGATTATTATTTGATATGAAACAAGAAGAGTTAATCAATCACTCCTCATTACTTTATGTCCATAAAATAAAATCAATATGTTCGGACGTTACTCAGTGGAAGACCATATCATAGAAGAGAAACAAAAATCTTAGTAATCTCTCCAAACTTCTTACCAACGAAACGTTTTAATAACGTCGTAGCATCTTCAGGAAGATATATTCTGCACGAAAAGATCCTATGACGTTAGATAAGCCAGTAGTGGCACTAAAAAGTTTGAAATTACTCCAGACATTTTTTAAATTTATCATTTATTAAATTTATTACTTATTTAATGTATCATTTATTTAATTTATTATTTATTTAATTTATCATTTATTTGATTTATCATGTATTTAATGTATCATTCATTTAACGTTTCCTATTCTGCCTTTATTTTAATCATAATTGTCGATCGCCATTCCCATTTTTGATGACATTTTCAACAGGTAACCAATTTTGCGGAATGTACGTTTCTGTTTTTGCATTTTTGTGTGGTTAAAAATGCTTTTCCGGATGCAATACGTATCTACGTTGATAATGATAATACGTCTCTATTCGGAGTAGATTGAGACTAAAAGTCTCTTCCTCCATCTAACTCATCAATGAGTTCTACTGAACATGATGTAAAACTTCACTGCTTTGAACTATTTTTTTGGGTGTTTCATAAAAAGGCTTGGTAGGATTTATAGTTCTTAACGGCCTTTTCCCTTTTGAATGAGAAATTTCCGACGTCTCCCTGAAATTCTTTTGCGTGTTTCCATAACATATCTTACAGAAAAAAGAGAGAACATGAATAGTTTTTGTATGCTTTTCCAGTTTTTATGCTCTAGTCAAAACTTTCAGGTTTACTATAGAGTCACAATAACTCCTAAAAAATTAAAAGGTAAAGATTGGCAATTTAGTGATACATTTTTAAACACCCTTTATGTAATTTTAAAAGCTTATAATGCCTCTAATTCTGTATTTAGAAGCAAAATTGGAGCTCATATGATTACTGTAAATTGCGTAACGGATAATGGAAGGGAAATTAAACTTTGTAATTTAAACAATAAAAAGTCTGCGTCTTAACCTAAGATTGAACTGAAAACAAGTTGATTAGATGGGAGTCGAACCAAGTTCTCCCTTCTTCCGGGCAGGTATTCTAACCACTGAACTACCGAGTTACGTCCTTCTCGCTTTCCTTTTTTTACTTTTACTTCTTATACGGCTATGCGTAAGGGATGTTTAGAAACTTATCAGGAAATTACCGATGTTTGCCTTATATAATAATTTGAGGCGCATTGATTTTTATTCGTCTCCCTGCACGTACTTAAAATAATTAAATTCGCTACTTACTGTTGCCAATTTGTCAAATGCCGTAGTCATTCTTTGAAGGTTTGGGCCCAATGTGGACATTCAGAGACTGACGGTCGGGCCTGAAATGTGGAAGAAAATTGATAATTAGTGAGGGACACCTTATGCTCGAGCACATCGCTCAATATGGATTAGGAAAACATCCGATTTTCTTCGGCACATAATATCGCTCCTCCGTCAAAATGCCGCGCGAGATCCCTTGTTCTTGATTGGCTGTCGAGATTACGCGCGCCAGTCGATCCTCAATATCGTTGCATTTTTGTTCCGTGGCTTATTGCTCCGCTCTTTTGTTTCTCCTATCTCCAGATCTCTATCTTCCCAAAAATTGTTTCGTTTATTTCTCCCTAATCGAGATTCGGATTGAAAGTGCTGCGCGAGATATTTTTAGATTGGAGATTCCACGCCGCGGAAAAAGCGGTTTTTCCCAATTCCGCTAATTTTTCATTTCGCCCGTCGCTCGCCAAAAAACTGGATTTTCTTTTCCACTTTAGTTCCGACTCCGGCCGTTAGGAGCTGTATTGGCGCCCCGGGCGCTAGATCGCCGCGGATTCCCCTGCTCTTCAATTTGAATTCGAATATAGTTTACGTGCACGGAGAGAAAGGACGGAATCGCATTTTTGGCCAAAGTGTATTTACCGTCGCGGGTTTTTAGCCCTTGAGGGAATGAAGTATTCTATCCGCAGAATTCGCGTATTTTTTTTGAATGATGTTCTTTCGGGAAACCATACCGGTAGCACCTCTTATATTCCCGGGTCTGCTGTTGGGTTATCGGTCAAATGTGCTGAATTTGGAGAGGCTTGCAAAAGGCTGTAATTGTGCTAAATTTGGAAATGTTCCAGAACTGATAAAGCGTCTCTGGTTTAAAGAGTCTAACTATGTGAAAGATTATTTTCCATATAAACTCAAGAGCTCAGGCTTTATAGAGTGGAAGTTCATTTCCGTGATAAAATTCATTTATTTTTACAAGTAAAAATAAATTAAAACTGATCAACATCTGAAACTGATACATATCACATCTGATTTTTAATTTGTGGATTTGTATCAGTTTCTTTTATTTCAGTTTTACTTGTAAAAATAAATAAGTTTTATTATTATTTTCCATATTTAATTAATAGATTTCCTAATACCATATCTTGATAGATTTGATATATTTTTCAATAGGCTATTAATACAGAAAATAGAAAAAAACGTATCTGTTACTTACTTTTGTCTTAGTCTTGGATATGGCTGTGATGGCATGAAAGTCGTTTTAAGTATAAAGTCGTTAAGTATATAATAACTGAGGTACGAGTTAATAATTGCACTGATTAGGTATTTCCTTATGGACTGACAAGAAAAGTGTTAATCGTAGAGTCCTATTGCTTTACTTGCGTGGACGTTTCCCTTATAATACTCTGTCTCAGTGAAGAAAGTAAGGGCAAACTACCTCACTCCTCATCCTGCCTAGTGCGATAAGCCTAAGCTCTCGAATAGGCTGACTTATATGTTTCATTTCGGTAACTCGAGAGATATAATAATAAATTAAACTGACAATCTCCACCCCATGGACAGCTGAAAGATGTGGATGGATCTCAAAAACGTACTATTTTTTAATATTTACTTAGTGATTATAAATTGATATCCATTAACGAATTACTCTTTGATATTCCTTTACTGTGCTTCAGTATGGCTCTTAGTTCCTCATAGCGAAAACGTTGTACTTGGAATTATAGAAACATAAAAAGTGGTTGCGTCTATAGAAAAACTAATTAAGATATAAATTAAGTATCGTTTTCTTGTACTCCCCGTTAATTGAATTAAATTATAGTCCTTAAATAAATAATTTAAATTTACCGTGAATTTGGAAAATTTAGTTGTTGATATGTGAAAACTAGGAGGAAGTCCTAGGAAAACTAGGAAACGTATTTATATCAGGGAAACACTTACTAATAATTGCGGTGAGAAAAAATTGCTTAAATCCCGGAAAGAAATGACTGGAAGGTGATAGAAACCACCTTTATCATTACTCTAGTACTAATCAAAGTACAGAAATGAAACTCTCAGATAATATACACAACAAATAGTAAGCACAACTAATAAAATATACAGATTGAAATAATCCATATGGATGTAAAGAATATATTAGAAGAAAGAAATCTCTGAGTAACTACACGTGGAGTTATATCTGTGGCGCTATTACATTTTTATTAATTAGTATATAGATATGCATTCTGTTTCTTTGAGGTCAAAGGTATGACATTCAATGAGATAGCTTCATTGCGCTACGACAAAGAGTAATTAGACTCTTCGTTAACTTAAGCCGTCGTAAGAGCAGAAGAAAAAAAGTCTTTCTCCGCAGCCGACCAAGTTTCATCCATTATCCCCCGTAAGGAATGACCTTTCTTCACAATGAAACTCCCATGTCTTGCGATACTGCATCAACCTCATTAGAATCTTCCACCGAGTTTTAAGGTCACCGTCTAATTATTTTTAACCATTTCCTATCGATTACTTTTTCCTCCGCACCAAAGTTGTAGCAAACTAGAGGAAATTAGTTTTTTTTTCGATAAGTGCGGTCTTACCAGAGGAACACATGCCGCAGGTATTGCGGAAAGGTCTTTTGGAGGATTTTTTTTCTTTCTTCTCGATTAATGTCAACCATTAAGTGTGTAGTGGGATGTCTCTGTAATGACCCAGCAAGCCACCTATCGACGTGTGGCAGGGGGTGCAAGTTCCATGACTATATTATCCTAATCAATTGCTTTCGTTAACTATGCCTCGAAAATCTTTAATCTCTCCATACAATTTTCTGCTTACAGCATTCTGTCTCATAAGAGGAGACTCTTACTTTTGTCCGGGGATTTTGATGAAAATTTTTGCGGTGATGCAAGAAGTAGATTAATGAGAAACTGTATTGGTGTTCGTCTAAATGGGCCTTAGTTTTGTTGCAATAATTAATTGAAATCGACAGTATAAGTATAGGCGCATTACACACCAGCGCTAGACAAAATCTGTAAGGAATAACATGCCGTTTTCGAGTAATTCTCAAATCTTATTTTTATTTATTTTGATAAATATTTTCCTTGTTACTCACTGATAGACATAAGGGCGAAATTTTGATTATTTCGCCTGATATCCGATAGAATAACCTTATTTCACCCAAATGAACTTCGATGACGGAGAGCCTCACTAAAATTATGATGAATGATGGTTGGTAAAAATACTTTATCGAATCATTCGATGTTCGCTGGTACTAATTACATTAGCTGTCTTCTTGTACTTGATAAAAACTTACTCCTAACCCTGCCTAGTAAAACTCATTCCTCCCTGCAAGCCTTCAGTAGCTTATGCCAGAGAGAGTGAGGCACCAACCTGCCTTCGTTCTGAATGTTTTACAGACATTATTACGCAGGAAGGCCTTTTTAAGGAAATTCCCTCTCTCCTCGATTGATGTGAACGCCAGGAAGATGTATACCCCGTGTCGTGGTCGGGTCAACACAAAACGCCGTCGTACTTCGCGGGGCGTTCTAAATTCCTCCCACAATAAATCATTCTTCGCGCATTTTGAATAAATTCCTTCTCCGCAGAGAGGGGTTTTAAAATTCCGTCGAACCGGTTCGATAAGTCCTCCGGGCGCAAAGGGGCGAGCCTTGAAGCGAATTGGGTCAAAACAAGGCACTCGCCGCACACCGCGAAAAATCCGCCAAACACTGCCAATTAAAGTCCCGCGGATTAATTAAAAGACCGGCCGGGGGAGATCCCCCCACCGCGGCATCAGGTGCCATCTCTCCTTAATACCGCGGCTCTCGGCGGATTTATACCACGGATATAATGGGGACAAAGACGCATCGGATCGCGGATTATAAACGGCGGAAAGAAGGGCCGCTGCCGCTGAGGAAATTGGAATCAAGGACCGATGAGCGGAAGAGAGATTGAATTGAAAAGCGATTCCCTTTTCGTTCCCGACGCGGAAATGAAAGTATCGCCGCGAGATCATATTTCAGGGTTCGTTGGGTTCGGGAGTTGATACGTTTCGGTGGGAGGTGGCGTGGGCGACCCTCGTGCGGGTCGCTGGTTCGGATCCGTCGCGAAAGTGGGAACATCCCCGTGGAACTGTGTTCCACGTTCTAGGAATGCGGGGAAGGGGCAGAAATGAGTATCGACGAAGTATAAGGTTCGCTCAAACAAATACATCTCGTAATTAGAAACATAAGTAGAATAGAACCATCGAAGCCTCAATACGCTATGAGACATATTTTATAGTTTGAATACGATGAAATGGGTTTAATACAATGTACGATAAAGTATGCGCCATCACATTTCTGAGTTTCCTTTGTTTTTATGTTGACGCTGATTTCGTTAATTGTTGAGTAAAGCCCATTCACTCTATCCTCTCCAGTAGGTGAGCGAGGACGCTTTCGCTTACAACAATGAAGTTAACACAATACATTATTGTGGTGGATTGGCTGTGTCAATATGATCATTAAAACTCTAATATCTTTGAATATACTTCCAACATACAACACCGCAACATCCATTACAACTACAATTAAAACTCCTGTATTTGTTTTATTTCTTTAAATAGTTTTTTGCTATGAGTGATAACATGCCAAATATCTTTGTCAGAGAAATTCAATATAAATTTTAGATGAGGAAATGTACGTTTAATTAAGCCTAAAAATAAGCTTATTATAATTAAGCTTAAGAAATAAAAAATGTGAAACGTCGCGTCACAAATTTCTACAGTTGGCTAAGTCTTGGATATTGGAAATTAAAATATTGATAACTTTTTGAAATAGGTAGTTATGGTACCACTTGATAGGAATAGTAATATCATTCTTAAATACCAGACTTAAAAATGGAATATCTGTTTTTAAGTCCGTTTTCCCTTGGGAATTTTCCTGGGTACACGCCCTTATGTATAATAAACCATTAACTCTTACGTTATTTTAATGTATTATTGGTATACATGTTATTGCATGCAACTTGTAGTTTTGTATATTTACAGGTTTTACTTTCTCATGAACAATTGTAAAGAACACACATTTTTCCATTTATATTAAACCACTTCCCTTTTTTATGTATTTTTTGTAAGTTAAATCTTGTATCCTCATCAATCGCCCACCTTATGTCTATTTGAGTTTGTAGGGAACTCCGAAACAGGTTGTACACTCCTGGCCAAATTTAACGCAGTACCTCCCTAGCGATCCTTACGGCCGGTGCTGCGTTAATTTTGGCCAGGAGTGTACGTTTCATTTATGTTTCATGTGGTCTGTATTCTTTGTAAGATGGAGTCAATTTATATAATGTTTATTTTAAGTAAATTAATCAAGGAAGCGACCCTAACGTGAGTCACTGCATAAACTATACATCATAAATATTGAAATCGCTGATGTAATTAATTTCACCGACATATTCCTATCTCTAGAGAGGTAGAGGGGGGATTAAAATGGCGAACCGATGTAGCGACGCTCATGCGGGTCGCAAAAATAGCAGCAAAAAACAGCCTAGCTCAGATAATACATTCTATGGAATGCGATAGTAATAGTGTAAACGATAAGAGAAGGAGATTTATAGAGCGACCCATCAACGGTTCGCCAGCCTCCATGAAATGGAAAAAAAACCTCCAAGATTGATCGTTGCGGTCCGCACGTGTAACTGACAGTGTCCCCAATTCTGTTTTAAATTGCTAAATATATAGTCTTTATTCAAATTCAATTAACAGCATCTCCTTCCTGTGACACATTTCTCATGCATAAAATAACTTCGCAATTTGAATCACGCGGAAGTTACAAGACTCGAGTGATGTCGTTGATTTTGTTGATTTGATTTAATTTTTTGTCACAATTTTCCATACCTTAGAATTGAGATAGGTCTTGTTTTAAAATACATCTTATTTGTTGTAAACCGATGAACGTACAATCTTATTCTATCTTCTTTATGGTTATATCATCATTAGTGATAACGCATTATCAATTCCACTCACTTTGTCGAAAGTACTAATTTACTAAAATACACCTATTTCGTATGGGAATACAATTTCCAAGCACACATAGTCTCCCGAATAGCTTGAGAGAATGTTCCGGTGGGATAGCTCAATGGACAGAGCACCTGACCGGTAATCGGGAGACCCAGGCTCGATTCCCGGTCCCTTCGGGCTTTGTTCAGGTCTATTCTTCCTTGGACAATTTTCATATGTTACCACTGAGTATTTATATACTAACATAATTTTTTGTTGAGGCCAAGGCAGAGGTGATTTTTGTATATATTGAATTGCATTCAAATTAAGACTAACCGGTTGGCTACATATGTTGAATTTGCAAGAAAAAATTACGACATACTGAGAAATAAGAACAGAGTGGTGGGTGGCAAAATTACTTCATCGTTATTTTTCATAAAATATACCTATATTAGGTGGATGATTCTTTGTCAGGATTTTTTTTAAACTTTAATGTTATTCCGCAGCTATTTTTTATTTATATATTTATTTCGTATTACGTTTAAAGTTTGTAGTTATAACAGTTGATGACCAAATTGTGGGATTTTATAATATGAAATCTGCTCAAATGTAAATATTTTGGATATATTACCGGATAAAATAATATTAAAGTTAATAAAATATTTATGTATGTATGAATGTAGTGTAATGAATATCTCTCTATACTATTGCAAATGAACGTTAAATTTGATGCCATGTGAATGATGAGAGCGATTTTAGGAAGTCAACTCTGAGCCCCTTTTGACTATCACTATTCTTTCCCTCAATTTGTTCTCCACAGGATCAGTTTCCGAATTTTTCCACAGTCAAAAATCTCGATTGAGGCCGGCGCCGCAAGTATCAAAACGCGGCCCGCCATCGCGCATTGTTAACAGCGTCGAATAAATTACCCCCAAGCCAGCTGCCTCGATCACAGTTTTCAAAAGCGTGCCCTTTGAACCACATCTCTGTTTCCAAATAAGATGTCAGCGCAGATAAACATTCATCTCCGTGTCGAAATGATGCGGATATACGAATCCCTTCGAGCGGGCGAAAAACAGTTGCGAAGCGAAATGCTGAACTTGCATAAGTTGCGCCCAAAGCGGCGAAAATGATCCCGGAGTCTGTCGAAGTGCGCGGGGGTGACGAATGAGACCACGCACCCGGGGAAGAATAGTCGCAGGGGACTGCTCCAAATTCTTCTCCGGCGCCATCTGCCGCACCCGCGCGTGTCCTGGACACTGGGCGCCCAGAGATGGAGAGCAGTAAATCCGAGAGTTTCACTGCCTTAGGAAACATATGGCCGTGATGGCCGAGGTCTTTTATAGGCAGAAGGGGTTAGCGGGATGGAGGTTTTAAGGGTGGAAGGGGTGGGAAAGGGATAAAGGGATCGGGGCTGCAGAGGGGAGGAATCGGATGCGTGGACGAATAGTACAATTTTCAAGTAAGGGGATGAATAAGGGATTTGAGTGTGTGGGAAAAATTGGCAGTATTGAACTAATGTAATCTTGAGATGGTTCAAGGTAGAGCAGCTAGGTTTGTCAAGGGATATTTCGGATTTGAGAGTAGTGTTCTGACTATGATAGAATCCCTCAGATGGAATTCTCAGAGTAATAGAAGACTTGAGTATAAATGGAAGCTTTTTGATAAATTTGTCAGTACCTTTTTTCAAAAACACCAAAAATAAAAACACAACACACTTGTACTAATTCCACAAAATTTGATGTAACTGTTAACCGGTTTCGGTGTCACAGCACCATCCTCAGAACAAGAAGTTAAATCAAAGAGCAAGAACATATATACAGAACCAAAAGAAGGGGAGGGGTAAGAGAGGGGGTAAAGAGAATACAAGGTTGCATCACGAGGGGGAGGGCAAAGGTACCAAATTAGACCGTTTAGAAGAGTTTTACATACGCCTTCACCAATTCCATTCCATTCCTTTAGGTAACGAGTTTTTGTTTTCTAACAGCCAGTCCCCCTCTTCAAGACTCTTTTCCCCCATTTGCCCTCCCCCTCGTGATGCAACCTTGTATTCTTTTTACCTCTCCTCTTACCCCTCCCCTCCTTTTGGTTCTCGTATATATGTTCTTGCTCTTTGATTTAACATCTTGTTCTGAGGATGGTGCTGTGACACCGAAACCGGTTAACAGTTACATTAAATTTTGTGGAATTAGTACAAGTATGTTGTGTTTTTGAAAAATGAAGTTCCACCAAGTAACACTCGATTTGATTTCTTTATAAGGAGATAGCTGATATTGTTATCCAAGTTATAAACTTTCGCGATCTTTGGGAGAAAACAAAAAAAACGATACAGGGAATTAGTTGCCAGGACAGATAGTTAATATTGGTCGTTTATCCCGCGAAGTATTACAGAAGCTTATCAGTGCGAGTACTAGCACACCCTCTGCCTGGCGTATTGCAGGGTTTAAATGTAAATATAAATGTTTGTAAAGTATTCACCCCCAAGGCTGGATGGTATCTTATTCCCTCAAACACTAGGCATGAAGAGCTGGTTGAGGGCAATAGGGCTTATTAGGTAAGATAAGAAGAGAAGTAGTTTGCCCTCACTTTCCTCACCAAACCACAATGTTATCGAGTAAGTAAAGCACAATGACTGTGAGTGACACCTTCCAAAGTATTCTATAAAAACAGATCTTAATCTATGCCATTATATAGCATTCTTTTTTACCACAATAGCTTTCATTTCATTCATTTATAACCACAGCCACGAACAAGTCTGTGACAAACATAAATGACTGATACATTTATCTCTCCCTTTACAAAATTACAAATGAAAAAATACTCTGATCATCAGGTATTAAGAGCAGGAAAAAATCATACAAATGCATAACGTTTGTCATACTTACAATAATTATCTATGAAACTCCAGCTCCATAGGATGACCAATTTTTTAAATCTTTCTTTACATGATGATGGCTTTCCATTGAAACCAGTAGTCAAAATAATATTGTGTGAGAATAACACAGTGTTTCTTTCTTTATTTGTATATGTCTTTCCATGAATTAAGTTCAGAAAAGATCGATTATATTCGTTTGTTAATTAAGTTTGGAGTGGGAGCAGATAGAATAGTGTTTCGAAGGAAGAAATAGGTGAATAGTAGAAATTATAAATGAGAAGGAGTAGCGTGGGAGGAAAATGAAGCAACGGGTAGTAAAAGTAGGAATATCCCCAGTGAAAGAAAGAAGCGAACAAAAAGGCAAACCGTAAAAACGAGTCGAAACACCGATTCGTCTTAAGTGCCCCTCAGACAGATACAGGATCGTGAAAAAATTAGCGGAGAATAAAACGAAACGAGGAAACGGCTTCTTGCGGCAGGAAAGGGAATTTCTTTTGTAGGAGATGAAAAGGGAGCTAATATTTTTTTTCTTCGGAATTAGTGGCCCCGTTCCGCAACACCTCTTAAAACGATTCGTTCCTTCTTTTGTTCCGACCTTAAAAACGATTCGAGCAGATGCCGCATCCATTTTCCCTCCTTTTATTTTATGCCGCTTCTTGTTCCATTTTGCGCCCAAGAGTTCTTTCCTAAGATTTCCTCGTTTTTACAATCTTCTTTGATGCGATATTCTAACATCCCCATAACCTTTTCGACTTCTTTTCTGGATTTCTCAGGAATTTTATATAAATATGCGGCGATCCGATTGTGTCGCTATCAGCCGTAAGGCGAATTCTGATACGTCAGAGGTTCGGGGATCTTTACGATGCAAAGTAAATCCGGGAGAGATGCCCCACCTAAGGTAATGACTTCATAACAATGACTTAAGTGATAATAAGAATGTGAAAGTACGTGATATAATACAACATTTATTGATTATGAATAGTATATAAACAAATTTTGTTTAAAAAAGATTTTTGAGGTGGGGTGTCTATCCTTTCAGTACGGGAGAGATCTCCTTAAAGCCAGCGGGGCTACACTGTCCAAGATGGCCAGTCACCGCATGTGGATATTAGATAAACCTGTAGCTATAAGTTTTCGCCATTTAATTCAAAATATTCAAACATTTAAACTGATACATGACCAGAAACATTATACTATATCTTATAACAGGGCGGAAAAAAACAGTACCTATTTTAAATGATGCTTTAAAACTGCATAAAAAAGAATTAATCACCGTGAAACTCTTACAGATAGATAGATGCCTCTTCTAACTGACTGACTCACACCGTCAATAGAGCGATCATGTGGTTTTCCTTAAAAGTACTACGACTGGGACATCTCTCCCTGTGGGGAATTTCACCCGGAATTACCTTAGTTATCTGTGAGGTATGCATCCCAAATGCCATGTTGTACCTCACACCCTCTAAAATTAGCTATTAAGAGCTTGTAGAGAGGAATGAGGCTTACTAGGCAGGATGAGGAGTGAGGTAGTTTGTCCTTGCCCACCTAACTAACCAAGAATACTGTAAGTGAAAAATTTCTTCGTAAGTAAAGTATTTTACGAGAAATAATATTTTTAGCATTCCGTAATAAAACACAGTGCCATTAATCAGCATCACTCATGCACACGGTTCAAACAGACCCAAAACTAACTTTGTGGGACAACAGAGTAGAAATAATCACTTTGGAAATAATAAATAATTTATTAGTAATGCATGAAATTGGGTAAATTCTTTCATACTAATTTTTTGTGTCACATTGTAAAGAAAATCAAATTTCTGCTAACCAGCGAAAGCCTTTGCAAATTTTGTGATCATTGTTGCCAATTTAGCAATTTTGTTAATAGATAACGAGCCAATCGTTTCATTTAATTAAGAAATTAAAGACTTAAGGAGCATGTCTTTTACTTTGACCCTCTTCTAAACACTATTAAAATTAAATGATTCGCATGTTTTAAAATCAAAACAATACTGCAACCGTAAAACTCTTAATATTCATTTTGTATATTAAATATATATGTCATCGGAATTGATACACTATTCTCAGAAACAAATATAGCTTTTGTGCCTTAAAAAGTTAATAGAAATTTTTCCCTGAGGTTTTAGCTAGTTTTTGGATGCTTCTAGCGTTATCCTGGAAATGGAATAGGCATATCTGGTTGTCAATTTTAAAGTTTCCTGTGAAGGCGGCAACAAGCTACACTTGGTTCCCTCGCTGAGTACCTAAATCACAGGAAACATTTCTACCCACCTGCATTAGCTGCTTCAGAGCTACACCATACATGTCCAATCTTGCCGTTACAAATCAATTATCTACCCAGAAAAGAAAATGTTCCACATTTAAAAACATATGTTCAGCTTATCTGATACAAAAACTAAGGAAATATGTTTTTTTAGCACAATAAAGCGGGTGCCTTTGAACCCAACATTTTTCACTATTGTTCATCGTTGCCTGTAATCGCGTAAAGAGCAAAGTTTGTTGGGATAATAATTTATACTTTCAACAATGAATCTGATTATGAAAATATTAAGAAGATATTGAATTTCGAACAATTCGATAGTTCATTATATCGTTGGTATTTAGGTACATGATGCTAAAAATATATCTATTTCTAGATGCATAGCTCAAAAATCCTAATTGTATTGGCCTTAGTAATAAATGTACATAATGTTAGCAACTATACTTTTCGAATATAGAAATCACAAGGGTTTTATTTTATTTCAGCCAGAACTTTAAATTTCTGTGAGACAAACAGAATACATATGAAATTTGCGATAGAATTTTCATCTCAGTAATGTTTTATGTACTTGAAATTGTTTCAGCACTTTCTATAATGTTCACCGTAGTACTATTACATCACAATTGTAGTAGCGATGGTATTGTATTCAAAATTGCATAACTGCCAAATATGCTATCATTGTGAAGGATTAAAAAAAAAACATTCATAATCTTTGAAATAAAGCAAAATTTCAAGTAATTTTTACCGCAGAATATATTCTAATGTGGCTAAGATAGTTGCATAAACAAGAGAGGGGACAAGAACAAGAATTAGCTACTATTCATATTTATATCGAGTACCAATTTCTTTAGAGAAATTCTAAGTCCAAGCCAATTAACATGAGCGTATATAACGAGTATTTTTAGTCTTTAAGATACGTACGAACGGTAGATAAAGATATTCAATCAATATTCTGCTCGTTTTAGCCAGAAATTTAATTTTATCAACTATGAGTTTATATCTACTGCAGCTACTGCCGGAAAGAGACGTTATTATGGAAGAAAGAACATTCAATAGAATTTTCAGGCGTAGTAATCTCTAGAGAGATGTTGGAGAAGATACGCTAGTTTCCGCTTCTAAATCCGTAGATTGATTTCTTCTCTAATAGGAACAATACCCGAGCTTGTCTGCTAACAAAGTTTTTCCTGATAACGATAGAATCAAAGTGAACAATTCCCGGAATACAATCTGAAACGCTGAGTGATATTTGCATCTAACCAACGTAAATTATTGTAAATAAGATACAAATGGACAAGAAAAAGACTACCTTTTCTTTTACCAAGCACAATATTTAAACAATACAAGTTATACTATTGTGATTGGGAAGAGTTCCTTGCTCCTTCGTAAAATATACTTAAAATTAAAATATTAGTTTCCTTCAATCATATTTAAAAAAAAAATATTTAGTTCAAATAATACCTGCATGTAGTAAAGGAGCAAATGAGAGAGCTACAAGAGTGGAATGGAATCTTTCGATGTCAAGATTGAAAGATCCCAAAGTTAGTTGTGTTATTTTTCAAGAGAGTGTAAGTTTCCCAATAAAAAACTAGCTTCATAACTGTTATCTGATTATTTTAAAGAAATCATATTTATTCATCGTTTTATATTTTTCTTTGATAATACAGAAATATTTAACACGTATTACTTCCAATCGTATTATTAAGTTGAATTTTGAAGCGAAATTCAACGTTAGGGTATTCAGCCATCGATATCTATATACAAGATAATAGAATATGTCCTAATATCAGAAACATATTATCACACGCGTAAAAATTTCTTAGAACCTATGCGTAACACACACATAAAATGCATATAACACGACTATATACAATTAAATTACACATTGTGTTTAGATACATACTATGTTAAATTCACACCATTGTAAGAATTTTAGGTGCAAAGGATTGTAGAATGTTTTCGTATCATAAAATGGCGGTTGGTTTAAGCTTCTTTCTGACGCCAATCAAACTGAAACAAAAGATAAATAAATATAAAATAAATAAAATTAAAAAAACACCATTTTCGATTTGAATTCGGTTCCTCTTATTACTTTTTTCCATACGCCAGAAATCGGGTTTTGACATTATGTGTCGCAATTTTTTATCATAATTGAAAATTGAGTTATGTAGGATTTTAAAAATTTTATGATTGTGTACCAATGAAGATAGAGTAATCCATGGAGGCGTGGGAAGCAGAGGACCAAATTGTTGTTCTATGGTTGGCGTATTGTGAATTTATATGAAAAAGTTAAACAAATTCTGACAATTTATAGTTTTGACGTGAGCTCCGCTAACGCTGTTAATCTACGAACGCCTTAGACTCTCTGAAAAATGCTTCCAAATGCCACAGTTTTTACCGCTTATCGCGTGACGTCGAATATATTTTATTTGTGACGGACGACGCCTCTGCTCTCGAATCATAGTTCCAACTGCTACATGAGCGATCGACTGCTCGCCATTCTGAAAATACTAAAGTAAGTTAAGACCTCACAATATTAATATCACTTTTTCAAATCATGTTGGACGGTTCCGAAAACTGCAAAATGCATCCAGAGGTACGTGCCACGGAGATACTCATTTGAAAACCTTTACGAAGCTATTATAATAATAGAAATATAATTATTTCACTTTCCTATATCATACATTCTTAAATATATTTCACAAAACCAAAAAGTGAAATTTAGGCATCCCAGAAAATTCTTTTACAGGGATTGCCATCACTATAAATAGAAATTGACATGTTTTTCGGCATATATGTATAACAAAACAATTTTTTTATGCAAAACGTTTTGAGATTATAATATAAACAAAGTACTGTGAGATATAAATAACAAAATGAAAAAAAAAGAGAAAAACAGAAGAAAGAAAAAACAATATACCTAGTTACAATATACATAATTCTATACCCTTTTGCAAAAAGAGCCAATTTCAATTTATTGAAAGCGTGAATAAAAACCCAGCAGAAGACAAGGGTTAAATTTATAGCTTTTGCGTAATAAAATAATCAGAAAATACTCATAAACTGTATTATTTATTTTTTACTGAAATTATTTTTCTTTCTATGTGGTTTCAGATTTAGCTCGGCAAAGAACACCAGAAAACAATTTGCGAAATTATTTAGCTAACGTACTTATTATGATGCTAAGACATGAGAAAATTGTCGTTTTTATTTTTCCTGTTGTATTCATTGCTTAATTAATTGACCAATAATGTATAAAATAATTATCAAATCGGCAGAAGGAGTGTGCGATTCTGGAAAGGGTTTACAAATTCTAGTAAATTTACTAATTGATATAGCAAGGTAGTTTTAAGATTAAAATAAACGTAATTAAAACTAATGAGACATTAGTGAGAGAAATGTAATGAAAGTTACCAATCCTTTACTTAATTTCTAAAATGGTGAGTTAACAGGTGGATGGATTCTCATACTTGGATAGTGTTATTAATTTCGGGTGAGAGATGCAAAGAAGAGGTTCGTGAAATAACAGCCTTGGCAAAGGAATTTTTCAAGAAGAAAAGGCAATAAATGACTAGATGTCTCAATAAAGGTATTAGCATACAATGGCATATCCTTGATGTGGAGTGATCTACTATATAGGTGTGAAATATGGAATTTCAGAGAAGAGGAAATGAAATATGTAGAGGACTTCGAGATAAGGGTTTGTCGTAGGATTAAATCAAATTAAATTGAATATATTTTACTATGACCTGTGTCAAGCCACCTAAGGACAACAGTAAATTACTGGGATAGAATCATAGTAGTCGAAACAAAGAAATATTACAATATGAAACACTCTAGATTAAACAAATAATGAAAAAATAAAATTTTAAATTTATTTATGGTTCTTGCAAATCGGATTGTAGTTGGCAGGGAATTCCAGAAGTTTATGGCGGATACTGTAAATGATTTGTGGAAGGTAGTGGATCTATGTGAAGGAATGTAAAAGGTACGGGAAGTTTTCCTTAGATCGGGACGGGAGAGGTGAGAAGGAGATAGAGTGAAATCGTGAAGAAAATACAAAGGTTTTCTCTTATTCACAATAGAAAACAAGAGGAGTCAAATTAAGTATTTTCTCCTATTCGATGCTGTCAGCCAGCATAAAGTTTATAGATAGGGGCTCACATGTTTATACCTCTTAACATCACAGACATATCAAACACAATTATTAATTAACCGCTGTATTTGAGTGTCCAGTTTGACCGTGAGGTCGTTGTAGGATGGGTATGTAAATTTGCAATTAATTGGTAAACAAACGCGGAGGGTCTGGAGATGATTAGATAGGAAAGGGTTCTATTACAAGTAATTAAGCGTTGACTAAGAAAATGGGTGGGTGAAATATTGAGAGGAGAGGGAATGTTAAAAATATTAAATCAGGGTAGAATACATAATAAGGGAAAAGGCTGAGGAAAAGCCAATATTAAGTATGTTAGTGGATGGGATGGAAAATGTGGGTAAACCCTCTTAGTGCCACGTAACTTCAATGGGACTAGTGAAAGTGTCATTGCGAAGTGGTGAATTTTTTAAGATTTTCTTTAATGAAGCAGTACGACGTTAATGTTTGAGATATAGGCATAATTCTTTTTTAATTTAATAATAATAATAATAATAATAATAATAATAATAATAATAATAATGAATTTCACCTCAGAATGGATGAGAAATAAATTATACACAATTGTTAGATAGAATGAACAATAAAAATATTTATTACAAGAAAAATAGTTAAAACTATTATAAATATGGCTTACGCGTGAGCCGATATATCGGCCCGTGGCACTAAGAGGGTTAAGTAACTAAAAAATGACACTGAAAAGAGAATATTGAGGCTCAAGAACCTATAGAAGAGTAGAGCATTTATATACGAACTTATGTATGTACAAATAACAAAACGAAATTATTATAATCTCTACTAAATGGTGCATGATGGTCAAGAAAATGTTTCCAATGACGTAAAACATTCACGGATTTTATATTTCTCACGCTATGCTCTTGTATGCTAATGCAAAGTTTCCTACCAAACTGCAGTATATGGAAGGGCACCGTGATCCACTTTCATTTAATACGACAGCGAACCATGAAATAAGGACGTTCTTAGTCAATTTTTTAGCCACACTCTCGAAATGATCACGAGATCGCCCGAATAAATATCAAATCGATCGTAGTGGCGCAGGACATCGGAGATGTGTAGAATTGCCCCCACAAAATGGCCACCCGCGTAAATAAATGATAATTTTTCGACTCCCCAAAACTCCGACAATTAAGTTTAGTGGCGGGAAAATTATGCATTCAGCCCGCGCCGCTTTAAATCAACGCAAATTAATGAGCCGATCGCGCGGAGTGCGAAATCTGCCGCTGATTCTGCCCCAATTCCCTCGGCTGCACCATCTCCGACGCATGGGTTACGCCCCCTTCTCTCGCGGACATTGCGATTCTTCGCCCTCCGCATTCGCGCATTCCATCAGCGTGCCAATAAGCAGGAATCCCGGCACAAAGTGAGCCGTCCGCGCCTCTCTAGCGGCACCATTCCATTTCACGCACCGGAAATCGAATGGTGCTGGTGCTCACGCCGCGTTGGGCTGGACTATTTATACCCCTGTCCAAGGAGGGCTCCTTCCATCCGGAAAGCTCTGGGTAGCGAAATGATTCCCTTATTTGCACATTCCGTCCCTTCACTTGATAACTGTTTTGTTTGCCTCGTCGTGAAATTGACGCGATGGAATCTGTGCACGGGTGATCTTCGATTTGTGTCCGCGTCCAGTCGCGAATCTGAATACCAAATGCGGAAGATCTTGCAAAACATTATTACTATGGATCGGTAAACGTTACCCATAGGCACATTTACTACTCTACCTATATATTATTATCTTATTGACATCTGCATATATATGGATCCATCAAAAGTGGAGAGTTACAAGATTGTGAACCAGGCAGTCCAGAGAAAACAGAATAAAAGTAGCTTTATTTATCGGCGCTGCAAATTGTCGCAGGGTTTTATTTCAGATTCCTTTTCAGAAAGCTTCAAAGAACATTGCGGTGTAAGTTAGCCCGTGTACATCATGGCACATTGCTACTATTTTCCTCACTTTAGGTGAAACTTTGCAGTAAAATAAGGGTTCGCCATTTTTCTGTATAAATGATGCAAATATTTCACTGTGATCACTCAAACCAAGTAATACGAAACATAAAGATTATTCGTAAAATAATTCTTATTTTTAGGTATTTTTCGTAGAATTTGGTCAACTTTGACCTCGTATAGAATTGTAATGCGTGGTGGCGTGGAACCAATGCAAATGATTTCGCAGTTAGATGTAGAATTTATTCAAGAATGACCATTCGAAGCTACAAAGTCTGCACTAAAAAAATCACTTTTTAACTTTCTCCATATACGTAGTATAGAGAAAGTATTGTTTCCATGAAAAATATCGACTTCGAGAATTCAACGGAAATGCGCGTTTTGGGGTCCCTAGAACACGTTTTGACCATTTTCGGGATGATGTATGTGTGTATGTGTGTGTGTGCTTGTGGGCGCTTTGACGTACAAACTGTTAGTTGTAACAACACCAAACTTCATATATAGCACTTTAGTGGGTGCTGTCAGAGTTGATTAGTTTTTGGAGTAAATCGGTTAACCGGAAATCGAGCTTTATTCATCGAAGAAAATTTCCGGTTTTGCAAAATAGCTCCATAAAAATAATATTAAGTATATTTTATTATCTATAAAAATTTTAGAGTGAATTTACTATAACTTTTGTATTTAATGTATTTTTGTATCACTGATTGTTTAGAAGTTATTCGTGAAATACTGATAAACCGTAAGTAGCTGATTTTGTACTTCGTGGGCGCTCTAGCATGAAAATTATTTGTTGTATCAATACCAAATTTCATATATAGTATTTGGTTAGTGCCGTTAGAGTTGATTAGTTTTTGGAGTAAAGCGGTGAACCGGAAGTTGAGCTTTACTTTTCGAAGCTCGTTTCCTTTTTTGCAAAATATCTCCATTAATCTGGTACTTAAGTATATACTATTATTTAAAAAAGTTTTAGAAAATGATATTTAATGTAACTTTTGTATGAAACATATTTTTGTTTAACTGGTTGTTTAGGAGTTATTCATGAAATACTGATAAACCGGAAGTTGCTGATTATGTACTTTGTGGGCGCTCTGGGTTCTATGGACGAAAGGCCCATTTCATCGTTTTTCATCGAACCTGTCCCGAAAAACATTATTTATAATGTTTGTGACGTAAACGAAAATATGACATAAATTAATCACTTATCTTCCAAGTTTAGATTGAATATAGAGTTCGAAAATTTTGTCGTAGAATAATATTTACATCTTATATATGGAGAAAGTTATGTACTGGCCACATCAGATTTTTATTTTTGGCCAGCTTTTTTCTATTAAAGCCCACTGTGCGTCACGCGACTCACAAAACGTTATTACTTGGGACTGATAAACGTTACCAATAAGCTTGTTGATATATAAATCTACCTATGAGGTATGAAATCTCTCCCAAAGCTGTAAAGAAAAGAAAAAATTGGAATTGGAATTAGCTGTTAAGGAGTTAGAGGTTTAAGATCTCCAATCACCGTCTTTCTCGACGTTCATCGTCTCATTCACGGTATTTGGAGAAAACAAGATAGGACAGCTTACTTTAAGAATACTCATTTCGAAAACGATACTTTTGCCTTCGGGAGTGATAAGGTACCTGAATAAGTGTTCTTAAACTGTGGCATTCTCAGTTTTTTCTCGGAATACCTGTAAATGAGACGAGGAACGCCGATAATGACGGCTAATAGAGATTTTGAACCTTTAAACCTCCCTAAGATGTTTCTGTAGCGTTCTGTACCCACGTACCAATAGAATTATAAGCCTACTAAGAAATAACCAATTTAAATTTCAGTTGGAAGTTCATATTCAGGGATTGATGAAACCAAAGAAGAATTCGTGAGAGAAATTTTACTTGCTGGTTGTTTACAGCTCTGTTAAAACAAATTTTGACAAAAACTCATTGTAAATCATTTATTATAAAGTAAAACAATCTAAAAAAGAACTTGATAAAGCGTAATTTGGTGGAATTCCATTTATAAAAACATAAGTGCAATCCACAAAAAAATACTGATTGTATGCGCCAGTATTGTAAGTTTTACCTTAATTTACTAAGTACTAATCAACTATTTGTCGACGTTTGTAGACACCGGTAACACCGTCCGTGGTGGCGGAGTGGTGCGCATTAACGATCCAACCTCACGGTCCCGGGTTCGAATCTCGGCTAATCGGATTTTTCCTGCTAGGGAATGGTGTGTGTGTGTGTGATATAAATAAAATGTAAAAAAAGGAATAAAATTAAGAAAAGGGTTAATTGGAGGAATAGCCTTCCTAGGCTAAAATTCGCCAAAAAAAGAAAGGCGGCATTATTATTATTATTTAATTTCTATATATTTTGGATATAAATTATTAATTATATTGGTTTACAAATTGGATTAATTAAGTTTTTATTTAAATTATTTTTTTGGTTTTGTAAAATAGAACTGTTAATTATTTCAATTAGTTTACTTTATTCAGTTATGGCATAAAAACAAGTGAAGGCCGATACATTCGATGTAATTACAAAACTCATCTATGTATCTTATTTGTATGTACTTCCACAACAACCACCATTTGCCAAATACGATGAAGAAAATGATGACCTAGGTTCCCAAACATTCATGCGCGAACATTGTTTCAAACAAAGGACTTCATTTTCCGTCGATTTTGTGCTCACAAAAAAAAAAGGGTTTCCAATCCTGATTTTAGTATTCATGTCTATGTCTAAATTTTTCCTCTGTTATCATCCATCGATTTTAGAGATTAAAAAAATCTGCAATCTGCCGTCTTTGTCAGCGCTGTGCACCTCGTTGTGACAGGTTTTCAGAAACAACGGAAAGGTTCCGTTTACTGACCTTCTATTCTGTCGTTCCCGTATACCGGTGGCAACGAGGTGTTAAGAAAGAAAATGGTAAAGCATTGAAAAAGAGGGCTATTGAAGATTTGAAAACTTTTAATTCATTAACAGCCATGTTCAAATTTTATTCCTTACTTCGTCGATTTTGTTCTTATCCTCTAAATCCAGCCAGTGTTCTATGCACTACGGTTAACGCTCAATCATCGCTCTTTCCGGTTTTCACCCCTATAAAACTCTAATCAATTGCACTCTCCACTCAACTGTATTTCCGCTTTGAATAGCCCTTTCATTTCTTTAATGGAAGCAGGAGTCAGGATCCATCCATCCTGCAGATGTATACTGGCCCTTCAATTACTTCAAATTTCAACAAAGAAAAAAATGTCAAGCATTAAAAAACATATAAAGCATGAAATTTTTCGATTATTGAGCACTATCAGCGTGCTGTAATCTTTATTTATTAAAAGGAAGACCTGATAGAAGATATAAAGGATTCAATTTTAAGGACAATGTAATATACAAAGACTCTATCGTTGATAGGAACGTAAGCCTCTATCGTTCCAAACGAACATAAGCTTAATTAATACCAAAATTTCCCCTTATGTCTTAGGTTCATTCAAAGTTTTAATGTGTAATTCGAATTTATTCTTTTGCTACGAGTAAAGCTAAATTCCTATCCTCTAGGTTGCAGTTCAGATAGTATCCTCTAAGTTATTTGGAATTAGGCCACTTAAAACGAGGTCGTTAAGATTATCTTCATCCAACTTAAATAAAAACTGTAAAACTATCCGATTCTTCACAATTTTTATACGAAATATGCTTAAATAAAGTCGAGGCCCACCGGAAGTTCAGAAGTTAATTAAAGTTACCGTATGCCTTGAGAAGTAGAGGTTAGTTGAGGAACTAGAGTTGTTTAAACGAATCCCAGGTCAACTGAGATTCTAAGAATACAAACTATATCTGGAGTATAAATTCCCAGGGATTCTATACCCTAAAACATACACGAGTAGAGACAATGCACTAATTTTTCCTTGCAAAGATACATAAAAATAATTTCGAAATATATATTACATTTATGTTGGATGAGATTAATAAATATAATATCCCGCTCTTTATCTAATTTTTAATATAAATACAAAAAATCTGATGTGGCCAGCAAATGACTTTCTCCATATATAAGATGTAAATATTTATCAACGACAGTATTTTCGAACTCTATATTCAATCTAAACTTGAATGTGTAGAATTATAAGAGGTCAATTGATAATGTGAACCAATAATTTGAACGGAAATGTGACGGTTTTCAGTTTCGATTCATATCCAAGGTATTTAATTTTTTGTTTAGGATCGGTTTGTATTCCAACAAAAGCAGCAATTATTTTCGGTTTGATTACGGTTCGATTTTATATAACGTCCAAGTAATCTACTTAGTATCGGAGGAAAACAATGGATAAGTCGAAAGTTGTATTCATGTTTTTATGCTTTTGTGTACTAAACATGGGTTAAACAGAATATGGGACTTCGTAGTCTCAATTTTGTCCAATAAAGACCTGTTAATTGTATCATATTGTTTTTTTTACTGCATACGATAATTATTAAAGATGTTGTTGAAACACCTGGTGTTAGCACCCCCGTTGGTTCTCAACAGGGATTATAGAAGTAGATTAATTACAAGTTGACGGTCGTGTCATAATTAAATGCCCTTCAGAATGCACATCTAAAATCCCAAGTTCTTCTTTCTATACAGGAAAATGCGTGGATTCAACAATGGGATCAGTAGTCAGGGGGATGAGTTGTTTACCACCTCGAATTTTCACAACATTTTGTATATTTCACCAATATTCTCGCAAATTCGAATCTAAAGTAAGATTCTGTGAATAAAATAAGAATTTTCATTTGATTTTATTTCTTTCGGTGTTTGTCTCGTTAACGTGAGACAATTCCTTATAATTTAATTTTGCAAAAGAAATAAACCCTGTATGCGATAAAATGAGTTTTACGAGTATTCTTTATGGAAAACTATTATTTGAGCGATCTGGGTTCGAACCCCGTAATATTGTCGAATGAACAGGCAACAGTGATTCCTTCCAGGTCGCAGAGGACACGTGTATAAAGTGGCCTTCAATCTAAGACAAACACACTTATACACATACAAACACATCCGCAAACACCCGCAAACACACCCACAGAATTTCGATTTTATATATATATAGATGTTACAAGGAAAAGTAAGAATGAAAAATCTTACGATTGAATTTTTTTAAAAGATACTACGGTTCAATGCCCCGGTCCAGATACACAGTGAGTATAAAAAGAAGGGTGTTAGTTGGAGAACGTGCGAAAGAGAAGAAGAAACTTGCAGATATAGAAGGGTAGAGAAGTAAGAGAGGGATTAAGGAGGATGGAAAGACTAAGAAAGTGTATTTGAGAGGGTTAAGGATTGGAAGAAAGGGATCTGGGTTTGCGAAAGGGAGAGATTGAGGGAAAGAGAGGAAGGAAAGGATATATGCGCAGATAATGCCTTTCCCTACGCTTAAGTCGAGCGAATAACGGCGGAAGTTCAGAGGTTCTCGAACAAAAATTTCCAAAGGTTTAACGAAAGGGAAAAAGGAAAGTTTGGGAAGTGCCTCTTTTCCTATGAGGGCAATCCATATTTCAAATGTCTTACTCTTTTAAGGACCACTTCCTCCTTTTCCTAGAACAGGGCACTTCTAAATGTGCTCTGTCGTATTCTAGCATACATGATCCTTACATTGAATTCTCGATGGGGATAACTTCTCAAAATACCCTAGCCAGAAGTAATTTGTTTTGTATCCTAGAAAGAAGAGAATTTACAGAATTGGAATTGAATATTTTAGTAACGCTAGTAGGCAGATTTAGTGAGACCTACATTTCTATGTCAAATTCCTACATGTATGTCATACGAAGTATTTTCTTCTTCGTGACTATTATTTTAATTTAATACGTCTTAAATATGCTCTGAATCCTTCCAATCTATGATATAATAAAGTTAAAATGATAATATGTGTAATATATACAATTTAATAGAAATTAATATCATTCCGTAATGTAAATTAATTAATATTAATGTTAAGAATAATACAATTACGTTGTAATTGTTCAGGGAAGCGGTCTGAAGGAATTACATATTGATTAATTTTTTTATATTTCGACAATATAAATGTAATACGAATTTCCATGGGCGATGTTGACATCTTTCTTTTAGATTTTTACTTTAAAATGAAATTAAGCCATAACGATTTAAGATCGTTTTACTATACACTGAGCAGTTGTACAAGTCTTGAGCGAATCGTTTTTTTCTGTAGGAATACATATTTTAATGAATTTTTATATTCTAATATTCAAGTCTTGATAATTTAATTACTTTAAAATTTTGTAACAATACTTATTGCAAATAGCAGAGATTTGGTGTTTTTGAGAGCTTTTTTATTCGTCTAAGCAAATGATTGTCTAACTTAGATCCTTAATCAAGCTCTCTTACAATAGTTCTGTTAATATTTCAATAAGATTAGCTCAACTAATAGCCAGAGAGCTTTGGTCTCACATTCAGTGGAAAGTAATTAAACCCGGGACCTTTCTCAAAGCCTTCATCAACGAAAAAGTGCATTGAGTAATAGCAAAAGTTAACATTACATGATCTTCCACTCCCCTATATATTCTCATAAAACTCTTCCGACTCTTCTATAATGAGGATTAAGTTAGATTAAGGGTTGGGCCGAAATTGCCAAAGGCTATTACCTAAATTTCCGATCACGCTTTCGCAAGAGCCGCACGTTTGCGGTGCCTTACTCATCATCGCTTCTGCACTCCTTCGCTCTTCCATTCACCCCTTATTCAATACCCGTAATAGCGCTTCTGCGAATCATGGCTCACACATCGAAGCTCTACTTTTGAGTGAGAGAAATAGCATGGGCGGGAGAAGATGCGCTAAACTGATGTATAGATATTAAGTTACCACTCATTTACAAAATTCCACGTTATTGAAGAGGAGATTCAGTGTTCTTAAATTCTAAGCAACTTGAAGTATGAAGCGAAATAAAGGAAAATAGGGTTTTTGAAGACTGAATTATAACGGCTTCTTTTCCTACCTCTAAGGCGAAGCAGATCCACATGGTGTACTATCCAACTTTCCAAATAATTTTCCTATGTGTTACATTTAATTAAAGTAAATATGAAACATATTCAAATCTTATATTCATAGAGAGAAGTTAATAAATCTATAGTATGCAAACTGGCTAAAATAAGTTTCCTATTAATTACTGGCAATTCTGAATTATGATATTTAGGTTAAGATAACTATTCCTCTTATTTATAAAATATCTATGTTAATAATAATCATTCCCATTATTTTGAAATATGAATTTTTATAGCTCGTTCAATGTTTCAAAAGGATTATTTGTAGCCATCTTATGGTATTATTAAGTTGATAAAATTCGATTATTATTTATATTATGAAGGGTGAAATATTGGGGTATGAAGGGTAAATTCGCCATTATTTTTTTAACCGTCGACTGCTTAGCGTCATTACTAGTTCCGGATTAAAACATTAAGCTAGGAATGGTTTTATTAAATTTTTATAAAATAATATTGAATAATTAAATATATTAATATCACCATCCGCTAAGTCAAGGCTAAGACAGTGAATTTTAATGCTGATTATTAAACATAAGATTTTAAGTTATTATTAAACATAAGATTCCAATGAGAGGGGACGCGAAGATCAGCACTCGAACCTGGATCTTCTTATATCCGGTCGATTGTACACTCCTGGCCAAAATTAACGCAGCACCTCCCTAGCGATCCTTACGGCCGGTGCTGCGTTAATTTTGGCCAGGACTGTACAAACCATTAAGCAATCGAGTCAAAACCACAGCTGTAATTAGTATGTGATATTTTCGTTCCTCTTAGCCAATGTATACGCCATAATGTGAAAATTTGCCTTTAAACCTTTTCATTCAACAAACATTTCAATAACCACTAGGAATCTTAGGAAATGACTCTATCGGCATAGAGTTGATTTCGCACAATAAGATATCGAAGACAGACTTGCCCAAAGGCTGTGATGTCAATGAAGCCATCTAATCTATTTTAACCAATCTGTATTCGTATACAAAGAAATGATAGAAAATTTCTTTCAATAAAATTCAAGCATTTTTCTTGGTCATATATATTGATCACCAAGGATACCATACCATATTGTGTAAATAATGAGCAATTGGACCTGCCAAGTAAAAACTTTACCAATTGCTGTCCTATGTCATCGAGTATTTTCCTATGTCGTCTTCATTAACGTAATAGCGAAAGCATACGCAATCGATTAGGATTAGGAGAGGTCTGGTAGCCCAAGTCAATCCCGTGGAGGCACGTGTGGCTTGAGGCATGAGAGTATTATGAGATGGGAGGGATGGGTTGCCGTCGATGATTTCCCATTCATTGCGTACTCTCTCCAAGGAACAATTCCAGCTAAGTCTCTTTAGTCCGAGAACCACCATCGATTAATGAAGCACGATCTCATACTCCGGAAGGTCAGCACATTAGTGGAACTCGGCGGGAGCTCTTTGTAAATTGAATTGCACCTTATGGACATCTTCAGTTTCTTAAATGCTATCTTTCATTGTTGTGGAGAGGTTAATGGGTAGTTGTGAAGCTCGTTTGATTGCATTGGTACGATAAATAAAAGCACTAAGAGGGATAATAATATTTTTTATTAAGGAAAGGTAATCGGTAGGTAATAGGTAGGTTTTCCGGTGAATGAGACAAGGAACGCCGACAAAGACGGTTATTGGAGATTTTAAACCACTAATTGCCAAACCAAATATGGTTTTTATATAGAAATAGAATACAATATCGAAATGCAATACAATATAGAAATACAATGTACGTTATATATAGTATCTTGTATCGAGGGTAATTCTCATCCACTTGGCATTTGCCCTAGAAGGGCAGGAAAACCCTTCCGAAAACTTTCCTCAGGCACTTATCATAAAACTTACAACATAATTAAATAAAGCTTTTAAAAAATTTTACTCAGTACACTTATTATAAGAGGTTTAAAATATCCAAAAGCCGTCTTTGTCGGCGTTCCTCCTCTTACTTCCCGGTAGCCGGAGAAAGCAAGAATGGAATGCTTAGGCTATACGAATTATTCCTCATTTGTAACGAGTCCTATCCTAGTCCATCTAACATTTTAGGTAACACTCGCACTCCTTTTGAAAATCCCTATAACATATAGCGCTGCAGTTCTTTGCACCATTTGGACTTGCTTTGCTTGCCCTACTTGCTGTGGATGCCATAAAGTTGTGCCAAATTCTATTATGGGCCTGACTAATGAATTGTACGCATTGAAAAATAATGAACAGTACTTTTATTAGAGGCCGTACACAAATTACGTAGCGCAATTTTGGTGGAAATGGAGGGGGTGGTCCGGCAAGGCGTTACTGTCTGGGTACGTGGAGGGAGGGAGGGTCCGACCAGGCGTTACGTGTGGGGAGAGGGTGACGAAAATTGGAGAATTTCGCTCTACTTAATTTGTGTACGACCCCATACAGGTATTGGATATTTCTACATTCAACTCTTACATTACTTACATTTATACATTCCTACATTGGATACATAGAAGGTCCGTAATACGGGCCCTTCTGTTGTTTCCTGATTCAGTTACAACGCGTTTATGAAAGCTGACGAAGAATGATTTTGGAGAGTTTTTAAACCTCATTCAAACGTTTTTATGACGGACCGGCATAGGACCAACAGAGAAGAATTCTGCACCAATGAGGACTCCAAGAAGGGACCATGGACTACGGAAGGGCTCAGCAGTAAGCAGATATCGGTGAGTGCAACACCTGCCTTAGCCTTTGTAAGACTTCAGCCACGTGAATATGTTATATTTTTCATTCAAGATCCCATCATCTATTTCATATTCCATATGTATGTACTAATTACTTGTATGTTCTGCCATATTTTAGAATAATGAGAGATTATAATAGTCTTTGTACATCAAAAGACATTTGTACCTCCCGTACAATTTATTAAAAACATTTTCTTAAAAATATCTGAAGGTGCAAATTAATAAGGTACATTTCTCATTTATTGTAATATGTAATTTATTATCAGAAAAGATCTGGTGTTTTCCCGGCGAATATTATGGAAATTTATTATCACCGATTTCACTGGAATATGCTATTGTGCCAATTTATTCCAAGTAATCCTGTATGAGGTGTGTTAAACTTTTTTAATGTTACCATCTGTCCTTCTCAATGTTCGTAAAAGGACATTTGCCGTTTAATGAATATAATTATTGTTTCTCATCCATGAATTAAGCCCAATTCTTAGAAACAAATATGTTATCTTAGGAGAAACTGAACCTATAAAACCAGATTCAGTAGTTTTGCTAAGGTAGAGGCGTATCTATTTTTTAAAAGTCAAAGTTAAAGATGTAAATAATTAGATGATTACGCGTAATTTTTTGTTATTGAGCCATTCTTACATAGTTTATCTGTCATTAAAGTAAAGGTTCGTTATCTAGAAGCACTCCCAGGCTGAGATTCAGCACGCGTGGGAGTTTACACATCATTATACTTAATGGGGTCCTAACCATCTATTTATAAACATTAAGCAAATAGTATGTTTGAGTTATTATTTGTGCATGCTCACTAAAAACTCGAGAACAGTAAGTCGCTAAAATTCCAAACTTCATACATTATTGAAAATTGATTCATCCCAGAAAACACGTTACTTTACATTTACCAAATCGTTCCCGGTTCGACTCCAGTCAAAGCAAAGTATTCCCTAACTAACCCCTTTTATATTTTTACGCTCTATTTTTTCACAAAATTTAATTATATGTAACGGTCATTCAAAATTGAGACAAAGACCAAAATAATTTAAATGGAATACCTTTTTCATATTTTGATCGAGTATTGTTTATAACTATGCTAAGGAATTTGGACAAAATAATCAACACTTTTTTCTAAAATTTTGAGGCTGTACAAATCCGGTCCCCAAGACGACTTATTGTTACATCCAACTCGTGTATTTTCCCATAAGAATGTCATGAGCATTTAGATCCTTTTCAAAGGATAAGTTTGAGTTAATGGTGGGCTATGTCTAAACGTAGGCATTAAATATGGTATATAGGGTTTTGCATTCTTTATGTAAAATCGCAGGAACGAACCTACACTAGATTAGCAAAATAAAGGAAAGTTGGGATACAGCTGTTAAGGGATTAGAGGTTTAAGGTGTGGTTTACTATCTTGTTTTCCCCGGAATACCGGGGAATGAGAAGAGAAACGTCGACAAAAACGGCCATTGAACATTTTAAACCTTTAATCGATTAGGAAAGCTAAGTCAATGCGATATTGTCAACGGAATCTCAAATCCATTTTACTTAGTGTGTTTGCACCTTTAACCCAAGAAAGAGGTTATTCATAAGATAATTATATGATTCGCTGTATTTGATGTACGCTTAACTAGGTGTTGATTTTTTCATCTATTTAAGATATTGGTCCCATCTACTATTAGTATTCGATTACACTATTACTTTCGATCTACTATACTATCTAATCTACGAAACATAAATCACGGAATAACTTTGTCGAGGGATATTCGGTGACTGTAATATTAGGTTCCGTTAATGAAACGGATACTCGAAAAAGTCATAAACCGCTCCGTGACAGGGGATGTTAATTTTCTTGAGCCGTTCCTTTGAAGGCGGGGAAAGCCCACGGCGCGTTCCCGTTTACGAATCCCCATGGAAATAAAGCGACCGAAATAACCCATCCTCTGCAAAATGGAGGAGAGAGAATAAGAACGAAAAATCATCGCTTGTTTTCCTAACGCCCTCCTTAAATTTTTCTCATCCACGACCGCTTTCCCGTTTCTCGTCACTCCCTCTCTTCCTTTGACCTCCTTCCTTCAAATCTTCTTCGTTATCACTTCCTTCGCTCTTTCCTCTGGCTGGTGAATTTCCTACATCTCATACTTAATGGCATCCTTTTCTTCGCCTTATTATGATTACATAATTAAATTTTATTATAAAATTAGAAATATATACTTGCACATAATTAATAATATATGATAGTCTTCTAGTAAACAGTGACAAATATTATAATGGTATATAATTGGCAATACAAATTAATTAAAAATGTACCTATGTAATCATGTAAACGATTTAAAAATATACCTCTAAATTATTAACCTTATTATTTAACCTCTAGATATAAATATTTAGAGGTTAAAAATCTCCAATAGACGTTTTTGTAGGCGTTCCTCTTCTCGTTTCTTGGTATTCCGAAAAAACAAGACAGGACACCTCACTTTTTGAGACCACAATCCTAGCGAAGAATGTATCGCATTCGAAATACGTGTTGTTGATTTTAAACCCTAATTCCTAAACAGCCGTATCCCAACTTTCATTTCTTTACAACACTTTATATATATTTATTTATAATAAAATAAAAATGCATAACATTTACTTCTTCTAAACCAGAAACACCTTTATAATCTCCACAATTATTATGGTAATATGACGATTTAGTAACCAACTCGCAGGGAAGTGAGGTTATTAGCTTTTTAAGTTTAAAAAATCTTTTGTTCCCTTCTGAGATATGATGAAATCACATTAAATAGCTTTACCCTGAGATAGTTGAATTATAATTGCTGTTTATCGCTTACTTTAACAAAATATAAGATTATATAATTAACTTCGCTCACTTATCAGTTACGTATGTACTTAGAACTGGCCAGGAAATTACTAATATTATGAACTATTTAATAACGTATAAATATTTTTTTAAATCACCACTTATTGTTACCATTATTATCATGTTGTATTGTTGATTAGCTTATATATGAGTATATACCCCAGGTTTACTATAAGGAAACTGTTGTTTGGACACAGGAATCTGTGCTTTGCAAGGTCTACATTATATTTATTTTGTATTTGACAATTGTAGTGCTTATTATTATTATAAACCTAAGAACAACCTGATCCTGTCTAAACTGATCCAAAAACATTACCGATGAATGAAAAAAGTGATCAAAATAAAGGTTATATTCAATTTCTATAATGATATTACCTTTATTGATTATTAAAGATCAATTTATCAGGTACGAAGAGGAGAGAATTTTCCAGTGAGGTTATAATTAATTACAAAATTAATGCAGTTTTTGGCCGCAGAATGAAAAATTCGCATAAAAAGATAGAGCACTGTTATAGCCGCCGGATGGACCAATTTTAATTGCAAATTGCTCCAAATTTGGCAGTCCAAAGGATAAAAGAATATTGGCTTGAGATATGGAAAATGTAAAATCGTGCGTAATGCTGAGGACAATGACTCTTGGGCGCGAAGTAGCTTTTAACCGAAGATAATATTAATTTTTCAATGGATTTCTTACATGTTAAAATCTAGAACAGGAAATATTTTCCTCATTTTTTAGATCATTCTCAACCATAGTTTATTAAATTCCTCTTCATGGATGAAAAAGTAGAGATGAAGAGGTAGCATTGATTTAGGGGATTGAGAGGAATGCCAATCAAAGTTGAGCATATTAAAACGACTTGCCTTTAAACACGTAGTCGCTCATTATTAGAAAGAGTTCCATAAGAAATCAGTATCTCTCAAATCTGTGTTTTTACATCCACTGCTTTCTTCAATATTCACTTATTGCAAGGGACTGAATTACTTTGTTAGGGATTAATTTGAGCTCAGGAGTCTTGTAGAGGTCGATTGAAAATTTAGTAATTTACAGATTCAGAAAGAAATAAAACAAAGTGTTTCAAAGAAATATTTCTCATGAATTTCTTGAAAGTTAATGAATACCTTTGCGTATACAGATGAGTCGCTTTAACCTACTCATCTCTGATTGGTCTATCTCCACGTTCCTTAAAAGACTTCAATTTTCTTTTTCTCTGCCTTCTCGGCCGTTAAGATAAATCTCATTAACTGTACCAAAGGAAGATAGCTAATTTAACGATAAGGTGGTCGGGGAAAACTAGAACAGGTGGACAAATTCTCTTACACGTGTAGCGTTCCTCCTTAGGATGGAAGATGCAAACATAAAATTTGGAAAAGGAAGCCGTCATTAAGCGAAGGAATTGATGACCAGTGAATTCGATAAATCACAAAAAATTATATATTCCTTGGTGTAGAGTGTATTGATATACGTGAAAAACCTGGAATTTAGGAAAAAGAGGAAATAAAAAGGTTGGAGGATTTAGAGAAGTATGTCAGAGAAAACAAACACGAAGGTGTCGCAAATAGTTGAGGGAGATAGGATTTTGATTGAAGTATCTAGGCGTCGACGGAAAAAATGGGTGGGTAATATATTGAGAGTACAGGGGTTTATAAAGAGGGTGTTTAAGGGTTGGGTTAATAGTGTAACTCTTAGTGTGGAGTATTATGCTGTATGGGTGTGAAACATGGATCTTAAGAAATGAGGAAATCAAAAGTTAGGAGTCCTTTAAGATATGGGTGTTGCGTAAAGCGGAAAAAGAAAGGTTTTGAGGGTATTCATGTGAGGGCTTTATTTGAAGTAATCAATAATCTGAAGAAGAAATGGGCTGGTCAAATATTGAGAGGGGAGGGAGTGCTAAAGAAAGCTATTGAAGGTGACAAGAAGAGAAAGTTCGAAGTGAGAGACAAATGGTAAAAAGGTTGTTGTAATTTACCATGAAATAAGGAAATAGCATTGAATGGGGAATATTTAGGAACATTAACCGATCGAAGGGTGGATTATTTGTGCATTGCGATTTATTTTAAATGGTTCATTTTTGTTTCAATTAATCTAAATTTGAATCGACAGTCAAGGTACATATATAGTTTTTCTATGTTTTACTTTGCTAGTTTGTTATTCTAAGTTATTATGGTCATTGATTCCATTCCTCTAAATTTTAACTGGCTATACTTATTGATAATATATATTTTGTTCTCATCATTTCGTTATTCCTATCGGTAGGTTTTTCTCACACCCCTTCTTTGTGGGTGTTTCCCTGCAGCGGATTTCCCAAGAATCTCTTAGGTTTTAGATGGAGAAAGAAATTTTTAATCTCAATCTCGCCCGGATAAAGACAATTTATTATTATTATTATATACGCAAACACATACTGTAATGCAGAGCAGCAAGCATTCTGTCAATCCCTCAAGAATGTTTCTCCATGAATTTCCAACCGGGAGCGTGCAAGAAGTTGCAGGAAGCTCCATCGCCTCTATGACGGATGGAAGACAAGCTGCTCGCGATGGGAAAAATCCTGTGGGTTGGAAATGGATCGTAAGAAACGGACATTTCGAGGTAACGGAAATGACATTAGACGCCATTTCAAACCATGCCTTAATGGATTCTTCGTAACTAAAACCGTCCCAGTGGACGGATCCGATTAATTTGGAGCAATTCCAGAAAAGGAGCTCCCTAGGCATGTCCCTGGATGAAAGAAACGGGGAGCACATGTCTCGGAAGCCCAAGTTCAGTTTGTTTTAGATGCGGATTATTGGCTCGACTCCAGACGGGAAAGTGGCTACCGCTTGAGAAGTTACCGGAATTCGGTGACAATCAGACTGAATTCGGAAAGCTATCAATTGGGAAGATCATAACATTACGAAACATCAAACTTATTAAAGAGGGTTCAATTTATGCGAGCCTTTTTTGATTTTCTGCTTAGGTATTCATTTTTCTCGCTAAAACTTGAAGTGCTGAAGAGCATCTTTTTTCTTTTACTCATTCCTGTTTTTTTTACATATTTCACCCCCTAAAGTTTCTTTGAGTGTTGCATGAAGGTACCCACGTTGAGTATCCTATTCAATACGGAGTTAAGGTTTATTTATTACTTCAACATACATTTTTAAGGCCTTAATTATTTTGCTTTAATCTTAGAGACATTTCTCCTCTATTATTTTTTGTTTATTTACCAATAACATTAAATATATTAAGTTTTTTATTGGAATCATCAGATGTGTCTTCTGATATACGAATTTTATAGATTACTCTAAGATAGCATAATTTATCTTAATTCGTGATAATACCTCCCTATTTTTAAGTAAGAACTGCAATACATAGCTATATAAAATTTATTAGTTATTTAAAAATCTATAATTAATTAATTAATTAAGTCTTAAATAATCCTCTTCCTGTTCATTATGGTGTTTAATAATGAATTCGTGTTCATGTATTTCGCTAACAATTATCCTCGCAGATATATTTTAAAGGAAATACGAAAAGTTTTGAAAAAGAGAGCAATTTATCCTTGATTCTTATCTAAGTGGTCTTTCTCTCAAAATGTTTTGGCGTAGACAATGCGTATCAGAAAATAGAGATGGAGCGCTTAGTGGATACGACCCTTTGATTCGACTCTGACTGCAAGAAGGTAATGAGTGGAAATAGGGAAAAAATATTTCCATTACAATTCATCCTTTAACCAATTCTACGCTTAATGAAGTCACTGCGCGCATATTTTGAGACTCGAAATCTGTTGCTTCACTTGGGAAAAATAATATAAAAGCTACGTTAAATTTTAAAATATTTATCCTAAAAACATGTTTTTGACGTGATCAAAGCGGGTCCAACGTAGCAATAAACATTTTCTAAGGAAATAAGAGAAAATTCCTGCAGCAATTTCAGTTAATAACTAGCATGCTACTTAGTTTAGCAATTCTCTTGTCAGATGATGTTCTCTGCAACATAAACGTTTGCCATATCGTTCAAATTTGCGCAAATTTCCCTTATTATCGCAATTTTGATATATGCGATGAGTCACTTTGTAACGAATTTTTTTTAATGTTGACGATATAATTATAATGTTGACGATACAATATTTTTTATTCCTTTTCCCATTACCAATTACAAATTAAAGAAATCATTTTAACCAAGAAAGATATTGAAAGTCACCTGATGAAGTTTTTGATGAATATCGCTTAACTGAAAGTTCCGGTTAAACCGGAACAAAATTTTGTTTATTAAATATCTCTGTCAGAATGCAATTTAGGTATATACAACTCCATACAAAAGTTATAGATAATGTACTTTACTACAACCTTTGTATGAAACATTTTTTCGTAACACTGATTGCTTAGGAGTTATTCTTCAATAATTGTTTACCGGAAGTTGTTGTTTATCCATAAATGGAAGTTTTTCATACATATCTCTGTCAAAAAACAATGTAGGTATATACAATTACGGACAAAAGTTACAGGAAATGTACTTTACTACAACTTTTGTATGAAACATTTTCCTGTAACACTCATTGTTTTGGATTTATTTATATATTACCGGCATAGGCTTCTGTTTTCAATAAATACGGAAAAAGTCATGTGTTGGCCACATCAGATTTTTTCAATTTTCTTTAAGCGTCTGTGATAACCGAGTTTTTTTATAGTAACGTGATTGTCAACTGAATATTCAGGCGAAATAAAACGGTTTTGTAATTCGTACGTTGAAAGAATTAGCATTCTCGCTGTCAAATCCACTGATTTAAAATAATAACGTGGTGAGTTGGGGACCTCTCTCATATTATTCTTTACTTTTGATGTAAATTACCGACGTCCTTATTTCTTATGTGTGTATGCCCTACTTGAAACGCAATGTATTGTGGATATCATTGACACAGATATGATCGTTTTTGAAATCATTTCTCAGTCTTTCAATCACTACTGGATAAAGTGTACTCTACTGCACTATAATACTATGTTATTTAGTATAGAAAATTCTTACTGCAACAGATAGTTTAACAGAACGTTTAAAATACTTGTGTGACACTAATTGTCGGTATTGTAATGTGCATTTTGCGTTGGTTATAACTGTAATCTTCATATAAATGGCTTTGTATTTTTATTATATTGTTTGTCAGTTTCAATATTATGAAATTGCATGATTGTATGCACTGTCAATTATTTAAAGTGAAAATGTTTTTTTTTGGAATCCGTATAGAAATATCTAATGTTGCGTAAATTATAGCTGCAGTAACTATATCAGCGTTCAAATATAATTAGGAGCATCGTGATCGACTTACTGATTTATGCATTTCGTTATGAATAAGTAATATGATTTTGCTAAGTGTTTACTGGACGGAGTGCCATATCAAAATAAAACTCTGTGATATTGAAAATAGCTCACCTAAATGTCAATACTTAGCATACTGTACGCTGAAATTTATTAATTTGACCTGAATCGAAGGATAGGTTATAATACTTACACATGTTGAACATTAGTTTGTTTTCGGGATAAGAAACTATACGGATAACCACAAAATGTGGATTTACTTTAGTCATTATTCAACGGAGGTAGGCGAAAAAAATAATTGCAAATATTAAACATCGTTAGAATCACGATCTATTTAGGTTTGTAATCAAATACTTTACAGCTGACTTAACCCAATGCACTTATCATATAATGAATTTCGACTTAAAAGCATAGCTCCACAGACTTATTTCGGTAAGGTTGTTGCTCCATTTTCATGACTTTTATCGTTCCATCTAATATGGCATTGTATCTTGCACTTATTCATTCCCAAGATCTACGACTACGTTCGTGGACATTAATTAGCATACCACTTCATTTTATACGAGTCTCGAATTCTCACTAACAACCTCACGTTATAAGTATAACCGAGATAAAACAATTGGTCTAATAGCAGCGTAATTTGAAATAAATAAAACATACCTTCCGGTTCAATGATACACCATTTATTCTTTAATGTCTATAGTTTTTTCTTCACGCAAAAAATATAGCAATAATTTCTTTGTCCATTCTCGGAATCACACTTATTCAGTTACTGAAGCTATCCTCTCAGTGATGAACAGTCGAAAGTTTCGTCTTCAGTCGGCGTAGAAAGAAGAAAAATGCTCCTTAGGAGATAAATGTCAGAGGGGAAGAAGATATTATGTATTCCTCACTTTCATACGTAGATACATTTTGATAAATTGTCACCGAAAAGCTCATTAAGCTACAACAACATGCCTTTAGGAGAAATAAGCCAGAAAGGAAGAAGCTATATGTATGCCTCACTTTCATAGGTAGATACATTTTGATACATTGTCACGGAAAAGCTCATTCAGCTGCAACAACCTGCTCGCATCTCGTAAATGTCAGTGATATGAAAAAGGCGGCTGGACTTGCCCCATTTAGATATATATCTCGCGACCCGCCAGTGGCGTATGGCAAGGGGTGTAGTAACAACATCATCATTACCTAATCTAACCTGTTTGCACCACTAATGTTGCTTTTAAAAAGGTCTTAAATATTGTACAAAAATACCCATTTAATCTTTTGTCCCCTTGTTCCTGACTGAAAATATATCTTTAAACGTGATAGTGCTTATCCTAAAGTAATCTTACATGTATATTCTTATATTGTATAAGTTGAAAAAATTTTACAATCTTTTCAAAATTCAACAAAAGTTGAATTTTGATTTGATTCGGCTTTATAGACTTCATTGTAACTTATATTTCTTGGTATATTGAATTAGAATGTCTGGCATTCCCTATTTATAAACAATTATGAAGTATTTCTTACGATCAAGGTTGTTACACTGCTATTTATGAAATTTAACATCCCCGTTGAGAATCAACGGGCACTTCTGCTAGTATTATCATAAAATACGTCATTAATGTAAAGCTACACCTTGCACAGGCTGGTATTTGTTAACTTCAATAAATAAGAAACGTTTTATCATTTAAATTATTGGGAATTAATTCCATTGCTGTACTCGGTGTAGCACATCATAACTCTTAAATGTGACGAGTACGAAATACTCAGAGTAAGGGTTTCATATTCAAATGTTTATTACAAAAACGAGAGATCGACGTACCATTTTTGTTTATTCCTATTTCCAATAGAAATAGATTAAATTTATTAGAAATAGATTAAATTTAGAAATATTTTTTTCTATATTCTACTGTATTTTCGGAATTGATGTCAACGTATGTAGTTTATCTGATCATACGCTTTGACCCTACCCGAGTGTTGGAGTCAAAAATATTTCAATTATTATAAACATTTTGTTTATATATAAATATTTGCTGAAAATCGCTGTTTATGATTCCAGACTAGTTGCAATATGTCCACAGTCCATTTAATATTCTTCGTAGTTCCATTGATGACTATAAAAGCACTGCAAATCACTACAAGAGAAAGTGCACCATGGCTATTTAATGCTATTCACTCTAATGTGGCGATGGTATTGCAATGAATTCTAATAATATACTATCTCTATTTCAACAAACATGCTGACTTTAAATTCGTATTTTCCATGAATTGTTTTTGTAGATCATACGCCGTATTTCTAATTGAGATATTATAGTCTATAAAGCGATTTTAAATTTTAACTATAGACGCGACTGGAGACGAGACTTCGAGTCACGTGACAACTTGGTAGGGTTAAGGAGTTAGCTATTTTTACAGCTTATGTACTCTCCAGTGCGTAAGAGCTTACGAATAACTTCTTTCAACATCGTATTAGTTCTCGGGTTCCAAGCCTGGCATACGTTTACACGTTACACTTTACTTACACGTTACACTTACACGTTTTTAAAGGAAGTATGGGCAGCTCATATATGAGGCTAGCAAAGGAAATATGTAACTTTCACATTCAAGTTATCCTTTAATCGTTTTGATATTCCTGGCTATTCTGCTCTATCAGCCGCACCTTCAACGTGCTCAATGATGTCTATATTTCAACTATAATTAACGTCTTTATAGGACAGTACAGGACATGGTTGATAAATATATGACTTTTCTTATACAGGTATCTAATCTTATGTCTTTAAATATTTCAAGAAATAAATTTTGGGATTAAAACATAAAGAAGCCAAAAATAAGTAAAGGGCTTTATGGACCTTAATTTTAATTTAAAATTGAAATGTGTTAATGGGTTTACACAATTAATCTAAGAGTATGAATTCGTAAATAAATAATCCATTCTTATAAGAAATGCGGACTTGTGGGACATATTTTTGCGATCGAAAGAAATAATTCGTATCTAAATCATTAACTTGCAACTTCTAATAGTATATATATAAAATGTATGTACAACTAAGATACTGCTTTGGTGAATGTATAAGATCAATGATTAAGACAGAATTGAAACTTGAAACAAATTAACCCCAGTATTTCAGCAAAAGGGGAAGTTCTCAAATCGGTTCTTTGCAGAAGCAAGATGAAAGATAGAGAGTTAAGCAGATGGAGAGGAAGAGGAAAAAGATAAAAAGAGAGAGGAAAGGGGAGATTGAGGAAAAAAATAGAAACAAAATGAGTCATACAGAGATGAGGAATAGAGATGAAGCCTCGAGACAGTAGAAGATTCAGATGGGAAGTAAGATTTCTAAGCGAAGGCAGTACTGAATGGAACATTTCTTTGGGTTTAAATGATATAACAGTTATCTCGAACAAATATCCAGCGTCGTATTGCTGCAGTTAAAAGTTAGTTTTCGAGAAAAGGAAACATGGATCTCGTTTTCTGAGAGGTAGACATTTTTAACCGAAAGATCCATGAATTATTATAGGACCATTCACGGACAGTTGAAACTTATGTTCGTTTTTAAATCGTGAATTTTCAAGTTCGAGTATTATTTCAAGCAGTCAAGGATTACATGGATGAGCCTTAGGGTAGATTCCTCTTGAATCATCCTCCCTTCTGGCTTTTAACAGCTAATGTTAGAGGGAATAGTTTCGATCAGTCTTAGGGTGAAATACTTTACAGTACAAACCAAGAAAAATTAAAAAATACCTCACTGCTCATTTCACATAATCATACTTTCTTGACATAATCGACTCAACTAGTTGGTGCAGGGTAGTTAATCTTTAGATTAAGGTACCAACCGGCCTTTGATCATAATACTTTACAGATAGTCATCCATCAGAGAAAGCAAGAGAACTCCACATCATTCCTCATCTTGCCTAGTAAGCCTCATTCACCCATTCTAATTCATGATATTAAATGTTAGAGGGAGTGAGATATCAGCCAGCTTTCGAACCTAATAATTTACAGACAGACGTTTAGCCAGGAAACTGAGAAAAAACTACTACCTCATTCCTCTTCTTGCCTATTAAGCCGCATTCGCTCTCTTTGCCATAAGAAGGAGGTAACTAAGAATAAGAGAAAGATTTATTTAAATATTTTTTGCTTGATGAGTATCATGAGTGCGGAAGGAGGAAAAAATGAAGAAAAAAAAATTAAATTGTAAACAATAAAAAATCTGAAAACCAAAAAATAATAAAACAAAATGAAATAAGGAAAAAATATATATATATAATTAAATAAATCCTCCATTCACTTATCATTTAATTATGTGCAATATTATATGAAGAAGAACCAATCTTCAAGCAATAACGTAAATAATAACATTGTAAATTATGTTATATTTAAGTTAAATAATTTTAATATTACTTAGATATAGTGCACTTACTAATTAGTTTAGGCTTAGTTTTCCTGAAGCAGCATCCTGAGCAACCAAAATATTTTGATGATAATACATTGCTATGGGAATTAAAAAATATAGGAGCCTGAACGCTTGCCTTTGGACTCACTAGAGTAACAGGGCAAGTAAAAATTCTAGTGAGTGTACCTACCGGTGAGAGAGAGGTTTCATCCAACCTTCGGGGTTAATACTATACAGAAAGTGATTTGTTTTGCGTCTCCCTATTCGCCCATTATTTTGAATCATGACCCTACAACTGAGCGCGCGACGATTGAGCGCGGACAACTGAGCGCTACGACAACTGAGCGTGTATCGGTTGCAGACGGTATTAACTGAACGACTATGAACGAAGTAACGTTAAATTTTGAACGCTGACGCAATTGATCGGGTGTATTTAACCGATTACTGATTGGATTGGGTTGGGTTGGTTGGGTTAGTTCAAAATTTAATATTACTTTGTGTATATTCGTTCAGTTAATACCGTCTGCAAACGAGACGCGCTCAGTTGTCGTAGCGGTTAGTTGTACACTCCTGGCCAAAATTAACGCAGCACCTCCAGTGATTCTAACCTCCGGTGCTGCGTTAATTTTGGCCAGGAGTGTACTAGCGCTCAATCGTCGTAACGCTCAGTCGTTGTTGCGTTCAGTTGTCGTGGCGCTCAGTTGTCGTGGCGCTCAGTTGGCATGGAACAATTTTGAATACCCCCTTTGGGCATCCATTCCGTTTCACTATCCTGCAATGGGTCGCCTTCCTTCCCTTGGCCACTAAACACCCACTCCTCTTTTTCGTTCTTCTTTTCGGACGTGAATAAACAGGGCTTCCCGATAACGACGCTAGGAGACCGTCTCCCGCGCAACCCAATAGTCGCCGTAAACACGTCCTCGAAAGACGCCTTTGAAACGCCTCCTGATGACGAAATTCGCAGTTCCGCACGACGTCATTTGAGTTCGCTTGTGCACTGATGGAGGCAAATCGGCGACAAAAATGATCCTCCGCTCCTTCTATTAATTCGGGTGCAGCGCCGATTTGCCGCTTTCGATTCCTTCCGCGCCCGCGATAATTCACGTGTAATTCGCCCAAAGTTGCTCTTTCCTCTCTCCGCCATTGATTGCCTTCGTTTTGTGCGCGCGTGCTGCGTTTTGGAATAAAGGAATCCGCTATGAACGACGTAGGGCGTTTTTCAAATGTTTCGCGGCCGATGTTCGAAGTGAATTCGGAATGATCGATTTTTAGGTGCCCGGGTATTTGAGGTATATTTTCGGTACGCAGGTATTCCACTAATTTAAAGGCCGTCTGATTAACAGCAAGCACGCCTTGTTAAGGTTTTATGAAACAACGACTCATAAAATCCCTGTTTATTAGTCGTGACCATGACTTAAAAATGCGGAGTTTATGAGTCATGGTTTGTGAAGATGTCTTCTGACTTGAGAATGACGCTTAAGCGCAGAAGCTATATTGTCAGTATAATAAAACTTGTCCTGTGGAAACCAACATATTTCGTACTAACCATTCACCATCAATTATATTAGAAGGTTCCATGAAGTGAAGGCTGAAGTAATCCATAAGTCTAAAAAACTAAAAACAAATATGATATTTACATTCCACAGAGATTTATTGTGATTATGATGTAAACTTACATAGAAGCCATGGTAGCTCGAATAAATTTCAGTAGAAAGTAAATATCGCATTTGTTTTTCGTTTTAAAAAAAGAATTCCCTACAAATTTCACTTGACACATTTAATTCCGTTACAGTTTAATATAAAGTTTACCGCCGATGGCCAAGTAAGTGAAATAATTCTCACCAGTACCAAAACCATCAAATAATGTTTAGAATGAATAGAATGTTTAGTAAAATCCACACATAATTTATTTGCAAACGGTTACGTAATTTTACTTACATCTACAGGTAGATGTACAGTCCTGGCCAAAATTAACGCAGCACCGGCCGTAAGGACCGATAGGGAGGTGCTGCGTTAATTTTGGCCAGGAGTGTACCTTCTACCATCATCAGGTGATTTCCTGAATATGCAAGTTAAGTTACGAAACCGGTCGCAAATAAATTCTGTGTGGATTTTACTAAATATATCATTTTACTATGGCTTTCCATGAAGTCACGCCTACCAATATTGATTTCAAATAATGTTCATTTGAAGGTTTTGGTATTTTGTGGCAATTATTTCATCACGGTCTAGTTTAAGTGAATATTGCATTGAACCCTCTATCAACACACGCAAAGAGCAAGCTTGGATTTGAAACCGGTGAAGTCATGGCACACACGCATTGAATTTATCGTTTATTACCAATCACTCAACGAACTCCCTCCAAGATTGCCTTTCACTGAATGGAAAAACTGACTTTTCAGATGGTGAGAAGAAAGAATGTTGGAACGCGGCTGTTAACTAAATAGGGTTTTTAAAAAATCTCCAATAACCCTCTGTCAGCAATTCGCACCTTGTTACCACTGATTTAAAGAAACAACAGAAAGATCTTGATTAGTAACCTTTTAAGAAGTACCCAATGTACTTTCGAATAGCGATTCTGTCATCTTCATGGGTAATCAAATACTTAATATTTATAGCAGTAGAAATACCCAGTATCCATAGGAGTAGAAATGCTTATTATTCATAGTATAAGTAGAGTATCCAAAGCTGGAACTACTATTATCAAAGCCGAATGCGTTACCCACTTAGCTATCCAGGAGCCCTTACCTGCGTAGTCATCGATAGGATAGATTCATTTCAACTAAGACAAATAATAATAATAAACATTTTTTTTGTATGAGCATCTGATTAAATTATTACAAAATGAGGGTATGTGTTCAGTTTAAGCTACATGGATTAAATATAATTCTACTGGAAGGAACTTCAAGTGATTCTTTCAGATAAATCTATCAGAACGTAGGGTTTCAATTTTTCAAAGGACTTGTCTGCTTGATATGCATTTTATTATATTTTCGTTTACGATTTTACACAGTAAAGTATACAACACATGTTGCAACGTAATGCAATATACTCTTATTAAATTAGGCTCATCAATAACTAATGTAGCTCATACTTCATTGCAGCATTCATTTTTCTCTCTATGGTTCAGTTAATAATCTTAAATAAAATTCTGAGAAACTAAATTATTCGGAGATATTTCCCACATACTTATATTTCTATTTACTTTACTCGCTATCATATCTGCATCCTAAATTAAAGAGAATTTTCTAATAATAGTTTAATCCTTGCTTCCTAGAAGAAAATAAATTCAACTAAGCAAAAAGTAATTTGGCGTTTCTTAGAAATCTCATAATACACAACTAACCCATCCTGTATCACATTCTTCTTTATATACAAGCTCCACAAACTTTTCATTAGGCGTTAAATGTAAGTCATAGATTTTCTGAATCGTGCAAATTATTTTAATCCGTAATCTAAAGTCAACTTATGCCAACAATATTATACATTTTAATGTTGTACATGTCCATACATCGTTGATTCCAAATCTTAATCAACCTGTCCTTTCAACCATATGTTGCTGATTTCATTATTATTTTCATCATTCTCTTTTTATTCTGATTTATAACCATTAAATATATTTCTACTCTTTCGTTATTGAAAAAGTGCGAATATTAATGTTAAAACAGGATGTCTCATTTCTTATTACATCTATTCTTAGATATTTTAACAATTTTGTAATGTAGAAAACTGAAACATTAATCTCCGTTTATAAATTTCTCATTATCATGTGCTTGATTAAATTAAGGTTTTATTACGAACTGCGAAGTCTATTTGTGCTGTTATTTTGTGCGGAAAACCGTAGCTCCAATTATTGCGATTCGTTTGGGTGAATTCATGTAAGCTGAACTAAAATTTACCGTTATGATGACAATAGCGTATTCTAAGTAACATATATCGGTCCCATCGTTTGTATAAGCAGCTTTTCCCATGGATATTAAAACAGCACATCCGATAATTGAATAACGGGAAAGCAGTTTCATTATGAAAGCAGTCGAGTAAACAATATCGTTATTTCAGAAATATATATTTCGCGTTTTCGCAAACTAGAAGCATGAATACTAATTTCATTTTGCTCCAATATTGTGAATTACCATTATAAATAAAAGTATAAATGCGTAGAATATGCACATAATCCATGATCATCCTAAACCCTCTTTAATCCCACCATGCTATAATTGACCGATTATTGTCCCGTTGAAAACCCTACTCGTGATTAATTTCCTGTAAAATATTACTTAAATTGAAAGGAAAGAAATACCAGCTGCTGAATTTAGGATGGATCGCTTATGCAAATCGGTCTGGAAACATGATAAATTTCTGAAGTGGAGCAATTAGCGGTTTTGTTTCGTAAACGGAGATATTTAAGAGGCCAATAAACATTCAATTCATCTCATAACATAAATGTAAAACATATATTCCTTAAATGTACCGAATATTAAATCCCGGGGGCAAAGCATGTTAAGATATTTCATTGTTGTTCAGGATTCATATGAAATAGATTTATAGAGATAGTACGAGTAAAAGTTGCTTGCATTCTGCAAGCATATCGATAATAAAAATTTCAAGTCGACATCAATTCGAGAAGGTCCTCAAAAGAAAAAAAAGGATTGAAAATATTCTTATAAATCAACGAAATTTATTTTAAATTGGAAAAATTTGCATCCACCTGGCGAAAAACTCACGCACATTTGGTGCCAATTTCATTGATATAATAAAAGAAGAGCTCGTTCTCCGTGAACCCTATGATTTCGTATTCTCAATTCTACCGAGATGTAGCTTAAAATATTTTCGAAACCGGATCAAAAATTATTAGATTTTCCCGCCATACGATTTTAAATAGTAGAGACGCCTGGTGACGAATCCAAGATCTTTTGGAAGATTTGAGTACATGTAGAAATAAAACTTATTTGGTTCAAATTTTGAAGTCGATATCATACCAGGAAGGTCCAAAATTAAGAATCCGTAATCCCCATCTGAAATGCATAGAGTAATGTATATGACTTTCTGGGATCGATCCAAGGGCAATCAGGGAAACCTTTAACAGCGTATATGAAATTTATTTTTGATTTTTATTCACACGCCGAGTTTTAAGTTGCTATGATATCGGGAAGGGGTTCAAAAAATCTTAAAAATCGTGGCAATTTTTAATTTTAGAGACACCTGGCGTCAAACCAAGGACCTATTGGCAGATATGAATAAATATTATCACTTGGCAGGACTTGTTCTAATTTAATGCAAAGTTTGAAGACGATATCATGCCGGGAAGTACCTAAAATTGATTTCCGTAAGAAATGCATTGAAGAAAGTAAATAACTCACTTGGATCGATCCAAAGGACCATCAGCGGAACGTGAAACAGCGTACATAGAATATATTCATGATGTCTATCTAAATGCCGAGTTTGAACTTTCTATCTTATTGGGAAAAGGTTTAAAAAAAATCTTTAAAATAGTCGCAATGCATTTCAAATGGGAGTATATTTGCCCTGATCTAGCATCGAACCAAGGATAATCCTGGGAGATGTCTTTATGGTTTTCGACTGATATGCACGGATTCTAGCGATCCATCGAATTTCAACTCTCTCATTTGCCGGTAAGTGCCTCAAAAAACTTTTCGAAAATCTCCGTAATGCATCTTTACGGAAAAAAATCGGGAATTCTGGGCCTTCTAGCATCGAACCCATGACACTGTGGTTCAAAGTCGTATTTTTATGGAAGTTTTACGTTATGGCACCACGTCGTAAAAATTTTAAGTCAGTGAGACTTGTGGAACATGGTTAGAATTTTGATCGCTTATACTTAAGTATATCCGTAGAAACGTCTATATATATACCTACATATATTAAATACGTAAAGAAAGATTTTAGGTATAATTCTAATATTTGATAGTTATTCTGAATTGAAAAAGCTTTTATAACGTATATTGTATTATTACTAGACAAAAGAATACTAAAATATTGTAGGAATAATATTTCCGTTGACAAATAAATAGTTAAATATTTTGATATATCTGGTTAATTTGGAAATGAAAAAAAAATTATTATAAAATCCTGTGAATAAAAAAAAACTTTTTGGCAATTTTTAGAAGAAACACTGATAATGAAAAATTATTTCTGCAGTTATTATAAAACATTTAAAGCTATACGAAATATTTTAAATACTACTATTTTACTACTACTAATATTAAATATTTAATTACCCAAAATTATATTTTTTTATACAGAACATTGATTAAAATTTATTTGTTGACTATAAATTAAGTTTTCTTCAACAATACAATACATAAATTTATAAGTAATGCAATCTGATATATGAAATTTAGACTGCTTTGATAAAAAGCTACAGATTAAAGTAACAATCAAGTCACAGATCAAGAACATATATTGATTGAGCGATTCCTATACGGCTTGTATAGAGGTATCTTGGCGATTTCCAGTTATTTTAAAACAAACTGAGATACATGAATGACCCTTTGATGAATGAACCGAGATTGATATCGAAGAAATTCAAACTTGTGCTAATAACTGCGTGGAAATCATAAATTATTACGTAAATCACCTGTTTTGCTCTTGATGATCTAATGGATAGCTTTCATTCATGCTTCTTTAGTATATGCATTCATATAGAGTGCATATACTAAAGACGCTTGCGGAAAACAAATAGTATGTACTTCTTAATGAGCAAACCATGATTAATATTACTTTTTATGAGTGCTTTGCATTACTGTGTAATTTCCTAGTAGTACAAAAATCAGTGTTGAAAGTTTATTAAAAGTGAAAAACTTTCCTTTATTTCCTTGAAAATTTATTATTTTCTTCATTTATAGGTTATGAATTTGTTTTAATATTAAAATAGCGCTAATATGTTTGTCCTTTCTAGGTATGTCACCGATTTTCAAAGTCATCAAGATGGCCGACGCCGTGAGCCGTATTTCTTGAAAATTCAATCTCGCTTATTCAATTAAAGTGATTACGGCTGTAACTCAATTGCGATTCATTTCTCTGGTTGAATTATGTTTGGATAGAGACTCGAGTTAAGACTGCTTATATCATCAAGTCCGTTGTACTAATTGAAAAAGTTGTGAATGTAAAGGTTGGCTGCGCTGTATGAAAAGTTGAATGTTGATTACATCATCGACGTCACAATCACCCGTAATAAGCTACGGCATACGAGACAGGATGAAAACAGAACATGTTGAATGGTGGAATCAGATAAAATCAACTCACGTTTAACGGTGTAGTGTAGAGGCGATTCCTTCAGTGATGCAGCACCATACGCTCGCCTTGTCACCTCTCGAATCATCGCATAAGTTCTCCTTCAGTTAGTAAATTAACCATCATTGCTATTAAATGTATTTTGGTAAAGCGAACCAAGTCCACACACTTATTCCTCGTGAAAATTAAAATAGCACACAAACACTATTGTAATAGCAGAGACGAAAGAGGTTGATTTCACTTCCTAGAGATACATAATTGCACAAATTTGGCGATTTGAAAGTAAGGGTAATTGTATGTTTCAACGATCACTTTGCACATAACTTTGTTGCACTAACGTGTTTGATAGGGACTTAGGAATATGTAATGCGTTAAGGCATGCACGCATCCAACTGAACGGGCCGTCTCTACTCGAATACGGAGCTAAAAGAATACTGCAGTTTACAGAGAATTTTTCCCCTAAAATAGACTCCAACCAATCACGAGCCTTCATAATCGTGCGATATCAAGTTAGAGACATCTTTTTGTCCATGGTCTTGGAAGCCAAGACGCGGAAGAAACCGATGTGTTACTCGCAGGCTACGGAATCGGTCAAATTACTCGCACATCCTAACGTCTGGAGAGGTAAAAAAAAGGATTGTGGTTCGTCTTTTGTACCCCCCAAAAATCGATGGTCTCTCAGCCTCTGTGGATTTGAGAGACTGTGCATTTATGCGCTGCCGTGAATGATTGAAACACCACTGGCGATCATTTTGAGAGAGGTTCGAAACTGACTTAAAGGAGAACTGCCCTAGGTCACGTGATTCTTTTAACTAATATTGCCCTTTTTATGTGCATGGCTTGCATATCCGTAAATTTAGCTCTAAGGCTGCTTCGAACCTCATTCGCCCAATTTTTACCTCAAGACCCCTCGTGAGGGAATAACGCTTTTTTGTAACTGTGGTAGCCCTGCATGGATCACTGGAAAATATTTCAAGGTTATTTCGCTTGATTTGAGAATTGAAGTTTTTGAATGTTCGAACTAAGCAAAGTAGTTATATTTCGAAAATTAATCGGTGAAATCTAAAAAATATCCTCTGAAACTTGTTTCAGAATTGGTTTTGCCGTTAATATTCATGATATTTTCCTGATACCATATTCTTATGAACGGAGCATTTTCATTTTTAATTTGGTACAGGATAGAGAAAATGTAGATTTAATACACTTATATCATGGTTTTGTTTGTGATCAAATGAAAGCCACTGAGGTATGAGTGAATAATTGCACAGATCAAGGTCCTCCTTATGGAATTCCAAGTGTTACTCGTTGATTCATTGTGCTTCACTTGCGTGGAAATGTTCCGCTTATAGCATTCTGTCTCGGTGAGGAAAGCAAGGGCAAACTAACTCACTCCTCATAGTGCCTAGTGAACCTCAGTCCTCTCTGCAAGCTCATAGTAACTTATGCACGAGAAAGTGAGTCATCAACCCGCCTTCGGGCTGAATACTCTACAGCAAGATTCATGATATGTTTTTTTTCTTCTTCTTAATTATAATTTGATTTACATAAACGCGCTTGAAAATCATTAAAATGTTTATTAGATAATTATTTAAATTTATTTTTGTAAATTTGACATCACTGCTAAAATTTCACTTTTCATGTTCGTTTATTAATTAATAGATTATACTTATATAGCAAAAGCTTTACAAAACGAAAATTTGGCTAAAATATCGTAAATATTGTATATTTTATGGAAGGTTATGCTCCGTCTGGGATCATATCGACCACACGCGACTAATTAAGGGTTAACATGAACTTGAGGGTATTACTTCTCATTTGAATAGGATAAATAAGTGAATGATGGGAATTATTTTCCGTGTAAGGTTGAATTACGCCCTTTGAATAGGAAATATGTATGAAGATAGTGATTGCTATCTGAGATTAATAATAGTGATTTCTATTATAAATAATAGATACTTTGCGAAGTTTTTAAGGGAGCTGTAATTGCATCGTGGTTGTCTCATAGCGAGTCATCGTATCTTAATGCAAATGTGAAGTTGCATAGGTGTATTACATACGTTATTAGGTTACAGCGTAGCATGCATAATGCGAAAACTTGTCTGTGCATGAATGGAAACTCGGTTTTCACCCCGTGTCATGACGTTCTTCATTTTAGTGAAGTCGCGCGAGGGTCGCGAGCAAGTTTGCAACAGATTTATCACGATTATTGTGTTTAGCTTATTAAAAAAACATATACTGAAATAAAGCAAAGCGGCTGGAGTTTATTCTATTACATATTATTATTCTTTTTGGAGTTTATTCTTTTATATAAAACATAAACTCGTTTAAAATTAGCATTATGTAACAACAGATGAAATTGAAAAATAGAATGAATGTCTTTAAGAGGTGATCAAGATAAAGAGAACGTAGTGAATTGATGGGTACGATAATGTTTCTGCCAATGGATAAGTTTGGAAAGAGCAGAGAGTCCTGTCTGAGAAGTTAGAGGTTTAAAATCTCCAAAATACGTCTTTGTCGGCATTCCTCCTCTTATTTCCCAGTAGTCGGATAAAGCAATAAAGGCATTATAGTGCGGCATTCCTTTCTTCCTTTATCCGACTTCCAGGAAGAAAGAGGAGGAACGCCGACAAAGACGAATTTGGAGATTTTAAACCTCTGATTCATTAACAGCCGCGTTCCAATATTTCTTTCTTTACTGTCTGAGAAGTGCCACGAAATCACTGACCCCTTGAAAAGACATAATATTTATGGTTTTTTATGGTATAATTCGATGATTAGCTTCTTGATTTAGTTAAAAAAGTCAAATTATTATTCATAACGCGACAGTATCCCTTACTGGCCCATCAATCCTTTGGTGAAAGAAGTCAATTATCCATTACAATGGGTATCTAAGAATCGGTAGACATTCAGAGATGAGTGTTTCACAATTTAATTGGCGTAGTGTGTTTCCTTAGCAACAGTTCCCGTTTCAAAATGAAAATCACAAAGGTTATATCGAGTTAAGAATGTAACCATTGCCGGATTTTATTTTGACTTTTCTCCATTTCAAATCGTATGTAGTCTGTTCCGTTTATTCCTACAATTCTGAGAAACTGCTGCGTTATTTTTCCGATGACATTGATCCTCTTTTCGCAATACACATGGCCATCCGATACCACTTCTGTTAGCTACAACAATTTATTTTCATCTCATACGTTACTGGAAAGGTGGTATTTAGTGTTTTTTTATGTGGAAGAGTCGAAATGAATGTAAAAACTTTATAGCATTACCGTAAGCACTTTATACAATAGGCATTGTTATTTATAGACCAAGTAAATTACTTTTTTAAGTTTTATCTTGGCATATCATGAGAAAACTATAGCTGTGACAAAGCTGATTTCAATGGCATCATATTTGTATGCTTACATTAGAGTAATGCATTACATTGCCTTACATTGTAATTTTAGATGGTAAATTTTTTATTGCTATATTTTAAGTGAAAAGTGTACTATTTTTATAAACTAAACAGCGACTGTAGGTAAATAATTTTAAAATGCTAAGTTACTGCAGGTCGTATTCTTTTTATACATAAATTGATTACTGTAACATAATAGTATTTCCCTGAAACAGTTCTATAATTTTGAATATTTATATTATATAGTAGACATTTTTATTTAATTATTTAAATAAATTCAAAAACAGCTCATGTAGTTTACAATGGGTATACGATAATAGCTAGAAAAATAATACAAAAGTTAACAAGAACAATAATTGACTTACGTAATCAGAGAGAACAGAATTAAAAGAGTTATTTAAATGAATCAGTAGATGTAAGTAAGGATTAATGATTGTTCTTAATGCTATGTGCTGGGGAAAAGTGATACATGAGTGTTGGTGGTAGCAAGACGGGTAATAAAGTAATAGAATAAGATTTTCAGAGTCGTTAACGATAGACCAGACCAGTGGAAAGTACTGAGATCAAATTCTTGGATCTTTATCAACGATTGAAAATATTTGGAGACATTTTTTATCGTCGTTGAGTTAGTGGTAACAAAGGAATGAATTCTCATAGAAATTCAGATAATTTAATATTTTAAGTTACAGAAATGTGCATTACGATAACGGAGAACAGGCAGAGAAAGGTTAAGGAGTTTTTCTCAAAAGATTTTTTTGTACCTTTGGCAGCGATTTCACAGATCTACATCTACATCTACATTAATACCCTACAAGCCACTTTTCGGCGTGTGGCAGGGGGTGTAAACACCAGTTGAATCTAAACTAACTTCCTTATTCGGTTATTGTCGTGTATTGTTCGCGGAAAGAATGAATTTTTAAAACGATTCGTCCTAGCATCTATTTCTCTTAACTTACGGTCATTATCGGATCGACCGAGGTAGCAGGGGGGTTATCAATCATCATCATAATCATGATACTGATTGTATCTTCCAAAAATTTAGTTTCCCTGAATTTATTAAATAATCGCAGCCAGGCTTCCAATCTCCTTTCTTTCAAGGATTCCCAACCTACGTCTGAGAGCATTTTTGTAACGCTTGTTTTTTTATCGCAGCATTTCTTAACAAAACGAACCGCCTTACGCTGCACTTTCTCGAGTTCGCGAGTACACGTTTCATCTGCCGGATCCCATATACTTGCCGCATATTCCAAAAGGGGGCTGCCCAAGGTAAAATAACATCGCTCTCTCACCTTTTCATCGCATTTACCGACAATACGCTTTACAAATCCAAGCCTTTTACTTGCTTTGCCGCAGATTTTTCGAATATGCGAGCTCCAATTTAAGTTATTAGTAAGGTTGATCCAGAGATATTCAACTGAATCTACTACTTTGATATTAATTCCATTAATTTTATACGGGTGATTTAGACGCAATTTTTCCTTTTCGAAGAAATTAACTACGGAGATTACCTACGGAGACCTACGTTAATATCTAATTCTCATTTTTCGCACCACCTTTGGAAGAGGACTAAATCGTTTGAGAGAGATGTTCGGTCTTCCTCTTTTGTTATTTCCCTATATATAACCGAGTCATCCGCAAATATCCTCACATTGCTAACTATGTCGTCACTCAAGTCATTGATATAGATCAGGAAAATAAGAGGTCCAATTACACTGCCTTGAGGTACGCCAGAGGTAACTTTGACTCTATTTGAGCTAACGCCATCCAGTACAACTTGTTGTTCCCTCTCGTAGAGGAAATCCTTAACCCAGTCGACTACTTCCTTGTTAATGCCCAGATGTAGCAGCAGTAATCAATAATGGGAAGAAAACAACAAAAGGAAATCGTTCTCAAAGTTGATTGGACAGCAATATGATAGTAAAGTGAGGAATAAGGCATTTAACCAATGCACCACATACTTTTGATTACTTTTCAAAAATTTTTATGAATGAATATTTCCAGTTTTTGGATTTTTAGCAAAACGTTGGTTGAAATTATGACTTAAAATTGCTGTAGGTAGGATAGTGCACATCTCCATGAGTACATAAGCTCTGAGTTGAATAAAATAGCTTTGGATATTCATCACTTTTCGCTTCATTCTGCCTTTTAGCAAAGGTCTATTAACTCAAGCATTTTTCAGTGCTTCAACTTCATCGCTTTAATCCCAGAATCTCTTCCAAATTAGTTTGGCTCTTGGCGCTCCTCTATGGCCTTTTGAACGATTACAGAAAATAAAATTACGAGAAAATGTGCCTAATTTAGATGATGATTTTCGCTACCTTCGTGAATTTTAGAAAGACTCTTAGCATGAATCACGTCTTTGAAAAAGAAATTGATGGCATTCTCTTGGTAACAAAAAGGAGAGAAACTTCAGTATTTTTTTAGCGATTAGAAACATTGTGAGTTATATAAAAAAACTATGCAGTTTTTTCCTATTCTCGTTCAGTTTGTTGTGACCTCAATATTTGATTTAATAACTCACAACTTTGTTATTAAAATTGAATAAACGAACGCAATTAGTAGATCTCGAATATATCTTTGACTCAAAACTGAGTAGAACCTAACAATTTTACCTCAACTTTGTGGTAGGTTTTCATTATAAAGAATAATCATGCAAAAAGGGCATCTACCTTTGCAGCATTAAATGCAAATAATATTATGCGACCTTGGTTTCATGGTATTATAAACATTTTCTGTGGTAAAGTTTGTTTTATTATTCTTTATAAACAAAGTTTTTAAACACTTATACAAGCTATTTACTCCAAGGCTTTCCGACATAAGGTTAATCAAGATTATTAAATATAAAGATTAAAGTAAGATAATTAAAGCAATATACACTTGATCGTTTTTCTATAAAATAAAAGTCTGCGTTATTGTATGCTAAAATTAAATATTTTGATTTGAACCTACACCGTATTTCCCTCAATGATGCCGTTAAAAGAATTCAAATACGCTTTAAAATGCGGTTTAGTTTTAAAAGCAACTGGTTCCATATTTAATAACTTTAACAAAAATGCAGTATGCAACATATATAACCTTGCACCCTTTCAGAAAGGATGTACTGCAGCTCACATAATTTTTATTGCAACACTTTGAGTGATGGAACTGAATCATATGAACTTGTATTTCTTTGTTAATTTGAATCCATCTTTGAGACGTTCTTGACATACCAAACTCTTCCGAGTTTCTTTAGCGAGAGTTTATCTATGAATAGCTTTGAACTTGTATCCAGTATTGTTCCTGCTATCTTATTCTGATGAGTTGAATATATTTGGAACATAATAGAGAAAAATGTAACTTTCCCGAGGGGCCATACACAAATTACGTAACGCAGTTTGGGAGGAGTCCGGCCAGGCATTAGGGGTGTCGAAATTTGGAGAATTTTGCGTTACGTAATTTGTGTAAGACCCCTTAGCTCATGCCAGTTATGACTTGGAAGCTAACAAGGTAAGAATACGTTGAACAGAAGTGCAAATTTAGGTCTCTCCTTTTGGAATGTCAAGAAAATAATAACTCGTAGTCATGGCGCCTCACTTAACGTGGAAATGTTCCGCTTACAACATTCTGGCTTGGCGAGGAAAGTATCCCACTCCTATTCAAGCCTTTATAACTAATGTTAGGAAGGAGAGTAGAGCTTCTGGTAGCGTACATCACAGAAACATATACGTAGGGTTGATCTCGTATCCCAATACATTATGATATTGAATGAGGTTTCTTATAATTCATTTCATTTCTTTCACATCCCCTTCATTGGGGGGATATTCCTGCTGTGAATTCTTTATAAGCCTCAATAAGATTTTTTTGAATTATTGTAATGTAATTGGACATTTTTTGTTTGCTGCAAATTCTCTCGCGGAAAATTAAATTGCAATGCACCTATAAAATAGGGGAAAAACAGCATAAACTTAGTTCCATGATATTTCTAAATTTATCACTGAAAACATATTTTTTAATCTCCTACTAATCCTCAGGCTGCTCCTACTTTAATATTTCATTAATTTCTCGCAACTTTTGAATTAGTAGACAAAATATTGAAAGTATAGAAAGTAAATTGAATAATTGTACGACTCACAGTTGAATTTCTGAAACACTAATAAGTAAGTCCATTTATATGTATTAATTTCTCCACAACGTTCGAAATATTGTAGGTAGTAAAATTTAGTAAATATACATGATATTGTAGATTATGGTACATCGTATAGTATAGTTAAAATGGAGTTCAACTGTAATCTTCACTTTAATTGACATTTACATTTTAACTCTAACAAAACCATATTATATCCGGTAGTCAAAGCTTTGCTGGTATTTAAAGTGATGAATAACGTGAGTGTTAGTTAGCATCAGATGGTATCAGCATTATAATATCAAATCAAAACAGCTTATCAACTTATCTGAAGATAACAGGAAGTTAACAACGTGAAATGTGTTGAAATTAAACTTAATTTAAACATTTGTAACTCACTGAATCTGGTTCTTACGTTGAGCATCAATTGAAATACTATCGAGGGTTTAATTATCAATTATAGTGCTGTATAATCATGTTTAAGTAAAGATTACGGTTCAGCTTTAAAAGCAAATTATAACGTCGGACTTGTTTGCCTGCTACCTCTAAAATATTATTAGTTAGTCAATCTAATATTTTATTACTCTTGCCACTACTTTTGAATCATAACAAATTAAAATTGTTAAATGGACCTAATTATGTTGATATTTCTGAAATATTAAGCATTAATCCTTCTGCATACATCACCTCGTAGAAAAATGAATGAGTAGAACTTCTATTAGATAGGGTAGAACAGGGTGGAAACTAGCGTCAGTTTGGCACCACTATATTTCGAAATGCTTTCTTCATTCACCGCAACCTTCCGTACTTTCCAGCCGGAGCCCAACTTCCGACCCGCAGAAAAGGGTGGACGCTTAATTCTCCGAGACCGAGGACTTCAAAGTACGAGATGAAAAAAGCGGCGAAAGAGGGAAAAATATGAAAAAGAATCCTTCTCTTATCGGAGAGAGGAGGGCGAGGTAGTTGCTAGTTCGCCGTTGGTCCGCGGCGTGGCGTGGGCGTCGCCGTCCTGATCGCGGGTGGGAGCGAGTTAGGGGTTCTGCTCGCTTCGCCCCGTCATTCCCGCTCTGTCGGCACTCTGGGTCGGTCAGCCGTGCGGTACCCCCGAATCCTCGTCCTCAGTGCGATTTATACCACCGTGGAAGCACCTCCGACCCGTCGTCCACGGCCCTCGGTCGCCCCCGCGTAAATAGTGCCAGTGTTTTTTTTTTGTTCGCATCCCGTGGCCCACGACCCGGGGAGATCGCTTTCAATTTCGGCCGGGACTGGTTAAGGGCCTCACGGGTCGAAGACGCCGGAGGACGCGGTCTAAGTGAGTGTGTGAAAATTCAGTGTGCGTTTGCAAATGATGAGCTAGACCCCCCAAGGTGGGCGCCCCCTGCATGAGTGTGAACTGTTCGTCTGCATCCGGAACTCCTTCGCCATGATGGGCCATCGCCTCCTCGCCCTCGCCTGCTGCATCTTGCTTCCGCACCCGTCCAAAGGTGAGTGCCGAGCCCGCTTTTCTATTTCCGCGACGAAGAGCCGAATTGCTCATCGTCTGCCGTTTTTTCGGCTATTAATACCAGCTGCGGATCGCCTACTTTTTCGGACGCGAACCCTCCCTCTGAAGAGTCTCATTTTTCCCTCGTTGCCGCTCGGAATGGACTTCTGCGATCGCTCTGTGATTTCGCCAAGGACGGTGTGCGCACCCTGGCGACCGATGCCGAGCGTGTGCGGAAACGAATTTTTTTCGCGAATGTGTCTTTGAGCTGACTTTTTCGACTCCTAGTGGTTTAGGAAGTTTTTGTACGAAAGTTTTAGATCCGCAATGTATGCTGTAACCAAGCGTTTAAGGAAATGAATTTCCCGAAAAGCTATTCACCAACATCTTAATAGCTCCGTATTCATTACTCGCAGGGGAAATAGGGTTTTGTTGAGAATATTTCCCGAAGTACGTTGGCTAACGATTGAGCCGAAATAAATATTTTCGCAACTGTGCCTTCGCTCTATCCCGTCATTCTTCCTTTAATCCCATTCTGTAAGGGGAGGTATTTGTTTTGTTACTCTCAGGATAAAAGCAGTGCGTCAGAAATGTTTCCGGGTAGAATTGACTAACGATTGAGCTACAGTAAATATTTTAATCGCCAAAATGCTTTCGAATCTCGCCATGATTCCGTTATACCCTACCTTAAAGGATTCATGAATTTTTGGTGAATTTGTTTAGGACCTATGATCACAAACTGTTACCGCGCGTTGAAGAATATGAGTGGAATGTAATTTTGCTAATCCATTTCCACCTCGTGAACTTTACCCTATCTCTAATAGGAATGTTGACCAACGGTTCCCACGCATTTATGCATACGGTTAGAATTTTTTCTGAAATACTTTTCCAACTTACAAACTCGATTTTTCCCGTCCCTCGCTTAGCGATGATTTTCGCAAATATTTTTCCGACCTGCGTTCGTGATCTTTCCTCACTGATTCCAGGATCTGCTTAAAATCGTGGTCCAACCCCCTGTTTCCATCCATAGCTTTAATTCCAGGGATGCTTGCGATATTGCACACTCAACGTCTGTCCCAATTCAGGCCTATTTGCATTCTATTTCTGCCCGCAATCGTAATTTCGTGAACGAACGCGTCTTTCCAGCTTTATCGCCGCGCTGGCGAGCTTAAATTCCACCGAGCTATCATCGCGTGACCATAAAAATTATATCTTTAAAAGGCGTCGAATTCAATTTTTATCGAGCCTTGTTATTCTCTCGATCGTCAGCAATGGGATGATTGTCCACACTTTTCTCATTTCACCTTATCTTTTATCGCCCACTTCGCGTTCCTTCTGAAGGGTTTTCTCAGAATGCTCTCGGAATTCAAGTGATGTAAATAAAAGGCAGGTCCTCTCTTCTGACATGAGCCGCTATCCCCTCAGTGTCCGATCGGAAGAAAGGTAAATCCTCGCGTGTTATAATCCAGTATTTTCTTTCCGTCACGCCATCTTTCCTTAACGCATCGCTTCACGGATGCACGACGCCTCGCGATGACTAATTAATGATCCCGAAGACCTTCTCGAGATTCGATCCCACGACCTTGTCTATCCCCCCAGCAAGGCTGCGGATTCCGTCAACAAATATTAACGCGGAAAATCTTCCGAGTCGAATCCGTTTAATATTCAGGGAAGATTTTCGCTTTAAGATTAAGACGCGGATTATTCTAAGACGCCCTTTCCTCCGCCATGAATTATCCTACGGGAATACATCTTTTACCCTCAACGTCCCAATTTCACGGTTCGAGCGACGTGTTCCGAGATAATTACTCGATAGGAAATTAGTTGCCGACGTCATCATTGTGATCCGCGTAATAATTCAAGGGTTGCCGAGACTTTGTTTAACTTCTTTTTCCTCCTCCTCCAAGAAACTGCTATGAATTATTGATGGCTCATGCCTCGTATATTGTGTAACCAGGGTCCCGATGTATTGATGGATCCTGCCCCCTCCTCCAGATTCTTCCAAACTAGGGATTGTTTTTCCTATTTTTGTTTGCGAGGGAATCCCAGGATTTGCGTCGGTTTGCGTTTTGGTGTGCTTTGTTTTTAAGTCTGAACTGATGGTGTAGTTTACGTGGGTTCCTCGAATGTTTGGTTCGGTGTCGAGCATCCTTTATGAAGCAGTTATTGCATAAAGATACCTCCAGAGAAATGTTACGTATACATTTTTAAGATTTTACTTTTTCGTACAAAGTGGATTTGTGTCATCAGGATATATCTTCATTACGATAGATATAGCTTAATGGTACTTTACTCAGGGGTATCAGCTCTGACTGCGTCAATTTTAGTTCTTAAATAATGAATTCGTCTTAGTCAGGCCTTGTTGTCTTAATTTACTGATATAGCTCGCGATGAACATCTCGAGCGTACCCTCGCTAGCTGGAGAAAGACTGAGATTCCACTAAATATGTGCGACGCTTAATTCAAGATATGGTATTTATAAGATATCACACATTTGGAATTTTAAGTTAGCAGATGCTGCTGAAATATTTTTTGTAGGACGCAAACCTTTTTTGAATTTTAAGCTACGTTTCTCATTTTCAACCCTTTAAGCAGTTGCGTGAGACATTGGTTACTTAATTTAGAGACTCGTGAAATTATGAAACTTTCTTAAGATTGTATGTTCAGCCGCGGTTTTCGAATAAACATCGTGTTAATGTCATTTTCTATTTAAATAATGTACGAAATGTAAAAAAATAACTATTATGGAAGAAGTATCTTGATTTCTATATCTAAATTTAGATCATTTATGAAGTGTAAAAGTTCATTGGATATTTCTAAATATCTATCATTTCATACAGACCAAATGGGGATAATAACTTTTTATATTTGAGTATATGTTAAAAAATACGTATTTAGAGCATTGTAATGGAATATGCTGAGACGTGAGAGAAGTAGACAGTTATATGCAAGAGTTGTATGTGGATAACTTTACGACGTTTTTACGCTTGACGTTGCTATCAGAGATCCGTCGTATCTTTAATTCTACTGTCTTTGTATGGGTGCAAGAATCTGAATTTCATTCGGGGTGCAAAATTCTCATATTTTCGCGGAGATTTCATTCAAGCGAGCTTTCTTCGACTCTTCGTCGCCGTTTAATGAAACGCAGTGCATAACTACTCGTCACAACACGTCGCATACTCCCGTCAACGGGGAAGCGTTTTGGAATATCCCCCGGTCGAATGTGATTTCGCTTGAACCCGGCATTTCACGAGAAAGCGACCTTATTTACTTATTCTTTTCCCGGCGAAGGAAACCTTACGCTCCGCCGCTCGAAGGCTTTTCAAATAAAAAAGCCCTCCTTCAAAGGGAATACACAGATTCCGCGTCTCTTTTAATAACAGATTTATTCTCCAGGTTTTCGGTCCGTATTTTTGTCTCGACAGAACTGTCACGTGCGAGGACCGTCCTGCTCGCAAACGCGTGATAAAGCGTTGCTTCGAGAGTACTTTTGATTGTTGTATTTTTAGCGGGTGCACTTCAATAGGCAATTCCTGCTTTTGTCGGGTTTTGCGGGGGAATTGAGCAGTGGCTGTTAACCCTGGGTTAGTTAAGCGAGCCTTCATGCCTACGTTTATGTAGAGGGGTATTATCAACCCTAAATCATAGCTATAACCAGGGCTGCCACAACGTGCTTATTTCTAAGAATCGCGCTTATTTTAAAGGAGAAAATCTTAGAAAATGAAATTTTGTTTATTTCTAAGAAATGTGTTTATTTTACATAGTGTATGCTTATTTTGTTTTATTTGATCCAGATAGAAGGCAATCGAATGGTTTCTCGCATTGTATGTAATAAGAAGCGCCTAAGAGAACTTTAAGGAGTTCAAACTCACAACATTGTCGTGACAGAAAGTAGTGACATCTTATTGCATGTAGTGTAAAGGATTATTCCTTCTTTATATATCTCAACGTGACCTGTAGTGAAGTATATGAACTTCTTTCGGAAAACAAAGAATTGCTGGAGAAATCATAGGCAATGCGAAATATTGTGCATACAACTGCTTTACCAATTGTGTCTTATTTTCTGGTGATAAATCTTATTTTTGGATCCGGGTGTGCTTATTTTTTGCCCCCAATCGATGGTATATCATATGGCTATAACATAATATGATGCTGTCTTCCACACCTTCTGATGGTCCCTTCATTGTTGGTATCCATGCTGTTTGTATAAATAAATCGCTACTGCATTTAAGAAATAGATCTGGAGTACATGCGTGCTAATGAAGCATATTGAAAATTCAATGAAATGTAGACGGATACGACTATAACCTAATCTTGGCATTATGCTACCCCACACTCAGCTTCCTATACTCGATTTAAGGTATTAATTCTTTATATATGTATCGCTAGCGCACTTAAGAGGTAAATCAGCCATTATGATTTTATGCATTTTGATGGAGTAAATCGAAAATCTATGTAGATGTACCTCTATGATATTTAGGAGGATTAGTATCGGTATTGCTGTTAATCCTGCGTTTAAACAGTAAGAATTTATGTCCACATTAGTGTATAGAGGTGATGTAAACCCCGATTAACAAGTTTAATGTAATATTATCAGTATGCTACCTCATAATCACCTTCTTATGCTCACTTAATCTATGGTAGTCGCGCTTTGTACCGTAAATTTACCGTTTCTGAATTTTAAATATAAGTCTTTAAGGAGTATGTGCATACTGATTAAAAATCTGCATGCATATACCACTGCGATATTTTTGAGGATTTAGACCAGCTCACCTCAGGTCGTTGCGATCGCGACATTGTATATATTTCGCCACCATAGGAATGGATTCTCGTTATGAAAAACGTTCCACGCGCAAGGTTACATATTTCCCACCGATTGGACTCGGCGCTTTGGTGTGAAGAGTTTCTGTTCACCCGCGTATCAAGTAATTACGTCTCATTCTGAAATTCTGCAATGTTACAATGTACGCGGTCAGGCATTTGCTTGAAAACTCAACTTGTTCGCAGTGATTTTCCGTGATTTATCAAATTTTTAATGTTTTATAATACTCTTTGCAAACTTTAACATATTTTCTATTAATTTGAATATTATCGGAAAGTAACACACTTAAATTTTGGGTTGTTTTGTAAGTGAATGGCAGGAAACAGACCTGAAAAGGTTTGCATTGGCATTTCCGAAAGATATCAAATGCATTTCCGTGTTATTATTTATCATAGCAACGTACGTAATTGTCGTTGAAGCTTGAAAACGGAAACTATACCTCCTCTGTCAGTTGCGTTATTACATAATCAAAAACTTCACTATCTTTTCTGGTCTCTGTTTTTGTTTACCTATATATCGGGTCTGAAAAAACCTGATTATTTGCTAGAGTGCGTGTTTGACCTTGCCAATGGTCCTCCGACCGCCATGTCCGGATGGCCATAGAGAGGGAAATTCATAGAATCCTCAGCAAAGATTTGATCACTTCTCCGAGAGCGAGGAGACGTCTTTCCGAGGGGTTCCACGGGATTCTTTCCGCTAACGGTTCTTCATACGCTCCGATTGATGCGAAAGCGACCTCAAAGCAATCAAAACACTTTATTTTCTTCTCATCAACGCGAGGAAAAGGAACGAATCGTATTTTTCTAATTAATTTTCAAGGACGTCAAAGAGAATCATAATATTGGTCGGGGATGTTTTCGGTGGGTGATTGAAGTTCTATTTGGGGAGAACACAGACTCTTTTGAAGAGTCGTCGTAGTCTGATTGTGGGGTAAATTTGGTTGTCAAAATACAGTTTCCTATGGTTAGGAGATTTTCATTTGCCTACTAGATTGAAGGTACTTTCGATTAATGTTGATTATAAACGTTGATATTTGTACAGTATAATATATATTATTCTTTAACCGGCCTTGGTGGCATGCCATCTAAGCTATCACTCCTGCCCCAAGGTTCCGGGTTCGAATCCCGGCTGAGTCGGATTTTTCCGCTCAGGGAATGGTTGTGTGTGTTCGTAAGTCACTGTTGCCTCGGTGAAGATCCTACTGAAAAGTTCATTAGAGCTTAGGACTTCACCGGAGAAGGGCAGCAGTAGCTTTAAAAAGAAAAAGAAAAGTAGTTATGTTAGTATATATGTCATGAAATTGATAGTAGGACGGTATAATTTTTATTGTTCATTAAAGTAGTTATGTTAGCCATGAAGACCACGTTATATGCCATAGTAGACCAGAAAGAGTTAATAATAATAATAATAATAATTTATTTAACACAAACAGGTTAAATTCCCACATAGATGTGTTGTATTATATAAACAATACATTAATAATAAGCACAATAAACAGTGAGTGAATATGAAAAAAGATGAGAAGAACATAATTATAAAGAAGATGAAATGATGGAGAAGTAGGAAACGGGTGAAAGAACAAAATAGAGGGAGGAGAAAATAATTTGTAATTAGGGTAATGATTTGATAAGATTCCTGCGAACTTGTTATTTACAGTCATGTAGTGATTTATTCTGCATCAGTTCAGCATTATAAGAGGCAGTATCAGCTTATGCTGCCATTGCAGATTTATGATGATTATGAGCTAATCTTAACAGATCTCCACTCTGAGTTTTTAATCATCCTTTTATCTGAATTACCTAGAAAATGCATTTAGCAAAATTTCTCTGGAAGTCAAAATGTCGAAATATTTAGTCGTCATAATATATTTATATACATAAATATACACACATCATAAGTGCATTCGAGTATTGTCTACTAGCCAGTCCAAATTTCATTAGCTATTTTAAGAATATAAATTTTTAGTTGCATTAGAGATTTCTTTTTAGCCATAGTAGTAAAAAATAGTTAATACTTTCAACCCACTGCGTTAGCAAGGAGTAATTAAAAATATATATCGAAGGATTAAAAGAGATATTGATGAAATAAAAAATACATATAATCATCGAGATTTTGTTTGCAAATTTCAAACAATATTCTTGTTATTAGTCTTATTTTTGTAATAATAGTAGTTATCAAACCCTGGTATTGCTAGAAATCTATGGTGATAGCCGATTTTCTTGGTCCTCGATATTTGATTGTGCTTTGCTTCCACAAACATAGTAATTATATATGAATTTATTTAGTTAACATAAAGATATTTAATTGGAAGGTTGGATGCCCAAATATTCGCAGATTAAAAGCGTTTCGAAAGATTGTGTAGCAGATTTTTTTTTCCAATTTATTTACTCGTTTAACGGAAGTAGATTTTGAGTTGTATTCTCAAGCCCAGTTAACTGTCAAAAGAGATAATTAACATTCTTCCCCTGCAGTGCAGCTGCAAGGAATTTAAAATTTTAGGATAACGAAGTAAAAGTAGAAAGGCATCGAATCAAAATATATATCTCCCTATCTGGTTATTAAACGCATATTTTTTATTTTTCAGATTTCTCTGGTATTCTAATATTTACAATGTATTGAAAGAGTATAATCAGGAACATTTAAACTTTTCGTCACAAATCATCGAAAAACTCTAGCCATAATTCTTTAAGTTGTTTCCGTATTCATAAGTTTGATCCCCCGGGCAATATTTGCGCGTTACCATAGAGACGCGTAACTTAGGAGCGATAAAAAACGATTTTAAGACCCGCTAGGCTCCCGCGTCTAGAACTAAAAAAACAAAGAGTCGCTCGAAGAATGGAAACTAACGCAGAAATATCGGTGGGAACGCCATCGGATGTGAAAAGAGGGTCGCAGTTTTATAACGTCGTAACTCCGAGAGTGGTTACGACGGAGGTACAGGGGATCGAATCCCTTCACGTGCAGCCTGTAGACGTAAACTCTCGGCATTAGCTGCTCTCGGGCGGTTTCGGGGCGGGGTTATTTTATTCGAATCGCCGTTTAAGAGCCCTTCGGTAGCAATTAATGAGTGCTTTGAGGGTATCGCGCTCTGTGGGGTCCGTCTATAGACTCTGGTTTCTCGACCGAAAATCGACTACGCGCCGCTGAATGTTGTGAATCTTCCCAACGTGAAAACTGCTGGATTTGGTCGGTTTTTTATTAAAATCTGAATAGAAGAAGTTTTAAGATTTGAGTAGCATTTCTTTCTTTTTATATTATTACGGTTTAACCAAATTAAAATTCAACTCTAACTTAATTTCCTGCAAGCAATTCACCATTTTGGGAATTAAGTAGCAAGATATGTCTCCTATTACTTTTAGCTTTACTGTGACGGATTGTCGGTGGAGATAAATATATTTTCTGTGGCTGATTTTTGTAGATCTATCTCTCTTGTTTCAGCTTCATGGTAGAGTTGGTTGAATTAGCAAGGTGTTTTCATAGCATAATCCAGATTTATTTATATATATACACACATTTATGTATGCATGTTAACTTTGGATTTCACTTTAGTTAGGAAAGAAACCCCTCAAAGGCAGTACGCCATGCAATTCTCTTGTAAAATGTATTATTTTGGATTAATATATCTAATATGTAGCATAGGGAATCAATTTAGTAATGAATTGAGCTATCCAATTATTAAATTAATCATTTCATGATGTTGGATACCTCACTGTTGCCAGTTTAGGAAGTCCTTTTAATTTATTTTATGAAGACATTGCAGAAAGGGGGGAGGGGATCTAAAACTTTCTTAATCAACCTGTTTCCGTTACCCCTCGATTCAGAAATGAATATTTGAAAATATCCGTTCTCTGTTTAAGAGTGGAAACTTCATATTTATGGTTGCTTCTCCCAAGGTAAGCTGGATCTTAATGTAATCTTAAGCCTATTTTTTAATTCTTTCATGGAAGACTTCCATGCAAAAGTTGAAGCTCATATACCCTACTCTGTTGCTTTACGTCTTGATTCTTATTTATATCTATCATTACTGATTTTCTCTTGAAATTTAAAGAGTTTTAATTAATAGTGAGCGATGTTTCGATGACTAACCATATCGGAGATATGTAAGTGATCCATTAATGATAGTCATCCCCTGTATACGATAACAATTAGAGAAATGCATATATACCGATGTTTACTTTATTGAGAAGATTAGATCACTCGGTCATAAGATCTTATCCCGTCGTAATTGATAAACATTGTTATCAAAATCATATATTAAAATTATCTGAACATTTTTCATTTAAATTGGTAGTATTCAGTACTTGATTTGTGATAAAAAAGAACCGTTGAGATTTGATTAAGCGTTTCACAAAGTAAGACCAAAATTCAGAAATATACATATTCTTGTTCGTCCGACATGGCATAAATTAAAATCTGGCCACCCTAAGCTTATGACTAGCCAGATATTCATATCAGAAGAGAGCATCGTATTATTCCTTCAGCTCTCAACGAAATCGAATAACCATCCACTGTTACACCACCGCTCAGTGAAAGCCTTGATGTAGACTCAACGAAATCTCTCGATAGCGGGAACGTTATTTCGCGCAATGGAATCGACGGCTGTCTGGGAATTGAACTCGGAAATTTATTTCTCGTTTCAGACTTTTTCAGGACGTGCGATAATGGAGCGCGTCACGCGAATGAACATCTTAATCCACGCATCGCGAGAGGCAACTGCGCCCGTGGTGACATCTATTCCGAACGCGATCGGAAGCAGAACTAATCTGTGCGCGGGCATTTGACAGGAGTGGCGGGAGTGACGCCATTATTGAGAAATAATTTCCCGAAACACAAATTCCTTTAAATCTGGCTAAAATATTGGTTTTGCGGGCCTCCACCGCGGATTATTTACTTGGGAAACAACCAGCGCTCGCGTTTTATCTTCGAAGAAATTTATCGCGTTTTAACGGTAGATCATTTTGTCAAACTCCGATCGAAGCAGGTGCTGTTTGCATAAGTTGGAATAAAAGCGGGGAATCGGGGAGATAATAACCGCTTTTGGCGGCGGAGGTTTCGGTAGTCAGGAGTTGAAACATCTCCGCACCGCGACTGCGTGCGAAATGAAATTAACGGCGGATATTCGTAAAATCGGGGTCTGGAATTAAAGCAAAGGGGCTGATCAGCATCGATCCGAAGTATTGAGTATTAAGCCTTTGGTAAGAGAAAAATGTTTTCATCGTTGCTCTCATTTCGAGATGTAATTAAAGCTGAGCTAAGGTCGACATTCCTGGGTGAAATTGAAAGGATTTCGACATTCTCTAAGAAAGCTTCACACGAACTGGAATAGTTGTAATTTATTTTATCTTTCCTGCGTAAAATTAATCATTGAAATTGCTCAATGGGAACTGACGTGACAATTTTTTCAAATAGAAGAGGCATATATTAATTCTTGGAATTTAGGAAACATTTTGAACCGTCGATTAAATTGTCAAAGTATTTGTTCCAAATTCAATCTAACCGTCAACTGTGTTGGAAAGTCGCTTAGCCTTTAACGTTATCGGCAAAACATAATTTTAATCAAAATGTTTCTAAAATTGCATGAATAATTTTTTTCTGTAGAATTTCCGTTGGTTGTACAGTAATATACTCCTACCTAGGAATTTTTAGAAGTGTACCGAAAATTTTCCTTTTATTTGGTATTGTATGCATATTCCTAGTTATATTTACTTCGAAAACCGTTTCTACTTTATTTATTCACGGAAATCCATTTTATGTAGTAGAAGTAACATCAGTAAAGTTAAAAATGAAGTCATTCTTTTATTAATGCTTTCCTTTGAATTTTACGTGACCTTTCCTCTGCTCGGTATTTTGATAATTAGCTAATTTTAGTGTTATGCAGTAGTTTCGAGCGATGACCAACCGAAATTCAGTGATATGCCTTTAGTTTAGCTCTAGAATATATTAGAACTTCATTACAAAATTCATGGAAGTGATTTGGGCGTTAGAACAAAACGTTGGAATCAAAACAATGCATTTTACATTATTATTGATGACATGAGTAATTTAGATGGTACGTTACTGGAGATACTTCATTATTTATTTATTTATTCTCAAAAAGTACAAATAGGCACTTAGCCTGGTGGTAGTCATATCGTGGGAGGGGAATTATATAATCTGCCTGGTATTCACCCTAGTCGGGAGGAAAACCCCCCAAAACCTCTCTAAGGCATTATGTAATACAAATAAATACAAATTTTCAAAATTTACAGTAAACGCACAAATAAAGAATTCAAAATTCAGCACGATGTTATAATGTTAAAAAAACGGCTATACTACAAGAACATCAAGTAACTCTTTTAATTTAGTTATGAATGCATTCTTTTATTTGTGAATACATCTGCATTCATGATTACATTTATTTATTCATGAATACATTGATTATATATTTTAAATTATAATTTATTATGTATTTTGACACTTTTAAAATTTACCTTAGCCGTGAAATAGTTCTCTATACTTTATATGTATTCCAACAAATCTAATAAGAATGAAACTGAAATTGTCAAGTTAACATTTTCTAGATTTATTAGGATTTGAGGACGATTTTCGTTTATTAGATAATTCCTATTGATTCTTTTGTTTCTGCGAGATCCATGTTTATTTGTAGCAGTGATTGCAAGGTCTGTTTGGGGATCTGAGGCCAATTGAAAATGAATTCGACGAATCACTCTCCTTACGCTGGCGGAGATCTCCTTGAGTCATACTCTGACGACACCTTCGTTTATAAATACTCTTTGGATCAACAACTCGCATAGCTCACCGTAAATTCTCGCTAATAGCTTCCCATCCAGACAGTAAGCATGAGCAAGAAATAGCAATTTCATTCCTCACTAAACAGTCTTCTCTTATCCACATAGTTGGCTGACATTGTTTTGTGGATTGATTAAATTGTGGTGTCTTTGTTCTTTCGCAGGTATTTCTTTGCGACGTCTTAATATAAACAGAGAGGATGGTGTTGATAAAATGGCGACCCTGTTGCCTGGTGGAACTTACAATTAGATGATTGGTTAAAATATATGTATTCCAAACTAACCGCCATTTATAGAAAATATAGAAATAATTACACGTGGAAATTATTTGTTTTTTTTTTAACTTTGAAGCTTCAACTTTAAGATGTCCACAGATATTACGTCATCGAAAGTTTTTTTATAGAGCGGTAAATTTGTGGGTTTTCCTCTTTCACCTTTGAATCGTGTACTTTTATAAGGTCACAGATACTTCATAATCAAAGTTTAGGTCTCCGGTGATAGTATTCGTGTTATTTCTCCTTCTTCTTCTGCCCCTGAACTTTGACTCGTTTGTGGCGATTTTACTCTCCGAAGTTTAGTCATTGCGCTGAATTTTAGGAAAATTTCCGTCTTCAATTTTTGACTCCAAACCTTAAGATGTTTGTGATTATTTCAAGGATTTTATAGAGCTGAAAACATTGAACTCAATGTGTTACGCGAGTGTTTTCGTAGTTTGAATTGGTCTTTTTAAGCGGAATCCTGCCTTTCAGAGATTTAACGATTGAACAAAGATTTCTCTAATGATTGCGTAGAAATTAAAATATCAGTGAATACCCATTCCCTGATTTAAATGAAAAATTGCGGTGAATTTTCGTGGTCATTGGTATTAAAATTGCTTCGATATCTTGGTACTTTCTCACAAGGGCTCCCACCGGGAATCGAATCTGAAATAACCGTCATTGTTATGCTCTATTGTCTCTTCTAATGTCGTTTTTGGATTTTTGGTATAGTATCAACTTATATTTATTTGTTCGACATTGATTTCCACCAATGATCTTGCAATAGGACAACGTTTAATGGTAATTTTGTCATAAGGTTTGTATTCAAACCCTTATTCTCAATCAGCATGCAAAAGAAAGTTAAATCCATTGAAAAAGATTCCGTAGTAGATAATAAAAATCTCCTCTTCATTCTTAGAATCAACGTTTCTACGGTTTTACTGTTTTACTTTACCTGCATCGTGTATCCTCATTTGTAGATCTCAGATATGCAGAATTCCTTGCGTTTATTCCTTAATTTAACGTTTTAATGCAAACGAAGCATCTCTCGCCACCGAGAGAAAAAGTTCAAACGCGAATCGGCCGTATTTGCAGTTTCTATCCGCCCGATCTCCCCGGCTCCACCGCTCGGAATCGCTAACTTTAGTATTTAAACCCGAAATATTTCTCCTTTTTCCTGCCCTACTTTCGATAATCCACCCGGGATCCTTGGGCGCCATCCGTGCACATATTTCGTACCAGATGCTATCTTCGCCGGCAACTTTGATCGAAGGGGCCAAAACTTGGAGCTGCTAAATTCGTTCCAGATTAGAGATCGCACGACAATTTAGGCAGATCGCTCGCGATTAAATTATAATGAAGTTTGGGAAGACGATCTCCGCTCTCATACGGAAGGAATTATCGGAGGTCTCGGAATGAATGCCTCTTCTCTAACTGCGCGTTCACCTGCCCGAGTGGCCCTTAAATCCCGCCGAGGTTGTCCCATAACCCAAGGACGCTCCCCTGTGACGTTTGCTCAATGCTGTTTGCCCACGCATTAATGTTACCCTTTGGTCTCGGTTGGGGTGGTAAGACGCTCCGTTACTCCTCCTTGGTACAACACGCCCCCTATGTCCCTCGCCAACCCCTGCTCGATGAAAGGGAACGCAATCTCGAATAGAGGATTGAATATGAATTTTTACTCTCTGCGGGGGTTTGCGGAGGGGTGCTCACGACGGATGGTGAATACGAGATAGATAACATCCAACCCCCCCTACACAGCCATAACGGCTTACGGTCATAAGTTGCCGCGTTTTTCATTGTCCTCTCGGGAAAATTTGTCTCTTTGCTTGGGAGGATTGCTTGAATTAATCATGAGTTTAGGTTTTGATTAAATACGCAATTCCGATATTAATGCTTTAAATATACCCTAGAAACCATAATGTTTGCTTTGAAAGCATTTAAGGGGATGGAAGTCTTTACAATGAGACACTTCCTAACTTTCCACGGGGTACTTTTATTTTGCTACCGGTTTCGTAAGAGGACTTACATCTTCAGGCTTTTTTTACATCTTCATAAGTCCTGATCAAAGCAAAATTGTGAAGACACTGTTCTTGGGTATTCTAAAGTAATTTTAAAAACGTTTTGCTTACAATTATCAGTTTTCTTGAATTTCGTAAAATACAATCTAAAACTTATATTTTTAACCCGTACTTGATGTAAGGTATTATGATCTTTACTATCACCATACTCCCATGAAAAAGATCAAAAACAAAAGTTAATGCTATAAGATCAACTATGATGACCGGTTAAGTTTGAAACCGGTCTCCGTAATAAAACCGTTATGTGGAATTTTTTCTTAGTAATTCCCATCCTATCCTAGTTATTAAAACTTAAGGAGTGTACACATTTTTGGAGCGTTTACATACTTAATATATTTCCAGTAAAGGCATTGAAAAAGTTTATACTGCGAGACAATTTTTGCGAGTTTAGTCAGAGCTTTTTTCTATTGGTAGTTCTCGAAAAATTTACGATGAATATGAAACTTTTGGAGGACTCTCTGTCTCTCTCTTTGGATCTTTCTTATCTGTTGCTAATAGTTCATCTTATCCTGGCTTAGCTCAAATATAAACTGACATGTTGTAGAACTCTCTTACCCTTTAAGTCACCTTGGTATTTCTTTGATGTCACATTCTATTTTCAGTTAATGCCACTCGAGAAAGTTCTCGTTCCATTCCGATTTGTTTGTTGCTCATTCGGTCTTTTGTGATCCCACTTCATTTCTGATCTCAACTTTCTCTTTTATATTACTCGTCCTATTCCACCCACAGGTTATTAAGTATTGAGAGACCTTCTAGGTCTTTGAGCATCACGCGTAATATCTCCTCATATATTATTTTTCTTTGCCATTGAAATTGAGAGAAGGTGTTTTTTGTTTTATTGTTTCTTATCTTAGGAATGCAATTTTTAAAAGGAGTATATATTACATTTAAAAAATTGAAATTCCTCCAGATATCGCTTTAAAAATTCATTCGTGTAGTATCTTGGTACTTTCGGTCGCCATTTGTCCACAATTATTACTGTTATTCTATATCGACATAGTTACCCTTTAAACCACCTTTAAAAAAGGAATTTCAGATGCGATTTGTTCTAGAAATTTTTCTCTAATCGTCCTCGCAGTATTAGAACGGCCTATATAACAGGGAGAAAGCATAATCTAGGCTATTTCATCCAAGAAGGTCCTTTATTAAGTAAATACTCTATCTTCTGATGAACCTCATACTGCATCATAATTCATCTGAATTACGCTCACTACCAGTTTGAATTATATTTTTTGTTACAAAATATTGTCGATAGAGTTTATAAAGTGTTGCTTAAATTGAACTAAAAGTAAAATTCAGGCCTTCCTGGAAGATTTCGTAAGTCATCTCTAAATTTTAAGAAAGTACACATTTTAAGGTGAAAAAAAAATAAATACAATTGAAAATAAACAGTGAAATAAAACGGGGATACAATTATAGCGCCACACAAGTAGAGGATTCATAAGATGGAAAACTAACAATAAATTTATTTTAAACACGCTTCAACATCAATTAAAGAAAGCAGCCATTCCTTCAGGCTATGAATAATCACTCTCCCATGGCACATATATATAGAAATATCTTTTGGTAACAATGAGAGTTTTTAAGATATATCTACGGAAGTGAGAAGGTCGGACGTAGAACCATGAAGACTAGGTATACTACAAATTTTACGGATATCCGCCTCACTTCGATTTCTGTTTCGTATCATTAGAAATGCACTTACATGTATGCGAATGGCCCTTCCAACTGTGGGCGTTAGAGGCGATGATGGTGTCCTGCATCGCGACGCCATTAAATCAAAGCACCGCGCACCCTTTGTGCGTGCGAGCAGACGGTGTCATCGCGATGCAGCCACAACCCTCCCGCACCCTCTCCGGGATTACTATTCTGGCCGCTGGCGTAAGCCCTCGGATTGCTAACTCTCCCTTTCGAACGCTCTTCCGTTCTTTCTGGGTTACAGACCTTCGGCTCCTCCTTGGCTCTCGACCAAACACTCCTTTTCTTACGACCCTCTCTCTCCGCCCATTCCTCTTCCATCTATTCATCTTCCGCCTGTTTTGTGCTCTCCTCCCCGATTCTCCCATCGAACTGTCTGCTACGCTTTTTTACTGGTTTTTACCACTATGAACCAGGGCCGGCTCATGACTTTCAGCCCTCCTGAAGCGGAATATTTCTGGCTGCCAGGGCCATAGTCACGGCGTAATATTGTCAGAAGTAAACTAATTCCTGGATATTTTTCATGCAAATATTTCGATAGCTGATCACTTTGCGCCTTTTCTGATGTAGGCCATCTTTCGGGAATTGAATCCCGTACTTCTGTCAGCAAATACGATCGCGTAACCCTCTTTGATATGCCTATCTATCTACTTTAAGGCTAGATGTTTTTTTGTTAAATATTCCGACTAATTCATTCTCTCCATCACCAAGATATGTTGCACTAAATGTACGCCTTACTGCTCCGAAGTAACTGGGTTACCCCTCAATATTTTCCGCATATTTGAGGCTTAATTACTTAGTATAATGACTACATTATTATTCATGTATTAATTGGATTAGAATATGCATTGAAAAAGTACTTCCTGGCTAAAATATTTTTCAGATTATATTTAAAGCTTATTCAAGTGGAGCAGTAAATAATAATGCTCACACAAACTATTCTTGTAGGGAAAATGTAGTTTCCTCAACTGTTTTCAATAAAAATTAGGAAAAATATAATCATATTGATAAATAATTAAAAACAATTGACATTGCTATGCTTTTAGGAAGAGATACGTAGAAGGATTAAATTACATAAAATATATTCATTAGAAAAAGAAAGTAGAAATGATGTTGGGATAAACCTACTTTGCCCAAGGGTTAATTATCAGTTATGAATACTGCCTTTTTTTGAACTGTTTTATATATGAAATTAGGTCGCAAAAATAATAAATAAAATTTGTGGGATGAAACCTATGAAAACAACGGAATTTCTCACCCAATATTTCATCGAAACATATATTTTACTCCTTATTCGGAGATACGATGTCTGAAAAATACTGGTACTTTCAAATATATTAACTAATAAATTATTTTTTGGTTTATATGAGCTCTTTATACTATTAAGCGCTTTTCTATAAGTGGCAATTTTACTGTGAAGTTCAATTGTGAAGTGCGTCATACATGAAACAAACAAGAAGCCTCCCTGAGGCTACTGCCTCACTTGTCTTACGCCGGCCCTGTCGCCCACACCCTCGGTCCTTTCATTTCGACCTGGCTCTACCATCGCACTGTCTGATCCACGTTTTATTTTTTACCTGCTCGTTACCCTGCAGCCCGATTTTTTGCACGCGTTTCATTCCGTCCAACGCAAAATGATATTCAAACTGTCCTCCCTGTGATAACCAAGGGCGTTCTAAACTTAGTCCACGCGTCGGACTTGAAAAAAATCGGCGTATCGTTTGCGCGCAGAGTTGGAAAGTCACCTTTGTTATATCTGGCTTTGATCCTCGGTTTCTCTTTCCGTCATCGTTGTTTTCGTTTCGGCATAACGGATATCTCCTTATAAATTTCGACCGTAATTATTCATTCCTGTTCGCGGGTATAAATCCATTGGAAAATATAATTTAATGTCGCCGAAACCTGGTGTCGCGGATGTATAGAATTGGAGGAAAAATAAATTACTATACCAGATTTATGACGCAAGGGTTTATGGAGGGGAAAGTTACAGCGTAATAAATAGAATAACGAAATCAATGCGTCATTGCGATAGTGGGGGATAAAAATCGGGGGCTGTAAGTACGTCATAACCAAGCATTGGATGCATTTGTTTTATTGAGATTACTAGCATAAATTTGTCAACGACGTTTTTTTAATATGGATGAATTTTACTCTTTCGTATTTTATGAATGAGGTTTGACAGTTGATGTCATTGTGAATGTTAAGTTAAAATTTGGAGTTGAACCCATGAACACTTGGCTATCAGGAAATGTTTTCAATTTAAGCTTCTTTTAAAAATAGGTTTTCCATATAATTTTGAATGATAATGAGTTCTGCTCTTGTGCATTTTATGATTGTGGTTTGACAGCTTAGATAATTTCAAAGGTGAAATCGAATTTAGAAATCGAACCAAGGACCATTTTATCCCGAACACGTAACGAAGTTGGCTATGAAAGGACACGCATTAATTTTATTTGGAATAAAAATACCGGCCTTTTTTGATGAAACGATCAAGGGTCATAAAATCGCTCGTAGTAATAGATGATCAAATTTTCGTGTCTTTCATTCGAAACAATAAAGCCTAACGGTATGATACCGCCACCAGACAGAAATAAACAACGAGGAAAGAAAATATATTGCGTAAGTTATACAAACCGTGCTCTCTCCTTTCGCCCCATCGATATTAATTATATTCCAAGCTTGAAGGATCTATTTACGCCTTGGAGAACCAAGCCCTGCCAGTCGCTAATTTGTCCTAGGTGTGGAAAAGTTTCTCTATCCGAACCCTTCGTTTTCGAACCCACTCTTTGAGGCGGTCATTTTAGCGAGAGGGCCAAGCAATTCGCGAAGTAACGCTACTCGGCTATTAAGACGCGCGAGTACGCTATTTTCCTCTACATTCCCGCAATGTCGGAGGCACTTTTCGAAAGGCTTTGGCGGCGGGACAAGTGGATGGAAGCGGAGGGAAGGAAGTGGTGGAGGACGCCTTATGTTCGTCGGGTGCACTCAGTTGTAACGGCTTCTTTAAGCCTCGGAACTTCCGGTCTAGAAGCGGAGGGAATTAGATAACAAGTTGAGGAGGGAATTCAAGGAAAAAAATGGGAGCCGAATTAATGGCGGAGGATCTTCCTTCCTTTAGGAACTCTTCCCGGGGTGGTTTTGATCTAGCGGCTGTTATCTCAACAGCCACACGCGTCTATGTTACATCTGACCGTTGCCTTTGGGGAATTGCCGTTCGTCCACTGGCGAACAATTACGTCTCCTTAATGCTTGTCTTTTGTTTCGAAGCCGACCAGAATTGCGTCCCGGCTAGGAGGGCTCTTCCTAGAAAATAGGCAATTAAGTAGTATTTAGTTGTCGATGGTGGAGGTCTCTAGTGCGGATGTTTTGATACGACGAATGGACTCCATTGGGATTAGTTTCCTTTTATATGGGCAAAGACTTCCTCGTTCTTTTAATTCCACCGCAATATTACGTCCTGCTTCCCATTAAGGGTTGAAATTTCCCGATCTGACGTGTTTCATTGTAGGAGAAATATAACATTGTCTTACCAAAATCGTTGTTCAGAGACGTTGAATGCAAGCACGATTAAGAATTTTGTTCCGTTTATGGATGATGTTAAGTTCCCTTCCAATTAAGCTTTTATTAAAGGAACATTACGAACATACATTTCGTATGTCGTTGAGAATGTTTGCGTATCCCTTAAGTATCGCTTTGTGCATGAGGTATCTTAATGTTTCCATGTTTTCCATGTCCATGTGATAATCTTAAACTGCCAATAATAAAGTCTTCGTTAAACGAAAAAATTTTGAAATACCATCTCTAAATAGGAGCCAAAATATATCACATTATCGATTTCTTTAGTAAGGTATGAAAATTTTTTTCGTACTAAATATAGTTTCAATTTAATATATATTACATTTTCAAAGTGGTACTATTGAGTAGTGGTAGTGAGGTAGTACTTTCAGGAAGATCTTATGCGACTAACAAAGAAATTGCTAATTTATTGGAGAGAAATACATAATTTTCTGTAGTCAAACTTAACAATGTACTGCGTTAAATATTGCGATCTAGTTGAATAGTTATTCCTGATTTACGCTTGTGTTAAATATCAAGTCTTTTTGAATGACATCGACATAAAGTAACTATTTCAATAATTATTGACTAATCTTATCAGGGCATTACTTTGCTGATATCTGGAAATGGGAAATCTTTACTGCTGATCAGTCTTTAATTCGAGTTATTGGCAGGGATAGACAATCAATTTGAACTGCATAGAGATAACAGTCATATAGCTTGAGAGGAATGGAAAATAACCGAAATTTAGATTTTTGAATTCTTTTCGATTTCTATAATATAGATTTACGTAGAGTTACCCATTACTTATTCATACCCTCAGGGGGCATATGTTTTTGGCCCGAGGTATGTTTACCTTGGAGGAGCCGAATTGAAGCATTAAAATCCAGCGGATTAAGCCAGAGGAGTGGAAATTCTCGGATTAGCCGCATACGTTGCGAGGGTAAGGCGGCGGAGTGCGGGCGGAGTTAAACATGTTTGGAGTGTCTGCCCGTGCTTCTGGGACTCATAAAGCGGCCGTCATATCGAATTTTCGGAACGCCTGTTAGTTGCAATAGTGAGGAAAGCCGAGGCCGCCGGAATTCGCCCTCCGCCGTTCTTGGCCACAGATCCGCGCACGCATGTACCGCCACAGAGAGAGAGAGATGTACCAAATTCCGGCGATCTTTCAGTCCGTTTCCCGGCGCCAGCGACGCCGGAAAACAGCAGGACCGGGGCCCTCGGCCTGTGGTTCCCGAAATCAGTCCCATTTGTGCGTGCGGACGCGACCTCAGAAATACGATCTCCAATTGAAGCGGGCGTCGATGAGATTTTATCAGATGCTCATCGCCCGCTTATGAATGCGAGGTATCTCTCGCCCGAATCGATTGCTGGCCGTTGACGTTCATGGTCGCTAGAGGGGGTTATGCTGAAAAAGAGCGGTAGGTTAATTAAGAAGGTCGGGAGCTTTTGATGGTGATATTTTTATGGGCGATGGAATGATGGAGGATTAATGTTTTGAATTTGGGTCCGAGTTACTGCAAGAGCACACTACTGACCCGGAGTGATTTTATTGTTTTAAAGATATTATCGAGAGTTTCACTGTTTTAAAATTAAATTTGCGTTCAGGATTTTTTTAACTGCTGTTGTCCTGGAAAATTGGCAGTCATCCTGAGCTCCACTGAGATAGACAAAATTTAATTTACTAAATTACTATTATAAGATTATTTAATTTAGGAAATAGGGTAAACTGATTTTGCACGGGATGGCGTGCACCCAGGAAAATCCCAAGGAAGAATAGATTTGACGGGACCGGGAATCGAACCCGGGTCTCCCGATTGCCGGTCAGGTGCTCTGTCCGTTGAGCTATCCTGCCAGAGAATTTTTCTAGGGGCAATTCGGTAGACTTTGTGGACGTAGGACCAAAAAGGTCTTCCGAATTTTTTCAATTCTATTCTTCCTCAGGGTATTCAATTTAGATAATTAATTTAGATTCTAGCCAATAAATTATTTTTTATATTTCTATAAATGATTGCATATATTTTTTGGTGTCTCAGGACCTACTTCACTCCTAATCCTTTCTAGGAAGACTTATTCCCTTGCCCCAGAACCTTTTCTCTTAATTGATCCTGTCGTAGGATTTAACCCTTTTAGACCTGATTTTTTTCTATGACGAAAAAATTATTTTTGAGTTTAGTTGATGCTTTCGTTATTCAATAAGCAATGTAATCTTATTATGAGACTCCATTGACACAGGATTAACATGAAAATTTTAAAAAAATATGCAAAATCATAAAAATAAATATTTAATTAATAAGAAAAATGTAGGATAAGCACTGAAAATGTTGTCCAATATATTGCACGTAGGGTCTGAAAGGGTTAAAGTTAAGTCTTCTTCACTGATATCTCAAAAACTTACTATAGCTATTGATGGTATGCGGCCAAGAAAATAAATCGAATTCGATATGTTGATTTGCTGGTGATTATAACTGAAATTATATCATGCGTTCAAGAAGATTTTGAAGGCTACATTGTAATTATTAAGGGATGACAGAAAATGATTCTTATAAATGTATCTTTGATAAATCTGGGATTCCATTAGTAGAATTGAAAAAATTACAATACCCTAACTATTGGTTTTTAACTAAAAAAAACTCATGTAAATGTGTATGCTTTTACGTACGATGAAACTTCTATGAAACTGCATGCCAATCCGTCGTATAGTAGGTATTACGTGGACAATTTTATTAAGAAATAATATCGCCGAGTTAGGCCTTATAGCTTACCTTCTACTTTTCAGAATAATTCTACAAATAATTCTAGATTCTATTAAAGTAATTCTTCAAATGTATTTATTTAGGTAGAAGTTAAGAAGTTTATCTTGACTAGAATTAGTATATACATAAATTATTCATTTGAAGCTACTACACGAAAAATCATTAAATGTAAAATAATCAAGAAAATCTAGTGATAAATATGGTCAAATTCTCTTAAAAGAAGTAGTTTTAATGCGGTAAACGGTGTTTTGGATTTTTTTTACCAGGCAAAGTACTTGCGGGTTAAGGAAAGTAATATTTTCGGTGGAGATTCATGTTTAATCCATTTACAGTGCCCGAAATGGAATGTTTGGCGTGGGTTAAGCTCTATTCCGCCAGGAGCGTGATTGCTTGGATTTATTGCTGGAGCTGTCAGGAGACCATAACACAGTAAATGCCTGGGCAACGCCCCGTTTATTACGAATGGCTGGAATGCATATGAAAAAAGATGCGGTGGACGGTTTCTTTTTGGAATCACACCCAGAGAGACCGCGTCGAAATTTTGCTGCTGGCGACGGACTGAGATATTTTAATCGCATTATTGTGGAAATAAAACAAACTCTTTATTCTATTTAGTAACTTTGATAACGGATTAAAAGGTTCTTATTTTAAAATATAATAATCGCATAGTAGCAAAGATTGGCGAATCCGTGTTGAGTTAATTATTTTGTTCGAATGCTGGCGAGAGACTCGCATATTCAAATTGTATCTTTTTGCAAATAGATTAAAGCCAATATTTTTTTCAATTATATGTTATTCTGATAACGAAGCTAAATATTCTAAATTTAAGGGTACAAATTATCACATTAGTAGTATATATTGGCAAAAGTGTTTCTTTAAATATTCTTTTGAATATTAAAGTTCAGTATGTTTCAGTTCTGTAGATTCTGTAGATAAATTTAGTCTCATAGGAGTTAATACGATAATATATTCGTAGTATAAATACGCTCGTGTTCACAATGGGGCTAAAGTAGCACTCTCTATCGCATTTGTTTAACAGTTTATATTTTCCAAATATTTATTAGTTGTATTCACATACGATTTTACACGTTGCCTTTCATCATTTCATGTATCATAGACTTAAATGGAAAATATTCAAAATATATTGAGCTTAAATAGATACTTAAACATAACTCAAACTTTGGCTTAGTTATTTTCGCTCTTAAAAGTGTAGAATTAAATGCGAACGGGTGTGACTTGGTAGAAAGAAATTATATTGTAAATATGGTATTGAATGATTTCCGAGGGGTTTTAATTCCTAATTATTGCTGATTCTATGGAAGCGAAACTGGTCGCTAAGATAACATTATGGATTGTTATTGATGTTACATCATCGATATATTTTGTAGAAATATGGAGTTATTATCAATGAGATCGATCTTAGTTAGAGTTGTAGTAGTGTAACCTTTTCAGGCTTCTTTCTCTCTATTTCAATTTGCGGTCATTATAATTAAAGTGGATGCCTGTTCTGAATATTAACCACTCAACGTTTAGATCTGTGCACTTTTCTGTTTCATTTAAAAATCGGGAGAAAGCCCTCAAACAGAGGGCTCAAAAATAAAAATGATTAGTAAGAGTGATTTTTTTATGAATTTAGTACTTTGATCTTACGTGGAAATTTATCGCTTGTTGTATTTTTGCTTAGTGAGGAAAGGAAGGGCAAAAATGCCTCACTCCTCATCTTGCTTAGTAAGCCCCATTTCCCCTACTAGCTCTAGGTAATTCATGCTAGAGGGGATCAAGTTCATACCGGGCTGGATTCTTTATAGACATTATTTGAATAAGCAAAAAGAAGTATTTGGAAATAAGACCAGTACTTTTTTATGCTATCTCTAATTGAGTATGATTTATGTTCGTTATACATGGAATAACTTACCCGATTATAATGATTTCCATTAATGTTATGCGGCGTAGAGTCGAGACCACGTTCCCGAACACTCGTTCTTATATATTGACTCGATTATTTTGAATTTGGTTAATATATAATATCCAAATGTTCAATCAACATTTCATTACCTAATTCACATGTCATATGCATGTACGAATTATATGTATCACCTACCAATGTTTCGAATAATGGGAGATCATAACAGCCTTTGTAAATCAATAGATATTTCTCATTTATCATAAAATGTATTCAACAATTTTGTTCATCAAAATCTGCAACTTTCTTTTTTTTATTTACTAAATGTAATTATCTGGCTATTGTAATGTTTTGTAAAAGAACATTTGTCCGTTTAATAAATATTATTATTATTATTACATTTTTGTTTTGATTGTTTTAACTAAAAACACAATTACGTAGGAATATGTTGGCTAACAAGTTAGCCAAAGATATTTATTGGTTTTATCGTAAATGTATTTCTTAGATCACTGAGGATTTGAACCCTATGCTCCTGGTATTAATGTCATTTTAAGCTCGTGAGAGTATTCGTTAATGTCGGGAGTTTCGTTGCAATTAACTGATAGAAATGTTAGGCAAACTTTTAAGTTCCTCCCATGCCCATTACGTTCCATAATTTCGCGGGCGGCGGAGCGTCGAATCTGCCCATTTTGTGATTGAGGTCGCAGTCGGTGCATTTGAGGCGGCCAACAACGCTCTGGAACCGCCCCCACCCTCCCCATTTACAGCGCCCTAGTTGAAAAGGGCGCCACCCTGCAGCGGTGGTTTTATTCGAAACATTTTCCGTTTACGCGTTTGATTTCGCAGTTTAACGTCATGAAGATCGACGCCCACGAATTCAAACGGCGAAAAAAATGACGGACAAATGCCGCGCTTGTTTCCGGGGCGATATTCAGGATTATGGCGTCAGTTTAGAGGGTGGGCTCCCTTTTGTTTGTTTTTCACGGGTGCAACGACTGCAATAAATTCGTCACCTAAAAAGGAATGCATGAAAGTCCGCGAATGTGTTACGCTGTAAATCCGATGTGTTATCAATTGATAAGGGTATCTTACGCTCCGATGCGATCGGCGGTCAATTTATTCGAAGCGTTAACATTGCTCGCTGACTAGAAATACTGGTTTTCGCGGAACAATGCTAAATAGCGTAGGAAGACTCCTAAATTGCGAGTTTCGGCCAACGCTCCCGCCCGAGATTGTTTATAGCAACGTCTCGCCGTGTGCTGAAACCCCATTGTTGTCGTTTGCACTAATTATCCTGCGGTTGAGCTGTTTGAATATCAGCTAATTCTACGCTAGGTCGAAGTTCTCTCTTTTTGTTACATAATAACTCATTTAAGTATACAAGCAGTGAGGAAGTTCTAATAAGGTTATGTGGAAATTAAAGTTAAAATTCACTAAATTTCTATATGATTTATGTTGTCTTAATATATTCAATTTTACAATGAAACAACATTAAACTCTTTGAGTCGTTCATCAGGGCTTGGCAAGGGGTACAAACACCAAAAAATAAAAATTTGGATTTTATAATTACTGACAACAAAAATTCTGTGTTGAATCTCTATGTGCCTTTATATGTTATTTCTTTGTGTTTTAAGAAGCCCCACGTGTATAAATATTTTACTGACTCTATTGGTCATATTACCCGCATTTTTGAAGGGTTAAACACAGAAGTTGTCTAATTTCGTCGATTACAGCAAATTTCACCTTTCAAAATTCTTAGACATTTAATAGGATTAATATTTCGATTTGACCGCAAATGTTTGTTGGATATTATTTTAGATAAGGGAATATATAAAAATGTATGAAATTGATATAAATAAAATAATATTGTTCTAATTATGAGGCTGGGAAAAATGAAGCTTCTATAATGCCGAAAAGTACGGGTTGTATTAAGATATGTCAATTTCGCGGGTATCAGCTAGGTACAACAGGATGAAGCAACCACGTTAAATAATATAGGGATAGGCTGTAAAATTCCATTGGAGCTTTAAAAATGATAAAATGTCCTCTTTAAGTCCACTCAGGTAACCTCGAGAGAGAAATGTATTCCCCCACTTTTCTGAATTCTCAAATTAACAGAAATTATTCAGATATTTGTTTCGTTCGAGTATGTTGCAATGGATTCATACGTAGTTTAATATTTTAGAAACGAATATCACAAGCGCACTCTAACGGCAGTTCCTGGAAACGCCACCTTTGGATGGCATACCTTTTGGAATTGGGACAGCAGTGTTTCTCCCGACACGCTTACTAAATTCCATTGCTCGTTAGGGGAGCCCGAGGTCGGGGAGATGGGACTCCACGTGCGACATAGGGAGAAAAATTTTCCGTCTGATATCGAGATTTGAGATGATTTATGTTGGGCGTGTCGTCCTACAAAGTGCCCGAGGGTCTAATTTTTTGTTTCAGGAGGTATGAACCCAAAAGATAATCCCGCATTCAGAGCAGGTTTGAAGATATGAAGTATATCAAATCCAAATACGGGGGGAATCCGGAGATAAACTGAATTTTTGGATGGGAGATTAATGCTGCAGAGAAAAAACTCGTTTGCGAGCGTTATCAATGCAAATGGTGGAGTTATCACCGTGGTGGTGTCTCCTGAGAATAAATTCTAAGATGCTGAATTGACTGTAAAAGTTCCGTTTATTTAAATCTGCTTAAAGGTATTAAAACTGCTTGGAGTATCAAAATAAATGATCTTAGCTATCTATTAACTTTGTGGTATGTATTTTATTCTTTTTACATCAAGTTTGAAGGGGTATATAAAATAGTATCAGAATCCATTGGTTATTGCCCTAGTGTTTCTCAAATCAACTTTCATTGAAGTTCTTACTGATGTATATTATGGTTTACAAACGAAACGAAAATAGAAATAGCCAAATCGAATTTGATGAAATGGGTTGCAGCCTGTAAGGTTTGATAATGAGTTGAGATTCCATTTATTATAGTAAGTATTGTATTACATCTCTGCTGATTGATTTTGTTTCCAATCAGATATATTTGAACTTATTTTCGATTTATTTCAACGTGTGCCATGTCCCATATAGGCAATTCATTTCATTTTTTCAGCACTATTTACGATCATGAATGATTCGGCAAATATCGTTTGAACTATAATGCAGTGCTTCCAGACTTACTCTCTACCGTACCCTTGTTAGCGTTCTTAGATATTGCTTCGGCTTCCACCAATTTATTGGTCTCCGTCAGGGGTCGAATCCGGGACCGCTTTTTCCAGAGGCGAACGCGATAACCACTTTGCTATCCGGAAGACCAACTGTTCTGTTGTTACTCAAACTTTGCAGGACTATAAACAGAACATATGTTGATCTTAGTCTTGGTGCAATTTAAAGAGCAGAAAATAGCAATTATCCAATTACATAATTTGCACTTTTCCTTACAAATTTCCGTGAAATATGCTTAATTACATATCCAAAAATATTTCACGCGGAACGTGCAAAATTGCTCATATAAATTCCGCTTCAATATATTGCGGGACATCAAAAGCACACCTCACACAGCGTTTCTTCAGTGTTCCCTATTATCTACGGAATAGTCGTACAAACGAACAAGTCTTGGCATTGACATTGCAATCGCTTAATCTTAAGATGGTAAGCTCATCCTCTGTTTGCAGAGGCCCTTCCATTGGCCCGTGCACAAGGGAAAGGGAGGTATTAGTAGGTGTTTCAGGTGACAGAAAGCAGCGTTGCAGATTCACGTTGGACTGCGCTCGGTCACGTCGACACGGAAAGCGAATCCTCGCTGGCCCATTCTCCGACGATGGTTATTTTGAAAACACGCTTCACTCACTGAGCATACCGCAATTCAGTTTCACGCTCAGTGAGAGAGATCCCCGTTCTGCAGACAGAAATAATTTCGGTTCGTTCAGTTACTGCGGCCGCTGGAGTTTTCTCAATCGCCGTCGTTCTGCAGACGAAAGAATTCAGAGCACAAAGGGAAAGAGTTATTAGGCTGTGCTTGGCTGCAGATGTCTTACTTTGCATGTTTTACTGTTGGCTCCCACGAGATGCGGCCATGCGATGCAATTTGTGAGGGAAATAGTATCAGGAGTAACTTATTAATTTTTCATTAGCTCAATTCAAACGCCTAATATTGTGGAATGCCATCTAAATAAAGAAATCAGCTAAATTCCTTCGTAGTTTTCCTCAAATTTGTGATTTTTGAAAGGCATGGAAATTGGTTTGCGAAAGATTAGTGGAAAACTAAGAAGGAATTTTGTTGATTTATTAACTTTTTCTTGTGTGACTAATGGGAATTCTTCATAGTGAATTAAAAAAAACGAAATATGTTTTATCTCGCACGTTAAGACATTATCCAGTAAGATTCTTTCTGCTCCCATGCTATCAAAGAATATTTTGCATTTATCTTTTGGTGTAGGAAAATACATATTTCAATAAATTTTGTCTCGGAATCATGCATGGTTGTAATGGTATGAAATCTACTGAGGTATGAGTGATGCTGAATAACAGAATCGATTGAACCTCTGTTTATGGAATACTAAGAAAAATACATTTTGAAGAGTATTTTCCTCTCACTTTCGTGGTAATTTTCCGCTTGCAAAGTAAGGAAAACTACGAGGACATGTTCCGCTAGGAGTATACTGGCTTAGTGAGGAAAATAAGGCAACCTACCTCACTCCTCATCTTGCCTAGTAAGACTCATTCTTTGCTGCTAGCTCCCGGTTTAAGAGGAAGTGAGGTTCCATCTAGACTTATGGCTGAATACTTTAAGGATTTAATCGAGTACGAAAAACTGGATTAAATTTTTGGATCGCATGGGTATAGCTAGCGACCAAAGAGCCGCATACGGCTGTTTCACCAATCCCATGCAAGCCAGTTTGCCGCAATTGTTTCGTGAAGATTAAAATCTATTTCCCACCGTTAAGTTTGACAAAGGATATTAATTTAATAATAAAACGTTATTTAAATAAATATTGTGAGGTGCGAACGAAAATAGAATAGACAAAAAATGGCCAACTGTTACGAAATCGTTGTTCCGATTAATTATGTGTTCATTCCAACGAGTTTTGCCTTTCCCCGTATTTTCACGCTCCGCCAAGAATGTCTAGTCCGTACACCTTCTAGAAGACTTCACCTGCTGCCCTTTTTTCCTAATTAATGGAGGTTACCTGCACTTGATCCGGACGACGGCACCTGCTCTTGCATTTTGGGATATAATTGGAGTTAAGGATGTCGTGTTGAAGTTTTGAGTTTTTAGTCGTGTAGCGTATAGCAACACAAGAGTACTTGGACTCTTATTGATTGGCATCCAAATTGTTCAATTTATCAACCTCACTTATGAATTCCCTATATTAATTTTGCTTTTTTGTTTGTATTTTTATTATATTCAGAACATATTGTCCATTATTATTCACAAAGAAATGTTTTCGCTAGTAATTAATCATTTAGGAGCTTTTTATCGCATGATTTTCGGTAACAAGTATTTTTTGAACCTTATAGTTATCACATCACACTGTAAATTTCAACTATTTATTTATATCTCATGCAATCTTTGTATCTACTTCATATTCGGCTTACCCATTTCGTTTAGACGAAAAGGTATAACCTAATTTACTTAAACTCGTATTGCTTAATATAGTTTACACATTGCATTCTTTCTCTCTTTTTTTATTTGGCATTAATTCTTATATTATCAGGTCTTGGTTAGGTTGGTTGAAGCATAGTATCTACGTAAAGTCTTAAACGTAATAATTTTATCTTCCACTACAATTTTAATTACCATATCAGACAATAAATTTCGACCCTTCTTATTCTTATGATGCAAATCTTTTATCCACCTACTCCATGAATATGCTTACCAATTCAGTTGAGGTAGAAATCTTCTGTTGCAAATTCTGTTATTTCGGCGGATACTCCTTTCGATGTTAATTTTGAATCGGAGGCCGTTGAAACTGCCTTCTTCAAGGTCAATACTTTTGAAATCCCAAATTAAGTAGGCCAAGATCGTAGCCCGCAATCTTAAAATCTGCATTAAAAATTCAACGCTGGTAAAAACCCATGCAATGAGTTGTAGCAGTTTGATGTGGAAAAAATTCGTTTCCTTAGGTGACCTCAGTGCAGGGTGCCATCGGAAAAGTGCACGTCATGGGCTATTCACTCACCTCCTTGCAAACGCACCTGTCCTCGCTCACTTCCGCTCTTCCATTCTTATCTCGACGTCCCTTCGCCCTGTTCCGCTCCGCTTTCCCCCATTTCACACGCACTCTCCCATCTCACTTTATTACAGTCCCTCCTTTCACTACTTCGCTCCTTAATGGGCGATCTGCCTCCTTTAGCAACCATAATTCCAAGTTTTAACATTATGTTCCTATTTTATCCTGCAAGCGGTCCGTTCTTCTAATCTGTTTCACCTGTTAGGATGTTGATCAATCTGTTGCCATGGTAAGACTTACCATTCGTATAATTTAATTAGTTAGGTATTTTAAAATTTCTTCTATTCATCAGCCATCCGCTACTCTCTCGTGTAACACTACGTTCTTTTGGTTTAGAGGTTTAGAAACTCCTAAAGCCGTATTTGTCGACGTTCCTCGTCTCATTCCCCGGTAGTCGGAGAAAACAAGGAAGGAATGCCGCACTTTTGAGACTCCTAAAGCGCTTTTCGAAGACAATGTCTTCATCATCAAGGGTCATAAAATACTTTTTTACCTGTATTTTGCGACCCCTGATGATGAAGACGTTGTCTTCGAATAGCTCTTTGGGTATCTCAAAGTGCAGCATTCCTTTCTTGTTTTCTCTGCCTACCGGGGAATGAGACGAGGAACGTCGACAAAGACGGCTTTTGTAGAATTCAAACTTCTAATTGTAACGTTATGTTCCAATTTTAACTCTCAAGTGGTTCTTTCGTCATATCTGTTTCACTTGTTAGGATGTTGATCAGTCAGTTGCTAGGCTACGACTTATAATTCGTATAATTTAATTAGTTAGGTATTTTAAGATGTCCTTATATACTTTTGCCCTCCACTGCAGTCTCATGTAAGGCTTTTTCACTCTTACCTTCTGAGGAGGGTGTTTTTCTGCTAAAGGATTTTTTTTCCTGATCTCTTAGCTTAGGTTTTTTATTCCACAAAGTAGTTTTCTTCTGTGTACTTTTCTAATCTATCTTTTTCTTTTGTATCTAGCATGACAACGGGTTAGATGAAAGAAAAGAGTTTGTAATCTCAATATCGTCCTGAATAAAGTCCTTTTATTATTAGTATTACTTACCACTATGTCCCAACTGAAAGTTAAACAGATTATGTAAATAGCAATATGATTAGGGATCCAGGTCTCACTTTCTGGGCAATTATTCTAACTTCTGAACTACTTTGCCGCGTCAATTCTACTTCTGTGAAAAGGGTTCTTCGTTAGCGGATAGTGAATAGTGGTGCTCCACTTCCTTGCTTCTTGCCTTTAGCTTGGGTTCGAGTCTCTGTCGTGTTGATATAGATAATTTCTTTTGGGTTATGTTTATGACTCTTAATACCTCGAAAACAAACATAAGGACATTCAAATTCTAGGAAATCTAAGTCATCTTAAAAATAGGTTTTCAGACTAACCTTATCTTAAAAAAAAAACATTTCGAAAAATAATTTATAAATGCGATGCAGTGCTATGTGACTCAAATAATTGAATACGTGAACTTCTGCGTAGGTGGTTACTTCCTTGCAATGATCTTGTTTATATTTCGTTAACTCAACTAAAAATTCCATCGCTGTAAGTCCCAGCATATTTGGTGAATGTACTTCTCTTTGAATGTTTTATCTCTTATAGGCACCTTCCTCACCGTAAGTAATGCAAGTCAATAAGGTGACGTATTTTCCTCGCCATATGACTTCAGTAACAGTTTAAAACCCTTCTATCAAAGATCATTTAGCGCTTGAATTCCAGTTTTAGAAGTTAAATTTTTGTTCTCATTATGAAATTTCCTACGTTACCTAATAGTATTTCAGGCTGAAATGTTTGAGGAAACTCAAGCAGTAGCTCTTCCTCCCGTGGAAGGTATGCTTCCTCGTACTCACTTAACTCCTTATAAACATTTACCTTAATTTCTCACTCATATTTCTGCTAATTCCACTCGCTCAATACAAGCGCTCGTCTCGAGGAAATTCCCAAAGGAATCTCCGACATTCCCCGTAAACGATTCCAGTCTTAATTCCATTTCGCCGACGAATTTATATCTGCCACTCTTTACTTTCTTCGTGGCCCTTCTTTCCTTTCTCTTCCTCCTTGCCATAAATGCCAAATCCTACGCCCTCCCAACTCTCCTTTTTTATTATTTCGTCTTAATTTCCCTCCGCCGTTTTCATTCGTGCCACGTTGTTAAGGATTATTATTTTTCATTAAGATGAAGTGCGTCTCGTTAATGCTTCGCTCAAAATCGCTGGAATCAGTGTCTCCCCGAGAGATTTCTTTTTCTCTTTCCCAACTATTCTTCCTTCTGCCCCCGTCTATTCTTTCACATCTGCACAACCTCTTGAGTCCATATTCTGCTTATCTTTGGCGCTCGGTTACTCTTACGCAGCAGATATCAAAAATGTCATTTCCCACACTCAAATCGCTATCATCTGCACTATTCAGTGAATACAGTAAAAGAAGAGGCAGCCATGCTACGTGTTTCATTATACCTTAAGTTAGAGATGTTATAAACTCGTTATAAACTAAATCAGAGATTTTTTAAATGTTTCGACCAATGATATTTTACAGATGCTGTCTACTTTAAAGCAATTAATAAAAAATTAACTTAAATTATTAATTTAAGGAATAAGAATACAAGATGCTGGTAAAGTATTTTTTGACTCTTTCTTTGAGAATTTGATCGGCTTTATGAAAAATTTCGGTTACAATTATTCCATCATAATTCCATATTATTATTTTTGAAGGAACATTTACTCATTGATTTATTATTAGTGTTTTCGCGGACTGTTTCGCTCCCCTTCTTTTTTAGAGTTTTCCCGCATCGTGGGTTTTCTTCGAGATAAGGATTTTTTTCCCCAAAACCAAATCTTTTACCTATTGTTCATATGTACTTAGCATTAGTATGAAACTGTGTACGTTGTTGTTCTTAGAAAGGCATACTTCTCTTTTTTCCTATTTTCTTAGTCGGAAGTTGATTTAGAATTAATTATTATAAAATTAATTATAATATCTGCAAAGGTTGGGTGGTAGGTCGTGGTGGGTTAGGTCCTTACCGGCTTAACCCCGCCAAAAGGGTTATATAAATATTATTTATATGTAATCGTGTTTTTAGTATGTACGTAGAAGAAGCCTTGTTCAAATAAAATCACCGAGACTTAATATTTGTTTTTTTTTTGTTTTGATGCTTAACGTTTAATGCTTAAAGTAACCTCTTCTGGATCCTATTATTTGTGTTTCTCTTTACCAATACTCTGCAGAGCTGACGTATTCATCTCATTATTATGTTTAATATTTAAGGTACAGCTATGTGAAAAAATCTTTAAATTCCGCGGGCTGTATAAGGTTAAGGATTAAAGTTTATTCGCACATAGCTGTACATTGATGGATTGATTTAATCTCTATTACGAGTTTACGTACATGAATGCAGAATTTTGTCGTTCGATAAGTAAAAATCAAAATTTATGTCAAGGTTATCGTTGATATTCCGATAGTTGTTCGCGTGTCGTCAAAGATCGCAGAAATGATGCCTTTTATTTTTAAAATGTGTTGGTGTATGAGTAGAAGTATAAATGGAGATGTTTGAATTCTTATTCTGTGAATACATATTTTTTCAAAGTTTTCAAAAACCTTCAAAATGCTATTGAGATCAATTATGTGAAAATCTATGACAAGGAAACGTAGGAATGAAGATTTTACTTGACCTCTTTCTCGTTTAGTAAGCTAGATTGGAATGATTCAAAAGGTTTTAATCCTAGTTTTCTTTAGAGATCCTCCCATAGGAAAACTGATTTCATAGAATGTAAAGCGAAATTTAACTTATTTTTAGTGATGACAGCTCTTCTTTCTTTCCTCGTTCATAGACTATGTAAAGAGAGGAAAACATTTCCATTGGCTGCATCGTTGTTACGGTAACGAATCCACCCAACATTTTTCCTTGTTTGGTATGACGTAGGAATAATTTGTGGAAGAATTGAGTTTAGGTCAGAGTTGGCGGAAGATTGCCTCCATAAGTTTCTCGGAAGCCCTAATTAGTAGCTTATATTCTATTTTTTACACGTACATACGTTTGTTGTTATACATTCTTATTCGTGTATTATTCCAAAACGCAGTGCTGCAGCATTATTTTATCCACCGAAATTAGTTAAATGTTGCTCAACTAGGTCGAATAAAATCCTTTTCCGACAAATAAACTTCAGGGCTAACACTTTTTGATATGCTGTTAATATTGGGCATGATGTAATTATATTTGTGAGCATTGTCGTTAATACTAAATATTCATGATGGAGGGGTCGTGTTTTATGTATGATTATCTCGAGCTAAAAACATGCGGCAAAGATTTGTGAAGTAAATGGATGATGACATCAATCCTATCGATTAATTATTCTACGATTAATATGAATAAATTATAATATTTAAACAAATGTGTTTAAGACGCTTTCACTAAAATAAATTAATCCAGAGAAATGCGATGGAATTTAAACCCCTTGGTATTCATTTCACATGCTATCTATCCTTTCTTTGCAGTCTTCTTCATCATAAAATACATATTAGAAGTAACATATTTTATCTTTAAATACATCAATATTATCACGATTAGAGCATGTATGAAAAAGGAATAAACGGTTATCTCAACAATCTTACGGAAGCATAAAGATGGAGGATGCACAACAATTCAACATTGCAAGTCTAGTCGAATGAATGGAACAAATAAAACCAAACTGAATTGTATGATATAAACTTTAATTCCTCTTAGAAAATTTCAGTGGATAAAATCAGTGGAAATATATAAATTGTAATATCATTTTCAATGAAATAAATTCCTTATACGTGAGATAAAGGTCATAGCTTTTACTATAAATTGAAAATGACACGAACGTCATAAACTATCTATTAGAAATCATAAATCACATTGCAGTTGTGCAAATCTTATTTAAATATAAATATGGTTTGCAATATAAGTATTGATGAAGTATAACAGTAAATATTGGTATTGTAAATATCTTATTGTGACAATTTAAATACCGCTCCCAATTTCAAATAATATTTCCGTGCACGTCAACCGCTCCCGACGAAACTTTCCAAAAAACCGACTCGATTGACATCCAGTTGAAAAGCGACCAATCAAACGTTAGCGGTAATTTAACAAGCGAAATAATCGGAGCCATTGGAAAAGTGATACAACCCATGACGTACGTTTTTCTCTGGTCGTCCGTGTCTGCATCGCCACATTTAAAAGGCCCATTATTCGTTTCCAGAGTTCTTTGTCTCATAGAACATTGATGGAATGAATTTTGATTCCGTATTCGAGGCTCGTGGTTTTCCCCCATCCCTTTCGCCTCGGCGGTCCGAAGCGAAAGTTGTCGAAATTCGCCAATAAATGGCCAATCGATACATTCATCCCTCGATATTGACCGATTCAATGGAAATGGAATTTCTCCCGGTTTTAAGTCGTGTTGGGATCGTATCGCTATGTCATGCGGGCCCCGATAATGGTAATAAGTAATATAAAAGAAGCCAATCAATCGGCCATTTTATGGCTGCCTTCACGCCATAAGCGACTCCGTTCGCCCCTTCCCATGCCTTATTAAAGAGCTAAATTTAAAGGAAACAGAATTTCGTTAGAGCAGTGTTATTCAAGATTACAAAACTGTAATTCATACAAAGGCCTCCATTACGATATCAACCTCTATGCGTATGTACATGCTATCGACCGTAAAACAACCAATAACTTTATTTCTCTCCTTACTGACTCAGTTTAAAAGCGAACAACGAATAAAAACTGATGTTTCGATTTCTCATCGAATTGAAGTAGTTTCAAAAATGTTTCTCCACGGTAATCTATTTCTCAAATAAAATGATATTTTTTTCTTACCATTATTGCTACCTTAGGTGTGGTATACCAATCTCACTGCTTTCGATGTAAAATCAACCGTAGTTTTCTGCTAAGCCAACCATAGTCCTGAAAAAAATGGGTCCTAAGTAAGATAATGGTATGTTACGTAATACCCATGATTATATTTAGTTATTATGTGAGCATTTTATAAGAATTATGTAATAAAACGTGAAAAAATTAGCCGATTCCATCCGAATCAGCAGTTTCCAAGAATTATATGCTCTTAATTGTTCATTATATTAGCTCATTATCATAATTTATGATGCATCTAATCGTTAATTTCTCACATATGGAATAAATTCTTTATTTCGGCGAAATTGAGACTTGAGAGTGTTACATTCAACTCGCGATGGGATATTCTTCGATGTTATTTAACATTCCGTACAGTTCATAGCGACTTATTATTTTTCAAACTGAATTTGCCAGTATAAAAATTAATATGAATTTGAAATCTAACTTACGGCATAGGGGATTAAAAGGTTTGTTGTGAATATGAGACTAGCAAAAGTTACTAACAACCATAAATAATGTTTTGTATTTTCTTTAAGTGTGACAGAGCGAATATGTGTGTCTAATTAATGAAAACTTGCAGAGTAAAATTTAGTACATTCAGGCCTCTGGATTTAGGTAGTGCGTTCTTTGGATTTATTCTATACTGAACTCGGCACCCCTAACGTTGCAGCTCCGAGGAGCTGATCAATCCCCGCAACCCAGCATCCCTAACACATGGAACTTTCCCTATCCTCCATCTCTCTCCAGCCGCACTGCTCCCGAACGTTTTGCTGCCACTCAATCCCGCTCCCGACACTTCGTCTCTATTCATAATTCACGCACCTTTCTCCCGCCCTAATTCACCCCTTTCTCCCCCGTGCTGCCATCTTACGGCGCCCCCACCGCACCACTCCACGTCGGAGGATCCTTGTTAAAACCCCGGGAGCGACCATGGGAAGCCCTTCCTGTCGCCTCTCGATTCGCTCGCTCAAAGGCGATTAAGCCCGCCTTCTCGTGTTCCTTTCGGAAGTCCGCGAGAAGACGTTCGTCTCACGGTGAAGACGGGATATTGTGTCTCGACATCCCTTAAAGCATCGCCGATGTGTGTTCCGCCTAAGACCCATTACACGCCCAAATCACATCCCCCGAATTTTTTCTCCCGCCTTCGCGGAATTGAATCCCCCGAGGGGCAGGCGGTTGGATGCAATTTACAGCCCCGAAGTTTATTTACCCCTATTTGTTATCTTTCCCATTTCAGCCTTAAAGCCGATGTGTTAAGTGAACTCATCTTCGCTCTAATGAAATACTAGGCGGGTTTAATTAAACGCTCTCCAACTAGTCGACTAATTCCGGGAACATCGGCAGGGGTGCGCTAACCTGTATTGTTCATCGCGCTTCAATTACCTTTGCGGGCGGACCCTATTACTTTATCAAGACCGTTGAATATGGGGCACAAAAACCGCATCCGCAATTTATAAACTCAAGAGGGACTCGTTCGGAATGGTTTGAATAAAAGCGGCGCAAACATTGAGGGCAGTATGGTTAATATTTGCTCCTGATTCATTACACTCCTGGCGAAATTGCTATAAAAGGCCCTTCCAAAATTTGTCTCATAAAAGTCATGTATAATCGCACAAAGAGACGGTCTTAAGTCAGTTGAGCTGTATAGTTTAGGAACAAAACCAATTATCTTTTAAGAAAAATGATTAATCCTTCACATTGCAAAAGTAATATTTCCAGTGATAAGGTCACAAGTAGATTATCATTAAGGGATTGGCATTAATGGATATATCAAGTAAAAGATAATCTAATTTTTAGATATATTTTTAATACCTAACTTTCCGCTAAAAAGGTCATGCATTAATATAGCACATGTCAGGATCAATAAAAACGTAATTGAAGCACATAATAACTATTATATAAAATTCGTAAGAAATACTTTCACGGAAATTTTAAAAAATGTCATCTCGTGAATGGACGTTATTGATGAACCTTTGATTTGAATGAAACCCTAAACGAACTTCATTACTCCTGAAAGGCTTCGATGAAATCCTTTAGCATACATATTTTCCACATTTTTTATTAAGGTATCGAAAGTACCTTCTAAATTTTGAATTAAGTGGAACTTGGACACACTTATTGATATTATTACATACACATTCGAAAAAACTCTGTTGTTATGCACGTTCGATAAATTCTGGGAAGTCGTCGAACGATCATCTTTGCCCTAACCGGGAAAATAAGTTACTAACAGAGATCACTGAGGTCTAACCGACTGACTAAAGATGTGACTTAAAATTTACTCTGTAGTAAACTAGTTAAGCATAATTCTTCTTTGAGTTCTGCCTCTTCCAAATGGGCGTTCTCTTTAACCTTATCTTACCTAATGACTCAGATTCTCATCAGGAAGCCAACTTTAACCTAAAAACAGTTTCACCGTATTTAATCAACATTTAGTATCAATTTATGAAATCTTTTCTCATTTGAATAGAGAATCGTGACTCATGAATGATTCACTTGGTTGATTATAACTATACTTTGTTAATATTCGTCTTATTCAATGCATTTATATTTCTTTTATTAAAATCTAATATTTTAACCTTAACTTGGCGATAGCTTCTTATAATATAGGAGATAGAAAATGTGTAGTATTGGGTAAAAATGATAATTATAATAATTTGTTCAGCACATACAGTAGCCCTTAGAAAATTCTATTCTATAGTAAATTGAACGCATAGCACAAGAAAATAAAAGGAGAGAATCGGTAAACGTAAAAAATATAAAAAAATATCTAAGAGCACACATTAATTATAAAATAAATAAATAAAAATTTGTTAAACATTGAATAAACTTTCTTTCTATTTAAAAATGTTATCGTAGTGCCTCTATTACTCTGTTCTATATTTGGTCGTTAAGAAATTTAACTTCGTAGAACAAATGCTGATGACATTAAATTAATTCGACCGGAGTTCTTAGTAAATTAGTTTCATATGTCAAAAAAATTGGCTCCGTGCGCAGTCACTCGCCTCTGAATCTGTTTTAACCATATTTCGCATCCTCGAGTATGGTCTTCCGGTTCGGAAATGCGAGAAGGGCGATGTCAAAAGTGAAGAGACGATGGAGTGATAGAGGGGATAAGGAAATAAGAAGTGGGGAAGAGGTTGATCCGATTCACCAGCAGGAAACATGATTAGATTCTTATGTAAATAATATATGGGATAAAAATGTGAGATAAACTAAATGTCGTTTGGATATCAAAATAAAAACTGTAGGGTCTCCTTTCCTTTCCCTTGCCTAAGAAAATAACCGAATTCTGTTTTGCTATATGCTGATGATTTTTAAATGTAAATAAAATTTTCACTTTCATATGGCCGAAGGTCGTATTTATTTTACAGGATACAACTCTGGGGATAAAAAATAATACGCCGAAAGCAAACATAGCAGGGCCTATTAATTTAATTTACTTCTACTTCATACGCCGAACTATGGAATATTTCGTGGGGATTTTGCTTCTAAAATTGCTACTAAAATACTACTATTTGAAACCTTGGATCGTAAAATAAACTCCTTGAAACTTACAATAGGTATAAGTTCTATTTCGTCGATATTGACCAAACACATTACAATTTCTCAGGAGCGTAGAATTACTTTGATTTTAGATGATTTTCAAATTATTTTTAACTTTTAAGCTAAAAGTTGTACTAGTTCAGTTTGCTCGGAGTGAAAATGAAGTCTGTAATTTTCGATAAATTTGTAAATAAATATTGTCGATATTCTTTTCGTCAAAATTTAGTCGAAAATCATTAGATCATTAAATCATTCTTGGAGATTATGAAACAATTATGAGAGAAATGATCTTCATATACGATTTTATAATGTATATCTTTAGCTGTTTTTGCTATTTATTATTGGTTAGATAAAAAATTATCTAACATCTTAAAATAAATCGAAACATTTCTTAGAGGCTGTCCCTGAACGCTTGTTTTATTTTAATTGAATGATTAATTCAAATTTAACTTTCATATTTGTTTCACTTAATTAGAAATACTTTCACTAATCGGTGGAGACTTTCACTGTTATTTTTGTTCTGAGTAAGTTAGTTTTTCTCTAATATTCCTAATTTTAGAACTTCCTCTTTTTCCAGCGGCATTCCCGGCATAAAAAATTTCAATGAAAAATTTTTGGAAGATGCTCATCCTAGTATCGCATGTCATTCAACGAAAGTCACCTGATACGTAAGGCGCAAGAGACAAAGAGGTACCAGATTCGAAGGGCCCTTTACACTGAATACTTTATAGTCCCGCAAGGGAAAGCATTAGTATGAGAAGTGAGAGAAAAGAAGTGCAGGGAAATAGGGGCGAGGGGAGGAAAATGGAAGAGAGCTGTTTGGCAAAAAAGCATTCTGGGAGAGAGGGTAGCTGTAAAGTGGAATGGAGGGTGGTTTTAAGGAGGAAATTCGAAAAAGGAGGCGAGGTGCAGAGAGATGAGATTTAGTACGGGGGAATTGAAGAGTAGGGGGAGAATGGTGCAGACTGGATTAAGAGGGGCGCTTTACGTGGGATGACGCAGCCGCAGACTCCTATAGGAACCGAAAACTTGAAGGTGTCGGAGACGGACCAAATCCGATGTTATAAGACAAGATTGAATCACAGAGCTAACTTCGTTTCCCCCGTACGTTGCAACTCCACATAATCTGATGCAAAATTTGTTTACATTTTGTCGAAGGTTTACTTGGCCCAATTAGCTGTTGGTACCGGCGAACGCGCTCCGGAGATAATTGGAGACAGTCTCGATTTCGCTAATTGAAAGAGTACCTTGTTGCTCCTTGGCTTTCCACGTTCTATGCGGCACGAATCTAGGTACACACAGAAAACGGAGGGATTCGACCTTTATAAGGTTTTTCTCTTTTTGAGGCCTAACTGCTTCATTAACGGACTTGGATGAAATACTGCGGAATAAGATCTCCTTCCCGTGTAACGCGGTTCGTAAGAGATTTTGAAGGAAATATTTAGTCTTTATTGCGACGTAATACTATAAGGAACGTTTGCAGCTACCGAGTGAGGGAGATGCGTTTATCTCCGAAAACGATTCCGGCAATCGAGAATGCATTTTTATCGACTTTATTTATCCTCAGAGAATATTTTTGTCCGCTGGCTCTTTTATTTTCTTGAACAGCCTCTTTATATTTTTACCTCTCAGCATGACTACGGATATTGAAAATGCGAAAAGAGGCTAATAAAATGGACAGTCCCTTACATTAATACCAACTTAAATGACATGTAATTTATTTCCTTGTTATATGATATGCTATGATGTATGAAATACATAATCGGATTTGTCTGGTTATGGAATGGCTGTCTGTGTATGTCGTGTTCATTAATAAAGGGAAATGCAAAAGCATAATGAAATAAAAAAGGGGTTAATTGGAAGAGCGGCTTTCAAAGGCTAAAATTCGCAAATGAAAAAAGACGGCGTTATTATTATTACATTCTGATGTATTTATTTTTGAACAGTATACCAATCTGCAGGTCTAACTTAATAATGATATACTCAATTGTCTTTCACTTAAATTTTTCCATTTTATTTATATGCATGTTTCAGATTGTGAATAAGGAAATTCAAAAGGAAGAAATCCCATTCTTGTTATATGATCTATAGTATACTTATTTATAAGAAATGATCGATATTAAAATATACGTGATCGTCTTTCGAGTGAAAGTTTCCTTTATTTTTGTGTACATAATAACAAATTATCTGTCAATAAATAATGGACTGCTAGAAAATGGTGTAATTTAGACTTCTAAATATCTTCCTTCATCAAGACGTTTTTACATATCTCCATTATTCATCATATTTATTTTATTGGCATTTTCTAAGATATTGAAAATTTATCTATTGTAAATACGATCAATAGTGTCGGTTTTCATCTGCTGGTATTCCATGACAATAAGAAAGAATAGCGTAACTGGTACATGTTTAATTGATATACACAATACCCCAATACAAGAAATGTCACGACCCTGGTTTCGATGCCTAGTATCATCATCAGATTATCTTATGATGATACCTGTTCGTTCTTGTTGATCTATTGTATTTTTCTATCTCAAAAAATACTTCTAATAAATCTGGATAAGAAATATTATCGGATGGTATCCATGCATTTTTGGTTCACGGAGTTATTATATCTAATAGCAATAATCGCTTTAAAGAGAACCATTCTTACTACAATGACGTTCTTAAACAGAAAATCTCTCCTCTGTGATTAAATACTTCGTAAATGAGCACTTTGCTAAAATTAATTTCCTCCATCAAATCCTAATGAAAGGTTATGGAAAAGGATTTCAACACCTGTGATTATGATTCATATAAAATGAGCTTAACCGTTGTCGGAGCATAGGAGTAATGAGAATATTAGACTACATCAAACCTATTTCGACCTCGCTAATGGGAAAGGGAGTCGTAATTAGTGCATCATTAATCCTTAATAATGTTACTCAAGGCTTCGGTGGAGATTGCAAATTTCCTGGTATATATTGCGTAACCCCTATTCACGTAGTCTTTGTTCTGTGTAAACTCTTCGTAAATACACTTCCTCTGTACGAAGAGAAATGCGCGTTTCATTCGAAGGAAACTTCCATATTACAAACTGGATTTCCCCTCGGATTTTTCGAACTACGAGACTGCATATGAGAAAGTAATAAACGTCTACCTCAGTATTAAACCGCCGACTCAAAAGAGGAAAGAAATTGACATGCAGGGCCTCACTGCTAGCTAAGCTGGTTTATATTTTTTCCTTCAGAATTCATTTAGGCTGTTTGCGAATTTTTTTGCCATTTGAGGATAGTTAACCGCAACACTTTTACGTCTGTATTTCTATGTATATATACATGATTCTCACAATGTGATTAATAGCAGGGGTTGAATGTTTGTTTCCATTAAAGTCTGTTTTAATATAATGTATTTTATATTCAAATAGGGAGACACTTAAAAAGTCCGGAAATGAATTTACTATCCATCTGTTGACATATTCAATACTATATTCGATGTGAAACATACTAATTTAAGTTTTTTCTTTTTTCAAGATGTTTCCAATTTAGCACAATGTCAAGCTTGGAGGGATATATTTTCATTTTATGATGTCTTCCATCCTCTGGAAACTGCCTCAATCCTCATCTTGTCTAATTAGCTTCATTTCTCTCTTGATAACTGATGCTTTAGGGCGTAAGGTTCCAATCGGCCTTTGGGTTGATTATTTTCATTTAGGGTAACTGAATTTTCATGCACCCTCATGACTTAACCCTCGGAATTTGACTAGCTTATGTTACAGGGTTGAAGCAGAATTACTATTAGACATTTTGATGCGTGTTTCGATAAATTCATCGAACAAGTCTAACCAAATGTTTTGTATCCTTTCTTCCAATAATAATATCAATGAATTCATTGTACTATCATGAATGAATCGCAACTACCCCAATGCAATCGCACTGATTTCGAAACAATAAAATATAATTATCACCCAGTTAAAAAAGCGTTAATTAACAGATTTTAACAGACTTTACATAAAATGTATTTTTTCGTATTATCGAAAAAATTCAATACTTCACCAATGTCAAACTATAAGGTTACCTGTTCCATATTGAAAAAGAGCAACTCATAGTACGGTTTTCAAACAACCTTCCATCATACTGATTGTATGGCCAGTTTACTAGCGAGCTTCTGGGATACCTAGCTCTTCATTTATATATCAGCTCTCTTTTTTACCTGACTCTACCGATAACAAAACTCGGAGCGTATATGAGATTCGCGGTTGGCTATGATGCGCTGGGAATAGGGTGCGAAAAACACTTATCCCCGAGGCAGCCGTCTTAGGATTCTGCACGTCAGTATGCAAGTGGTTGGCGCACCGACAATAACCCACTTCCGGCGGGTTGGTTCCGACGAGAGAGATAAGGCGAAAAATAGGTCGATTCGCAGCGCCCCCAAGGAGGAAAAATTGATAAAAAGAGGAAGAGCGGAAAGCGAAGGTGGGGCAAAGAACGTCTTAGCAATGACGTCGCGAAAATATCGGGTCATAAATTCGGGAATCTCTCCGCGCAGCCAATATGTTTCTAATACAGCGTGGAAGAAGTGTGTTAAGGCGGAGGGACGCCGTTCTGATTGTGGGCCTTGGCGTTTTGCGGGAAGAAAAGCCCTTTTGGAAGATTGATGGCCATCGCGACCCGTATGAAAATGGCGTTTGCGTGGTGAATGCCGTGGGAAGAAGTCGTGCCGCGGAGGCATTGTTCGCGGGGCTCATTTAGTGTCGCTCTGCAGGTTAACACCCCGCGGTTGGAAGTGTAGTTGAGGGAAAAAGTGGATCATGTTGTGAAAGGGTGTTTACGAGAAGTCGCGGGTTTGATGGAGCGATTTTTAGGTTTTTTTGGCCTGAACTTAGGTCATGAGAAGGGGACTTAAATCTGAAGCCCCTTGTCAGTTTATGAATGCGATACTTTAAAAAGGCGAAATTAATTTGATGTTGCCAGGTTACGATATTACTCATATACGCTTGCGTTTCTTCTCGTAAGCATCAATCTATCTATCAAACTCAAATCGTTTTGTTTTATTCAGCTGATATTCAGAAATAAATAATTCTTTGCGAATTATTTATTTCAAAGCAGTACTTAGTTCTTTATCATCCTTTCATGTATAATAAATTATGAACGAATATATTGCCATATTAGTCCATCATATTGTTTGCTCTTTTTCGTAAACATTCTACGTTTAGGAAAGACAAGTTGAAACCTTCTCTCAAATTTTCTTTGCCTACATTTCTTTTCACGGAACTGTTTTTGCCAATTATCCCTTTTATGTGAAATCCGTAAAAACTTCCAGGGTGATTTGCATATTTTTATTTTTTTAAATCCACGGAGGCGGCCGAGATATTGAGCAAAGTGAACTCCATAATGAAGGAAAAGTAGATATCTCCTTTCCTTCGTTATTTTATTTTGAATTATTGCTTGTATACGATACTATTTAGTTCAAATTAAAAGCGTTTATCTCTATTTTTAATTTAGAATCTTTTTTTTTCGCTCGGCAGAATTAGATCAGGTCAACGAAAGAAAATGCATTTTATTCTCGATAGGTTTATTTCAGTGAAATACCGCAAGGTAATAGGGATTCCTGGGATGTGGTATTTATCTAAGAATATTAATTTGCGTAACTCTTATCCTGTATCTTAATTATTAATTAGAGCTTGGACAGCGTGCTTTACCACATGCAAAACTAACCTCCGAATACCTTTATTTAAATACTTGATAATATGAGTGGAGGGTAAGTTTTTAAATATCACATGTTGTTTTATCTAGCTGAAGATGAAACTGTTTCAGAAATGTTAAAATATCCGTTTAAATTCTGGTAATAATCACAATTATCATTATTGGAACAGAGTTATTTTTCGCAGAAGTCAACTACTGTCCCAAATCCTATGTATGCTCTATAAAATGCTTTATTACTCAAAAGGTATTGTTATTATTTTAAAGATTCAGCTGTGGTTAGACATAAGTCTTGTGGAAACATGGTACATTAACATAATCAAACACAAATCTTTAAATATATAAACTCAGCACAACAGCATTACATCTCCCACTTTTCTACACATGTTACACATTTCTGAATAACACCATTCTTTTTACAAACAGAATTAGAAATTTATAATCAAACAGCACAATAAAGTCACAGTTTACAAGGATCCTTTTTAAAACCACATGTCACTTCATCCTTTAACATTTCATCACATTAAAATAGGAAATACAAAATATTACAATTCTATTTACCTAAAATAAAATTAATGTGCTCAATCTTCACTTCGTGGAAAGGTGTTATAACCATCTTGAAATAAATAATTTTATATTCTTACTAGTAAACTCCCCCGTCAAGTATCACGGGTCTTAATTTCAATTTTTCAATCAATAAGCAACATTTAAATATGTACGAATTATTGAATTCATGTATTCTTATGAACCATGAAGTTTGAAATGTAAATCAATAATAATTTAATATCGTACCTTATTTAATTGGCAATGATATATTGTCCACAAAAGTAAAACTTTATACATTTGGAATAAAATTATATATAATATAATATAATATGATATGATATGATATGATATGATATGATATGATATGATATATGATATGATATGATATGATATAATGTAATGATAAGTAATAGGGAATGCGTTGGAATGCGGTTGGTTTAATTTTTACTGGATGAATTTCGAATAAATTTGTTCATGATTAAATCTGCGAAGGCATATTCTTTCATTATAACTATGATATCAACATTGACAAAAATTTTATATTTTTAAACCTTAAAATACCATAAAATTAATACGAAAATATACTATCACCTTCAAACCGTTAATTCACCTCCTAAATTTCCAAACCTTTCTTTTAGGATAATAAATTCATCTAGGCATCTAATTTAGTGCTTAGTAAACTCTCCCGTTGGTGATGGAACTCAATGTAAATCTAATTGTGAATCTACCATGACTGAATAAGCAACTTATTCATATCCTAATTCTTTTGATGAATACTAATCAGTATAGAATTTTAAGCTAAAAATATTACCGAAATTCCGAAAAAAATGTTTCTATTAATCTCTTCGCTACTTAATGACACAGTATCGTTTATTAAATCTTTCCTATCTGTAGTATGATTATAGTGTGGGTGGCTTGGTATGGATATATTTCGTTATTCTAGATGATAATACACTATGATCTTGGGGGAAAGATTCGAGAACCTCCTCCGCTAAGTTGTTCCATTCATGCACTGTCCTGTTTTGGAAGGAGAACTTGCGCGTATCCGTCTTTTGCTGCGGTAAGGAAAATTTGTGCTTATGCTCCCTACTCGTTATATAATCAGGCTCGTGTAGCTTAGTTTTGAGCACCCAAATCGACGGGTTAACTAATAGGGAATTATACAAATATTTGCCCCGGAACAACGGGCTTTGAAAATGCGAGCGATTTTGCTATCGTTGTCTACGCCTATAATCGAAGCTTTTAACTGCACATCAAAGAGGGCGCTGCAGTGAAAGCTGCATGCGCGAAATTCGCCCATCCGTGTATTCTCTCCGCAGCTTTGAAGGCTTTCACGTGATTGATTGCAGATATTTGCCATCGACGTCGTGTATGTTTAATTAAACTTTTGATTAATGATTGATTCGCGGAGTCGTCGGCTGAATCCAAACACTCGACTCCGGATGAGATGGTGGTACGTTTGCCATCTCTCTTTCCAATCGCCAAGGAACTCCCGGGGACATTTTACTCGATAATTTCATCTCCGATCAATCATTTTGCCGGTGGTCAACACGAACGTTTGCGGAAGATATTTTGTAACATTTTCATTACTCTATATCTTTTTTACCTTTATGGGAACAGTGATTCTGTCAACATATTCACTTGATTTCCTTTCAAATTGCTTTCACTATTTAAAATATAATGAGGATTTAGAATATATATATATAAGATAATGACACAAAAAATACCTTGTTGATAACATTCACCAACTCTGTTAGTTTTGCATAAAGTTAAACTCTACCGTGTTATTATGAATTCTTTCTTTATATTGCAGCTGAATGTTCATCTTGCAATGGTATTTGACGGATTCCACGAGAAAAATGTATAAAAATGAATTTCTTTTATATCGCCTATTCACAGAATTCGAGCAATTTAGGGACTTCTCCGTATTATAATCACCGCATATAGAAAAAAATTACCTTTCTCAATTCTTTTAGAAAGCGAAATTCAGGAGAATTCGCTTGAAAATTAGTGATTGATTAATATGATATTGTATATTAACTAAAATATAGGTAAAGGAATAAATTATTACCGTTAAATCAAATTATTTTAAAGTTTCTCTCGAAGGAGAAAAAAATTTACATCATTGTAAAGGTGAGTTACGTGGTAAATAAAGGACCATCAATTGATGAAAAGTCGAGGTATAGAGCAGTTATGAATGAGCAAATTCATGCTGTCTCAATATTTTTTTAGTTTCTGCTTTTCCCCTTTATGTAAGCTCAAACCAGTAGAATTGTGCATTACTTAGGGTTTTAAACGATACAGATTCAGAATTAATTTTGTTATTTGTTTTATTCTGAAAATAAATGGTCTAGTTAAAGTTTGTTCACTATGTATTTTTTGCTTAGGGTTTTATTATTATTGCTCCAGTTTGGACAGAAGTCTGGTGGCAGCCACAAACATTTTTAATTCACCCACCCTTTCACACTTAAATTGTTGCACTTAAAACTCCTAAATGACATAATTAAATTGACAAACAGGATAAGGTCACGCTTTTAACAACGAGCATATTATAAATTTAACAATATCTTAAACAACACATCTAAAACAGCTTTTAAACGATGCATTTTTATAATAGCTTAAAACATCTAAGTTTAAAATCTTTAATTGTTTTAACCTTGTATTAAATCTTTAATTGTTTTATTATTGCCCTTGGACATGCTCAGAGTTAATTTAAATTCTTTGTAGAGAGTCAGAGAAAAAAGCCCGCCTTTGACTGCAACAAACACAATGGTGATGATGAAAATAATAGTAAAATAACTTTTATTAGGGCGATATTGAGACTGACTCTCTTCTTACATCCAACCCTTCGTCAAATAAATTTTAAGAAAAGGGATTGGTTGAAAAAAGTTCACAGATGAAAACTACCTTGCGTGCTTAAAACCTGAGATTTCATTCGGGGAAAGACATACTCCGCAGTAGGAAAAGACTCGCTAGAAGGGGGAGAATGATAAACCTGCAAAATCAAGGGAGAGTCAAGTGAATTTTTATGGAGAAAGCTGGTTAAGATAAATCTAAAAACTAAACAAAAAATGCGGAAGCATATTCATTTACAGAAATGAATATAAATGATTGGACAACAGTGAGGAACATAGTGGTTGTAAAAAGTAACTAGAAAGCAAAATGACAATAGAATTGTGCATATTAAAGAGCTCACTAGGATAACCAGACTCGTCAATACTAACTTATAAGATCAAAAAATCAATTAAATGTGCTCGTAACAGGATAATAACATAGCGAAAAGCAAATAATTGATCAGAGAGAAAGAGTGGTATAACACCCCGCTCAGTTAATTGTGGAATGAACTCTGTAACACTTCATGAAAGGATATCTTCCGTCTCACACCTTCCGTTCGAGATTTGAATTCGGATCCCCCCCAGGGTTGTTAACCTTTCAACAGTATAATCCACTCGGTTCCTACCGAACACGCATTCTTTCCAAAACGGCACAATTCACTCCGCGCCTTCCTGCGTCCGACTCCCTCAAGTTTTCCCACGTTTAATCACGCGAACCCAGAGCGTGCATCCCTATCACGGGGAAGCACGCTCGCTTCTTAGAATAAAGATCCGCCTCTCCAACGCTTTGCTAATTAAACCGATCCTGTCTCACTGATTCCATTCTGACGGACAAATCTCATGCACGGCGACAGTGCATTCCACACTTAAACTGCGATGCAGCTCTCCATTTCATGCGCTGTTCCCATTTCATTCCAGCGCACCTTCCTCTTTTTTTTCTCTCTCTCGCTCGTTTGACCTCATCCAACTTCCGTTTTTACGTTCTCTCGCTGACGCAATATTTTACTCTCTTAAACGGAGATGTCGTTTTGTTTAGGGTCCCGTTTCCATGGGAACTGTCCAACGTTAAGGCTTGTTTTAGCGCCCCCTGAAATTATGTACGGATTTGCGTTTACCCATATCGTCTCTACCGTGAGCATACGTGGACTCATATTGATTTCGTTTGCAGCGAGACGGATACCTAGTGCTCTGCATTCGTTACCGGAAAATCATCGACTTTATCTGATTCATGTGTGATATCATCACCGGATTACAAGTCGAAACGTGGTGTATCTTCATTAAGGAAAAAGCTTTTTTATGGGGAAAATTACAACCTCTATTTTTATTCTGAATGGATTTCCACATCTCGTCTCTTCTCGTGGGTTCCAGCTGGTTATTTTATAGCCTATTCACTTCTTAATGTTATCAGCGTGCTAACCTTGTAACATTGTGGTCCAGGGATCGTATCCTGACCAGCACATTTTTCTTTGCTATTGAGTTATGAATTTTCGTCAAAAGTTACTCGTTTTAGTATGTCTGTCCTATAAGACGAACCTCAAAATATCAACAGCCTATGAATTTAGATTATCATTATCTGCATAGTAATGCTGTATAGCGTATGTAAAATTTTGCCCTCTTTGTAACCTTTCTGAATAAACAAATTTTATTTTCTTCCATCTTGCAGTACTTCCTTGCGATTGCTGCAAACTATCTTTGTGTCCGTCCAATAAGATGACCCCGGATTTTGGGGGCCTTTTTATATGATTCAACTATCGCCTTATCTGCTGAGAGATACACTATATGTTTTGTTACTCTTCGCTTTGATGTATATTCGTTTTAGACTTCTCGTACTACGCTAGTGGTCTTTTTAAGTCATAGTAAGTTGGTACCCATTCCTTTGACAGAAAATAGCTGGTATAAAAGGCTCTATAGTAGCACGCTTAAGATCGAAGTTAGCGTGCACAGTGGAGAATATAAAATTATAATATAACAACTTTTAATGTACGACAGTATGATAGAATTCAAATTCCAGTAAAAATTTATAAAAGTGGACTTAAAAAAAAATGACTCTCATCGTTATCTCTGCTACTTATACTGTTTTTGTGGCAAACTAATCCATTGGTCCAGATGAAGTTAAGCCAAGACTGACTTTTTGTATGAATTTTTTGTATGAATCGCTTCCAATATAAAATTATATTAAAATCAAATGACCTAAAATTCTCGAATGGAAGCTGAATTCACAGCATTGCAACGGAGTTAATTAGTTTTATAACAACTGTTGTTTCAGTGTTGCATTTTTTGATGAAAAACCGCAGTGGCATTGGAATTTTGCTGTGGAGGATTTTCGTTCCGCGTTTTTAAATTGAAATGGGAAATTATGAATTTGATATAATTTAAATGATCCCATCGATCCTTTTGGAAAAAAATTCCGCGAAATGTATGGCTTAAATAGTTAATAAAAATTTTCTCCAACAAAATGAATATTTTAACGGCATAATTTTAATTATGATCTGAGCCCATATTTCAGATTAAAAAAACACGAAAAGATATCACTGGAAAGTATAGTGAATGCATTATAAAAATAAAACTTTGCTGTAAGTTCTATGGAAAAAAGAATTCATTGAGAACAGTTTAAACAATTTACTTTATCATCAGGAACGAGTATATAACAAGTTACAATAACAATCTCTCTTTTATAATGATTTATATCAATATTAATATTATTAAGGCACAAACTGCGAGTAGGCTCTTAGCCTGGTAGCAGTTATTATCTACCTACATACATTTGTACAAGTTATAAACATAATTTATATAAAACTAGCTGAAGAACCCGTTAATTCTCAACGGGGAATATAGAAGTAGATTAAATTCAAGTTGCCGGTCGTGCAATGGGTAAATTCCCTTTAGAATACAGTCTAAAATCCCAAGCTATTCTTATTATACAGGAAAATTCATGAGCTCGGCTCAACAATCGCATTGATCGTCAGGAGGATTGGATGTTTTCAACCTCTACAATTTTGGAAAATTCACGCGTATTTTGTCGAAATTCACGAAATTTCGATTATATTCCACGATATTCCACGATAAAAATTAGAATATTCATTTAATTTCCGTTATTTTCTTCTTATCTCGACTCTGCAAGACTTTTTTATTATTTTAATTCTTCAAAAGAAATATAGCCTGCTACCGATAAAAGTGAAGATTAGATTTATTCTTTATGGAAACCCATCTGAGCGATCTTGGTTCAAACCCAGCAAAATTATCGAATAAAATTGAGACAGTACGTCCTTTCTGGTCCCAGAAAACACGTACCTAAACTTTGCCGCGAATCTGACAGCCGGTTTATTCTAAAATCGAAGACACACGACATGCAAACGAACGTACAAACCCACAGTATTTTTGCTTTATATCATACAAGAACTTCCCTCATCCATGAGCTGGTAATCTTCTGAGTGTAATTACGCACTTGCAATTGCTGGTTACCTTCTTACAGAAAATTTCTCGTTATCCATGTAATATATCGTCCTCTTCAATCATCAGCTTTATGGACCTAAAGTCCTCGAGTATTTTTACAGGATTAAACATGAGCTCGGATTCAACAGTGGAATCGGTCGTCAGGGGGATGGGTTGTTTACAGCTTCGAATTTTCCCAAAAGTTTTCTATATTTTAACGATATTCTCGCAAATACTAATCCAAAGTAAGATTCCACGACAAAAATAAGAATCTTCATTTGATTTTCTTTCTTTCGGTGTTTGTCTCGACTCTGTACAACTATTCCTTCTAATTTAATTATTCAATAGAAATAAAGCCTGCAACCGATAAAAGTGAAGCATACGTGTATTCCTTACGAAAATCTATCTGAGCGATCTTGGTTCGAACCTAGAAAATCCTTGAAGAAAAATACGACTGTACTTCCTTCCTGATATCAGAGGACACGTATGCAAAGTTTGAGTAAAATCGGGCAAACAGTGTGGACTCCAATCCAAGACAAACAAAGAAACCCACAAACTAACCCACTGAATTTCTGCTTTATATACATAGATACATCAATGATAATTTAACAATTCCCTTAAAAGATTATATACATAAAGTATATTTACCTTACTACTAATTAGTAAATTTATAATATTATTTAAACTATTTTTACTGAATTTTTCGGGGTTCATGACAGGCCTTCTCGGTTACTATAGCGGTCACAGGGTATAACCCCACCGTACATCACCCTATCAATCAATCCCTTACTTTTTCATAGTCCTAAAATTTATACTACACATTGCATAGTATCACACAATATTATATTGACAATCAGAATAAGGTCACGCTTTTAGCAACGAACATATTATAGATTGAACCATATCTTAATACATCCAAAGCCCATATCATACTATTTATTTTTAAAATAGCTTAAAACATCAAAAAACAACAACAACTGAAAACAACAACAATTATCAAGAAGGGAATAAATGTAAAATAACAGCAAGCCAATGAAACAACAGGAATAATACTTAAAAGTAAAAATCTATAAATATTTTTTTCTGTGCAACTTATTGCAAAAAATTATTATGTAAGGAAAAGGTCATGTAAATTACGTTTAAATAAATACATACTGGTAAGCTTCTCTGAGAGTCAAATTTCCACTTCGCCATTCGTTGAAATTTACGAATAAGCAGAAGTCTCTCCTCGAGTGAAGTCACCTTTTTTATCTCCTGGCTCTCTTCCACTGGCTTAATTCGCCTCTATTTCTAAAGCTTCCACCATTTCTTTCTTTTTTCACTTCCTTTTAGCTGTTACTTGTCTTCCTCTCAGTGGCTGTCACCGTCTTGAATTTTTACAATCTTTTTGAAGAAGTGCGTACTCAAGCAACTTTTCATAAGTCTCTGTGATTGAAATACTTTGCGGCGACATTTCCTTACCTCGTATTTATTATCACATACGGTAAGAAATCTCGACCAGTATGCCATTAGGGATATTTAATGTTGGTGTGCCGATAATGTTTTGCAATTCTCCGTACATTAGCTGTTTTACATAATGATATGCAGAAACGGTTTTGATTTTCTAGATTTAACTTCGTTTGTTTTTTTATTATGGGTTCCATAAGAAATTATGTATGCTATTCATTCGTGAGAGAATTTGTGACTGTACGCAAAAGTAAATTATTTTGCTCGTTAAACTGTGCGACTTAATCCAAGGAGATTATTTTTATTTATTTAGCCCTTTTGGCGGGGTAAGGCCGGTAACGCCTCTTTACCATCCCACTTTTATTTAACTCAGTTTCTATTTGAGATCTATGACTTTACTTGATAGTTGATGGATGAAATTTGAGGATCAAATTAAAATCTTCGGAATCCCTGCAAAAATTCTCAGTGATATATTAGATAGCTGGTTAATTACTGTGAAGGTATTTAAATACGGAAGAAAAATACAAAATAGTCAGAATTGAGATAGCGAAATTGGTTTTCGCATGCCTAAACTGAAAAAAAATCGTTTCCCAGAAGGGTAAGTAGTCATTCGTCAGCCAAGGTAGCTCATCCATTCCCCCATATTTCCGTCTCGTTCCTAACACTTGTCAAACGCATCAGTTTACGACCCCTCATTTGCTTAGTTGAAATTCATTAGAAGCCAACGCCGCTCGGCAAAACAGGCCGCGCCCGTTTAAAAAATCATCTCTCTTTTTTTACGACGGGATCCCCTGCTCCCGAACGATACCACCCTGAAGATTAAAATGTAGGAACCGACTTTTAGGTCTCAATTTCGCATTTAATAAAGCCGTTTTTCCGTCTGTCAGCCATTCCCACTTCCTTCGTAATCCTTTCCCTCGACGACCTCTCCTTAAATTCGGTCCTCCGTTGTGGAATCTCCTCCTAGTCCACGAGAAAGAATCTCATTTCGCATCCCTCTTTCTCTCTCTCCTTCTCCATCTCCCCTGCATCGTCGGGAAGACTCTCTCCCATTGTCTCCCCTCCGATGGGAAATGAAGACGTAGGAAGAAACCGTTGGGAAAATGGCTCCGGGCTCTAGGGAGGGGGATATGTGAGGTGAGCCGATGGAATGAACTGCAGACGTAGTGCTGCTAGAAGAGGTCTGTTTTGAGGGCTTTTTTTAAGCCATCCCTTTTGGAATCGCCATCGACGTGTCGCTAAGCGAGTGTCTCAGCGCGGATTTAGTCTGCGTTTCTGGTCATTACTGCAACGCCTTCTATCTCTCTCTTAATGGCGCGGGGAGTTGCTACGCCGCGACCCTATTCGTGACTCAAATGCACTATCGTTAACCTCTTGTTGTGCGGAAATGATCTTCTTAAATAGTCCCATATGGTTCATTTTTATTCGGGTTTGTTTCATCTTAATGATCCATCGGTGAGTCCGTGATAAGTCGATGATATTCGGGAAAGTTGTGGTTGTTAATATAAATAACGTTTATCAAACGAAAAAAGCATGAATGAATCCGACTGGCGATTAACTTAGTGGTACTATGTGATGATACGACATTGAACAAGGGCCACTATTATTTTGGGTAACTTGAACCTATTTTATTGAATCAACTAAGCAACACATATAAAACGAACAATACGAATTAGGTCTTACTCGACTACCATCTGCAATCAAATTGTAAAAATTGTTACATTAGTATCTGAAACTTTCCATTTTATGCTGAAAGTGGTTGGTCCACTCAAGATCTTCGACACTCCTGCAAACATTCTCGATGATATACTATTGGGCAGCTGTTTGGTTACAACGAAGGAATATAAATTCAAAAGTTAGATCAAAGGTCAAAATAAAACAATATTTTACTGGTTTCATGCAAATAGTCTGTAAATAAATTATCCTTGAATTGTATTATTTTTGTGGGTTTAGATTTTTACAGTTTAATCTACTTATCCCTCTATGCTAAATAATGTATTCTGTTGGTAATTCTTTCATTTCATCAATATCTATCCTTAAATTTTCGCTCTTTATTTCGTAGAAATTCGTAAGTCATATCTTTCTGGAGCTAAAGGGCTTTGCGCTACGGTTGTTAATTTGCAAAGTATTAAAAGGGAAGGAAATTTTCCTATACCTTTCTAAGAAAACCAGACGGATTTTAAACAAAGAATCCACTTGGTAAATACTATTTTCATTAAAATAAACAGACAGATTATGTTGTCGGACCAAATAATGAAAGGAAATTTTTCCCATCGAAAGTTACAAAAGGTAAGAGACGGATAAAAATCGAATATAAACTCAGAATTAGCTGATAGAATTAAATAAGCTGAGAAGGTTTTGGTAACATTTGCGTTGTTACTTGTTTCTTAATGTTTTTTCTGCGGTAAATTCAGTAGTGTTTCTGAAAATTGTGCACCACGTACAGTTTTTGATTTTTTTTCACAGCTAATGTACATACAATAAAATATGGGAATTACGTGATAGGTTACCGAATTATTTTGAATAATTTATAATTCCATGGTTTTTTGCTTATTCCTTTGATTACATTTTTAATCATATCCCTCCAATTCTGATGGAAAACATTTAATAATACTGGCAAATATATCAAGGCATATTTTTTTATAAGGCCATGGCAAATGGAATTTATGCATCTTTATTTTATATTTATCTAAATTTTTGATACCTACAAGTTAAAACACACGATCTTCACTTATCGTTGTCATTCTCGGTCAGAATAATTTCAAAATTTTACCTAAATGTATGTGTTTATCTTTCAAAGTCAACGTAATCAGGTTTCATAATGTTCATAACGAAATTACTTGGCCTAATCAATTCCTCATATTTCTAAAAAAATTAAATCCGTAATTCTGTACAGATTCTTAGTATTCTAAAGGGTGTGTAATATCAAACGGTAATTCTCGTATAAAAATTCAATCAAAGATTTCGAGGAATCGGACAAAATTTTACTGGAGCCATCTGTTTAGGGTCGCAGATGATGGTAATTTTATAAATGTAAGCTGCAGCCGTAATTCAGCAAAGGCGGAACGAAATCCACCATCTTCAAATACCTCCATTTTTCCCATTGAGTCTAAAAAAAACATCTTACTCATCCGGAGGGCCATAAATCCAAGATGTATGCGCGAATATGCGATACCGCGTCTGAATTCGCTCTCGGGCGACCGACCTTTTGCCACGGGCTCCCAAATATTCGGATCGGCGGGGCTTTTGCAAGAGACGAAATTATTTTCATTTCGCAAAACGCGCGCCGCGAGGGAATCTCGTTTCCGTGAGGCGCACGTTTATGCACGTCTGCGGAGCGCCTCTGTTTATTTTGATGGAAAATCACTTACAAAAGAGAGATGCGACGTCAGGTGGCGCGGCGTTGTGTGTCGCTCCGCGTTTACAATGTCGCTGATCTGTGAGGGAGGCTGTTTGTTTACCTCGTGTGTATCCATGGCATCGCCCACACTCGCTATATCCAAGGGCTAATTAACCAGGCATGAAAATAAGTGGAGAATTCGGAGGTGGAGGTTTTTCAGAAATAGTTAATTAGTATTGTTTTATTACAGTGAAGTATTGGAATCAACGGTGGTTATTATTTGAGAATTACTAGTTAATGGAATTTTTTAATTAACTATGGTGTAAAGAAAGGAAAGTTGGAACACGACTGTTGAGGAATTAGAGGTTTAAAATCTCCAATAGCCGTTTTTGTCGGCGTTCCTCTTCTCATTCCCCAATATTCCGATAAAACAAGATAGGACACTCTGAGAGCATTCAATATGTATTTCGAATGCGATGCATTCATCGTCAGGAATTCACCCCTGACGATGGATGCTCTTCAAAAGTGATGTAGGTACCCTTTTTTGTTTTCTCGGAATACCGCTGATTGAGAAGAGGAACGCCGACAAAAACGGCTATTTCTGAAAAACCTACCAACTTTCACTCTCTCTTTCTTTTGAGCGTAACTTCATCCCATTCAGTCAAACATTCAGTAGCAACCCTTTAATTCTTCCAACCTAAGTGTTTTTCTTACTTTGATTTTTTTCTCTCCCCTCATCCTTACGTTTGTGTGTTGAAGCCTCATGTATTAGATTCCTCACTTAATGATATGGTAAATCACATCTAAGTCGTGGTTTTATTGAATAAATAATTTGTAACTAGCATAAGTCATCAATGTCTTGATTTGTTAGCACATAGTACCACCAAACAGCACAAGAAAGAAGATAATTCGAACTTGATAATGCTATTGAAAAGAAAGGAAAATTGCGACACGGCTGATAAGGAATTTAGAGGTTTTAAATCTCCAACAGCCGTTTTTGTCTACGTTCCTCTTCTCATTCCCCAATATTCCGAGAAAACGACATAGGACTCCGCATCTTTTGAGAGTACTCAATACGTATTTCGAATGCGATTCATTCATCGTCAGGAATTCACCCCTGACGATGGATGCTCTTCAAAAGTGATGTAGGTATCCTTTTTAGTATTCTCGGAATACCGCTGATTGAGAAGAGGAACGCCGACAAAAACGGCTATTGGAGATTTTAGACCTCTAATTGATAATGCAATGTTTACTAATTTGTCCTTATTTACATATTTAACATTTGAATATATACCACTTCGTCGTTGCAAATACTTGTAAAATGTGGGACAGTCCCTCAACGAAGGCTAGACCTAAAAACACAAAGTTTGTTATTCATATACGCTATCCTGTGATTATTCAATGGTGGAATTTTCGAGGATAAGATAGAGTGATTCTGCTTCATGTAGATTATTTGATAATCATGTCGTATGCGATGCGATGTTTTCGTGCAGTTATGCCTCATAGTTCTCTTGTTATGTAATTTTTGAAACGCGATGCAATGAGTTCCAAACACCGCAGTACAATAATGGAGATCCGAAACATGATGCTGTAGTTAAATTACGAATGGATCTTTCTCGGGTTTGTGCTGGAAATATTTATAGCGAATTGAAACGAAATATTACGTAGCGGGTTTTCATTGGCCATTATCTACGTTTGAGCATCTGAATAGCAAATTACCAAAACGATGTTGATACATCACTTCATTTCATTTTCATGCTAATATAGAGCTACATTTCAGGTTGAATTACTTTTTGCTTATTTTAAACTTAACTTGGGTCCGCTCAGTGATCTTTTTTCCATAATTGCCTCTTCAAAGCATATGCTTAGCCTCATGCACATTGTACTTCAATTCTTTCTGTAATTCTTTTGTCCGAATGCGCTAATGTTTGAAGTGTAAAAATTAATGAAATACCACGAACTTAGTTTTAAAATAACTTTCGGTAGGAGCTTGGCCCAATTTATCGACATACTTAATCATGGGACATCTAAATCAAGAGGACCTCTAGCCAAGTTTTGTGATATTTTTGATGCTGTCATTGGCTCTTTTTACGTAAGCTTTCGTATGGTACTCTAGTGTCTGAGCATCCTTTTAATTAAGTTGTCTAAAAAGAGAAAAAAATGTAAACTTTTAATAACTCTCCATATAAATCTATCATTCAGAAATATCAAAGGAATGCTCTCAAATAATCTAGTACATTTCAAAGTATTGCTTTATAGTATCTGTAGCCAATATTTTAACATTGATTCCCTATTGTCCAATGCAGATATAGAGAAGTGTATTTTAGGATCTCTATCCTTAAAAAAATATAACGTAAGGCTCTGAGAAGAAGAGCACATTTCAACTTAGGTCCAATTAGTATTTCCTGTCTCTGCTGATTTGCAAATTGATATTTTTTTTTCGTATCTAAGATGTCGTGTTTTTCATTTTTTGGCTGTCCAGTTTTTCGATTTGATTCCTGCAGGAACTATTTTCCCATTTCTATAGTTTCCTTCATCTTGCTCTCCAGCTGGTTCAGTAAATCTTGCATATCTTGCCTTCCAAAGACGAATTACAGTGAAGGTTCTTTATTTCATAAATTTTATATATCCTTATAGTTCTATATAATAAGACGAAGTCACTTACGTCTATCATAGCCAAGGAAGACACCAATATTATACAGATAAAGTAAACTGATTTTGTTGCTTTAACTAGTACTCACCAGCCAAGCGACACAAATCTCAAACAGCCATTTCTCATCGCATTGAAATGGAGGGAACTGGGGATCGAGTTCCATCTCAGCTACAAATGAGGCACTTAATCGAAGGGCGATTGAGGCGCCTCCTATCAGGAGGGCGTTGATTTGAATCCTGGCGCAGGGGATTGTGGGTAACTCCTCCAGGAATAGCCGCCCTATTCCAGCGGCGGGCTGAGCAGTTTAAGGGATTGAGGGGATGGGACTTGAGCCGTTAATCCGGATTCCGAAGGGGAGCGTAGAGGCGGGACTCGAACCCGAGACAGGAAAGGAGAAAGAGAGAGTAGCGCAAAGGCGCAGACTGGGAAAGTGAGGATGTGAATAAAAGACGGGCGCATTGTCTGCAGATACGAGCGCAAAGAGGGCGCGTCCTCGACGGTCTCTCCAAGCCCGGCTGCGAGTTCGAGGAGTTTAATAATTAGCAGAGCCGAGGATTCCTTCTCTTTTCCGAGTTGCGTTTCTTACGCAAAGCAAAAATGGCTCGTAATTGAGGGAGATGAGCAGGTCTCGCAACGATCCCGAGAGGGAATTATTCAACATCCATTTCCACGCTAAGGTATCCCGTTAACAATTGGCTAGTTGAACGTAATTGTATATGGAATTGTTTGTAATTGGCTCGAACGTGTATAATCTGATCAATAAAATTTCTCCATCCTACATTTGTATCGTTTTTTTCCCACTAAGTTCGTGATGGAAAATTAATTAATGTACGTTTCTACGTCACGGTATCCTAGAAAAAATAGGATAGTGATATATGTATGCGAAGTTTGGTTTTCGTTTGAACTTAGGTTTTTCTGGATCATCTTTCTCTCTTCGCTCATTCTTTTGTCATTGACAAATTCTTTGGAAGAAATTATTTTATGTAAATTTCTACGATAAGGTATCCTAGGATAGTGGTATATATATGGAATTGAAGAGAGCTAAACACTTTGTAATTGAGCACGATTTACCTAGGAGATAGTGATTTAGCCGGATACGGTCCTTTTAATTTTTTTAAATTAAATCATGTGGAAATTATAAAATGTTTTCTTTCTTTCATTTTGTTGCTACACGAAGTCCGGAAAACGATTATAGATTATATAAGTGATTATAGGTGCTGGCTTGGACGTATATATCTACATAGATCCATTTCCTCCTAAAAAATCCTTTTCTTTTATTTTTTCGCGAAGTTACAGGAAAGGAATTATTTTATGTACTTTTTATACTACAGTGTCATAGAAATAAATGGGAAATGCTACAGACGCGCGATTGCTTGTTGGAACATATATTGTCATACTCTCAATTTACACCCTCCACAGACAGTTGTGTCCCTTATAGACTTCTCCCTTAATTCCTGGGAGCTATTTAGTAATCTTCGTTTCGAGGTTAAAGTGACCCAGAAACTCAAAATTATCAGACAGAATTGTGATAGTTTTTATTCACTCCGTAATCATCATGCTTTTATTCAATACCGATTTAAATCCTCAATTTTGTCGTGGCAAATATATGTGTAAAATATCCTATAAAAAACATCAAATCACTCAAAATCGTGGCATAAGCTAATTAAAAGGATGTGAAATTATAAATCCAAGTTCAAATCTCTTTCCTTTCACTTGCGAATCAGTTAATGTAATAAGACCTCTGTATTCAATTTTATTATGGGTCGAAAAGGCATTGACACATTCCGGATACATTCCTGTGGGAATCAATATCCTGTTATACTGGTTTTGTCGTAACGGAAATTTTCAAGGAATCGAAACCACAGTAAAAGGGCGTGTCTAAAAATCGGGAGCCCACATGTCGAATTTCAAGTCCACCTTCCGGGATCAAAACGTATGATGCTCATTTTTAATTTCATATTAGCGCAAATGAAAGCAAACTTAAATATTTTATATAAACTCAATGAGCTCAGGCCTTACTGAGTGGAAGTTAATTTCCATGATAAAATTAATTTATTTTTACAAGTAAAAATACTTCTTCCTTTCAACCCACCATTCTTCACTACATAAAGAAAGGACAAAATATGACATTTCACGCAATGAGTCAAATTCTGATTCACCGATTATCTGGGAAAATAGTTACCAACGAGTACCTTCCAACTAACAATTCTCCCCTTCTCTTATGCACCCTCCCTCGCCATTCTACAACCCCGCCTTCAATACCTTCCCCTTCTTGTTTTCGTCCTCCTGTTCCCTTCCATTAACTCATAAGCTTTGTGTTTCCTGATTCCACAGCTGATGGCCGAACGTGCCGAAACCAGTCGTTGTTTTTAGTGCCTTTTAACTAGCGGATGTGAACCAGTTTCTTTTATTTTATTTTTACTTGAAAAAATAAATTAATTTTATCATTAAATATTTTATCCTATGTGTCCAGATTCCCGCTCATAGAAATTTAATAGCAATAAATATTGTGAGAATATCTGATCAATTCAGTTTTCATATCTATTGCAGTGTTATACTTCAAAATTAAACTGATTAAATGTGAGCTAAGCTGTAATTACCGATATATTTATCGATTTATACGCTAATATGCATGTGATTGCTAGAGGATTATTACGATGTCGTATATAGAGCATAATTTTACTTCACCATCACTTATCTGTTCATCAAATTGCTTTCAAAGAGGCGAAACCTTTTTTTCCATTTAACTGTTAAAAAAGGTAGCGTTGAACAAATATTTTTAGTGGGATGATTGCGATTGTCCTTTTTCATTTTGAATTCGTCTACTAAAGCAGTTTCCGCTAAAATACCTCCACATCCCTCCTTCACTTATGAGATGTTGGCGTTACAGCTTGTTAAGCCGCTATTATTTTTATTTTCATTAAAACCTCTCGTCTAATACGCTTCTGTTCAATTAATAAAAACATAGGGACGAAAAGATAAGACTTAATATCGCGAAATTCCGACAATAAAACGACGATAATTCTCCCTCCGAAGCGCTCGCGACCGGCTAAATTTCCTTTATTCCGCATTTTTTCAATTAAGTTTTCTCTGCAAACAACGAATAAAATTTTCGTCATTAGGCGGAACATTTCCGCCAGCTTTGTTACGTTTTCAACCTCAACGCCGCGCTTTTTTTCACAAAAAAGGACATTTCGTGATTTCCCTTTATCTTCCTCGGTGTCTATGTATGTAGTACATGAGAAATTCATGCTCGGCCATTTCCACTGCTCGTTTTATTGTTCGCCGTAATAACGTGATTCATTGTTGACCTCGGCCCCATCACTTTTATTTCCCTGCATTGTATATTTTCTTTGGTGCATATTCAATGATTCATCGCACGGCATAATTAATCAGCGCACTTGAGCCCTCTCGGATAGCCTTTGTGGAATTTATTATCCGAATGAATACATTTTTCAGGAGACTCGATGCCAAGCATTTCTCACCCTTGAATACAACCTCGCTGAACTTCGCCTAATTCATTGTATTCCGAAAGCCAGTCAAAACTGTAACGCATCTGTTATTCATCAATCTACACTTATTCATGTCTATTTAGAAAATTTAGAAGAAAACGAAATATCATCAAAGGAAGGAAAATTCTGAAATATAAACCTACAATAGCATCGCTAGCGTTACCTCATGTTATGAAACATAAATCCAGAAATCGTATTCATCTCGTCGAAAGAGTGCTCGTCCTGTATTTGAGGGATAGGAAGAAAATAATTCTTCACGGTAAATTTCAGTGGTGAGCACATTTAAAAGCCCTTACCGAATTCACTTCTCTCTAACCAAATAATTTGAGCTCTCCTCTCCGTAAATCTGATGTTAAATCTCTTTAATTTGAAAGGAAAGCTTTCAACGAATTTTGAAATTTATGAAACGTCGGTCAAAGGTTGATGGTGGAGATTATAAGTAATTTATTTTCAACTTTTTTAAAGAGCGTACTCCTCTTTTCATAATAATGTCCAGCCTGTGGGATGTTTAGTAAACGTCTAGCTACAAGAACTTTATGTGAGGAGAATTTATTGCAATCAATGTTCATATTTCATCAAAAATACATGCGTTTTTAATGGGTTATTTTTATATTTTCGTAGAAATTTTAATCTTTTCGTAGATAAAGCGTTCGTGCTTCTATATTAAAGTCACCAGGTCATAAATAAGAGTCATAAGGAGATCCATTGACGGAAATTAAATGAATAGATATGGGCAAACGTATTGATATTTAATAGTACAAACGGATATGGGGATATAAAGGAATGTATATTTTTTACCTATGTCTGTGTATTATTTATTAGGGATGTGATTCTATGTAAGTTACTAAGGTGTAAGAGATCCATTGTAATGAAATTTTTCTTGTCCACTCCATTTCAATGCTATGTATAGAAGGTATTTATCAATCCTAGAATTCTGGCTCAGTGAGAAAAGCTTGGGAAAATTACCTCACTTCTCATCTTGCCTAGTATTAGATAGTTGATGGTAGAGGGGGTGAAGATACAATTAGATTCGATTCCCTTATAACCTGATGAAAATTGTACGCTTCCATAAAGCCATTCGGTATGTTATCTCTTTAGAGACTGGATGATAGATAATGATTGATTCATTGGATATACATATCCACTAAAACTATCGATATAAATCGGTAATGAGTCTTAATTTTTATTGAAGTAGTTATTGATGTATTCTTAAAATTACTTCGACAACTTAGGTCAATTTGCACTTGGGCTCCCACCGGGAATCGAACCCGGAACCTCTTTTTGGCTTTGGTGATGTGGTCTGCATTGTTGGCTATCCGGAAACCATTTATGTAGTTCTTTTTAAAGGTGAAATACATTTGAATAAAATTGAAATGCATGGTTCATTTAAGTTAGATCGCTTATCTCGTTATGTAAAATACCTAAAACAGGGCGATGTTCGTTTCCGATTAACGATAGACAAAATATTATATTTGCAGTGACTAATACGCGGTAATTTTCCAGCATCCTGTGGAAAGTTACAGGGTCTTTGTTGTTAATGATGGCTTCCCACGATATATTTTCGTTCAGTTCACTCCTCGATTGCCGAAGTATTGTCGCGAAATATGTTACCGAGCAACAAGTATGCTATCATGTTTTGAATCAACGCCATGCATTCGCAAAATTCCATTAAAGTTCGAAATCGGGAGTTTAAGAGGTCTTTATCGTGCTATCGTGGCACGCAAACTTATAATTACTTAAGTTGTAAAGTGCTTACGGGCGAACGGCTGTTTGGCCAATGAATCCCGGCTGCAGGCGCTGCACTGGAGCGAGGAGCAAGCAGTTACGGATAGGTTAAATTTGGCGGAAAATTGCACCCCGAGAACTGCAAGACAGTGGATGAAAAATGGTTGAGAAACAGTTTTGCGAAATTCGAACGAATTTCAAAGTGCGTCCCTAGCAAGCTGTTTGGCAAATCAACAAGATTTCTGCAGCTCACCAATCAAACGGCACTTTGAGCCGTTAGGTCGTGGTTTTAGTTTATTGGGGACTAGAATGGTGTCCCTACGAACTCGTTTACATGGTGCGTTTGTTTGCTTCTCTTCTGGACTTAATTATCTGCGCAGAAAACAGTCGTTTGGAGTCTATATACGAAGGAGCCGATGTTTAGTCAATGAGTAACATTGACTCAAGTATCAAGCTTGAGATTTTCATCCCTGTAGTACGTTGAGTTCTAATGTTCAAAATAATTGCTACCGAAAAGAGAAAATTGGAGCTCATGAGTTAATTTCGAAGGCTTCTGTAATAAGTTGCTTTTATCGTGTTTCAAAATAAATGATCCCTTTGATTTATTGCCAGCTCTTCTTTGAAAGCTCCGCTTTGGAAATTGATGTAAAGTGTAATTTCATTATTTGATATCCTTACTGGTGACTTATTATATAAATGCCACTCTTAACTTATAATTCTAAATTAATAATAGAACCCAGTGTGAAATATTATGTGGCCTATGAGTAAATTTGTTCTGTTACACTCCCGTGATAAATAAGACTAGGTTCTAGAGATGGGGAATCAGTGGCCTTCAGGACACATGTGACCGTTCAATGCGTTATTTTAGTCAGTTATTTAAACAATTATTCTCTTATAAACGATTTTTTTTTAATCTTGATTATGCCCCAAGTGAAAATGTGGTGGGAAATGTTCTCTTGTAGTTTACCCAGCGAATGGATTTTTTTTTAAATTTGTAATGCCGATGTATAACTAATCAAATTTGGCAACATCTAACACAAAAATACCCTGTTAGATGGGATCAAATTTAAAATGCGTTCTTCCGATGGAAAGAGGTTGTTGGAAAACCCATACTCTAGGATGTTCAATGCGATTGGTATACTTAATCCCTAATATTTTACGTTTGTAAGTGGATTATTTCGAAGCGAAGAAAGTAAAACTACCTCACTCTTCATCTTGCCTTAAAATGCCTCATACCCAGCTTAAAAATTTTCACAGTTGATAATTAAGGTGATGAGGACTCAATCGGTTCTTGCGTTTTTTTTACTTTTTATGCATACAATAGGGGAATTTAGACTAATTCCATTTTTTATCTCATCAACACCTACGAGTATATCACATCAATACCTCGTAATATAAATCCTCGAAAGTAATGTACACAGAAATTCGGAAAAATCATTAGAGTTTAATAGCATGAATTTGTTGAGAAAAAAATGAATGAAAATTTGGAGTCAACCTCTCGTCGACAACATCTATTTCTCCGAGCCTTTTTAAACTTTAGCTCCCCAAACCAAGCAGATAAATAATAATATTAATTTTTTTCACTAACAAAAAAGATTGATACAAGCTTTGAAATTTCATCTAATAATTCGTGAAAATAAGGTATCTCAGAAGATTACAAACTTTTACAGGGATTTCCTTTAGTTTAATTCCAATTTGACCTGTATTTCGGCATACATATTAAAATAGATTTTCTTTGAAAATGCTTCGAGGATTGGAGCATAAACAAATAATAGTGAGGAAAAAAGGCGAATTACGTAAAAGTACAGCAGAAGAAGAAATAATAGTTACTTTAAATAAACTTCTATGTCACTTTGCAAAAATAGCCAGGCCTTTAGATTTCTAAGAAAAACGCTTTCATTGGGTGAGGTGTGTACAATTTTTTGAAAGTGACGAGAACAATTTAGGTGCTATATAAGAATAAAATTGCTTATACGACAGTACATTTGGTTAAGGTATTAAAAAAAAGACGGCTCTCCTTACATTATACAAAAACAAACAAGGTTTATTAACGTGCCCACCACGATTATAAAACACCCTTAAGAGCTTATATACAAAAAGATATCTAAGAGGTAGAATTTTTAGCTTATTATTAATTATTTATAAAGACGGGATATAATGATCGATTGAACAGATATTCGTACGAAATAAATATGCAATATGGAAATACTTGGTAGTTTCCGCAAGAAATTTTACTTCACGATAGGTTTCCACTCTTTCGTGTCATTTTCAACGTTAGATATTCGTTCAGTTACGCGAGTTACATTAAATTCCAGTTATTTACTTAAGGTATTGGTGTCCTACATATGAAATATTCACATTCGATCTGACGTTCGACGTCACTTAAGTCCAAAATCAAACCCCATCAGTTTCCAGGGATACATGTATTTGTGAGTTCCCACGGCCCCTCGGGAGGTGCGGCCGGGAACCCAATCGCTGGTGCATACGACGCCAGGAATAAGCGGGTAAATATTTAAGTGGCATATCTATAAAACGTGACCTTATTTCTGCAGATGCAAGATATTGCATCGGAACGACGCCTCCTGAAGGACCCATCCTCCGGGAGGCTGCGCTTCCCATCGCTCAATTTTTAACCTTCCGAAATAACCCTAAATCTTAGAGATTGGTGCAACAGCTTTAAGAGTCCTAAAGTTGATTTTAATATCATTCGGCTTTTTAAGTCTTACCCCACTTTCAGTTAGCATGCTTTATCATATTTTACGATGTTTTTTTCCTCTTATCTGGTTACTTTTTCTTTAGCGATTTTACTTCAGTATCTTTAACCTTCTAGTTGTTGAATACTTTTCTAATTTTGAATGCTGTTTTTGTTTAATTTAAACTTTAAAATTGTCACTTTTAGCTACATGCGGTTATTTTTTTCGGCTAAATAAAGTTGTTTCAAATATAATAGAATATATAATATTGTTAAATTAACATATGACTTGCTCAACTTTTTCTAAACTGATGCATTAAAGCAAAGACACCAAACTATAATTTATAAAATAATTTCTAAAGATGTGCGTAGCAGTTAAAGGGTTAAAGAAGTAAATCTGATTATTGGACCCAACCGTATGTTTTAACCTAATTCTTCACTACCATTTTTGGCATTTGAATTCAGCTATGAATTCAACATTGGATAGTTATTATTCTGTTTTAATTTGGCTCATTTAAAGTTGCTATTCTAATTGGAAAGACTGCGAGATATATTCCACACCTAACAAAGGTCCACACCGAAGGAAAGCTGCGGCTCCTAGGCGACCGAAAGATTAACGGAACCACTTCCGCATATATCATATAAGTTCGGCTTTCCTTGCCTTATCGTTCGTTAAGGGTTAAGTAGGGATCGATGTCTAATAACAAAATGTGCTTCGACCGCTGAGGTTATCTCACACATATGGGTCCCCGCCGGGAATCGAACCCGTGACCGGCTAAAATCCACGTGAACGCGTTATCAACTTGACTTTAAGGGAATGAAAGTTTAATTTTTTACAATAAAATTATTAATTTGTAAAATCCATCTGGAATCACATAGAGCTATGCTATGCAATCCGTTTTCTCAGCTTGCACAATTCATTATTCGCAGAAATCCCAAGTTAAGGGATGCACGTATTTTGTGATAGTGCATTATAAATTTCACTGATGCAGAGTTAAACTGCTACTGTGAGAAATTAGATCCATAAAATGGAATTTACGGTTCCTGTCTTATATTATTCCATGCTTTCTTGCGCGCTATCTAAAATTTAATTTAGTCAAGGTATGTTTTACGTATTTAAGGCGGTGATCATTTAACATAGGAGTTTTATCTTGAGTTACATGGCAAACATTTATCTCCAATGGATCACACTAGCTACAATACTGAATTCTAAGTCCGCCGACAATTAACTGTGCTGCATTTATCTAATTACTATTAGTTCAACATAGTTTTCAATTTATTTAACTATACAGGGAGCGTGGTGTACAAAGGGAGTAATGATTCTGTTATAAACTTAGTATAGTCTGAATTATTTTGTATTGTAGATTAATATCAAAATAATTAATTCTTTCAATTTTACAGATCACTTTTTACGATTCCAACATACCTTCATATAGGGTTAAGTTACAGGAGAAACAAAGGGGAAATTATCAAAAGTTTCACAGTAAATGAATACATCTGTGACATTGTTAGTGCACATAATAATTCAATACGCTAATAATTTCATATCGATCATGAATTATTCCCAGCCAATTGTTTACATTCATTCCTTTAGGATCATCTTGCGCCTCTCCATATAAGTAACCCGGAGGAAGGGATGGAGACACTTTGGAGATTTAGCTCCGCAGAAAAGAGCAGAAATCTGAGGATGAAACATTTCCGGGAGGGCATTTTTCAAAGAGGTCGGTTGGTTTTTCGAGTGAGGGCGGAAGGAAAGGGCGGCCGGAGGAGTGGGGCGGTCGGACAAGGGCGGATAGAGCAAGGAGTGCACTACTTTTCGCTGGCTCTCCTCGCCATCCCTAATCTCATTACGACGATTATGCCTCAGCCAGGGAATCCAATTAGTTTCTCTGCAGGAGACCCTTCATTCGCCTCCCGCCCCCTTACACATTTCTTCCGACGAAAGTAAAACTTCTTTTTGCCTCCTTTTTTCCTTCCCTTCCTTATTTATAAGGTCCCCCGTTTAATTTATCTTTATCTCCGTTTTCACTCTTATTTCACTCCGGCTATCATATTAAGAGGGTATTTTTCCTTCCCTTCGTAAATAACGCGCTTTTCCCTCCTCCATTATCGTTTCGCGAGAAGAAGTTGGGTATTTCCCTTAAGTGCTGCGACGCGCCATGCGGCCGCTGTACTCGAGTAAAAATTAAGTTGCGTCCAGAGGATGTATGTCTTTAGAAAGGGCCAAGAGGATCTAAGTTTGATGTCGTTTTAAGTTTGGAAGGGTTAATCATTTTCCTTGTTCAAGGGATTGTATCATCCCGAATTAAATGCGTCTTATTTCTAAGTGGCATGTGGCACGATTAAGTTTGTCATCATCATAGAAATCATTGCGTGATGCAAACATTTTTTACCACTAAAATATTTTAATTAAAAATAATATAAGAAAGATTATCCAAGTTTGACGTTGTTTTCTGTTTGAAAGGATTAATAATTCTCCGTGTTCAAGGGATTGTACCATATCGGATTGGGTTCGTCTCATTTCTTAATGATGGCTCGATTAAGCGAGTCATCATCATAAAAATGATTGCGTAGTACAAATCTTGCTTTCCACTTAAATATGTTCGTCCATAATACATTAAAAATATAAAGCGTTTCCACCGATGAGTATTATGTTTCACGATGACTCCATGCTGTCCTTATGAATCCATTATGTCAATGATGTGATTGCAAAGAACAAAATTAATCAGGCGTAAAATATTTCTCGAATGAAATGCGTCTTGTAACTAAATATTGACATGATTAGGTCTACAATTATCATGAAAATGATTGAGCTTTGCTTACCTTATTTACTGAAGAAATATGTACAAGTGTTTTTGGCTTCTTCTTCACTTGATGATTACGCTTATGCGTAGAAAATAGGTGTGTTCTCCTTTTTGTATGTTTGGTACTTTGCTATGTTTATTAAGTTAAAGATAACCTAGTTTTCCTAAAGAAAATTTGTTCTTGTTTCATTTCCTACCGACATAGAATACCATAAAGTTACTAGCCAGGCCGTTGAATTATGAGTATGTTGCCCCCCAATCGGATCCATACTCTTATGTGTTGCTTTACTGAATAGGATTCCACACAATTGTTGTGGTTTAATTATATCAAGGATGCATCAGTCAGAGAATAAAAATCAATTAGGCTATACGTATTTCTCAAATATCCCTCATTTCTAAATTATGGCCTACTTAGATCTGCTATCATTACCAAAGTTATTGGGCAATATTACTTTGTGTGCAACCGGAAAGGGTAATTTGATAGGCATCGAAGAAATAATGTTTCTCTTGAAGTAATTTGTATCTTTTTAGATGCAGAATAAGAGTTCACACAATTTTTACTAATGCATTGCATCAAGGATTTACTGCATTATTTCTCTCCGAATTACATAAGGTCTATAGGGTCTACAAGATCTTTATTGAGGTGAGATGGATGCTGAAAATTCTCTTCTTCCATCTAACCTTTCGTCAATGATATAGCATGCATACAAATGTTTACTAGGTAAATAGAAATGGAAATGACAACTTTAGAAGGATCGGATGTAAAAAATCCCAAGGTGATATCTTAGGAAAGAAAGATCCACAGAATGAAAACACCCTCAAAGAAGGGGGGTGTGAAAAACCTGTACAAACCTACTGATAGTACAAGCTAAAAGATGTAAAAGAAACTGTGTATGACTTGGAAATTACAAAAGCAGGACTATAACGAAATTACAACAACAATAATGAAATAAAATCAGAAAAGAGAAAAATTGTAATAGTAAACAATGAGGAAATAATAAATATGGAAAAAAATATTCAAACGAAATTTCAAACATCGTAATGCGAGGAGGAAAAAGCTTTATTAAATGATACAATATGTAAAACACCACTCTATCTAAAATCTCATATCATCGTCGAAACCTATTTTAAATAGATGAGTCAATGCTTTGATTATTACGAACTCCTAGAAAAAAACAGCTAATTCTGTGCTTGTGTGATAGGTTTTTTACTCTTCTCACCTCATTATGAAGCTTATATTTGATTCATTACTCTTGTTATCTCCTAGTATCATCATGAGCACTCTGATCTATGCTTGACGTGTATTACTCTCCTATTTCTATTCTCCTTTGTTTCTACGGTACAGTACACTATCGTTTATTTTTCTTTGATCCTTTAACTACGGCACACAGAAATTCTTTTGCTCAAACAACCGTAAATTCGCTCACATCCAAACAATTCAAACATTAAACTGCTAACAATAGACGAACAAAAGATTCCCCACTCCCCTTCACCCCGAGTAGCGAGCAATTATAATAGAATAACCGCATCCCTATAAATTACTAATCTCTTCCGCCGTTCCGCGCATGAGCCTATTCTCCGAGATGACTCGGTCCTTTTGAAAAAAGGTCCAAAATCGCTTCTGGGAGAAAAATTCCTCCAAAGGCAATTAGTTTCCTCACAGCCTCTCTCTCTCTCTCCAGAATCCGAGATGACACCTTCCCCAAAAGTCTTTCGAACCTATCTCCAAATCATAACCCCTCCCCTTTTTGGGCCATTACCCGAAAAAAGGTCCATCCTCCTCCTTGCAGCATCCACCTGCAAAAGACCTCCCCCTAAACCCTCCCTCCCCCCGGCCTCGGAGCACCATGGCACCATTTGTCCCTCCGCGTTCCCTAGCGAGCATGCCTTTTCTTCCCCCACGAGGAGTGGAATCGATAAGCAGCTGCGACTGGGAATCCAGAGAAGTCGCCCCCGCAACCCACACCCGGAGAAATCGAATAAGAGAGGGTTTTCGGGATTGGTGGCGATATTTCAATTCCTCCAGGCTCACCCCCGCGGCTGGATCGCGCCTCGCTTTTGAATTCCTTCATTTTTATTTCCCCAACCCCCCCCCCCCCCCCCCGCCGAGTTCCCGGTATCCCACTGCACATCACTCTCTCCCGTTAAATCCGCCTCCGTTCCCGGTCCCGCGGGATGGACCAGAGTCCCCTTTATAATGCCACCCCTCGATGTCATTTAAGGATTGGATGGCTGTTCCAAAACCGGGAAAAAAGGGAGCGGTAGGTTATAATCCCGCGTTTTTTCGCCCCAAGAAATTGCCACTTTAAGTAATATCTTATCTATGTTTTCTCTAAAGAGCGTTCCAGGGCTCGGACAAGGTATAAATTCGGTTCGGAATGGGTTTTCTTATAATCTCCGCCCTGTAAGTGATATGAAGTTTTCCGATTTGAGTGAGTTACCGTGTTGTTACTCGCGGCCAGTGTGTTTGGTCGTATACTATAAACGCGAGTTGGGTTCCTAAAATCGTTACTTGATGTCCGTAGATCTGAAAGGCGCTCACTTGCGTTCCCTAGTTCCTTAAAGTTAGGACTTCACATTGAAATTCGTACTTTATATTTATTCTGCGGAAACTTTTCTAAGATAAGCGTCGTTTTTATTTTCATTTAATTGTATTTCAATATATATTGTAATTGTATTTTTCATTCACTGGTAACAGTTCTGATAAGTTCTTTGATCTATTTTTAATATTTAATAGATAACAATATTAATGATAGGAAGATTTAAATAAATAAAATAATAATAATTTTTGTATGGGCCTAACTTGGTGGTATTCTATGACAAACAAAGGAGATATACTCAAAAACATTTATTTATAAGCAAACGCCATTGTACTCCAGAAAAAATGTTGTTAATTTTCTTATCTGAGTCCTAAAATTATATTTGAACTCAAATACCGCATATTCTAACGATTAATTGTGCAGATGCAACTCGTTTTCGCATCTAAAATTTCAAGTTATTCTCAGCAGATCGATTTTTTGGTTCATCAAGTGTAACTCAATTCGTATGCAATAGAAGTCTCAGAGCCACGTTTTATATCTACGTAACTGAAGCTACGCGAATGGGTTTAATAACCATTTGGACTCATTAATGTTCAGTTTTTACGAAGTGAAAAGAATAAATTAATTAGCCTGAATGAAAGATTCATTAAAATGATCAGCATGTGGCAATAGCAGAGCGCCGGATAGTTCCATTTCGAACCATTTTCATTTGCGCTTAAGGGTTCTTCGTGGATTGGGGAAGAACTGCCTTTACTGTCTGCAGAATGTGCCTCGAAGATTAATAATGAGTTTGACCTTAAGGTATACAGTAAACGCAGTTATACCCGTGAGAAAGTTGAGTGTTGAGCTCCCACCTTAGATAACCGTTCATCAGGGATCAAAGGATGTGAAAGGAAAGTCCACGAGTTCACGAGACCGTAAAATTTATGTCTTTCCTACCACTTAAGCTCATATTCATATTCCTATAGGTCTATCTTATTTACCTCAGCATTTTCTTCGTAATGATTAAGTTGATTATTTTATAAATCATTGCGAATTCCTGATTTTTAAGACAAAGATTAGCAGCTTTATTTTTGCCCATTTCTACACAAGTGTAGTTCTCTTTAATACGATAATAGCGCAAATTAATATGGTCCTTTCTAAGGTTCATGAAAAATATTACTCGTGGAAAAATCTTCGTAAATTCCTAAATCGAAAACTCATAAAATTTCAAGCATATCATTGGGGAAAGTGCAAGGATATTATGCGAAACAACCGTAGTATGCTGAGAAAACACAGATCCTTCCATCTTAACTTCTTTATTCTTCTCCTCGATACTGAAATCACAAAACCTCTACCGTATGTTATATTACAGACTAGCGTAAACATCTTTCTTGCTTAGAAAAACAGGCAATACAATAGGAATATAAATTAGTATTCACATATTTATGAAGGAACCGAATTGTTTGATTCCTTCGTAAATATAATCTATATACTATTTATAAGTATAATAATAAATTACTGTAGGTTAAAAATCATTACGTAATTGATAATAAATATTTGATTATAGAAGTTTAGAAACAACCTCCAACATTCTAAATATATTGTAAATTCTATAGAATATAGTAAAATTTTGAATTAATTTAAATTTTAAGCTTGCATTACCAATGGCGATCATAATCCTTATGCTCAGTTTTAAATTATTTTTCAAGAATCCATTTAGTTTTCGCAGTTTGCTACGCTAATTATTGCTGATGTGAGCTTTCGAAAGTACATTGATCTATAAAGGAATTGATTGATTCACCATTAATAAAATTTCTCACGAGAGTCTATCTGAAACCATTAGAATTAAAACATCAAGCTTTCTCCGCGAACCTACGAAATTGAACTTCCGTGCCCGGTAAACCTTGGGATTAAAGCGTCACCATAGCCATACACTCACGGGCCTTCCTCGACCAAGTCGCCTCGATAGCAGCTTTAATGCCGTCGCGTCAGCCGATAACATTTGCGCGCCGCTCATTTAAAATGCACGCGTCAGCCGACGAATACTTCCGCGCACCTTCGCGTGGGTTTTTCTCCCCCTGCTCCGAATTAATCCCGCCGTAATTCGGGCAGCGGAGCGACATTTTGCCACCGAATTCCGCGTGATGAATACAGCGAACTGTGCCACCGGAGGCCAAAATCTGTCCACTCCCTCGCAAATTCTATATTTAATCCTGATCAAATGCACGTGACATCGGCCGAGTTTCCGTGGCGACGCGGCGTCTCCCCCATGGCGACCGGCCCGCTCAGTCCCATTGTTGTTGCTAGTGTAATCAGCGGCGTTCCCCAGCGTATGACTCCCCCATTTGACTCCGCCCGGTGGGATGGGGCGGCCCAGGGGCTTCGGAGGGCGATGCTCTTCTGTTTGCGCTGCGAGATCTCGCACAATTGGCGAAAGATAAGCCCTCCGCAAATTCGGGCGGGAAATACGCGGCGGTGTCCCGCCCTGGCGATCCGTAAATGGGGCACTGGATTTGGGAATAAAACGGCGTGCGGCGGGGTCGTAGGGAACGCGGGGAGTCGGGGCCGTTTCTCTTCGATGGCGTTTCCGGGTTTCTGGGGGGTTTTACGGCTCCGGGATGTCCAGGATAAGAATTTCTTTGGTGCAGTTAGTTAGCTGTCCTGTTTCTTGCACCGTCAGATTTTGCTGCGATCTGCACTGTAATTGTTTGACGGTATTCGCAAGCTGGTGATTACATTCACGATGGTGGATGTGATTAATTCAGCATTATGTCTTTTTACTACGTTTTGCTTGCATCTAGAAATATTCCTAATCGTATACGGATGTATTAAGATTTAGGGGTGAAAAATAACTCTATAACATCAGAGATTAAAATCTCAAAGGATATATAACAAATCGGTTTATGAAACCCTTGCGTATTCTTTAGAGAAAACAATAAACATTAGCTATTGTTGGCATTGAAAAGTATCAAAATGTAGAGCTAAATGTGGTCGGAGATTAAAATTTTAAATAAAATTAAACGTCTGTTTACAAACGAATTAGTTGTCTTTACACCAAACAATGAGCATTCCGGTTGTAAATCTGCCACAACACTGTCTCAGCTATTTTATCCCTACCACTTTTCTGCTAGATCAAAGGAACTATAAATATTTTTAATGAAAGCAAGCGTCCATATTAGGCCGAGTTTGATACTTGTGTATCTTTTCTTTAATATACTCCATCTTATGAATCTCTCAGGCTATTTACACAAGCAATTTTTCTCAATCACTTTAAATTAATTCGACTACAATGTATGACGATATTAAAAGAAAGTGGATAAATTTCGTTCCAATCTCACCCAAAGACGTTTAAATACTATCTTTCTTCGTTCCCGCTACAAAGTGACTATAAAATGTCGTGTAATCGACTACTCTCAAGTTCCATACATTATTTATGATATAATTTAATGATTTAAAATGGATGTATTTATTCGGCAATCATCTATTATATTAGACTTTTGGATTAAATTCATGATAATTCCAGCTTTGAATCTTTCGATTTATATCAATATTACTATACTAATACTTTATAAGGTCACGTTACATGTGAAACATTTGACAAAAACAAAGAAATTTTACAACTTTTATCAGCAAATCTCTTATCATACCGTAGTGATAATATTGATCACAGTTTTCAACGCATTCAATCGCTGAAGTTGGTTATTCTAGTATGCAACCGCGCATGCGCGAAGATTATCGTAGGAGCACATATCAGCGCCCTCATACTGAGTGGTGCATAAATAGTGAAACAGGCGATTTCGGCTATCTCAAGCACCCCAATGAAGGCTTCATTCAGCCGACGATAATTGACTTGTGCTCTACGGTGTTTCGCCTGATTGAAACGGAATTTTGCAAAAGAGGGCATTAGAATTTCAACCGATTCCACCCAATGGTTATTTCCACGAATTTTAGCCCGATAAACCAGAAAAGGGGAAAGATAGGTCTTTCTTTAATTTTCGATCCTATCTGGTATAAGAATAAAGTATTTCAACCAACAATTTTTATTATCGGTAAAAAATTTGATTACTGGGAAAATTATATTTTTTCGTATCTTTAGTACCCTCGTAAAATTATATTATATGACAAGACAGAGAAGAATACAATGGCAAATTACCTCACTTCTCATTTTCCCTATTGAGCCATATTCCCTTCTACTTGCTATTAGTTGCTGTGGGATGGTAGCTTGATGTATGGGTAATATTTCATTTATCCTTTGGTATAGGATAGAGAAAAATATATATTTCCTTTACTTAAGTCTGAGATATGTCTTAAGCGGTGATAACACGAAAACTACTGAGGAATGAGTAAATAATTGCACTAATATCTCTCCTTCCTGAGATGTTAAAATAAGTTTTTTCTGGAAGAGTCATCGTGCTTCACTTACATCTACATGTTCCGCTAACAGTATTTCGGGTATGTGTAGAAAGCTGAGGCGGACTACCTCATTCCTCATAATGCCTCACTCCCCCCGTACTAGTTTTTGGTATTTGTTGTTATAATAATAATAATGATAATATTAATAAAAGGACTTTATTAGGGCGAGATTGAGACTAGGAAGTCTCTTCTTACATCTAACCCTTCTTCGTATGAGAAATGAATGGAAATAGATATCTTGCAAAAGTACAAAGAAGAAAAATACTATGCGGATTAAAAAACCTAAGCTAAGAGCTTAGGAAAAATTTTCACTGCAGGAAAACACTCACCAGAAGGGTAGTGTGAAAAACCTGCTAAGCCTACAGATAGATAGCTAAATTTTATAATGAAAGTAGGTTAAAAGAGTTATAAAAGACATGAAGAAAAATTGATAGACGTATAAAAAAAAGAATGAACAAGTGATGACATATTTACATAAAAATCAGTATCTCACAAATCGAAACTGATTAAAAGATAAGTTTATAGGGAGTGAGGTTCCAGCAGGCCTTTGGAACTGAATACTTTACACACAACAAGAGATAATCTGTTAGTAATACTGATTGTATTAATGCATAATGTGGTTGTATTAATGGATAAATCCAGCATTTGGAAACTTGAGGGATTTGAAGGCTGTCCTAGAGTCAATATTTTCATTCACTTTCCGATGCCTCCCGGCCTTCGACTTTTTTCTTTTTCACCTGATCCTTGGAAACAGATTAATTCGGCCCGTTTATTCTATTTCGCAATCTCCCTAACCTTCTGCGAGTTCCAATTTTACTTCCCGACCGACGAAGATAAAAGTTTCCTCGCAATTATAATTTTGGGAATGAAAGAAAGAGTCTGGAAATTTCAGCGTTTGCCTCACAATGGGCACTGAATCTCAGTGGAATTCTTATTTTTGCAGCGGAGGCTATTGTAGACCCGGGAATGCAAAGTTGGTTTCTACGGCCATTGTGCGCTATTTATATGGCAAACGGCTTTCATAATTTCGTTTCGCAGTTGGAAGACATGACCGAACTTGGTTCGGTCTTGACTAACGCTCGAGTTTGCTCTTTCTTGTCTACTTCTAAGTTTTCAGGAATTTTCCTTAGGCTTAATAAAGCCAAGTTTACGACAATTTCCTTCAAGTTTCTAATGCTCCCTCAGCTAACCAGGAGTACTCGAAATATTGCGTTGGGTTTTACTTACTCTTATTTATAGTTTACAGCATTCATATTCATCATCATGCAATATAAGTGACAATGCTGATTCATTATGGTATTTAGTCCAATAAGACAAATTACGTACGTTCACAGAAAATATAATTTTATTTAAGAGTAACGCCTTTGAGGAATCTACTACATCTTCATTTAGATTATTTTTTGTGGCAATAGTAAGTATAACTCATGGTGCTATATATCAATATTCATGCAATATCATATTCCATTTACACATGAGTGGTTATATAAGAATATTTCAATCTAAACAATCAATATTTTTTATAAACTATGTTAGTAATTTATTTAAAAATTAATTCTGTTAATATAGGTACCATTTATATTCACTTACGTGTATACATAGAAGAAAACAATAGTGATATTTATTCATAGTTCTTTTATAGCTCAAAGTTTTGAGTTCGGCTTATGAGGTGAATTTTAAAAAGGATTCGCAAGCGGCAGTCATGGAAAAAGAAATAACTCTCACACTAGTGATAACATAAAGGTTTTCAAGTAATAATATGGGGAAAGTGGCAATTAACACCTTGAAAAATTATGAAATATTAATCCCTTTCTAGGATTACTGCTAATATTAATCTAGTAAAATTTCGGTAATGAATTTCGCTGTGATATAGAGTCAATAATTTTTATCCGCCGCTTGTTTATACCGCATATCGATCTGTCGCCGCCATTCCTTTGTGGACCACGCTTATCAATTATCAGAGCTGTTTTCCACTCCTTAATTTCCCTTCAATCACATCTTTGATCGTAAAACCCTTACCTTGGGCGGTATCCCAGCCAATTAGCCCTTTCTCTTTTCCTATCTTTCCCTTCTCTATTTTCACCGTCTTTCAATCTCATGTAAATGTGGGGTATTCGGTAAAACGCCCATCGATTTATATATCGTCCCCGGCGTCAGGAGTAAGCCCGGTGAATAATTCCGCACTCTCCGATATTTCATATTTATCTCGCGAAAAATCCATCTTCCCGTCTGATTGTTCGAAAACGCCGAAATTTTATCGGGAGAAAAGTTTTATTTTTTTTGAATCGAGTCCGCGAAGAGCTGAAAAGATTTCGGCGAAGGCAAAAGCCGACTGTGAGTACAGAGAGTGACTGCGGGAAGTCGGATCCAATTAGTTGGAGCCGAGTCGATTAGATGCTGGATCAGCTCCGCGTGAATGATGCAGAGGGGGAGATACAGAGAGAGGCGAGGAAAAATCCCGCCATTGAGGTTGGAGGCGCTCCTTTTCATCTGAGCCTTCCGTATCCCTCTATCTATCGTAAGAGGATGAAAATAAACCCGCGAGCTGCTAATATTTACCTCTTACATTATAATAGGAAATAGAGGGAATGAATGCGATAAGCAATCTTTCAATTAGTCTCCTTTATTTATATGTTCTATCTGAATTTTTTTCCGCGTTACTCATCGACCTCTGTTGGCCCTAGTCATATCGTGTTCTCTATTTTAGGTTTAAATATCTTTTAGCGACTGCCCAATCCCAATCGAACATATCCTTCTAAATTGCGATAGATACTATGGGGAAAACTTAATTCTAAAATGTGGAAAACTTACTCCAATTAAATCCATGTTAAATGCTCTGCTGTGGATGTCCGTAGAAGAAAGAATTTCACTACATGTATTAGAATTAGTCCACAAAATGATGTATAAAAGAGTGCCAAGGTATTTAAATCAGGAGTTAACATTTACTTGTAGCCACCACCATTATGATACACGACAAACTTTTGATTTAAAAATAAAAAGGCATATTACAAATTTTTCTAAAAAGTCATTTATGAGTGATGGCCTTAGTTTATTCAATAGTCTTCATGGATGGGTCCGCAGAATTGAGAATGGAGGAATGTTTAGAAGGGAATGTATCAGGATTGTAAAAGGAACTAGGGAATAATGAGTTGAATTTGAAATTTAAATTAATTTAAAGATATGTATAGTTTTTTTTTTCTCTTGTATGTTTTAAAATCTGTATTATTATGTGTATAATGATGTGTAATTATGTGTATTGTATGACCATAAAGTGTTAGATTGATGAAATTTGATTGATGAAAATTGATGAATACGCAAGAATTTGCAAGATTGATGTGTATATTTTTTTAAATATAAATTTACGCCTGAGACTGTAAATTATATGATGTATATTTATTCTTTTTCTTAATTGTACTTTTACCTGTAACTCTTATTTGTGCATATTGGAATGTATTTCTAAATAAATCTACTGCTACTACTACTACATATCATACGATCAGAATCTCGTTGGGAATCGGCGGGGTCTTAGCTGCAGTGCCTAAAGACAATAACGACTCCATATCTAGTACAACATTTCGTCAATAAACAGTGCTTTTTAAAAACTTTAAGAGAGCACATAAAACCAGGAATATAGCATCTTAATCGAGATCAAATTTCAGCAACATTTAATAGATCTCTAGAAGCATAATCTAATCATTTTAACCAGCAAATGGTGCTTAATGACCTTAGATGTCGACGCACCACAAAACACACACGATATCTTTTAGTCAGCACTCCGCAATCCGTTGCCACCATTTTCCAGAAACAGCTGAGAGTCCCTGATTGCCAACCTTCTGAAAAGGGCTGTTGGAGATTTTTAACCCTCTATTTCATTTACGGCTGCGTTCCAATTTTTTTCCTTGCATCTTTTCCCCTAATCCTGAGTTTAGTTTTCAGGTTAGCTGTTTTCTGCTTTTCGCTACCCGCATTTAACAGGGTGTTTTCATGCGATGACCATTTACTTTCGCATTTCAGCGAGGTCGTTTCAATCTGCAAACTATTTTCTTGGTTCCTTGGTCCTTTTCTTCGCTTATTGTATATTACTCCTAAAATCAGAAACTAACATGTTTATGAGGCACACAGAGCAGGACATAATGAATTATATAACAAGGTGTTTTCGTTGCATCTTATATAGTAAAAAGAGCAGTAGCTGTCATGTCACGCTTGTAAACCTCACAATTTGGACCAAAATTAATCTGAATTGTCCAAGCTCGACTCTGTGGTAGGTAGTCATACTAAAGAAGTAAAATAAAATTCGTAATAGATGATATAGATGGTAGACAAAACGGAAAAAAATATATATTTTGTGGAAACAGCCATGAATTTACTTTTTTGGAAAATTAACCAATTTTCATTACAAAATTATGAATATGCTTTTGAATTAAATAATGAGTGTCCAATTTTCTCAAACTTAACCTCCTGTCTTGGAATGCAAGAAAATCGAGAATCGCAATATTCTACAGCATTATTCATCGCAAGCTCTTCTGCTGTCACAGAATCTATACGAAGAAAATTAAAATTTCATACAGGGACATTAAATTTCATATCCCAATGTCACATTCAGCCGCTGTTGAATAAAATGAATAAGTAGCAAATCTGAGCCCTTTTTAGAATGCCTTGCGATTATTGCACCAAAGCTCCATAAAGCCAAGAACAACTTCATAATACTCTTTTGATCGAATAAAGGTACGAATCAAAAGTGTTTTTGAAATACTTTTGTTTAATTTTGTTGGAGATATGTTCTGTAATATTTGAGCAAATGTATTTGACACTGAATATAATTATTTTCACTCTTGTTAGTATTGTGTGTGATTGTCGGAATACGATTACTATTTTAGAACTACCTCTTTACTAATAGTGTTAGGAATAAAACACTAAAACATGACCGGTTTCTACTAATATGTAGCCATTATCAGGTGAAATTTCACCTGATTATGGCTATGTATTAGTCGATATCGGTTTTTCTTGTGAAATATATTCCGTGGAATTTTTACGAAGTGTTCTATTCCTACCGCTATGCTGCAATTCCACATGGTGACTGCTTCGAGCATTCAACACATCTTTACTAATATCAAATTTTACAAATCTACTCCCACGATTTTTCAGCAATTCTAGATCTTCATGAACAGAAATATAGAATATGTTATTTGATGATCGTACATATAAATAGGTTCTCTGAATTTCACAAACGGCGATCGATTTAAAATACCTCAAAATATACACCCTTTTCTTTTCATCTATCTTTAGCTATATTTGGCCATATCATTTACGTCGGCTACCTATTCTCCCTACCATTGCTCTCTCGCCAGTATTTTTCACTTAACTAACCAATATCATTAGCCCCATTATTTTCCCAATCTTAATCTTAATTTACCTATCGTTTTGCATTCATACCAACTTCAGCCAGGGTTAAGCCCACACCTCAACAGCTAAACTCGGACGTATGAACTGATTGCATTGTAATGATGATGATGAGTTTGACTGTTTACTGAAGCAGTCTCGTGTGTGTACACACAGATGGGAAACCACGGGCATTACATTGTTTGCATATAGTTTGCCTCATTTAATTAAATTGCTTCTGCTGCCCTATGACTACAACCAGGTCATGAAATTGGACTTCATTATTTATATTATTCCTTTATCACGAACACCTCAGTAACACCATAAATATTCAATCGAGCCGTACCACGGAGTGCATCGTCATAATGATCCACGATGTGTATGGGTGGCTGTAATTAGCTCCCGGATCAGAGGGCGCGATATTCTCTCGAGACAGCCGAAGAGTATTTGTAAATCGACTCGATTTTATTCGTCTCTAATTGATTCGTTCGTGAGCAATGGAGCCGATCCGCTCCTTATCCCATCCCTTTGATTTACCGCTTATGAGGCGAGACGCGCCGCTAATGGACGGGAAACTGCGGCTGCTCTCTGCCGCTGGATTCCATTGACCAACTTCGCAGGGATTTGGCAGCAAATGGAAGCAGCGTAGGGCTTAAAAATCATTCGGACGGCAATTACGTCTCCGCGAACACGCTCTCTCTCTCTCGCAAAAGCGCGGCTCCTATAAACAAAAAGGGCGCGAATTTTGAGCGAATCTCTCGTTTTCGATTTATATCGATCGATTCGATGCATCGTTTCCCCTATCACTCCTCTGAGTCAACACTTCCGCCTTCTTAAAAACCATTCGGGTGGTAATAAGGTCTTTGAGAACACTATTTCGCAAAGCAAAGAAATAAATTAGGGCGCACCCTGTTTATGAGATGGATCCATTTTCGATTTTTATCAATCGTTTCGTTGCATCGCTTGACCTCTCTCTCATCCAATTCCTAACTTCCGCCTGCTTAAATATCATTCGGATGGTAATTTGGTTTCTGAGAACACACTTTCACAAAGCGCAGAAAGAAATAGCGGTGCACCCGCTCTGTTTATGAGATAATTCATCTTAGTTTCATGTATATCGATCATAGATCGATCGATCGAAATATCGAAATTTTTATAATATCGATCGATTTGATATATTGCATGTACTAAAGGATATCTCGCTCATTACGATATCCTGTTTGATTCGATACAGGGCTCTATATGAAACCGCTTTCTTTTCGATAATTCGTTATATTAGATTTGAGATTTTGTTCGCGCGTCTATATTTCAATGGAATTAACATTTCGATTAATATCGATATTTTTCGATATATCGTTTTACCTTTCTCCTCTCCATTGCCTTACTTTTGCTTGCTTCTCGTCTTTTCTCCCCCACGCGTTCACTTACTCTCTGCCGTGTTTTTTTTAAGCGTTTCCTCCTTTACGCACGCAAAGTTTTTCTTTTTTCCTCCTCATAATTCCATTTCCTCAATTTCGTCTCTCACTCTCTCTTTCTCTCCGACTTTCCCTTACTTCTTTTTTGTATCGTTTCTCTCCATTTATTCCTCCACCCAAGTATCGAACTACGCACTTACTCTGGCAGTCCCGACCAGCAGGGTTTTATTTAATTTGGCGCAAGGTATCCGATTAGCTCCTCCGCGTTTGGATTTGTGTAAGCTTCCTCGTTGGCGTTAGGGAAGGAAAGCATAGAAAGGATATAATTTTTTGTAGTGTTTTTGTATTGTATCCCAGGGATATAACATTTCAGTCAGTGAATTTGCAAATCATACTTATTAGAATAATAATATACGTTATGAAATTAATATTAGCATAACATTATGATAAGCTCAATTTATTATATATTAATGATATGCAAATATAACAAGACTGCAGTTTCATTGATTTCAATATCTTCTGCTGAAAATTATTGCAGTTAATATTCAGATGAAAAATGTATTTTATCCTGGCTGAAGATCTTTCAATCAGTGAATGATTGAGAAAATAATTTGCATCTAAAATAGCTAGACTATGTTTATGTGAGTACATTTATTCACTTTCTAAAATTATTTTCGTATCTTTGTTTCGTTTGTCGATAAACTGAGTATAAATAATAATCCTGAAAATGCCGTAAGTTGCCACAAATCTCACATTGTTTTGGTTTTGCGATATTCTGTAAACTACTTGAGAACCAAATTCGTAAAATAAATTCATGGAAATTGTAAGAGTATTAAAGACAAAGAAGTAATATGTTTCATCTACAGGCAGCTCTGTTGTGGGATTTGGGATAGTATGGTCTCTAATTGTGTATTCGGTTTTTAATTTGCCGCAATTCGTTGCTTACTAGAAGATTTACCCTGGACCGAACCCCGTGTTTCCGCCCTATCTTTCAAGTGTTTTTGATTCCGGTCTCCCCTATTTTTCCCCTCCTTCCCTTTCCATCTTCTTGTTCCCCTCCCCCTCCTTTCAGCTCTCAATTTCATAAACCCCTACTCTATTTCTCTGTTCTCTCCAACACCGTACGATATTATCAGTCCTCTGTCATGCCTCCTTCTCTTTGCTTACTCCCACAAATTCACTCCCTTTCTTTCCCGTCTTCTTCATCCTCTTTTTTGCCCCAAGGAAACCTCTCTTTCCCCTTTTCTTTTCTCTGTCTATGCGACACTTTCTCTCCCTTTCTCCCCCTGCACTTTCATCTGCCCTTTTTGCCGCAGAATTTATCTTCACGAATTTATGTCCTCTACATGCGAGAACTCCTGTGTCTATCTTCCTCTTTGTACCTCTCCGTGCGCAGTCGAAAACTTTCCTTGTTTTTATGTGTGTGCCAGCCTAATTCTGTGTCTGAGAGTAACTCTGATGTTAGCCCTTCTTGATCTCTTAGCTTATTATTTATGCGTTCATAGGGATGAAATTTGAGTTTCCTATTGTGGTATCATTTAGGATACACCCATGGTATTTCTTATTTATTCCACGGTTATTTTCCTCATCCAGGCATTGTTTTAAATGTGATAAAATAATACTAATAATATTTTGTTTCACTTTCCTATATAATACATTCTTAATTATATTTAATAAAACCAAAAAGTGAAATTTAGGCATCCCAAAAGATAATTCTTTTATAGGGATTGCCATCACTTTAAATAGAAATTTACATGATTTTCGGGATACATGTATAACAAAACGATCTTTTTATGTAAAACGCTTTGAGGTTATGATATAAAAAAGTATAGTGAGATATAAATAACAAAATAAAAAACGCACTTGAGACCGAAAAGAGAAAAAACAATATACATAATTATTTTATGTATAATTCTATATCTTTTTGCAAAAAGAGCCAATTTTTTAATTTAGCAAGAAAATTAGCAAAAAAGTAAAAATTTAGCAAAACAATTCTTTAACTGGGTGGGTTGGATACAATTCTTGGAAGATATTTCTATTTATAATGAATAGAATAAAATCCCGCTGGGAATCATTTTATCCCTGTTCCTCCATTGAATTGCGCTGTACTCTAGGAAAAAAAGCGACCCATGGCTCAAGATTCGGTTCCGAATCAGCAGGTTAACCTATTCTAATGTATCACATATTAATAAACGCATCGTGAGATCAACCTTATGATTTAAAAGTAGTTGGCACAGTTTCCAATTTAGCTTCTGAAACTTTTCTCATAAAATAATAGCATGAGCTCTCTGTTTCCTGTTGGGTGTTCGACATCTTTTATGAGCTTCCTCTTATGCTGTTTTCACATAAATGCTCCATTGTCGGTGCAAGTAAAGATAGTAGTAGTTAACCCTGGATGTATAAATCAGTATATAATTTCCAAGGAATTTAGATATGTATTGTTTTAAGCTTGACTTCACAATAACACCACAGCACCTATTATATACCTATACGAAAAAGCAATGATTATCATTAAAAACTTCAAATATATTGAACTCAAGTGTTTTAAACACCTTTCAGCTTCATGTAAACATTAACTTATGCTAATGAACAATGAACTATTATTATATAGGAGTAAACGCAAAAGAACAAAATGCAACTTAGTGAAATGCAGAAAATTTTATAGTAAAGAGAACTATTTAATTCTACTTGTATAGATGGTTTATACTTCAGCGTCTATGATACATATTCTAGGATAACAGTCTTACTCAGCTATGAATGTTGAGAGAGCATACTACTTTATGTATCTTTCGTTAAAGAAATTAAATAAAAATATTAGTTGCCGTTTATCAACAGATGTTTACAATCCAAATAAAACTTAACATATCAGCTAAGGAAGGTGAGGAAGTTCTACTAAAAAACTGTATTAAGGAAGTGAGAAAGTAGAATGCAATTATTTTTACTTTGCCATGCTTTAAGATTTTTCATTTAATTTACTGAGAGATTTGACATAATACTATTGAATTTATTTTTAAAACCGACGTCTGCTTTGTAGATTCGAAAGTATATAAATATTATTGAGCGAATGAGCCTTGCATCTACTCTTTGTCGACGCTAATGATTGTGAACCCTGTGGAAGTAAACCGCATTATTCGAATGAGAAGTCGCTAGACCGGCTCCACTTTAAATGATTAGTGCACGAATTTTCCATGCGCCTTAACGAGGAATCATTCAACCGAGCGCCGAAAATTCGCTCCAAAAATTAAACGGAATTAAAGGGGAACTAGGAGGGTAATCCGACATCTTTAGGGTCCGCCATTTTCTCCCGGTGAATCGGATGGAGCGAAATACTTCCTCTCCCCGCAAACTTTGCTTATTTCTTCACGTCCAATTAAATTGCGCCGGTGCTGCCCTCGCGCGATCCGCGGCACGCAGGGGAACTGACATGGCCGCACGCACATTCACGCCGATGAGAATCCTGGTTGAGTTCTCTTCATTTTCCTCTCTGCATAGTTTCCTTCCCAACACCTCCAGGCCCCTAATTCCTTGCCCCTGCGTTTCTCCCATTTCTCCTACGCAAGGTCCGGCGAAAACCTAGAGCACTTGCGCAGTGAAAGTAGTTTGGTTGCCATTAGAGGCGAACTTTTCCAGTAGACTAAAGGTGAAAAGGCAGGAGCAATTTATAATCATTTTACATGTATAATTAGCCTGTGAATTTAACACAAGTTATAACAAACAATTTATCTATACGCATTCTTTCATTAATTGTTTGCTTATGCAACAATCACTTTTAACAAGTAATGTATTGAATAATAGAAGGAATAATGCCTCAAAAACATTCGTGTTCTGAACATGGGTCAGAGTGTATTGACTAGTAACAACTTACATCCTGTGTTGACTATTTGAGTAACCTTTTCAAAGATCTACGATATCTTCTTATGCTATGCATTATTGAAATTTATGGGAAGAGAAGAAAAGCTAAATGATTCGTAGAAAGCAATACCTTAGCAAGAAATATGATAGTGTTTGCAAGTTTGGATGCTGATTCTATACATCTGTCTGATCTTCTTCTTCACATCTGATTGATATTCTTCATTATATCTGAATCATCTTCTATACATTTGATTGATCTTCTATGGTTTCAATAAATCTTCTTATACGCATCTGGTTTATACTTTGATTCTATGTACTGCATTGAATTGAAATTCAGGGGAAAAAATGAAAAACAAATAGGTTCCGTTGAATTAAAACCTCAGCAGGAACTATGATAGTATTTTGCAACTTTGTGTATTGATTGAGAATTGAAATTTTAGGGAAAAATATACATGTACTTCCCAGCTATCCACAACAGGAAGTAAATGAGCCATCTTTAGAAAAGGAAAAGAAAAATATTCACCCTATATAATTTTCCGATTCATTAGCGTATATTCTAGTCCATTAACCCCTTAAATTATATAAAATCTGCAGCAATGGGAGAAAATATATCTTCGGGTTAATCCATTTCATGGCATAGCTGTTTAGAGTAAGCCCCGACACTTTTCCTATTGAAATAATTCACCTTATTTGTATTGCGTAGATTATTATTTCACTCCTGATTTCCCTTTAGTTTGTATCTGCGATCTACTAGAGTTCTCGAGTGTAGTTAAATTATCACTTTATTGTATTTATCCATCGCTTTACCCATTTTTGACTCGTTTTAAATCTTTTCCGCATCAGTTCTGCGCATTGGAGTGCCATAAGCTTTTGCAGGAGCCATACATATTCTTACCGGTGAATGTGGACTCTCCCACCTTCTACCTCTCCATCTTCCACCCCTACTACTCAGCCCCCTCCTTCCTTTCCCTTCCACACCTTTTCCCAGAATTCCTCTATCCGCTGAATTCCGAAATCTAATTAATATTTTAATGCGTACGACCTTGCTTTCCTCTCTTAACCGTTTAGCATAATGTTGCTAGTCACGTATTTCCGATGCCTCCAAACGTGATGCAGGAGCGTTATCATTTGCGCTGAATCCAGTGCGTTCTTCGCTTTCCGCTTTTCATTTGTTCAAGCACGCGATAAATCGCGGCGAAGTATCATTTTCCGGAATCACCGCGCGTTTCTAGGGGCGCTGCCGTAATTGGAGTTCTTTTTTCGAGAGGGTTTAATTTTCGTGCTGCGCCAAGCAAATGAGCACTTTTTAGAAATATTTCGCAGCAGTGATGCTGGAAGGACGGTTTTTCTGGGCGTTTTAGGTAGAACAGAAACATTTTGCGAATTTATCGCGCGATTCAGTCGCTTATCGTAAGTGAGTACTACGTAATATCATTTTTGAAATTATCGTTCAGATTTTTCCTCTTGTGGTATGGTTTCCAGGGCATACTTTATTTTGCTTCTATCACTTTTCCTAAACTCCATTAAATTGCTCCATTTTGTTGAAAGGCCATATTTTGAATGGACTCTACTTGAAACAGCAACCATTTTGAAACATTTGTGTATCATCGAGCTAAGTGCCGTATTTTAAATATAACGAAGTATTTACTAAGTTTATATATTTTCTATTCCTCATCTCGTTATAGTTATAATGTATATAATACGGTATTGTTTTATAGGTTTTTACTGTGTAATCAGTTACATAGTATTTTAACGTTTCTATGGAACTATTACGAGGGTTGATCAGAGAGTAACGCACAATAATTTTTTTCTCCCCTGGTATTGCAGCTGGAATGTTGAAATTTCACGGCCATATAGTCTAAAGTTTGAACCATATTTCCGTGAAATGTTATCATTCCAGCTGCAATACCAGGGGAGAAAAGAATTATTGTTTGTTACTTTCCGAAATCAGCAGTCCGCAGATGGCTATACACGGACTTATACGAACAGGACATATTGAAACTGGTACCACGATGGGAGAAATGTGTTGAGAAAATTGGTGACTATGTAGAAACGTAGTTCAAAGCTGTAAGTTAATTTGTGATTTGTTTGGCTCTGGCACATATTAAACTTTGTGGGAAAAAAATTATTGTGCGTTTCTCTCCGATCAACCCTCTTAGTAACATTGTTTGTCTAATTCTGTGATAGCATGGTGCGTTATTGTGGTTAATGATGGATCACTCGTATATTGTTGTATACTGCTCCCGGAAAATAATTCATCTGAAAGGCTGTAGCATTTCTCTCTTATTAGATTCACGTAGTAATTTAAAAAATATAATATCTTATGATTTACTCTTCTATTGAAAATATTCCCATAAGTTGTGAAATCTAGCCTTTTTGTATACTCTTCATGATATCTATGTGTAGCTATGAAAGACTATTTTTTCGAGCAGTTGTTAAAACGATTGATTTTCACCTTTTATTCACCCAATAATATTTTCTTCGTTATTAAAATGGGGCATCGCATCTAATTTAAGGGTAAATAAAGAAACCAAAAATTTAAAACGGCAGTAAATTTACATAGTAAATATGTAGAACAATTGGGCTCGATCAAAATCTAGTTTATAAAATTGTCGCCTAAATAAAAAAATCCTAGGTAACTTTCCAAATTGTAATAAATTTGGAAAAAATTTAATAAACTCTACAAATCTATATATAAAAAATGTAGATTTAGTTTCTAATAGCTATAATAGTACCCTAACATCAGGATAATAAAACGGAAGACCTTTCCAATGATGTGACACAAGAGGTCAGATAGTAAATACTGCTGGTAAATAAAATACATTATAAGCACCGACGAACCAGCTTAAATTTAATTTTGAGTTGAATTCATGCATAAAGGAAGGAATGCGGCTGCTTATATCTGTGGTAAAAATCAAAATCAGAGATCTGATAAACAACTCTTACGCTACTACTCAGGTTATATTAACCAGTAATTGGATTGAAGTGTTCTCGGAAAATAATTTTGAGAGGCATTTTTCCACACAATACCATATTATCTTTTTTCCCATAATCCTCAGCTACTGATGTCATCCTCTTATTCAGGCGAATCTATCGCCCTTTTTGCAGCTTTTCATCGTGGCATCATAAAAATACAATCTCTCCTTCCTCGGATAATAGAGGATATTCGTCGCATAGATTCAGCTAAAATTCAATTAAATTTTTCATCCATGGAAGGCTAAAGCTGAAATTCAATTAACAATCTCTTCTGTTTGTGCCAAAATACAATTTCGCCCCCTTTCTCGGAATAATCATGAATAGGGAAATATTAACAGGGAACCGTGATTGATTCCGTTTCTTGGATATTAAATCTAGTACTCTTCCTCTACGGCAATGCTTATTTATCTTCAGAGCTTTTATTTATCGAGCCTTTTGAATGTTTCATAGAGAATATTTTTGTTTCATATCTCATCGTTGTCATCTATTTTTACACCAGGAACGTTTTCATTCTCATGACATTCATACTTTGGATTCATCAAGGTCCAGTCTGTTCTGTATTGCGCATTTGATCATTGGTAGGTCGCCGAATATCTAGTTTCTCCCAAACCGTTTGATTTTCAATGATTTTCTACAAGACGAAACGATTTGTAACATCGTGCCATTTTTTTATTTCCTTAACTGTATTTTTATGTATCATTATTTTTTCTTTTAATGCTGTTTGTTTGTTGAATTTAACTAGATTGTGTAGGTTTTGAAATGTTGATTGGTTAACGCTTGTTGGTTGTCATGTTGTGTTGATAAATAAGTTATTGTCGAACGTTTTGGTAAGAAAAAGGATTGGAGAAGAAATGCGATGTTAGTGTTGAGGATACGGAAATAAAGAGTTTTTCGGAAATAAAGACTTTATTTTAAGAAAAACCATCTCGCGACGACACTGAATTTAACACTAGTTATTCCGCTAGTGTCATTGATAAATTTTCGAGTTTTACCGCAACATGATTTACTAACCCTTTTAAAGAATTTAAAATCTAAAGCTCTATCTGTACCAGCAAGTTCCCCTCATATCGCAAAATATTTGCCTAGATAACTACTGTAAATAATTAGTTTCAGGTTTTTGGTGGCTACACTCCATGGATTCCAAGTATCAGAAAGCTAAACACAGCAATGTTTTGAATTCTAAATATGAAGCTGGAATTAAACGGTGGTATTATAACGCGAATGGGACTTATTGATAGTTGCGGCATACAATTGTCCCTGAAATTGTAAAATAGAGTATATTTCTGTGTTGGAATTAGTCATAACTAAAATTCAATAAATAGGCCACATTAAAATTATCGTAAAGTTTCTCTCAGATTTTCCCACCTCAGCTGATTCATAATTCAACTTATTTTATACCAAAATTAGATTCTCAAAAACCTTTTAGGTAAGTATATTTATAGCCTTTCTATCTTAATTTTGAATTTTCTTTAAGAGCCTAGTGATTTTCGATCCAGAGCTCAATTAGCGCGAATAGAAATACTTCATTGGTTACAATTATCTACTTGCTGTGATGATTTTACCCTTCATAACCATGAAGATTGCATTTCTCAATGGATTTAAAGAGTTATTGATGGATTAGGGTTTTGTCACAAGCTGAATTTTAAATATATTTTTATATAATGTTATATATCATTGAAATTATGGCTAAATAGTATAATTTGGTCTTTTTATGTTAATTGTAGCTTTAGATATACAGTTCATAATATTTTAATTACTTTTTTAATGTGTATCATTTTCTAATTCCGAACTGTAGTCGCATTTCCTACAAGTAAGAATGTCCTCCGTGAGAGACCTAATTTATGGGACAATGTATGAAGAGGAAATTAAAATTAGACATTTTTCAAATAATAAAATCTGAAATCCAACCAAAAATATGATTGAACACAAGCAAATATGCAATTGAATAACTTGATGGAAAAGATAGACGCGGCATATAATGTTGTCATTATTAATTTAATCAGATAATCCTATTTTACTGAATCAGTTTCCATCTAATCTAAAGATATATTGATACAAAATGTAATGTTGTTATTATAAATTTAATTAGCTATTCCCATTTCACTGAATCAGTTTCAATGTAATCTATTTCGTTTATGTAATGCTATTATTAAAACTAAATCAATTTCATTTACTAGAAAGCAATCCACGATATTTCCGAAGGAATCATCAAATTCATTTATTAACTGGCAGTTAATCTGTGAATTGCAATCGGAAATTAATCGTTAGGGAGAGAGATCCAATATTCGAAAGTCAAGTTGTCCGTGGTCCACGGAGGCATTTGAATAGTCTAGCGCGATCTAACGTTTTGGAGTGTACTTTGGGCTCGGATTGGCGGATGCTCTACAAGGAGCTATGATGGAGTTGATTGTAGAACAGATCGGCCTAGGGAATGGAATGGAGTGGTAAATAGTGAAGAACATGGACGAATGGCCCAGTTTGAAGGATTGATGAGGATGGTTGATGGTTACGGTTGCAGCCGACGCAAGAACCACTCTCTGTAATTACTGCCATCTGGAAGCTCATTTTCATTAGTTCCGTACTTGACATCGGCGCAGAAAAATTTTCATCTGACCTATTTTTCTGCTAGAAATTCCTATTAGAGTCGATCGCCTTTGACGGGAATTCGTTCCCCGCAGCCGTTAAGGCACGTCAAAACATTTCGCATTAAAATACCGATCGGCCGATATTTTTTAATATTTTTTTCCTGATCCATTCGCGGGGGCAAAAAGGATTAAATTTTAATTACAAACTCATTGCGAGCTCCGTGTTCCCCACGGGGTCTCGTTTTCATCCGACCAATTATGTTCGAGGCTTCTTTTTTATTGCGATCGCGCTGAATCGATCTTGGTCCGACTCTCTCGAAGTCGACCCCTTATTATGCATCGCGGTCGAATGGGCCAAGGCCATCGGAGCACTTTGTGCCCCGGAACTTTCTTTCAGCGACGCTGTTCCGCCTCTCATGACCGTCGTTAGCAAATCCGTTGCGTATGAGAATTATGTGATTACGTCGAAGGAAGCTGGGGTGGAAAATCCGTGAATACCGACCACCATGGAGGAGTATTGCGCTCTCTAAGTTACCGGCTAATCGGATTTCTATTAAACAAGGAGTGAAAAATATCGTCATTCCTGGGATTGAATCCAGGTCTCCCACATTCCTGGCAGGTATACTAACCAACTAAATTACCATCCCACGCTCTCCTCATATATGTTAAAGGGGTGCTCTACGGGTGCCAGTTGCGGTACCTACCACCACCATAGGTCCTTCTTTTCAGTTATTGTTCCATCTCGTGTTTTAGGCGCAGGCTTCCTTGTGCTAAGTAAAACTACATTCCAATTCTTTTGTTAGTGAATGGGTTGTTATAGGTCTGATTTCCCGATAAGGGTTTGCAGCATGAAAGGCATTCGGTCGTAAAAATTTTCGCCAAAATCAATTTATGTTTCCCCAAAATCATTGAAAGACATTAACCAATTCTATAAGTGATTGGAATACGGTTAAGGAGAAAAAATCCACAACCCTGTCTACCTTCTTCCATTAGGGAGTGGTTGTTTATCAGTCTGATTTTTTTATACAAGTCTGGAAGGATATCCTACCGTAAAAATCGGTGCAAAAACCCAATTCAATCTCATCATCTCTTTGGAATCATTAAAATCATCATTCGGAACCCAGAAAAGATGAAAACAAGGCTATAAAAACTGTAATCATTACTAAATTACTCCATTCTTTCTCCATTTTATGAATTTTCATTCTAAGTGAAGCTGCCGATACACATGGCTATGTTTGGTCATGTTCCATGAATGGGAGCACATGAATAATATTTTGTTTACTTTTACAACCCAAAATGGTAAATGAACAAAATATATCAATATATTGTTTAAGGAATCCACAAAACTATTCTGATTAATTAACTAACAAACAATTGAGATTTAAAGAAAAACCGTCCTCTGAAGACCTTATCTTGATAAACAACATTGACTATTTAGGCTTGGTAATATAATGGTTGAAGAATGATTTATATCATAAAATCCATTTCTCTTAAAATGTACTTATAAGTATAAAAAGTAAGAATGTATGCTTATGAAAGTCAGATCTCTAATTGAGCCAATTTTTTTATCTCCGACTTTTCAAATCACCGTGATTTGCAGATCTTTGAGCACGCAGAAAAATTATTAATGGACGAAGCTATCCTCTCATTTGAGATGAAAGAAGAGTCGATTTCGTAATTAACGGCTAGAGATAGACAAAGGAGCCTCTTTAAAAGAAAAGGTTTCCTTTGGATAGCTTTTTTTTAATCATGCTTAAGTGAAAATCAAATCCTCATCTTTTCATAAAGCATTCTTTATCAGAGAGTAAGAGATTGTTAATAGACTACGAATTGGAACTAACTTTAAAGTCGTTTCTGTGTGAAACCAAAAGTTAAAGGCAGTCTTTGGAATGGAATAAATTTAAGTTAATCGATAGTTATAGACGTTTTATACCAAAGTTCTTTATTAAAGTACCATCCATGCAGTGATACTTAAAGGAATTGAGTTGCCTGAATATGAAATAATTCATTTCAGTACCTAGACCTATAAATTCAAAAATATGAGGTATGCACAGAATTAAATGTACTCTTGATATTGTTGCTGCACTGAGAAAAGTAAGTCCTCCAGAAACAAAGGAAAGTGAATGTGTATGAATGAGTGGGAGGCGAGAGAGAATATATTGCAGAATGAAAGCGCGGGGCTAAAGTGACGAGAGGCCAGATGTTAAGAGGGGATGGATTTCAAAAAGAATTATTAAAAGCATATTCATGGCAAATGGCAAACTTGTAGTGGGAGAAAAGGGGTTTCTGGGTTAAATTAAAGTGGGACGTATTTATTAAACGAAATGAATAAATCCTACTTTAGCCAAAAGAAGTAAATGAGCCTAGGTTAAAAAGAGATTGAAATATTTTACGCCAAAATTCGTTAAAAGTGCAAATAGTTGTACATTTCTATCCATAATACATACTTAATAATAATAGTACTTAGTTAATATTTGTTAGAAATGTGTGAATCGTAGAAATTTCTACTTTCGTTACTGCACTTGCTGATGAATACTCTCAAATTGGACGCTCTTATATTTATTTATTATTTATTTTACTTTACCGTTGTTTCTTGTTGGTTGATAGTTCAGGTGGCTTCGCTAACTCTAAAACACTAACATTAACAGGTAACACTACAACTAATAAAAACTATACAGACAAATGTATAGATATATTACCTTAGAACATCACTTAACCACTCCTTTCATTTACTTCAATAGTTAACAGAAATCGCCAATTCACAATTCAAACAGCTTCAATTCACAAAGCAATCTAGAACCAATACAATAAACAAAAGGCTTTTTAATCCACAAAACAATATAGAACTACTGCAATCACTGTATGACTTTATAAGTCAACTCCAACAATTCACCAGAATCCCTACATACACAATACAGAACTTCAATACTTAAGTCATGACACTGGCCACCAAATAAACACATCGTAAATGCAATACATATTAAATACATGGTGAAATACAGTTATAATTTATACATGAACTCCAAATTACTTTGAATATTGCAGCTCATCAAATAGTTATCCTATAGATATAATCCTTATTATTGTCCTCATTTGCCTGTGATAGGCCTTTACTCATCATACCGAATCGCGCTTTCTTCTGCATCTCTGATCCTTTTTTCAGCTTCAAATCCCCTTTTCTGGTCTATATAAGCTCATCTTTTTGCCGAGTCCTTTTACGACCCATTGCTCGTGTAGCTTCCCTTCAATCGCCTCTTTGATCATTCACTCTCTTCTTGGTTCAATCCAGTCGGATTTTCTCGGTCGCATCATTCCTGTCTCATACTGCATATCCATCCTTAGTCGTCCCTCTGCTTTGTATTAAGACTATATCCTCTAAATACTTCTTTGCGTCCATATCTTTAAGCTCTTATCAGTTTTGAAGAAGCTTTCTTCGTAAAATATTTCCTTTGTACGCATGTATTTTACATTGAATAAAAATGGCATTAATCTCCCTTTTATACCTAATCAACGACTTAGGATGAAACCTGGTAAGAATGCTTTGAGAAGAATGAATTGAGCGTGTGGCCGGCATTATGCTACTACCGCCTGTTACCGCGAATTTTTACATCTGGTATCCATTTTTTCAGTCTAGGTCGACCTGTGGTCGACAAAAAAAAACTGGCAGGAATCGCCGTAAGTGAGGGTTAAACAGAAGCCCTACGTGTGGCAGCTACTTATACGCTACTCTGACGATGCATTTACGTATTATGTATTTATATATTACTAACATGTTGAGACGATGCCCTAAAATTGATTATATGTTTGTTTATAAAGAAACAATTGACAGTCTTCCACGAATGATGCATTTCTTGGACACAGTTTTTATTCTTGCATCATTATATAATCAAATATGTAGTTAAAAGATGTTAAATAACGCAGGGCATCATTTTCTACGTTTAAGTTGAATTAAAGATTGCAGTGTCAACTTTCAGTCGACTTTCGATTCATTAACGATCATGTGCAATTCGTAACAATTTATTCTTTTATTTACTTTGTGTGATTTATTAATCCTGCTAGAACCGTAACACCATTAATGAATCAGGCATCTATTCCGAGTAGCCTCAAGTTGCACTATCCAAATAAATGTTTGCAAAAACAGTTATATGTAATGTAAAACAAACTCATTTAACAAATTTAAACGAAATGAAATGAACGCACTCCCTGTGGATATGATCAATAGTGAAGCTTTGTATTTTCCAAAAATATTTATTATTCAGTATTGATGTATGACCCCTATGGGTTAAATAAAAGAAAAACTTTAGTGCATGCAAAAATATTCAGCTTTGGGCAAACATAAAAAAATATTACTTAGCTAGAGAGGAATGGAACGGCAATTTTCGACGAAAGAAAAATAATGTAGAAAATTAGGAGTTTAACAGCCGTTGCAAGTTATAAAATTTGTTTTAGTTGGTAAGAAAGAAGAGGAAGGACCATTTTTCAGTTTTCCCCATTTCCGAAAATATCGGCGATATTTATTTAATAACGCGCTACGTAGGAGGAGGTCTCAATTCATCATACCTTTTGAGAGGACGTCGTATCGAAGGGAAAATCAGGAAACGGCCGTCGGAAGACCTTTGAAATCGAACCCGTATAACACAACCCATCAAACGTTACGTGTCCCTCCCCCTCGAATACATAAGGGCCGAAAGTTGGCGAGCAAAGAAAGTGGAGTAGACTCATAGAATGCGATCCACGTCACGTGGGACGGCCGTCTCCAGAGATATCCCATCGGCGGGCATTTACTCCGGCGTTCTCACACTTTCTCTTGTTTTTCCCTCCTCCCACGCTATATCCCACGCCCCCCACCTGCGTTCCCGGCCACTGCCTCCGCCACCTGCCGCCCCAAAAGACGAGGACCTTCGGGCTTCCGGTTAGGAAGTGCCTCGAGAGTCACGAACGCCGCCTGCCGGCCGGATCCGTAATTTCATAAATCGTCCAACGACGGAGTTTCTTCTGGTCTCTGCGGGAGGCTCCGATGGAATGAATAGCTTACCGAAAGGCGAAGCAGGTGCTGCGCTAATGGCCGAGGAAGGGCCCGACTTGAATTACGAATTGTGACTCCTTCGATTGCCTCGGGAACGGTGCGCCCAGAAGGCCGGGGAGGTCCGAAAAGAACGGAGTGAAGGTTAATTTCGGTTCTTAGACATTTGCATGAGCTAATTACGGTGCCGCTGACTTATGCGTTTTGATAAGTAGTAGAATCGGATTTTTTTGCATATATATAGATTCTTTCATATAAATTAGTAACTAGGTAACCTAGACACTTGATGATGGTCGACCTATGTTGAAAAATGTTGTATTTGAAAATATGTGGGAGTTCGTAAAAAATTGTTTTATTCCTACTTTCCTTAATTAGGCTATAAGTAGAAGGATTTATTAATTATTTCATACGAAGAGTCCTACACTAAGAAAGAACCTAATAATAAACTTATGTTATCATTATGAGTACTGAGACCAGAACTTTACTTAATGGGCGGATATCCTCAATCAATTTAACTGTAATACAGATCAGTCTTATTCTGATTTTAGGGAATTTTCATAGGTAAGGTGACTGGTGGGAAGAGCCAAGTGATTACCTAAGTTTATATATTATGACAGTTAAGTAGTATTTTAGGTGGAAATAAACGTAAATAGAGATAGAATACTGTTCTTGATGTATGAAACGTGAAAAATTTACTTTACTTACCTTAAAAAAAATAATTAAGCATTTAATAAAAGAAAATTTAATCGTTAGTATTTTATATACATGCTTTTACGGATTTTTTATCGGCAAAGCTATTGCAAATGACCAGTTCCAGTCAAAATGAAATTTCAGGAAGTAGTCATCCAACGGATAATATATTGCATTATGATTTATTCTCTTCGCCATGTGATATTCATTTCAGAAGACGAAACTATTTCACTAATATAACTGGAATATACCTTTTATTCCGTTCTTTGCGTAGCGGAAAATGTCACCAGCAACTAAAATACTTGTTAAAGTTAAACTAGCTAGAGTATCACTTACAAAGAGGACACGGTTTTATGGTAATGAGTTTGACGCTGAAACCTTTTATTCTCAAATTATAACTACACGCATGATTGTCCTACTTTTGGTAGGTTATTTTATGTTATAATATTCCTTAATCGATGTTATTTTTTTCGTTTAAAATTTCACTTATACGGTTATGAAAAACCCTTTTTGAAGTTGTTATTCTCTAAATGTATCTATTTAAATCGTTTAAACGAGGAGCTGATCTTAAAAGATGATGTGTTAGATCTGCGATGTATAAATGTTTTCACAGGGAAACGAATAACGTTCGGGATTTAAGAGAAATTTAAGCTCCACTTGTGTTTGAAGCAGAGCTGTCCATTTTTATGCGTCGGTTGAAGGATAAATCTGTTTCGGGTCACGAGCTGTGAATCGAATGTTTAACTCCAAGTTAAATGTTGACTTTTCGCGTGCTGAATTTAAAGGATCCGCTGTGATCTGAGGTAGCGCAGAATACTGAAATTGCCGTGAGTATGAATAGAAATAAATCATTCCTGTAAACAACGTGTATTAAAAACATTAGATATCTCGTGTTTATACAAATCAATAAATCCAGATCCCAGGAAATTCATGGGCATCCAGCCGGAGGTTGTTTTGACAGAAAATTTAGCAAAATTGATACGTGACTCCAAGTGGTGTCTTCCGTGACCAATATTATTTTAATGTAGCGGTATAATTCTATAATCGGTGATTTTATCGGCTTCCCCTACAACCTTAATTATCGTCGAATAAATACAATAAAGACAATAATAAAACCATGCATAAGATATGTAGGCCATTATAAAAGCTTCTTATTCATAAATCATGATATGACTACCACCTAGCCTTGTACCTACTTGTAGTTTTGATTAATAAATAAATAAAGCTGTATCTACTACTACATCCTGAGGAATGGAAACATTTCTTTTCTTATTTGGTACAGGGTAGAGAAAATGTATGTTTCATTTACAATCCTCAAAGTCTAATTCAGGGTTTTAATGTCATAAAAGTTGATGTTGAATAGTGGCACTAATTGAGGTCTCTCTTTCTGGAATGATAAGAATAGTGTTGCTCATTGTGTCACTGTGCTTCTCTTATGTGAACATGTTCCTGTTAGGGCAAACTGTCTCACTTCTCATCTTGCCGAGTAAGGCTCATTCCTCCCTATGTATTATTGATGACCGAAAATTACTTTGTATTCTGATTGCTTCGGTATCATTGAGGTTTGGTACATGAGAGGCCCCACTCCGACATAACCTTGTCTAATAAGATAATAATAATTTTTAATTACAACTTTTTATTTAACATTGAAAGGATGGAAAATTTCTTCCAAGCACTTTACAATTTTAAACTAAAAAATAGTCATAATTACCAATTTGGCAATTTTGGCCCGTCAAAAGGTGCCGAAACAGAGTACATAAATAAAATTAATTTACAATATAATAATAAAATCAATAATATTATCGATAACCAAGCAGTCAAACTTGAGTTAATGTCAAATTTTGATGAATACGCTTTCTCTGACTGTATATTGCCTTCAAAAATCCCTTTCCGAAAGTATTTTCGTATCATTTTTGTTTTAAAAATAAATCCAATCACAGCTCTGAACCTCGACCAGAATAGTTGCCGGAATTTTGACGACATCGATTGCTGTGCAAATGTTTTGGCGTAGGCGATCACCTGTTCGTAACGTTTTTGTTCACTCTGGATGAGTCTCACCGAAGGACCCATCATTTTATCTTTGAAATTTTATTCTATCATTGAAAAGTTCCATGAAAATCGAAGTAACTTTGAAGTGAAGTTTTATCAATCTCATGGCATGCAGCATTAACCTTTCATCTCCAAATATGCTTTATTAATATACATATATTTTCATGCCGTGCTGCGTTATAAACTCCGTTTTCGGACTTCATTGTGGGGCTGGGAACTTACTGCTCCGTGTCAGATCAGGTTCTAAAGGTTGACAAAGGATTCTTTTTGAAACGCGATATTTCCCTTAGGAGCTCCTTTCTCCCGCATTAGTTAGGGTTCGGTGGATTCTTGCGTAGAACTAGCCGTGGCCGTGACTCCTTTAGTGGGCAAAGAATCTCGACTTATCAATATGGATATTATGGATAGAGTCAAATCGAATCAATAATCTCCAAAAGGCATGTTCAAGGAAATGCCACGGTGGCAGCCGCCTAACACTGCTCTCATAGCCGTGGCAACCTTGGTTTTGCCTCCACACACGGTGTGGAGGGGGAATCTGAGTCACTGCTGCGGAAGACTGTATTGTGGTAGCGGTAGGAGCAACGGACGGTTCGGAGACAGAAATGGTCAAACCTAGCACGGTCAAATGGGGCTTTGCTATTATTATTGAAACCAATAACTCGGAAAACTACAAAATTGACTTAATATATGTTTTATTCATGCGTACGCTTTTTACAAGAGTAGTATGACAATATTTACAAAGCTTCAATAGCCTAGTTACAAAGGTTACGAGGCCGGAATCCTTTTTGCCATGGTGCTATTCGACTAGAAAATACTGAATGACTGCAAAGGCCTAATCTAGCGCGAAATAGATAGTTTTTTTTCTCTCACCCACATAAGCGTCGCGTCGAACCAAGGTCGTGGTAGCGAGTGAGGGAATCAACTCGCAGGGGTTGAAGTAGTGGTAGGGGAGGTAGATTGCCACAGGCCGAGTCCCGTGGCATTCCGTGGCGCCACAGCCACTGTGGCAGTGTTTGTGCATGCCTGATCTAGATGATTTACCACTTCATCAATTCACTCAAAGTCTGATTTTGCTTTCGAATGTCCGTACATTCACTCAGCACTAAGGGATACTTCACTGCAGCATCTGATTCCGGTGGCCTTTATACGCACAATGTTTTTTTTATTTTTAATGATATTATTTTCCTAATACTTAGTAAAAGTAAGTCAGAAGCAATCTAAAAAAAATGTAATATTAGGATAAAATTTTCATTTCAGCTTCCGAACTGTATAATTCATGAGAAAAATACTACATAAAGTTAGTCAAAATATTATATATTTGAGTAATGGATAAAAATTGATATATCACATATTGAGTTGCAACGCAAGCCTTTTGGTGCTACTTTGGCTCAAAGTCTAAATTCACTAAATTTTGCCATTCAAAAAAGGCATTCTCGATACATGTCCTGACGTGAAGGATGAAATAACCGTATTTAAAACCGTTTTAAGCTTAAACATATCATTCACGTGACCTCATCTGCAAATACATAACTTATCACAAATAAAAAGAGTAGAAAAGCCGCTAAAAGTTTAGCTTTCTGGAGCAAAATCATTCAAACTGAGAAAAACTCGTCGAGGGAAAAGTGGCTAAATGATAAAAGAGGTTGAAAAGTTTGACAAAAGTTTGCGTGTAAGGTAGAAATCGAAAGTTACCTAGTAATACCTTCGATAAATTACCATAATATAGTGTATATGAAATTGTATAAATCAGAAAATCTTTTTATGTACTCAGAATGTCAACAATATTAGAATACACAAGGAAAAATTAGGATGACGTATTAATAATATTAACGTATAACTACTAATATGACGACACATATATTATAATAATTAAAAAATGTATTTAATTTATGCCCTGTACGTAAAACATTCTATTATTAATGTTAGCAAATTTAATTAGCGTGTCTTGCTATTATAGATAATGAAATATAATGCAGAATGGACACTTTTTTTATCACAATTTACAGATATAGCCTGCTACGAGCAATGAATGCTATCTTTGTTACTCCTATCAAAGTAATTCTTTGTTACAGTACAGTGAAGTACCCCTAAGAGTAAAAATTAGCCTCGTCCAATATTAAACACAATGATAACAAATTTACCAACCCTTGTTTATTTTGGTTCTCCCAGGTGACGATAATTGCTTGTTTGAGTTGAGGAAAACACAATATAGCGAAAGCTTTACTGAGCGGGAGGCGCTGGCGAATTGTGGAATATCTCCAAAACAGAATTGATACATTCAGGGGATGGCGAACGAACGGGAATAATTTAGGGGCAAAAGTAGCGCGGTTTCGTGACGTTTGAATGGAATTTTACTTTGAGCGGCGTCGGGCATTGGCCGTGAAAATATATCTGCCTTGCAAATAGTAGTTTACTTCATTCACTCGTCCGAAAGTTCACAATTCGTTTCTGTTTTAGCGAGCGCATCGATTCCGTTACGGAAACCCTTTCCCTTCATTTCCCTCATCCGTCATCGCGAAAGCGCCCCATTCCCATCCCCTTTGATCCCTTTAATACAAGGGACTTGCACGTTTTACTTTTAAAGAGTACAAATGCGAGAGTATCCATTCTAGTGCCATAGGAAAGATAGACTCGCCTCTAGTATACGCTATAATGCATTGTGAGGAAAGTGAAACTGGTAATTGTTACAATAAAGTTAGGCGGCATCTATAATAAAGGTAGCAATCCTATATAGAGTTCTACATCATCAGCTGTAATTTCAGTTTATTTCGTAAATTATTTTAAGAATACTGATGTCTCATCATAGTTTTTCATTGAAGTACGTAATCATTGTAATTCATTCATAAATTTGATTATAGTATGCCACTCAACACATCATATACTAAATTTTAACTTTCCTATTTCTCTCTTTACTTCCATCTCATCACAGCTTTTCAAAGGAATTCATACTCATTGTAATCCACTCGTGAATTTGCGATGGAAAAGCGCTCTCGTCTATATAACCAAAAATAAGTATCTACCTCTAATTAATCAAAACTTGGTTTTTTTCTTTGTGGAAGGAAAACATAAGGAACACCGAAACAAACTTTGCAACTTTCACTATTTATAGTAGATAGTAGAAGTTAAAAGTATCGTTATAATTAATGTATTTATACAAAAAGTGGATGTTGCAAAATTAGTTTTAATTTTAATAGGTACCAATTTAGTCCATAACAAATGAAATATTTCGAAAGAAAATAAAAGTAAATACATAGGAGTGGGGAAGTATTATCATTATTGTTATAACTCTCCTGATACTCTATTTAAACAAAGTGTTTTGTATTGTATTCTCTACTACTACTACTACTCTATTGCAAAGTGAAGGCTTCATAAGAGGATAAATAGATGCCTAGCAATTGACACTCACCCACTCCGTCTAGGATGGTTTCAAGTTGGAAACGCTTGTGTTTACAGTCTACAAGTATGACGAGAACTCCGTCTACATCTCACTTCCCAGAGTTTCGATTCCATCACTTCCTTTATGCACAACCAAGTAGCTGAGTCCTTGCTTTTCCTTGGACGAAGTCGACCATTCACAAAAGCAGCTGGAAGAGTGAGGCTAACCTATCGCCTTCTTTATGTGTAAAACATCTCTCAAAGCACTTGAATGCTTCAACGTGTTCAATCGAAAGGAAGGCATGCTTGGACCTTTCCCATTTCTTCCTTTCCGAGTAAAGTATCTCGCGCATCTTTTCGACGAATTTTTCTAGAGCTGCTCTAGTTATCTGAGTCACCAGGATGTGCTGCCCACATTGTGAAGCTATTGAACCGTGGGATTTGGTTTGCAATCTTTCTATAATACTGTTATCGATTTAACGAATTGCTCTTTCTTTGATGCTGTACTCAGTTTCAAGACTATAAAGGAATTAAAATAGCAAAATGTTTTGAGTGTATTTAATTTATCCATTTGATTGGGTTTACTCCGCAATTTTTCTGAATCGTGTAGTATCAAACTTCTTCAGATGGTAACTGTTTCCATGAATTCATAATTGTAGCTGCAATTGAAATATTTTGGAAGATAGTCTTCTGATGATGATAAGTATTGATTAATATGAAATATAGAAGTATCCACCTTCATATAGGATAAGTGGGGATTCATTTTATTTACACTCTTAAAAATTCAGCACGTTCTTGTCAAGATATGCGTAGAAAAAGCGAGTTTTACCAGTATTTTAGATCAAATTACTCTTCGTTTAAATCAAATAACTATTCGTGAGTCGGTGTATACACCTATTAAAGGGATTTAAATCAGCGGGTGTAAAGTCGTTGCATTGATGTAGGATTGCAGTTTTTTTTAAATATTAGTTTCAATATTTTGGTAGAATTTAAATATTTCAAAGTATCACGGGATGGAACCATCTCCTAAAATCTCCATTGAAATTCAAATATTCGACGATAGCAATATGAGTGTATAATAATAATAAATCGTCTTTATTAGGGCGAGGTTGAGACTTAAAAGTCTCTTCTTCCATCTAATGTATAGTCCTTCCAGTGTATAGTCTAGAATTAAATATAAGTAGCTATAAGGTTGGTTTAAAGTTTAAGCTTTCTGATAAATTGCTACTAGTTGCTATAGAAACTGCTTGCGTAATAATTCTCGATTAATCAAAGGCATCAAAATCAGGTGCTTGTTATAGATCTTCTTGATAGAGTGTTTTCCCTTTGTAGTTCAAAGGTATATTTACGGCTCGTCACTACACATCACGACACGCATTTCTCAGCACATTAAACTCTCATTTATTATAATCAAAGGATGATCGCATCCTTTTATTAAAGGAAAGTTTCAGATAAGAAGTTAAATTGGGATATCTTTGGGGTGGTGGACCTCTAACCCAGTGATCTAATTATGCCCATAGATTGATGCATCCTCTTGCGAGGGCGTGCATCATTAAGTCATTTTCTCTCACATCTTTTACCCGCACGTGTGAACTGATGAGCGACAGGAGCCAGTAAAAGAGCCTTCAAGAGCAGGCTGACCGAAGTAACACGTGGTAATTTAAAATAACTAATGATGACGGAATGCCCGAGGCATCACCGCTCTGAAATAGAAGCGAAGGCATCACTGCCCGAAATACCTGAGATCCCCTTTGAGTGGGCGACAGACTGGGAATAGAAAAATTATTTCCGCGATCACACTGATTCCGAGAAACGTGAATTCTATGAGGGAATGGATATATATATATACACTCGTCAGTATGGAACATTTTCGTTAAAGTACAACTTTATCAACTGCTTCTTTTTTGGATTATGAGGAAGGCCGATTTAATTTTCAATCTATGAGCTAATTATTGGTTAATGCCCTTTTAATTTATAATGTGAAATACGTGAAATTTAGTATCAATTACACGCAAATTCATGGAATTTTTTATAAACTTAGATTCTCCGAAAACGATCAGATTGCTCTCTACCCTGCTGTTTCTTGAAATACTTGCTTTTAATATTTTTTCTTTTACACAAATTAGGTTTTCGTAGTTTAAAACTATCTAATATCTATATATTATTCTGCATTGATGCATTGCACTCATTTTTCATTCTTTCATTGAAAATCGTTACTCAGCCATTCGTATTTCCGCTTAATGAAGAAAGGTGAAATGCTTTGATATTATCAAAAACGAAATGCAGATGAATTTAGTGAATTGAACGATATTTTTATTTATATTTTCTATTTTAACCAATATTCCTGACAAACCTTCCGATTGAATTAATATTTTTCATCTTTGTACGCTTTAGGTAAATAAAGATTTATTTCTCGTTTAGTTATGTCCCGTTATTTTCAATACTTATCAAATTAATTTTAATGCAACTTCAGCACGAATGATATTGATGCTGAATAAGACATTCATATCGAAGTCTCATCATTGAATACAACAAAAATTCTTGTTCATTACGTCATTAGGTTCCACTACGTTTAAGTTTTCCATTCTTAGCATTCTGGCTGGATGAAGAAGGAAAAGATAAATTCCCTCACTCCTCATCCTGGTTAGTAAGACTCATTCCCATTCAATCTGCGCGTACATAATGGCGGAGAAGATGGGAAATTCAACAGGCTTTCGGGATGATGACTTTTTTTTAGACATTTTAGGCGTTTTTTGTATATTAATGTTTATACTGTCCCAATAAATTATAATATCGGAAGGAGCAATAAAGGTATTGGAAACGTTATAAATATCCGTAACATATTATTATTATCATTATTACATATATACATCGCAATTGGACGACATTCCGGTGGCGACAGCCTTACAATTTACAAATACATAAAGAAAGATATGGTGCTTTCCCGGTGAAATACAAGACAAATACATAGCTTCTTGCAATCCATCAGTCACCAATCCTTGATCAAAACAACAATAATTAATCAAAACAATACAAAGTACATCGAACAACTCTACATTTTTTTCAGACATAAATCAAATCAGTACAATATAGCCCAGTAATTTCTTGTAACTCGTCTGAAACATAATTTTACCGGCAATCATTTTATCCAATAAAAAACACCCACATTCATTATATCCCACCCACAATAACAACAAGTAATCATTTCCGAATAAAGGAATCCACTATTACTTACTTTTCGTCTAAAAATAAAGGTCTTTATAAATACACCCTAGATATTACTTAACAACCACTACATTTCATCTAAAACAATTATAGATGCAGTGTCAGCGTTTTTGCTAAAACCATAATGTTACGTTGTCCGCTTTGGGTCAACTGGAAGAAGCTCGGAGGTTTCAATTTAATCCGGGGGAGTGCGTGTAAACGAAGGAGAGAAGGAAATGAGAAATCTCGAGGAGGGAAAATCCCGCAAACTGGCTGCCCGCCTGGAGACGAACAGATTGGGATATTCTCGGTTTCAAGAACTTGGCACTCGCTCCCGATTTCCTCCCCCGCACGCATCCCCCCTCCCTCACTCCCCCTCGAGGCTACAGTGTCTAAAAATTGACGTCGGGAACCTAAGAACTCACCAGGCCAAGCCGCAAGACTTTTTTGCCCCATGCACTTCCCCTCTAGCCGATAACCGATAAAAATGTCGCATTTCCTCCCTTGTTTTCCGTCCGCTTTTTTAATAACAATGTTTCCTATCCCTTCTGACCACCCTTCCGACATACTACTGTTCTTTTGTTCACTTTTAAATTCTGGTCCGAGTTATTCCCATCTACCCACCCTTCCGTTCCTTTCTTTCTTCACGTTGGGACAATCCCCTCCCCCCGAATTCCTACCCCCCCTCTTTTCGTAGCTTCCAATACCCCCTCAACCCTCTTCCCCATCCCAGCCATATGCTCCTCCTCTAAGTCGCCCGTGCAGCGCTAAATTTTTCCAGCCTCTCGTCGAAAGGAATTTAATATTTGAAGGCTGTATTTCCGCCCGCCCTCATATCCATTTATCGCCATAATTCGATTACCTGTTCATCCGTCTATGGCTTATATCGGGGGAATAAACGTACGGAGTGGTGGCGAAGTATTCGGGCAAGTTCGCTTTCCAACTATTTAAATTACAATCTGACATAGTTTTGAAAACTTGGTCCGGAGTTCAAGTTGAAGTTTTTCTGTTTCCTTCCGTATTCTAATTTATTTAGTGCTCGCAGTTGTTTTGTGTTTTTCTGTTGTTGTTGGTTCGTACAAAGCGATACTTCGGAGAAGTTTTTGAGGATCTCAGAAAGGTTTGGCCTACTTGAAAGTTTGTTCAATATGAGGGAACGTGAATGGTAATTTCTGAAGTGGAAGATTTGGATTTGTTAGAAAATGCGAAAAATTTGTGGTGCTCTCTGTTCTCTACACTTTAACTTAGATTTCAAAGCCTTTTTCGAAATACATCAATAAAAACTTGATTTATTTATGATAATAATTATTTCCATTCATGATTATTCTTGTTGCATTGCAAGTAGAGAAAGTACTCCTTTGTCGAAATAATTGTGGTAAATAAAAGTTTAGGTGGTTATATTCTGGACTTTTCACATCCTCCTAAAGTGTCTTGACTTCACGGCATATTCCAGTATCAAACGAATATTCACGCCGAACTATGCCATTGATTTTGTTTTTCAATTTTAATTTACAGTTTTAAAAAGAACTAATGTGTGAAGAATGGAAATGAATTAGGTTTTGCTGTTAATTCTCACCAAATAAAAGCATTCATCTGAAGTTTAATGCTTTTATTTAAACACTAGAAGTGTACCTATATCATCTTTATATTATCATGTAACACACATTGGTTCTTTGTGTAACAGCATTATTATTTAACTCTGAGTAACACCACTTATGATTATGGCGTTAGTATGATTGGTAATTTCTGAAGTGAAAGATTTGGATTTGTTTGAAAATGCGAAAAGTTTGCGTTGCTCTGTTCTCTCAAAGAGTTTTTCGAAATACATCAATAAAAAGTTTACGTTTTAATGATAGAACTTATCCTTAATGTAGGACAATCTATCCAGGTTAATTCATGCTTCATCATAAGTAGAGAAATTATTTCTTCGTTGAAATAATCGTGGTAAATAAAAGTTTTAGTGGTTATTTTCTGGACTTGTTACACTTTTGGAAACCCTGCTTAAGAGCCTTCGCGCAGACTACACCATTAATTTTGATGCTTCAACATAATTTCCAATGAAAAAGAAAACTAATCTGTGTGTAGAATGAAAATAATTTACGATATGGCTGTTGATTCTTATAAAATAAGGAGATTCATCATCTGAAGTTTAATTCTGTAAGCTATATGTTGTTGGCCAAATCAGTTGGACACTGATTTTTTCTTGCTCTATCATGCTGTGTGTATTGCTTCTTGATAACAGGTTTTCTTGGAAAGAGCATTAATATTACTCCATGAGCATCACCACTTAGTGTCACTAATATCACCAAATCTGTGTCACCACTGTAACCAAATGAAAGCCGCAATATCTCATTTTTATTCATTTAGTCAGAAAAGTATATCTGAAAAGATATTACCCTTCTCTCATAATAGCACTTAGGATGTTAAGGAATAAAACATACTGTTCCAACAGTTGTTTGTTATATTTTTTCCCTTATAGAGAATAATAACGGAAACAGTAAACAGCGTTCCGAAATGAAATAAATACAGTTCAGCCGAACAGTACTAAATATTGGGCCTCCTCTTTTACTGTTCGGCCATTCGGAGGTAAATGTTCTGTAGATTTCCGAGTCGTGTCCAGGAAGATATATAAGTTCCTCGGAAAAAACACGCCACCTAATGGAATCGAAAGAGCGGAGTTAAGCGTCCATTCTGCAGAGCAACTCCCGAATAACTTTGTATCGTCTTTTTCCGAGAGAGCGACGAAATTTTCCGATTCGCTTCACGGGTGTCAGCCGAAGTTTCGGAGCCGCGTATTTATTCGAATTGGTATCTGTCTCGCAGCGGGCGAAGAAGAACGGGTCGAAAAAGTTTTCCGAACGACTTTGCACGCCGATGTGTTTTTTGCGGAAAGTAAGGTCGCGTCAAAGTACGAATTGTTTATGGTCAGTCAGGTTCCGAGGGGACGTTGACGGGTGCGCTCGAGTTCGAAGAGTTGGAATGACATTCTTCTTTTGTAGTTGTTGTGGCTCATGCGCGGAGAATGGCGATTACAGTGATCGATTGCCGTTTGCTTTTTATTCTCCCCATTGCCGAATAGCTAGCCGTATCATTTTCGGGATAGTGTGCCGGAGAAAAATATAACATATCTGAACCGGAAAAAGTGTGATTCGACTTCATCACCGTCCCCACGTTTATTTAGCAAGTTCGAAGCTCACTACAGTGGATTATATTTTTAACTCTCAACATACCAAGGTAGGTCCCCGGAGTACCTCAGAGTGAAATCTTTTAACTGTGACAAATGTACTTTTTTTGCTATTTGTGTATTTTCCTCATCAGTTTAAGATAAAAAAATAACTACACTCACTTAAAATTCTCTTATAAATTAAAAAATCTCCCTTTATGTTTCAGAAGGAACTGTCTAGGTAACCTGTAACCCTTGGTAATTTATAATTTTATTTAAATGTTTGTATATTGTTTATTTGACTTGTTTGACTTATTGTACTAATTAGGTCTATTGCTATTGTAAAGATGTTTTCTTTCCACGGGAGGTTTTTGGAGGGGTTTCCCTCCCGTCCTAGGGTGAATGCCGGGCAGATTATAATATTATATCCCCCTCTACCGTTGCCACCTGGTATTGATACCAAATTGCAGCTTTTAGGTTAAATAAATAAAAAAAATTGATTACCAGAGCTGCAGGTTCTAGCCGGCCCTAACTATAATTGTAACATGAGCTAACGAATGCTGCGATGGTAAGAGATTATACTCTATACTATATATTTTAGTTCAATTATACATTTGTTTTTTTTTATACCATAGGAAATCAAAATATAAAAATGTAAACTCGAATGAATAAGAGTATACGGATAGCATTTTGCTTGCATTTACTGCTTTCATTTCTTTCTAAACATCCTATTAGTAAATTTAACTTAAATTTTCCATCAACCTACAATTGATTTTCAATCTCCAATCAATCTATTTAGAGCTTTTGGGTGAATATCAGTGTTGCAAGAAAGGCAGTAAATAACGCGTCACAACAAAGATAATGAGATAATGAACGTCTCCAAATTCACAAATGAATTGTTTGGATAATGGAAGGTTTCTGTGGGTTTTACCATTACTTTTTTCAGGTAGAAATTTGGAGGGTCTCCGTCCTAATCCGGACCCTTAGCTCGCCTTCGCAGCTACTGACCGCCCGACCCTCCCATCAGAGGGAACCATAAAAAAACTGACCGCGTGGAATACGATTTAAAAAGTTATAAACTTTAGATTTGGTTTAATTTTAAGTTTAAACTAAAAATTTGAATTGTTTGATTGTTTGAATACCCCTAGATACCTTCCATTAACCAATTTTTTTAATATACTCACCTGGTCTCACTTGGTTTCTCTTCCCGTGACCTGAAAGATGTTTATCTTGATCCTCAACGATAGAGATAACTTTGTTGGACCACATCGTTATGATTGCAAACGCGGAGAATAATGGTTACGCTGACCGGTTGCAGTTTGCTTTTTCTTCTCCTAATCGCTCACCGCATTTTCGGGATAGTAGGCCGGAAAAAAATCGCGAATTCAATTTAGCGATCGTTCCCGTAGCAATCACTCGAAGGGTAAATGCTTGTCGGAAGTTATTCGCTCGTTGATAAACAGTTCGTAATAGAATGAGTTAATTCGGAGTTTTTCCCTGCATTCATACCGCCCGCCGTATCTCGCGATAATGCCTCGACGAATTTTCGGACGAATGGGACGTTTGTAGTATCCAACCGTTGGAATTCATTTCCCATTTAATTCCACATGAAAGTCGTCTTTGTGATTTGAGGACGGCTGCAGCTCTAATTTCAATACCAATTTGCGAACTCTCACACAAAAATGTTGTATTCTTATTATCGGGTTCCTTCTATAATTCCAGCCCGCTTTCAATTTTATGGCTTATTATGTTGAGTTACACAGTTCTTTGCTCATAGGATTCGTTCAGAGTTTATCCACATCTCTGTGCATGTATGAAAATGCTCGCAACGCCACTTTACGGTTAATTAAAGATGTAATCGATGATACCAAAATATATACTCTGTTATATAAATGCTTCACGTGCAAATCTACCCTTTAAGAGCATATTTGTGGTTGGAATGGCTTATTTTACACGGCTATAGTAAAATCGTGATGAAACTAAAGTAACGCCGCACAAAAATGGCGTGAATACTTCATCTATTTGGACAGTTTCAATCTTTTTTGCTATATTTCAATTACTTTTAACTAGAGAAGTTTCTGCTCAGTTCCTCTTAAATTGTTTGTTTGAGTGAAAATATTTCGGTTAGCTTCGGCTGTTATCGATCTCCATTTATGAATAATGCATGGATAGTCGGTTCAGTTAAAGTGACTGACGAAATTCAACGAACAAAATATCTTTTGAATAATATTCAGACGACTCTCACGGATATCGGAAGAATATATTTACCTACTAACAGAATTATATACTATTTCTCAAACTCTATTAAAATCTGTGTCTTCGATCATTTTTGGACACGAAATGGCTCTCGCGTTTGGGTATATAAAAGTTGAAATTTCGGTTTCGCTTATTCTGATGCATTTCATGGAAACGAATGAAGCATTTATTAATAGATAATTATGTCTATTTCATTTATATTTTCAAACAAAATAATCGAAGGTGTAAATCAGATATGATAGAAAGCAACTGGATTTTTGTGAAAATACTGCAATACAAGTCCTAAAACCTTCAAGTTTTAAGCATATGCAGGTTATAATTGAGTTATAATACTTTATTTAATTTATTTATTTGTTGACAATTTATTATTAAAAATTTTTATGGAATTTATGGCTTAGTGTTACTGCGAATTATTTTTAATTATGCCAAGTGATAACGCTTGTTTTCTAAACTAAGCTAATATGTGTTTAGTTTTCGCTTTTTTGTTGAGATTTCTGATACTGTGTATACATCGCCGCTGTCCAATGCAGTACAAACATTCGAATACTTTTAGGCTATTTTCGACGCTCTGAACCATAAATAACGGTAATTAACCTCCGTAATAAAATAATTCGAGAGTCATTCCGATCTCGTCGCTACAAACTAAGTGTTTTCGGTTCAGCATGGCAAAATTTACCGCCCCATTGATTCAGGAATTAAATTTATGAAATCATACATGTTTCAGCTAATGGCAAAAAGGCACTTGAAGTGCATTCGTTGTAAAAAAAGCAATTTGCTCTATTACCCCACCCTTTTCCTCCTCTATCCTCTTTGACCTTCTCCCGCATCCATTACAAACCCTCACATACTTCGGAGCGGTCCGAACCACTACACTGCCTATAAATCAAGCAGAAGCTGGACCTTCCAAAGGGTTGAACTCTCCCGCTTTCACACACACACACACCCTCTTTCAATCTAGAGCAGGCGTTCTCCTCTTTTCCTTAAATCCATCCCCTTTCCCTTAAAGCCTTCCCTTATTGGCAGATGCCTCTTAATTTATGCCTCCTCCCCGTCCCCTGCCGCCGAATATTTCTCTCTCTCTCTCTCTCTCCGAATTGAAGTTTTCCAAATTATAGAAAATGTCCCTTTAAATTACAATCCGCCTTTTGGGAGCGGAATATCTTCGTCAGAGGGGGAGATATAGGGATAGTCTTTCGTTAACTTTCGCTGATATTACATGCTGGAAATATGAAGTCGACGAATTGATTAGTCTCGGAAAAGAGGATGCAATATTTGATTCCATGTCTTCGGAGCACAGTTCCTTTTATGGGATTCTGACAGGACAAACAAAGGTTATTGCTAAGATTTTGTTTTTAAGACCATTGCGACTGATTTTTTACCATTATTCTATTTTTATTAAAAGCCTAGGTAAAGAATACTGTACGTATCGTGAAGGGGAGATAGAAAGTTATTTTTATTTAATTTAGTTAGTTAGTTGTTTTGGTAACTTCCTAATATTATAAAATCCACAGAATCGGGCGAGATATGGTGGAAATCCATCATACAAAATGAAGGAGATAATTGGTACTTTTTCCACAAAATGTTTTAATTGTACTAACAGTTTCAACGGAGGACCGTCATGATGACCTGAAGATGACGGTCTTCCGTTGAAACCGTTAGTAAAATTAAACATTTTTGTGGAAAAAGTACCAATTATCTCTTTCATTTTGCATTCCTAATATTAGATTGCTGGATGACGTAAGAGCAACATTCAAGTGATTTTAATTTATGAAGGAAGAAATATTTATTTAGTAGAAGTTTATAGAAATAGGCAATCTTTTCCTGAATCTTGTCAAGCGGAATTCATTTTCCAAAAACCTTTTCGAAAATATACGGCTGGTTTCATCAGGTGATATTAGCAATCATTTGCTGAAACCGGTTGTTTATTTTCTATAAATATATTCATATCAAATACCAGGTACCATATTCATTTCTTTTTATTTTTTTAAGTATATATGGGACTGGTTGCACATAAAATATAGGTACTTCTTGGTCATTGATTGACACGATTACATCTGGTGGTCTTAAATACATTTGAAAAACGCTTATTTGAGTTTAATATGCTGGAATACATATAAAATTATCTCTTTAATCACAAGCAAAAATAATTCCCAGAGAGAATTTCACGCTGCTTATGTTTCTTACCATGGTTCCCTTTATTACTTATGATATAGCTTTATAGAACATATAAACTACAGTAACTGGTAAAACGTCTAGTAATGTCAACAATTACCTGTTCCAATATTTTCAAAATATTTGCGGTTCGTTTTATAAACAATTCAGTCAGAAATTTTGATTAAATAAGTTTGCTTGGGGTCGGATCCCTGGGTCATTAGCTGCCTTGTTATCATTGTGTGAGATGTGCCCTCCGGTGTTCAGTGAAAGGTCCTCCAGGTTCAGGAGTTGATTTTTTTGTTGTTAGAGGGGTGTACCTTGCGAAGATAACTCTAGAGTAGACGGTGTGACAAAACAACGTCGCAACTCGGTCAAAGTAGCCCCGGGATAGTAGGTGTTAAGGAAGATTTTTTATCGTCTAGCCTCAATATAAAGATTATCATTATCCATTTAGAAATATACAGCTCCACGAGATGTAGTAAAGCACCATAGATACTAACACTCTTAAGGTTTACAGTAAAAATGAATTTTCATTTATTTGCATCATTAATAGCTCAATTTCAGTAATCCAATAAATCTAAAATAGAATCTGCGATAAATGAAAGCAACATTCAGGTGCTAAAATTAGCATAATATATATGTGATAAATATAACAATGTAATGATTGTTTTTTATAGCATTTTCATTATTATTTTCTAATTCACGCTAATTGTTTTCCGAAGAGGGACGATATTTCTGATTTAATTCCATTTAACTTTTAGTAGATATCAGTGTTTACAACCCCTGCCACACGCGTAAGATGACCTGTAAAGTAGTAATTTCGTTCTAGATTAGTACTTTATTTTATCATGTTATCGGTACGTTTGCTATATGAGAATTTTCTTCAAAATAACGGAAATCTTAGAGTAGTACGGAAACTCGTAGAGTAAGTAACTTTAAATTCACTTAAAATGTATTAATTTGTTTCGTAGTGAACGCATTTGAAATATCTTCATAATGTATCTTGGGTTGTGATTTGATTTGAAATATATGCATAAAAATACCTCAATTTAAGTAGCTTTATTTCGCATACCTGTCTCATTTTTATTTCCTATACACCGAATGAAAGACAGCTTCCTAAGATTTTTGCATTGCAGGCAAAGGTACAGGCAAATTCGAGGAAGCAATAAATATATTCTGTTGATATTTTTAGTGATTTGACGTATTAAATCGTCCTATTTAGTCTGTAATTACTACGTTAGGCTAAATGCCATCGAAAGCATTCTTCTTATTCTAAGTATGATGAGTATTATTGAGAAAAAGTACGAATTAAAATTAAAATTCAATCTGATTATTCTGTATTATTCTCCATCGAGAAACACATTTACATGATGTAACCTAATTGACTATGTTATCTCGCAAATTCTTAAAAATTGTGTCTAACTTTTAAAATGGTCTGCACGCACCTCTGTTTAATTCAACCTTGTAATGAATCCATTAAATTTATTCCTCGTAATGCCCTTCGCACCTCAGTCGCCACTCGCCCTTCTTTTGTCTCTTTCACGCATTTTGCGCCAAAATATAAATGGGTTGCCCGTGTGTTGCGGGAGTCCGTGGCCGTTTATAGCGACTCTATTATGTATCATATCTGCCCCAAATTCTCTTTTGCTACCATCCCCTCCCCTTTTCTTCTCCCCTCCCACGTCGCTTGCATTACCCCCACCCCAATCCCCCTTTCCAGGCTCGCTTCAATGACCGGGACCTGATAAACGTCTGTTAAGGCTCGAAATTTAATTTCTGAAATAAAAACATACGCTAACGAGGGGTGAAAAACGAGCAAGATGATCCTCAATCGATGCAATGGCTTTCAATCAGCAGATTTCCGAGCCAAATTTCTTTTTTCGCGCGTCTGAAATCATTGGCGAAAACCCGTTCCAAGCAGATTATGGAATTCTATATTTATTTTTCTCTAAAATGTTACGTCATTTGGCTTCCAGTCGAAAGTTTTATACGTGGAGTGCAGTCGTTACATCAACCTGGGTACTTTTTTAGTGCTTTGAGGAAGAAAAAGGGAGGTATGTGTCGATATTGGAGGAGGCAAAAATTGGGGAATTCCGAAAATAAATCTCTGATCCTCACAAGAGAAATTTCACTTTGAAAGACGGAATTTTCGGTGATTTATTTATACGTATCTAAAAATGTTTGTATTGCTAATTTACTTGTCACATGGTTGGCATAAATAATTGTCGCAAATATGTTTGTTCTTCATATATAATATTGTCTGCATGTCTGTCCGCATGGAGGCCAGATTTAACTTCATTATCTACTTCATTATCTTCCTTAAGAATTGTATTGGGAATGAGGTTAACTGAACTGGATGAGGAGAAAGTAAGTTTGATCTACCTTTCATAACTGTGCTGGAATGCTGTTGCTAGAAAACGCTTGCGTAGGTGTAGCAAATGATAATTTTAATAAAGATTTTCAAAGAATTCAGTAAAAAGATATCAAAATGGATTACTTATTCAAATTATCCATATCCCAGTTGCTTTTCTTTTATTACAGTTATAGATACGACATACCTATGCCAAATTCAGAGTAATAGAAAAATATTATTATTATCAGAGTAGTTTAGCATCATCATTATGTAATAGAAATATGTCTGTTGTACTGTCTATAAGTTCTTGAATTGTTCGAGGAATTAATCTGCACGTAATTATGAATGAGGAATATTTTTGAAAGAGTTGAAATATCTCAAAACTAGGAATTTTTTAGAATGCTATTTGATTTAAACCTCTTTTCAAAGGAAATTTTCAATGTATTGACGCTTAAATTTAGTCTGAGGGTAATTCTTGTATAGGAACATTAAAGATGTAGATGCTAATGGAACTGAAGCACTCTACTTGTACCTCAAGTAAATTTCTCCAGAAATTTACAGTAATTAATTAATTTAATTCATAAAGGAAACTTGATAAGCTTGAATGTGTATTGGATTAAGTTATTTAAATTGCCCAATTAATAGCATATAAAAACAAAAAATACTTATAATGTGGTTTAAATTGGCGATTTTTCAATAATTTTATTCTATTTTTCTTTTACTCCAATATCTTTCATACAACTTCCTGGTCTCCATTTTGATTTTTCTCATGAAATTGGAATATATTTAGCAAATTAATATTTAATTTCGGCTGGACGGTTCATAGAGTAGCAGGTTTTGACCATTGAGTCCCCTCTTTCGCGATATTTCGATTTTTCAGATGAAATTTAAATTATGGGTATGAGGGAAATTTGTCTCACAAATTTTGTCAAATCATTATTTAACCTAAATAGAGGCAAATGCTCCCATGTTGAAAATGCTGAATTTCTACTGGCTTGAGTGGCTATCATTGTCATTATTTCGGTTATATTTTATTCATCAGGATGAACTTATGATAATAGCGAATTCTTCAGTTGCTATTATGTATGTTACATTCTCGAGAACTGTCATAGAGATAAAAAGGCATACCATATTTAGCAAAACAATTTTATTTTACCCGATAAGAAACTAGGTGATGCTAAATTCCCTATTATTTGAGAGAGATATTACAAGATGATGTTAAATCTATCACTGCTATATTATTAATTTCGACTTAACTGCAATGAACCTAGCTTTCTCTATCATTTTTAAAATTCGGAAGCTTTCTTTCGAGTTAATCGGCTTAAATAATCCATTAAATAAGACGGAATGTTCATTTTATCCTTCTCATCGTCTTTCTGATATTGAGATTTATTCGCAAGACACTCTCGAGGCAATTTCAGATTCAGCTCAAAGAGATTTTCATGGCGCACAGCCTTTGTTATTATCCTCTCCAAGAGAACGTGGAATTTTCAGAAATCATGAAAGTATAATGTCATTGTTTCACTATGGAAACGCGACTGCCACTACATTTTCGTCCGTAATCATTGCAGAAGCTCCGCCTTTCACAAACCATTATTTACCCCTCGCTCTAAACCCCTTGCCCTACACCTTCAACGCTCCCTTCCATTCCACTCAGAATTTGATCGCATGTTCTTATGGTAGTTATCCCCATCATCGGATACTCCCGACGCCCTTCCCAAAATAGAGGACTCCCCAAATGAAGCGTTGCTACATAATTTCCGGATGTAAAATCCTGAATTTGTCCTTCCGGTACTAATTCGTGGCATGCGATCCTTTTCGAAAATTTTCGCAATTAAGGTCCCTTAGACCCGGTTAATTGATTCGTAAGTTGGATGGCGTATAACTATTGACGATAGCCCCCGTTTTGACACCGGTTGTATGAAGTCAACAGTAGAGCTGAGTGTAGAAAAAGAGGAATTGGCGCTTATGAGAAGTGCTCAAAGATGTAATGTTGGCATGATTTTTTACTTCGCTCATCTTTAGCAGTTGTCTCAATCAAAACGTATTTTCCCTTATCACAATTTTCTCGGCAACATCTCTCCTCATGCCTTACGGAGATACAGTATATAAATGAGAAGATGATGTATTGAAAATTTTCCGACTCGTTAAACGGATTGATTTTGGTGACTTAAAATTTCTTTCGAAAAAAAATGTGACATTAAGAATGTAATTTTAGAATGTTATATTAAATGTTCCGCTAAGAAAATTTGGTGACAAGAAAATTATAAAATATGGTATTATAGTGTTATTTAATTATTTTCTTATAAATCTGACGTAAATTTAGTGTTGCAAATTAAGTTTTTCATTTACGTAGGCCGTACGACATTTGTGTTGTCTACCCCATTTTTAGCCTTTTAAGGATATTTTAGCGAATGGATAAATTTACAATAGCTCCATAGCATTCAATAGCTAAATGTTATAAATACATCCTTGACAGACTTTAGAATTCACTAGCGTTTTCTGTTACACGGAAAATATTTACGACGGATAAGTCTTCAGAAACATTCTTACTAATTGATGTTATTTAAATCACTAGGTTAAGCCGACCTACTGAACCCAAAATAGTAACACGTATAAATAGAGTCGTATAAATTGCACTCGTGTTTCCTTTTTAAACGATTCCTCATGGATACATAAAGTTATGGCTCTGTTCAATTTCTTTTAAATGCAAAGTAAAAGGTTTATACGCTCAATGCAACGAGAAAATATTACTTTATCTCAAAGGACCGTTAAATATGATTATCGTACGCGGGATGTTAGCGTTTGGATTCAAAAGAACTAGGCTGTACAGCGAGGACACCTTGCAAATGCAAAATATCGCGAGGAATAAAAGCTGGCGAAAATCGCAGTATCTCATTTAATGCAATTAGTGTCAAGAGAGGAGGGACAAACACAAGACTGCACTACTGCCGCAGAGAGCCCCATTCGACAATAAATTCATCTCCGTTCACGACCTGATTCTTCGCGCGTTCGGATGACATCTCTGACGCTACCGTGCCTTTTGAAGGGGCAAAAGAGTCTTTAATAAAGAGTATAATGGAGGTAGCTGACGGAATGACCAAAAAAACATCATGGCGCTAAGCGCATTCGCTCTAAATTGAAATGCGAGGATTCTTTCCCGATGAGGCCGTGAACACTTGGTAGTTTGGGTGCAGAAGGGGAGGTAAGGGGAAAGGTGGAGATATAACTAGTGAATGGGTTTCCCCTTTATTTTCTCCCTTTCTCTCACCTAATAATATCCGAGGAAGCCTTAAGTTTGTTTTCCCGACGCGGAATTGCCGGGAAGAGATTTCTCTGATAACTTCGCCTTCCGAAAAAGGAATTTATGAGATTTGTTTTGTACGGAATCACTGGCTGAGTCGATAATTTCTTTCCGGTGGAAGTTAAAAAGGAATCTGAAAATGAGGAAATACATTGTAGTTTTAATCCTTCTGAAATGTATGCTTTTTGGCCTAATGAATTGGCTCTAAAATATACTGTCGAAATCTGAAAATGATTGCATTAAACAGTTGAGTGTGCAGTTGTATCTATGGTACTTTATTCAGTTTTGGTCAAAAGATGTGGGCTGTTGTAAGCACACATTTGCGCTCTTGTTTTTGCTGAATGTTTTTGTAAAGAGTTGCTGAATCCATTTCATACTGAATCTCTGATTCAGGCAGCAGTAAGAAGAGCATACAAAACAACGCGGTCGCACGTGCATATACGAGCAGACAAAGCATTTGAATACGGATCTCATTTACTATCTTCTTTGCCATCATAAATTATCACGGTCATTTTTTCCTGTGATAAAACATTTTGTTCATACGAAATCATTTAAAACTTTTTAGAAATATTTATTTTATTGTTGGCATAAAAACAGTATGGAATGTGAAAATTGGTTATCCTATAACAAATAATCAGAAAGATTCTACACGGACAAATGAATCAACCACAATGTTTCGTAGTTTAAGTCTAAAGAAAGTAAAGTATAGAAATAGTTTTTGAAATTTTATAGCCGATGAAAGTAGTGATATACGGAGGAGAATTGTACATACGGCACATTTGAACATAATAGGAATTCAAAGAAATACTACAGTTCATGCACTGATGAACAAACTGCCAAGATACCACAGCGAAATATCAGTATCAAACTAAGTTACGGTAAATCTTATCGACTTTTTTCTCCATACACTCAAAAAACCCATTCGGTCAACATTGATTTCATTGTGTGATAGGCAAATTGTTTCCTTAATCTCTATATATGGTAATTAACCTACTTAATTTTTTACTGAAATTAAATTCGAGAGAAAGTATAGCTTTTGACAGCTGTATACCCAAAATCTTTTTGTTTTAATATTAATTATACTATTATACAAAACGTTGTTTTTTTGTTGTTATTTTTTGTTCGCACAAACAAGTTTCGGATTTTTCATAAATTTTCGGCAATACTTAAAAATTGCAAACAAAGATACTGGCCATAATCCTTAAAATCATGGTTGACTTTGGAACCTCTGAACTTTGTGCGATAAGTTTCTCGTTCTATTCACCCACTCTGTATGGAATATATCGTTTCCTCATTCAATTTCGTGATTAAAAGCCGTTTCAACACTTAATTTCGTAATTGACATGGAAATGAAACATGGACCGTCCCACAACATCTACTAACTCCAGTTTAGCTATCCTTGAGATTCGGGCCGCCCATCCCCAGGTGCATGTCCCTCCGGCCGGCCCTGACCGCACACATGAATCTCCCAACCGGGCGGACTCTTTCGGTGCCATGATCCAACATTGCGGACTTGAACGAGATTTATTTTGCCGAAATTTGATATAACCCGCTCTTCTCACAGTGTTTCCTTTATTGCCCGAATATAAGGGGCAGTGTTATATATCAATGTAAGCGGTTGTATCTGGAATCTGCTTCGGACGGCGGAGCAGGCTGCAGAGGAAAGATGGATGCGATCTGGGATTTGGGGGCGCTTTCAGATCCAATGGAGGAAAAGCTGCACACGGATGTGTTAAGTGTCCTCGCTTGTGGTAGATGGTTCTTTTCGGGACGTTTTGGCAGAGGCTGATAACTTATGTAAGCCATGCAAATTCAGTATTCCGGTGGTTCAACAACTCATTGTGCCCCGAAGTCTTCATTTATCTTCTCTTATTTCCAATTAAATTCCTGGTCCGAAGCCTCAATTAAGTCCGGATGAGACTTCAATCCCAAGGATATTTTCAATGTCAACTTTAATAAAGCCCTAGTAATATCGGTATATTAAAGAAAAAGCTTCATTTGACTTGACTTCATCTCAACTCTGCCGAAAATATCCCTACAAATGTTTATCGACGACGTAAATTATTCAATTATTTATTTATAATCTTTTACGTCAGGTCCGTTTGTGAATTCACGATATTTCCGTGTATTTAATGCAACATCTCATAATTCAGACCCATGACAAATACTCTGCGATCAAAATAAGAATCTATATTCAATTTCTTTTCTAATAGGAGTTGTGTATTTCGTGAAGCCATTATTTCTAATTCTATTTTGCTAAAGGAAAACGTACTGCAATACATGGTAATGATATTCCAATCCAGTTTTAATGAACGCTATTCCCAATGACTTAGATTCAAGTCTTGTACTATAAGTACCTCCCAGAAACGCGTTTTTGCATGTTGGTGTAGTCGTGTGCGAAATTTTTAGAAATCTCTGTAAAAATAGATGAGGAATGGTCATTATATAGTTAGGTAGAAAGATTTATTCCGAAAAACATACATATGATTTGTTATCAGAGGTTTAGGATGGATTTCATCCAACATTTGCCCTAAAAACTTTAATAATTTCAGGTTATAAGATTGTGTAAATAGTATAGAAAAGCAGATACCTTGCCTTTCAGAATCTGTTTTTAGGTTGACTTAGCCTGTGGACCACAAGATGGACCTATCTGTTTTAGAGAGAAAAATTAAGTTAGTATGAGATTCGAAAGTGGTTAAATTGAGGAATCGATTTGTGTGCAAATTCTTTTCGTGGTAAAAAAAATCCACTCGCCGATCTCGTTTGCGAATCTGTTAGCAAAGCTCCTGGACTTGTTTATTCCTTATGGGAGGTGGATGTATATTTTCGATAAAAGGTTACTATTCATGTCTCTTCTGCGAGTGCTGGGAAAGAAACGAAAATGAAATCCTTAACAATCTATAAGGGAGGAACTTCGGATAGCCATGAAGGCGACACGTTCTGCTTTGGTGAAAGTGGTACCTGTTTCCATTCCCAGTCGAAGCCAACATTAGAAATTATCTAAGTTGTCAAAGCACTTTTAACTGTGCTATTACTACTATAAATAAATTGAGGTTTAAATCTCCAATAGCCGTTTTTGTCGGCGTTACTCTTCTCATTCGCCGGTATTCCGAGAAAACAAGAGAGCCCTCGCTTTTTAAGAGCACCCAATACGTTTTTCGAATGCGATGCTTTCATCGTCAGGAATTCACTCCTGACGACGAATGCTCTAAAAAAATTGCGTCTTTTCTTGTTTCCACGGAATACCGGGGAATGTACCTAGAAATGCCGACAAAAACGGCTATTGGAGATTTTAAACCTCTAATTCCTTAACAACCGTGTCCCAACTTTTCTTTCCCACTACAAACAATACGATTTTTCCATATGATATCGACTTGTGTTTTGGATGTACATATAGTGAGAGTTTGCAAAAGTTCGCGTTTATATAGTCGAGGAATCGAACCCTTTTTCTCCCAATCCCTTTTTGCGACGAATTAAGATCGCTTAGCTTTGCAAACGTGGATTCGCAGAGCTCCGCCAACCGTTACGCAGAGCTGCAAAAACTCGGCTGCTGCACCGGGATTCCAGCCGTTACATATTCATTCCGTCGGAAATGTTTTATAAACATGTCAAGCGCGGGTCAGTCTTTGATTGTCAATTGAAAGGAAAAACGAGAGCTGGATTGATGGATCGGGACTCGCTGCAGATCCTTAGCCCTGCGTTTAATCTTTGAATGAATTCGAGGCCGCTGGATACGTCGGCGGGCTTTTTGCGTCACGTTAATGATATTCAATGGCCGTTTCTCGCATTACCCATTATGACGATTTGGACGGAGATTTCGTCCAGAATTTGCTTCGTTTTGATGCGTCATTCGGATCTCTCTCTTCTGTAGGTTTAAAATGAACGCGATGGGTATAAATTCAAGCAAAATTTCCTCGTATGGTCGTAGTAAAAATAGTGACAGCAGCTGTGCAAAATTAAACGTAAAATGTCAGTTCAATATAAAATTAAGTGGTTCCTAGCAGTATTTGAATTGGGGTATAGTTTTGTACAGTAATCTAATCGTTGAATGATGATGCTATATTAAGTAGATGCTCTTATAAATTTGAGGAAAATTACTTTATACGTCTACAATAATAATTATGCTACCTGAGGAAAACTTTAAAGCTCATCATTTAACTAGGGGTTTAAATGTGATAGAGAACTAATAGTTAAATGACTCCTTTTAGTTATAGTTAAATTATTCCTTTTTGTTATAGTTAAATGATTGATTTTGTTTATAGTTAACCGATGTGACATATAAAAGTTGATATGAATTTGATCAAAAATTTTACATATATCCATGAAAACAATGCTAATAGCCGAGAAAAATATAGTTAACCAATAATTCGCTATAGAAATTAATTTTTTCCAAACAGCAATTAGAAAAATCGGGGGTTCACTAAATGTATAATTTTACGCAGGAAACTAGTTGCTAAACGAACTTACGTGGTGTGAAAATTTGTGTTGAAATTTTTAGAGAAGAATTAACAATATATATATTAATCGCATTCGTCATATGACTACGAAAAATTAATTCTATTTGTAAAGATGTTAGACCCATGGCTAATTGAATCCTCATCCTCCAACCATTAGCTACAAAAACCATTCCACGAGGAATAAATGAGGCGTTTAGGACAAATTTAGGAGTAATGAACTATTAATATTGCTTTCCTCGTTAAAAGTTTTATAATAGAATAGATAAATATCAAATGATTCGAAAAATTATCAAATTGCTTTGAAAAGTTGAAACGCTTTGATCGTTCAGATTCGAGTAGAACCATGAAGAATAGTATCTGATGGTTTAAAAGGCCTAGATTTTATTATTCGTTTGTGTACTAATACTTGAAATAAATGTGCTACTCTTTTAGCATTGTACTCCAGAAGTTGAATTTTAAGCTTCAGTTATAAGACTCATTGCGCCAAACAATGCATGAATAGATGCGCTACTTTGAATGGCTTTCAACATGTTCCTTGAAATCCAAAGTACAACTGGAGTCGAGTGCTCTTGTCGATGAACCGAACCATATTTCAATAAATCTTTCTGAAAGGTAAAAGGGATACTTTTGAAATCTCTTTCTACTCAAAGCTGAATTAAGCGTTTCTTCAGAATCATGCTCTTTGATGTTCTTTACTAGTGCAAGGAAGCATGGTTTTGTTTTTCCACCTTTTGCGTGAATGTGGCGAATGATATTTTCATTTTTTTATGCCTGTATCATAAGTAACTCTAGGTCTCATGCTGTATTTGTTCTGAATTGCATATTTTAATATTTATCACGATAGAGCTTGAAGATGTGATGTGATTTATAAGATGAATTATATCTAATTACATTTGTGAAATCATCTGCAGTATTTTTATGAATATCTGCAATATGATTTATACAAAATTGAGAAGTGTATGTTAACTACTTGGATACTCTTTATATAAGCATTAATGTTTTCTACTAAAAACTGAAAAGCTTAGCGAGATGAATACCTTTTGCTTATGAGAAGAGTTAATTATTTATAACATGTTAATTACTTGCAGGTCATAATTAATTTGTAACTAATTTATGGGTTTCAAAATGAATGAATGAAGTATCGATCAGAGGTTTTTAATGACCGATTAATGATGAAATTAAATGGCCGATTTCATATCTAATTAACTGAATGATTATCACCAAAAATAACATAAAGTTTGAGTAAAAGTGTACAGCTTCGTAATAACAAAAACAGAGTTAAAATTTTTTCTATCGGTGTAGCAATTGAAAATCCGTTTTTACAAGCGGGTACACGATTTATCCGCGATAACCAAGGGATTTACAGCTTAATCATAATTTTATCCGATTGCAAACATCGGATCATCCCATCAGAAGCCGAAATTTTCTCGCTAATATTACAAAATTTTCGTGCTCAATTACGACCGTTGATTATGACAGCGGGGTCGGCGCTTTCGACAGCCGCCCCAACTTTTACATTCATCCGCGTAGGGCACGTTAAAGTCCTCCTACCGAGAAAAATCGTAAACGCGTTCCGCTCGCTCCATTACTCCCACCTAATATTTTTCGGCGAGTTTTACGAGCGACTTATTGGAATCGATTTCACGTCGAAAAATTGATAAAACCCCTCACCGGAAGTCTCCCGTAAATTCCGATATTTTATCGCGGAGTAATCGCACGGAATATTCTCGCGCGGGAAACTCTCCCGCGCTATAAACTTCCATTTTCCGCCGCTATGGCCAAACAGCGCGACATGCCCACCATTAAACTATACAATAAGCAGGGCGGCGTTAAACTATAATTACGCGGCCGACATATTTACCGGAATATGAATCGCCGGAGCGGCGGACCTTCGCGCCTCCACGCTTTTATAATTCACAAATTGCGGCGCGATTTAATGTGGGCCATGTTTATTGCATTCGACGGCTCCTTGACACTTTATTCGCATTCCGACCGCGTGTCACGCCCGAGGATTAGGTGCACGCACAAGGCTAAACAAAATCCTTTGAATGAGGTGGAAAATTGGCTATAAAGCCGTTTTTCAGGGCTCGCTACGACTACTTAAACCTCGAGCGATATTTCACGGCATTAATAGCCGATTCTCCCACTCTCGGAATAGCCGCTTATAATTCGCTATCGGGTGGTTGTTGGCATTATCCTTTTCCCGCTCTTTTTTACGCGGGAATTAAAGCCGGTGTTAAAGCCCCAGGAGCAAGGCTACAGCGCTCCGTTACGTATAAAGAGACAATTAAGGAAAAATGGCGAGATCTCGCGGCCGCTGAAAGCCTTCTAAAAGTTGTTGCGCTCATTTTTATAAATTACCTCTCTGGCGTGCGGTGGTATTTCATGGTAACGAGAGCTCAGGAGTAGCGCCCGGTCGGCGTCTTTCCCGCAGAATGTTGTGAAATGTTTCGCTGAGTTAATTGGGATGCAATTCGCGTCTTCATTAAATCTTGAATTTGTGTTCTCATAATGTTTTGCTCTTCCGATGATTAATTTTCTTCTTTTTTTCTTTGCAGGTAAGCCTTCCGTTTCCTTTATCTCGCAATGCATCGACTGTGGTGAGTTTTTTGATTACTTCCCTAATTCTCCTTTTAGATTTAATCCTAAGGATCTGTGTATCAAATGCACAGTATAAACGCATTTTATCTTTAATTATATCATTGACTCATATCTAATCGTACGTATACATTCACAGAATCTACTTAATCACAGCTAAATCATGGAAACTCTTTTGTATCAAATTTATATTTCTTTCGTTCAAAATTCATATTACTCATCCACATTCATTCATTATTGTTGTCATAATACGGTATAAAAGCTTTTTTAGGCTAAAAGAGTCCATGTAGCTCTTTAATATAAGATTTAATATACATCTTCAATTTTTTCAATATTAGTATGTACATGTGCTGTGAAGTCTAAACGTGAAGCGCTAAGTGAATTATCTTTGTCGAGTACTGTTGTGTATCTTTCGCGGGAAATTTGTTTTACAATGTATCGACCATTGTAAAGCTTTGTTATTTACGGCAAATACATCCGTATTCAACGTTACAGCGCACGACACAATACACCACATGTTCCATCTGGTGAAGAGATCCTCCAAGGCAAATTTATCAAGTGTGACGACACATGTTGTTAGAAAACATTCGATCTACAGTCGATTACCAGTCTTTACTTTCTAACGTCCAAAAGATACCCGAAATGATATTTACCCTCGCTTGGTTCAACTGTCGTTGATTCACGCTTGAAGTAAAAGTCTTCGTTGAAACCATTCATCATCCTTGACGTAACTTGAGTGCTACTTGGACGAATTTTCAGATGTCTTTCAACGTCTTTGCTAGCTTATTTGAAGTCAACCTGAAAGGAATTTCCTAGAGCATGCTCTAAATAGTTTCCATTTAGTGAATGTTGTCTGTTCTCAAAGGAGTTTGATCCTTTGATGGCTTTTGGATCAACATAAATGATATTATGGCAAAAATATTTTCCGCAAGCAATAACGTGTTCCTCAACTTGTATTTCCGCCCTTAATCCTATAAAATATTTATCGATTTTATTTTTATTTCTAGGAATATGTAAATACGGAGATTATTCCTACATTAAGAATTCTAGCCAATATTTAAGTAATTTTTGTGCTTTCACAGTTATTTTTGCTTTCTTCTGAGATTTATAAATCTTAAGATTCTCCTTTTCAATTCAGTTTTATTGCATAATATGCTTTTTTATTTACTCCTGCGTGAATTATGGCTTCTCCGATTAAGAAAATTAATCTGTTAGGATTTATCATGAGAAACAAGGAAACTATTGATTACTTACTTGTTAGTAAAAGAATGAAAGACATAACTCGCAAAATTACTCGGTAGATTGCTGTGCTGTGAATAGATGCAAGTTAAGAAAAATATATTAGGTTTTCTGCTAATATGTGTAAAGAACTAGCATAATGTACCATTTAGTAGGCGGAAATCGGCGTAGAGTAACCTAAAGATTCGATTCACTAATCAAACATCAATGTTACTCCGAATCTAAGATAAATCGAGATTTCCTGAAACTCATACTTGAGGTTCACTCATTGGTGATGTGGCTCTTAAACGCTTCTCATTCCCGTCTAATAACTTTCATTCGTCTTTCCGTTCGCTGAAGAACCTGACAATAAGACATAAATAACGCCCGTCTCAAAAATGTCAACCTTCGGAAAGGGTCGAAGGATATGGCGAGGCGGAGGGTCCAAGACAAGAAATGTCTCGGAAACTGGGAAGATAGAAGGGGGGAGGGATTGAGGGAGGCCCTCTTAACAATGGGCCCGATGGGCGATTTCACGACCGAACTCTCCCCTTCAGTCTTAGGTTTTGTCCGCTGCAAATCATGGAGGGATCAGTGATGAGGCTTATAAACCAGAAACGGCCCCGAAAGTAGATTGAGGAACGTCGCCAAACTAAGGACGAAGAAAGAGGAGGGATTTTTGGATGAGATATTGATGGGGAAGAGTTCGACCGAAAAGGGATTTGGGGAGAAGGACGGAGAGAGAGGATGGAGGGCGAAAAGGAAGGAAGAATGTATGGGTATGGGAAGAGAGGAGTAAAAGGTGCGGTGAAAGGGGGGTTAATGAGGTGGAAGGGTGCGTGGCCACGGGGTGTGAACTTAATGCGCGACGTACGCTGAAGGAAATACACCAGGACGTAGGAGTGTATATGTATGCGGGTGGGAAGGAGAGATTTAGCGGGAGGGAAGATATCGTTGATGACTCCATCAGGCCACCGGGCCCCTTGCGTCCCTCCTGATTGTTCCGCGGGATTTTGTCGTTCACCTCACGTGACAGGGGTGCTCAGTCTGGATTGGTCAAGCCTTTCTGTCCCTTTTTTCTTCATCTTTATGGTTAGTGGGTCGCTCAATTTCGGCTGTCCTGTCCCTACCCCTTCTTTAAGTCCTTCGACCCTCAGCACCCACATATACTATCCGATTCCTCCACTAGCACCCTCTTTTCTCTTCCTTTCCCTTCGCTAATTCTTCCTTCTCTTTCTCACAACGGTTTAGCTCGGCCTTTTACTTACTCGGTTCCAAAATAAAACTGAAGGAAAACAGAGACTGTGAAGACTAAAACTAAGTTTTCTCTTGCATTAGGTATTTTCCGAAAAATGTGGAAATAATCGTTAAAAGAAGACTGACAGCAGCTCGTCGTAAAAAACGTTCCCTTGGAAATGATTTCTTAGTTTCTAATCTATACGAACTCGACACTATTTGAGCTGCCAAGTAAACATCCTAATTTTTTAAAAAATACTATAACTTAAAGATAATGGAAATGAAGTTTTACTTAGTACATAATAGCCTGCGTTAGAACGTAGTGTGTTAGTTTAGGGGTTAGAATAACTGCTCGGAAAGTAGAAGACATGGGTTCAATTCCCAGTCATATCGCTATTTTTCACTTCTTGTGCAACTATAAATCAAGCTTATATCAAGATATATGTATCATTTTTGAGTTAAATTTTGTTTCGTAATATTCGCTGGGGGAATTCACTTAATGGAGATGACAAGCTATTTTAACTGTTTGAATAGAAACATACGTTTTCCACCCGATTGCGTAGATATTAGTCAGTAATTAAATTGTAACCGATAATTAATTTAGGAATCACATATCGCCTTCAAATTTACTTTGAAGACCTCTTTCGAGGATTATATTATTCCTTAGGAGTTTAGGTAAATAGTTGTGGATTGTAAGATCCTACATAACGCTAGGCAAATATTTTAGATTTAGGTGTCTTATTTTAGTTTCATATTGACATTAATAGATTCGATTTTGGTAAATAATGCGCGTAATAACTTTGAAAAGACTTCCAAAAATCTTCTGTAATGATTGTAAAAATTAACTGAAATTTTTATCTGTGAAATCAATACCTATCTTGCCACCTTTTTCGTACCGATAATCTCAATGTCCATGAGTTTAGGTTTGCGTGAATGTGAGGTTTGTTATATGATCTTTTGTTTAGTGGGCATTTATGCCTGTGAGCTTTTGTCGTTCTGAAATACTTGTGGTAATAGCATTTTTCGTGTGGGCTTCTATCGTGTGGGCTTTTGCCGTATGGGATTTTGTGGTGTGGGTTTTGTCGTTCTGGAATACTTGTGGTAATAGCATTTTTCGTGTGGGAATTTATCGTGTGGACTTTTTACGTGTGGGCTTTTGTGGTGTGGGCTTTTTACGTGTGGGATTTGGTCGTGTGGGAATTTATCGTGTGGAATTTTATCGTGTGGGCTTTTATCGTGTGGGATGTTATCGTGTGGATTTATATAATGAAACCAAAATAACTATATGTACCACCAATTTTATCCACTCTTTTTTTCTTCTAACTTCCTATTCCTTCGCTACTTACTCCTCTTCTTCCTCACAGCTATTTTCCTCACCTTCTTCTCCTTCCCGTTCGGTGCCAAATTAAGACCGCTCCCTCGCACCTTCTCCATTACGTGGAAAAATTTCCCTCGTTTTTTTCCATTTACTCCCCGGAAAGTCTGATTGGAGGTTATTATATTCTTCCGATTGCGCCCACGGAAATTCAATTATTTCTTGTCTCCGATTAATTGGCCACGTACGGCAGCGCCCTCTTTTTTATTTTCCGCCGAATCGGTAACTATTGCGACTACTGGATCGTTTCTGTTAATCACAAAACAGAGGCTCGGAGTGTTTCCCCGACCTTTTTTTATATCGGACACAATTTCCCGATGATCGATAATATGATATAAGAATGGATTGGGCGTTCGGTCACACATTCCATTATGAATCCGTGAGGAATTGTGAGAGAGGTTACAATAAATGGACTGTGTGAATGGATTGAATATTCATACGTCGAATGACCTATAAAGTGGAAATGGAAACGTTTTTTATATCGATAAAAATTATAAGTTAGCACAACGGATCAAAATCAATTAAATATGAAAATAGATGGTATTTTCGTTTATCGACCCTTTTACAGAATCAATGCGTTCAGAGAGTTGAAACCTTCATGTATCGCGTTTCTATTCGTAGCGTAATATTAGAATGTGAGAACCTTTTTTTCAGTTTCAGGACCTTATTTTAGAAAATATCTCGTAATTATAACCATACATAAGCCCTGGCATTTTCGCCATGGCTGCTAGAGAATCATTTGCTAAGATGGAGATTATAACAATCAACCAGTATAAAAAACATATCGGATGTTACAATGCATCAAAGTTGCATATTTATGCATTCTTGGGAAGCTTTAACTGCAAAAGTAATGAGCTGCGAACTTTTTACGTGAAGATTAAGTTGCTTTTTGGAATAGAATATCACTTACTCAAAGATTTCTTCAATATAAGATTCTATAGTGGACTACCAGGATCCATTTTGGCTTCATTTATTCGGTTGCCATCAAAATACAAATGGCTATGATAACCGTAATAGTTATACTAAATATGTGAACAACAAAATAGAAACAAACATGCGTCATTAATGTTATAGAATCATTATATTTTAGTATTCTTCCACTTAGTGTGTGTGTGTGTGTGTGTATACCGTGTGTGTGTGTGTATAAATAACGTGTGTTAATTGGTGAATAGTCAGGATATTTTGTGTGATGTATAGCGTTTTGTAAGACTTTGTTAGACATTATGAAAGTTGGAGATCTCAGTGAATGAGCTAGAAATGATTTGATGTTATTTTTATAGATAAAAAGTTGTCACCGTGAAGTAGCCTACTTGGGGCCTCATTATTTTTTTATAATAATAATCTTACGTCGTTGTAACACTAACACGCAACATGTTAGGAACTTTTACAATTAACGGATCAAAATCCATTTTGGGTTCATTCCTTCGATGCTCACCAATTCCAAATAGCCCCATAGTGTAGCAAAATAGATAAAAAATACCATATCAACATCGATGTGACTTTTATGAAACTACGAGACCGATTTCATCAGCCTGGATGCTTTAGTAGAACGGTTTCTCTTCCAAATGTTGTCGTTTTTCCCACTTACAGCGAGACGCCTGAGATTTTACCGAGAAAAATGAATTGGCGACAAATACGCCCTCCCTTGATGTTTCCTTTTCCAAATCTCTTCCGTCTATCTCCCCTTCCAATCTCTTCCTTCCATCTTCCCTCCATCTCTTTCCTCCCACCTGGAAACTGCCGACCCTGTATCCAAACCCTCCTCTCTTTTATCCTTCCCGCCAATCTCGCAATATTCTTCGTCAGGCTGTTAAGTCCATTTTCGGAAAATCCTCTCTCGCCTTCTAATTGTGCTCATTTGGAGCATCGCCAGGATTTTCCGCGACTAAAACGGAGATAAAACGGTATGCGCTGAACTTTCTTTATCCGCCACCAGAGGGATAACCGTCTCTCGCCTTCTAGTTGATGATTCTCCTCTGCAGCATCACGGATCCCACAGATGCTTCTCTCTCTCCTACGTGATATGGGATGGATGCTCTCCGTACATTTTTTTACCCATAGTGCCTAGCGTGACCGCCTAGTCTCACGTAGGTTCCTATGTGACCGAATGCCTCGGTTCCCGCAAGATGTCGGGTCATTTTTCGATAGCAGGTGTCGAGGGAAGAAATGCATTCTGGGAATAAAAACATAATGCGCACGTACTCGATGAATTTGCCTCACGTACCGGGGGGCGTGCAGTCCCGCTGAGACAAGCACGAGGGCGGAAAAAAGATTGAGAGCTGCTCTGAGATCCCTGGGTAAAGCGGAAGGCACTTTAAATCCCATATAAACATTACATGTTTCTCCTCGATCCGTATGATTTAGTCGTGTTTTGGCGGCCGTTCACTCTGTGTTTACTACTCCTTGTGGTACCTGGTGTACGTATTTTTTTCTGTCGTCTTTTTCGTCTCCATTAGGTGATTTAATTTTCCCTAAGGACGGGAATTAAAGGGTGTTTCAAAAGTCAGGTTAGGATAAGGGAAAATCAGAACCTTTTTGTTGCAGACGTGTGCCGTGCTCCAAATGGAGGTTACATTGAAAATGTGTAGCGATAACAAATAAGGCTTGATGTATCTAGCAACCTTTTCATCTTTGTTTCATGTATCTATGTTGCAATATAAAAAGTTCTAATTTTCGGTGATCATAGCAAGACTTTTGAATCATACTCTTCGTCTAAAGAAAGGTAAAGGTGTCTTTTCACGTCGATAGATCCGGGTTCGAGTCCCGATATTTTCAGACATTTATTCGTATCCGTTCTTCATCGAAAAGTAATGAATATACATATTTAACGTTAAAAGAATGTATTTTTCCTAAGTAACCTCTTGTGTGCTATAAAGGGTGACTTTTTATAGCTTCTCTGATCGTATGACATAATGTCTATGAACAGGAAACGATGAATACTCAAAACATCAAACATAAACAGAAGTCAAGTGCGGAGTGTTGTAGCAAGGAATAAACATGAATTATTGAGGAAACCGTGGTAAGACATTTTATATATTATAGACACATATAATTTTTGTTTAAAACGAAGGGTTTTGTTGTCGCAATATGTGTTTCAATTTTCATTAGTAGTGACCGCTCAAAGAGTGATTGTTTTTGTGGAAACCTATATTTCTTTCACACGCAATCCGTGACATATATAAAATATTACAGAAAGTTGGCACCCAAATTGCACCCGCTTCACATGCAGCATTGCCTGCTAACGGCAGGTAATTTCACCCCTAGTAGTCAATTTTTCCTTGTTCTGTCCAAAATGTTGCAGCTTTTAGTATTACACAATCTCACTCGCGACATTCTCAGTGATGGCCTATTGCTGGGGACTTCTTACCAAGCCAGCTGATAATTTCCTGTATTCCATGAATATCTTGTGAATATTCTATGAATATTATTCTTTAGAATTTCCTCAGTTTTAATTAAGGGTCATGTTTCTTGGTAGTATATCGTTGTAGGCATTTTTTATTTAGCCATACGATCCGAAAAATTTCAAAAATTTTATTTTCTTGACATTTTCGGAAAATAGTAATGCTTTGAGATGCCTAGGGGGATTCAAGTTTCTTACAATTTTCGTATAGCTCTTTTCAGCGCAGGAAAAAACAGTAATTCGTTCGTTTAGTATGATCCAAATTTGTTTCCTTGTTTGAAATTGGATCCGAGAGATTATTAAATATCTTGATGAAGTTGTCTTCTGATATTGTTGCGTAATCGAGGGAGATAGTTCTCCGAGCTCTGAGGTTATCAGTAGCAATAAAAACAAAATAAAATTGATTGTTTTTTAATGTATTTTACCCCTCCTGCCTAATCTTGGTAGATAGATCTTTCTACGTAGGATACACTGTTTAATAAAGATAACATAAATTATTGTGAATATTCTTTAATCAGTAAATCTACAGGGAAATAAAAATTTTCATCAGTAGATTACCTTAGTCTCAAAATTTAATTTTAATTACAAAAAAGTTTTTGGAGTAATCTCTGAGTAACCTTCTCAGATTTTTTTCCGAACTTATTTCACGTTCCTTTTCAGGAGTATCCTCTATGTAATTATTTTTAAAAGTACTGCACCATTCCTTTGGTTCATAAACTGTCCTCGGATGGAATTTTGCGAATTTTTCTCTATAAAAGTCGCGCAAGTGAATTCTGATCCTGGTCAAAATTTAACGACAAAAATTCCCCTTGAGCGTTTTCTGCCCTGTACTTCATATTTTATTTTATCTGGCAGATACATTTTTTTCTCATGAAAGACTTTTAAAATTAAGTGAAAGGCATTCAACGGATGTTTTATGTACAGTCCTGGCCAAAATTAACGCAGCACCGGCCGTAAGGATCGCTAGGAAGGTGCTGCGTTAATTTTGGCCAGGAGTGTACCATGAATTAGATATAATATGGATTCAAGTCATCATGTATTTCGATTTTATTTTAAATGAGTTCAATAAAAGTAGAAATACAGGTATGTATTTCTCCCTGTATACCTACATGTTTTTCAAGTTTAAGTACTTAAACTCAATTAAAAATGAAAGTTGTGTAGTTGAACGCAAATGAACGGAAAGAATTCGAGGAGAGGGAAGATTAAATTAGAGATTTCAATAGACTTACCTGTAGGTGAGAGATTTTTTGTATATTTAGTTTTAAATTTTATTTTATAATTTGATGTTTACATTTTAGGTCGCATAAATTAATTAATCAAAATTTAATTGCCATTCCACTCGCATATGATCAGAAAATTTTGGGAAGGTTCTACAAACATGTTTTATGCGTGATTTAGTTCTGGGTATCTAAAAAGATTGTTCTAATTGTAATACAGATGCTGGTTATTATTAATATTGATCATTTAAACTAACGATTGGTTGATCGTTATGGAGTGAAACGTGAAAGTAGGGTATGAAGGCAGGTTTTCTAAAATATTGCGGTCTCTATCAAATAAGAGGGGAGAGCTTCAGAGAACAGCGGAAAACATGCATATTTGATTAAATTAATTCAATCGAATGAAATGGTAAAAGTTGGTACAACTTTATACTATTTCTTTAAAATAATGCGGTGTTCTTATGAGCCGGTTTTGAAGACATACGTATTATCATGAAAGGTATAAGCGTACAGTCGACTATGAATGTTTAGCCTTGAGATGAATTAGAATCTTGTAAAAAAATTCTATTTACTCTGCAATGTTTGCGTATGCCGTACGTATGAGGGATTTCCATGTTCCAGATTAATTTGCAAGGATTGTGCGAAAAGCCACATAGTGTGGTGTATTTTCGGAATGCAGAGCGCATTAGCACGTGAGCGAATATCGTTTTTTCCCGGCGTCGTCATGGAAACAGGTCCAAAGATCCGCTTTTCGCCAATGCGATTGCATTTCTTCCTATTTAAACCCCCGCATTATCCGCGGAAACAGCGTTTTCCTTTCTCGCCGAATGTCTCTTTTCTTAGTGCCGCCTACCCTTAACTCAACCTCGTTTCCGCCCCCTTTCTTTTGCTCTTATATAAGTTTTGCTTCTTTCTAAGAGCTGTAATATATACGAATAAAATGTAGCTTGCATTCTGCAAGCAGATCGGCAACACTGATTTCATATCGGGACGGTCCTCAAAAGATTAAAAAAAAGGATTGAAAATATTCTTAAAATTCGCTGCAACTTAATCGTCTGGCATCAAACCAGGTCTTCCTGGTTAACTTACTATGCAGCACAACAGAAGATCACCATCTCTAACTATATGTGAAAATTCAAGCAGAAATATTTGCTGAAACTGCCTCAAACGACGTCGTACTTTTCCCTTATATTCCTTATGTGAGAAATTTTAATGTGCTCTGGCATCTAACCCAGGAACGGCATGGTCTTGTCTGTTTTTTTTTCTTAAACCGATTCGTAATATACATCTTCCATAAAAGCAAGAACTTTCTATCATTTCGATAAGTGCATCAAAAAAATAATGAAAAACTACCTCAATGTATTTTTACTTTTGCATCGTCCTAGCATCGAACCCAGGACTTTTTCCGTAAAATTCATTTATGTATTCCATAGATAATGACTATATATTTAGGCTCCTTGAGTTTTAATTATCTGCCTATCCGGGAAGTATTTTTTTTTAATTCCCGAATATCAAAGCAATACATTTAAAGGGGAAAAATAGGGACTTGGGGCTCTCTGGAATCGAACCCATGACACTGAGGATCAGAATCGCAATTTTTCTGGCGGTTACACGTTATGGCCAATACGTCGTAAAAATTTCGAATCGATGGCGCTTCTTGTTTAGCCTGTGAATTAGTATCCTATCTATATATGTATATGAATGAATCCGGAGAAGCATCTATAAATAATAGATTTACACAAATAAACATGAATACTGGTAACATCTAAATGGAATATCTATGACTTATTAAGTGATAATTAATCAGGAAAAAATCAGGAGTTCTTGAAGTTGTAGTCTGATAAATAAGGAATGTAAAGTAGATAACAAACGTTGATATTCGTTAATTTATATCGAGTAACACAGTATTTACCATATAAGGTTCGATTTGAAAGAGAAATAATTCTCTTGTGATCCTGTTGTAGCTAGGAACCAGCTGTATAATAATATTGTGTACAACATGACTATACAGCGATACAACAATATTGTAGCTCGGAGACAACTGTAATGCAAAATTCTACTTTTTAGCAGGATGATATAGATTCTGTAATGACCAATAAGATTGCATCAATGTATATAATACTGGTATGGGTGTAGTTGCGAATATGGTAACGTAAGTAGCGTTCAAATAATTTTGACACCGTTATATTAGTATACCTCTAACTAGTGATTCAATTAAAAGATTTTTTATTTAAAATTATCCATCAGCATACAAAGAACGTAATTTGAGATATCCTATATATATTAAGACAGAATCGTGTCCGGCCGTCTGTCCTCAAAAAAGGGATGTAACACTTTTAGCAAAATCAGAGTCTAAATTCAATCTCCCGCAACGATTTTTAGTGCGCTGGAGGCGGACGGCCAGTCAAATAAAAAAATTTAATTAAAAATTTAATTTTTTTGGTTGAGTTTAGAGGTACAAAACGGGCGAAAAACTGAAAAAATCGGGAAAATGAGGGCAGTGGAAGACGTTTTCTTTTGGGATGACAAACGCCGCTTACCTATCGTTTGCGCGTCATTTAACATAGTTAAGTCTTTATCAGTTGATCTCACTGCTGAGGGTGAGGTCCCGACTTTGCGGTCTCTGACATTATCTACTTTTTCGGAATCTTTGACGAAGACCTCGAATACCTTTCGATGCTGCCCCATCAAACGTAAGGGAACTAACCTGCCTGCGGAGCAGGCAGTAGGCAACTGCTAGTAAAACAATATTATTCAAAATCAGATCACAATTCCTCCGTATAAAATTTAACCATAATTACCTCATCTATGGTTTTCGATTTTATTAATTTTGTAACGTATAATTTAAGATGGAAACGTTAGGAAATTTTGCATTGAACTTGCTGATTAAGTAAAACCATCCTACATTTTGGAAAATTTCAATATAAAGGTTTTGATCTTTCACACAACACATGAGAAAATACAAATTAAATAGTTTTTATTTAATTAAAGTACTTCATTCGCTTCACTAACTAGTAAGTAGCAGACGTCTCCCAAATCTGCTTTTACCGTTATCTTCAAAGGGAAAAGATGTTTACGTTGCGTTGGCGGATCCCAAGTGCATCTGGCACAGCAAATCGCCGCTGTATCCGGCTCCTGGCGCCCAGTTTCTCTGACGAATTGAATGCATCACCGCATGTTTCATTCAGAGCCTCCAGGCTACATCTTTTCAAAGTTCCAAAGGAGATTTGCGTATCCCCCTTAGGATCATCACTATACAGGGAGGAACGTATTCAAAGGAATTGAAAAATTTATCATCCAACATCGTAAGCTCGGAAAGGTAGAAGATACATTCAGAATGATCTGATCAAGAATATATTAAAATGTAAAAATAGTACGGTACATTTAATATAGGAATCAGTGAGAAGTGAATAGTTGAATAAATTTGTGGGGGACAATATGGGAAGAAATATTAACACCAGCTTTTATAGTGTGACACGTTCTATCAAAATTGAAAAATGTGACACTTCACTGGTATTTACCGACAAAAATCCAGAAAATAGACATGGAGATAGGATGCGATCAATTTCTTTCGGTCCTCTTTTTATATTAAATGCGCTTGATTAATTTTTACTGTCTCAAAGAACGTCAAACCTGCCAAAAAAGCTTTATAAATTCATAACAGCCTAATTATCTCTCATAGGATATACTTTTTCAACGGGTGGATTTATTTTATTTTAATAAAATTAAACCAGTTTGTTAGTTCCACAAAAGTCAAACATACGAATGGTTTTGACCAATTGTAGCCTTGTATTATTGAACCCATAGAGAAATATTTTTCTCGGGAGTAATATTCAGTAAAAAAGAAGCAAAATATTCCATTGGAAATTTTGTAAATGTAAGAATTTGAACTAACAGCCCAAAAAAGTCTCCAAATATCAACAACTGTGTAAAGTTTATTAGTACGTGCGATTATATATTATTGAGTTATAATTACTATATATTTTAAAACCATCGAGATATGTTTATAGCATACTCACAATCGGAATGCAAATATTCTTCGGCAAATTATGGCAATTTCAAAGAAAATGAGCCCAAAGAAATGCGATACATTTGATAGGTATTACGTATTTCATGTATTCAATTTCGTGGAAATTTTCCCAATCAGCATGGTTTTATCATATAAGTCAATTAGCGTACTGAATTCGCAGGGCGGACATGATGTGGGGGGTGACATATGGGAACATTTTCCTTCACAAATCGGATGTGGTATTGAGAAAGCCGTTTCTAGCTCACCAAAACATTCTGCTGAATCAGTGTGTTTTACCGCCGTGTATTGTCTCGTTATTTCGCCATGCAGAACGCCTTGGGACCTCGCAAATTTAAAAGACCGCTCCTGACTCAAGAAATAGAAACGTTACTCTGAATGAAACCTAAATAAAGTGGTGGGTGCCTCGAGGATAGCCTACTTTAATGGGTTTATTCGCCCGAAATTTAGCAACGCTGGTGAGGATAAATGCGAAGCAGGTGGGAAGAGATCTGCCAGCTCATCGCTTTCCGAGAAGTGAGTGGGAATTAACCCTTGCGACCGCAGCTAGAATAATATTCTATACTCTGTCCAGCGTCAAGAAGGCGCAATTAAAAATGGATTGGGAAATAGGAAAATCGTGCGCTGTTGGGAAATTTGCGCAAAATTGTAAAGTTAGTCGAAATTATTTTTAAAAAGTTCAATTAATAATCACCTTAAACCGAATCACGTCTTTATGCCCTGTATCTCTTTCACTCAATGCCTACGTTTGGTTTATAATTTTGACTAAATTATGTAATATAATAATGGTTTATACAATTCCACAGTATAATACACGGTCTCAGGAGGTCTTGTGTAAATCTATCGCGTAGAAATGAATAGGTATTGTTCTTTTTCTGCAAAAATATAATTAAATTTTTAAAACGGTAAGGTTTGTCATTTTACCTGAAGATGACGATTACTTCTGGAAACCTGGTCGTTTTCAATCTTTAAGCATATTCTATTTTTTTGTGGAAAAAGTACAATATCTATTCATTTCTATATTCCATAGTATTTATTGCCTTCCCCTTCCTCCAACCTACTTCTCTTACCCTCCCCTGAATATTTGTGTTACTTTGCTTATGATGTTTGGTTTTGAGTGTTCCTACAATCTGATGATGGCTGGATAACGCATAAACCAGTAGTGAATAAAATGCCGTCGAAAGATTTACTATATATCCTTATTATATTTTCGATTTTCACAAAATTTCGAACGCCTCCGTAGATTTTCTGCTGTCTAAATTTATATTTTTACACAAAATTTGCAACGGCGCATAAATTTTTCCCATAAGAGATACACGTACCAAGGAATTTTTAAACGGTGCCTTCTTGACGTAAGTATAGCTTCTTAAAATAATTTCATCTAAATATTTCAGCGGAGCATGTCTTCTTCGAATGAGGAGAGAAAGCGGCCCAAAATACGAAGCGTTCTCAAGTGCACAGCGAATTAGCTGAATAGAATTTCGAGAGGTGCTAATTATCGTATCGGAAAACTTCCGTTAAACAAAAGACGGGGAATACGAGATAAAAAGGGGTTTAATGAAGGAATGTAGGGATGCCAAGTCGAGGAATGAGAAAGAGGAGTTCTGGGTGTGGCTGTGGCTATCTTTAGTTTGGAGCAGTGAGAGTATGAGGGGTCCGTCTTCACTTACAGGAGGGCGGGACGAGGGGAGAATGCGTTAGATAATGGGGGATGGGCAAGGGAGGGAAAATTGAAAGAATTGGAGGTAATGGGAATGAGTACCCTTCCAAATGAAGATGTCGGAGGATTTAAAAAGTGATCGAAGGAGGCGATTCTGCACTAGATGTTTTCTACGCGTTTTTGCGGAGTTGAATGGAAAGTTTTCCCAACGTTCTCGGTGTTCGTTACTGCGGATTCGCTGCTCGAAAAGTGATAATTTTAGATTTATTGCTTTCTGATGATTTACTGATCGTAATCTACATGTTACACAATGGAATATGTGTTTCCATAAAGAAGTAGTTTTGAGAAATGTCAAAAAATTTTATTTTAAAGATGATTATTTTACTTTTCACGATGAAGCATGAGACTTGGAACCCAAAGCTAAAGATAACTGAAAAATTGGACATGACCCTGATTCGAACCCAGACCTCTCACTGTACGGTCGGATATTCCAACCCGGTCTCCCTATATCTGTTTGGCTGCTCTGTCATTGGAGCTATCTCGCAATTTCTAAGTTCGCGAATTGTATATTATTTATACAAACCATTTCTATAACCTCTATAATTTCTATTTTCTATAACCATGATTGTCAGTTTGCTATTAGAATAATCACAATTTGCTTACCCGAACTTCAATTCCAGAACCGGGATTCAAAAAAGGCACCTCAGTATTGCACATGATACACCATCGAGATTGGCGGGAGTTAAGAAATTATAGGCCATCACATTAAAATGTTCCATTTCATGGATAATAACAACGCTATAATTCTACTAACATACTTATTATAGCCATAATTGGTGAACTGCACTGAGGATTTGCTAACATGAAAATCCTTGCTTAAACAGGGATTCGAACCCAGGGCCTCCGGATTCCACAATGATATATATATATATACCACCAAGGAAGGCAGGAGCTGGGAAATAATACTTTCGCATGAACATTTTCCTTTTATTTGTGAAATCAATCAATCAGTCATGATTATAGTAGCCTCAAAATCGCTCAGTATCTTCGTGGTTTGCTGTCTATCACGAAATAGGCAAACGAAAATTGTTTTCAAACCCCTTACCCCTCACACCTCCACTTTTCCCTCACAATCCCTTTATCCACCGGAGACCCTTATTTATTTGCAATTCTACGCTTCCCTTTTTATCTCAAAGTTCCCTTCTTTTTCTTTCCGTCCCTAAACTTCGTCCGATACTTGGAGAGTGCGTATTAGCCCTTTCTGAATCCTTAATACGCCGATCTCCACTTCCAGTTCTTTTAATGCGTCCATATAATCCCCCCACTTCATTTCCCTCCCCTGACCACACCCACCTTGAATCGTCTTCTTTAAGATGATCGTTTCCTCGCTACTTCAGCTCCATCTCACTGCGTTTCACTCCTTCACATTGCTCTCACATACCTTTTCCCCTAATGTTTTAATTCACTCTCCTGCACCCGTTTTTCTTTCCGGCGTATCTCTTAAGCTTCTTATCCCAAGCCCAACTCCTGCATTCCTTAGGCTTTGTAGCCTCTTTTTCCCGTCTGTCCTATTCTTTCAAAGTGGGAAGAGGTGATAAATATCCTCGTACTTTTGTGCACCGGAAATAAATCGTAGTCTATGGGAAGAGTTCGATGGTACATACGTCTTTTCAAATAAGAATTTCCAAGCTTACTTATACAAATATGAAATTCATTAAATATAATAATTCATTGAATATAATTCATTAAATAGAATGAACGCATTGCCGAGTATTTTTTTAACCTTACACAAAACATTTAATGAATAAAATAAAAAATTAGGGACTCGAGACCATCATTATTTTCTACCAATTTTTAAACGCTTATCTTAATTGTAATTTGAACGCAGTAGTGCTCGCTGAGGAAAGTTAAGTTGTGTGAGGAATTCGCAAAAAATATATAAATTTCTTTTATCTTAGTCTAATAATTTCAATTCATTGCATATTTTAGTTTTTTATCATAAATAATTCACTCGTTCAATATTTATTTTCTTTTTAAGTTTCAATAGGATCCCGAGGGATATTAATATATTTTTAGGACTGATATCTTATCGCGTTTGTATGTAAACATTTAGTTTGGTTTATGCAGTAAGTGTAGTTGAGGAGCTAACGTAATTATTTATTTAAATTTATGCTACAAGTTGGCGTTCTGGTCAGGTGGTAACGTTGCATTAGCAGTTCAATTTTCAGCTAGTTCAGTTCTTTTAAATTTTAACGAAGTCCAATTTTTACCTTCGCTAGTAATTCTTGAAGTTTTAATTATTTTTATTATTTCATATGCTTACGATATTTTTATCCTCTGAAATCCTTACTTTAGCTTTGGCTGATTTATTTAGGATTATTCAATTGAGTATCAGCTATACTTTAGATTATTATAATGAAATACAACATCAGCTCTTAAAAGTAATGTTATGTAGTCTATTGTTTATGAATATTTACATTTAAAGACTTCTGGGTTTCGGAAAACCTTCTTGCATGCAAAGTTCGACAATCACATTCTTTCATACTAGCCATGTTTGTGAAAAATTTAATGGGATACAAAATAAGCTATAACTGCAATGTTTTGGTGCCCGTAGTTCATTCATCTTTTCAATGAAAAGCTTTTAATGTAGGAGCAGTTGGAGGAAACTTTCCAGCATGTAAAATTTTGCCATCATAATTCTTCACATACATCTGATTTATATTAAGTTAGTAAGCCTTTACGTTACTCTAAAGAAATTTTCTTGTGACTAAAAATACGTCCTACTCTAAGAATTTTATCACGTATCAGAGTAAAATAAAAGTATGAGTTTAGGAAGTCGTGCCTCAAAAATTATCCATTATATGTTTTACTACTCTTTTTGCATCCAATATTGTACATTATCTAAAAAGTTCGATTGTTACTGGATATCTATATTCACAATGCATACGGTATTTATTATATGGTAGTAATCTAGTATTTTTTACCACATTTTTACTTTCCATCATTAAGTTCGATTATCACTATGGCGTGCGCTTTGCTGAGTTTCACACTTCAGATTATATCAATGACCTGAATGTAAAAATTCAGTTTTTATATCCTATTTTTACTTAACATCATCATCATCACTTGTAATTACTATAGTGATGGGGTAATAAATAATTGGGTTAATACAGATTTACACAATATTATTGCATGAAACTATCGCTGCGTATTATCACCCGTTACCTATTTAGTACCCTTTATTAAAAATCGTAATCAGATTCACATTAACACTTGTTCACGCAGTAACGATTAAAAGTGATCGAACACGCGGATTACAAGGTAGGCGAGACAATTATCACGATTCATTGCACGCGTTCACTGTTATTTTCAGATCGCAACATTTTCTCAACAGCCCTTGATTCCCCGATTAGCCTTGTCTGTCCGACTTTTTTCCTCCTTAATTAAGTGCGATTCCAAGTATTTAAGGATACAGTTTATCCCCGGCTTCAAGACGTGTTTTTACTTAAAGGAGTTTTTTTATGGAATGGCTTCACCCCTTTGCTTTAATTCAACGTCCCTCACTTTCCTTTGTTTTCCGAACCCTTTCAGCAGTCTGTCATTGTCACCTACAACAGTTAGGCCCCCTCCTATCCACCCCTTCCAGTCCCCAAGTTCATCCTCCCTTATCTCTCCCCTCCGCTGCCCAAAATGGCCTTCACTAAGCTTCTTTTAGACCACTCCCACGAATTCTTTTTTCGCTAATTAAGATTTCTTCCACGGCTATTGATTCAGGTCAGGCGCGCGAGGACGATTCTATGTATTTCCCTCGAAAAAAAAGCAAAACGTCGGGATAAGGAAAAAAGGTTTTCGTTATCCTTGTGCAGTCACATCAGTAAGGGAATTTTAAGAGAGCTTTTTTCCTCGTGGAATGCTTTTGTAAATTGGCCTTTTCTAACTCGGCGTTATTATCTGGAGAAGAATTTGCGGGGGATTTTTTTTTGTTCCATAATTCGATGGGACTTTATGCGCCGGACTAAATTAGGACGAAAATAATTGGGGAAAATCTTTGTTGTCATGTTTGAAATTGAGATCGATGGTGCACCGACGCCCAATGCTTTCTCAGGCATGAAACATGCAGAAGAAGTGCAGTCTTACCAACTTTGCTGAAAGGAATGGAAACGGAGTGGAAAAACTTTCCTTAGGAGTTCTCAGTTAAAATGGCACGTAATCTAGCTCGAATCAACATAAAGATCGTTTTATGTAGCGGAGGATATGTGTATATTGGGCTTGAGTAGGTTCGTACTAGATGGTTGGAACTTAATGGTGCTGAAGACCCAGAAAGCTTCATCCTTGAATTAGAACAATGTTTCTCGTTCCAAAGATATTAATTTCAAGGTATCCCTCCAAGCAAACACGTGATTATACTAAATGCTTCATAATTTGGAATTAAATTCATTCAATTATATTTAGATGTTAAAAATTATCATAGAAAATTTAGAAATAAAATTTTTGAAAACATTTATTCATTTTGTTACTCCGTAGTAACTATTTAATCATATAGTACGTCAAGTTTCGTTCGTCGACGAAAAAACATCTTTCTCATGCAAAGAAAATTGTAATACTTGATTTTGAACGTTAAGGTGGCACCTATAAAAATTTCTGATTGATCAATTGGATAGAGCTACCAAATGTCAATTGGGAAATCTGTGCTCGAGTCCCGGTGCAACCTGGACTTTTTTTGTGCCCGTTTTCCTTAGGAATCAATTAACTATTTCTCAGAGATAAATTAAAATATTCCGGTGGTTTAACTGAGGCTTTTATCCTCTTCACTCATGTTGTTTGTTCGTACAAGGAAGTTCTACTCCAAATAATTGAATTCATTCCAGCTTTTTTCTTCGAATCCTAGGAAGCAATCAGGCTGGCGAGCTTCAAAAAACGTGTTTTCCTGAAAGAAGCGACGCAGATGTAAATAGAAATCTCATGCTATTACAAGAGATCATTATTTTTAAGAGATATAAATGGGAATTTTTAATATGTTCCTAGCATATCACCACACTTATTTTCTTTGTCGAAACCTGAATAATAATGAAGAAACAATTTGCAAGAAAGCGTTCCATTTACGAAAAACAGTAAATCTTAGAGTTCATTTTTTCCATAATATTTACGAATATATTATTACTTGTACATATTGAATTTATGAACTAATAAGTTTCTACACAAACTTCTAGAAAATACCACCCCTTTTACACTCCTAAATGAGGTTTGGATAATTATAAACACTTAACTATCCCCAGAATACTCGCAAAAGGAAACTGCAAATCAGGAAAAGTAAAATCGGTCGAAGAAAAGAAAGTTGGTACACAGCGGTTAAGGAATTAGATGTTTAAAATCTTCAATAGCCGTTTTTGTCGGCGTTCCTCTTCTCATTCCCCGGTATTCCGAGAAAACAAGACAGGACACCGCACTTTTTGAGAGCACTCATTACGTATTACGATTGTATCTAATTACTCCTGACGAAGAATCGGGGAATGAAAAGGACAAAAACGGCTATTGGAGACTTTGAACCTCAAAAATCGGTAGAATCGAAAAATAAAATTCAATGAGCACATTAAGTCCTTTAAATGAGTTACCTTAAGATTGCTTGGGAACTTTAAATTATTAATATAGTAATCTATGATCTGTAATTTGGAAAATGTATTTATTATACATTTTATAATAGTTTTCTGAAATATTTTCACCTTGACGATGCCTTGTACACTATTTATATTTACGTTGTGTATTTGCTCTGCTATGAATACATATACTTTTGTACTTATTATTACAAAAATTTATAGGCTACGTTGTTGCTGTTAAAAGTAATAAATATACAATTAAAGTTTTGTTTTCGTTGCTCAAAATACGTCGTCCTTTTCGTAATGATACTAGTATTAGTTTAGTTGTCATCGGAAAGAGATTTTGTCTCAATTCGTTGCATCAAAACGATTTTAATAAGTGTAAAATGTGTATAATTCCAGAAGTTTGCACCTGCTTCAGCCACTCATGCACACCGAATTAATTCCAGGGTATTCCTGTTCTCTCCATATATGGAGTGGACAACAGGGGCTCTGTGATTCGTACATCCATTTAATGAACATTAAATTCCGAAGCGTTTCATCTCGGAATTAGGGCGCTTAATTACGGTCCGCGTGTTGGCGTACACTGTTACACTAATGGAATACACGGAAGACGATCGAGTTACGAAAGGTCGACTGCAAATCCTTGCCCCGGGCCTTTTTGGGTTCCGCGGAAGTCCTCTTGACCACCCCACCTCAGTACACCATCTAACTCTTCCGGCTTTCCCTTTCCTCTCTCCCTTCCAAATAAATAGCCATATCCATCCGCTGATTCTGTCCCCTCTTTAGTCTCAGATTGAAGCATTCGACCACTTTCTTCTGCAAATATCCCCGTTTGTCTCCCTTTTGCTATTGCCTGTTACCCTCGAGCGTATTGGGAATGGGACGTTTCGACGCCACTTCAAGGCGAGATATTTTTCGCCGACAGCGTTTCGACGATGCGAATGTTTAGAGGAATTGAAACACTAGTAGAATACTTGTAGAATATTTGTATTTGGTCTTTATTAGTTGATTGTTTTTAGTTAATGTATGGATTTGTCCCTCACGTCAAATCCTCATGTTTTTCTTTCTTGTGGGACACGAGCGACAATATAGTAGGTTTCGTGCTGTGGTTGGGAGCTGCGGTGAAACACGATCGACTACATAGGACTTGTGCCGTGGTTGGAAGCCGGCATGGTAGGACACTAATGGGTTGCTGTTTTCATATTTCTTCTGTGTTTTTAAATATTTTGGTATATCGCAATTATTTTGATATTTTGGCATATTGCTTTGTGGTCAATGAAATATTATACTATTATTATGAAAAATAAAGTCATAGTTTCTGAATGAATTCTGCATTTCAGCACACAACCGTTTTCGTAAATTATTTATTGATTTAATTAACTAGAGTAAAAATTCTTTTATTTATCATTTTTTAATTTTTTTCATATAATGAAAAAAATACATCCATTTTCTAGACTCTTACAGTGGTAGGTAATAATAACAACACGCAAGACTAATACTAATACTACTATTACTAATACTAAAAATCCGACTAGACAGGATCCGAACCCGGGACCGTGGGATTGGAGCGATACCGTACAAGCACGCTAACCACTCGGCCAACACGGCCGATTTTAATTGTGGGGACTTACATTCAAAGTGATAAATATGAAATTAGTATTGAAGTACTATCTGATAACAATTACAATGCTTTTGCATACCCTTATGAATAATAATTTTCCATGCCTATGAATTCTTTTCGAATCACCAAACAATACATTCCGGAAAGCGCAAGGGGCAAAATGAACATGGCAAAGCGTACCTCTCGGCGAATGGTCCCAGTATCACGGAGGAGGCTGTTCAAGCAATCCCTCGCAGTCCCGAATTTGTTTTCGTTAACTGGGGCATAGTAATGACGTTGATTGGTTAACGCGAATATATTTATTGGCCCGAAGTAATTGTAGGGCTTCTATTATTCCACAGTTATTTCCCCGAATGTAATTATTTTCGATGGAACTTCAACAGGGCGTTGGACATCAGCTGCACTGAAGGTATGGGAGAGGAGGTGGGGGTGGAGGGGCGGGAGGCGTAATTAGGAGTGGAGTGAGAGAGGGTAACTCTAATATAAACGGTTTTAAGCCTGATTTTCAGATTAAGTTTTACCCCAATGGAACCCATGGACACGCTAGATTATTCTGTTACCATTAACTTAATCATTCTATCATTTTTTTATTCTTCGATCTCTATTTAACCCTTAAAGGACCAAGGGAAATATATGTCCTAAGAATTTATATATTCTGGTCAGTTTATCTGTTTCCCTCTTGTAATGATAGGCTGACCACAGGGAAAATTTTTGACCCATATCATATCTACCTAATAAGGCTAAATAGTTTGATAAGAACTGTGTTGGTATCATAAGTTGACCCAAATAACTGAATTTAGAAGAAATGGTATTTTACACGTGGTTCTCTTACGGTCATTAAATGGCTAATTTTATCCTGTCAGTAAATTACTATTCATTCGACATGATATAGTTAATTATCTAACTGATCAATAATTAAGTAGAAAGAGGAGACTTTTAAGTCACAGAAATCCCCGGAAATGAACACCTTATACATTTATTTGATTCATTTGTGATACTGAAATACTATCGCTGTAATATACGTAGAAAATATAATTTAATCGCATGTAAAATATTTTTGAAATAATTTATTCAACTTGGCAAGGGAAAAGGCATAGAAAGATGATGAAGCATTAAGTTTTCGAAAGAATTAAAAAGTGCGGAATTTTAGGAGAGATAACGAAATGGGTAATTTTAAAGCATATAAAAATACAGAGAGTTTGTACAGTCCTGGCCAAAATTAACGCAGCACCGGCCGTAAGGATCGCTAGGGAGGTGCTGAGTTAATTTTGGCCAGGAGTGTACATTGCACTGCTATGAAAAAAAATATATTACTAAGGGTCTTTATTATAGGTGAGATTGAGACTAAAAAGTCTCTTCTTGCGTCTTACCTGTCATTAAGTTGTTACATTATTATATTACATGTATCAATGAAACTTGGAGGAAAATAAAAGAAAATGTAAAAAGGGATTGCGTGTGTAAAAAAAACCTACGAAAAGCTTAGAAAAAAATATCCGCTGCAGGAAAACACCCACAAAGAAGGGGGGTTTGAGAAACCTGCGCAAACCTACCGATAGCAAAAACTAAAAGACATTTAAGAAAACAATGTACACTCCTGGCCAAAATTAACGCAGCGCCTCCCTAGCGATCCTTACGGCCGGTGCTGCGTTAATTTTGGCCAGGACTGTACATACAGCCTGTAAAATTACAAGAAATGTTAGAGACATATTATCAAGACAAATATTGAAAGTTGATCAAAAATTAAATTCAGAGAATATAGTATTGTAGTATCTGTACGAGCTTCTACAAGCTGGAATTTCCCGCTTCGATTCCTCGTTTCTTTCGAATGTGGATAATTTAAAACAAATCATGCTTTTTAATTAAGGATTTAAGGTAATTCTTTGTTTACCATCCGGTAACGTTGTGCAACGCGTTGATTTAGTTCTCGGCGGCGCGGCTTCTAGCAATTTTATTTCGCTCACTCTTTGCCGTAGTTGGAATTACGAGAGAACAAATACGCAATCCCAATTACGTTTAATGTGTTCCATTAGAAATAAATTCATTACAGTCTCCTCGCAATCGTTCTTGCAGTTATATTTACCAGGGCTTTCTGCGAGAGTAAATTACCTGGAGAATAGGATAAGCAATTTGTTGAAGTTTGAAATTCTTTTAAAGAGTTCAATCAATATCTTGGAGGATTTAATTGCTTTATAATTTTACTCTATCGTGCAGGTTTATCAAAAGTTCACATTCTAAACGACATTAAATAATCAGATAAAAATACTGGAATTCCTCGCTGGGAAATTTTCTTTCATTCAGGTCACCTGCTCTTAAAGATCAATATAATGACTATCTTGGACCGTCATGAAAACGAATATAAAACCTCGAATTGTTATACCTTTGGTGTTAGTGATTTTTTGTATTCTTTTTCAGTGATAATTTTGTTAAATTTCCTCCCATGTAGTCAAAAGACCAGACCTTAAGGGCCAACAGATGCACTTTTATTCTGTTATGAAAACGCTATCCCCTCGACTGCACTTACTGCATGTACCGAAATAAATGTTTATAATTGTACGCGATGAGATATCAGCCCTAAAAGACATATATCTACGAGGTCGTATTAAAAAGGAAATAAATATTGAACGAGTGAATTATTTATAATAAATAGCTATCTTATGCATTGAATTAAATTTATTAGGCTAAAATAAGACAAATTTAAGTATTTTTTTCGTATTCCTCACGCAGCTTAACTTTCCTTCAGCGTGCAGTCTGGCGTTCAAATTACAATTAAATTAAGATAAGCGTTTAAAATTTGGTAGAAAATAATGTTGAAGGTATCGAGTCCCTTATTTCTTATTTATTCATTAAATGTTTTGTGTTAGGGTAAAAAAATACCAAGCAGCGACTGTTTCATTTAAATATCGTAAAATTCTGAATGAATTTCGTATTTGTATAAGTAAGCTTTGAAGTTCTTGTCGATTATTTTTATACGACCTTCGCTTCCACATTCCCGCCCTGTAGTCTCCCGCATTCGGTTAGTATTTTAACGCTTTATAGTAAATTTCATTTTACGAGCATTTGCAAAAAGGACTCTCCTTACTTCGGCATAGCAAAACGAGGTTGCGCTATCTCCATCCTTCCTTACGACCCTCAGGAATGCATCTCGGGACGTAAATCGAGAGACGCGTTTAATTAAACTCTCCAACACTCATTCGCGCGAATGTTCCTCGGCGTCTTGGCGTGCTCTTCAACGCCAAGACTCCGCACGGTGCGGTGCGTATCAGAGTCCTTTCTCAGTGGCCTTCCTCACAGTTAACACTCATTTATGGCGGCCATTCCGGGAAGCGCTCCACGTCCTCCGGTGGGCTGTTTGCGATAGTGCTCAAACTCATTCTCGATTCCCTCAAACTCGGCCGTGGGGGTCATCCATTTGACCTTCGTCTTTTCCCCAGAAATCCCTTCCCTTCGTCATGCCATCCTCCTCCATTATCCTTATGTCCTCATATCCTTTTCACTTATTCCGCTTGGCGGCGCCCTCTCCGTGCCCTATTCGACCGTCGCTTTCCGCGGCGTCTCCCCATCTTCATAAATTTCGATTCCTGCATTTCCATTTGTTTCTGCGAGGCTAAAAGGACCCTCTTTAAATGGGGCCTTATCTTCCCGGCATAAAGCAGGAGCAGTCGTATTAATAAAGGAGGACGTAAAAGTTGGTAATTCGCTCTTATTGCTTCTTTTTACGTCTCTTCGATCCTTGCGTCTTCTCGCCTTTTCTCGCCTTGGAACCTGTCTCTTTGTCTCTTTCCATTTACGACTACTGTGAAAGCAAGCACTAAGATATGCAGACAACAAAGGTTTTTTGTGTGATTCCAAATAAGGTTTACAAATTTCTAATAAATAAACTAAACGACAAAACATTTACATAATGATAACCATAAAGTTTGGGGTGAAAATTAACATCAGAAAATTGAAGTAAAGTGAATTAAAATTAAAATGAGAAGGTTTGACTTCCAGGAACGTCATGACAGCTGAATGAGGAGTCTACACTTTGTAATATGCTGTACTTGTGCTGATATTTACGTGATGATGGGCATCTATGGCCGAAACCGGTCAAAATAAAAATATATTGTGGAACATACAAAGTCTAGTCTCCTCATTCGGTTGAAGTAAAGAGATTTTTATGGAAGGAAAACTGAGTTGACGATTAACAAGGTTGGAAAAAAGTAAGGGTGATAGATACATTTTCTTACTTGGGCAGCACTCTGTCGGGTTGGAAAATGCAGGGATACAGTTTGAAAAGGAATGGCTGTGGCAAGGGAAGCCTTCATGAAACGAAAGGGAAATGACGACCTTAGGTCTCCATAAATTACCGAGGAAAAGGTTGGTATAAATTGGTGTGAATTATTCTGCTATATGGGTGTGAAACGTGGACCTTCAGAATGAATGAATTCAAACGTTTATAGGTTTTCGAGATGCGGGTTTTGCGTAGAATGGAAAAGGAAGTTAGTTAGTTAGCTTGACCTTTAATTGGCGAGGTTAGGCCCTTGTGGGCCTCTCTTCCACCTAACCTCGTATGTCGTTAGAATATGTAAGGATTATATTAAAACAAAAAGACAGAGTAGAGTGTAAGAAAAAATCTTTGCAACTGAAGGTTAACAAAGAAATAACCCACGTTGCGGGAAAACACCCACAGAGAAGATGGGTGAAAAAACCCGCGAAAACACAGTAAAAATAACAATGTAGTATTTGCAATTATAAAATTACATATAACATATGCATTAATCAACAAATTTACAGAAAAATGAAAATATTATTAATTACTAGAGAAAAATGTAGCTTTTACTAAACCTATGTGGGAAAGAAAATCGATAAGTAAAAATCACAGATATAATGATATATCCTACTACTTAATATTAGCCGAAGAAAAAGGAAGTTTGGTTGATGGAAAATAAGTAATTAGGTGCCAGGCATAGTATGGGAAGATATGGTTTCAATTCAAGCAATGCGGTGTTGATAAAGGAAATGGGTTGGTCAAATATGGAGAAGAGGACTGCTAAAGAAAGTAATTGAGTGTAGAATGCAAGGAAAAGCAGGGGAAGCCAAAGGCAGAAGATATTAGATGACATAAAGTGTGGGTAAGCTACTAAGAAATGAAGAAAATTACGTTGAGTTAGGAATATTAAGTCATGTGAACCTACCTAAAGGTAGAACAATAAAATGTATACGCAAGAAATGACTTTTTACGTGTCCTATTTTCTATCTTCCTTGAGTTATCTCACCATTTCACGCCTTGGAACCTGTCCTCTCTCTCTCTGTTCCCTTCAACTCCCATCATTCCCTTTACAACTCCTGTAAACGCGGGAAATTCCCGATGCGAGCGCTCTCGTTATGTCTCCTTACTTTGCCTAACTTTAAATGCGAAAATTTTCCGCACTTGTGTGCGAGTGAAATATTCCCGCTCTTGGAACGCTCTTCCGCGGTCCTTGGAGGATACAATCGTCGCTGTTGTTTACCCTCGAAAATTTACGACCTTTTTTTCTCTCAAGCACTAAAAAACACTCACGATCTGTTTTCAATCAACCACCAGTCCGGAATCGGTGACTCACGAACAGTGAATTAAGGAAACGATTTTAGTCTATGTCATCATTGGTTCCAATTGGGTATTCAATTTAATAAAAATGAAATAATTATAATAGTAATTTATTTAGCACAGTAGTGGGAGTTACTATAGCGTCAGAAAGAAATAATAATTATAATGCATTAGTATTATAACACAAGTTTCAATTTTTAATGGTTTTAGAAATGTATATAGCACAGAGGTGGGAGTTACGATAGTTTAAATATCCTGGTAGTTAATATGGATCAAGAAACCGACGTCCTATTGGATGATATTGGTTGCGAGTCTAAATCCTATCAGACTATTTCCATGCCTTACCTCCCTTTGGATTTATTCTATAGTTTTGTATGTATATGCAAATTAAGATGCTAACTTCTTAAAACACAGTAGATAAAGTTCTAAATTTTCTTTCGTTAAAAACCAAGAGCGACTTCTCTCCGCAGTTTTTTTATTCCATCTTTAATTATATCGGGTCCACGGTTTTCTTTGAATCAAAAGCTAGAAAGCTCATATTGTAGAAAGAAGCTGAAAAGTGGGGAAACTAAAAAAATTACGAAATTGCTCCTCTAATCCAATAGAAAGTTGCGCCATAAAAAGAATCTGCCGAGTATGATTAAGTCTTGCGGAAATTCAGTACATCTTTTGACGACTCGACTCGTAATCAAGAAAGTTGAGAGAGAGGAACGATTGCTACTTTTCTTCTCACAATGGCTTAGTGTTATTTCCTGTGTCCGTTCACGTTTTGAACGTTAAGTCTTGCGGTGTTTTAGGGTTTTGGAAGAAATAATTTTGAATTACTAGAATTCCTTTCCAAATGTCTTAGATGCTTCTTTGAAAAAAAATATAAAACTATTTTGAATTCGAAAAGGTGGAGTAATATGAGAAAAAATAGAAAAATATGGAAGAAATAATATTGAATAGCTAGAATTACTTTACAAATGTCTTCCATATTTCTTTGAAAAAAATTAGGAAACTAATTTGAATTCGAGAAGGTGGAGTAATATGAGAGAACATAGTACAAAAAATAGAAGCAATTACTAAACGGCAAAATCTTCACAGAAGACTCAAGGAACGATTCAATCCAAAATTATTATCTTAAGATGGATAAAGAATTATAAAAATAAATCTTATGCAAAACTGTTCATCGTAGCTGAATGACAAAAAACTAACACAAAAATAGGATTGATTTCTGTAGATCGCAAACCACAGTAGAAATATCTATATAGTAGAAATCCAATGAAAATAAGGAAGTAAGCAAAATAAAATCTTTCTCAGAATTGTAATTCTAGTACATCGAAGAGAAGTTGATATTCTCTATTACTTTTTTAACAGTTTGCTTTGAAAGGAGACCCTTGTCAGTTATTGATAAATGAGAACTATCATTTTTCCGTCAAAGATAAATTATTTTGAGAAATATTTCTCTACTAGGTTTTTGTCATCGGAACTTTCTGTTAAAATAGAGCTGTTTGAAGGTTATGCATTCATTCTTTGTGAAGTCTGAATGTGTATCTACAGCTAGAAATTACCTTATTCAGCTCTTTAATAGTATGTTATCAAAGGTTGCACCTTATTCAGTTAATCAAACACACGAAGGTATTTTTTTCCGTCATGGAAAAACTAGCTCGAAATTGTTTTAACATAGAATTTTGAAATGAGCCTTAAACTTTAAACTATATCATGTCTGATATTTTTTACTCAAACGCTCCTTCTCCATTTTAAGGCCATTTCATTAATTTTCTGTGAAGTGTAAATAAGTATCTATAGCTATGATATTACTTAAAATTATTCATCGCATCCACAGAATCGTTATCTAGAGTACAGTCTTTTCCATCATCTTCGGCGCTAATATTTCACCACCATATCCAATTTATATCTCCGGTTCATCATAAATTATTTCTATGCCCTTCTAGCTCGCGATGTCCGAGATATTAAATGGATAGGCCTACACTCGTTTCATTTAAATAATCTCGCAAAAAGCCTTATTTCACCGTATTGTTTTTGTTGCATTAACATTTCAATTCCATGTCTCTTCAGTGCTATAGCCCATTGAATATTTATCCCTCTCCAACTCCTCTACCCGTCGGTCTGCCGTTACAATGGAATCGCGGTATGACCACTAGAAGATACGGGCATTCTCATCTAAAACTACGTCTGTGACTTATTTTTACAGCAAACTCCGGAACTTGCCTTTTGTCCTGCGACCGGAATTTGAATTTAAACGCGTCTGTCCCGGGGTTCACTTGGACGCAATCCGAAAGTCTTCTTTTTTCCAGAGTCGCATTAAATTATGATTCATGCGCCCCGCATCTGGGTCGAACTGCAATTTGGGAATTTTCTCTTCGGCTGTTTTCCTTAAATCCTTCGCAGCGTTCGGTTCGTGTTTTCTTTTCTGATTAACTGTATTGGAGTCACGAAGAACATCCCATTCCGGTAAAAGATTTAGATGTTTTTGCATGCGTTTTTCTCTGGAGCCAATTAGCTGATATTAGCCCTACGGTTGACCTAATGACTAAGATTCATCAGGCATGTCGATATATCCTATTCATTCACTTCTGGAAATGGTAGAATTCATAGATAGACATTGTATTATAAATAGATTTATAACCTCGTGGAATTACCTCTTTCACAATGCTCAGTTAGTTTCACGACCTTACATCCTTAGCTATTTAAGTCTTTATAAAGAATAAGTTTATTCCATCACTGGCTTATTTAAGGTTCTATTACTATCAGGAATGGTTTTCATCTTTACGCATTTCAGAGGGCTCGATTAATATTTCAAGAACAAACCTTTATGGGATTACTAATATTTCTGACAGAAAATATTCAGCTGAGAATAAAATAGATGATAATCATTAGGAGTGTTTAGAGGTACTTACAAATAAAATAAGCTCTGAGAAAAAACTATTTCTGAGGTATCACACATGAATTAAATGACAATATAATAATAATAATATTTTTATTTCACTTTTCTATATAATACATCCTAAAATATATTTAACAAAACCAAATTATTAAATTTAGGTATCCCAGAAGATAATTCTTTTATAGGGATTGCCATCGCTTTCAATAGAAATTTACATGTTTTTCAGCATACCTGTATAACGAAAAAAATGTTGTATGCAAAACGCTTTGAGGTTATAAAATAAACAAAGTGTAGTGAGATATAAATAACAAAATGGAAAATGTACTAAAGAAAAACAGAAAAAAGCAAAAACAACATATATAATTACTCTATATATAAATCTATATCTTTTTCAAAAAAGTGCCATTTCTTTAATTAAGCAAGACAATTTCTGTCACTGGGTGAAGTGGATACATTTTTTGGAAGCGAGGAGAACAAATTGGGAGCTAAATAACAATAAAATTGCTTATTTAGTGGTATAAGGTAGGTACTTGATTAAATAAGTAATTCAATTACCTTAGGTGTCTTTACAATTGAATGCTTGGTTCAACTCGAGATTTCTCCATATTTTCTGAAGCTTCATTAGTTCAAGCCGAAGGCTAAACCGATCGTCATTACTTCCAGTATTAGCTAGCAAAGCGGAGGGAACGAGTTGGTTAGCCTGGATGAAAATGGGCGTAACATGACTTTGTGAATTCGTGATACTTAAAAGGTCTATACTTTATTTCTCAAATATGCGTTTGAACGAAGTAAAGTCATGTTTGGAGTATACTTTCGGCAATGATAGAAATTTTGTCGATTTAAATTATGCATTCCATCGGCCATTCGTTCGTTCCCCTCGCAGCTACTCCTTGTCATCGAACTATAAATTTCCTTTGCTCATCCATCACCCACGTACGTATATTCCTGGCTCTGTTTTCTCTACGTCCCATTCCTCACGCGCGGGGGTCCGGAATTTAAATTTCTAATAGTTTATGCGCATACCAGCAAACATTTTCGGAATCGAGGCAACTTGAGAGCCCCGCTCGGTAGGTCCACAAAGTTGTTGGTAACAAACCGGAGTGAATAATTAAATTTGGGCGCCGGCTCTCTCTTTTTTCCCCGTCCTTTGAAAGCGCCTCCGTCACAGGGAATAAAAATGTATGCCCGCAAAATGACCCTTCCCTGTTTTAATTTCGGCCAAAGAAAAACCACCGAAGGAATCTTCAAATGTTATCTGTGTGGTCGTTTCAAAGGCTTTGCGGAACACTCCAGTGTGTGAACTTGTAAATCAATGATCCGGTGCCACTAAGCGTATCTCACGAGCCATCTGGGTCGAGTTCATTACCCTAACCATCTCTCCCTGTGAAGTCTGCCCCCCGCCTCTCCCTTCCCCGCAGAGGCCAGCACTCGGGGTCGCCCGGTCCTTTTAAACAGACACTCTTTGTCAAAGCCATTACACCTCATCTCACTCTCTGCCGTTCGCTTCTCTCTCCCGGCATTCTCTTCTTCGCCCTCTTCCGCTTTCTTTAAAACTCGGCGTTGATATTTTAGAAGGGTGAAGAGACAAAAATTGGTATTTCCGATGCTGAGAAGGTGGGTTGAGGGAAGTAAATTACCTGCCATTTCTTTATTTCCTTCATGGTCCTTATAAGGACTTATAATTTTTTTTTAAAGTAGTATTTATTTCCCAAGGAAAAACGGACTTGAAAAAGTAAGACAGGGCCGGGAATCGAACCAGGGATCTTCTTCTATCCGGGAGGCTGCCTTAACTTGGGTTCGATTCCCGGCCCTGTCAGACTTTTTTCAAGTCCGTTTTTCCTTAGGATTTTTCCTGGGTGCACGCTCTTATGTGCAAAGTACCTTTAACCCTTTCCTTGAGTACTCATTTGTTAATTTTTAAGTGTTGCTAATCTATAAGAGTTGTCTAGTTGCAGTCTGAACCATTTAAAATCAACCTTCAAAATCTGTGACTTGTTTGATCCAGCGAAACAAAATCTGCCTCTATCCACAGAAAAAAAGTATAATTATATACATGAGGTAAATCTCTCGAATCCGGCGGTGTTTTTCTAAAAGAAAAATAAATTTATGTGGCCGTAGTCATATTTTATGTCTTTGTATAAAATATGAATAAGTTCCATAAAGTTTCGCCAGTATAACCGATTATCATATGTGGCTCGATTGTGATCGTTAGGATGGAACAAGTAATATTTTAAACGCTTTTTGGTTCTCCTCCAATAAATATGTGATTTACTAGTCTATATGTGACACACGACATAAGGGATGGGGTTAACTATAAGGAAATGAAGGAGATGACGCTTAATGGGATATTTGAATGTCCATTAACCTACCGAAAGGTAAGGCAATTCGATGCTATTCAAAGTGATCTGCTATCATACATTGTATGTAATGGGTTGCGATAGGTCAAGTTATTAACTTTATTTAAGTAAACAAGTAAGTAAAGAAAAGTAAACAACGGTAAGCAAGAAATTCCTCTAGCTCTACGAAATTGAAAAGGAGCAATAGATTACATCTTCAATCAGTTCCTGATTTTTAGTGTATAGTGTGTAAAAATAAAATACTCAAAATTACTAAGTAGTATTTGTATGCTCTATGTCAGGCTAAAATCGGGAAATATAATTCTTGTGTCAATTCACACTTTCGAACACACTACAATTTTAAGGAGTCTTACTTTGAAACGTGATTTGCATAACAGAAAAAGCACTTAAGGAATTGTTGTATTTTCCAGCTCGTTTTTTTACTTTCTCCATATACGAAGTATAGAGAAAGTATTGTTTTCATGAAAAAATTCGACTTCGAGATTTCAACGGAAATACACATTTTGGGGTCCCTAGAACACGTTTTGACCATTTTCGGAATGATGTCTGTGTGTATGTGTGTGTGTGTGTGTGTGTGTTTGTGTGTGTGTGTGTGTGTGTGTGTGTGATAGTGGGCGCTCTAACGTGAAAACTAAACGTCGTATTAATACCAAACTTCATATATAGTACTGTGGTGTGTGCTCTCAGAGTTGATTAGTTTTTGGAGTAAATACGTTTACCGGAAGTCGAGCTTTATTCATTAAAGCTCATTTCCGGTTTTCAAAATATCTCCATAAATATGATATATATGTCTACTGTATTTCTAATAAAAGTTTTAGATAGTAAAATTTACTATAACTTTTCTATTTAACATATTTTTGTATCACCGGTTGATTAGGTTTATTCGTGAAATACTGATAAACCGGAAGAAGATGATTATGTACTTTGTGGGCGCTCTAACATGAAAACTATTCGTCCGATCAACACTAAATTTCACATATAGTACTTTTATTACAGTCGTTAGAGTTGATTAGTTTTTGGAGTAAATCGGCTGACCGGAAGTCGAGCTTCATTCTTCAAAGCTCATTTCCGGTTTTCAAAATATCTCCATAAATATGATATTTAGGTATATAGTATTATTTATAAATGTTTTAGAAAATAAAATTTACTATAACTTTTGTATTTAACATATTTTTGTATCACTGGTTGATTAAGAGTTATTCGTGAAATACCGATAACCCGGAAGTAGCTGTTATGTACTTTGTGGGCGCTCTAACATGAAAACCGTTCGTTATATCAACACCAAATTTCACATATAGTGTTTTTGTTGGTTTTGTTAGTGCTGATTAGTTTTTGGAGTAAATCGGTTGACCGGAAGTCGAGCTTCATTCTTCAAAGCTCATTTCCGGTTTTCAAACTATCTCCATAAATATGATATTTAGGTATATACTATTATTTATAAATGTTTTAGAAAATTATATTTACTATAACTTTTGTATGAAACATATTTTTGTATCACTGATTGTTTAGGAGTTATTCATGAAATACTGATAAAACGGAAGTTGCTGATTATATATGGAGAAAGTCATGTGCTGGCCACATCAGATTTTTCTTATTACACTTAGCAGCACTCGAAAACATTTATTTACTTTTTACGCTGATAGTATTGTAACTTAAATATTTTCATATCAAAATTACTATCTTATAAGTTGAGAGATTTCCTTAGCTCACTTTTGCCATCTTGGGATGTTTAAACTTTCTTTTGGCAGAGTGCAATTTAACATCGGTCTACTAAGCCCACTCTACACCTCACAAACTTTCTTGTGGTAGTTCTGAAGCACCTTGCGTCACAGCAAGGCAATTGCGGCACATAAAGACTTTATCACCTCAACTTGATAGCGGAACACTGATATAATTAGCAGCGCACTTGGCTGTTTCAAGGCACACCAAAACTGTATTGCGGCATACTAAGACTTATTTGAGGCAGTCTAATCTTTCCTTATGTCACAGAAAAATTTTGTTAAGGCACACCGAGACTATTTGGGGCACTTTTTTTGCGCCATACCGAAACCTTATAGCTGCATACTAACGCTATTTTTCACACGTTAACCCTTTTCTCACGTCTCACCAAAATTTGTTAAGACACATCAAAGCTATTTGCGGCACATTTATTGTTTCCGCTGCTTACCGAAACTTGATTGAGGCACACCAAGACCCTTTGTGGCCCTTTTAATGCTTTTGGTGTTTACCGAAACTTTCTCGCGTAGCGATAGCTCTGAGCCATCCCTTTTTTGGTACGACTTGCGTCGCTCTTGACCATTACCATCTTTTGTTTTTCTTTGAAATCCATCACTCGTGAACATCTCTTGCGAAAAGGTGAAATGAGACCATTTTTGGAGATGGAGCGCGCGAAATTGATATTTTTGGTCCTTAGGGAGAGACCGGCTACCCATTCCCGTTTTTGGAAACATGAAAGACCGGGCTTTTTCACCGCGGATTCTATTTTGCGGCGTCGAAATAAAAGGAAGTTTCTTCGCGGCCTTGTGAAGGTGAAATTCCTTCCGGAGGCGTCAAAGGGATTTCCCGGAAATTATAACTCTGAAAATTCCGCCTACGGCCGCTCGGATTTCTCGCTCGGATGGGCCAATCGAATGGGTCCGACGATGTTTTCCTTCGGAAGCGTTTACACGACGGAGAATAAAAGATCGGGAGGATATGAAAGAGGTTGGCCTGTGACGTAACCCTTCTAGTGGCATACATAATATGCGTTATCTGAAATGACGTGTAGTGACTTAGACGTGGTGCAAAGGACTTGATAGTCCATCCTAATTTTCATATTTTTTTCGTAACCCTTATTTAGTTGCTTCAATGAAGGTACTTATCTAATCGCTTGAAATCAATATGACCCCATATTTTCTGAATTTTTGTAACACTTTATAATGGTAGATCAGTCTAATTTACCCTAAGGGAGAACGGGGCAGGTTTGATACAGGGGCATGTTCGCACACTGAGGTTATTTCATAAGCCGTTTGAGTGTTTGTGAGTTGAAACTTGAACACATTGTGTGGGTCACCGCCGTCCTCCAGTTCACGCCCGGCCATTTCAGTAGTTTTACTCGTCTCGGCAGGATCGATAATTTTGTGTTTCTTCACTCAAATGTAAGAAGTGGGACCATGAATATAGTGTTAATGGCAGTAAACTGTTTTTATGTTCATACATTGTGATTGCGATGATGATGACGAGTAGGCTTTACTTTACAGTGTAAAATAAAATTGGCTTAACACAATTTTTAATCTTCGTTTTATGGTTACTTACAAGTTTAATCAATGTGTTCGAACTAACCCCGTTTGCGGGGCAAGTACAAACACGAGCATTGTTTGGAATTATTTTTATAATTAAGTAATTCATTGATTTTTTGATACAATTGACGCTTAAGGTAGATAAATGTTACCTTGTGACGGTTGTGCTTTGCTTTTCTAATTATCAGTCTTAAAAAAATTAGAAAATTCGGAATAAAAAAGTGTAACAAACTAGCCCCTGTCTTCCCTACTTCAAAAATTATCTCTTATACAAAAAGATAGCTTTTAAACGTTACATATTTTTAAAATAATTATTAAGTGAATCAAATTTTTAAACATGTACCAAAATTGCAGTAGCTCATGTTTTAGAAAATTATTCCTGTCAAAACTAACTTTGGAGTTTCAAAATTTGAGAATATGTAGGAAAAGGTTGATTATTTTGATTTTATATAACAAAATTCCATTATGTTTTAAATGCCATCTGTTGAAAAACAATATCTCAAAGATCGGCCAAATAAGGTGTCTGCTTATTTTGTTGCTTTCAATGAGCGAAGATTCATCATTGAGCTTTGAAACTGAAAAGAATTATTAAACATTGAATTTTAATAGATCACTGCATAGTCGTTTATTTTTAGCAGTTTCTTTCAAAAGTCTCTATCAATGAACTTGAATGTTTCTCCGAGAAATCCGAGACGGTCAATTTCTGCGAAAATTTCGCGCCCTGTGTCCATTTTACGCATAAAAGTAATAAAATGCGTAAAACAAACAAAAAATCCAAAATTTTCTAATAACTGTGCGAAGTTTTTAGTCCAGAATTCAGAAAAAAAGCACTCTTTGGCCTCTTGGTCAGCTGATAACGATTCTTGCCCCTTGTGCAACGTTTGAATGTAGATATAAAATTCATTCGCCGATTTTCGTTTCAGTTGTGGCGGTTAGAATCTGACATTTTAGTTTGTAGGATCGTAAAAGTCGCCAATGGAAATCATTCCCAGTAGTCACCCTTATTGTCTTGCTTCCCCCAGTGGGCATACCGGAAATATCCTGGATTTTAATATGGTATAGAGCCCCCTCGTATTATTTGAATACCTTGCGTACCTGCATGTTTATGAAAGGCTTCTCTATTTCCTGGGACCCCACAGAAATTTTTAAATGTGAAATTGTTACGAATGTGATATTTCAGGTACAGTCCATCTACTCCTATATTGTAGCTCAGATCTAACTCTATTTAATAATCTGAAAGATTTCTAATCTAATCTAATTTCACTAACCCAAAGTATTTGATAGAATGTTATTTCGCGGCTACCTGAAATCAAAGTGGACAGCGAATTTGGTTTAGATGAAAACGGTTCCGGGTTTGAGTCTCGGTTTGAAACCATGTCCGAAATCACATAAGATTTCGTACAACTTTTAATAATACTACTGCTACTTAATAAAATTGCAGTTTAACTAATAGTGAAATTTTAAGGGGAGGGTTAAGTATTTTATTAGTACTTCTGTCAAAGCGGCCTTAAATTTTTCTTTGATATGTGGACGTCTTTCTTTTTAGTTTCTTTGACTACAGAGTATAATGGAATTTCATCAGGTATTACGTTGCAGCGCATGCTTTTGAATATTTTGCCAAAATATATTTTGGTAAGTTGACCATGTATTCCTTTAACACGCCCCGCAGCCCAATTCATAGTGTGGGCTACATCGTCAGATCTCTCAAAAGACTTTGACCTATATAGTCAAATTTCAGAAGTATGGAAAAATGTAGGTGAAGGCAAGGTTGCTTGTTTTAGATATCCAAGCTCGTCGTGCATGAACATTAAGAGCACATGACTCCACACTATCTAGAGTTTATAATATAGGGCTAACCAATAAAGTAATTTGAATGAAACTATGAAAATTAACAAAGTTTTAATCATATAATAACACAGTAGCGGATCATATTTAAGGGGCAATAGACATTTTTTGTTATAAACGTAAGAGATGAATTCAACTGTTCCCGCTTTAGAGTAAATTCATAATATATTTATTGAAACTTACTCCACCGTTTACCCCTTTTTTACCAGCCGAGATTTTTTCGCGTTCGCTTGGAAGAATTTAATAAAATATTGTGTTGTTTAAAGTGCCGATTGAAAATGCTTAACATCATCCACCGACAGTTAAAGCCATGTTGGTATTTGGCTTGACCCCCTATCAAAGATTTCTGCAAGTTTTGCGATTGCGATTTTATATCTTGAAAAATACTTGCTTCAAAACTATGCATTCACGATGATTTTATTATTGCTGCGACTTTAGCTACTTCATTTTTTAAATTTAATCAAATTTCTTTTTTCTGTCTGGAATTTTTGTATGTTTTTCTTGTCATTACGTATGAGAACGAAAAATTTTTATTATTAAATTATTCTCAAATGTATATTGATTATAATATGAAATACAATACATGGAATATTATATATGTGGGTACGCTTTATAGAAATTACCCTAGGAAATAAGTTTGTATTCCATCTTCGTGTTGATTCTCTTGTGCAATATCGAATTCCTTTTTATTTTACTCGAATATATTCGATGAATGTCATACAAATATTTCTACACTTAGCTTAAGGAAACACTCTAACTCTTTCACGCCAACTCCTTACGTCACGGCCAAGGCAGCTCAGGTCCGAGCATCGATTCACGCTTAAAATACGAGCTGCGATCACTCGATTAATGAACGCAAACCACAAGCCATAAAACATTAGCGTCTGCGTTCCGGAGGCCCTCTTCGTGTCACCATGTCAACAGCGGGGCTTTACGAGATTTTCTCCAGTCATTTATTCCTCGAGAATGTTTTCAGTAGGAGTTGACGGCCGCCCCTATTCAAACGATGTAAAATGCAAGGGAAAAAAGAAGAACCGTGTCGACCATCTAAGGAGTCTCCAACGTCAGCATAAATTTGCCGCATCTCCGCGCCTTGCTTTCGAGAGAGTTGGAACGGTGACTTTCCTGTCCTCCTAAGGCGTGACTTTGTCCGGGGAAACCCATTCCACGGGCCCCGTCATTCCCCCGAGAGGTGCGCTTCCCGCCTCGCATGCCCCGAGACTCTCCTCAAATTTTACGACCCCTGAACTCTTGTCCCTTATTCCTCTTCCGCCCTACATTTCCATTCACGGCCTCGTTCCCCACATTCTCTCTTCATTCCTTCTGCATTCGCTCCCTTATCTTCCCATCTTCTTCCTCCATTTGCGCATCTCTCCCCGCCATTATTTGAATTCCCCTTCCGTCTCCACCTCGTTATCCTGCCCTCTTCCGCAATTCTTGCTTTTTACTGCGCACTTCCTTTGTCTTAGCCTCCATTCATTCTTCGCTTTAATCTATATAAAGTATGCTTATGAATAAGAAGGGAATTTTCGGCTGCGTTATAAAATTCCCATACATATAAACATGCCAATATCCATATACTCTTATGAACGTTTGTGTCTCCATATTTCACATTACTATAGATCTTCCAATGAATATTTAACGGTGAATTTTATTTCCTATTAGATAACTTAATCAACATAAAAAGTTTTTTATTCCTTGATCTCCATTCAATTTCATCACCTTAGTATTCTACTTATATCTTGATTGATTATGAATAATCATCTACCTCGTCTATTATTTTTGGAAACCGGGGACCTTGAAGTCCACCAAAACAAATTATTTTTTAATATATTTATTCGTAAATTTAAAAAGTCGAAATTTATTTGCTTTATCGTCAGTGGAATTGGATATAGTACTATCAATATTGTAAAAACAATTCCAAATCAAACATAATTTTAAAATAAGAACTTTTTAAAATTTATATTAAAATGCAATTGAACTTGAGCAAGGAAAACGTCAAAAAAGGTGAGTAATTAAGTTTTTGAAGGATAGGAATTAAAGGAGAGGGAACGAAATGGGCAATTTCAGGAATATAAAAGATACTAAGAAGTAATTTAATATACTGCTATGATACATAAAAAACGAGAAAAATTTATTCCTACAACTGCTCTAAATATCAATTTTACAACTACATTCTCTATGTATGTTCCCCTTATAAATCAAAACTGTTATTACTTAATCCTTTTTTAACCTGAACAGCAAACACTCGGAGGTAAATTTTAATCAATACTTCCTTTTTAGAAGAGAGAAATTCATGCGCAAATTTTATGTTTATGTTTATTATGAATATTTATAAGATTATTTTCAATGTTACATACTTTTTTGAATATCATGCGGCATCCCAAAAGTGTCGCTAAGGGACCTAATTTGGAGAGCTCTGCGAAATGCTTTCTCTATGTATTCGTTTATCTCTCTCATTCGTTTTCAGTCCATACTTTTCTCAATAACATATATTAACTGATGCCTAAAATGATTATTGTAAGATGGTAGTAACAGTTCCAAACTCCGCAGATTAGTTTTGATTATAAAATAAAGCACGCTTTCGCAATGATTGGTGCTAGACCGTTATATCCCTCGTTTCTGAAAGTCATTATTAAGGAATTAGCCATAGTGGACGAGCATTCATTCTACTGACTTTTAGCAAACGTTATTTAGAATGAACGTCATATTCCTTGGATGTAATATTTAGTACGATGCCTTTTATTCCAATGATATAGGGTAAATTTTAGTGAATTAAACCCAACGAAATTCGTTGCATATCAGATACGCTTTAGGATAAAGTACAGTGGGAAATTGTGGGAGAACGATGTGAACCTATTTGTCGTAGTGAAGCTTCTGATTATTCCGTAATGGATCTTCGGAGCGATGGATGTTGGATGAATCCATTGCTTGCCGCTGAGGTATAGACAAACACTCATGTTTTAATTCACTTGCAGAATGTGCATTTGGCAAATATTTGTTAAGTTCTGGATTCAATTCTGGACGTAACTACGCGAACGATTTTGGTGTCCTAATTCTCGATAGGAGTTGAACTATTATTAGCCATTACTTAAGTCATAGAATGACCCTAATGTTGTGTTTGTATTTAACAGAATAATTGGATCTCATGATTTTATTTTCTGTGCATACATTTTGCTATTATTTCATCCTTGCAATTTGATTCCTTCAGAGCCGGGATTTCTATGTCAATCAATTTTCCATTTCGCAAATTCCAAAGGGTCTAATTTCCTTCGTCGGAAACGTCATTAAATTAATATTAAAGGAATTCCATTTCCAAATGTTCGAGTTTAATAAGAGTCAAATTTCAGCATCAGGTCGAATTTTACACGAGTCATTTGCGTAATTTCCGAGTTTTTCCACAAGTAGCATTATTATTATAATGTCGTTTTATTCAGTCAGTAGTAAAGTAGCATTATTATCATAATCTTGTTTTATTCAGTCAGTTTTTTCGTAAACGATAAGCTCTCCGTGCTGAAAATAGTAAAATTTTCCCGCTGCCGAGAGTACTAAAACTGAGATAGGGTATTCCAAATCAGGGTACTCAAAAAGTTGAGGATTGTGTTCATTATTAAAAAAATATTAGCGGCTGAAATCTGTGGAGGATCGACTAACTTTTCCTTTACATTACATTTAGATGGATTTTTTGTAAATATTACGTATTAGCATCAAATATTAGAACATACTATTACAATATCGAATGTGAATGACAGATAAAAAAGTAATGGTATTTTTTTCAAAGAATGATATGGCGTATAAGTATTATGTTAGCAGTGCAAACAGAAGTCTGGGTATTGTACTTTTCAGCGAATTTAGCATGTCTTTTACGGTAGTCGCTACTATATCCATTTTTTTCGCATGCCTTGTTTCACCAAGAATCGGTAGCTTTTCGTCATTTAAATGGAAGTTCCACTTATTTCAAGATTATTTACCATCGATATGTAATGATTGATTTACAAAGAGCTGTACAAAGCCTTTCTTACTTGATTTCCGACGTATACATCTGGCCTTTAGGAAATCCCGGTAGTGAATATTGAAAAGCTCTGGAGGAAAATGACGCAGAACTAGCCAACGGTCAGCTAGAAGTAGGAAACTTCCATAATACCGGTACCGAGGCAGATTTAGGGCTAGAACCGCAGGTGGTGCTGATCCTGGGGCCCCAAAATTAAAAATCCATCCGGAAACTAGAATCCAGGTAACGGTTCTAAGCATACTATGAAAATGATGTAGCTGAAGTTGCCTACTACGCGAATATTTGGTTTTTAATTAAACATGAATCCGCTTAATTAATCGGCCTTCTAAATCATAGTTTCTGTAAGTAAATAGTGAATTTGATAAGCAACATGGGAATATTTTTCATGGCTACTCACAACCGACGTTCAATGAAGATTAAGTCTCAAAAAGAAAGTTTTTATGGAAGGAAGTGCTTTGAATTCACTCAATTTATTTTAGATTAATTCTGCTGTTAAGAAAAGCGTTGAAGGAGAAATTAATTAATTTCAAAGGCCGAATGATCAAATATACTTGGGCCGGGAATCTGTTCATTTTATTTTTGCTCAAATCATTTTTAATTCATAAACAATTGATATTTTATGATGTAATGTAGTGATATACAGGTTTATTTATTTCCTTTTTCCAAAATATCTAAATCTCCATCAAACTAAATGAAGATTCGAATAAGTAATTCACTTTCTAGTTTTAAGTAATTAATTCAGTAATAAAAGTATATCATTGTCGAATTTCATTCTACATAAAGTAATAATTAAAGATTACTCACTCCTTGATAACAATTAGTTAAGTAATGAAGAATGACTTCCCGCTTGCAAATATGAAGGTTATCAGAAAGTAAGGGAAAGCTCACTTTCCTTCAAAATAAATGAATTCTTCAAATAGGTAGCATCATTCCACTTGCGAAAACTCAGCCTTAATCCAGGATATCATGGTTAACTTGGAGCCCCTTGTATCGCATTTCCTCGGATTCACTCGGAGAAAAACTTCCCTCTCACCTGCTGTTATCTTTTACTCCCACTTCTTTCTCTCTCTCCTAAACTTTATCCCAAGATCCCACACTCCCTCACCCACAACTTCCTCCTAAATCTGCCCCACCCTTCCCCCTTAATCCTTTACGCTTACTTCTAAAACCCCAATGAAGAATAGCAAAACTCTCGTGTGCGTGCATGCAGTAATTCATTGTCCGCACGCGCTTTCCTCCGCCGTGTGCCCGGTTTTCAATTCCGCAAACTCTCCCGGAATTTGTTACCGTCCTACAAAACTTTCCCGTTCACTCCTGCACCGCTTTGAATGTCGAATCTTCGTTTCCGTTTGTGCGGAGGTAATTGAGTGTGCCGTAAACGGGGGATGGGGTGCACATGCACGCTCTCTGGCGGCCGTGGGGCGAAATAAAACTCCCGAGACGATTAAACTTAAACCTAGGGAAGGAATTTCCCGTCGCTTTCTTCTCCAAATGTTTCCTCCGCCTTAATCTTCGCTTTAAATCCTTTTAAAATCGCGCTCCTCCCGCGAATCCTTTTGCCATTAACGGAGACAAACGGGCGTTCGCCTCGGATTATTAAAGCGTGAAATTTATCCGTGATATTAGCGCTCGTTTACGTGCATTTAGTGAAGGACGTTGATTTTTTAGGGGGTGAAGGAAATAGAATTGAATTCTCTGAAGGAATGGCTTATTTGTAAGAAGGTAATGAACTGCAGTTACAATGTGAGAGAACTTTTATCGTGGCATCAAAAGAGAAATTTTGTTCCATAATTTGGTTATTATTGGTAGAGTTAATGAATCGCTCTACAGGCGTATACATGCGTCTTTATTGGGCAAAATAGTGACTAACAAGTTTCATCTTCAATATAAGCCTTTTCTATTTCAAAAACACATGCAAACTAGAGTATAAATAATAATAAGTTCCGAATTTTAACAAGTAATGGTGAAATAGGGAATAGGGAAGATAGGGGGAGATAGGGAAATAAAGGACGATTTTATGACAAAATATTAAATAAACATCAATCAAAATTAATTATTGATTACATTATTAACAATTTAATTAATTATTAATTTAATAATTAATTTTATAAGAGAAAATAATTTATTCACTTCGGCCTTCACTCGTTGGAACTCAAAAACATATGACAGAAATTATATAGGCTAATTATAATAGCAAATCAAACATGAATAAAATACCAGTTTATAGTTATATCATGTGCTTAAAGAAATAAAATATTTGCAGTAAAGGGAAGCCGACTACAATGAGGTTACACAGTTTCATTACATCACATGACTACACAGCTTTTAAAGCTACAGATTTGTCAAATTGTTTTGTCTGATGTAAGACGTCTTACGTCACAACGAAGAGCTTCAAATACTCTCATTGCGTCATAGATGACGGTGGAAGGACCTTAACCATTTTAGCAAACTTTCCAAATGGACGAAATTTGTCTGGAATAACCGAGTCGCGGAATGAAAATAAACGAAGGCAGCAAGGGAAAAATATTTCGGGTTTCAAAGACCGGAGAGGATTCTGGGAACTGCCCTCGTGTGAAAGTTTATTATTCTTGACGAACAAAGACTTTGCTGGGCTACATGGGAGAACAACGTAACTGCACTTTGAGAAATGTTGGATTGGCTTAAATATAGCTCGCCGTGTTCATAAGACGCTGGATACATAATGATGCTAGGCTATTGTCATATTTTGTCTCCCTGATAATTTGTCTATAATTACGTTTTTGAAGCATTAATCATGTGGATATTAGTTTAATAGATAATGACACATAATAACCTCGTATGTCATTATCGATAATTAACGGATTTGAACTGTTGTGGGTAGAGATAGCCATCAAATTATTTATAAACGAATCATTACTCATTTTCTGTCGTATTATTTGATTGAATTGCTAATTAACTGAACTATTCTCTCTCTTGTAAGTCTATTTAGGCTCATTATCGTCAATCAAGCTTTACTGATCAATTTGACCCTCTTTTGTGTAGCATCTCTTTATTTTATGTTCAGGACTGTTGTGATTGTGATTAGCGCATATTAGTCTTACAACGCTGTGGTCCCGGGTTTGTATTCTGGCATGGGCATGTTTTTGTGCCAGTGTTAAAAAATAAATAGCCCATTCTATGCCTGGTAACTCTTGCCTAAAATATTGCCCAATCAATCATTAAAGACGAATTATTATTATTTATTTATTTATGCCAATTACGCTGCGATTAGGCCATCAGGCCGGGCGGCAGCGGTCAACTATATCAATTATATCGAATATTTATTGCTAGTACAAGAAATTTCCCACTTTCGAGGAAGGTGTTCTTTGGGTAGGTCGGGATACATGGGTTCGATTCCCAACCAATTCACAAGTTTTCACTAATAGTAAGATCTTGGGTCAAGTCGCACGCTTTTCTTTGCTAAGTTTACTTCATTTTCCGTTATTTGAACATTTCTCGTTGCGTTTTTGTTACTTTAATCAATGAAATCATTCCCCACGAATCACAATTTATCATTTGTCTGTAATGCGTCTTAAATGTGACTCTTTATCAAAAAATGATTTTTTTTCTCGAATACATTCTATTCTTCATGCAAGAGCGATCTGTATCTCGTCGATATCGCGGCACAAAGAAATGCTCGAGAGAGCACAGAAGGATCAAATTATTACTTCCCAATTGCGTCCTCATTTCACCCATTTCATGACGCTATTTTCAGCTTGCGCCCATTAGCCCGTTGATCCATCGCTTTTGCTCTCTCCAATGGCCATTCTTCTGCAGGCGTTAGTACAGACGGGCCCTAACAAAAGAGTTACGAAAACTCATTATGCGCAGCGTGTGCCAAACTAATGAGCGCGTGCGATAGCGATTCCATTCCGCCATTTCCTCTCTTCCCTTTTATTTCTTTGTATTCATTTTTCTCACCTTCGCGATGTGCTGATTCTCTCTTCCACGTCCTACGAACGGAGCATTTCTTGGTGGAATTACATTGACTTAATTTCACGGAATTCCATCTTCTTCTCATCTCCTTTTTCTAAGTCCCAGTGTTTCCATGGATCTGAACGATATTCATAATTCAGAAACTGAAATTTTGCGTTTTAATAATCACGTTTATATTAGTTTCCAGTTGCTCAAAACTGTTTGCGTATGTATGTACTCCGTTGGGAAATTTGTATTTTTCGTTTAAATTTACGTTTTACGTTCAGTTTTTCGGTATTTGGAACAAATTTCAGAAACAGATACTTTACGCTTTAGTACTCACGTTTATTGCTTCCAAATTGTTCAAAACTGCTCCTGTATGTATATGTAGGACTACGTCCTAAAATTAATATTTTTCTTCAGTGTTTCCATCTAACGATTCAGTTTTTCAGTACCATTCAGTTATTTCGTTTACGATACTTATTTGACGGTAATGGAAGAAACTTCTTAAGTAATATAAGGTTAAGCTGCCTGATTTACATATACTATAATAATAATTCATTTATTATAATTCGATGGGTAGAAATACATCTAAGATCAACAAAGCAAGAATTACGCATGTTATTATTATATTATACATTATTTATTAATAATTATATATTATTTACTCATGGTGTGTATGTAGAATAACAAGAAATTTTGTCAGATGTAGGAAAAATATCAAAAAGAATATTACTGTTATTTCACTGAAAAGCACACAGGAAACAATATACAATAAAAAAATAAAGAGCTCCAACCAGCCTCAGAGTGGAATACACTACTTCTGGGTAATAAAACGTAATAAATTTTTCTTTTTTATAGAGTAACGAAAAGGTGGACCCAATTCTAAGCCTTTACATTAATCATTTTATTCGTCGAATGGCCGAGTAAAGTGAATTCAATTCCTGCCCTGACGTCTGGCCAACGCTTAGGTATTTGTTAGGTAAATTATGCGAAGAATTCGTCACACTCAATGTTTCACAATTTCATCCGTCTTTAACGCGCTCACTTATATTGTTGTTTTCATCCTATTCACTCTTAATTATAATAATTATTATTTATTACCGTTTATTATATTTTCAACATGGCAGCTTCTCAGCTATTTACAGGGAATTAAGTCAGTTAGTAGTTCTCTTACCACTACATATTAGTATGCTAGCAGGGAATAAACTTATCTCTATTTAGCTTCGTTGAAAATGTGAATATTTTTCAATTTTCTGTGCGTTTTGGGCATCAATTATTGTTCCTCAAATATTCTCTTGATTATTTTTGCCGTTAAACTAACCTTTTAAGAATGCGAGATTTTTATCCTCCTTTTATTCCCATCTGCAATTTCCGTCGGAAATTTACAAATGACAATTTCAACGCAGATGAGGCAGCCCCTTACGATTGTTCGACGCATCTGACGGCAATTCCATCTGATTATTCTTTTTGAAGGGAATTTGAGATTTTTATTGCCAGCTGGGGGCATCTAGAAGTGGTTTAAGTCTTCTTCCTTTGTGAAAGATATTAGAAAATTGACTCATAGAATCAAGAAGTGAACGGTCAATTTAAGAATAATTGAAAAGTCTGTAGGTTCAAATTTCTGCTGGTTTTCGGTATTGTTAACATTAACACTTAATTTCGTGAGAATATAATTGAAAATGGATTTTAAAAAGATTATTCTAGGGTGTACTTTTAGGTTTAACTAGCCTAAGCTTTTAATTCCTTGCCATTATAACAGCTGCACCAACAGGAAGATGTTGGCATTGAAAAATTTGGTTAAAAATACAAAGTGAGATCTACCTTTGATTTTACATACGATATATTGTAATTTATAGTTTAGAATAGATGAAAGATTTTAGTGTTCTGTAAAGAACCTGAACATCCTTTCGGTTCTCCTAATTTATTTATGCATTAAATTTCTATATCTAGGTGCTCGCAAATTTTTCAATAATTAATACTTGATGGAATTGTTTACCTACAAAAACCAAAGATTAAAATACACAAAAATCAAAGAGGGGATCATTTTGAATTTTCTCTTGTAAAAGTTGGTATTTGAAAGTAGTGAATTTGCTCTATGTGTGTCGAAACAATGGCAGAGATACATTATCACGATGGCCTATACTTTAATAGTGTTCCATAGCAAAATATAGAATCTTGTTTTTAATAAAAGCACAGAACCACGGAAATTAAACCTGATTTCAAAGATTTGATCAATCTTCTGTTATAAAAGGAAAATTAGCAAATAAAGCAAAGACCTCAAAAATATTAAATAATTGAACAATATTAAGCCAAAATATCAAGGTTAATAATTCAGTTAATTAGGAATGACAGACAATGAAATTTCCCCGTAGAGTCGGGAGGAAGTAAAGCAATCACCTACATTTATCGCAAGAAATCTAGGTCATCAGAAGATAGAGCTAGACGGGGAAGGAAATGAAATTTCATCTGCATTGATGAAAGGGATTTTAATTCACGTCGCGCCACTTCCTTGTTGCTATAAGCTAGAGAGTCGAAAATATGAAGGCCAACAATATGCTGCATCAAAGTGGAGCGCATTAAAACAATGATTTTATGAAAGAAGCTGTGTCCGTTCCTCCTGGAAATAGAAGACCTAATAAGTTTATTATTCCGCCATAGAAAGAGAAGAGAATACTTTCCAGGAGTATTTTTACATAATATGTTGAAAAATAACAGACTGGAGCATTTTTAAATCAGTTACATACAAGGATCAATACTGACAGCATACAAAAATAAGAAATAACACCCAAACTGCCATCCATACAAATCCGTTTCAAATGAAAAATCATTCTTAGTCTCAGCATTAAATTATGGAATTCTTTGCCTCTTCCAATAAAAGCAAGCAAAAATGTAAATACATTCAAATCATTGTATTACAATTTTGTAATGGAAAAGGTATGAACAGTATATGTATTTTCAGTATGTTTATGTTCGTTTAATAATTTTTTAATAGATCCAAAAACTCTATGTTGAAAAAATTGTATTTAATTTTGGTTTTGTAATATTATTATATTAGCTCACTGCGAATTATGTAAAATTGTCAAATCCAATTTTGTTTTAGTTAGCTTGCCACAAAACAATAAACTCTAGTATTATTATTATTATTTGAGTTTTTGCACTTTCTCAGCGTTTTCGCTGGAAAATATTCATTTATTATTATTATTATCATTATTATTATTAATATTATTATTATTATGATTATAGTAAGATCTTTAAACTGCAGATTTCAATTGTCAATTAATTTGAGTAAATGTCACGAAAAAAGATAAATGAAAGCTCAGAACATAGATTCAATTGCATGGGAATGTTAAATTAAGGAGAAGTATAAGTTTTTCAGATTCATCGATGCGTGTTTCCCCAAGAAAATACATCGGAGCTATTGTCTTACACAGGAATAATTAAACTATACCGTTTTTCATTTTCATAATGGAACATTGAATTAAGAAACAAATTAAGTATTAGTTTTTGTGCTATCTACGTATTTACTCACGAATAAATTAACTCACAAACACATTATAAGCTAAATCGATTACCGAGAGCATTTATTATAGTTTATTGATATAGTTTCAAGCGCAATGTAATAATTTATGATTCATAACAGTAAATTTACAGTGCATCTCAAATGAGAATGAAATTATCGAAGCTTGAATTATAGAAGATGGTCTTCCCCTAACGAATTGACATTTTTAAGTCTATACTACCTTAGATTACCAAAATATTTTTCAAATTATCTTCTAAATTTTTCCGAGCAGTATTGCTTGGGTGATAGGTTCTCCTGAAGAGTATGGTCCTGATTGAGGATTTTATTCGTGAATTTTTAACCCGATTAATGCGAACTGAAGTTTTCCTCAATGGGCTTTGGTATTTAATTCCACAATCAATTGGATGATTGATGATAGTAGCATTCAGCCATGTAGAGGAAGGAAAGTTTTTTAAGGGAAAGTATTCTAAATTTACTTACAGTTGACTAAGATGTTTATCCTTGGCAATTTTTAGATGTTTCCTTAGAAATTTCGCTTGAAATAGTTTGGATACCCTTTATCAGAAAGAAAACACCTTTAAATTTTTCAAGAAATAATTTTATAGCACTCTTTTAACCTGATACTCCAAAAGGGACTCTTAAGCTAGAAATTTACTATAAAATCTGCCACATTTTCCATTAGAGGAATAGAGGTTAATGGATACCATCATGCCCGCCTATTCTTAGAACAGGAGCGAAAATGGAAGAAAGTCTATTGAAATGGGTCCATAAGAGATTCCATGCAATTACACGTCACAAAAACACTTTGAAAGTTGATAATGGAGAGAACGCCAAGTACTCCCGCCGTTCACGTCGAGCATTATCTTTCAATATCCGTTTTCTTGACCACCCGTAAGTCCTCGTGATGGCGAATTCCATTAATGGTTGGCGATAAAGTGACGTAGGAGGGACTCGCCTGTTTAATGGACGCGAACGCTTCTCTTGCTTCCCAAAGAGCCCCTTTCAGTTTTCTCCAAGGTGCGTCATATTCCCTCAAGTTGGCTCATCTTCGCCGCTTTGGCTTTCCCGAGGCATTCTTTTGTCGCGGCCGAAAAAGAGGCTTAAGTAAAAAGCGGTGTTTCGTCCTAGGTTGTGTGGAAGCGATCCTCACTTAGGCGAGCATCTCCGAGGTGCCGTTGTTTGGAGAGGCCTCTGAATTCGCCCTCAGTACGCCTTATGTCTACCGGTGTACGGTCGGAATCTTCTCGAGAGTGAATCCACTATCATTTGGAATCAACTGCTGGCGGAATAACCAGGCCTGGGAGCTTTTCAGGCTCCCCATGATTTTTTCGATGTGGTCCTTTTTGGCCTCCTTAACACTAGAAGGAAGGCGGTGTCATTTGACCACTTTTCAGCGTTTTGCTTCAAAATTTTTTTAAGTTGAATATTTTTCATCTTTTAGAACGCTTCAAATTTGTGTGATACCATCCAAAATTTAATTTGAAGTAATTAAAATTTTGATAAAACTATTGTGGTAATTTTTTTACGTAATGTTTTACCTAGAAGGACGGCTGGTGGTCATTTGACCACTTTCACTTTTTAAGCCATATAGAGTTGAACTCCTTTTCCTGTTCCTCTTGGGTACTTGCATTATTTATTTTTTAATGATTTAGGATTTCGGATCATTATGTTTTCATGCTAAGTAAAAATGTCATGGGTTTATTCAGCAAATTGCGTGATAATGGCGTTTTTTGCAATGCATGAATGTATTCTTTTATATGGTGGTTGCCTCCACACAGGCACCTTTTGATGCTTTCTTAAGCCTTTTTTTGTATTTTTTTTGTAAAATTTGATCTACTTTTGGAAGTAATTAACTATAACTATATTTGAATATAGGTAACGCTTATTACAAGTGCGATCGGTTAGCCCCACATCCTTAACTCAGCGTATTTACTTGAATGAATTCATTTTACTAAAACTAAAAAAAGTTATCGTAAGTACTCAACGTCAGGATGTTTTCGGAATACAAATAAAAAGTAGATTCAATAACGGTGATAATATTGGGATTTTTATGACTATTTTAAGTATTTAATTCTTTTATATGTAATTTGCAGTTTAGGTGAGATTTAAACCATACGTATTTTATAAAGAAAGTCTGAAGGTTCATTCATTCCATGCAAAAATAAAATCAACATGAGTTACAATTAAAAAAATGATGAACTGAACACTATTCAGTGGCAATAATTGTAGTTAGAAGAATCTCCTCATTATTTTCTGGGATTGATCTAGCAAGGGATTTACGTGATAACAGTCCTGGTACCTATGTTTGGGTTCCCTTTAAATTTCAGGTCTATGGATTTCTTGAGATAAAAACCTATATTGATGTATATATTTTCTGGGAGCTATGACAGACTTCCTTGCATAAATATAGTAGAAGAAACTTGTCTAGCTGAAATATTAAAGCAATCCCACCACGGGGATCCGTCATGGTTCCAAGACTGGAAGACTCTTTTGTCTTGAATAGACATCTGAAGGCGTTTACCCGACCGCTGCTCGCTCACTTATCAAATATTAATAGCCGTGAATCCAAAGCTATATTCCCTCGCTTTTTCTCTTCCTTCTTGAGAATTATCCGTGGTTTATAACTCCATTTCTTATTTATTTGAGATTCCTCAGGAGTCTTTTCATTCCGAGCCTTTCTATCACTTAAATGTAGTGATAATCTATAAGTGTTTTTTAAAATATGTATTTATTTGTCTCACATTTTACCTAATGGATGAAACTCCATGTTCTGTTTTCTCTTTTTTCTTTTTTGTTTGTTTTAATATAATGTAATATGCTAATATGTATATTGCTATCATTTATTTAAATGTTAACTGATCCTTATTTATGTATCGCATGCAAGTACATACTGGTACTTTATTTCTTTATTTTGTCATGTTTTCTTTTCTCATCTTTTAGTTATTACTATCGTTAGGTATGTGCAGGATTTAAACACCCCCTTCTTTGCGGGTGATTTCATGCAGTGTATTTTTTCCCAAGATTCCTTAGGTTTTTCCATCCAACATTCTTCTAATTGTTTCTCATACTATTCTCTTTAATTTTATTGTTCTGTAATTATTTACGGGGGGTTGGATGGAAGAAGAGACTTTTAGTCTCAATCTCGCCCAAATAAAAACAATTATTATTATTGATATTAATAATAGTATCCAGTAGAATGTAAACTTAGGCATACGTAATATTTTTGTCACTGTTACTGATATCTTAAAGTTATCATTGAGGCCTTCGTTGCGCTATGCACTTCTAATCGAGCATAGTAACAACTGCACATGCATAACTTCTTATTTATTTGTTTACCTACTATACAATACCACCTTAGTTGGTCGCTAAGACAGATGTTCGACTAAGACAAATAGTCGATAAGACTGTTTTAAATCTCCGGCTAACGAGGAGTTTGAACAGAGGATGGGAAGAGTTTTTTTGTTTCTCTACGAAAAAATTTTACATTGGAATAATTGATGAATACTTACAAGGTTATTTATCTCTCAGAAGTTTGTTTTTAAACTTCAAGTTCTCTACCTTGGAGATAATATTCTCGATTATACAGGCATGGAATTTAAAAAAAATTATAACGTAAGAATAAGTTAAATAATTTTATATATATCGAAAAACTTGGATAAATATCGTAATGGAGTTCGCTTCCTTTCGACATCGTATTCCGAATTAATGGTGGAAATTAAACGCTAACTATTAATCAGGGATGTTAAAAACTTTGCGAACCTCCACGTAATGAATTGCCCAAGAAAAGTTTTGTTTCGCATTCAGACGGGACATGATTCAACGCAAAATAAGCTGAATATCCTGCCTCTTCGGATCAAGGATATCGGTGTTGACACAAATTTTCACTCGTTTTCCAGCAAAATTCTCCCGGGAAAAGCCTTGTGGCCCAATTAAGGAAAAATACGACCACAAATTATGGGAATTAAAAAACGTATAGCCCTCTGGCGTCGAGTCTCCAACATGTCAAGCGTTTAAACTTTATTCTCGGCAATCAACATAGAAATTTTGTGTATGTGATACTTAACATTTTCGAGTTTATATTTATATTTGCCATGACAACCAGTTTAATTTCTAGCCTATGGTTAAGTCTTACATTCTCTCTTTTTCCAATCCTGGCCGTGTGTACGGCCTCGTATAACTTCATTTGAAAAGGTAGATGAAAATAATCTATTAAATGCTTCATAACACAAGTTGACCCACGAACTTGGTTTTCATAATATTCCACCAATTATTATGCGAGGTTAGGCCTCCCTTCCATCTAACATCGTTTATAATTCTATATAATACTTTTAACCCTCATCCGGGCGCACCGCACACCTCCAGGTAAAAATTGCACGCGCTTTTATGAATGTGACGGTAAACTACCGTCCGCGCGCCCGGATGAAGGTTAATACGAAATTCATGAGAAGGATTAAAATAGAGAAAAGAAAGGATTAATTTTTGGAAATAAAATCTCCCAAACAGGGATGATGGAGAAAAAACCCATTTTACACGTAATCACTCACAAAAAATGAAGTGAAAAATACAGAAAAATTAAATCAATTAAGAAATTAAATTATTAACCATAAACTAAAGTAATTGATTTAGGTAAATATCAGGCGTAGATAGGCGTTGAGTTAGATTAAGTTAGCCCATTTCTCATTCAGATGCGTAGAAATTTCAGGAATCCTAGAATTTATGTAGTAATAGTAAATGAACTCGCAATTTAATTAGTTGCAGTGGTTCAGAAGTGAACCGATTTTTTAATGAAATGTTATTTTTTAATTTATGCTAAACATGCGCTTACTTTCCGTTCCTTTCGTATTCCTTTGGAAAAAAGAGTGAAAAATTTCCACCTGGGAGCAGATGTTGGGGTCGGACTTCTGCCAAGGTACCATTACGCATGAGTCTGGGATGCTAGTCAGGTGCGCTAGAGAATTCATGGCGTGTCACTTTAAGCATTAACATTTTCTCCCCTATTCATGATGTAAATCTTGATTCACGTCGTGCACGCTTAATATATCATTTCATAAGTAGAGTATAAGCCAACGACGCTTATACAATAGTTTTTGAAACTTTTATTTGAAATAATTCGTTAATATATAGTTTTCATAAATACATTTTTGCGCATATTTTATATAATTAAACGTAGATTGTTTTGTTGAAGAAATCTGTTTCCAGAAATCTATTGAGCCAAAATAAATTTCCAGGAAATACCTTAAAGTGACTCTTATTTAGTAAAATTTCACAGGACAAATAACATGAATAAATTAGAAAAGGATATTTTGCCTAATTGGACTCAGTACGTGAGTGTGAGAAGATTGCAATTTGAAAATTACAAAATATCGCGTATGGTTTTTTATACATACCTTGGTTAAATTCAATGAAAAGGAAATACAAAATAATAGGTTACTTGTTATGGTTACTTAGAATCAAAAACTAAAGGTCAATTAAAGAAAATATTAACTTTTTATGCCACAGTTTTATTAGTTTTGTAAATGCAAGGTAGACCTTTGAAATGATCATTGATTTAACGAAACTATGCTACTAAACGAAAAGATGCTATCTTAATTGAGAGCAGTTCGGGTTACTTCAGGTGAATTTACTTCCCACATAGTGAGTTTTCCAGTAAGGTTAATTCAAGTTCTTAATTATGAACCCCAAGAATAGCATTGGTTGGAATTTCTGAACGAGTATATAAATAGAGTAACGAAACAATAGAAATGCAGTTGCTTGAGTACAACCTTCAGTACCTCATAAAACAATGAAAATTCTTCATTTGACTCAGCCTTGAACTTTTCCGCTCAATATTTTTCCTTATTTGTGCCATGGAAAACCCCTACAAGTCCTTATTACGTTTAAAGCTCAGGGAATAAAATTTATATAAATGAATTCGAATATTAAATACAGAAATAAAATATCGAAGAGAAATTTGCATTTTAATTCCGATCGCATTTATTTATTAATAGTCAATTTAATAAATTAATATATAAAAGGAAATACTGCGAACTCAGAGCGCTGTAATAATGGAATTATTTAAAGTAATATCAATTATGGGTACTAACCCATTTACAGAATTATACAAGTTCCTTAATGACAGTCTCTTCTGATATTATAGAATCAACGCAATATGAAATTTCAATCATATAAGTAATTTTACAAATCCTTTTCAACTAATTCAATTTGGACCCAATATGTGTAAATATAATTAAATCATATATTAAAAAATAATTATGTTAGGAAAGAAGAGCGGTAAAAAATAGTCAGGGTACAACATATAATGAATGGTAAATCAATACAGAGAAAAAGCAATTACAGCAATTGCTTACATAATCATTTTATGAATTTATTCGTCCGTAAATTCAATTCCAATAAAGTTTACGCTGAAGCAATCAGAATATTAGTGGTTTAAAAGCATGAAATACATTTATTATTTTTACATTGTTTTAATTTCTTGTGTGCTTTGCGTGTATTTTTGGATGATCCCTGCCATCCTGTTTCACTGCTCATCTGTCGTATAGTACAAAGTCTAACGTTGGAACAAATGGAGATTAAAGAAGTATTAAGTAGACGAGGAAAATGCGTAGATGTGAGTGAAGAAATGGACTGAAGGAAGTAGTCGATGAAGCATCCGAGTGAGGTGGCGCAGGCAGTTCAAGAGGCCTTCGCAAATGAAAAAGCAACCGTAAGTCGGAATGGCTTGACCCACAGGGCGCATGTTGCACTCAGCCGCTGGGAATGTCTCTCGCTCGGCGCTCTTCATTTTTTCTCAAATCCCGATCGCGCCTTCGTTTTTTGTCTCCCGAGGCCGTGGGAGTCTCAACTTCCGGTTGGCTGCCCCTCCGTGGGACTGGGCCACGGCTGCAGGTGCCTTCCGCCACGGACAGGTAGTCGGGTGGAATCCTCCTTCGTCGGGGGCCACATTTCAAAAGGTGGCGCGTTGAAAGAGGGCGGTCCCGTAAGGATAGAATCTTAACGTGATATTAATTTGTTTCTTCTCTTCGTCCAAAGGTCCGCGATAGGTTCGCCAGTAGGCTCCTCATCGTCATCCGTAATGGAATTTTATTCTTTCTGTGCTTGCTCACCTTCCAGAAGAATAATTTCTATCTCGCTGCTTCTTCTTAGATATAATAAATGATCCATTTATTTCTCTCATTACTATGCAATTTGAGACAGTTCTTCGTATTCCTCCATGGTGCCAGTGGTTCAAGGGTTTACATTTTATTATAGATACGCAGAGGTCGAGGGTTCGTATCCTGTTTTTGTCTAAAATTAGGGCATTTATTTACAAGTTTAGTTTTGTTGGTTTAATGTGACACCTTTCCGTAAATTTGAGGTTAATCATACCAGATTTCTCAGCATTTTTCCATTGAACATTATGCACAAATATAGGCCTCCAATTTCAAATAAATAATTAGCTCTTTATTCAAGGATATTGATATTTTATAGATTGGGTAGACAAACAGAAAATTTAGAATGAACTATCATTAAGATTTATCCATGTTTCGGCTGTCGCAACAGTAATCCCTGTTGATCCAAAAATTAACTTTAATGCCTATGGTGGCTGCGGTGAATTTTTCAAAACATTTCACCTTAATCGAAGTCTTACAATTTTTTAGGGATCTATCTTTAAAAGTATATTTTCTGATATCCTATTATATGAATTCGTACTCAAAATTGTACATTACGAATCAAATTCAACTGTTTACTAACTCAATCAGCCAAGATCGGCCTCGTAGTTACAATGAATACATCTAAGGAATCATTATAAAATAGAGCTTTCAGTTGTTTCATTGAATCCATTCTTTTCCGTCTCATCAAAAGAGCTATTTTACATTCCTTCCTCCGAAACTCAAGAATCCATTTCACCATTGATGTGAAATGCTGAATTTTACGCATCGAAAATCGTAGCCTACTTTCGTCAGTCTGACATGTTATCTTATCCATATACAGTTGTCAATTTATCAATATCTTTAATTTTTACTAATTCATGTTCTTATGCAAATAGCTAACATTTATTTAAATCTCAACGTACTATGCTTATTGATGTATCACATATTTGTATCTATTGATTGTGTATTTATAAATATAATCATGTTTCATACCATATTTTTAGCTATCGGTATCGGTAGGTTTGTGCAGGTTTTTCACCCCCCCACCCTTCTTAGTGGATGTTTTCCTACAGTACATTTTTTCCCTATGCATTTCTTAGGTTTTTTACATCCACAATTCTTCTCATATTTTTTCATACTATCTTTTTGAATTGATCATTTATATATTGTATGATGATGGGTTGTATGGAAGAGGACTTTTATTCTCAATATCGCCCGAATAAAGACGTTATATTATTATTATTATTATTCATGGTTTTAGTCAATAAAGGAATCTTTGATTAAGAGAGCTTATCTCCATCGAATGAAGGTCCGAATGTATTTCGTTGTTTTTTTGTTTGGCTTTTATATGGGCTCGAAACAATTGGATTACTCATTCTCGAGCAGCAATGAGCGTCGGTGGATTCTTGCCTCCTCAAGAAACAGCAGTGACCCGAAGTCGGAGGGGCGGATACTCCCACGGCGTATGGTGACTGAAGTTCGCAAGGGATTTCTCTCACGGACAGATCCCTTTATATAATGAGTCTCTTAGAGTTTGATGACTTCTTACAAACCAGGTTAGGCAGCTCTTGAGCATTCCAGCCCGCATAATTTAGCGGCGAAATTACATGAGCACCCGTGATTTAATTCTCGTAACTGCGAGAGGAGAATGGTAATTAGTATCCAAGGTGCAGAAATTTGCTGTTTCCATGCAAAACATGAAATGTTTGCATGCGAGTCGCTAGTGATATATGGATATAGATACACTCCTAAGTTGACAAATTCGTCGTATTTTATATCAATTATATCTAGTTATTTCAAAATGACAATCTTCCTAGTAAGTGTATAGATACCTATCTCGTAATTACCGTTTAGAGTTAGGATTCCTTTGTTCTTATCTATTCACCATACTCTTCCATATTTTATTGTCTTTGTTGGTAAATTACGCTTCAGACATTCGTAAAGATTTTCATTTACATTTTTTATTACTCTTTTAACATATAAAATCCCTCCTTTTCATCTAGTATATCGCATTTAGTTTTGTCTTGGTTATCAAATCTATTTACTTCCTCTCACATTTTCAGCGCACGCAGTTTATTAATTTTCGTCACAGAGTGAGTAACAATACAAGTAAAACATTCAAGAATTTATAAACGAATCCATTTTGATTTGATGTGTTTACAGAACCAATTTTAAACTAGAACTTGAAGTATATTGCATAATTACATAAATATATACTTATACATGCACGTCTATTCATTCAGAAAATTGTTATTTCATTAATATAACTGGCAATATGCTAGGGTAACTGTCTTTTGTGTGTATCGGAGTGGTATCGGTTAGGTCTGCTGAAACTCCGCATCAGTTCCACACTCATCGAACTGAGCATGTAAAACGCTGTTCATGCGTAAGGGTGAATAGTGCATGATTGAGCAAACTAGTTTTTTCCTAGGAATTCATTGCTAAAAGTGCTCAAAACAGCTTCACGCGAGGCTTCTCAATTTCCCGTGTTCGACAATGGCTCCAACTGGAAACGGCTTCCGAAATCCGATCTGAAAATACTGACACCTCACCTATATGAAACCACTCATGCGCCTTTTCTGTTTTGATGCAGGCGTTGATTTGAGCATCGCTGACAAATAATTAACGGTCCGGCAATTTGGTCCATCCATGCGTGAACCATTTGGATGTATGATGCTCGCAGATACAATACATGTGGAAGGTGCCTCAAAGGTTGGCCTGTAACAGTTCCTAATTCTCTCGGTATGCTACTGTGTTAACGTAGTAGCCAGACGCTTGTAATTACCTGAAAATCAGCTTCCGAGTCCGAAGAGAAATTCTTCTATTTTGACCTCATTAACGAAATTTTTCCTTTTAATGTCGGAATATCAGCATCGAATTTTGCTATATATATTCGGCACCTCTGTTGCTTGGCTCTGTTTTTGCGATGTAAACCCTATTTGAGTTGGAAATTCCAAAAGAAGAAAATTCAAAATCTCAAAAAGTCATGTTTATAAATTTCTGAAGTATATCATTATTCATATTACTGAGTTCTGAATGAATAAAATTCACGTAGAAGGCTGTAACTTAACGAAATTTCGAAGAATTTGTGATTAAAACACAGTTATAGAACAAGAAGTTTGAATAATTTATATTACTCCGCAGGATAGATAATAAAACCTTAACGACATGTTTTGGCTTGTTGTAGCCATCATCAAGCCCCCAAAACATGTCGCAAATGTTTTAATATTCACCTTGTGAAGTAGCATAAGTTATTTAATCCTGTTGTTCTTAAACTTTTGTGCTCTTTTTACAATTAATTCAATATTTCTCAATGAATTAATAAAAAAAACAATCTAATAAAAATAAGCCTACCTAATAATTGGAGATCATACTAATTTATCACCGGTTACATTCGTCAGAACGCCGTTATATAACTATTTTTTACCCATTCATAATTGTGTGGTAATACAAACGCTCTGTAAGGTTCGAATAAAACAAAATAGAAGATAGTCTCTTCTTTCCTTAGACTTTCGTATGAATTGATAAATTAAAAATAACAGTTCGAGAGAATGAAGACATATTTATTGAATTCGCTTCCCTCTTCTTTAGCTTCCATATTTGCCAATAACAATTACGCCCATAAAACAGTAATATTGCGTAGAAGAGATATTTATGGAATAGCCAAGCTGAAATCAACTTAAAATTTCGCTCAATTCCAATAGTAAAAAAAGTGGCCTTTGCAGATAGGATAATCGTAGGAGAATGTAGAAATCGGCTTTAGCGTTCTCCAGTACAGGACATAGCTTCAGATTCTCAAAGCAAATATCCTAAAGTAAAATCACGAAACCATACTACCGCCTATAACGAAGGATCAGGGTCACCACCGTTCTCTTATAGTTGTAATTCCTGCTGCAGTTCAATCTATTTGTATGAGCATTGCTAAAGCTAATGGAAACGTTTCGGACATTCTGTCTCTCAAGATTGCTGCAGTGGGCACGTCAACATGCATTCTCAACTATATCTCGCCCTATTCGAGAGCCTCGCCTTAGACGTTGAGCCTTAAGTGTCCATTAACAGGACTTCACGCTGCTAAATAGCGTATTCCCCTTGGCAGAAATCTTCAACATGCAATGCTGTCCAGGCCGCCTAATGGGTTCGATTACGTTCATTCCTCCAATCACTTCATGTCATGATCTCCCTAATTAGAACAAAGTAATATTTTGCAATGTAATTGGATTTACACAACATAATCGATACGTCTATTCTTGTATTCTTCATTTAAAATTATTTTTTTGAAACTTCATTTGTTTGATTGCATATTGATTTATTTTGTTAAACAAAGAAAAATTTAGTTGAGATAATTAGGGTACGCGCATTTTTAAAAGATATTCTATTCAAATAAAATCTCCGTATTTTTGCGTTGATTATCTACCTTATTTAACTATACGATGTAGAAACAGAGATATTTCTTAAAATCTAGAAATTAAGCCACAAAAGGCTGGGCTCGTTAACCTGGAAGTTTTGCTCCAAGATTTCGACTTAACGCAATCTTTCCGAGAAAATGCTTTGGAATTCATTCTTGAAAGATTCTATTTAAAGATGGATAAGGCTGAATTAATATTCCATTCTTCTGTTGTGCTCAAGAGAGAAATATCTAAATATCTTACTTTTTTATGTAGATATAAGTATGTCAGTTTATATCTCAATTTTATGTTACTAAAGTAATTACAGTATTGCGCAGCTCTTTCTTTCGGTAGGCTTGTTCAGGTTTTACACACTACCTCCTTGGTTAGCATTTTACTTCTGAGGATACCTTTTCCTCATTTAGAAATAAAATTACTTTGAAATTTCCACATAAATAATGTTATAAAGTCATTTTCTTTCCAAGTATGACAGCTTTTAACAAAGTTGAACCGGATCATAACGGATTTACTTCTTTCTAAGCTTCACAAAGGTTTTTATATCTAATAATACATTACGCTATTCGTGTTATATATTATTAATTTATATTATCATTTATTATTACTAACTAATTGGGTCTAGTTTTAATTGGTAAATTTTTACAAATTAGGGTTAGATGATGAAGATTTATATTTTCAATATCATTCGAAAGGAAGGCACTATTTACTTATCCTTTTATTTATATTGCGGCACAAGTAGCCACTTAAATCTTTGGTTGATCGCTCCATTTTTATCATGATTTTTATGATAGTTATCAACGATTTTAATTCAGTGCAAGATTGAGATAACCGCTTCTTCCATACAAGTCCAACTAATCAGTTCTTGCATCCATTATTGATGAAAGAGTTAGTTTAGAAATAATACAAAAGCAATAAGAGGGATGTGTATTTTGGAGTTACAAAAAAAACTAAGTAGGCGATTAGGAAGATAATAAAAACCCTTGCAGGGAATATCTCCACGTGATGTTAAAACTTGCAAGCCAATTCCAGGGTAGAGTGTAAAGAGGCTTAACCAAATTGACTTTTAGCTATATGCCTCTCCTCTTAATCACTATCCCATCATCACCTCATAAACAGACGATTACTAATCGGCACCTTCTCACCCACCTTGTGCATGTGGGAAAGGCGCGGCATGGGAAAGCGAAACGAAAGAAATGAATTCATGCTCGGATAAGCCGTCGTTTGCGTACGAAATTCTCCGGACCAAAAAAAATATTCATCGGATTTCGGGTTTAATCTCTCGCTTCGGGGAAGTCACGTTCGGGTCTTCGGTGATACTTTACGCCTTAGGGCGGACGGAGAAATACGATACGTGTAGCAGAGGCGAGACGTTACTGCGGTAAGAGGCGAGGATTAGAAAAATATATTCCTTGAGCGGGAAACATAGCATTGTCCTCCTTGGTCCGCCTTGCCTCTTTTGAAAAATCTCCTTCTCCCTTCCAGATTGTTCCTTTTGCGCGTTCTCTGTATGTAAGCATTCCGCTTTTTCCCAGATTTCTCATATTTATGAATACGTTTTATCTGAGTAGTTTCTGAATTTGAAGATAAAGAATACGGCTATGACTTATTTGAAAGTCAGTTTGGCTATCGTATCTTGTAACCAGGTAGCAGTCCGCTAAAAATGATCAATTTGGCTATTTTTACCGTTTATTATCTCAGATGTGGCTAGCAATATGCATGCATGGAAACAAATTACGCCTACATTCATATTTGAGCGTCGAATAATAAAAACAGAATTATTCTATCGATTAGTAGATCGTCGTAATGAGGGCAAAGCCAACAGTCTGAAAACGGCTTTTTCTGTTAGTGCTATAGTAGCCTTAACGTTGCATTTTCCGTGCACTTTACTCCGGAAATCGAACCGTATTTTTGGTTCCGGTTTTTGCTCTGGTTCAACGAAAACTCGGAATTTTGCTTCGGTTCCGATTTAGCTCCGTCGAAGCGATAGAAACCGGTTTTTCGTACCTATCGTTATATATTTCATTATTTTGAGAGAATTTTCTCAGTGTTATCTTCCATCCATTGCATTACCAATATATTTCACAACAAAAACTATTAAAGAAGTAATGGTCCATTTAATATATCAGAATAACCCAAATACATGCATTTCAGCTAGCGGTGAGTCGCAATTATACCCAATGAGAAACATTTTCTTCATTCCTATTTACGTTAAATGTATCAGATTTCATGCATAGTGATAAAATTTGTTTTCAATTCAACTTAAGCATCTGGAAACTGTGAATTGGAACGGAATAACTTATTATCTTTAATTGCGGTTCAGGCTCCTGAAATCTAGTATAAGAGTTTGATTCCAATTTGGTATCCTGATTTCTTTATTTTTATATTAATGAAATTATTAATCTTTAGATTTAGGAATAAAATTATGTGTATAATGGAGTTGATGTCGGTAACTTAAAGTAATCATCCAGCGGCTAACTTTTATGAGTAAATATTTTTGAAATTATTTGTCATAGATGCATGGTTGCCACATATTTAAGCTACTGTTATTTACTTTTCTCATTAAATATTGCCAATTTTCATTTAACTATGTAAAGTGTATGAGAATAGGCGTATGAGAATGTGTTTTGGGAAAGAAACCTTATTACGTCAGTATTTTATTGTATAGGATGGAGAAGTGTCGGTAAATTCAGTTTTTATGGTTGTAGAGAAAAGGTTTTCTAAGAATCGCGGAAAATGTATTGACTTATCGCGTTTATTATCGAGAGTAAAGTCACTGCTTCATTTGATTTCCTTTTATCAAGATTTAACTTACTTTCAGGAAGTAGCCATACGGCAAAATACGCATGTCTAAAATAGCAGCGTCATCATACAATAGATGACTACGTATACGCTTTTTCTTTTTTCGTATAGCTTCTCATTATATGATAAAGCTCAAGGGTTATTTAATAGTAGCAAGAACCTGTTTTTAATTTCCTTATATCTCCTCGAGTTAGGAAGATAGAATGCATAGGAATGGAATTCGAGACTTCAAATTGTGATGCTCATGATCACTTTACCGATGAAAGTAATTAAAAAGAGTGACTTTACTCTAGAATTATACGATTTTATAGCTACTAATCCCAAATTTTTTAGAGCTTTCCGACTTCTATGGAAATTTTTATCTTTATTAAAATTTTGATGACATTCTTTTCACCGTAAGCCAAGAAAGAGTTAAAAAGTTTTAATCTTCTGTCAAATAATGTCACTGCAGGATAATGACTTTCAGCATTACTTCCCATTTTAATGACATCCTCTTGAGCAATTCCCGCGGCCTTCAGCCGCTGGTTCTGCTTCATTAGGAACTCCCCCTTAATCAAAGAATATTGCCAAACGAGATTATGCGCTAAAAAGTCAATACAGTTCGTGATAATTGGTCATTTTTTCAAAGTTGGAACGCTCAATTTGATAATCATTAATTGATGTGTTGACGCCCACGCGGGGTTTTAAGATGGGAAATATTTTGTTTTTGGAATGAAGGGGATAAAATATTGGGTGCAATTTAATTGCTACTTCATAGGGAGTTTGATGCTTTTGGAGATGACTTAATCAGAAAGATTTGTAATTTTCTCACGCATTAATTGTAGAGCTGTGAGCTGGCAATGTGGAAGGCAAATACCTTTCAGTTAATATTTTTCTATTCTGAGTCGTTGTTATACTTACTTCGACAGAATTGCCATGGTTGTTGATTTTGACCTAATGAGAATAAATTTTATCCTATTTAACAATATTTAAAGCTAAGTGGTAGCATATGTATATCATTAAAATAAGAAAATAATAATAATTATTATAGTATAATATATTATAATTTTCACCTCCTTAGTACTTTTGTTATATTTATCTGATGGAAATTCAAGGAAGAAAGATAAAATATTGGGGAGGTTCTCGTCGTGTTAAGTTGCTTAATTGGTGCACGAAAATATTCATTGCTAAATACATGGCACTAAATATTCAATTAACATATTCAAGATGGATTTAAACTATTTCGAACATTTATTTTACTGTGATATTTTTATGATATTTAGGTTTAATATGAATCCTACGATATCAAAGAAATTAAAACATCAGACATACATGTAAGTGTAGATTTTTGTATTCAGTTTACTATTAAGACTTTTCCAAAATGATTTCTTGAACTATATTTTTATAAATTGACAATTACAGCGCATTAACGCAATATTCTTCGCATTAAAAACATTTTCCATCCGTACCACAGTAAATCAGTGGTGGTAATGCGCGTCAGCATCCCGCCGTAAATAACCTTCTTAGCGCACATGCGTCTGGGAGAAACGTGCTCCCCTTATTTTTCAAAGGTTAAGAGAGTACCCGGTAAAAAACCCGTACACGTATCATAGCCATATTTTTAGCGACACTTGAAACATGAGGCGAAGCAGGGGGCAGGAGCGAGGCGGGGGCGGAGGGGGGCGGGCGAGAGGGTGAAAGTGCCCTTCTGTTTGCCCACAGTATAATGGCATTAAAGCACTTGTTAGGATTCATTGAAACTCCGGCTGGAGATGTCCATCCGAGAGGCTTAAAGGTGAGCTCGAATCCTTTGCTCGCGATGGATCTTCAACTTTCCACTGAAGCGGGCCGCATTTTCAACGTCTCAAACACTTTTCCTTGAACACGACCGACATCTTGTCAGTGTTTAAGGCTGTGATGACTTGAAAGCCAAGTATGAGAGATGTTGAACAATGGTACTATTGATGGTCTCTCCTTCTGGAATGCCAAGAAAGGGTTTTCCTGTTTGCGGTTAATAAAATAGTATTATTATTCTCAGAGTTATTGTTTCAGTTACGTGGGGATGTTCACTCTCCATTGAGCTTCCTTTGCGCGAACTTAATCCACCTATGGTATTCTTGCTTGGCGAGGAAATTAAGAGTGAAGTACCTCACTTCTTATCTTGTCATATAATTCCTCATTCTCCTCTATAGCACTTGGTGACTAATTTAAGAGGGGATGAGGTAACCAATTGGGATTAGGGCTAAATACATTAAATATATTCCTCCGGAATGAATTTAGCTTGCAATCAGGTCGTGGAAAATTAGGCATTAGTATCCGATGTAAACTTTACCTCATTATAGAAATGCCTGTAATGTTTTAGCGATGGTTACTCTTTATGACCGGGAACTGCAAAAGGCGAAACCATTGCGCAATAAAGTCTTTACTAACAAAGCTTGCACAATATCCAAAAATTTTCTTTTAGATTTTGTATGTTTTCTTGTGGATTTTGTACAAGTTTTTTTACTAAAGACTCTTTTTAAAATTGCAATTTCAACAATTATCGCTGAATGTTCTCCATTACGTTAAATTTTATAATGAACTATTCCCTCCAAAATTAATGCCCAGGGCAATTAGGGCGTGTCAAATCACACTCATAATCTCTTATGAAGGCTTTAATTCATTACAGAAATGTTTGCGATGTTTTAGGGATGATAACTCCATAGGCTTGGGAACTATGAAAGGCTAAACCATAACGTTGGAAAGCAAGAGCAAAATAACTAACTCCTCATTTTGCCTAGTATGCCTCATTCCCATCCAAAAGGTCCTTATAATGTCAGAGGGAATGAGGTTCTAACCGGCCTTATGAATACTTTATAGACATCGCAACGCTGTCTTATCGAAAATAAGCCTAACGATTAAAGAGATTCAATAAAATCATTGTAATTTAATAATGCGTAGCATTATCAACTGTTCCTCAAACGACTTCGTCTAAAGAGCGAATCTAGATGATGTTGTTGCTAAAATGCGAGGACTTTAACGGAAGCCCTGGGATGGAATGGTCGCAAATATTTACTCCGAGCACGCGACGCAGTACTACCGCGGCTCTAAGTAGCTCTAAATTCGTGCAGTGACCGCGACGCGGATGGTCGGCGTCGTTAAATCGTTAACTTCCGACTCAAGTCGATGGAGCAGTTACTCGGGATTTATGGCAGTCTAAGGCTGTTCGGCCATTCACGCGATATCTTTCCGAAGAATCCATGATTTTTTTGTTACCGGCAGTAAAAGTAAAACCAACCACGTTTTTAGCATTTTGTGCTTTCGTTTAGCTTAAAGATTAATTTACCATAGGTATAACATAATTGTATTGCGAAGTTGATATTATCTAAGTATCGTTTGTCATGTAATTTTATCACGTTGCAATGTGTGCAAAGTATTCAGCACTAGTGCCCTCTTTCTTTGCTACCCTACGAGCGACTTCTACGAGAAGTCGCTCGTAGGGTAGCGAAGGTTCTAATATACTTGAAGGTCCCGAGACTTACGCTCTTGTAGTAACTAGCAATCGATATCCTTATCTCACCAATAGCCTTAAGGTATTTTTATTATACTTTTCTCCTAGTTAAGTACATTCTTTGAATTATTCCGTGAGATAGTAACAAAAGAGAGAAGCAAATCACCTTTGCGGTAGTTTTAGGATTGTCCTATAGGAATTTAGAAGTACTGCAAATACATTACAAGTGTGGGATGGGATTTACATTCCATGGTAATTATATTTTGTAAACTTTTATAATCAATTGGGAAAGTTGCAAGTATATGTATGGTTTGCTTCTCCGTTAATTAACTATTTATCCCGGGGTTTGATCCTTAACCCGTGGAAAAACTGTAAAAGGCTCAGAATGGAAACTTCAATTAACTGAAATTTACTCAGATTTTTTAATTTGCGATCGATTTCACGAACGTACTTGCATATTCAAATATTCAAGGTCGTGAGTTCGTGCAAATTCATCACCAAATAGAAATTGTTGCTTATTTTCTTCTAAAGTTTGAATTAATATATTGAAAATGTATTTGATATACTTATTTTACGAAGTCACACCTTTAAACTTCGATTTCCCGGAACTTTTGTTTAGTATTAACAAGTAAATATAGATTATTTGGCTTACCTAAACTATTTTCTTGCGGAAAAAATAGTTTTAATTTTATATATTGACAAAGTAACAATCCTAAATGGTAGAAATTAGCAGTCATTGATTTATTTGTCCGCCTTAAGGGCTACATTTAGCTCTATAAACTACCAATAATCAATAACCTTAAACTGTGATCCATTCAGACTAATCCGTGCCCTTACTCGCTTTTTGGAACCCTCTACCATGTTCAATCAATGTCACTCAACAGAATAAGGTCCGGCAGTTACTGTTTCGGTTGTTGAGCCCTCAGTACCTCTTCAGTACACCATGGGCAGACCTTTCGTCGATCGATAACTTCGTCCATTACAACTCGCGCTGTAGATCTGTGGTTTATTGGAAAATCACGTGATGGGAATCCGGGTTTCCAATTGGCTCGTGTACTTCATCGGAATTATCCACTCCAAAAGGAGAGCTCAGGATTTGCAGCTCTGGGAAAAATTTAAAAGGGAGCCAAATTAGAGCTGCTAGAGTTACAATTTTCCCGAAATAATACTGAGATAAAGGCAAAAATAAAATTACGAAACTTGTTTCGTTGAAAGAAGATGTAAAGTGTGAATTTAAATTAATTTATCGAATAGGAGTAATTATCTAATTAAAGGATAATCGTTTCGTTCTAGTTCTGGTAGTTCTTGTGGGATAGCTCAACGGACAGAGTACCTAATCGGCATTCGGGAGACCCGGGCTCGATTCCCGCTTCCGACGGACTTTTTTCAATTCTGTTCATCCTTGGGAATAATCTTTTTCTTTACTTTGGCGAATAGGAAGTATAATTAGAGTTTCTTACTTTCAAAAAGTATCAATATACTTTCAAGAAAGCCAACTCATTTTTTGTCCCTACTCAAAACGCTCGCTATTCGGAATTACAGCTGTTCATTGTATTTGAGGGGAGTATTAATTTATTACCTTCTTCCATTGATATATGTAAATGAAAATTCTTTAACAAAATAAGTGCAAATGCTTTTGATCCTCACGTATTATACATTTTATCGAAATGAATTGCTGATCTCTAGGAGAATACGCTCGAAAAGTTTTAGAACATTAGATGAAGAGACCATTCTATCAATCTCAATTCTATACAATAGAGTTGGACTCCTTTTCTGCCAAGCGCTACCTGTCGCAGTTGAGTTCGTAGTCTTTTCCTCTTTTTATGTAACAGTACTGTCGATAAATCCAATACCAAATGTCAATTGCCCATCAAACCCTTCCATTTCCCTTCAGAGATCTATTTTCGCCTTCAATTCCCTTTTTCTTCCACATTCAATGTTTTTCTAGAATTTTACCATGAAGGATTATTTCTGTTGCTTCTCTTAGTAACCTAAAAAAGATATTATGTGACTAAAATAAATTTTAATGTTGCGAATTTGTGCTGCTTCTTTACTAAAATCATTCATTCACAAAAATAATAAGTTGTAAATTACGAGTCAGAATATCAAAAAAACATAAAATATCGAAAATCGTGCAAAAGTTTATTTTGTAAAACGTTAATTTACTAATTCATAATAATAATAAAAAGTAACCAAACATTTTTCGCACCTTTCAAATTCAAAGTCGATTCAGGAAATATATATCCTCCGTTTGTAATTCATGAAATATATGTGTAGAAACAATATTAAATAAGCTAGCATTCATTCAGTGAAATTAACGATTTATTTTACGCAAATAAAAGATTCACAAACAGAAATGCCACCGATTTAGAATGAATGCATAAACAGGACATTACCTTCAATGAAAACAGTAACATGATTTAAAAATAAAATACAAATTCGAAAAATATCCACAAAATAGGTTTAATCACAAAATAATTTACACGATAAATTATATGCAGAATAATGTATTGATTTAATTCTACTTCAGTAGTAGTAGTATTGTTAAAAGTGCTTCGACAGCTTAGGTCATTTCGCACATTGGCTCCCACCGGGAATCGAACCCGGGACCGCTTTCACCAAAGGCAAACGCGCTGTCCACATGACTATCCGGGAGCCTTCTACTTCAGTAATTTGATTTCAAAGTCACATGAGAGAGTCTAAGAGTCACATGTGGCTCGGAAGCAGCCATGTTCCTAACTCTGTGTTATCGTCTGTGGTCTAGCGTTTTCAAAACGTTCCCTTATGTGCAGTTAGAAGTAGGGAATAACCTCAATGGTCGACGAACTTAAATAAAGCACTCATAATGGAATTTTAGTTTTAAATAAAGCGCACAGTTATCATTGATGCTCTTTATCGGGCATGGCTAACCCCCCTCGACTCTTCTCCTCCCCGAAAGCTTTCAGTAGAAGATTTCCTCTTCCACGCAAACATGAGTTGATTCATAGGCGCAGAGCAAGGCCAGCACGTACACCCGCCGCTTAAGCTGTCGTAAAGTGACTCTGGCGGAATCGGCGTCTGGTGGTGCTTCCATTGGCCCTCAGAGTGTGGGCCCTTAATAAGGACGTTACCCCTTTTCTCTTTTATCCAATTCCGTCGGAGGTGGTACGTTGCTCTATTAATCCAACTTTTTCCACGAAGCGCAAGGAGTGGAAATGTATGTTCTCAGAGGCTTGTCACTGTAAGAATAAGTGCACACACATTTTATCGCTCGAACTAATGTTTCGCATACTAGTTATGACGTTATCTGGCGGGGTAAAATGTATATTTTATAAACGCATGAAAAGCTACAAATTGAAGGAATAAAATTAAAATGTAGTACAGACTTGAAATGGTATAGTTTGAAAATTTAAAGTTCCCTGTGACCCCTTATTGTGAGATTAAAAAAATCGTATTTATAAAAAATTATATTGAATTGAAACTACAAAATACTTCGTATACTTGCGAAATATTTTGTAGCTTCAGCTCAATCTGTAGTTTTTCATAGATTATTGAGTTTTAATATATAAACATTTGCGCATATTAAACTGTCTAAAATTGATATAGTTTGGTATCTTGCAATAGGGAAATATTATTTAATAAATGCAATAAAATTAAAATCTCCGCTGAGTGTTAAAGCTACATTCCGTGGTTTTTCGTACTTCATCAGATATTTCGTAAATTTAATTTGAATCATGTATCAAAGCTTAAGGTTTAGGCTGAAGGTACAGGAACCGACTTAATGAGATTTATGTATTTCTATAATTTTTTTTCCTAGGCTATTGTTCCGGAATCTAACTAAAATTTTGGTAGTGGACTTAGTAATATTGGTAGTTGGTAATTTAGAACTCATTTTCTTATTTGAGGTTTTTGAGCATTTAAAGTTTTTTCCCTCAAAACAAGTGTCAGAATTGAGTATCTTTAAACGTCCTATTTCCTAAGTTTTCATTTACTCATCTTTAATCTGTCTCCATTCATCAATTTATCGGAAAAATCAAAGAGTAAAACAGAGCTAGAGCATTAGAGGTGTCTGTATTCTAATTTTCGCTCAATCGAAGATATTACGCAACTGTTCCACTACATTGACAGATATTGCAGACCAAGTCACATAGAATGGAAGTTGCTTCCTTGTAAATCTCCACGAAAAACGAACTCTTCAAGCATGGAAAATGAAGTGGATATCCTCATGAAGGATCGCAAATAGGTGAGTAACTTTGATCTCAGTTATGTATAACATTCAAAGGATTGCTCATTTTGAATATTCATAAATTTTAAGCCTCTCTTGGGACGTGGTTTTTATGCCCCTGCAATACGGAGGAATGCATTAAATTAATTTCTAGAAATGGCGCAGTCTTTGTCTTACGGCGAAACTCATCTTTTAGAGAGCTGCTGAGATCAAATGCTCATAATAGTGCCACCTCGTATATTACATTTTCCGTTTGACTTCCTCATTGTTTCATTGGTTTTGCAAAAGACTAAGCCGCTAGCATTAGCCACCATAGGTATTTTCTTCAGTCAATTAAGCATAGGACTATAGCGTAATAATAATAATAATAATAATAAATCGTCTTTATTTGGGCGAGATTGAGACTTAAAAGTCTCTTCTTCCATCTAACCCATCGTCATTAAGTATAAAATAAGAAATAGAAAAAAATAGAAGAATTGTGGAGGTAAAAAACCTAAGAGATTCTTAGGAAAAAAAATCCACTGCAGGAAAACACCCACAAGGAAGGGGGGTGTGAAAAACCTGCGCAAACGTACCAATAGTAATAGCAGAAAGATAAGAAAAGAGAAAAACATTCAAAATAAATAAATACATAACCAATAAGTACTTACATGCGATACATAAATCAGTTCACATTTAAAAAGAGATAGCAATATACAAAGTAACATAAAAAAAAAACAAAATAGAAAAAAAAACGTACATTATCAGAGAAAAAAAATAAAATAAAAGAATATTATTATTAAAAAAAAACAGTATCAAAATAATGCACACAGTATGTATGTACTAGTCAACATGCGTAGTGGGAAAGGAGATGAATTTGGTAATAGAATTGTAGAAACCATCATTCATTAAAATGTATAATTATTATTGTATTTGAAGGTATAATAATTAAAATGACTGATTGAATTTTCTTGGAGAAAATAACCTGACAATATGCACTAAAATTCTTCTAAATTGGAGCCCAAGTTTACAAAAATTAGCTTCAACTCTGACGGTTGAAAAAATCCTCCATGATTCTCTCTCGTGAAAGTCTCTTCGCAAAGGAAAAGTTGATTTTAGAAAAGCACCAGTCGTGTAGTATCCTATTTCTTTGCCGAATTTAGGGTATCAAGTCATTAAATTAAATAGGGTTGAGGCTGAGATCTTTATTTGCAAACGCAAATTCCACGGAAAATAAAATAGTTCTGGTAGTGTTTTTTCTTGGACGCTTACCCAATAGAGATATAGTAGGTCAAGCCCGATTGTCTCTCCTCATGACAGTGCATGTCTGTTTGCATGTATATGTGTTGATATCCTCTTCCACTCAGGATACTACTGTACCGTTTTTAAACGAAAGTTGGATGAGTTCCAAGGAATGCAGGAAGGATGATTCTTCAACGTCTCGACGACGATGCTTATTCACAGAGCTCTAGGTCGATTTCTTGAGCATTCCAAAGTTGTTGGATTCGTACAGAAATGAAATATTATTCAGTTAACTACATGCTTCATTATTGTAGCAAAGTTATAATGGAGATACGAGACCATGAGAGTAATTATTTTAAGCACTATTATGAAATACATATTCATACAGAAAACAATTAGACGCTGAAAGTTTTAAGTTTTGATTAGAAGATATTTGTTTCAGAATATCCATTATTTTCATACTTATTTATTTAATTTATATTTATTTTCTTATTATGTTACATAAAATTCTTTTTTCATGATAAAGTTGTGCTTTTTTATTTGAGAGGAGAAATTATTAATTTACCGCTTTAGTACCCCACATTCGTAAACGCTCTCGACGAAATGAAAAATTTTATTTGCTTTTCTCTTTCGTGGTGATTTACTCTACTCTTTATGATCTTCTCTATGGTTATGAAATCATTCATGTTTCTTGAACCTTTCAACTTTTCAATGGTTGTATTAACTAACAAAAGGCTAGCTCAAACATAGGTTAAGTCAGTACTGAAAATTCACAATCTTCTGTTCTCATGGGGGAAGAAATGTCATCTTAAAATTAAGCTAACGAATGGTTTAAATTTCCAGTTTTTGCAAATTGATGATGTATGGGGAGAGATCGAGACTGATTAATCTCTTGTCGAAGCTAAAGATAAATCTCAGTAATATTTCCTGTCATCTGATCCACATCAATTATTTCCACAACATTTTCCTGATATTTCCTAAGTTATTCTCTTAGCCCATATCTTATATCCCAATTGAATATCCTTCTGTTCTGGATTATCTCATCAATGTTGTCGTTAACTTAGATTATTTTTTCGAAAGCCTCATCCTTTTGGTTTAAATAACGTTTATTTTCATCCCAACCACCCCTGATTTATAATTTATTGTATAAATTAGGTTTTAAATTGCTCTCCAGTATCAGTATTTTTGTCGTCTGCATGTGTTACTGACTGGTGGAAAGTTACTCCCTGGGAATCCCTGCATAAATGTCTTCAGAGATCGGTTATCCTTCTAACAATTGTCCCAAGAGAAATGTTGTTTGAAGTAGGTATGGAATTCAGAAAATTCCTCGTGGAAAATAAACCATCATTAGTTAGATCGAATCACGAATCTTTATTTGACTTATTTGGATTAAATCAGCAAATGGAAACCTAATCGAATTTCGCTTTCGATATTTTTCTTATTTCCGAGAATCAATGGACCGGAAAGGACTGGACTGGCCGCAGGGAGCAATTTTTCCGCACGATTCAATGCATCGAAAAGAATCAAAAGCCCCGAAAAATACCAGTGGGCCGTGCCTCTCTCTGCCCTCGCGGATTTTTTCCCTGGAGATGGAAAAAAGGCCACCAATCTCTTTTTTGTACATAGCGGCTTAATAATAACAAGGGGCCGAAATCTGGCATGTTTCGTACTCGGTCAGGACTGACCGCTCGAAATTCGGGGAGATTCGGAGATGGACGCAGGAGGGGTTGCGGGATAATCCTCAAGGGCCGCCCACCTTCACGGCTGAGCGCCGGCGGTAATGACGAAGTGGCCTCCCCGCTGAGGGCAGTCGGTTTTAGGGGCCTTCTTTGCCCTGTATGGAGGTTGGCATTTCATCCGGAAAGGGAAGGGGAGAACTCGCAGACTGGAGGGGATTAAAGTGAGAATCCTTCAGAGAAAGTGCCCGAGAGTTTGTATTGGATTAAGAGGGCCTGGAGAAGGTTTAGCTGCCAAAGTAGAACAGGTACAGGGAGAAGGAGATAGGAATGGATAGATGAATAGCGAGAGGGATTTGGACGATTGCATACGCTTACTGGGGGTATATCTGCTAAAACACCCTGGCCGCTTCTTGGAGAGTGCCATTGATGGACCCTTACGCCGTACTTACGTTGTCTATAATACGTTAACTTTATCGCCGTTTGGAGAATGACGAGGAATGAAACCTATTATCATAAGTTATCTATGTGAACAACAGGTACCACCATTTACTCTAACATCGTGACTTTCTTAGCAAGTGTCTCTTCTGGCTGAACTATTTTTTTTCTTCAAAATGGATGTCCAAATTATTTTCCGCTCCCAGGAGTTATTTATAATTTAAACCTATTCAAAATAAAAATGTTTTATTTTTCACAATGCAAAGAAAGAGGTTTAAAAAATGATAAAATTTGACGTTTTCTACTGCACAAAATGGGTACTCTTCTATTCCTAAATATCATGGCTATCGAAATGTACATTGAGTGTTTCTTAGAAGGTCTGTGTTTCAGGCTTTTCTGTTTTATCAGAAAACCGGTGGCAACAAGGCAAATGCCTGCAGACGACTATCGGTGGTATGTTAACCATCTAATAAACGAAGAAAGTTCTCTCGGGTTTCCAGCCGGGTTGCCTCCTGCCATAGGATCGACGTTTCGGGTACGTACTCTGCACCCATCTTCAGGAACTTGGAACCAGGAACTGAAGATGGGTGCAGAGTACGTACCCGAAACGTCGATCCTATGGCAGGAGGCAACCCGGCTGGAAACCCGAGAGAACTTTCTTCATCATATTCACCGGGAAAAAACTTCTTCTTTCCATCTAATAAACGTCTTACCTAAAACAGTTGCGTTATGTTTAACTTTTTCAGCAGGTACATCATGAGATAATCATGGTTTTCCGAAACAGGTTTACGTTTTTCTGACAGTGGAAAAGTTTGTAATAGTTCCATTCGTTTTGAACCCTTTTGGTGGTGAATTTTCGAGAGATGAAGCATTCTTCAGTTTATTTCGATTCTATAGTTTCATTGTATGCGTAAAGCTATTTAGCTAAAACATAAATCTTCTATCGCATTGGCAGAATGTGCTTCGTAGATGAGAACTGCACTGTGTAAACGAGTTCAAGGTTAGCCAAGACCGAAAGCCGGAATTCTGCAGTCTTTTTTGGCATTCAGTAGGACTTATTTGGCACTTGATGAACAAAATTCACTGATTAGAGCGAATTTGTCTTCCAATATTATTTATATCTTCATATGAATATAAAATGGAATTAATTCAACTCAGGCTTTCTTAGGGAACATATTCATTTTCTTCTTATAATATTGATGTTGAAGAATCAGAATTTTGAGGCCTGCTGCATCTTCTGAATGTTGAAAAGAAACTAAGAGGAAGTACGTTTGCGAAAGACAGAATCGGTATTAGGCGACCCCCTGCTACTTCTGCCGATCCGAAAATGAAGGTTAAATAAGAGAAATAGGTGCTAAGAGTAAGTCGAGGAAAAGTTACTCATTCTTATCGCGATACGCGATAGTAAAAAGCTAATGCTAATATAATACTAACAGTCCGAATTATCTGAGTTTGCATCTCTTGCCACATCCAAAGGATGCCAGGTTGATTATTTTGTATGCTATGTGGAGATGTATGTTCGAAACAGTGCTGGAAGTCCTCTTCTGTCTCGTATTTTTAAAAGCTGGAAGATAATTGGCAGGCGTAATTCAATTACTGCTACCAATACTTGCCATGCTTTTATGCATACGTTTCATGTATATACAAGGAAGTACGCGTCCAAAGCAAATAAGCCATATAAGCTTGTAAAGACCAATTTTGACTCGGTTTGATACATCGGTTTATTCCCTTTCATGGAATGGCTTTCTCAATTAATTACTGGCATAGGTTTCGGAAATACCTTTGAATGAAAATTTGAATTTTGTGCCGATCTATTCTCGTCAAATTCGATGCTGTGTACGTGCTATGTGGTTCGTTCAGACATATTTTGTGTTAGTGAGAGAGATTCATTCATTAGTATCTTGGTACCTTCACTAGGGGAGAAAGTTACGAAGCCTACTTTCCTATAACGTGATTTTCAAGTACTACGTTCAGGTAAGCCGGGCATGAATAACGATTTAAAATAATAATATTTTTAGCTGCATATTATGATTACGATAGATTATGTACGTAAAAAACGAAGAAAATCCTGATAATATTCGTGAAATCTTGAATTTGGACTTATTTATTTTGTATGTCTTGTATGCCGTGACATTAAATCTCAGTAACTCCATACATTATGACGGTTACAACTATGCTGCACTATGCATATTACGGAAAATAGCTGTATGATTCAATTCGATATCTACTCGTGTAGATGTATTTAAACAAAAAAAAATTATTTCATGAAGTTTAAAATGTGCCTCTTTATAGAAAATCGGAAAGGAAATGTTATTATTACAAGGTGATTTCTATTTATTTAAACCTCTTTCAAGTGATGCTTGGAGTATGAGTAAATCAAATGTAAAATTGTAAAAGGAGAAAGGAAATCATGTCGCTGAGGATTAATAAATAACTTTGATTGATAGTTGTAAACATTGGATTAGGAATAAATCCTTGCGAGAAAAATGCTTACGGAAATTATTAGTTTTAAAGACGTGATTTTCTATGTTCAAAAATGCGCGAATACGCTTATTATACATCATTCAGAATACACGATCTTATGGGACTCATTTTATGCCGTTAATGCAGGATTTTTATGTTCGCGTTTATCAAACGAAACATCTTTGCCAAATCCAGATATTGGGGGAATTAATCAAAAAGTTAGTTTCTATGGTTACCACTTAACCGAAGCACCATTGTATATGCGTCGATTTCGGATGTTAACTATCAAAATTAAAGATGAAGATAGGAGCCGAAACGTCTGTTTGAGGCGGAATCGAGGTCTGTTAAGCCCCACAGTAAATTTAACCCGTTCCCAAGTGACTTGAAATATGAAAAACCTGAGAATGCAGACTAAACAGTGAGAGATATGTGGGGGGATGGAAATAGTTCGGGAGAGAGCTTGTTGGAATCCTCATCTGAAGCGAATCGAGGCGAAGCGATAGCTGAAATCCCATCATCGTCGCAGGCGCCTCACCCCGTTAAAACTGCGCCGCGACGCTCCGCATATTCGTTCGCGAGGCGCCGAGATAGTTTAGTTGAAAACAGGTCTCCTTCGTCAGCAACGTATTATCACGCTCTGGTGGCCTCGTGACACCCTCCGAGTCACATAAATTGTCCCCAACGAGAGTGCCTCCTCGAAATACCCCCCTTCTACTCCGGCCCAAGGTTCTCCCTTCAATCCGGGATTTTTTCTTCTCCATCGCGCTTGAACTACTCGGGTCGGGCTGATTGTCGAGCAGTTTACACGAAATAAAGCGATTAGTGCCGGGAGCGCGGATTTTTTCGTCGCCTCTCTCTCTCTCCATCTCTTTCGATTATTGATGAAAGGGGCGCCCGTCGAAGAACTCTGGAATTGGTTTTAGCGTTTGCACAGGACGACAAGAGTTCGAATTCGCTGTTGGCGCGATGTTCGCTCCCTTTTGGGAGGGCGTCGTTCGTTAAAAGTGACTTCGCGACGCCGAGAAATTAGTGCAGCCTCGCCGGGATGGATTAGTGCACGCAGTGTAGAGTTGGGATAACTTTTGCGATGTAGCTCGATACCATCTCATGACTTCATGCTCGCTATCAGATTCACTATCTGATCTCCATCACTGTCATAAGTCACGTGTTCACAAGTTTGTCATTCAAGTACCCATGAAAACATACATTTTAAATGACTGTACGTATACTAATGTGCACTCAAAAATCCCTACTAAGCGCCATCTTCTTCATTTCCTTATAGTTTACCCACCCCTTATGTCATCCAACATCTTTTGTCTTTGAAATGACTGTGAAAATCATTTAAATTATTTGATTTACATGTTTTCTTTATTTATAATCCATTTCACCATGTACGACGTGGATTGGCTATAATTTTGCGTGTATAGAAACTCCACAGACTTATTAAACTTACTACAGATCGAAAAAACTGTAGAAAGTATATTAATAGATTAATCTTTTCTATTCCTTGCAGTGAATTTCCACCCAGTGAATCCTTATTCAGTTAATTACTTTAAGACATGAACAAATATAGATTTAAGTGCAAGGTAACTGACGTTTGGTTAGTTGATTGAATTAAAATTTTAGACCAAGTAAATGAAATTAAGTTCCACTGAGGAACAAACGCTATCTGAAAGAAGCATCGATCAAAGAGTCACAAAAAAAATCGCAAAGACCGTTATTTTCTCTTGGTGGTTCTTTTGCAGTTTATTAGACAAGCTAACATAGGGAAGATTAAGTAGGGATGCTGGCGTTACTATAATGTGTTACTATCACCCAGTACATACGTACTCCTCACTGAGCACTTATTTCCACTAACCATCCCAATCTCAGTTTCTACATTCATTCAACTCGTTATTTCCTGCTACACTTCTGTTGATTACGTTTTGTTAAAGTTTTGCATACTTCTAAGACGGGTCCGATGGATCTACTTTATATTGGATCCCCTTTTCCTTCCTTTATTATATTTCGTCATCTTTGATGCCCATTTTAGATACCATATACAAGTGTAGCTGAATTTTTACTTGCATCAATCTTAAAATTGCTTCTATTTTATTCTGTGTATCGAAGTTCTTGCGACCCTTTCACCATAAGGTAGGTTTGCATAGGTTTTTCACACCCCCCCTTCTTAGTGGGTGTTTTCCTGCAGTGGATAAAATTTTTTTCTTAAGAATTTCTTAGGTCTTTTACATCCACTACTCTTCTGATATTTTTTCATACTATCTCTTTGAATTGATTATTTATATAATGTATGACGATGGGTTTGATGGAAGAGGAGACTTGTAGTCTCAATCTCGCCCGAATGAAGTCGCTTTATTATCATTATTGATATCAATATTATTATTATCTGTGTTATCTATTTATCTATGTTGTATATGTGTATGTATTTATCTATTTTGCTTTTTTGATCGATATGTGCTTTTTTATTGAAGCACCTGCTGATAAGTCTCTGACTTAGCGGGACCATAATGTTTGTTTCTTTATTATTCTCATATGTTGGTTTGTACATTTTTAAACCTTGAAATTATCATTTTAGATTTAAATATATATGCATGTTATTTTAATATTCTTTATGTCATACTGCTTTATTTGCATTTGAATGTAAAGAGTTCTTCAACCAGTAAGACATAACTGAAATTGTAAGCCGATCTCAGGCAGGATGGTGATTTAATCTTATGTACTACTGTATGTTTATATGGAATTGAATTTAATAAATTAATATATCTAAAACTATGGTCAACTATGTATAAAATCATCCTTACCTTAAGGTTAACTCTAATAAGGATTACAATGATTAGCATAAACACGTGACGGATGCTTAACATGAACACATGATTGTCTTTCCTAATCCTAACCCATGTGATTACTTTTAAATTTACTTAAACCTAAAGTTACTTCCTACAATCTATCTGTGAAAATCAAATCCGTATTTCATGCTATTCTAAAATTTTTTTGCTGCTTCCCAAATATAAAAAGGTGCTTTACCGGACAGATTTCGATATTTCCGCTCGAATAACTAATTAATTATTTGTTGAAACTCATTATCTGTTTTCTTTGAAGCATAATGCTGTGCATTTATCGTGTATTCTCTCTTCCGGAAAAATCTTTGGGGTGGAATTCACGCGTAAGAGCCTCTGATTTGTGCGTGCGAAAACATTTCAAAGACCCGCTCTGAGTTAAATGAGGGCTTTTTTTATGGTTTTGAATGTTGGTGCGTGAAATAGGTCGGGAAAATTAGTCACAGCTCTTACTGTAGTCTATTCTTTCGTAATATATTTATGTTCAACACCGTAGATGAAACAACTTAAGCCACAAGATATTCTTTAAATTGATTTACGTGGAATTAGAATATAAGATTATAGTAAAGTAATAGTAACATAAAATTAGTATAATAGTACTATTATGGAAGAATAATAGTTGTGCAATAACAGTTTAAAGATTTCAATTGCTGCAAAATTGTATTTGTTTATTCCCATTTGCAGTATATATTGTACTGAAAATGAGATACATTTTTATTTTCTACGGTATTCCTGAAACAATTTAAATGAGTGTCTGTGGGAAAAAAAATAATTTTTTTCTTCTTCATGCACTTCTTATAGCAATGGTAACGATAAGTGAATGCGATATAAATTTTCCGTTTGACTTTTCAAGGATTGTATTCTACAATTTGATTACTGTAAGAGTTGATTCTATTAATTTCTTCAAGATTTAAAGTTAAAGTTATATCTTGTAATATTGAAAAATCTTTTCATATTATTTTGATTATATGTACATATTAGAGGAGCACAGTATTTCATTCCCTTGTGATCGTTTTTATTCTACGAGTATTGTTTTATGAGCATTAGATTTTTAAACACCTTCATTTATAAATACGCATACCATATCTTTTATGAATAATACATGAATACATTGACGAAAAGTTAGACAAAAGGAGAAAAAACTGAGTTATTCTTGTGTTATCAAATGACCTTACGTCAAAGAACGCCTCGAAAAAGATTTCACCGGAGGGCTACTCAGTATCCTTCAATATTTCTCTGTTCAAAAATTCGGTGAGAGGAGAAAATACTATGTCCTGTAGACCTAACCTGTCGAATTTGGGCATTTTGAATTCCTGTCTCCACCTTCATGGATTTCCTGTCCGTAACGGCTACGTCCTTTGAACGTATTTCGAAGGAAATTACGGAGTACTTTTTTGTGGAACTTTCTCTCAATCTTCCTCGAATAAAGACTTTATTTCCCAATTTATCATCCACGCTTTTGTATCCCGTGAGCTGATTCACCCCGAACATTATCCCCGCGCACTTACAGGATTCAATTCTGATTTCATTTCCGGCCACCGGCGATTTTCAGACACAAATCGTCGAGTTAATTCTCGTGTCGCCCTCATCATTCCCATGCTGCGTCACGGCGATGACGTCATTTCCGGGCGGAGTGGCTAATGAGATCGTCTTGGGGTGGTTCGCGCGGTGCAGACGAGAGGGCGTTCGCGATCATGTAGTGCATGCAGAGTTACGCGTCTGCCTCTGTCACGAATTAACCCATTGTCGCCTAAAGACGACGAGTTCGCTGTAGGCGTTCGTCGGCCCGGGGCGAGACGGGGGGCCCCCATAAAGTGCGGGGAATTCCTTAGGTTACCTTGGTAATTTGAGAAGAGGGCGCGGGAAAGAGGAAAGCGCTGAGGCGTGCTTCCTTCACAAACGCCTCACGGACGCCCGTGAATCACTCATTAGTCGCCCCTCTCTGCCTTCCTTTGAACACTTTGTGTTTATAGGGGAAAATAAGGTACACACTTGGGAGCTGAATGGAAAATTGTATTTCGGGGCGAATTGCAACAGACTGCTCCGTGTACGGGGATTTCAATGAGTGGTCGTGTCCCAGTTACGTGAGGAGGGGAACTCTTGTCTTTGGCTTGCAAGGAGGAGATATTTTCAGAATATATTTACGAGTAATTCAGATATATGAGACGCAAATCTTTGTGTTTATATAATAAGGGTTGCCGAAGAGTATAGGCCCCCAACAATCACCTTCTTTGAATTTCCAAAAAAGTTTTTTGTGATCTCTTCTGATCAGAGACCTCCGTATTAAGGATAGAAAGGAGTTTTTGCTTTTCTCTCTAAAGCCATATAAGGAAGCCAGGTTTTCGTCTATTTTGAAGAAGTCTTAGAAGTTTAACATTTTTTCAGTTGCGTTCCCGAGTTTCGTACATTTTAAATATTAGCAATGTTAGGCTGGGCTTTGGAGATATCCATAACTGTATTAAATATCAAGTATAATAATAAAAAGGAATTACGAAACTATAATTTCCCATTGGTATAAATCGGTGAAACGTCAAACTAAATTTTTATTTTCAAACGTCCACTCTTTCATTGAAATATTAACAATATCTACATCATCAACACATAGCTTGCTTCGAAATGTTATTTTTCTATCATATGTCTATTGCATTGTCATCTTAAATTATTGAGCACGAATTTTAAACGATTCAATGTTACCAATTAGTTTTGGTAAATTTCCGCAGAAAAATATTATGTAGTTGCTCTTAACCGCGTTTAAATTTTGAAGGCCAGCAAAAATATGCGCAACCATTTATTGCGAAGTGGCATGAAAGAGCTGCATGTTTTTCTGCGACGTATTGCAGTTGTATATCAAAGTTGCCTTATAATTGAATTCCATCGATTTTGAAACAGTCTTTATGGAATTTTTATATCTAAATTACTATCACATTTAGAAGAACAAAAGGCGTTACAAGGAACCGATCGCTAAGTCGGATGATTACTTCTTGTCGTTCTTTTCACAGTCTATTAGTGAAGCCAACATGGTTGAATAGGTAGGGATGTTGGAGTTATTACACTCCGTGCCATACGCCAATGGCGATTCGCGGGGTACCTATCTAGATCATAAGGCGTGGGCGTCCCATGGCATGCGTTCCAAAGGTGGCAGTACGATGACATGTTTCTAGCACGCAAATGAAGTCCTTACCAAACCAAAATTATCTTCATTTTTTAGAAATTTCTCTCGTAAATTTTCGTTGATGCTTATCATATTTTTTCTTTCAGTTTGACATGATTACCGAAGCAAATCTAAAGTTATCAAATGATTTCGAAAGGTAGAGAAAAGTTAAAAAACTGTTTATTATAAACTACTTTTTATAAAGATTATTTATTCTCAAAAAAATTTGGCTCTCACGTGGAAAAATTTTGCATCAAAGATCAGGCCTATTTGAGGACGCCTTCTCAAAAAGCTTGCCTACTTCGGCGCTTATCTTCTTTTCTTTTCAAGTGTTGCATTTTCAAAGAGAAGGTATTTAGCTGTTACACCAGTTACATTATGCAGACACACTTTCACGAAATGCAGCCCATCCAGTTTGTACCGCGTCTTCGACATTATTGAATCTAGCGTAGATCCACTCCCTCTGTCGGATTCGGATTTTTCCGCGAAAAAATCACCTCCTTCAAGATCAATTTTCACATCTCCTTCATCGCCGTTTATCTTTCCCGGAGAAAGGAACAGTGGAATGATGCTGTGTCGCGTCAGGTTTCGAAAAATATCATCTCACACCCTGCCGCCGTAGGAGACTGGAATTCGTCTAGAAAACCCTTCTTTCTCGGCACAGAAACGATCTATTTCATTACGATACGCTCGTGTTACACAAGGGAAGCAGATAGGATTTTTAATATCTTCGATACGGTTGAACACCGTCTATGTCACCTACCATATGGAGCCTCATAATGGAATCTTGAATATATTCCCGCACATCTCGGCATGTTATAATATATTCCGGCCGAAATTTAAAATTAACCCGTCTTTCGCACGTTAAATTTCCTGTCGCGTCTAACGGCACCTGTCCCTGCCCCGTCCTACTTCCTTTCGACCGACCCTTCCTTGGATTTCCCCTCATCCCTACTCTCGCCTCTAATAAGGAAGATAACTTTCGCCGTGTAATCCGTAGATTATATTTGAATCATCACCTCTATACAATTCCCTGTGAGGATATATTCTTCTCTGATTGATATTTCATTTCGTTGTCAGTTTTTTTAATCTACAGCCAGCTCGTGGATACTACAGCGTTTACAATAATTTTACATACTTACAAGCAGGTACAACATTGAATCATCTCAAAAGCTTTAAGAGAATTTAATAAAAATAGAAATATTCTAACATTTCTCGATAATCCATTTTGAAGTTTTAATAGCAGTAAGGCAAAAAATTGAAGGTACTACTTCTCGGAAACGGGTAAGGTAACTTTGCACATAATAACGTGCACCCAGGAAAAGTCCCAAGGAAAACGGACTTGAAAAAAGCCTGACGGGGCCGGTAATCGAACCCGGGATCTTTATCCGGAAAGATCCTAAGTTCGATTTTCGACCCCGTCAGGCGTTTTTCAAGCCCGTTTTTCCTTGGGAATACTATTTTCTTATTATCTAAAATGGTTTCTGCTAATATGTTTCATTTCCATAATACTTAACTGAAACAAGGCGTAGTATCAATACAATTTCTACACTTTTTCCGCTTGTCAATTTAGCTTCTTAGATGATAAATAGCAATTCATTCGAGAAAGCAAATTCCGCCTTGACGCTCCAATGGCAATGCTCATCATAATTACTAATTTAAGGACCGATTTCGTGTTAATTTTATGCGAAATTTATCATTTAAATACATTTTGTGATCTCATAAATAATAATAATAATAAATCGTCTTTATTTGGGCGAGATTGAGACTAAAAAGTCTCTTCTTCCATCTAATCCATCGTCATTAATAATAAATTTAGAAGTAGAAACAATTAGAAGAATTGTGGGTGTAAAAAACCTAAGAGATTCTTAGAAAAAAGAATCCACTGCAGGAAAACAACCAGAAGGAAGGGGGGGTGTGAAAACCTTGTGGACACCTAACAATAGTAATAGCTAAAATATAAGAGAATAACATAAAAAATAAAGGAATACATTACCAATAAGTACTTACGTGCGATATCTAAATAAATACGTAAATATGAGTTACTGAAATGAAAAGAATACTTTTAAATCCAAGAAATCATTAGCAATATGGTAGATGTGATTTAAAAGCTGACCCAAACTGAAAAAAAACGTCACATATAGTTTTTATATTTTAAGGAAAGTGCTATTGATGAAACTATCTTATGATATAGCCTAACAGGAAATTCATTTCCTTGTATATCCGTTACTTCAATTTTTTATCCTTAAACCTTTTATCGAATTTCAGACGTATACATTCATTTTATACCAATACTTTTATGATTTCAGTTGAATTAGAGCTGTATAAGAAATAATTTGATATTTTTAATCTTCGATGAGTAATGAGAGATTATCAGTTGAGGCGTACTTTCAGGAAATAAATAAGTGGAAAAATATTCTCGAGATGTTAACAGCAAAGCGAAGATTGGAATTATTTTTTAATCATAGAAATTTCCAAGGAGGAAAATATCAAGTCCTTTGCTTTTTTCAAGTATGCATGTAGGCGCTTCTGTATATCAGGAACGAAGCAATATTTGATATTGCCATCTCGGTCGCCTAGGAAACGCCACGGCGAAAATGTGATCCTAAGAAAATTTCATCATCTCCTACTTAATCCAGACTGAGACGGAAGGAGTGATTAAGAATAAAAAAATAACGCACCGAATGAAACTTCTCTTAGGTATTTCCCAGCCAATGATTGCCAGCGAGGAAATTTCGATTTTATTTTGTAATTGGAAAGGTTGCTTATTAACTTTCTTTTTACTATTTTAATGGGAGACATCTAGGAAGTTCTAAATTGGAAATAGCTCCATGTCTATCGATTGCTCCAGTTTTGATTTCGGCTGGTCTTCGACTGAGGTTAATCTCTATTGCGCCGGTAACGAGTGAGATCCACGCTGAAGGTGCGTGAGGATTATGCGTGATATATCCTTCCGTGTTCCCCTGCCCTAAGGTCATAGGCAATTACCGTGGCTGTTGTACGATACCTATGATAACACTTACTCTGTTTGAGTTATGAATGTTGGCCAATTATATTCATCGGAATTGATACATCGCACGATCACACGTTTACTCTGCAGTGACACCTACTTACAATTAGTTAAGTAACGTAAAGTTAACACTTTATATCGCTATCGAACTACTTATTATACCTTTTTGGTTCCAGGGATGTCCACAATTGCAATATTTTTCCGATGAATAGTTCAAGAAGGTGAAGTTTTCCATAAACTAGCAAACATATTTGTAAATCGAACGAGCCTAAGGCTACAAGCTTTTGCATCAGGCAATGCATTGTTAACAGCAAACAACGGAGATAGTTCCAACAAATTTACTGGTACTCAAAATGTTTATATTTGAAGTGTGGATTTATGAATGTTTTCGTTTTCCACAATTTTTATATGAATTCGTTACCGATAATTTTTTTAAATCTATCACTTTACTCTTTACAAGGATGGTCTGTACCTTCAGTATTTGTCCCATGGGTAGGTTAGCGCAAGCAGCAAAGTTACTTCCAACAAATTTACTGGTACCTACTCAAAATATTTCCATTTGGAATATGGATTGTCTCCGGCAATATGAAAGGACCTATTGAAAATTTAAACCGAAGGCTGGCTTGAATTTAAAAACCTCCACCATCATTTTCCAAAAGCTATGGAGAGGGATTGAAGCTTACTATGTAGAAAATACGAGCTGTAGAGTAGATTGCATTTGCTATCAAAACTATAATGGAGTGAAAATAGTCCAAATGATCAATAAAACGGTTTTAGGGGTTCCTTTGAGAAATTTATCCTTAGCGGAAATTGGAACACTCTTTGTGTAATTTCAGTTTTTAAAAGTTTGCGGCGACCTAAATTCCGCTACACTCTTAACATAGCAGGCAATCTTGAGCATATTACAGTATATTTGCCATTTTAAGTAAGGGCATATTTAGTAAAAGAGATAATCTAATGAATTATAAGGTAGCTAGAAATTGAAGATATTTAGAAAAGCGTTTTTACTTTGCGTAAATCAATAAATCAATATAAGAATAAATGTCCCTTTGAATAATGCAAAAGGATAAACAGAGGGTGGAAGAAAATTCAGCAAATTCGAAAGAAAAGACAGTGTTAACAATTAACAAAAACAAAAGAATGGGAGTGAAATTATAAAGAGAAGACGTCAAACGAGTTAGGAGGGCGAAAGGAGAAAAGAGATGTTCAAAGCAGACATTTAGATCATGCATAAAGGATGGATAATATTTAAAAGTAGATGGTACCAATAATTTTCTTATTTTCGTTATATCCAAAGGAAAATGACTCTATGAGTTTTATTTTCATAACACAGAGTAATCATAGGCCTAATGAACATCATAATTCCTAATGTAATGAACAACCTACCAAATTATTTGAAAGAGCTATCGAAATTCTCTGAAGTAAACCAAAAACTGAAAGAATATTTCAAAGTCAAACAATTTTAATGAGTATTGTATTAAATTTTTGTGCAATCGCCTATAAAAAATAAAAATTATTGAATTATAATGTTGAAAAACTACAGTTTTAAATTTTGGGAACCTGCCGACAAACCTAAGGTTTGGCAGGACCCTTCTGAAGTAACTTCTGTTTTATTCTCTTCTTTTTATTTTGGCATTATGTATGGACTGTTTATTTGTAAGCAAATCACTTGCATAACTTTCTGTCATTCTTGCATGATTTTTATTCTGTAATTGTTATTTTTGAATAAATTACTACTGTTATCTTTGCTTGAGCAGCATTCCTATAATACCAACCATGAACGAAACTGCAACTGGAAAGTAGATGAAAGATGCATTTTTCTCAAAGCTACTCAGAAAGGTCAAGGATTCTACTCATGAAGATTTTATAGCAGGGAGACATGGAATGTGCTAATATATATCTATGGAATACATGTTCTCGACTCGTTAAAAAAAATATTGGTCATCATTTTAATTTCCATTCTTATTAATTAAGTTACTGTAATTATCTTCTGTCATGGACTTTACTGTTTGCCCATTCATCAGCTTTCTTGACATTCACACCCTTCGTACTTTATGTAATTTTGCGATATGACTTTAGCGTAGGTTTAAAGACATGGAGATGCAAAGAACGAGAGAAAAAATCTTGAGATTGATACATAAAGGAAAATATTATATGTATGGCTCTATTCTTGGTTGTGCATCACAAAATTGAATGCACGTATGCTGGAGTCTTTGCCGTATGTGATCTTCGTGCACCATAACATTAATAAATACATCCATCCTTGTTTTCACAATCGACTTATTCCTTTCTGTAAGCGCTCACTGAAAATTCCTTCGCTTTATTTCGCCTTTCATAGTCCGCCGAAGGAAGGAATTTTTCCGTTGATGCGAAGGGAGCGATCTCGCGGTCGTCCGTTACTCTATTAATTAGCCCTTTTCATTTTTTCCACACGAAGAGACTTAATTAGCTCGGACGTGGTGTGTTTCCCGTAAGTCAGATAAAAGATTCATCATCCGCCGTTGAAAAAACCCGCCCCGGCGTCGGCTGTGTTCCACATAGACTGCGCTCAGTGCTTTTTTGTCCAATTGGAACTTAGGGCGGGATGGAATAATACGGAGATCGTATACAGACAAGATATCCAATTAGAATCCTAATGAATTACTTTACCCCCGCAAAGTATTCCATTACTTTTTTGTTTGGATATCTTCGCCATTGTGTGGGAAGTCGCTCCCGGGCATCCGCGTTTAGCGGAGGAGAGTTTACCCGTTTTGATTCGTGTTTTTTGAGAATGAGGGATGGGTTTTGTTAAACGAGAATCGTTTAATTTTTGCCGATAATCCACGGGACATTTTCAGTCTCTCGCATTCAGTGTTTGTGATGTCAGTTCTTTTGAAATGAGAGTAATCAATTTGAAGGGGGATTTTATCAGATATAATGATAACATCCCTGCGGATAAATTTGACATGCTGCGATTTAAAATTGAAATTTCTCTCAATATCGGGATATATTCGACTAAAAGTGAAAATGAACCAAAATAGATAAAATAATTTAGGTAATAAGGCATGGCAGGCGTGTTTGGGTAGGATTATTCATTATCTGGGTATATTTTCGAGGGTTGATTTTCTCATTAAGAAATATCGTCTCGAGATTACCAGTATTTAGTGTCGGTTATTGGAACAATATATTTATATTTTTTCAGTAATTAAATTAAAATGAAATTGATTTATCGTCAGAAATAACATCATCATGCAGTTATGTACCATAAATATTTCAAATTCTTCTGTTCTGTTATATTTAACCACTTCACACTGTTTTACCTTACATATAAATACCATTTAAATATCACAAACAAAAATATCATTTACCAAAATTTGTTTTAAACATCTAAAAGTAGTAGTATTCATAAGTTATAGAATATACCAAGGAGTAGAGCAAGTCAAAAACTTCTTCGATCGAACTTTATCAGTCAATTGTTTTTTCGACTCTCGCAAATATTTCTTAAAATTCTCAAAAAAATATTTTCCCTAAATTCAAGTGATAAATTCTTAAGGGTTTTGGTTTCCATGTAGGTATATCGGGCTGTATTCATATACTTAAGTGCTGGATAGTTTATTAGTTTTTTATCTCTTGTACCACGATGATGATTTAGTTAAAATTTTAAAATTCTTTACCCATCTTTCTTGGCATGGAATGTTTACCTGAGATTCCTATATTTTACGAATAGTGTCATTCAAGATTTTGTTTTCTCTGAATTAGCCATGACATATCAAGATCTATGATTCAATTGTTATTATCATGGCTACTTGGGTTGCTATTTATCTTCATTTTTATTGCAAAACATTGTGATAAAAATTAATTATTAAAATATTAAATAGCATCAATGAACAGCCCCAGGGAATTTCAGATAAACAAAGGCAGCTAGAGACATTTCTGTTAATTATGTCCTGCAATTTTTACCAGTCACGAAATTACCTCTAATCAAGGAAATTGAAACCAAAGCAATACATATTGTGATAGGAATGTTTTGATGAATTGGCATCCTTGTCAAAATATGTTTCATCCTTAAATTTGCCATTTTAAAATGTTTTACTAGGAGCTAGTTCGATATGAATGAACTAAATTATACTGAGCTTCATATCCACACTCATGATAAACAATGTGGTAGTCAAACGCTACTTATCTTACGAAGATTAAATTTACTTTTATGGAGCAATTATTCAGCATTCCCTTTTTTACGAGAAATTGTCGGCTTACTTTGTCATTTTCCCATTTGTTTTCCACTACTGATTTCCAAAAAGTATCGCATCCCTTTATCCGTGGGGGAAATTAGTCAAAAACAAATCGAATTAATTTCTTTCTCGCGAGCTTTGTGAATTGACGCGTAATTAATTGCATCATATAAAAACATTTCGGATCAGCGCGTCAACTATTGCTTTCGTTTTGTTCCGCGCCAGGTCAAAATTGCATTTTCATGATATTTGGGCAAAATATACTTCGCAAAATATTTTCTTGGTAATTGGCATTACACATGAGCGATCTCTATGCGCGAGCCGATGCGCCTGATTGGCTCAATTGAAGTGTCGCTCTAGGATGCAGCTAAAATTGATACCCTTGGTGCTTCTTTACTTCCATCCTCTGTTATGGTAAACGTGGCGTATCATATAATCGTAAAATTCAACACAAAATGCCTGTGGTTATTAAATGCCAATGGAGAATATTAAAAAAACTTCAATTCCATCCATCAAGCTTTCATATTTTTCGTGGTAAGGGTATTGAAACGAAATATTTGATTTGTTTATCGAGCATCGTTCCTGCTTCCATATTCTCATAAATGGAAGATTTTCTTTTCTTATTTAATACATGGTAGTGAAAAATGTATATTTCATTTATTTTGGTCGTAGTCTTGATCATGGCTGGAATGAAATCAAAGCTTATCAGTGGACATTTGCACTGATCAATATCTTTCCTTATGGAATGACAAGAAAATTTTTAATAGAGTAGTAAAGTGATTGCGTTTCACGTACGTGGATATGTTCCGCCTATAGCATTCTGGCTAGTAAAGGAATCCAAGGGCAAACTGCCACACTCCTCATCCTGGCTAGTAAACCTAATTCTTCTCTACAAGCTCTTTGTAGCGCATGTCAGAGGAAGTAAGGCACCAACCGGCCTTCGGGCTTAATACTTTACAGACAGGCATCAAGACATTGTTCAGCTCAGAATGACATAAACTTTTTCATTCTCTTAATCGTACGAAATTAATTCCATTACTAACATTATGTGTAGGTACAGCATATTTTTCCATTTCAAACTTGAATTTCATGTCCTTTTTATCTCGTTCCATTTTATATCTACGTTCACTCATGACTTATGACGTTCGTAACGTGATAACGCATCCTAAGAACAATAGAAGAAAAATCTCTTTTCTGCTTTATCAAATAGTTGCGAAATTTAATTTGAACTCTTTAAGCTTCTTTGATCCCCTTTCCAATTATTTAATCAAGTATTATTATAGAACTGCGGACACCTACGCTGCTACAGTCACTTCACATATCAGAGTACAGAATATCATTTCCATCTTCAGAGCCGCCCGCAAAACACATTACGGAACTCGAGTCCCCAGAGTGCCGAAATTAGTGCCCGCAAAGTCGTTTCAATTCCGACCAATTCCTCGTATTTTTCAAAGGCTTTGTCTCCCTCAGGTGAATTACTTGATTCCTCGCGATTTTTTCCGGAAGCAAATCTGGGTCCCATAAGAGTAATAAGACACGGGGAATAATTGCACCTCGGACGGAGCTGACTTCCAATTATCCTCTTCAGCCCATTAGCTATTATGATTAACGGACGCAATTACTTTAAACGCCGTGATTTACGTCCCACGCGGTTTTAGCATGTTTATGTGCCGACAAACAAAGGAGATTCCGCATCTCCGAGGATTATTTCTCTCGATTTCCGCGAACGTGTGTGACCGGGGAACTGCGTGGAATGTCTCCCGTGGAGGAATTTTTAATCGCAAGATCTTTATATTTTAATGTAATGTTGCTCGTTTTGAAAAATGAATTATTACATGAGAGCTCTGTTCAAGGAAATTATTGGTTGTCGTCACGGCTCGCTTAATTGTCACGAATCTAACATGGAGGGCTCGATTGTTCATAGAATGCAGCTATATATCGTAATGAAGATTATTTATGAAAATCTGATATTTTGTTTAACATTGCACAATAGAAAATGAAAAAAACTGTATAGTTTTAATGTCAAACTAATCTGAAATGAAATTTTTAAGATTAGTAAAAGGTTGCACAGGAATTGATAAGGTAAGGAATATTTATATAAGAGATAAACTAGGTGTCCAGGCAATCACTGATAGATTAGAGGGAACTAAGAATAGATGGAAAGAACATTTATAGCGATATCCAAATGGGAGAATACAAAAACAGCGATGGAATATCAACCTATAGGCAAGAGAAGTATCGGAAGACCGAGAAAAAGATAGTGAAGTTCCACGGAACAACTTAAGCTTGAACATAATACATAATGCCTAAACCTGGAAGGAAGATGATGATGATGATCACACTAAGAAACTAACAGTGGTAGGGCATAAAATTCAAAATTCCAATAGGTAGTCTATGATTAATGTAGTATTCAGTATCCTTTCAGGGTGATAAAAAATGAATATGACTAAATAAACCGTTATTTTGACGATGTATTTATTTCATCTTAGTCTCTCAATTGAAATAGTCGATGTATTTGCGTAAATTTATCAGTTAGGTATTTAATAGCAGTGTAGCCGTTATTAATATTCCTTCTTCACTTTTAAGCGGTACAAGTAAGCTTGAGTTATGCGAAGAATACAATTATTTTTTATAAACTTTTAATACATCTCTGCTAAGTGGTCAAGAAAGTAACAACTAACACCCGAGACGTAGCGTCATCTTTAAGATCAATCTTTCTTTAAATCTATGGGTCACATAATCCCTTCATTCGGATGCTCAAACATTTGGCGGTTCCTCCGTGTTTTAAAATTGTTTCGATTGTAATTCATTTGTTCGACTGTAGCTTCTTAACTTGAAGGCATCGACCATCTCTTGAAACCATTTAACATTTTCGCTCAATTATCTTAAATCTCACCATATTCTCATTTGGATTCTCTTTCTCGCCCTGTTCTTTCTATGTTCTAAGTCATGGCTAGGAGATAGTTGGTTTTCGTCTTCGTATTCATAAAATTCGTCTTCCTTACCAATCTGATTGATAGGAATCGAGTTTGCATGATAAACTAAACGTCTGAAGCTTTAACAGCAAAATTTACGTATAAGGCTTTTCTTGCTCCTTTCGATGTTGTTCTGAAAATTTTACTTAGTCTATCAATAAAGTAGTTTAGTCGTTTCTATTATATTTAAAGGCTCTCTACATTTTTTAAGAAATTTTATTTTCAGCGAATTCCATTCATTTTTATGCTTAATTCAAGTGTGTTGTGATATTTAGAAGGTATGATATCAAATTTATGAACTACTTCAATACCGAGAAGCGAAATATTAATTAAGATTCTTCTTGGTATCCAGAGGAGACAACTTCTGGATCTCTAAAATATTGTTTAAAAGCCTAATTAGATCTTTCTTATTCCTCTAAAGAATTTTGTTAGTTCTTATGTTTGTGAAAATGTACACGTTCCAAACACAACATTTGATCGTGCAATGCTGAGCTAATCGGCCATCATGTATATAAATGGCCTCTGAATATTCAGTTACGAGATTAAAAGTATGCTGTGTAGTCTAATGTAACCTCCCCTGGACAGTGTATGCCTCCTCAAAAATGCGTCCACCGCTCAGAAAAATTATGTACTCCGAGCCTCTCGTTAAGAATAGTGCTCCAAAGGAGCCCGTTTAAAGTTTCGTCTTTCTTACGTCTTCTCGGAGAAATTATGGCCGGAAAAATGTAATTTTCTAGAGTAGGCCTACAGAAACACACTACAGTAATTGTGTCGCCCCCTCTGCAGTACACAACTAAGTTGACATTCTTTTTCTCGTGGCTAACGAGTTTGCTCGACATCGCTCTCAGTGCAATTTCATTCATGTTGAGCAGTTGGAAGCTCATGAAATGCCTTTTCTCGAACGATTTGTATTTTCTAAACTGCCCATTATGGCTTTTTAAGTTAAGCTACGTAGTAATAAGAACCATTTGATTTGTTTTTTTTTAAGTTTGTTAACGATAACATTTCCTTCTTTTGCAGGTGAGTCATTTCATCTATGCACTTCTGCAAAGAAAAAGGGTTTGGCGCTTGCTGTAGAGGTATTTATACATTTTCATTGTAGTTGACTCCAAAAGTGTGTGTAAAAGAGGTTTTACGGGTAAAATTTACGGTAAATTTAAAGCTAGGTTGTCATATTGCATCATATATCTTTTTATATCCTCTCATAATGATGGATTAATGGGTACGATCACCAATCATAAAGTTGACCAACTTAATGTATAAGTATTATTCATGGCGAATAAATTGACCTAAATAGTTTGCTTTCCACAAGAAATTTTTTATAAAAACCGACAACAAGTTTTGGCTTTTAAGCGACATTCTTGTGACTTCAGAATGGCGTAGGTTTTAATAAAAATTTACCTGTGGAGATCAAAATATTTCGGTCTATTTATTCACCATTAACAACATTAGAAGGTTCCACGAAGTGAAGGTTGAAATAATCCATGATGTTATTTTAAAAGCTTGATTTTCGCATTGATTCAGGATTTCATCTGAATCTTGTTCTCAATGAATCGGTTCATTAACTCTGTAATGTTCCGTGACTCAGATGAAAGTTAATTCCTTCTATTCACCGTAATCCTGATTTCAATGTTACATTAGATGCCTTTTCAACCCTACTTTGGTGCCTTGCTGAAACGGAGAAGGAAATAAGTTAGATGCGGTTTCTCAAGTAGGAAGTGAAGCACCGAAAATTATGTGAGAAGGGAATCTTATCCTCATGCATAATACATTATTTCGCTCTCGGAATTTCAAAGTTCATAATTTTGAAGTGTTCCTCTTAAATGTGTGTTTTTATGGTTGAAATAGCTATCTAATTCTTCTTCGAAATTATTATATTTTATCTTTTTCGGCTAAAATTACTGAAGAGAATCTTATTTTAACCTAGAATCGAAGAAGTAATTGTAGCGAGATATTTTAAAAGATGAAAGGATCGCGGACTGTATAACTCCCTAGCTCATATCGATTAAATGTATTTTTAGGAAACATTCCGATAAAACCACATGAAGGAACACGTTGTCACCTTACACATGTTCCAGTCAGATTTATTAATCACTAAAATGATGCTTCGACCCTGTTATTTTGGATGCTGTTGTCGTGAAGCTGCAACCGACATACGGTGATCAGAGGATAGTAATGATTATTGTAGTTGGAATTATTGAACTATGATTTAGCCTCGTCGATTAGTGAGTCATACTAGTAGGTTTGTGATTGCTATCGCCCTTATTGTAGTTCTATGTCTTCATGTGCACTATTAGTCAACCTTTGGAATGTGGTAGAGGGTGTATGTATCATAGCTCTACTTACCCATCGATTACTATAGCTAATCGGTTACTAAATAATAAATTCATGAAGCTACTTTTTAAATATCTATTCCTTTTATCTTCCTCTCAATATCAGAACGGCCTAATTAAAAGGAAGGAAGCATTTTACTGCCAGTATACTCTGAGAAATAATTTATCTGAATGTATTAAGCTATTTAAGCCTTTGTTTCAATTTTTATAATTCACGAATGTAACACTGTTCAGTTGTGTCCCATCCACAACACGCTTGCTCAAGGTGTGGCCTGAAGTAGTCAATTACTAAATCCACGTCTCCACCACCATTCCCCGAAGAAAATAATCTATTGGTATAAGCGTTCCTTTCTAGGGATAATAGATCAAAAGGAAGCGAGTTCTTATCTGCCTCTTGTTACCATCAGTCATTAGTTAATGCAGTTTCGGCATAACAAGTTTGACTGTGGGTTAGGAGGGGAAGGACCGAGTTTACACCGCTAACTTTATTCAAAGCAAGGGGGCGAAGACAACAGAAACACGTTGTATCCGAAGGAAACCGATGTCTTCCAAGTTGCGGATCGATGCGAACGGCTTACTGATGAACCCGCGGTGGATTGAAGTTAGAAGGCCGATTTTCGGAGCGTCGCCATCTCAGCAAGTCCTTCCTCGGATTCCGTCCCCCATTCCTCTTGTATGAGGGAACGCATTCAGTGTATTTTATAGGCTTTTCCAGATGATGATAATGGGAGAATCTGATGCAGTGCTCGATATTGGGGAAGAGGCCGTGTCAATGCAACGTTGCCGCTCAATAGTATGTAATGGAAGGATGGGGATTGGTAAACTGTCGGGGATGAGTTCAAGGAGGGATTCTCCTTCTTAGGGTAATGTATAATTTCACTCGGTCTGACGAAGCGATCTCATGAAAGCTATCACTCGATTGGGAGTTTCTCCATACATGAAATGTATATTTTTGGTGTAATGCTAATGAGATATGTTCAATAAATCAATACTATTATAAACCATAATTAAAATATATGCTTACGTAAGTAAGTTTTCTACCATTTGGCTGGTTAGAAGAGTTGGTTGGGGTTTATGAGATAAATTAATTCAAACCGAAAACCTACAGTCCTCTAGGCTCTTGGGGAAAAAATTTCATCCAATGATTGAGATGATGAATAATTCGAAATTTCAGTTGCTGCCAAATGATAATGCTATATAGGGCGTTATTTCGACCGATGAATCTCGTAGTAAAGCCAAAGACGGATACATCGATTCATATAATCTTAATAATTTTTGAATGCACATAGCTCACATGTTCCAAACTACGATAAAAAATTGTGGAAGATATAATGCGTAACTGTTCTATTTTTCTGTAGGATCATGTTCCTTAATTTTTCCTATTCAACTTGTATTTCGTTCCTTGGAAAATCACCCCCTATTAATGCCGTTTATTATTTTTACTCTTTGTATTCCCTTGCGTATTTTCGGTTGCATTCTACACTCAATTACTTTCTTCAACAATTCCTCTCCTCTCAATATATGACCCACCCATTAGCTCTGTAGAGGCTTACTCAATTCAATTAAAACCCACTCTTTCTCAATCATTCCTGCATCTGAATATTCCAATTAAAATTGCTAATTATGTGAATGTAATTTTGATCAAATCACGAATTTCAATGTTTGATAACACAGAAAAATGGGGCTAATTTACGGAACCTTGATTTAATTTCAGTAATTTAGTACGGCGGGAGAACGAGGAAATGTTTGTGATTAAATTCGAGCAGTGTTAAAGCTTTTCGTAGATTTTTAATCTGCGATACTTGTAAATAAAATTACATATTCTCTATTTGCAGTAACTACCTCCTCACAGGGATATATTCATCGCGGAATCAATAATTAATTTCCGGTTGATAAGAAATGCATGATAGTTTGTAATTGATATATCATATTTAAATTTAAGAAGGTAGTTGTACTATATTTTTCATATACCTCTCATTGGAATAAATTATTGTCTATCCAGACTCAGAGGAGCTTCATCAGGTGCAGTCTGGCTCAAGATGATTTGCACATCTAACAAACTATATTGCCTTTTGCTAAATACTAGTCTACTTTATAAACCGTTAATCATAATTTTAAAATTTGAAATACAGCGTCATCATAAGTAAAGAATCAATGATTTATTCAATATTTATACAAAATATATTTTCTTGTACTTTTAATCTCATTAATTTCTTTCGTACGCCTTGTCCACTCGAAATCATGCTTGGAACCTGTTTTAAGTTAAGAGGAAATTATTATTCTTTCATTCACGAGTATTCTACCTTTCGATAGGTTCATGTACACTCCTGGCTAAAATTAACGCACCACCGGCCGTAAGGATCGCTAGGGAGCTGCTGCGTTAATTTTGGCCAGGAGTGTACAACAAAAATCCCTATTTAGCTCCATCTCCTTCATTTGCTTGTAGTTAAACCCACCCTTTCATTCATTCAACATCTTCTGTCTTTGTCTTCCCCTGAATCCAACCCTCAATTACACCCTTTACCAATCCCTCTCCCCTCAATATTTGAGCCACCCATTTCTTCTAACGATTCTTAATCACGTCAATCAAAGCTCTCTCCTCCCCAACCATCTCTGACACCTCCGTGTTTGTTTTCTTATCAACCCAACTAACTTTTTCCATTCTACGCCACACCCACATCTCGAATACATCCAATCGCTTGACTTCTTCCTTTCTTAAAGTCCACGTTTCGCACCCATAAAGCAACACGCTCCAAACCAAGGATTTCACCAATCTTTTCCTAATTCCTTCGTCAAGATCTTTGGTCATCCCTTCGCTTCGTAAAGGCTTCCCTGACCTAGGCTGTTCTTTTTCGAATCTCATCTTTACATCTTCCATCCCACGAAAATTATTATTAGTTAATTAATTTTCAATTCTTGAAATTCTTTCGTGAATAATATTATTTGAATTTATTGCAACTGAGCTGCATTTTCGAATAGAAATATACTATAAGCATGCATGGCAGCAAACTTCCTATCTCTACGAGGACTTGGACTTAATGGACTTACTCCTATACCTAATTCACCCATCGATTTTTTGTTTCTTCCATGTATTCTCCAAGCGCAGTGGTACATATCTTCGTGTAGCGCCGTCTATTGCTGAAACTTCCGATGGCTTCTTTTCACGACTCTCTCATTCAGAAAAAGAATGTCACAGAACTTCCGCCGGGATTCGCCCCTCTCCGCTTCCGATCCAAAACTTTTCCAATGCCGGTGATGGAACCCTGTGCACGTGATAGAGCGGTTCCTCAGATTAAAAGCTCACCGCCAAAGTCTCCTGCAAGAGTCGATTTAGGAAAATTCCAACCACTTTAATTTGGAGTTTATTCTTTGAGGAGCTCTGTCGAAACAAGGATTTTTGCCTTGGCTTTGTTGGCGAAGTTGGGTCCCCTAATTCCACCAATTAAGTTTACACAGAGTAGGTATAAAGAACGAGAAATACATGGATTACATATTTGTTTGTAGGAATCGCCTTATATCTACCTGCATATATAGTTATGGTTTACAGAAATGGAACTGCATAGTGAATGTCTCAGATAAATCAAATAATGATAAGCTGTGGTAATGAAAATTACCGCTGTAGTTGTGACTGTGATGAAATTCTGTGCGAAATGCCAGAAAAATTAACACGTATTCATAAATTCGTTGTTGCAATAGAAAATGGTAGACTAAAGACCTCCAGAACTTATCATACATCTATACTGAATATTTTTGCCTCACTAACTATATTCTTATAGTGAAATGTTAAAACGTTCTGACGAAGGGCGAAGTTTAAATACATGACATTCAAATACTAGCTCAAACATAAAAATACAAAATATTAGCGGATATACAAACCCGCCCTCTTTTTAAACTTTATTACAAACTGCTTTAATTCATGATTTAAGTAGCATTATTTTACCTATTAAACGACAGCTATTACGAATAGCATATGCATTTAGCAAAAGTGTTTGAATAATTATTTATTTGTAAACGAATATGTTTTATCGTTTGGTAAGAAATATGTTTTTATTTATTCCGAATTCGTTCATAGTTTTAAATCTTAAGTGCAACTTAAAAAAATTATGGACTTCGGCCAACTAATAACTTGAAATACGCTAAAGTTCGCTTTCTAGGATAACGGTTGTGAAGCATTGCCGAAAAGAATATTTTCTCACTTTAGCTCCTTTTCAACCACTTATGCTTTTTTCAACTTCCACAAGCACAGCTTTCTACGATCGAGTTTTACGGTAGAGTTTGTCATTACCTAGTTAACAGCCCTTCCATCCTGTAAGACAACAACAACGTGGATCGTATATTTTCTCGGTTACCTCAAGTCGGCCCTTAAATCCAGAGCACCCAAATCCAGGACTCAGTCCTGGCACACCGCTTTTCCCGATGAACGTAAATCTTCATTCGCGCCGACTTCTCTTACACACCCGAAATAGCGGATGGACCATTTCGCTCTTCCAACCTTACAAGAGCATCGCCTTCTCAAATATCTCTCTGTCTCCTTTGTTTTCGTGTGTCCAAGGAGGATGCGCTCATGTCCAGTTGAATTCGCAGCAGGCGAATGTGTGAATTGGAACGGGGGATGTATAGGGAGGAGAAGGAGGCGGGGAAGGATGTGGGAGCGGTACATTGAGGCGTATGACGAGACGGTCTCTAAAAAGAACCTCCCACGCCCGCCTTAAAAATGTACTCGAGTAACCCGACTGGACCGAGAATGCCCAGCGGAGCGTGGAGGATGTTTGTGCTTTTTCGCAGCGCTTGTTACGGATTCGATCTATTCTATTTTGTTTATATCTCGGTGCGTAGCAACCCAATGAGACGTGTGGATTGACGAGGGTGTAATGTATACGCGGTTTGGGTTATCCTAGTATGAGTATATGCTTCCAAGGCGATGTTCACTTCCTTTATTTATTTGAGTCATGAGAATATGCTTCAATAAAATTAGTATGATCAAGCATCACTTCGTGGAATTTTAGACTTATCTCAAAAGAAAGAATATTTATTAAATTCCATTTAAACAGATACATTTGATGTGGATTTTACTAAGTTTTCCTTGTTTTAAGATGAATATAAGTCAATGTTGTATAAGGATTATTTATAACTTACCAGTTAACGCTATTGCACGATTGATTGGAACCTCTTTGATTTTTAACGGATAATCAACTTTTACGATTTGAAAATAGTATTGGATGGGCTTTATGCTTCGCCAAAGAAAAATACAGCTGAAAATGGAATAGGAAATAGAAAATATTGATAAATTTTCCTTGATTTGAGTAAAATCAAGTTAAAGAATTCAAAGCAAGTTAATTCAAACAAGATGGTAATAATTACGTGTGTCCTATTGAATGAGGTGGAATTAAAAAGCATATATTTTACCTCTTCATAATGCCTTCTGTTTGAGGTTTGGTTTAACACAGAGCTCATATCGACTTGCGTTGATAGTTAATTTAGTTAACATTTTTACTCTCAGCCTTCATTTTAATTTATTTATCGATATATTCTCTAGACCTGAAGACATGAGATTTACCGCTAAAATAGTTACCTTACGTTAGAAGTCAATTCAAATTACATACTCACATATTTATAATTATGCACTCATTACCAAACCTACTCATAATGCCCTCTATTTGAGGTTTGGTTTAACACAGAGCTCATATCGACTTGCGTTCATAGTTAATTTAGTTAACATTTTTACTCTCAGCCTTCATTTTAATTTATTTCTCGATATATTCTCTAGACCTGAAGATATGAGATTTACCGCTAAAATAGTTACCTTACGTTAGAAGTCAATTCAAATTACACACGCACATATTTATAATTATGCACCCATTACCAAACCTACTCTTTTGATGTCTCTAGCCCTTCAGATAAAATTTATAGCCATAGCATGCAATGAGATTAGCATTTTGCAGTGTTCTGAAGTATTCCCAAAGCCATTAGAAAATTAACTATCGGAATCTTGCTAGTACCATCGATATTAATTATGCATCACCAGCCTTTTCCTTTATGAGAAAATTACTGCTTGAAATTCATTCGGGTCACGCTCCCTTTAATTAAGAAAATTAATTGAGTCGTAAACGTATCCCCCATTTTGATTTTTGTGGTCGCAATTTGGAAAGATTTTTGTGGTCGCAATTTGAATAGAGGAAGTATAGTTTGTAGTCGTCCACTGGGAAAAGTGACGTTAATAGATTCAAAACTTGTCGATGAAGGGCATACCTATTTATCTATTTATCTTGCGACATATCAAATGCTCCATATTCGTTTTAATTTAACCGTGTTATGAAATTAGAGACTTAAAAACTGTCCAAAAGCCGTCTTCACCAGCGTTCTGTACCGCATTGCAACTGGTTCTGGGAACAACTGAAAGGCCCTATCTAAGAAACGCTCGATGCAAATACATATCCGTAGCCGTTTCAAATAGAGGGATAGAATTATTCAACATCATGTATATCATTATAACTTCTAATTTCTTTAGCGTGACTTTTAAAATGCGCATCGGTTACTTCTTAGAAGGGAGGTAATCTGTACATTTTCGTTGCTTCTGAAAACGGTTTCAGCGTGTAGACAGAGCACAGTCAAAGACGGATTTTGGTGTTTTTAACCCCTTATTGATTAGCAGTCATGTTTGAACGTCTCTTTTTATACACTCTTTTTCTTGTCTTTCTTTCTTCTTCTTGTCCTTTATATTGTTGATTTGAATTCTTTTCATTTGTCTTTGGTACAGGGTAGAAAAATACCTCATTCGTATTATTTGTTCAGCCTTGTTCACGGTCGTGGTGACATAAAAGCTACTGAGGTATTAATTTATTTGAGATACCATTGCAAGTTTGTCTTCTGGCCTGGTGGCAATGTTTAAGATGAATATTAAAATGAATTTAAGCCTGGAATTTGTCCAAAGATGGGAGTGAAACCCCTCCAAATATCTCCGTGGACTGTAAAATTAAATTAAACTATACATACAGGGACATAAGATATAGAATCTATCATACATAAAATACATATTTGATCTATCATTTAACTAAAATAATACATTACATGGTAAGTATCCACATAGTCACATACATACGAATAGAGTAAATATATATAACAAATACAACTCGAGATAATAACACAGAGGAGATGAACTACACTATATTAAATTACATACAGTTTAATTTAAGCTTTTTTTTGAAAATTTTCACATTTTTAGGAGTTGGCATGAGTACATAAGGACACTGATTAAGGTTTCTCCTAATGGTTTGCCAAGAAAAGTGCTTATCATAACTATATCTATATCTCTAACGTGAACGTGTTACGCTTACAGCAATTTGGCTTAGCAAGGGAAGTTAAGGCAAATTACCTCACTCCTCACGCTGCCTAGTAAACCTTATTCCCCACCAGGTTAGCTGATGTTATATGGGGTGAGACATCAATCAGCCTTCCGGTTGAATATTTTTCATACCATTGAATACCATTGAATACCATTCCTTTGTTACCTTCAGAAATACTTACAAATAATGGCAAAGGATCATTTTGTCTCTTCACCAAAGATTCCATCTGCGAGTTATACATTTTTACGACTCCATCCCCCTTTCGAGGAATTAATTTCGCTGGATTATTCCCAGAAATTCGGATGGAGCGATGCTATTTAAAGAAAATGATATTTTACAACTCCGAGGAGGAGGTCCACCAGTGCCGGAGCTCCTCTGCTCCGGACTGGAAACAGTACTAATGAAATCATTAATTAAGCATTCATCAAAATGACGCCGAGTGTTTCTTAAGCTCCTTCGGACGCGGGGTGCCCAAGGAGGAGCTCGCTATCCGTTCGATTCGAAGTCGTTTCACTCAATTTCCATTTTCCACTCCCAATCATCCGCCTTTCTTCCCGCCGTTCGCTAATCCTCGTCCTCCCCCGTTTAATTGCCTTCCCTCCACGTCCTCTCTCCTTCATCTCCAAGTTTATTTACTACTCTCTTCCTCACCGAGCCCTCGACGGCTACGAGCCATTTATCAGCATAAAGCGCGGTCAGCTCCGCATTAATATTCATGTTGCGCGCACATCTAATGGCATTCATGAGTTATCGATAGATATTTCTTTTATTTTCCTTCCCCTTTTTTCCATATTTTTTCACCCTTTCTGTTCAGGATGCAGAGACGAGTAATGGTGATAATTTTCCCCCTTTTTTAAGTCCCTCTACAAATTCCGAAAACAGTCGGATTTTTTCCCCGCAAAGATCTCTCAAACTTTGCATAACAATCGATCATTAACGGTCCTTAAATCTGTAAGAAATTCCAAAAATTATACCGTTATAAATATGCAAATTCGATCTTAATTAAAGCTCTGTAAATTTTCCCTTCCTTTGGCTATTCCACTTCCAAGTGGTCGTTCTCTAGGATGAGACCGCAAGGAACGCGTTCATCAGAAGGGCGACACACCTACAATATTTCTGGGTTCTGAATCTTGGTTATGGTTTTTTATTAGAGTTATTAATACATTTTATTAATCGGAGTGCAGTTTAGCACTACTTTTTCCGATTCCTATAAACTTTTGTCTATTAGTAATATTAGTAATATAGTGATTTAATACGTTTACAGTGCAATTGATTACAGTAAAAGTTCTCCAAGGCATTGGCCTAGGGCCTATACCTTAATGACCAATAGTTTATACTTCACACATCGAAAAATTCTCCTTTATTTGAGACGAGCCATACAAAGTACACTCCTGGCCAAAATTAACGCAGCACCTCCCTAGCGATCCTTACGGCCGGTGCTGCGTTAATTTTGGCCAGGACTGTACAATGATTCATAATAAATTAAAACAATTGATAATAGTAACAGACGATTATTGTGAAAATTATCAAAATTAATGACATATACAATAAAAAACAATAAATAATTTACAGAAATTTCTTTCACTAGAATTTAACGATACCATCCTTAAAGAAAAAAAAAATCGTAACTTGATTTTCTTTTAAGATGGTTTCTGCGAATTTTCACCAAATTATGATTGGCCACATTAATTTTAATGTAACTAGAAGATAAGTTACCTTTGGTTCGGTTATTTTTTATTTGAAAAAGAGAATATCGGGACGTATTATTTTTTTTTATTTTCTCTGGATTAAATGCGTCGCTTACAGCCATCTAATGCATAACTTTTTATTGGTGTATATCTACATACGCCATAAGTTTGCTGTCTAGCCTAGGGTCATCACTTCGTATAATTCATTTCATGTCCTTTCATGTTTTAATTTTGGCTACATACTGGTCACGTAAGGAGTTCCTTAATGTCCTGGCCTAGAGAGGCCGTTTTCTATTATTACTTTTCATTTCGAAATAGCTCAAACTCCCATCTAAGTCTATTTTCTACATTTTATATTTCCCTTGGTTTCTAAGTATCCATAAGATCACGTCTCTGCTTACATTTTTATTTCCTACAAATTCCTTTACGCTTCATGCCTCACCATTTGTTTCCTCTCTTATGCCATATAAACACAGTTATGTCTTCAACTTACTTTGGGATCGCATGAACTATAGGCAGGAGAGGGATACAGGCATGTGCTGCCCCCTATCGGAATGTGTAATCGATGCAATTCGAGCAGTTACCTGCATTCGGGGCTGTCCTTTAGTGGATCACAAAATTCGAATTCCCGTTCCGCCGTTATTCTCCGGCAGTTTGTTCAGATTCCGGACACACGACTCTTTGCCCTTTTCCACTCCCTGAATCCCTTTTCGTGCCATTTACTTCCTTTCTTTGCGTTTCCTTTCGACGAATTCTTCCCCATCTGTTGGCGTCTCCCGCATTTCGCAAATTCACTCTCTTACAAACATCCTATTCCTCTCTGCCCTTTGAATCCGCTTCTCCATTTACATGCTTCGTCCCTCTGTTTTCTTTTCTCATTTTGGTCCTTCTATCTCTTTTCGTGTCCTTCCTTATCTCGCTCTTTCCGAGAAGAGCTATTTGAATATTCCGATGCTCGTGTCGTACTGTTTTTCTTATACTTTCTTTTTGTGTGGAATTTCATTCGTTGATTTCACGTATTTGTTATGATTATGCTGCAGGGAATGATATTTGCGGAATGGATAGTTTTTATTCACTGAGTTCTGTGATTGGAAACTGTAAATTGTAATAGGAAGAATGTTTAAAAATAGTTTGATTCTCTATTTATTGAACGAATTCAATCAAACGTGACCGCTCGTAAAATAAACTCTTTACTATGGAAAGTAAATATCGACAAGCAGCCAACCCTGGTCAGGACTTGATCCTGGAGCCTCAAGACTGCCAGAATATGCTATAGGCCTACCATATGCCAGCGATAACAGCAAAAATCTCAAAAAACATAGGGAATCGAACCTGGATCCTCGACTTGCCTTGGGGATTCTTGGAATTGAACTATCTAGTGACAGAGTCAGTTGTAAATGATTCTGAGCGGATAAATTTAGCTTTTATATATTTATGAAATAAATTAAAGTTAGTTTGTACCTAGTTAGCGGTACCTGACATTTAAAAAATGGAGAGAAATATTTAAACTAGGGTTTATCTTCACGGTTTTAATATTGAGGGAAAACCTTATATTCACAATTATTATGCCGGAAGCTGTCTTTAACACTTAATCTGAAAGAAAAGAGCTAAAAGTTACATGGAAGGTTTATATTTATGAATGAAATCTAGATGATCAGGCGTTACTTTGTGGAAATCCGTTGAAATAACGAAGATAAGACTTGGTATATTTTAAATGAAATTGTTTTATTTGACGAATTCTGTAACAGTTTTTGTAGACGTATATTCTGTACCATAAGATGCTGCCCCGGTAGTGAAACCGGTTGTCGAATATAATAATTATGTGGAAAAAATACCGAGGTTTCTCTTCATTATTTCATTAGTTTAAATTTCCGTTCTCATTATCGGTGGTAAATCTCTTCATCCTAGTTATTTTAGTAAGAGTTAACTCCAACATCTAAACTGGAGTTACCGAATAGATCGTTACTTCACATTGACAGAAAAAAGGTGGACTGCAAAATGTTTCAATTTTACAAACATTATTTCCCGGTATTATTTTAAACTAAGGGTGAACGAAGTTATATGAAAATTTTTTCTTACATAAATACGCCGAGGATACACGGATTTGTCTGACTTCCATAAAACGATGCCCTTATTCATGTTGGGGCGACTCCATTGCTCGGTTGGCAATTAGAATCGAGTCCCTACGAACGCGTCCGTCAATGTATCCCAACATTCCTTCTTCACTTCCGCTTCGCTACTTCCTCTTCAGTTTTAAATTCCCCATTTCTTGGCCCTCGTAGTATTCCCCACGGGCATTCCATAATCGGCCTATGAACTTAAAATAATAACGATGGGCAAATGTCCTCAACGCATCCATCCGTCATCCGAAAGGTCAGAGGTGAGGCTCGCTTAAGCAGCTGGAAATTGCGAGAATTATTCAAAAATCCCATCCTTCGGGTTATCATTTCCACTCGGTCATTCCGCTTTCTCGCCCATGCGTTCTTCGACTTTCATCACCTCTGATTGTCTTACCCGTGTACCGCTCCACCGCCCTTTCCCATCATTCCGTACCCTTTGCCTCCAATACTTTCACTTTTCCCTTTCGCACTCAGGGGATTTATTTCATCCTAACTATTCCTCTTTCCCCTAGACTTTCACTTCTCTCACGACTTCCTTTATTGTACCGCTCTGCTCATTCACTCACTCAATGGTGTGTCGGGGTATCGTGAAGCCTGTCATAATATAAAATCCGTGGTTATTGCTAAAATTTTGGGTAGTTTCCGAATGGTCGATATTTATTAGATTATTGGGTCGGTTGTGGGTGGAGTAACTCTTGATTTTATGGTCGAAGTACTGTGATGTGTATGCATGGTTTTCTGCTATTCTTTGAAGACGTCTTGGTCTTAATTATAGTTCCAAATTCTAGGACTGAAATCTGTAGTATGTCTCCCGGTATTCAAGTGTGGATATTTTGCGGGAAAGAGCACAAAGGGAATTTATGATTGTCATTCAGTCTGAAATTTCCTCTTATTTGGGCTTAATGGTTAAATCTACAACTTCCAACAATTATATAATATTATATTCCTATTTTGTAATAAGGAAAATATAAATAGATGACATGATACTCCTACACAATAAATGATTCGGCTAAAGATCATTTCGTGGTTTTGTGTGTAGTAAATAAATTGAGTTTTTTAATATAACGATAGATTTTATTTTTTAACAAAAAATATTGATTAAAGGGAAGCCTTGTGAGAGTAAAAGCAGATCAAATGATAATATCTCCAAGAATATTCTACTAAAAAGGAAAAGAGCTTAAGGAGTTTAACATTGTGGTACTGTAAAGTCAGTCGCACATGTTTAGTAAAGAAATGATTATTTATAATTTATTGCTAGATAATTTTGTTGAAAAATATTGTATACGACTATATTGAAGGAACCCTTATCGGTACAATAGGGATAGTTGAATTGATTTGAACTAGAGTTAGTGATATTACCCCTAAAATATTTTAATCTCTTATAAAAAATTATAAAAATAAATACCCATGGTGACTACTACATTCTTCTCCTCTATGGAATTTTTAAAGGTGTAAGTTTTCAGACAATACTTAGACGTTAAGCTGGAGATTTATCATTATTATTTTTTGACGGATATTGGCGCCCTCAATTATATCCGTTATATCCAATATAACATAAACTTACAATAACGGCAAACACAAACATCCCTATTCTAGCCCGGAAAAAGATACGGTTTTCCGGGACTGGAACCCGGGAACGAAGTGATACAGAGGTAGGCCAAATATTTAGTCCATTTATTTGCTCAGAAATAGTTACCTATAAGAAGTAATAATAAAAATGGTGTGTACTGAATACGTTGAAGTATTTTCATAGCATGCAGCCACAGGGTTAGGTATTTGAAATGTCGTTAAAGAGACAGTATTCAAAGTACAAAAGAAGGTTAAGCGCATTATAAATTATTTTGGGTAAACGGAGTCTTGTAAACAATGTTTCAAAAGCAATTACATGATACTAACTTTTCCATGCACTTGCTTGTATGAGCTCATGTGCTATGTCAATGTTAATATGGATAAGCTGAGAACTGATAAATTAGACCAAAGGTATGAAACAAGGAGAAAAAATGTTGCAATATCCGAAATGCAAATTAAAATTATTCGAAAATAGTCCACAGTGTATGGGTAGAAGGATATACTGAAAATTAACAATTAATATGAGACAAAAACTGTCTACATATCATGTAAAATTCTGAAAATTTTTTTTAAAAGTTCTTGATTAATAAATTTTATTATTCTGTGAGAGAGAATTTTGCAGATGTTATTGCGAATATGATGTAAATGATTATTTGATTAATAGGTAATTGTTCTGTTAATGTATAAGGTAATGGTTTAAATATATATCATGTACTATGTAATCTAAAATGTTTATATTTGTAAAAAAAATTGTAAAATGGTACTGAGCTGACGAAATATTAACCTGCAAACAGTGCCTTTCTGTGTTCTGTTTAACGTTGCTAGTGTTTTGTATTGTTAACAATTTCTATTTTATTCTCTATAATTACCAATGCGAGCAGCCTACTGCGAATATAGATGCTTAGGATTTAGTTTCATCTGAAATGAGGCAGTTCCCCTTTCTCTTCCTCTCGCCTTATCTTTTTCTTTCCGCGACATTCCAATCCGTCCGCTCCAAATACTCGGAGAGCGCGAACTCCAGCGGAAAAAGGTGGCTCAGCTGCTGAATGAGAGGGTGGTTGGGGGAATGGATAGGAAGGGGGTGAATGGGTAGGGAGGGGAGGAAGCCACGATAAGAGTAGCGGAAGCCGAAGAGAGCTTTCTCTTCCCCAATAGAATTAGCGCTCGCATTAAATAATTTATAGCGCGCGGTGAAATTAATTAGTTGGGACATCTGAATCGCTGGGACAAGGAAATATAAAAGATTCCGCGAAATCCACGCGAGGTATCGCTGGAGCGCGTTCCTATCAAACGTAACAACATTTAATTGGACGACGCGTCGCGTATCGCTTTTTTTATTCGCACTCGAAGCACTTGGCTTATTAATAAATGGGAGAGGATGAATAGATGCGGTGTATACGTCAATGAGCGGCTTTATATTAGTGGAAGCGACTATTTTCAGAATGTAAAACCTATGGAAATCCGCTTTTAATTGGAGTTTGCCTCGACTGTTCTGGAATTCAGCAACAGGGAGTTGTAGGGAGCGAGTAAATGACCCATCTTTGGCATTCATGAGGGTCGCCGTGCGCTTCAGTCCTCGTACGGGAATTAAAAGGGAAGAGTTGAGAAATGGTTGCGTATGACCGAGATAATCCTAAAGGAAGGCCCTCACGAGTGCATCACACCAGATGTCCTCTTATCCCAACAGCGACCTAATTTCCTCTTTCTCCTTCTGCAACCCTTTTTAAGTGTTCCTCACTACAGGGTCTTGTTCTCCAGCTTAGAAACTGTGCGATACTTTCTTCATTTCGCAACCGTTGTGAAGAGTTTTTGCAACAGTGATAATGGGTAGGGACATTTTTTTGGTTTGTCGGACTCTACCAACGGATGAAAACTCAACCCGAGGACATTTCACTGAAAACACGGAAAAAAATAAGATAAAATATGACAAACACATGGTTACTTAAGGTTATTCTATCGGGTATTGAGTGAAATAATGGAAATGTAGCCCTTATGCCTATATCAGTGAATAACAAGGAAAATATATATTTATAAAAAAATAAAAATAAGATTTGTGAACTGCTCAAACAGCGGGTTATTCCTTGCAGATTTGGTCTATCGCGGGTGTGTAATGCGGTGTTGCCTATACTCAGATTGTCAATTTTAACTTAATTATTGTAACAAAACTATGGCCCATTTAGACGAACGCCAATACAGTTTTTTAATTCTTCTACTTCCTGCATTACCGCAAAAATTTCCATCAAAATCCCCGGACAATAGTGAGAGTCTCCCCTTTCTAGCCGGAAGGGGTCCCGGGTTCGATTCCCGTTGGAAGTCTATGTGAAAAATGAATTAGGATATCTAAGCCCTTTCAAACGCAGCATATTGAATACTGACCATTCTCATAGACATTTTATCCTATTTAAGCTGTTCAAGACAATTTTATTTTATAAATGTCGAACATAATTCAATATATATAATATGGGTAAGGAGGACAGTAAATAAATATCTAGCAATTATAATAAGTTAAAAAATCTTATTTAATAAATTTCTCCATATATTTTCTGTTTTATTTAAAACTGAGTCCAGCCGTTTTTCCTCTCAATGTTCTCTAAAATTAAAAAATTAAAAATGCATCGAGCGATCTTTAATTGCTTAAATTATTCGGAATTATTCATATGATCAGATGACATGATGAAGAAGACAGAAAAGCTGTCGTGTCTTTTTATAAGCCTTACATATTCTCTTTGAAAATTTCGCATAAAAACAGTTCTGTGCTAAGGATCGCAGTTAGAGCAAATAATAAAAGATATATCCGTATAAATAATTATGAATGTAGATGATTAAGTAGCTTATAGTGGGAGAACATCCCGCATCTTTTAAGTGCTTTGTATACAGGATGTTCAATTCAAGCAATCTTTCCGCTCGAAAATGGCCGCTGTGTAAATCTGTTGGCGGTTTGCAGGCCTCATCGAATAACGGATACCCGCAGTACTGTACCAAGAGAAGTTTCAAATTTCAATAGGGGTCGCTGCAGAATCTGCGCAAGCATGGTCAAAGTTATCCTTCAAGTCCATGTGACTCTTTTATGCTGAAATGTTGTTTTTTACAATATTTGTAACTCATGATTATCACTCGTATGTGCAGTATTGTATTCAGATTGTCCGTTTTTTCCTGAACATTAGACTCTTTTGAGATCTCTTTTGCCTTTTGAGACTTTTATAGGTGTTTCATGGTTACGTACCATTTAACGATATCTGAGTTTCCCTCCATTTTATTTCAGAGAATATTTATTCTAGCGTTGCAAAATGTTGTAAAATTTCTTAGATATTACAGAGGAAACCCCTCCCCCCTATGATTGCATGAGTGATACATGCATGCTTTGCTTTTCATTTTGCTATAGTGTAAGGTTCAGATCTTCAAGGTATGCTTGTAGCAACCAAAGTTTGATTATCAGCACCACAAATGTTCCTCATTCCATCATCAAAGGCATGCGGGAAGTTTGTTATACGCGGTAACATAACGCGAGTATGCATTTTGATCTCATCTAGCTGGCTGTGAATCGGAGTTCATAACGTTACTGAATGAAGCCATTAATGCTCTAAATGCTACGACAAAGATCACTTTTTCTGCTGTTAGTTTTATGAATTAATGAATAATTTATTGCTCTAGATATTGCTTTAAAAATTAATGAAATATAATTTACATAACTTTAACAGATATAAGAGCTTTAGATGTCAACAAATATCCTGTACTGTTGACACCGATAATACAAAGTAATTTTTGTGTTTACAAACCATAGAAATACATTAAATCACTTATTTATCTTAGAATAATGACGTGTGTTATTAGGATAAAATTACGATGGCATAATACAAATATAAGAAAAATGAAGAGACATATTAATACAAAGGAAAGGCTTTACAGCACAAATTGAGAAAAAATAAAGAGAATGAAAAGAAATTGAAAACATACATTAATGAACAAAGAATCTTTCAAAAAAATTAAGAAAAAAGTATAATTTTATCCATAACCTAAAAGCCAATTTTTAGTCTCTTTTTTAGAAATAAGTTACAGTTAGATATGATTTTAATTTTATTTGGTAACAAACAGTACAATTTTTTCCTAAATATAAAAAGAATTTTTTATAAATTTTGAGGTTTGGTATAGTAAACCAAATACAATTTTCGTTTCACATACTATATTATCTATGAATACATTATGAAAATGTCATTATCTTCTATATGTTAGTCTATATCTCTCTTTCTTTCAACCTTTCCTTAGCCGCTTTTTCCCACCCTTTCTAGTTGAGGGTGTTTTCCTGCAGTGAAAATATTATTATTAGATAAAAATTTACTCAGTTTTTATATTTTACCCACAAAATCCTTCATCTTTTCTTTCTATTCACTCATCACTTGTTAAAAATCATTTTATATTGCTGGTTATACGATTAGTTATATATCGTTGTTTGCTTTTGTATAATTGTATTACTCACCGGTTAAATGGGCCTTCCTGCTCCCAATCTCGCCCCATGAAGAAATATGTATATATATATATATATATATATGTGCTTTGCACGAGCTCAAGGGATGAATCGAAGAGTTTCGAGCAAGTGATTTCCCAACGTATCCCCCTCACAAATTTAGTTTATTCCTAGAAATCGATAGAAGTACTAGATGTTATGAGGCAGTTCTCCTTACTTACCTGCCTTTATCGATCCATATATGCGATATCTCAAACCCCATATTCCTCCGGGTACACGAAATCCCAGCAGAACCCGGAAGGAATCATTGCCATGGCAATAACGCACCTATTATCCAAACACGGCCCCCTCAGCCTATCCTAAGTCCTCCTTTGAAAAGTCCGATATCGGCACTTTTCCAATTCCGACTGCACAGCCCTTCTCATTCCATATTTTTGCTATTCCACGCATATTCCCTGCAAAGGCTTCCCCCACGACTACCTTTGAATTTTTTAAAGACCGCTCTTTCTCTCCACATTTCCCCTTCAAGCGAGGAGACCGTGACAACGGAAATCTGCTTCTACTCTTACCTGACATGAGTTTCTACCTGATTACCTTTGATAGATAGATATATGGACCCTTTATTGGCGAGATTAGGCCCGTGTGGGCCTCTCTTTCACCTGACCTCGTATATGGTTGTAATTTTTACAAAATAAAGTGAATTATTAACAAAAAGAAAGAATAGGTTGTGGGAAAAAATCATTGCAACTGAAGGTTGTTTAAAGAAAAACTCACACTGCGGGAAAACACCCACAAAGAAGGGGGTGAAAAAAACCCTTGAAAACACAGAGGACATGATATAAAATACCTAGCATCAAAAAGTATAACATTAAATTAAGTATTATAAGTTAGTATAACATTAAGTTAAATATAAATTTTTTTACAAATACTTGAAAAACAGACGTTAAAAGTAAAAATAAAGAGGAACATCAAAAATCCTTTCGTTCAGCGGCTTCACCAAGCAGGCTGCGTTATTCCTAGCACAGGAGTCCCGGGTGTTGTAAAAACCATGGAGAAAAGTATTAAAAACTGTAGAATTGCAATAAAATACTTGTAGATTACATTGAATAATATTGCAGAAGTATTGGGAAGTTAAAGGATGTCACGCTCGTAATTTTCGCTAAATTGGAGCCATACATTATGCCTTTGTGGTGACTGTATTCTGTTTACTGGGTAATTCTAGGTTTCATCAGATATTATTCTGATTCATTCATAATTTAGTCATTCAGCACACTCAGCTATGCTATCTTAAATATAGTAGATCTTTACTTATAACATTGGAGCACTCATACATATGTGATACGAGTAAAAGTTCCTTGCATTCTGCAAGCACACTGGTGACACATTAAGTAACGGAGGTGACACGCTAACACTATTCGAAATTTTAAGTCCTTACAATATCGGGAATGTTGAAGTTTAGTCGGGAATTTTTAAGTTTTATTCTGACTGAATGGAAGCAGGTATAATAATACAAATTTTTTCAGTAAATGTTGCTGTTCAGTTATTCTAGAGGAAAATTAAACTCTATATCTTAATTATTTTCGTTGCTAGGACGAAGATGTCCTGAAAGTCACCTTTTAAAAATAAATACGAAAATAATTCGTAATTAGAAAAGGAATAATAAGCGGAAGCGAAAAACTTGAGAACTTATGCTCGGGTTTTCAAACTTTAAGGACATATCTTCCCTTAGCAGATTTTATTACTGAATAAATCCAATAACTACTTTCTCTATGCATGGCCATTCATGATGATTTTCATCATGTAAATTTCGTGAATTAATAAATTTTAATAAAATGTTGCCTTTCATATCTTATAGATATCGAAAAGAAAATCAATATTTCCTAAATTTTTATTCTCAAAGAATCAATCAAATTCTTTGTGATTACACCTCACGCCTACTTATGAAGAGATTAGCGTTTTAAAGTGCTAGTTTCTACAAATTACTTGCAGGTATCATCATTTCCTTCAATGCCCTTCGAAAGTTTAATTATAGAATAACTGTTTCATATTTTTTCATTTAATACTTTAAAAATTTATGTTCTATGTTCAAAAGTAATAGCATAAACTTTTGAGGAATCTTGGAACGGACAACTATTTTAGCAATTCGATTCCAAAGTATTATGAGTACAATTTTGCTCACCCACACGAATATATACCATGGTTATATGCCCCTTGACTTTATCCTTACCATTATGTAATATCTACAAAGTTACGTATTGAATATTATGGCATTTAGTAACGTATTACTTCATATTAACATAATAAGATCGTCGTACCTCAGGATGCGATAGTTAAATTTGCCTTTTTTCCATTTTTTTTAGAAAGATGAATAATTCGGAAATGAAGGCGGAGGTTTGTAAAAATCCGATGGAATGGAATAAAATAGCTCAGGTCTTACCTGATAGTGATGGGAAAGAAAAGAAATGCCCGGTAACATTTGCTGCACCTCAACTGTGAGTGTAAACACATACTAGGTTTTGCCCCGAGGCAGCGCAGTCAGGTGGTGGTGGATGAGGTGTTTACTCTGTATCATAGATTAACAAATGCAGATACATTGGATGCATTAGCTCAGTAAGCATATAGGTTATGTATATGTTGGAGTATTAATTAGTTATTATATTCAAAAGTGTCTAAATTAATAATGACTTTAATGACATGGTGAAATTATAATAGCAGAAAATCGCTGTTTTGTGCGCGGAGTAAAATTTCACAGAATTCAGAGAACAGTTGATCTGAAATTGAATATATTCCAATTCAATTAATTGCTGAGAGCATGCTAAAATCTACATCGAATATTCCTTGGAAAATTTATCCGATTTATAAATATGAGCATTTGATACTATCACATAATTAATTCATCCTATTTGCAATTGAGCACGATTCTAAGTGTTAAATCAATCACGTTTGTAATCATTGCGCGATACACACAATGATAGATTCATATTTTTTCACTCAGTATTAGCATATTTTGAATTTACTTCGTATAATTATTTTGTTTTTTGTTCCGTGACCCGTACCAGTCTGAGATCCTTATTCTCTCCACTCTCTGAACTCCTATAATATCTAGGTTAAGCTTCCCTTCGAAGAAACTTCTTTTCTCTTTTGCTTTCCATCGAAACTTTTCTTGAGGGTTGCTTCACGCAGTAAACCTTACGCGACCAATTATTTTTTTTCTTTTTCTGCGAAATTTCGTTCAGTTATAGCGTTTACGAGAGAATTTAACTTGGTTCTCTTTAAATCATGTTTAAAGTATGTCGTGGATGATTTTTAACTCTTAGGTTATATGAAGTCGCTTTGAGGAGAACTTTACAGATTATTTTTCATTCTACTGTCTCTTTTAAAAAGTAGCAACAATCTCAGAAGTTAAGATATCTTTCAAATAAAAAATGTTTAAATTCCTCATTTTTTACTGTCTTGCTTAAATGTTTTTAATTTTCTAATAGTGGTTAGATGTTGCGTTTTTCTTCTATTACTAAGAATACATAGTTATGGAGGAGTTTGTTTATTTGGCCAAATATCCCTTAATTGCCATTTTCAAAAATATGATTTAATAACTAAAACAAGGATAGTTTCTGTACAGACCTTAATCTGCACGTTTATGCATTATCTAAAATATGGATTTAATTGTATTGTCACTGTAACTATACCTATGTTCTAATGACAGTAAATAATTCGCATCAGCGTATATTTTTACATTACACGAACTTTAGTTTTAATTTATATAGAGCATTCTTCATCTAATAATACAGTATATGCAATCACTTTGCGTTTGCAGAAAATATGGGAAATATCTCAGGAAATATAGTATTCATCCAAAGAAAGAGATTTTTTAGGATTCCTGTGGACAGTAGTGGTTATTGTAACTTAAATAGTTTGAAATGTCTCCAGCAATAGTCACACTACGTACTAACCACAATGTAATTTGGTACAATAACTTTACTTCTGAGTTAGTCATTCTACTATTAGAATCTCCCAATTTCGCCTAATAAAGACCTTTGTATGTATGTATTTATGTATGTAATATCATGTTTAATTCTGGTATCTTGTTCGTTGTTCTAAAAAACCGAAAAATTACCATGGAGATCGATTTTAAAATTGGCTTTGTAGCATCTTTTTCGTGTTACTGGTTTAGTAACAATGGAATAATGCGGGCAAGAATTTGAAAAATTCGCAGAAAATTCGCGGAGAAAATATTGGCGGAAAAATCTTTACGAGAAGGCTTCGATGAATCGCTGTGGTGTAGAGAAGAGACAATCTTGTTAAAGGACAACGACACTGGCGTCATTTCCGGACAAGATTACGCAGAAGTTAGCTCTCTCTTTTCCCATCATTTCATTTCCAGAGAATATTATGGAATAGGCTAAATTTTTGTCGCCAAGCAACGATTCCGAATGATTGTTTGGTTTTTCTTCCATTGAATAATCCCAAATATCTAATTTCATCAGGAAGTTGACGATCAACGAATTAATTGCCACTCCATCATACTTGGATGTGAATTAAAATTTTTAATTTTAAAATTCTGTACCGGTGGAAAATGATCATGCCGACGCATATTAATTAAAATGCTGATTTTAACGCGGAATTTTTGGAATCGAAAGAAAAACATTCATGTAATAAATTCTCCCAAAGAGCGTATCGCCTGCTAATAATTACGAAAGGGAAAAATCCCAAAACTCAAATAAATATAATTATTATTTTTTTGTGTGAGCTGCTAAAGATAACATTAGTATTTAATTTGTAATGTAAACCATTCTTCGGAGTTCAGTAGCTTTCGATTATAGATTTTTAGCTAGAAAGTGCGGAAAATTTATTTGAAAATTGTCGAATTAAATTTCAATTCTCTTATTTACTTGGCTGTAGGTGCCTCTATGTAATAAGAAAATCCATTGTGTTACAGTGAAATGCAATATTTCCGTGATTTTATTATTTCGAGGTATTGAGTTTGCCGTTTCATTACGAAATTCAATCTATACTGGCACATGGTTGATAGATGTTGAGTTTTACTTTTATGCTCTTGCACTTAAAAATTGTTTATTTTGCCAAACCTTGTTCTTAGGAAAGGTTTATTGTTCCTAAGACATGATTTTTTCCTATATCTATAAGAATATATTACGATCATAAAAAATGCAAAACTGTGAAATGAGAAATTTAATATTTTTCTTCTCTTTCAGGTAAGAAAAGATGCTCTTCCTTTCAAAATACTCAAACTTGATGAGGTAAATTTCCATAGCGAGAGGTAAGTTGTCGAAAATTGTCTTTTGAAGTTTAACTCTTCTTTGTAATGGTAGAAAATCTTTTTTTATTAGGGATTCCTAGAATAATTTCATTCTATAATAATTTATTCGTTTTTATTATGGTTAAGAAAAGGTAGGATGTCTGGATGGATCCTGATCATAATTTATAAACTACCGATACGTTTTTGAAAGTCGCATATGATAAAACACCTTTTGCCCGATTATTTTCTACTTATCTTTTTCATCAAAATCCTCTCAGCAGAAATTCTAAATTTTCTAAGAATGTTAAATTTTAAACACACCTGAAAATCAATCACCCCCTAAAATAAATTAATCAGAAATTCTGATCCGATAAATCAACATTTAATCAACTGCACTTAAATTAAAATACTCTTATTTTACCGACACAAAATAGTTAATGAGGGACGGTGTACAATTACGTTTGAATCGAAAAAAGAGCTTCTCCAATCAATTTAATTAGATTTTCTCTTGCTCAATATTGTTTATCTGAAGAGGAAAATAATCCGAACTGATATCGGTTGAGATTGCATTTGTGTCGAATCAACTGATGGATATTGCAGCGAATTTGTGGAGATACGAATTATATACGAAGACGTAGATATGTATTTTCAAGCTTTAAATTATTCATACATCCAATATTTTGTAATCATTTCCTCTGCCGGATTCATGGAAATAAGTTGTGCATATAAATACTCGTGGGCCGACAACTGACCGCGCGACAACTGACCGCGCGACAACTGAATGCCCGACAACTGACCGCACGACAACTGACCGCGCGACAACTGACCGCGCGACAACTGACCGCGCGACAACTGACCGCGTAACAACTGAGCGCTACGACAACTGATCGTGTCTCATTTTCAGAAAGCGTAAAAAGAACGACATTTTGATTTAAAATTGGGAGCCTTGGTTGGGTTGGGTTGATAAGATTCCTGCTCAAAACTGTTATCTATAAAATTACGTAGTAAAAAACATATAGTGATTTAAGTATCTAATCTAGTTTAATCAGTATTTTGTAAATTGACTACCGCTCCATTGTTCCCACTAAATTCCTACATTTCATATTATTTTGCGTACTGTCCCTCAATTAATGCTTCCTGAAAAACAAGACGCGATCAGTTGTCGTAGTGCTCAGTTGTCACGGTGTCAGTTGTCGCGTGGTCAGTTTTTGTTGCACCATAAATACTTCTGCATCGCATCGTATAGGAGGATAGAATTATTTGCTCGTCTATTATAATATATCATTCTATTTTTAGAGGGAAAATTCGTTGTGTTCAGTTATGTTCATAATTCCATGGTATGTCACGGAAAACTAGATCCAGGTAAGAATTCATATAATTTTGTTGAAATAGTTCAATTGCACATGAAACATATTTTTTTGTGTGTCCCTCCTCGGCTAAATTTTTCTCCCATCAATCTGTTTTAGCAATAAATAGAATATATGTTAGGCATTGACAAGCCCAACATGATTTTCCAATGCTAACAGAATGCAGAACAGAGTGTTTGAATTCCTTAAAAATATGGTTGTACCAAATAAATCACTAAGTCTTTTAAGAATTTCAGGAATTATATAAATGCACCAAAAATGTCAACATGGCATGTAGCTTATTTGTGCAGTTGTTATTTTTGTGCCTATGTTTTGTTTTGATGATTTTGACTGCAATGTAAAAGACTAATTAGAATATATACTGGGGAGACCTATTTTATACATAAAAAAACTATGATAGTAAGGAAAATCATTACAAATAGTGAGTTTAAAACAGGAAAGTTTACGAAAGAAAGAAGTATTCCAAGATGAATATTAATTTCCTTTTAGCTCTTACTTAGTCATTATCTTTCAATATGAAGCTTGGAACATCAATATTGGATATGTATTTAAATCTACTTATGATTATGTACATGGAGGCTCTTATATGTGTAGGATTTTATACTTATATGTGTATATTTTATTTTAACGTATACACTGGTTTGTGAATGGATATAAATGTATAATTATGCATGTTTTTTATGTACTGAAAATTTGTTATTTTTGGTGTTTACGCGCATAGGGTGGTAGAACTTGATTCAAAGTTTGTTTTCGTTCCATAGTTCGCCAGAAAATTCGCCCCGTGTACTCAGCGTTCAAGCCTGACAACCGCTCACTAATAAGCAAATAGCAGGACAGCAGAGGAGCTGCGGTTTGAGCCGAAAGCATCTGCAGGGTTTCAATCATCGGTCAATAGCTAATAAGATTGATGCTACGAAATTTCCCGGTGGTTCCTCCATTAACCGAGGGGCAGGCATTTTGCAGTTAGTGCAGTGCGTTTGACCGGAATCTCTTAACGAAGCCCATTTTCGCTCTTCTCCGCAAGACGCCCTTTCAGCCATTTGCTTACTCCTCTTTCGCTCTGGCGCTCACGCGAACGTCTGCCTATTTGAGTTTGTGCGTGCGAACACACAGAGGGCGTGGGTGGGTCGACATGAGCCATTATGAAGGAGGGAACCTTTTACCGCTCGGTTTTTACACCGCATTAGGTTGAAGTAGCGGCACTGATTACTACAGATTGGAAATGACGTTGATTGAAAAGACAGAAGGGAAAAGGAAGGTCAAGGTCTAACGTTTTACTCTTCAAAATCCATAAATAACGTATTCAGTTCGGTTACAAATTTTTCTGCGTTTCCAAATCTGTGCTCCCTAAATTTTATGGCACATGTAAATCAATTTGTTTTATGATATGATTTTAAATTCATTTTTCGTAAACTTTATATCATCTGGAATTAACTGATGTTTCATTTATTTAATATTTTTACAAATTTTCACTTCCAAATCAATCATCAATGAGTTAAACAATAGCGTGTAACTTAGATAATTAACTTTAAATAGTAATTAATGCATACTTCATTAATTTGAATCATCTAAATATTAACTGATCTGTAATTAATTTCATATTTCTTACTATTTTTTCATTTCCCAATCTATCCTCGTTGTCTTACCATATTAAAAGATTATTGGAAGCTTTTTTTAAGGGTCTCGTTAGAATAAATAATCGAATTATCCATAATGAAGATACCTGAAAACCTAAAATAAATCTTTAATGCCAATATCAAGAGGAAAAGTATCTAAAATTATTCACCTGGGAATAAAAATACTTTTATCCAGTTTCTCATTTATTTGCCAAAAAAATCAATGCGCTTTTCATTGAATTGCATGGCCACGTAGATCCATACCCAGTGAATGCCGAATTAATAATGGTCTACTTGTTGATTGGTCATCAGTCAGACAAATTTCCACCGTCCAACTTGATGGCACGCAAAGTTGAATGTAAAAGATCGGAGTTATCATTTGTTTTCTTTTCCCATTAATGGAAGATTCATAAGATATTGCAAGAAATTGATAACTAAGATTATTGTTACGGTAAATTTGAGAGTCGAATGTCTATTTTCAATAGCGAAGATGCTTTTAACTAAATAACGTATTTACCATCTAATGAATAACGTAAAATAATGACGTCTAACATTAAATTAGCATTTTTAAGGTTTTGTTTGGAAATATAGACATTTAAATAAGTAATGAAGAAATAAAACTTTGTAAAATTTTCACAGGATTTGTGAAAAATTTATGAAGTCAAAGACTAAATCGTGCGGAAAATTTACAATGTTTTATTTCTTTATTAATTCAATGGCTTTCCACAGAGTACAGCACAGAGGCTTTCCACAGAGTAACGCCTGACCATTTAGATTTCATACATTTAAATTATTTTTATAATAAAACTATAGGTTGAATAGCGAATTTTATAGCTAATTATAAGGCTAATTAAATACTTTTGTTATAAAGAAACTTTTTTAAAATATATTTTCGAATTTTAGCGAAAATTTCCATATTTCCATGAGCGAGAAGTGCCTTTTCTACAGCTAACTTGTACATATTATACTTTACGCAATATTTCAGCTGCAGTTAAATGAAAAAGAATAAACATTCAATTATTCTCAGCAGTGTTCTGCCACGAAAATCTAATTTTTGGATAGCTATTCACTATTGATAATGTCAAATCAGTTGATTGTACTTAATGTAGATCTACATCTTCCTAATACATTTATGTGATTATTGGTCTCTTGCCTTAAGACAGGTGTCAGCATAGAAGTCTCAATGGCATAGAAAATATGATACCGTATACATCATAGAAAATGTTGTCTTGATGAAAATGTATTTCTTCCGTTTAGTAGATCAAGGGCATATCGATTTTTCGCTCCTATCCTACTAAGCATCCGTTTTTAATTGGACCTTCTGCTAGAAGTTCTTCAAGCCCTCCCATCAATGTAGAAATGTGCCAACTGCCGCGCGCAATTTATTTACGGAAAGCGTTATTTCAAGTTGAAAGACACTTGGAGGAGCTGCGAATCCTGATGGCCTAAATTTTGTTTTAGAGTAGCTGGAAAAAACTCGAGGATAAGCTCCTTCCACCAGAGCTTTTGCGTGTCATTCAAAAAGATGAATTATGAAGGCCGATGCTGAGGAGGGAATGGTATCACAATTCCGGGATGCAGCGTACTCGCTTCTCAGCCACTGTACCCATACGAGCTTCATTACCTCCACATAATCTACGGATCAATTCGTGCCAGCGTTGAAAACTGCGGCCCAAAAAAGGTGCGTTTCAAATAAATGCTTGCCTTCTTCAGAATTAACATTTGCGTAGGCCAAAAACAATGAGATAACCTAATTATGGCATAACGGAGATTCGCGTTTTTTCCCAAATTAAAAAGCTACTACACACGAGATAATGTGGCCTAACTTAAGATTAGTGGTGTTTTTTTTTTAGATTGCAGAACAAATTTAAACAGTTCAATAGCGACATTTTAGATTGAAGAACGAATGTTATTGCTAATTTTAACGGTGAAGAAACATCCGCCATTTAATTTCAATAGTCTAATAATTTTTTTTGAAGAAAGAAATAATTTGATGCAGTATTTGAAGCATGAGTTCCAGTAAAGAATTTAAGGAAATTCTGCTACCCGGAGAAGGTCGTAGATTATTTTTATTTGTTCTTACTCATATCTCAATGTTTCTTCCATAAAGTTCTTTATTCCATATATTTAAAATAAGTAAAGCAGATTGCTCGCTATATCTTAATTATTATGTAGCCATAGGTATAATTTTGTCTTTAACACCATTCACTCTTTCCAAACCCTGGCACATCAAAGGTTTTTCTGTTGCAATACCAGATCGTTGACTTATTGCTAATTCTTCGGTAGTGCAAAGTACATACATTTCTGTTACCCTGCTTCAAATCAATATTGTATTTATTGTTACCGGCATCTGGTTTGCGTAGGAAACTATAGTTTATCGAGGAGAAAGAATTGCTCTATATTAAGTGTCGCTTTTCCTCATCAGTTTTCCGTTTCACACTGTTTAGCAGTGAGCACATGCCTTTATAAGGATTGAAGAATTTCCTCCTCCAATAGGTTTATTCATGACGAGATTTACATGTAATTATCATATTCAAAAACCATTAATTAAACTATTAATACAGAAAATATTAAAAATGCATTATCACTAATTATGTTTTAATATATATGGTGCTGTGATTTAATCTTAGACAATCTAAATTCTTTTTGAGGAAGCATCACGTTTTAAAATTTTCTATTTAATTACGTTAGTAGCCTCATTCTTATGGAACCTTAACTTTGATTTTGCTTCATATGTGTGTGCTATTGGCATCACATAATAGCTTGTTTCACTAAAATAATTAGTTCTTGAACCATTAGCTAACTAATATCCTTCAGCGACTTATGTAGAAATATTGCCGGCGATCTTTTTTATTTCAAAAGAAAAGTTAGAAAATGTCGAGTGGTGAAATTAGTTTGACGAAGCTCTAATTAATAACGTTTCTCTAATTAGTTTTCGTGAATGCAAGTAGACTTTGAGGATTCAAAGTATTTGTGACTAACGTTAGAACGAAGATGCAAAATCTTTCCTCAGATTTTCGTGTGATGCTACAAAAATGACGCATGTGTGAAGAACGGGGCGACCTTCTTTCTAAGCGTCGTGTACACCTTCATGAATACATTCATGCATTTGTTAGCACTTCGTAATGGGGTTTGGATTCGTTCCATGCGATGAGTTGCATAGCCTGAGAAGGACGAGATCTATGATTGTAGAAACAGAGCAACAACAGAGCTGGCTTCCGTGCGTACAGATGATGCGGGATACATAATTTATTCGGGAATCCGTAGTGCTGCAACGTTGACCCAATCTGCAAGATACGCGAGTTTGTTGGAATATTTTCATTATAGGTAGAAAATTTCATCAAGGATTGAACTAAAAAACTGGAATACTCATTGGAGTTAAGAGAAAGAAGATCAAGGTCGTGTTATATAGATGTAACACAGAAGTGAAAAGTTTTCAAATTAAATTGGATGGAATGATTGATTTTTCACTGCAATTCCCTTATAACTTGAATGCAGAATGAAGAGTGTCAAAAATTAGAGACACATGGACTAATTCTATCCTCTTGATAAATAAATATCATACAGTAAATATATCCGCTTATTTGATGGAAGTACACAAACAGGACAAGGTGAGAGGTTGTATGTAAATGATTAACTTAAATTTATCCCATCAAATTTTCATCCACATCAATAAACATATGATAACTAGATGGGAAGTGAAAAGTAATAGAATGCAAGTTGGATAGATCGGCTAAAATTTCACTAAATTATTCCTTAAAACTTAAATGCAGCATGGAGAACATCATGAATTAGAGGTACAAGGAATAATGCTATCCTCTCTGTAAACAAATGTGCTTCAGTGCATACATTTACTCCTTTTTTAAATTGTCAAACGGCTCATGAAAATATATGTGATGTTTAGCATAGGGTTAACTCATTAATTTATTCTCTCAAGTTTTCATTCATATTTTCAAGTACTATTATAGTTGTTGAGGAGTTTGGCAGTTTGCTTTAGCTTTTATTACTGAGCCAGAATACGAGGAGAAAAAAGACTACGTAGCATAGTGACCCGAATAAAACCACTTCACTCGGCATTCGATAAGATGTGGCCTAAATAAATGCTATTACTCAGTATCACTCAACTCTCAGTTGTTTTCATATCATCATAGTTAGTCGAGGAGGCTGTGACACATTCTAGCGGAAGGTACATACTTCTCCATCCTGCGCAAATAGATAAAAAAGTTCATCTAGTAATGTGCGTAGGAATACTTTGAGAAAAATAGTTAACTGGAATTAGTATTTCTCTTGTTAGTAGAACTCAACTCCGTAGAATCTCGTTCCACTTTGATGTCCTAAATTTTAAGAATTATCGCTGTACAGTCTTCGTAATTATTTCAAAATTCGGACGTTTTACGTTTTCCTCCTACAGTATTCTTGTTTATACTACCAAATCGTCATAAATGGAATAATATTCATTTTTTGGTGCAAGAGAGACTTGAGTGTATTCTAATCTACTTTGTACTCAATCTTGTTCATGGCTGTGATGACAAGAAAGCTACTGAGGTATGAGAGAATAATTGCACTAATTAAGGTCCCTCCTCAAGAAGTTCCAAAACAGTGTTACTCGTAGAGTCATTGTGCATCACTTTCGGGGGCTTGTCCCACTAATAGCATCCTGGCTCATCAGTGAGGAAAGCAAGGGCAAACTACTTCACTCCTCATCTGGCTTAGTAAGCCTCATTCCTCTTTTCTGGGTGGTGCCGGAAGGATTGAGGTGTCAACAGGCCTTCGGGCATGATACTTACAAACAGACGGAATTTTGTATTTTACAAGTAGTGAAGAAGTACTAATGTTAGGTACTGAGACAGAATTTACAAATAGGTACCATTTTTCGGGTCTCCCACATTTTACACATGATTGGTCATTCCGTAGTGGTATATTTTTTGAATCCTCAAATAGTGCATACATTAATCAGGATGACCAACAGTCTTGCCCTAACGTCTTCGTTCAGACTTCTCGGACCCATCTCCTTGACTAACGCCTCTTTCACAATCTCCTCTCGAGCCGCGCATCTCAGAGTGGAAGGCGTATCTGCGAAAGCATTAGTCCTTTTTACGGCAGTTTGAGAACAGCGACCACTCCTCATCCGGTAATTGACGCAAAGAAATATGGCAGCCCACCAACCTTAACTTTTAAAGAAACTCCCCAAGTTGCAGATCCCTTTACTTTGTTTCGTACGGAGGAGCCAGAATTTATTCTCTTAAAAGATTCATTTATCCGAGGGATTTCGGTTTATCGTCGTAGCGCCTGTACCATAAATTGATACGCAGTTTGCGACGTCGCGTCCGGATGAAAAATATCTCCCCTCAGCCTTGAAACGAATCAAAGGAAATCCTTTGTGCCTCCAGTGAAGCTATCTTCGCCCGAACGCATTGCTGTGGAGTCCGCGAGAGTGCGGGGTATAAATAACCTCCTCCTACTGAATTCCATCCAGTCTTATTAGTTTTTCTCGTTAAACAAGAGTGTCGCTTTTTCCAGGCTTTGAAGTCGGTTCGGTAAAGGTTAAGTTGGGAATAATAACGAAATGCGATCGATAATGCTTCGTTTCCTTTAGAATCTCTCCCCCTTAGTCTTTCCGCGATTAGTTTTTTTCACCGTCGCGTTTCTTTTGCCAAGTCTCTGTTCTTCGCATCATCGTCCTTAGTCGCCTTGAGTAAACTGAACCGTAAGAAACTTAAGGAAGTGATTTTTTCCTGCCGGTTGGTTGTCCCCAGATTGGAAGTGAGCATCAAAAGAAATGTGGGCGGATCCATCGACTTCTCGCTCGCTTTGAGATGTCGTTTTGTTCGCTGACGATGAACACATAGATGGGCATTGTGACAATGGGGCAGTTTATCAAAATGCAGATGAGTTTCCAAACTGAAGGAGTAGTGATTATCGTATCGGATGCTCGTTTTTTACTGCTGAGTAATTTAGATCGGCGTTAAACATCCAGGGATGTTTACAACAATTGTGGCTCGCAAGCATGTCATTTGGGAATTTAAAGGATCGATTTTGTCTCATCGTAATTGCATTTCAATTTTAACTTATTAGATTTATAATATTTTTATTACTAATTAAAGGCATAATCATTTAAGAGATTAAGTGCTACAATGCGGTCCTACTATCAAAAGTAATTAAGTTACCTTAATTAATAAAACAAGCAATTCGCTCCCTTGTGAGACATGGCTGCCAAGAGGACCTAGAGTGTTGGACTTACAATAGTTAAATTGGAAAACGGCATTTACGTAAGTGCATCATTGTTTTTGCTATGCTCAGTCGCCGAATATTTCAAAATAATTCATGCGAATAATATTTCATTTATGCGTAATTGTTGAATTGTAAAAACGTAGCATATCTTCTCCGTCGCTAAATGAAGTAGAAGGAATAAAGAATTTTCGATCCATCCATAAAGCTCAGCTGTCGACCAGCAGTCTCGGCGCTTATCTTCCATTATGTTTCCTGCATCAGAGGCTCTTAGCTGTTCTGGGTGAAATAGTCCTTCTCTCTATGGATAATGTGAGCATTAGGTCAGAAGTTTTGCATTTTACGTTGTGAGGTAAAATGTTTTTGATCTTCCAGATTTTAAGATTTTAATGTTTCGAGTATTTTCAGGAGAGGTCTATTTAAACTGTATGCAAACATTGGATCTCATTACCTGACCATCACAAGGAATCCGTAGAGGAAAATTGCTTTCTCTAAATGGTCTTTTTATATCGTGTAATGTTACGACGGCATCTCTCTATTATAGAATTGCATTGCTGTAACAACCTCATTGTTGTCTTGTTAGTGTTCTTTGTATGCTCTAATATTTAAGGTTCATTTTTAAAGGTTTTGTTGCTGCTTAACCCTTAACCAGTGACGTGCGGTCTGAGATACCGCAGCGATTTTTATATTGTGAATAAAAAATTATTTGATTTTTAAAAAATCTGTTATTTATGGTACCTTCTTAGATACCTTTACGTAGTATATAGGAGTCTTCGAATTTCATTTATCTTACTTGTATATCTATTAAGTTGCGATTTAATTTCATGCGCGGTCTGAGAGACCGCACGTCACTAATTTGGGAAAACTCAATTCGTAATATGGGTGAATATTATTACGGAGGCCTACAAAATTCAACCTAATTTATTACACTTGTTTATTATTTTCACATTTCTTTGTTATTACTATTTGAAAAGCATAAATTAGGCAAAATATATGGATTTTATGATAGTAGGCTAATGTTGAGGTCGTCCTAAAGAATACTGATTGTTTTGGTTATTTTATAATATCAACTCCAACAATAAAAATCTTTTTAGAAAAATATTAAATCATACTTGCATTAAAACACCTTATGTGTATGGAACCGAATTTTTCGTCTTTATATTTCGCTGTGATTCTGACACTAGAATGTCACTTACTACGGATGCGACCGAAGTGGCGGCAAACTCAGAATAACGAAATCCTGCGAGAATTTCTCTTTGTTGCCACTACTCATTTGTGCCTAGCCCTGGATGAATGACCTTTAGTGAAGCATATTGTCAGCGGAATATGGACCCCCAATGGAAAGGGTGGAGTGATACTGGGGAAAACCCGAGGCGAATGTTCGAGCAGTACATGACCAGATGTGAAAGAAAACGTATTTCTCGGATTTTTCCCAAACTGCTTTCTTTAGTTTCGCTCTATTCGTTGCCAAGTAATCATCTTGCTACACGGATCGCATACACGGATCTTTTGAAAGACGAATCATGTGAGTTATATTTTTTCAGTAAGTTCGTTTCTTTCTAAAATATATCTTTGTTGTAAAATAATTTGCAAATATGGTGGCAGGAAAACCAATTGCCTGGGAAAATAGTTCTAAAGAGCCAAAGAGAAACGTTTAAACTCGTCTGCATAACATTGTCGCGGAAAAACCAGATTTGAAGCAATCTGTTATACCTCTAGATATGGAACTGCAAGCTCTCCATTTTTGGTCGCTTATTTTTGACGACGATATAATAAATTTGATTTTGTGTTGGACAAATGTCAAACTTCAGAAGTTATGAGAAAAGTGTACCAGAGTAGGCTAGAAATCCAAGATTTAGATTATGTCGAATTAAGAGCTTTACTTGGGTTATTAATATATTCGGCAATATTTAAATCTAACGATGAAGATATTAGAAGTACTTTTGCTGCAGATGGCATGGGAAAGGAAATTTTTCGTTTAGTAATGTATGGACAACGATTTGCTGTTCTCCTTTTATGTCTTCGGTTTGATAACCACGAAGACCGAATCTTCCGGTGCGAAAGTGACCCAGTTGCATCAATTTCTGATTTGTTAAATCATTTCGTAAAAAATTCTCATTGTTGCTATTCACTGGGCACAACAACTTGTATTGACGAAATGTTAATTGCCTTCAGGGGTCGATGCCGATTTAAAATGTACATCCTGAGTAAGCCAGCTAAGTATGGCCTCAAAATTATGTGTTTGACGGATACATCGAATAGCTATTTGTATAATGCCTATTTGTACGCCGGAAAAAGTACCAACGGAAAAGGTCTATCAGAGGAAGACAAAAAGACTTCGAAACCTACGCAATCAGTTCCGCGTCTCACTGAGCCAATATTTCATTCCAATCGAAATATTACAGCTGATAATTGGTTCACTTCAATTGAACTGGTTTAGAAGCTGAGGGTGAAAGGACTGACCTATGTCGGGACGATAAGAAAAAATTAAAGGGAAATATCCAATGAGTTCGGGCCTTCAAAAGAAGGCACAAAAGGGTCCTCGTTGTACGGATATACGGCAACATGACTCTAGTTCCTCATGTGCCAAAGAGAAACAGGACTCTTTGGTTGGTGTCGTCAATGCACCACAGAGAGCACTGATGACGTGACAATGAAACCTGAAATTATAGCTTTCTGTAATTCAATCAAGGGTGGAGTAGACACACTACATAAAATGTGCAGCAGCTACTCAACTAGTCGAAGAACAAGGAGATGGCCAATGGCAGTGTTTCTTAGGATTTTAGACATTTCATTGGTGAATTCTTTTGTGTTCCAGCAGTCTCTAAAAGACAAGAAGTATCTGAATAGGTACGATTTTATTAAATGCATTGCAGCGGAGTTAGTAAGGCCACAATTAAAGAGGATAATGTCAAACAGCAAGATTCCCACACAATTAAGAGCCGATATAGGCCGAATTCTGAACCTAACAGTTGAAAAACCTCAAAATTTCGAAGATAAACTAGAGAAGCGGAAGACTTGCCGACTTTGCCCTCCTTGAAAAAAACGAAAAACCTCCTTCTGTTGGTCCAAATGTAGAAAACCAGTTTTTTTATAATGCACAAAAAATATTTGCAAGAGCTGTGCTTCTATGGAGGGGTAGGACATTTTTCACAAAAAATGTAAAATCGAACGTTTGCAGAATCCATGAAAAACACAATAAATGAAATATTTTTCAAGAACGTTTTATTAATTATCATCCCAAAAATACATTAAAGGCATTGCTACAAAAATAGGCACCTGATTTTTAATATGCGACATTATTTTGCTAGGATATGTTTTTTTCATTCAAATTTTTGACTATCTTCGTAAAATGATTAATAATTGAAATTTTGTTCATATTAACATAAAATTAAATTTGAATTCAAATTATTGAATAACTGATTAGTTTATTAAGGCTTTTAAATTTTCTTAAATGTGTCATTTAGTAACTTTAAAGATATTTAAAAAATTGCGGTCTCCCAGACCGCACGTCACTGGTAGTGTGACAAAAATTGCACGTCACTGGTTAAGGGTTAAGAAGAAAACTTTTAAAAGAGATATTATCTCTCTGTAGAATTTTCGGCTACCCGAAAACTTTGTCTTTGATGGAAATACTCCATCTACGGTGATGCGTATGTTGTTATTAGCTCTATTAGTATAATAGACATTCGTAATGATATTGAACAGGCTTTATTCCATTACCTCCTTTTAGATTCCCTTCGATAAATCCATACTTCCTAATGCTTAAAACAAAAAAAAGGCGACGAGCGACGCATAATTTATAATTAAATCTTTGATTGCCTTATTAACAAAGAAAATCAGTGATGAAAACATTTGAAAGCCTTTTCTTGCATCGTTTATTCATTAATTGAATTTCTGCATCGGTCGTGTTGCATTATCGCAGATTTCCGCAAGATAAGCATGCCGCATAAAAGTTTAATATTTGCATTTATATAGTCCCTTATGAATTAGAACGTGTATCAACGATGCTTTTCTTTACATTATGAATAAAGGTTGTTGGTATTAATTGGGCAGTTTAGTGATTGACAGGGGATTGATGAAGTGGGACGATCGCGATTTCCCAATACGTTTCCAAAGAAAATGAATTCGTTTCTGCTTCGGAGGGACGAAGTGTTTCCCCGCGTAAGAATTTCTACGGAGAAGTTCACATGAGGGCGCCGTTCTGCTTGCGTTGGGTTAGAGTAAACTTTTAGTTTTTCCCCTCAACAGCCCAAAATGTATATAAAGTTCCGTACGGGGGTGGGCGTAATCAACCGTGCATCGAGAGTCTCGAGCCTCAATAGAGGCCATATAATTGAGGCGCTTTTTAGAGCCATTAATTCAGGAATATCATCCGCCGATTGCTCAAAGTGCAAACTTTTTCTAGAAAACGATTTCTAACATTGTGATCCACCCCAAAGAGGACTTTTACCTGCTCTCGGAACGGTGGATAAAAACGCATTTCAATTCCAACGCGGCCCACCCTCCTCTTTAAAAGGCTCCAAATTGCTGAAATAACTCGGAATCATAAGGCGAGTTTTCCCCCCAAAATTTTCGGGATTTTATAAAAAAATAGTAATTGACAAGGAGTTTCTTTTTCCCTCAAATTCCACGGAGGCGATTCCATCTCTGCCGAATTTTCGAAACCCCTCCTCCCCACCTGTCTTTCCTAATCCACGATTCCTTTATTCCCTGAATGCCTTTCAGCGCCCCCCTCCGACCACTCCTCCCCGAGCAGAAATATTCCGCCTGGAGAAAATGCTCAAGTGCCTTCTCTGAATCTTCCATTCGATATCTCCTTGCTCTGCAATGCAGATCGGCCCATTAATTGCTTCCTTACTCTCTCTCTCTCAAACCTTCCAGAATTCTTCCTCCTGAATTCCCAATACACGTCTCCATCTTTCTTCTCTTTTGGGCTCTTTTTCCCCACCCTTTTTACCCAGACGACTTCCCCCTATTTCTTGCCATCCGTGTGAACGTCGGTCCTCCGTCTGTCCTTCCTTTTACATTTCTGTTTCCTAACAGGAGAGCCTCGTTATTGGAACTATGGGGTTTCTTTTTCGCCCTTAAATGTAATTACTCCGTGGGTAAAGTGATGAAAAGTATGATGTGGTCAACATCATGAATGCCTATCCGTTGCTTTGATAGCGTATCAATTTTGAAAGACTTTCTTAGAATTTTGGTTAATTTTAGCGCCCAAGACTTTATTTATTACACGGGAAGCTCATTACCAAATTAGATTTAAAAGCTTTTTAACTTTGTGCTACTTTGAATTTGCTTAGAGTTTCCTCGAGTCTTTCATCTCAATAAGGTTTGAGTCTTAAGTTACAAGTTACATTGCCAATTTAACATCTGAGATGCAAATTAATTTCTCAAATTGTAACTATAGTTGTCAGCTACGGATTCCAATTCTAGAATCTAAACTTGTATTTCCTAAGGTAATCTCAACACAAGCATACAGCAGCACGATCAATTCAACATATCATTGACGACTTTACATACATTGATGTTATCATCTGAAATTTTAAATGGGTCGCAATTCAGTTACAAATGGCATTTTCAGTGATAATTGTGGTAGTTAGTTTTGTTAATCATTTACTGAAGTAAGGTCTTCTGATTTCCTCAACTTATTATTCCACTGATATGATGAACTTTTGTCTACTCTTTTGTATTATAGACAGATGCATGTTCTACCTTTTGGTAGGTCCATGTGACTGAATATTCCCTGTAAAATGGCATTTAGCATATCAAGCCTTAGTCATCCCCACAATCTTTTCCTATCATAATACCAATAAGAAAATTCAATAACTATCACCATTGGAATGTTATTTTGCGATTAAAACAATTTTTTGAAATAGTGAAATCTGCTAACTTTGTAGCTTTGAATTCATATCTAGTTGAACCCTTGTCTACATAGTACGGTTGCTATTCAAATTTCTAAGTAGATATTCCTTTTCATAAGGATACACGATCACTATTTATCTTAATCGGTGCCATTATTCGCTCTTATTTATTCCGTCACCATAGTTATGTCTTTTGGGCTGATTTACGAAAAGCTTGCCACTTTGAAACTGCTTTTCCTCACAAACTTACATGCTAAAAATTGATTTTTATAGACTCTACGACTCCGTTTCGTGAACGATTATACTTAGCATCGTGGACATTACTACTGAATATCTGAAGCGGTGGTACCTTAGATGAGCTCTTTGCATGCTTGCTACGAAAATTCCAACTTCAGCGTAAAAATGTCTCTCATCATGCCATAAAGCACTTGGATTCTAGTTTGTCTAGAGCCTAACTGTATTATTTGATGGGAGAAGTGTGCAATTTTGTTCTTTCGCGCAGTGTATTCCAGGAGTTGGTTTTATCGCCTCCTTTTACATAGGGAGCCCTAATTGATTATGACTCTCCCTTGATGATGAGACGGCTTTGTGTGCCCTTGAGGAACACGCGAAGCAAAATTAGGAATTGTGCGTCGTAAGAGCTGCTCAAGAATAGATGGAAACTGCAATTAAATGATCCTCCGCTGCCGAATGCGCGATGCATAATTCGATTAACGCCTTCCCGTCGAATGCGACTCTTAGCCCCCTTTAATGCAAACAGGATCATTTAATTTGATCCCATTTTACCTCCCGGCTCAGGTGTTGCATCCCCCCTCTTCCCCGATAAGAATGGCTCATCATTTATCGCACACTCAAATTCGCGCAAATAACGCCTAATTGTTTTTCTTTCTTTCCCCACGAAGCCTTTTTCTTTTTACCTCGTTTACGCCGGGAAGAATCGCGCTCGAGAGAAAAAGTTTCGTACTCCGGCTCTCTCAATTGATCCATTCGCTTCGTTTCAATTAGCGCATTGAATTTTTCCTTTTCAGCGGAGACTCATCACGACCTGCTTTCCATATTCTCCCTCGACCCCTCCTTTCGTCTGCTGCTTGCATCACGGCCTCTTCGCACCACGAGAGGTCTCTCTGTCCCCCTCTCTTCTTCAATTTGCATCGTCTTCCATTGTTTTTTCCTCTTTCTCTTTTTCTTGCCTTATTTTTCTTACAATTACTGCCACGATGTACCCCCCTCCCATATCCGGATGTTCCTGTCTTTGAAGGGGTAGCGCTCGACGGTTTTTGCTTGTTCGAAAAAGAAATAAAAGTCGTCTAACGTCATTGTGCACCTGCGATAATGAAAGAGATAAGCCGCGGTTCTTGCGCGTATGGCTCTTGATCATAATTCTCTCTGGAGTGTATTTCTCTCTGGCGTTGAGGCATTATGTGCGTTTATTGTAGAATATACGTCTTAGAGTAACCTTAAAGTAGAAGAGACGCGATGGTGATGAATTTATCAAAGAGAAAAACGGATTTGTTGAGGTTTTCGTCTGTGAGATGGGAAAAATTTCGTTTTGGAGCAGAGTAGTTAGTAAGAAAGATATACAATATGATGCTATCTACTCGAGTTTTGTTTCATCTCATGCTTCAGTTTCAGAGAGCCGAAATACTATGAATTCAACTTGAGATACCTTCTTAAGAGTTACTTATCATGCATAACAGAATATGCTACATAGATTGTGATATTGCGATTGTGTATTACTCAGAAGGGAAGATTACCATCTACATTCACCATGAGCAAGCTTTTCATTTTGTTATCTTTAATGCTGATTCTGTACAATTTAAATGTAGATTCAAAATATGCTTTGTCGAGTTTGGAAGCTCTACGGAATTTAATCCTTTTCTATCTTCTTGGGCCCTAGATCAATGAGTAGAACGTTATAATATTATTCTTAACGTAATTGTTTTAATATTTTTTATTTTAAGCAACGTAGTGCAAATTATTCCTTTTCGACGGATAATTATAATTTAAACTCAATTAACTGGGTAATAACTTTCTATGCTCTGATATATCCGCAATTTACTGGGATATTTTCTAAATGCAATAGGGTAGGAAATGATTGTCGAAAAATTTACTTTGATTTCTCATTTAGGATTCGTATCCCTGCGACAATTCTCTGCCATTGGATTAAAAATAATGCGCCTCTGAAATTTGCGAATTTACAGCAATCTTCCTGCGAAACAAATTGTTAATTTTTATACATCAAACTGAAGAAAATTTAATTTTCTTCGTATAAAAATTTTTTGTTTCTAAATATTATCATATTCATAAAATTCACAGTCTCTGGCGATTTCTTGTGGAAATACGTCATGATGAAGAAAAACAATTTGTACATCATTGTAAACAATTTACGGAGCATCTTATAGCGATTCAATTTTGTCTTGAGTTGAATATATATTACGTCAACGAGATACTAGTTTGAATCTTTCTGAATATTTATCATTAAATTATTGTTAATGGACGTGAACGTTTAAAATCAATCTAGTCGTAGCTTTTTCGTCTAAGACGATGATTGATTTATCCACCATATAAAATTCAAATTGAGATTTTCTCTACACACGTTTTTTCCCTGTGGAACTCAACTAAAGAGGTAGAATTATTGCGAGGAGGATGTTGGAAAGAAACTTTTATTCACTAAGAATAACAATGGTATATAAATTCAGCGGTTTATTCTCGAACTGTTTAAAATAAGAGAGTTGGCGAGCGCATCCCACGAACGCATACCCTTTATTTATCGATCAAAATTTTGTTTGCCTTTTACTTTTTAATAAAAAGAAACGACACGATTTATTCCTCACCGCCGAATCTTTTTTTAAAATGTATTTATCTTTCACGTCCCATACTTTGTCACCCCTAAACTCGCCATTATTTACCTCCAAACACGTTCCCCTTCCAATCTTCCCCTCGTTCATTCATTTTCCTCTCTAATATATCTGTCTCTCAGAGATGAGTATCTTGTCCAACTCGGTTCTCAAATTTCTGCGCTCATTAGACGATAGTGTTTTGCGATGCGCGCGCAGACTATCTCGAGTGCGGGAACTTTTTATTGCTTCATGAATGTATTAGGGCGAGAAGCATTAGATTATTCAGTTCGACGCGGGAAAGGGACGATAAATTCATATTTGTCTCGGAAGATTCTTGGAGAAAGAAAAGGATGTCCTCCTTCGAAAATACCTGGATGTAGCTAAGGCTCAACCTCAAATATACCTCTAAAAAAGCTCCAAAATTCCTACCTCTGCTGAAAATCCTGCAGGGCTCATTATTGTCCATGTTTAACATGCCATTAAATAGGTTTCTATTTGAATCGAATTGCGGTTGATGTATCGTAAATATATTGGTAATTATTTTTCAGGCGATTTTATTTCACATTTTCTGAGAGTTGCGGTATTTTTTGCTACTGCGGTCTATAAATATAATAGAATTTGATTTTAAAATTATGTTATAGGTGTTTTTTTGTTTTCAATCATTAACCATCTAAACATATTGTTAGTTTTTTCCATTTTCTAATTTGGGAATGATTGTTGATGGTACATGTATGCTAAGTTGTAGTAAAAATTTAAGTAAATTAGCTTAGTAACTCATAGGCTTATGAATATTTATTTGAGTTTTAAACTAAGCCTTTGGCTAAAAGAAATACTTCAAAAATTATTTTTAATTAATTGTGAAATCAACTGTTAGAAGTAATAAACATTTCACAATGTTCATATGTTAGTAGTTGTGTGAAGGTAACGTAAATGAACGGAATTAAGGCTTCTTCGAATTATATACGAAATAAGTAACGATGATATAACTTACTTAATCAAAAGTAGTAATTATATATTCTGATTTTCCTTCTATCCAGCTATAGTTTCTTTTTGCTTGCTTGTATTGGTTAGAGCTATAATGGCTGAGTCAATATTTTTATTGCGAGTAATCAATACTATTATATGCTTGCTTAATTAGTTAAAACCAACTAATACTCTTTGCTTAGGATTTTATAGCAACTGAACATTGTAAATGTCTAGAATTTCTACTTAAATTGGAATAATTATTTTAATTTACGCTTAACGTAACTCAAATCAACTGATGCCCGTTGCCTAGGATTATATAGTTGTTAAACACAGTAAATTTAAAGCTTTTCTACTTAAAATGGAATAATTATTTAACCCCTACGCTTAACTTTTGCGCATAAAATATAATGTTATTCGACTAACAGCGGTAATAGAATAAGTCACTTGATGACCTTTTTAATCAAGGCGAAGAAACTTAAACTTTCTGCCCAAAATTATTCTTCTTTACATTTAATCATATCTACTAATAAATTAATTTCATTTCGTGAGGACAACAGCATAAATATAAGCATAATGCCCACTGAAGCAAAAGCTCATCGTAAAAAAGTATAACAATAATAATTTTGACTCGGACGAGCCCAAATAAGTTCCTTCATCGGCTGGAGATGTGATGCTGAGAGCTTCCGAGAACTCCTCTGGGTTTTTATTTACATTCCGTCGCAGTCTTTTCCTGAATCCTTAGAAAGACGAGTTTTTAATTGCTTCAGGAGTCGCTTACGAAGGAGAATTTCGCCACCTGACAGCGTTTTAGAATGTCGAGAACGTTAGCACATTTAGCGAAAAATAAATGAGATATTTCGCCCACGCCGTCGTAAACTAATTATAGTTGACGGCTGAGTGTATCTTTCCAAGAAAGTACAAGGAAAGGTTCACTGCACATAAGAGCGTGCACCCAGGAAAAATCTCATGAAAGAACGGACTTAAAAGGTCTGACGAGGCCGGGAATCGAACCCGGGATCTTCCTCCATCCTTAACCATCTTGGATACCCGGGTTGTCTAGATTGTTCAGGTTGTTCAGGCTAAATGCACCCACTAGTCTATGATCGAGTGACGTACATTGAATAACTTTATAATGATGTTATTACTTGCTGCAACGTACTAAAATGTTACACATCTTGCATCTGTTCCGATTTTAGTAGCATAAAGATTATCTCATAAAATATCATGACTTTAATGATTCATTTTGTCTGATTTGAGTCCAGGTGATACTTTATCACCAAACGTGATTTAGGAGAATGTATTCATTTTAAATTTTAAGCTCGCTTCCAATTAATATGAATATTTTCATGTAATAAAGATAATCATCTTGATTTATTACATGCAGCCGCGTTGAAAAGCTACCTTGTAATTTAGAATCACCAATTAATTACTTTTGACGGATAAATAATAACTACAACTTTGATCGTTCTATGAGTAATAAATGAGTTAGTGATTGTAAATCATTGTTCGTGTATAGCATTATAAATATTTTGTTTACATATATAATGCTAGATGACAATAAATTTCGATCATTATTTTTAATAAAATTGAAAAAGTTTGTGTTGTATTAATCAGTATAAATTTCTCTTACAGTGAAAATATTAACTGCAATGCTAATGCGTATTCAAATGTATAAAAATGTTCTTCGTAGTAATTTATTTATATTTGAGTGATAATCAGGCAGTTTTCTTCTGTATAATGAAGGATATAATTATCGTGTCATGCCGCATTAGGATTAAATTAATTTGCTATGATTTGTGATTTTTAGAGAATGATGATTATTATTTATGAATGAATTAGGTTCGTTTTTATTTTCTTACCACATAATTTACAGGTTAGATGGAAGAGGAGACTATTTAGTCTCAATCTCGCCTAATAAAGACCCTAATAATAATAATAATAATAATAAGTATTATTGCCACTAATAAGTGCCTTGACTACTATTGTCTTAAGATTTTTAACATCCATTGATTATAATTCATTAACCTTATAGACTTCTTCATACCTGAGAGGGCCTTCGACGTTCGACTATGATGAAAGCGATCCCGGGTTCGATTCCCGTTGGGAGTCCATGCGCGAAAGGATTTGAGCCACCGAAGCAATTTATATAATACTTCCACTCATTCAACCATACAGTTTTACTCAGTTACAAGATTAAAACTTTTACTTACTGTTCGATCCGGGGAAGTACCAATTTTATAAACGTTTGAAAATAATAGCGTTTATAAATAACATTAATTCAGTTATATCAAACGACTCCATTGAGTGGTAAAACCTTATAGAGTAACCCTCCTTTTCGAGCTGGATAACCTGACATGTGCAGAAATTTCTAAACCGTGCATCGGAAAGAAAGAAATACGCAAAAAACTATTCCCCGTTTTTCAAAAGACTTTCAAAGGCGGAGAAAAAGTCGCCCGCGAAAAGGAATAAAAAAATATCCTTTTCATGATCCCACCGCGGTTTCTTTCGTCCTTTCGCCTCATTCCCTCGCCTTAAAGTGCCTTTGATTCGCGTTCGCCCCGACTGCGCTTTTGTCGCCCCACCAAAGGCGGACGTTTTTCACGTGATTTGCGTGCGTGTGTGCGGCGTTGGGACATTAGCACATTGCCACGAAAGTGCAGTCCTCCGAAGGAGATCAAGGAGAGAAATTGCGTGCAGTAGATGTGGGAGAACCGCGGAGTAGGTGCGCCGATTTGGAGTAGTCGACGGCAGATTTAAACGTCTCTAAAAGTTACTTCTGAGATTTTCACTGCAGTCACCTTTGCGTATCTCTGTCTTAAAGGTATGAGGATTAAAAATAACGTGTGCTACATATCCGTTAACCTAGAAACTTGAGTGTGTTCATTTTACTGTTGGAATTCTCTCTCTTTAATCACATTCCCTTAATTTATTTTATATTCATTCGGCACTTTATTTCACAGTTTTGAATTGAAATCTTGCCCTAGAGATTACATTCAATTAATTTTTGCTGAGTACGATTTAATCATTTTTGCAATGATTCCATTATTTTGAATCTCCACAGCTTAGTTTCTGCCTCTTTCTAAATACTAAATACTAAATTAATATCTATTTAAACAACCAATTTTTTAGATTTAATTTTCATCGGATGTCACTTGAGGCTATTAGTTTTACAATCTTTATATTTTCTACAAATCATCAATGACAATTGCTTATTTGAAATACAAGAGCTTCAAACCCACCTAGAGGAAGACGCTATTTATTCATTAATGTAAACAGATAAAGAGTTTATCATTCATCCCCTTTAGGCTAATTTTTGTTATTCGCTTTCAATTAAAATCAATTTTAGAAGTAAAAGAAAAAAGCTCGGAAATATTAAAAGATCAGAGGAGGAAGTCCTTCAGAATTTTACTCGTACTTCTGCATAAACAAAGATGAAATGTGTCTTAAAAAGTTCTGTGAGGGAAGAGTTAACTTTGCTTTACGAGAAAGCATTTCACATTAGTTACGACCCATTTACAGAATGTTGTAGAAAACTCACAGTAGCAGGAAATCAAAGCAAATAGATTCTTTGTATACGCTTGTTAAAGGTGGTATTAACAAAGCGTATGAGAGGAATTGGAGATAAATAATGAGAGGAAAATGAGGAGAGAGAAAGGAAGAAAAGGCAGGGGATGGAAGCTGGAACGAGAGATAGCGGAAGTCTGTTCCTCTTAACAGCTTTACTTCCGGCGACTATCTCCCATTACCTACTTTCGTTTACAGATAAAGAAAATGCTCAAAATTAAATTATTTTCGGAAACAAGTTGCGACCACTAAACGACTTTGGTCGTTAGGTCTCTCTTGAAATAAAATCTGCGAAAAATGTCTTCTCTCTCTGCAAAATTTTCTTCTTCTTGCTGTGCCGCTCAACTACAGCTATTGTTAAAGTAAGCTAAATAGATATGTTTATCACAAAATTCAACTATCATCTTATTTAATTCAATCGAAGAAACCTTAACTTAGTAGAACTCCGTTTTCGAGATCATATTAAATGAAAGATGCAAATTCCACAAAAAACGTTTTTACGGAATTGGTATCTTTTATTAAATATGGTCCCTATCTTATTATTGTCAAGCTAATTAGATGTATCATATTTTAACTGGTTTAATTGACGATTAATTTTCTAAGATATGATTTACACAGTTATTTCGTTTTACCTAAGTCATTCATTTCCCCATAGCTACGATGTAAAGAGTTATTTATGTAAGCAATTGAATTATTTATTCGGCTCATTATTACATTATTTCTTACGAGGCCATGCATAACTAACTTTTTGCTCTTGAAATATTTCAAATGGGCGGAAAAAATTAAAAATAGATACGGGTATTATTATAATCAGTATTGTATCCTTTAATATTGTTCTTACCAATTTTCGCGCAGCTTTCTTACTTAATTATCTTACAAAAAACGGCTACAAAGATTATTTCTCTCTCAGTATGATTGATATTCAATAGCGAAAAATATAGGGTAAAACGCTTTTATGTCTATCTTCAATTTATTTAATGTATGAGAAGATAAATAAAATCACCCTGATTTCAAATCCAAATTTTAGCCATCAAAACAATAATCAACCATGGGATGATTGCCTTCTATATTATATTTTTACCCATTAATAGCGTTAGGAATTCACTCTCGTGTCAAGCTTTTACCGAAGGGTAGAATACTTTTAGGGTTTTATAGAAACTCATCGGAAACGAATTCTTCGAAAACGAATTCTTCGAAAATGAATTCTTCAGAAAGGATATCTTCGAAAAGGAATTCTTCGGAAACGAATTCTTCGGAAACGAATTCTTCGAAGACGAATTCTTCAAAATCGAATTCTTCGGAAACGAATTCTTCGAAAACGAATTCTTCGAAAACGAAATCTTCGGAAACGAATTCTTCGGAAACGAATTCTTCGGAAACGAATTCTTCGAAAACGAATTCTTCGAAATTGAATTCTTCAGAAAGGATATCTTCGAAAAGGAATTCTTCGGAAACGAATTCTTCGGAAACGAATTCTTCGAAGACGAATTCTTCAAAATCGAATTCTTCGGAAACGAATTCTTCGAAAACGAATTCTTCGAAAACGAAATCTTCGAAAACGAAATCTTCGAAAACGAATTCTTCGAAAGCTAATTCTTTGAATGACAAATTCTTAAAAATAGACGGCTCTTATGAATCTGAAGCCATTCAATGTTTATATTAAAAGATCTGATTCGGAGACTGAAATCAATTCGGTAAAACTACGATTCTGAATTACTGAATTATTTTCTAATTTTATTTTATTATAACGATTTTTATTGGGGGTACCTATAAGCGTTGAATAAATCAATAATAATGATAATAATAATCTACTTGAAGGATTGAGTGTGGGTATTGTCATTTTTGGAGCAATTTTGGATTTAGAATTTGTAATTCGAAGAATTGATCGTTTGAAGAATTTGTTTTCGAAGATTTTGTTTTCCAAGAATTTTTTATAGAAGGATTTTCTTTCGAAGAATGTTCCTGCAATCCACTTGTATATGTTTATAAAGCTCGAGAAAATAAACTATACTATCCTAAAGTCAGTGCCTATATCTACCAATATATTCGTACTTTTGCGTCCTTCTTTGAAATAGTCTCGCCACCCTTAACCCAACCCGTCGGGTGATCTGGAGCGGCGATTAATCGAACACCCCATTGGGGCGCGCAGCTCTTTCCCTCGCAGTTCCAAACAATCGCTAAGACCTCCTTCGAGCCCAGAAATTAAATTCCGCCGGCACATCTCCTTTCGAGAAACTTTCTTGGAAACGCAAAAGGGAACTTCGCCTCCGTGTTTTTATCTGTTGCCTGGCAAATCTGCTTGACACGTAGCCGAGGTATTTGTTTGCGGATGCGGGTCACAGCCACGGGCAGGCGCCTCCCGCACCCAACTTTCGGGGTGCCTTCAAATCCCCCACCGCCACGGGTGCCGCCGTATCAACGCGAAGGTTTTTGCAACAAGAGATGCCTACGTCGTTCTCTCGCTCCATTTAACTTAGTTTAAGGCCAGTATCAAGAACAGAGCGGGAGGACGTGTCTTAAGAGGTGGCCAATGAACGGAGGCATGTCCTTCTCACCTTTAAATTCGTGGCAAACTTGTAGGCTCGGATGAAGCACTCCAAGTACCTGACTCGACCCCAAATGTACCCCATTACTCAGGGGTCCCTGTAAGGGTTTTCAAGGCGTAATTTTCGGAAATTTTCGGGACTGGATTTCCTGTTTTATTTGGAAGGCGCTAATTTTGGTGGAGTTTTTTTAGGAGAGAACACGAGCTAAATGTGAACGGAGAATGAAACGTTTCCGATGTGCTTAACAAATCGTATATATTTATTTATTTATTGTTCAAAACCGTCGCAGTTAGTCGCTAGGACTAGTGGCATCGTTAACTACATAACAAATATTACAAAAGAGATTTTTAAAATAATGCTACGTATACATACAATAAACCCAACTAAATACAAATAAGCATGTATGAATAAATAGAAATAAAAAATAAATCATTGAAAAAGTATCATGTAAGATTTTTCGGGGTTTCTGACATAACTTCACGGCTACCGTGATGGGGTACACGGGGCCTACGAAGTCCCCACCGTACATTTTTAATTTTACTTTTACCATTACTAAAACATTTCATATTTTTGGGAGATTATTCAAAAAGGATAACAGACTATTTTGGATGCACTACCTTCGTGGGTTTCACAGTTCTCACTATATGGTTTCGAGTTTTATATTATTGATATAAAGAACCTAATACAAAATTAGTGATCGATGATGAGACTGAAAGACTGTCGCAAATACTTCATTATGCTGAATATATGTGGATCCTTATTGGAGGATAAGAAAGGATTATTGAGAAATTCTAGTTTTATACTCTGGAACTAATTTCCTCCTATAATTACAAATTTCCAGTCTGCGCTAACTTACATAAGAATTGATCTTTTTAGAAGAACAACAATTTTTCCAAATGCAAAGTAGTATCATTCTAAAATTTTCCTTTGAATTACTTAACAATGCGTTAATGCAAATTAGGTTTTCAATTACCAAGAAGCAGTGCACACGCATTCTAAAATTTACATTAATAGCTGTTAATCATTTTAAAAAGCCGCAATAAGAAATATGAGTATATTTGTGTTACGTTAAAAGGGCATTTAATACTTTAAGTAGAAATTTTCGTTTCTCTTAAATATTCATTTGATATATTATTTTGGCAATTTAAGACCAAGTAGATTGAGGTATTTCAATGCACATTTATGATTTTGCTGTTGCATATACCGAATGGAAGAAACATGATTGAAAATTAAACGAATACTGAATAAATTCAATCGAAGAAGCCTTAACTTGGTGAAGCTCCGTAATCGGGATCAAATTAAATAAAATGCAATATTCCACTGAAAATGTTTGCTTAGTGGAATTTATCATTTTTATTTAATATGATCCCGAATACTGGATATGACAAATCCTGATTTAACACAGGCAACTAAATTCTAACGGGAAAATATACCTTGCATGCTTAACTGCATTAGTCGCTCAGAAAACACGAGAGAAAAAATGTAAAATTGCCTTTTAAAAAATCGTACTTTCTGCCAATGGAACGCGATAAAAACCAACTGGTGTAGTACACTTTATGACAAATGCATTCCAGTCACTCGTCGAAAAGGTATTTGCGGTCCACATACGTAGATATAGAATCTAACACTTTAAGCAAATCCTACCAATCGACATTCTTCTGTTCTTCTGGAGTAAACAAGTGGCGATATTGGTTTCCTGCACGCAAAAATAAGTGAAGCATAGAAAACAAGTCACCTAGGAACTAAAACATATCTTTTTCTGGCCAATCTACTCTCTCTTAGCCTCTTTCCAGCATGTCCTTTCTGTTCTCTCCTCACCGCCTTCAGAATGTGACCTTTATCCTCTCACAGCGTCCGTCTGGGGATTTGCCGGGGACTCAAGAAGAGTTTGCGGCGTGAATATTAGTAAGGGTTTCAAGGGAGAGCCCACTTTTAAAGGGTGAGGTTTCCAAGTGGTCTAAAAGGTCACGGGGAATTTATGGGCGAGATGTCCGTGGGAGGGTCGTGATTATGTACATCATTAACCGCCTTATTGTATCCTGCCTCCACAGCCGCCCGGGGCGAAAAAACCCACCCCGGATAAAGCAATTGATTGACGCGCCGACGTTGTTGTTCCAGCAGCTTTTGTTGCACGAGCATCGATTGGGGAACAAAGGGATTCTACTCCGATGTCGTTACGTCAACCGAATCGCGCAGCGCATTTTTACGCCGGAGCAAATGTGGCGATTTACGATTTAGCGAACGGAAACAGGAGATAACTGCCGAAAGAAACCGGAACGCGCTTGTTTTACGTTGTTGCTTTTATGATCCGATAAATTCGAAGTGATTAACCACATAATTAGTGTACGGACGGGCCGATGGGAAAAAACGGTTGTCGGGCTTAGCGGTTGTCATAACACGCTGTTTATATTGCGGGGGTGAGGTTTTTGGCCTTACGTGCCTCCTGTAATTCCTCTTGTTTATGCGTTCGATAGGGAAAGTTTAACGCGTTTCAGAGAAAGCGTATTTTTTGGGGCCTTTGGATGTGTTATTTTTTCCTTTCCTCCTCGAGGCCTTTTTTTATTATTTCGGAGATGGAAACGAGGAAATAAGGATTAACGATGTGAGAATCGATGATATTTGTTGAGATTTGAGATAGTATGTGACAAAATGGAATGTTGTCGAAAATATATACCAGGAAGAAAAAATTCGTATTTTACCACAAGAAGTTTAATTACAACTAGTCTCTCCTGTGTACTTGCATCTTCAGGGCTCTTTCTCTTAAGTTAGTCTCGCTTCTTAACTCGAATTAAAGTATACCTTGAATAATCCAGAGTAACATTATCTTTGATTTTTAGTAGATCAACTTGAAATGGTTGACCGTTCAAGTGATGCCTGTCGCATGGTTCATCTAAAAATTTGATCCTCTTATGTTGCATGCTTTCAGTTACTCTACTGTATTTTATTCACAAAGGTTTTTTTCAATATGGAAAATATTCTTTGCTAAGTAACATATCCCATCTTGTTTCATCAGCGTGTAGAGTTGTATTCGTTATTTCGATAATAAGCTAAACGTGTTTATTGGACTCGGGATCCATCTTTTATACTAAAAGGATTAAAACATAAAATACAACCACCATTTAATTTTTAAATTTTATTTCGGATATCGTTATATCCAAAGGTACAATTCAATATTAAGTATAAAATATGCGAAAAGGAATATAAACAAAATCCTCGCGATAGGCAAAAGATTAGTGTGATCTTGTAATTGAAAGTCGTACGAGAAAAGGTGAAAATTAGCGACATAATTGAGATTATAACCCGTCTTCCATTTTCCGAGAAGGTACAACCTATAATAAAATTCAATTTCCGTCTTATTTTCTCCAAATAGATTTATAATCTGCTACCCAATAGATATAAAATTTAAAATTTTTAATATAAAAAATATCATGTATGACCTCTTGTTGTAACGTGTTAAATCCTTCGTGAAACTTGGAGTAATCAACCCAGCAAATTCCCAAAGGACTTTTTGTGTTAGCATTTGAATTCGCCGTGGAACAGAAACAAGAGTCAAAAGGAAGCGTCTCCTCTGATGACCCGTGGAAAAAATTCTTAATTTAATTTAGCGTGGAGGGCGGGAGATACTAATCAGACTCCGGCAGAGAGCAAAACTGCTTGAGAAAAATCCGGCGCCGAATTCTCTTTTTGCGGAAAAAGACCGTCTCTCTCTCCATCCATATATCTCGTCCGTAAATTCGTTTGAAGGAGTTTTTCTTCGCACACCCCGAGAGAAATTTTCAGAATGAATGTATCGATCAGGTTCCAGATGCCCTAGATAAGTAGGGTCGGGCGTTTTTACGCTGAAAATGTATTGCGATTCTCCGGCAGGGAGTGGGAGACACATTAGAAAAGGGAGCAGTTCATCTTTCGTGCATCTAGGGCTTTGGAGGGACCGCTTCGGATGCCAGAAAGTCCGCCGGCTTGGCCACACACGACTTGGAATCAGGGTCGGCTGGGAACTTTGGTAGGGTTGGCTGTTGATTGAGTTTGTTCCAAAGGATAGAATAAGTGCTTAGGTGGGCAATCAATTTGCGTAAAAATTATTTCAACTTTTAGTACTCTCATTCTTTCGGTGAGATAAAATACACTTCCTAACTTTTCATTTTCCTTTGTTCGGTAGTAAAATTTTCAGCTGAAGGCTTGTTAGAATTTTATCCTCTCTTATACAAGAGAAGTGAGAGAAATGAGGTTTACCAGGCAAGATAAGGAGACAGGTGGTGTACATGTATTTATTGCAGAAATAAGTTGTAAAAACATCATATGAAGGGATCAATTTATCTATTACTTCGAATTTTAAATATACATTCCAATGTAGGTGTTATAAATTGACGGTTATTAAAAAATAATCAAATCCAATTAAATCTTAATTTACTTATTACTAGCAACTATTATTGAAGTTAATTTACTCCAAACGAATAACTTTAAGTATGTCAATGTAATTCGTTTTTCGTAAATCTATCGTCTCAGATATAGCAAAATTTTACATATATGTAAAATTTTGTTTCGTAAATGTCAGCTTTATTGTTCATATTTTCATCTTATGAGTATTTGGTGAAATAAAATGTTGAGAATACCTGATTGAACTTGGTTGGATCATTTTATGTTTTGAATTTGATTTGACAATGCGTCAATGCTTCTCTTTTCATTGTAAAGCACTATTATAGGCTAACTACAGAAACCTTGCCTATTGTGGTTTCGCTGACTTCCTCATCATAAATTACGCTGAACACTAGAATAATTCTTTCTTCGAATAAACAAACTCATTCAGCCATTTATGAATGCTCATATGCTCGACCATTTATGTATGAAAAAATCGCCTAGTTAGATGCACATAAAAATGCATTAACCGCCTTCGCGGTTAAGTGATAATTTCTTTGACCATGAATCACATTTAGGGAACATCTTGATTAAAAGACATTATAGGCGGAAACAGAAGGCCAGGAATGCGAAAGAAGAACTTGGCAAAAGTTCAGAAAAAGAAATTAATTTTAACTTGCGAGAATATTAATTAGAAAGTTCCAGTAATTTAATCATACATATCTCCTGATCTCTAGGAAGAAATGTTTTTTATTCGCAAACTTTACAGACTTTTTATGGGAGTTTTCATTTTACTCTGCTCCTTCTCAATGAATTAGTAAATGTCACATCGATCCTTCTCGCAATTAAACTTTAATAACTCACCGCCATTTTTGGATGTCTTGCTTATTTGCGAAGTGCTTTTTGATGAATGATTATTCAAGCGCATGAATTTGCACATTTTTTTATTTCTCGAAAAGGGACTATTATAGCCATAATATTTTTTTATTTTTCAAGCCAATTAAAGACGAAATATTTTCGAAGGCCCTGATATGCTAGATCTAATGGAGACTGGTGCTAAAGTGTTTTTGATAAATCAGTAATCTTAACTGTAAGGAAGTTTTCCGAACTTAAATATGTAATTAATCAAATAATAAATAATTCCAAATCAATGTCATTTTTCTAAAGTATTAGATTCAAATTAAAATTTATCTTTCTATGTATTTTACGCGAAACTGTGAAATTAGTTTTCAGGAAAACATTATTTAATGAATTTATTCATATTGAAATATTTGATCTAAATCCACCTTAAATTACTGGAACTTTCTTACATTGTTGTAACGAATTCTCTGAATTAAATTATTATCCTAGATCTCATGCGAATGAATTTCGAGGAATAGATGCAGTTACATTCATGAATTAATAAAATAACCTCACGTGATTTTATTTCCTCTTCACTCTGTCGATGCATCATGTTAAAATCTCAATGTAAGTTTGCAAAATTACATAAGGGTTGTTTTACAAAGTTTCTTTGCAGAAAATTATAGTGCGTCGAATGCTGTTATACATTATAATACGAACCCAGATTTAGTGGACTGATCCTAATTTATTTCTCTCAAAATGCTTCATGTTTTAAGAAAAGTTTCCATCAATGCTCTGTTACGTTGGCGGGAAAATATAACCCTTTTGCTAACAATTATTGGTTATATGGCTTACTGAAGCCATAACCATCCACTTCTTTACACAAGTAGTTAATGGCTTTCATAGTTTCCATTCATTAGCTGTCCCAGATATTTTTTTAATCTATTGGCACCTTTTTTTAACCATCTCATGCTCAGTCAATCAATCAATTTCCAAATTATTCTTTTAAAGGTGAAAGAGAACTTGATGATAGGGCTATAAGATTTCTCATTATGCAAAATTTTAACGCCTACAGTTGAAAACAAGAAGATATCCAGAATCAGCTGATACATATTTTTATGCAAACCTGAGTCATCCATGGGAAGAAAAGGAAGATTGAAATTGTTATTACTGCCTGTACAAAATGGCTTACGTTAAATATCGTTTTAGATTAACTTCCATACCGTTTATGATATTATACTTGGGAACAAATAGATTATCACATAATATTCAATCAATCATAAAAAGAAATACTTGAGGAATTATTGCGGAATGTAATTAGTCTTTTATAAAATGTTTTAGTAAGGTTATAAGTAAAATTAAAAATTTGACGAATAAGGCTGCCGCTAAAGAAATGCAAGATAAGAAGGGTGATGTGCGGTGGAGACTTAGTGGGCCCCATTGCCGCTACGGTAGCCATGAACCCCTATCAGGAACCCTAAAAAAAACTTGCATGATAAGCACAAGACAAGTAATGCGTATGCTTTTTCAAGGTTATTATTTTTTTTAATAATACATATAAGTACTGCATATTATATTGTTGTATTAATTTTTATTTATACTTGCTTATGTTGTAATTGGTTGGGTTTATTTCCTCTATGCATACTTATATTATTTTATTTTATATATTTTTAAAATTATTTTTTATGCAAGTTGAAGTCGCCATCAATAAATAAATAATACGAGCAAATTTTACAGGATTTCATAATATAGTATAGTTTGTAAGCACACTTAGAGACTACCTGGTTACGTCAAAATACCCTCGGAAAATGTCGGTTTCTATATTGTTATTACCATTCCGAACATAATTAGTTTTTCGTATTGTTATAATAATTCCGAGAATTAGTTCGTTCGTTAAAAGTATTCTCATGATTCACCTGATTTGGAAGCTGCTAAATCAAACCACGCTATGTTATTTTGATATTTTGATCTTTTAGACGGTTGAAATCTCTTTTTCGTTAATACACGGATAGTCATTTCGGCAAGTTTCATCCATTCTCACAAATCATTACCCAAAATTTCCCCCAGTACGTTCTTTGTGGTCATTTACTTCATAATTACCTTTATATCAGAGATTTATTTCCTGGTCCACCTTCAGCATCCCATCAGGGACACCTTATTTAAGCACGCATCCAGTGGGGGCATTAGTGCTTGTTACGCGATCCTTTCAGCGGAGGCCCGACCTCCCTCTTTTTCTCCCCCATTCATCTCTCTCCTTTCAACCTACACGTCCTCAACTCTGGGGCACCTGGTGTTCGAGGGCGCCGGCCGTCATACAACACCCTTTCGTGTACTGCACCTCCCATAGGGGGCCCACATAACTCCACCTCCCCTTCCTATCCTAGATGCGCCTGGATTTCGAATGCTCCTAATTTGGAGTTGGCAAATGAGAATAAACCCTTCGGTGACCCCAAGAAGGATTGCCGACGATGTTTTATCCCTCGGAGATACCGTTTCATCTGCTTCGACCGGCCAAAAGAGGGTGTTTTTGGAATTTTTCCCTCTGATTCACGAATTCTCCCTCAGGTATGAGATATCGGTGTTGTTTTCAGTTTATTTTGTCTCTTCCACAGTGGAAATTGTTATGAATTTACTAGTATAGATTCAATTACTAATTTACCTGATTCTTTTGATTGATTTACTGGTTAATGGTAGTTATGCGGGACTTTTACCGTTACATTTTTTCAGCTAGAAATTTCGAGGGTCGCCCTCCTAATCCGGACCCTTAGCTCGCCTTGGCAACTCGGGAGCGCCCGACCTTCACATTAGGGGGGACCATAAATAAAACAGACCGTGTGGAATGCGATTTAAAAAGTTATACACAATTCAAATGAGCAACAATTTTTTATCTTCGTCGTCTCACTCGTCCTAAAAGATATACAAGCGTCTTTTGATCGACGTTCTACGATTAAAATTAAGATTTTTCGTGATTATGCTAGAAATGACCCGTTTACACACGGCAAAGTTGCCCTGGGGATGGGTTGGGTTGGGTTGGGGGGAGGGATTTCTAGCAAAAATCTAGAAATCCTTCCCCCCAACCCAAACTAAACCCCGTTGAGATATTTAAAACACCCGCCTATCTGACTGAGCTTCGTTGCCTTGTGTCAACGGGTCATTTCTAGTAAAATCACGAAAAATCTTAATTTTCATCGTAGAACATCGATCAAAAGACGCTTGTATATCTCTCGACGAAGATAATAAATTGTTGCTCATTTGAATTGTTTATAACTTTTTAAATCGTATTCCACGCGGTCAGTTTTCTTATAGTCCCCCTGATGGGAAGGTCAGGCGCTCCCGAGCTGCCAAGGCGAGCTAATGGTTCGGATTAGGAGGGCGACTCTAGAAATTTCTACCCGAAAGAAAGTAACTGTAAAAGCCCTGCATAACTAGCATTAACCGATTTACTTTCTTAAACCTTTATCGGATACTGATTGAATAATTCGATGAATGTTAAATTTTAAAACTTAGGAGTTATACCGCGAAAAGAAAAGTGTTATTTTGACGCAAAATTACAGTAGAATATTTGGAAAACCAAATCACTTCTATTCAAGCAAATCGTGAGATTCAACGAATCAAATCGATCTATATTTCTTGGAACTTCTCCATAGCATATTTAATTAAAATAAAGGTTTTACAGTGATCAAACATTGATAAAGATTTTAACCGTTGAAAAAATGTTTCAACAACTGCATAAATTATAATACTCCAATTTATTCTCTACCACATACCATTCATTCCAATATGAGATCTACAATACCTATTGCGATTTATAATTAGAAGATAAATAGAGATATTTTTCCTTTATTTTGAATATAAATAATTTGAAGTCCTTAAGCCTATTTAATTAATCGAGAGAGATTATTTCGTTAGCCTTTAATAACTATTGAAGAAACGCAGACAAGGCATCCGAACTCAACTCGTAATGCAATCCATTGTGGTAGATCACATATTGTGAGAGCACGAATCAAATATCTGGAATTAAGTAATTATTTTTCACGTTGATTTTCTGTATGAATTAATTGCTGAAATTTTTCATGCAATTCTCCAATTTGCTTCACTGGGTTCTTTTTAACTCAGAAAATTCGAAAACCAATGCTTGAATTTCCACTACGATGTAATTCCCAGATCCAGATAATTTGATCACGTCTCTCTTCTTTTTGTATAATTACGTCGTGTACTCATACTCAACCTAATTTTGCTCGTTTCTTTGTCAGCGGAGTCTCACTAATACAAGTTTCCGCAGTAATGGAGCCCTTCATTGAATATATTTGTTACGGCGACTTTGTAAAAGGGTTCCATTGTACCGACTTTGATGTGCGGCATCGAACTTTGGCGAAGACACGAAATTAAGTGAATGGAGTTGGTTAACAAGAGAGGCATGCGTGGGAAAACCGAAAGACACAGATTCGGGGAAACATGAAAGAATGCGGAAACTCAGAGAAGCCGCGTTGGAAGGAGTGTTAGGGTATATGGGAGGAACGGCCAAGAGTGTGAATGCAGTATATGTGAAGGCAGGATGAGAAGTTGAAAAGAGAACTCGGAGATAAAATCAGGTGAATTTGGTGGATGAAATGAATGTGGGAGGGTTGGTGCGGGAGTGGACGAACGAAACTGTATATGGATTAGAAAGAAAACTAGAGGTAAAATATATGCGGAAGAGTTAGTTTATGAAAGCTTGAGGACAAAGGACGTGGTTGGTAACGGTATGATGTAAGATACGAGATCGCCGTAGCCTTGCAAGTAAATAATAAGCTGTAAGAGCTATTAATACATGGATTTATTTAAGGTAAAATATGAGCGAAAGAGTTGGTCTATGGAAGCTTGAGGCTGAAGGCAGTGATAATTACTGGTTTAATTTAACATACGTAGTCGTCGTAACATTGCAAGTAACGAGATAGCTCTAAGAGTTATTAATACAAAGATTGAATGAGATTATCATCCATCTATAACCACCATTTCACCCTCCAATTACAGTAATTTTGAATGTTTAACTTTCATCACATCATCATCATCATTCACATCATTTATTTTTTAGGGAAATTATTTAGCATTTTTAAACGTTTATTTAGCCTTGATTTCTACTCAATGGATCAAGTATTCCCAATATATATTTAAATGTTCTGAACTTTTTTCACAGAGATAAGGATAACTAAAGCCTTGAAGGTTTTATATGGTTTACATTTTCTTTATTTGAATTTTATAAAATTACTCTTTTTATTTAAAAAGTCGGGCAAATCAGTACTTCACTGAATAAATATTATGAAAAATTTTAAAGAAGAGGTAAGGAATTTAATTATAAATGGCCTATTAGGTCTCTCATTTCATCTCTGACGTCCAACGGGAATTTCAAAGGGATTTCTCTTCTAAACCTCATTCCAAAGCATTGTATTTGAGATAGTTTTACTTAAAAGTTATATTTTGTTGGTTATTATGCCTCTTTCTTTTATATGACAGGTTTGAAGATTCTCGTATGACGAATAACAAGTATTTTGAGTATGTCTGTATGTAAAGACAAGTAACTTCAAGTAACTTAAGAGAATCTAACAACCTTTTTGAATATTATTCTTCTCTGACATATCTGTGGATATACTGCGATATCGTGAAAACATGTTCACCATTGATTGGAACATTATTTATTGCTTCATCATGTACTTCTTCGATGAGTCATTGAATAAAATCCCCTCTGTCCGTAAACGTTTTAACAAGGCAGTAAAATCTCAAAACTAGTTCCATTTTAACGGTCGTTGACACTTGTATTTTGACTTTATGACAGGCGAGATGCATCGTTTGGGGATGGATTTTATAGTATTAATTCTCCGATTAATCAGAGTTCATAAATTCCGGGAACGATTTTCTTCGTGTTCGACAGAAAACAGACTCGTCTTCTTCCGCAGAACGGTTGAAAGATGTATCGCTCGGGGCGTTGGAACTCGTCTAATTTATTCAATAAAGCAATGGATATAAGATCGGAACGGACAGTTCTCCCCTTAATCGTCATCACGCGTAATAAATGGCAGCCGAAGTCAAACGTCGACAACTGTGTCGCGCGATGTATTTCAGCGTATCTTGACAGAGCCGGGGATGAGGGGAAGAGAGGCCGTGGTACTGGAAAGGGAAGCTGGATGGGGGGCTGACTGATTAAGCGTTTGCCGTGAAAGATGGTTCTGAGAACGTGAGAGTTTTGTTTAAGTTGCGACGTATCCACGAATTGGTTTCCAAGGAGATTTGGCTCGTTTCGTTACAACCGTCACCCGGGTGACGGTGGGACCAATTCCCGGGCAAACATAAGGCGGCGATGACACTTTGGCTGATTAAATGATCCCCTTCCGAACGTACTGTTTCTCCTCGATTTGTTCTCTGCAGAGATTTACAGTTACATTCTCAGAATGTTTAGGAAATAAAATAGCTTGGCACTCCCCACAAACCTTTCCGATGAAGAATTGCCTGAAGATGTACATATATACATATAGACGAAACTTGTTTGCGAAACATTTTCCTGTGAAAATTAATAATTTCCTTATAATTATGGCTTTACATATTACTAAGTTCTTCCATTCCTTTTGTAAGTAACTAACACAGAAATTCAAGCTTAAAAATGTTAGAATTAATATCAGAACGTTGTTTCCGCTAACTTTTTGATGCCTTTAAATCCGTATGAATTAGGTTTAGAAAAGAATCTTCTTTGATTATTTCCTAAACCTAGTCACAAATTTCAGATAAAAGTACAATTATTTCCATTATGGATTACCACAACACCTCGCCTGATTTTTAAATTAGGTTTAATCCCAGATTTAGAGATTGAGATCCTACGTAGAGCTTGTTTGGTATGGTGGCAGTTTAGACTTTTTACTGTAATTGAAAGCTTTTTCATGAGACTCCTATTCAAGTATGACAGAAACACATTGATAACCTAAGAATAAGATAACGCTGTCTTCTTTACATGTCAGATTTAGAGGAAGATTGCTGCAGTTATAATTACAATAGAATCCCTCGGGTGAAATTCGCTCCAGCTGAGATCTGATTACCGTCAGAAGCTTTGCGAGATATTCATCGATTCGAAGCGTTTTGATGATGTTATAGGAATTCTAGTTCCAGTGAAGAACGAACGCGATCTCCGAGAAGTATTAAAAAAATTTCACAATGAAGTAATCGCTGAAACAAATAGTTTCTTCCGGTCATGCTGTCCATAGAAACGCATTAGAGAAGCAAACACAGTAGATGGAGGAAATCAATTCCATTATTTTTGGTGTTTTTGAACAGTAGATGGAGTAAGGACTTCTTTTTTCATTCACCCTCTGCCAAACACCATAGGCGTCTGGTGGGACTATATAAATCTAAATTCCCCACCTACAGTCCATCTCGGAGCCAAGTTTCGTTAAAACTTGGTCGAAAGTTGAATTGAGTTTGATTTGTAATGGTAATTTATTCCCCAAGAAGATATTTGGGGATATTTGAGAAAATGGTCTTGATATTTAGGCTTCGTCCAAAGAGTGGGTTCGACAAAAATTCTGTTCACCAAGTTTACATTGTTACTTAGAAAATAGTAGTGGTAATCCCTTGCTCCGCATGTATGCCAAACCCTCACCGTCTGTTGATTCTTACGCCACTTCCTCTGAAACTTTACTTCGCAGGATTACAGTGAGTAGGCGAGCGTACCGAGCGGAAATACCGCCCACACAAGATCCTTGAGATCATGATTTATTTATTGACAGTGGAATGCTCATTGAAAGTTAAAGGAGACGTGAACAGAAAGCTAGGAAGGAGTTTGGCATAAACATTCACCGCATTCATTAACCTCCTTCCTTTTCGTAAAATATATGGCATACTTCTATATATTTAAGCTATATAACGTGAGAAATACTTCTTTCACATGCACAGAGATCGAAATGTATTAAATTATGGATGATTGAAAGTGATAATTTCGATTAAATTTCTTCAGTATGTATTTTACTCGAGATGGTACGATATGTAACTTTTAATACGTTGTAAGTTAGCATTTAAACAAGCTAAATCTGTAAACATAATTTTTAATACTAATGGACATACATTTCTAAACTTTCTTGGCAAAAGAAATATTCTTTAGCCTTTAAATATCATAATTATTATCATATCCAACAGTTTAACTACTTTTTAAAGTCATAAGTTGCCTACTCTATATTTAATTTATAGTGTTAAAATCTGTGATAGCTTTACTCCTATGATGGAATATTTAAAGAAACTTCCGAGGATTTGGTTAGTAAATGCCTTGGTTTAGGCTTGAACATTAGGATAATCGTAATTTAACAAAATGTTGACTTCATTCTTACTTAGGAGTAAAATACTGTTTCCTGGACGATTTGTCGTTATTATTATTACTTTCTCTCTATACGTAGTATAGGGAAAGTATTGTGTTCGCAAAAAAATCGACCTCCAGATTTCGACGGAAATAGATGTTTTGGAACCCATAGAGCTCGTTTTCGCAATTTTCCCGAACATGTCTGTCTGTGTGTCTGTGTTAAAAAAGTTTGTGGGCGCTATATCTTAAAAAGTAATTATTCGATCATTTTTAAAATTTATATTTAGTATTTTCCTAACAATGCCAAGAATTGATTAGTTTTTAGTGAATATCGCTTAACCGAAAGTTAGGGTTTATCCGGAACAAACTTTTATTTCTTAAATATCTCTGTAAGAACGCAATATCGGTATATACAATTATGAACAAAAGTTGTAGATAATGTACTTTACTACAACTTTTGTATGAAACATTTTTTCGTAACACTGATTGTTTAGGAGTTATTCTTCAAGAATGGTTAACTGGAAGTTATTGTTTATCCAGAAATGGAAGTTTTTCATACATATCTCTGTCAGAATGCAACGTAGGTATATACATTTACACACAAAAGTTATAGATACTGTACTTTACTACAACTTTTCCATGAAAATTTTTTCGTAACACTGATTTTTTAGGAGTTGTTCTTCAATAATGGTTAACCGGAAGTCATTGTTTATCCAGAAATGGAAGTTTTTCATACATATCTCTGTCAAAATGCAATGTAGGTATATACAATGATGTACGAAAGTTATAGATAATGTATTTTACTACAAATGTTGTATGAAACATTTTCCTGTAACACTCATTGTTTTGGAGTTATTTATATATTACCGGCATAGGCTTCTGTTTTCAATAATTACGGAGTAAGTCACGTGTTGGCCACATCAGATTTTTTTCTAATCTTTTAATCGAGGTTATACTATAAAAAGGGAGGTCTATTAAATTCTTATCCCCTTCCATAATATTTCAATCTACTTCCTTTGATACTTAGATTAACTTTTCTATTTGTTTTTTTTCTGTTGATTTGTATTAATGGTTAGAACAATGGTATTTCAAGAATCAAGCTTTAAAGTCATAACTTTAAAGGAACTCCATTGTTTTCATGTATTTTTTATAAATATGGCTATTAATGTATCCGATAATAAATAAATGTATAAACATTACCGTGGTATTTTAACTATATTATCATGGTACATTATTTATAGTTCTTACGCTATGTGAACCTTTTTATTAAAAAAATTCATATTTATTTTCATTGAAAAATTTCTAATTTAACTTTTAACCTTAAACTTCTTAACACTTCTGAATCCATAAGAATTTTCATTGAAAGTTTGTCTTTTCTTTATAAAATTAAATGTCGTATTTTGTTAAATATTTTGAATAAAAACAGCTTACATCGTGCACTATGGTTTACCGTGAATGAGGAATGCTGGAATGAATACAAAAAGCAAACATTTCGGATGACAGATCGGCCCCCTAGAACGCCGCTCGCCCGTGGCCGTGTAAATGAAGTGAGAGCACCAAATGCACAGCGGTGTGAGTACTCACGTGATCCACGATCCGCTTTGATTATGTCGCGTGCAGAATAAAACGCGAATGTATCACTGGGGTTGCGAGCGCACCCAGGTGAAACTGCGGTCGGGTGCGGCTAAGGTTTTCGGGTGCGTGTGTACGAGGAAAACAGACTCAGCCTCGCTAGACACGGATTTTCTCATCCCAGTTGCCAGGCGACCAGCCCACCATTGTTCATCTTTTTTCAACCCCCAAACGCCGCTGCCTCTATAGTGTATGAACGCGCGGGCACTCGCGAAATTCGCCCGTCGTCAGGCATTTGTTTTTCACGTTAATTATATTCGCAGTCCATTTGCGGGGGGGCTGTTTTTATTTCATCGCGCTCTCCGATTCGCAGATTCGGAGAGGCTTCCCTCCGACAAACACGGCCATATTTACCGAGACTTCTTTTTGATTGATTAATCTCCGATCGCGTTGTATCCGGTGCATTCACATCAGGAACAAATTATTTTTAGGATCTCCGAAACATGAGTTTTTCCGGTCGGCGTGTCTTATTCATTTTGTTGGAAGACTGAATGGCTGGGTTTGTTGATGTCGCGGGATACTCCCGCAAGCATTGCGGGTTCGAAAGGGAGTTTGCATCCCTTTGTTTCTAGGGGTGTTTGTCCTTCGTGGATTTCGGCCGCGATTATATTGGGAATTATTTTCTCTATCGAAGCGCTCTTGTTTGTCGGATTGTCTTTAAGCGGTGACGAGGGGAAGATTTTTTAAATTGATTAATGGAAGTAAATTTGAAACGTGAAGTATATGATTAGCGGATGGGTAAATGAGAAAGTGTCAATAATTTTTGAAAGAGGAGTGTAAACAACTTGCACTCCATTTTGATTTCATTCCTTTTCATAATTATGAGCTACAAAAACGTTGATGCCGAAACTGCGCATTTTTTCTCAATAATTGTTTTCTCTCAGACCAATCAGATTGGTTTACATCTTCAAAATCTCAGTTAATTACATTAATTGTGATTGTAGAAAGGAGATTGGAAGTTAGTAGATTGGAAGCTAGGCTGCGATTGCTTAATAAATTCAGGGAAACTACATTTTCGGAAGATACAATCGGTATCATGCAACCCCCTGCTACCTCGGTCGATCCGATAATGACCGTAAGTTAAGAGAAATAGATGCTAGGACGAATCGTTTTAAAAATTCATTCTTTCCGCGAACGATACGCGATAATAACCGAATAAGGAAGTAGTTTAGATTCAACTGGTGTTTACACCCCCTGCCACACACCGAAAGGCGGCTTGTAGGGTATTAATGTAGATGTAGATAAACGCATTCATAATTTCACTGCTATGGCATATGGCATAGTTATAGCATATGGCAGGTTAGTATTAGTTTTAAAATTAAATTTTGGATGTAATTTTAAAACTCAAACACCTTAATTTATATTGAAACATAGAATTTTGATAGGCAAATAGTATTGTGGGATGTTTAACCCCTTGTCTTATAAAATAATCTTATACATAGTTCATAATACTGAACTTATAGAGCAACTCACCGCATATGATTTAAAACTTTTAAGTTACGCTAGGTAACAAGTAAGTTGTAAAATATAATGACCAATACAATTTGTATTCCTCAGTTCCTAGGTATTTTCGTTTTGCTCAATGATTGGGCAATCTCGTCAGTAGTCAGATATATTTTTCTTACTGATTAATTAATAAATAAAATGTTTTGGCTTATTTAATATAATGGATTGATCCATACATTGGAATGATGCACCACATTCGATACATCAATTGGTAATTTAATTTATGGTAGATTTAAGATATATATATTCAAATGGTGAAACAGTTTAATGAACGTTCTCTCAAATCTCTCAGGAAAATTTAATCTACGTGTAGATGGATTTTCGATACTGCTGTTTTTATTTTCTGTTGCTTTTGTTGATTGCTGTTGCTACCGTAAATATGTTGCAAAAGAATTAGTTAAGTGTGAGAAAATATCGGACACTTTCTAGTAGTTATATCTTCATTTTAATTCACAATTGAGGAACGCGCTGTTTTTTTCCAATACGTACACTTATGAAATCAATCCTAATATCCACTTCGATAGATTATAATAGTTTCCGCTCCAAAAGAAAATATTTTGCGTTAGAATAGATGCGCTCACACCGGATGGCAAGTAAATCATATATTGGGGGAAAATGATAAAGTAAGCTTTCATACAGGCCTAGGGCGATCACTGCCACGCAGCTTATCTGGAAGGAGGTGTGGGAGCAAAAGTTATTCGGTCATGATGGATTTATCATTGGCCAATAAGAGACTACCCATGCACCCATGATCTAATTTATGATCTCAATTTATGTCAGGGGCGTACTAAGCGAAGGGGTCCCGACCCCATTGGGGTCCGCGGAAGAAGTTCAAGGGGGATGCTGAGAGTGAGATGGAAGACAATACTTCTTTATAATAGCTTCGTGCTGTCACTCCTAAAAAGTGGACCGAGCTCTAGAGGTATTTCCTGGGGGTGAAAAGCTAAGTGATCTATGTAGCATTGCGGATATCTGGGGGAAATTAAATGCTCCAGAAATGAGTTTCTACTAGCTGAAGTGTCTTAGGGGAAGCATTGAAATATAGTTAATATTTTATCCATAAAAACTATGTATACAATGCGCTCCCGTTGACGTAGAAGTGACAGTAAAATTCGAAATTACCCTCCAGATTTTCCTTAGGCTATGTTTCTTACATTAATGATGTAATTTCAAAACTTTTATAACTTTATTTACATTCTGTGGAACATTATATAGAGAAAAAAATATAGTATTGTGGAAAATAAAACTTCTTTTCTGCAACGATAGACTTTTAGGTCCTAAGAATAAACTTGTAGAAGATATAATATACACATGAATTTTATGTACCCATAAACCACTTTAAATGTACCCAAGATTTTAATTTTTCAAATAAAATTTCCTTTTGATGCTTGTATTCAGTTTTTCTATGAAGTCGATCGGTCCACGGAATAACTTGAACAAACTGAAACGATTTTTGGTTTTAATATAACTGAATGATATAAGCATGCCTCTTTAATGGCGAATTTAAGCTTTTAAGATGTTCTTACAACTAGGCATTTGTTTTAGAACGCAATCATGTGTGCCCTATCCGGTATTTGAACCCGGGAACTCGAGTTTGTTAGGCTCGCATGCTACTTATCCCTACGCCTAAACGATATAAAATATAAGTATCTTAAGAGTATTTAAAACGAGTTATCACAGCCAATACATATTGATACTCTTCTCCAGCCGAAACACTATGTTATAAGACGTTATTTTCAAATTCTTGCGGAAACTTTATGGATTAGACTTTGATTTTAATATTTAATTACATCACAACATTGCTGATGTTTAATCTTGCGAGGACGGGGAGTAATCAGTTTATTTGGATATTTTGAGGAAATTGAGCTGAAATGGCAGAGGCTACTAATCCTTCTCACATCTTTAGCCAACCGCTTCGCAATTCCCAACGAGCGCCCATGTTCGCACCGGATTTCAAACTACGGCGGACGCGTTGGTCGGTTGCCCACATCTTCCGCCACCTGAGCTGATTTTTGGGGGTAGGAAAGTTTGGAAACTGCCGCTCGCTGCAACGCGATAAAACGGCGCTGCACCTGATCGCGCGAACTTTTACCGCCCGCCGCAAGGGGGCGTGTCTCCCGCCGGAGGATTCGAGGCGCGGCATAAAGGAATTCTTCCGTCTTTTCAAACGGCATTTTAACAAGTGCGGAGGTGTGTAGTACACGGCGCCGTCCCTTATTTCCAAGCCTTCGAACGCTACCGAGCGTCAGTTTGCGTGTTGTTCCGTGTTGGGCGAAGGGGGAGGGACACGGAACACGCGTCTAGATGACCTCAGCCGGGGACGGGAGGTGAGTGATGGTAGGCCGCATCCCCTGCCCCATTTGACTCTCTTTCCCCCATCCGACCCTCCCTCCACAACTCGACGTTCCAAACCGAACAGTACTTTTCCTCGTGAGCGCGCCCGCAACTCCATCTGCCGGACCGCTGAATCAATATTATCAACCAATGAAAGAGACACGACCGAACTGCGCGCTACACGCTATCCAATACGGGTGTAAATACTTCATTTGTTGCCCGCGATGCTTTTTTTTTGCACGGTTGATTTCCAGTTTCTTTCGTTTATGAATACCGGCGTTCGCCTCCGTCCAAACGAGGGAATTGCTTACACATTGGCAATTTACGGGGTATTCTGGGATTTATCTCATGAGAAAAGGATGTCAGTAATAATCTCAGCTCCTTTCCTAATTGCAAGGGTCGTACAAAATATGAAACGGGAAAATATACCGAATAAAAGTAAACGTGAATGTCAATTTTTAAAATACCGTGATCTCTATGGCAACCGATCTTTAACTGAGATCAATTATTTTCGTTCCCCAACAGGCTGATATGAGTAGTAAATTTCGAGTAATAGGAAATAGAATTCTCTATAGTAACCTGGTGCTGAGACCAATTATATTTCATCCCCAAAGAGTTTTTATAAATTGTACGTATTTTGATCTCAGTAAATTTACTGCGACGCAGAACTACGTATGGGGTAAACATAACTAAAATACTCCATATTGATAACTGGCTTATATGCAATAATTCTTAATTAAATTTTCGTATTTATTGTTTATTTATTTTTAGTCATAAGTGGATGGAATAAACTATGATTTGATAAAATCTTCCCCATTTTCTGATTAATATTTTCTCAACACCTTCCTTTATGTGCCTAAGATTAATTCAAATATTACCAGTAGCCGGATGACAAATTTTGAAGATTATCTTTCTAGCAAACTTAGATTGGTTATCAATGGTACATTTCCGTTCGTTCGCCTTGGATAGGGACGTAAATGACTTTTGCTTATATTACCAACAAAGTAAATCATGAATTGGTAACATTGATGTTAAGAAAAGTCTGTAGTCTCGATATCATTAATTTTATTTGAAAATATAATTCCAATATTTCCGTACATAAATTTCATTCTTTCGCTAGTTTCCAAAAAAATTCGTTTAATATAAAAAAGTTAATATATATTTTATCGCTGGAATGTATGGTTTACGGGGAGATGCTGTGACCCCTTCTCCTGAAAGGCTGATACACTAATAAGTTACATCGAGTGTGAAAAGCAGTTTTAGGGTTTCATTCCATATTTTTCCGGAAGGTCTCCTAAAATATTTGGTCCTATAAATTTCAACGTGCCATATTTACGAGGATTGTTGCCTGCCATCGTAGTATGGAGCGCTGCAGCACGAAGGTAGTGTGTGAGATAACAACGCTGACGTTTTTGCAATAAAATGTAGTCTTCATCGGAGATTATCGTTTGATTAGACACTTATTATTCTCCTCCTGCATTCATTTCTGAGGAAATATATCATCATACTAACACATTACGTGTATACCATTGCATTTCGCCATTTTCAGTTTCAGATCCTAAGGAAATACCATCCCTAAAACATTGCAGATATTTCTTTAATGGATTAAAATCTTCTTCGGATATTAATCGACGAATCCTGATTGCATACCACATTCATTCTGGAGGAACGTATTTACTCATAAGGTTGGTTTTATCCCAACCTCTGTCAAAATTAGCTACCAAGACTTACTTGGGGGCAATGAGGCTTATTAGACAAGATGAGGATTGAGGTGATTTGCCTTTGCCGGAATGCGATAAGCAGAATATGTCCGTATTAGTGAAGTACAATGGCTGTACAAATAACACTTTACTTATCTTTACATAAGGAGTGAAAATAATTGGGTCCATAATTCAGCGTTACTCATATCTTAGTAGCTGGTATGTTACCACAGCCATGAACAAGGTTGTGACAGAAGTAAACGAAAGATATATTTTCTTTATTAAATACTAGCTGTACCCGTTCACACGTTGTTGTGTTTGAACAAAAAGGCAGTTTAAATATATTCTTCACAAATGGGATCAATTTATGTATCGTACTTCTATTTTTCACGTAGAAAATCCATTCACAATTTGAATGGCAGGCAGCTATTCGCGTTGCAAGGCTATTATAATGAAATCACATATACTATCTACATTACTTTCACTCGGTATATAGGAAAATATATTATCACAGTACCTTTTCAGTTCGGAGTAAGATATGCTAAATTATGTGCTACTCTACACTTCGCATCTCGCAAATCTCAAAGTGAACACATATTCAACTGAAGAATACCTAAAAATGAAATTCAGTCTCGTCAAAGACATAAAATAAATTGAAATGTTGAAAATAGCTGACATTTGTTATCAAAGTCGGTAACGTCATCAACTCGCCAAGTTGTGCAGTGCATACAATTTCTTGAATTTATCAAAATATCATTATCATTAAATATCAAAAACCGTTTACTCCACGATAATATACGTAAATATTTACGTTGCTATAAACAAACTTCATTTGAATACTGGAGTAAATTCTCAATGTGTTCTTATGAGAAAATTCAACAATCGCATTCGTCGTAACTGAGAAATAGTTTGTTTATAGCCTCAAGATTCATCAAAATTAGCATCTAATTATTCAAAGTCTCATAATTTCTGATCGTAAACTATATTTCATGACCAAAATAAGAAACATTATTCAATTACCCTTCTTTTGGTGCTACTTTTAAATCCATACGTTGGTTATTTCTAATATAATTTTGCAAAAAACAGGAAGCATGCAAGTGATAAAATCAAAGTTTACATTACATGTATTTCTTATGGGAACAGTTTTTCCCATCTGGAGTCGAACTAAGTACTCCGATTTAAAAAAAATTCAAAAACCTTACCGGGGATATACCTAATAATTTCCCAAATTTTCACGACGATTGGATGTATGGTTTTTGAATCTATCGATTACAGACAGACACACATTCATTTTTATATATATAGACTAAATCACAAAGGGAAAATATTACATTCGTATAGAAATGGTCACAGCATCCTCAAAGGTATTTTTCACAAATATAACTCTATGGGTTAGCCATTTGCGGTTCCCTGTACTAGCACGCCCATCCCTATCCACTGGTTGTCGACTAAAGCACAAAGCATCCTCGCCGTCGTCGGCCCCTCCGTTCTTCAGCTTCGACCCGGAAGTTCTACCTGCTGTTAATGGAATGAATGGAACACAGCGGGCGATCTAAACAGCCGACTGCTTTACTTGTAAATCGAAGCGCTGCACCGCTAATTCATTCCGGTTTAGGAATTTAAATTAATTCCAAGGATTTAATCCGCCGGATATCCCGCCGAGCGGCCGCTAATTTCGGAGATTTTATCCGAAAATTTAAAGGGTGTGGCTGTGGGAGTGGCATCAAACCCCGCACCCTGTTTACGGCTGCCGCTGATCCCTGCATTTGCAACTTTGTCTTTTTTTCCGCCGTCACTTGAATCTTTAAAGCGGCGTAATCACTCAGGGGGAATTTCTTCTGGAAATAAAAACAGACGGATGAAATAGAAGCGAAAATAGAAGTAGCAGATGGAAACAGACGGATAGACTTGGCTGTGGGTGTAATGGGGACGACATTTTCATCTTGGCCTTGATCCATATATTGGATTTAAAGTAGGTTGAAATAATTCAGGACAATGCAAATTTTGTCTATAGATATCAGTCGGTAATATCTGAAAATTACAACCGAAAAGGATTGTGATCTCAGTTAAATTTACATTTAAAATAATACCAATATAACAAGGGTTTCGATAATGCTAAAATAGTATTTTTAATAATGATTTTCAGGAATAAGTCTTAAGGACTTACTCATTAAGGAAGATTTTATCCTTTTGGGTATACAGCCGCTACATGGCGTGTGACAGGGGTTTTGGAAATACTAAAATATAATTTTTATTAAAAAGTATTGAAATGTATTCTTTCGAGAATGGTATTTCAACGTAATACAGTGAGGCTCCTTATGGAAGATTTCATATTTTAGGATATTAAAAAGACTTTTCAGAAAATTTGAAATATAATGAAAATGAAGATTAGGTTAATATAGTAATAGCCACAAATCCCAATCGTCTGTGTAATAATCAGCATTAAGGTAGATACTTGGAACTCTAAAGCGTGAGCTACGGAAAGTTTGGAGGAGGGGATGAGGCTAAGTGAGGAGTGAAGTAGTTTGACCTTTCTTTTTCATCGCTGTGCTGAATTGCCAAAGTGGACAATTATAAATATAGAAATGGTAATAAATTAATTTAGTATATGTTCCAAGAAAAATTATTCCAAGAAAAATTATTAATTAATATTAAATTATATTTATTCGAACGACATGTTTCAGCACCAACATAGACTCCAAGGCAGAAAGAAAACAAAGGAAAATACCTCACTCCTCATCTTGAATAGTAAGCCTCATTGCCCTCTAATAGTTCTTGGAGCTAACGTTAGATGGGGTGTACTTCCAACCAGCTTTCGCGCTGAATGATTTGGAAACGAACCAAAATATATTCCATTTAACAATAAGTTGTGGCAGAAAGAACACAATTTCTATGAAATATACAAACAGCCCACTGCTGTATAGCATTTGTAAATTTTTTAATGATATCATAATACGTTCTAAAATATGGGTACTATTTGCAAGCCACACGATAGCGATAGCCACAAGACCCAAATATTACTAATGTCCCACATCCAGGTGGTTTAACGGCAAGTGCAAAAAAAGGAGTGTGAAAGTTGAACGAGGATACGTCCGCATCCATCTCATTTTTACTTGGGAAGAAGCGGCACCAAAACATGTTCATCTTCCTCCGCCGATGCGAAATCGTGAAAAAAGAATGTTTCAATTCTCTCGCGACCGTTCACTTGGCGCTCTCGGAAGATGCGCGACGCGACAGTCATTTTTCAAGCCGAGGTGCTCCGATATGACGCCATTGGTCAAGTATTTTTCATCTCGAATTCCGGGAAAATTGGGTCTACGCGAGAAAAATAGTGCGCGTCTAGTTGTCGAGGGATATTCGTCAAAGACGGAAGTGGAGTTATGGCGCGTATTTTTCCTTCATTATTCAAATGCTGAAGAAAAATAAGAGTATGAGATAAACCCATACCCTGTCAAAAATGAATAAAGTAGCGATGTGCGAATGGTACCGGACTAGATTTTACCATGGAAACCAATGGTGTCAAACGAGGACATTTACAACCTCGAATACAATGTCATCGGGAAAAATGCATGGATGCATTTTACAACCATTTGCATCATTAGAAGTGTTAAAAATATTTAGGTACAACTTTTAATTAACGTTAGATCATTTGGATAGTATGTAAAAATGTTAGATGTCTTTCATAAGTAATCTTAAAAATATTTTTTATTTATTATAAATCCACTTTAGCTTAGATTTGAAGCAATAAACTATAACATACTTTCCGCAGATATTTGAAGAATTGATTAATTAGAAATAAATTAGCAAAACAAGTTAATCTAAAATATTTTGCACGATTAAAAAACATTTGCACCATAGTATATATGCTAGGACAGTGATTGTAATATCTTTCACGAATATATTAGTGACAATCAGAAAATTTTATTGGTGGAAGGTAAGGAATCCATTAGGTTAATTATAGAAATCATCGTTCAAGGATATCATTTTCGTAATTAAAGGTGTTTAAATATTTATGGACTGCCTAAAATAAACTCTTTCTCATACAGACATTGTGTATTTATGATCATGTCTACCATTTGTGTAAATATACGCTTATATTTTTTCTTTTGCGAGGATTTTCGTAAACTATTTTCAGTTAGAATTTGTCATCCTTATGCCGACGAAAGATTCACATCATGAAATAGTAAAAGTTATATTTTTTATGTTGTTTCAAAACTATATTTTATTCAGCATATCCTCGCTGTATTAGAATTCCACTAAGTGAAGTCCTCCATCTTAAAAAAAAAAATTAATTTACTTTTCCTACCGCCATTTCATATCAAATCCAAATCCTTAAACTGTTTCAATTTTCCACTGATACTGGATAAGGTTAGAAAGTCTATAAAGTAGAGATCGTTGGGCAGCCTAAATGTCAGAATATAGAATAGCGGAATTCAAAGTATATTTCATATGATCAAATTAAGACTAAAATACTTCCAGAGGAAGATCTTGGCTCACGTAGTTATTATAAAGCATTTGACGCAGATCATCAATGAGAAAGTTTAATATATTAACGATATTTAAAAACATTATGGTATAATACATCAGATCTAAACGTAAGGGGGAATTCCTATATTCCAAGAGCGCATTTCCAGGGCAAATCCCAGAAAATCAGGACATCCTCCTCCGGACCAATAGGCGCAGTTCCACTTATAGCAACAACACCGTGTTGTTAGATGTGAGCTAGGGCACCAAGTTTGAGTAACTCCTCGTTACTGCGAAGTTTCCCCATCAGTGGAACACACATCAGATGTTTGGGCTCGTCACCCCACAGATTACATTCGCGGGAGAGCAAATGTCTACGCAACAATGGGCCGAGATAAATTCGTCCTCAAACAAACGCGTTTTAGAGAGAGCGCCTTTTCTTATCATCTCAGAGATACGATGAGCATTGAATCCCTCGGCGTACATTTGAACTGTGACGTTAGGATTATCATTTGAAGGCATGAGGATGATAGATGGAGGTGGAGGAAGGATTGGTAGTTCTCCTCCTAGAAATCCAGTATGCTAACGTAGTTATGAAAGTTGAAATATTTCATCCATTTATGTTCTTAATATTCACGTAGTACTCAAGTATACATCATTAAGATTATTTACGTCTTTGGAATAAAAGTCGTGAAAGAAATTTCCGCTCTTGACGACGAACTTTAACCTATATGACTTTATGAAAACTTTTTAACACGAGTTCAAGGGTAATTGCTAACATCAGGTTATGACGATTACGCTGAAATTGGTCGCGTGTGAATAATTGTTAGAGAAGTTACGCTTTTTCATTTTCACTTCTTGGTCGTGTTGAGAATCCACCTAACAACACCTCTCTGAACCTCTCTAACTACCCATCTGCGAACTGAAAACTTTTAAGCTATTGGCTTTCATTTCTCTTAACTGTTTACACTAATAATCTCCTATACTCAATTTTAGTTTTGCCTATTTATTTCCTCTTATAATTCAACTAGGTTTGAAATGACATACTGAAAAGCAGAAAGCAGCGCCTATTGATAAAGAGGAGCAATCAATTGTAGGGAATTGAGTAAAAGAGATCGTACACTCCTGGCCAAAATTAACGCAGCACCTCCCTAGCGATCCTTACGGCCGGTGCTGCGTTAATTTTGGCCAGGACTGTACATAAGAAAAAGTTTTATATGCTGTAAAAATCTTACGCAAGGATTGGAAAGTATTAACATCTAATTCACATTAATCTCCGTCTTGGATAACTTTCTTTGTATTTTATTAATGTGCTTATTAATGAAAGTAGTAGTACTTTATAAATTTGTTCAGCAGCTAGAGCTCATTTCGCACACATGGTCCCATACAGGGGTTGAACACTGGACTATGAACAATCATCACTGGATGCACTAACAACGTGACCATTTGGTGCTCCATGATGCATTAATCCCACAAGGGAACACTGTGATCCATACATGTATTAGATACTACATAAAATCTGGCTCATAGCTGAGGGAGTCATTTTGCTGCGATATAGCTCTGGCTCCGATTCACGCCTTTTTTATCTTATTTAAAATCTTTTACTTTAGTCTTCTTCTATGTCTTTCCCTTGCACTCCGTCCTCAATTACTTTTCATATCAGCCTCTCTCCTCTCAATGTTTGTCCAACCCATTTCTTCTTACAGCGCAAAACACTTATATTAAAACGGTTTCCTTCTTAACCATATCGAACACCTCCGCATGTGTTTTCCTATCAACCTCGCGTAAATTTTCCATTTTATTGCCACCTACAAATCTAGGACGTCTTATAGTTTTTGAATGCGGGTTGTCTATCATGTGCCACATTTCATAGATTTAAATCAATCCGATTACAGAACCACGACTCAATCAGGTCTTCATGTAGGTTTTCCTTGGTTGTCTAATAGATAATACGTCAGCATCTTCTTGCGATCTCCGGTGCGCAAAATGAATCTGCAGCCATTAATTCCACGCACGAATGGAGAGGAAACGCCCGTCAAGCACGGTTCCCTTCCGCCTCGGCGACAATTTCGGAAAATACAGCATCTTCTCACGTCCACATTATCCCGGATGCATCGCAGCTAAAGCCTCCGCCGAGGAAAGACATCCTTCTCTTCTTATTTGTGCTCCCGAGGGATCAGAACGGTGCACCAGTCCTCCAAGGACGTTTGCGCGAGCAATAAATTCTCCCCCTATGTTTCGAGGGTTGTCCCCCGGAGAATCCATACGTCAAACACCATTTTTTCCCTTCGCTTCCCTCGCAATTGGAAATACGTTTTCCCCCGCTAAACTCGCTTAAGCCAGGAGAAAATCAACCGATATTTCCGCGCAGCATCTCGATACGGATCTACCTCACGCAGCGGCGTTAAATATTGCAGGCAGATGACGACACGATGCATTGCGAAGGGCCTCCCCAGCGACTCGCCCGACGCGTTCTTCAATTGTTTATTTGGCGACAGTTTTCAGAGGGGCCTCCAGGGAGCGGAGCTAATTGCCTCCTCCCAGCGGAATTCCCAAGCCGCGATTTTTGGTCGGATAAGCCTCTACACGCAGGTGCTTATTAATACAAGAGATGTTGATTAACAACTACATTCGCCATGGTCTTACTTTTCACGTATTTTTGCTTAGAAATGGGTTGGAATGGGTCTAAAAGTGAGGCACGCTGAACCGAACAATTCTAATCTTCTCTCAGTTCCACAATAATTACAGTAGAACTTAATCATTAGTAAAATTTTTCAACGAATTAAGTGAGACTTGTTGTTGAAAACTTTTATTGCTTAACCACAGAATTATTTACATTTACACACATTTTTCAGGCTGTGTAAATGTAAATCATCCTATGGTTAAGTATTAAATGTTTTCAACAATGAGTCTCGTACTACCACAAAGTGATAGCCAGAACTCATCATTTGTATCGAATTAAATGTTCTATATTTCAACTGTCAGCGGCCTTCCATTATTATACAAGTTTATTGATAAATAATTTGTCTAATTCCTCGAATATGCGTTTGAATTCAATTCAAGATTAAATGATTATGTCCAGTGTATACATAACATCCATACCCAGATTGCTCTGCAATCAAATAATATAATATATACTGTAAATTCGATAATAGTTACAAAAGAGAAGAACCCTTAGCCCGTGTTTTCAACCCATATAGTGCTTCCTCGCTTACTCTACTTCGTCAGTTTTATATTTATGATTTAAAATCATTCCGGGGTAAATAATTAATTACATGATTCTTAGATGGCTCCACCATCAATTTATAAAAAACTATCAGAGTTAATCGTTTCATAGGCACTTTTTCATCCAAGTGTTATTGTTTTTGGAATTCTAATATGAGAATTTCTGTTGAGTTAATCTCCTGAGATTTTCTTCGGATACAGTGGAGCCGATATGTTTTATCATGGTGGATTTGAAAAATTTTCCTGCAAGATTCTTCTAAATGTAATTCAACATAAAGTTTTTGCAATATTCTGAGTCACAGATTGCATGATTAAAAAAAGAACAGAAGGGAAACCTTTAAACAATGAACAATTAAGGATGCGTACAACTTACATGCAAAGATAGATTTTCTAAAAACCTGTTAATAAATATACAACACTATAAATGAAATATAATTTTAAATGTTTCAGGTAGTGATACTATTTACGATATGACTTATTATTAGGCTAAATATACTGCAAGTCGCTGTTTTTATTTACATAATCATTTTCATTCTATTCACAAGTAATAAAAAAATTAAGTAACGAAACTTTGGATAAATAATAATGATTTTTATTCTTTCCCTTTTAATATTGTATCTATAATTAAAAAATATCATAGGAATAGCAGTACTACTATGATGGCAACGGTTTCATGGATACCGAATTTTCAATGCCATACCAAAAATTAAATAAATAAACCATAAGATTGATAAAAATTAAATATTAACCATGTGTACAATAAAAAAGAGTTTACATAAAAATATTATGAATAATTCATAGTATCTAATTTCTAACAGTTTTTAGCTTTCATAACGATTTCTTAAGTAAAAATTCAACATAATCATGTTCTTTCTTTAATCAGCTTAGTATTTTTTTTTATATAGCAGCGGTGATATTGTCTTATAAATTGGAGTATCATTTTAATCCTAAATACAAAAGATACCTACATATTTCATTTAATTCTTCTTTAAATTGATTATTTATGTAAGGTATGACGATGGGTTAGATGGAAGAGGAGACTTTACTCTCAATCTCGCCCGAATAAAGTCGTTTTATTATTATTATGTTTATCTACGTAATCTTCAAAAATATCTCTTCATCGAATGCAACCGAACAGTTTAAGTTCTTCTTTCGACGTAAATGGAATTTGAAATTGAGACAAATCCGTAACTTAAATTATTCAAACGCCGTGACTTCCGGTGTTTGACACATCGATATTCCGGCGTTTCAATCCGTCATGCGACGGTTTGCGTACGTCACCACCAACTCTTCGCTCCAATTCGGAGATAATAATTCGAAATTGAAGCATCTATTCCACTCCTCGTCTCGCAGTACAAATTGGGACGTAGCCTCGGACTTGTTAAGCCCTAGCCGAGAGAGCTGTCATCGGCGGCTTGATTCAAGGAGCGCGACCAGGTGCGTCGACTCCACTTTTTCCGATCGCAGTGTTTTATCTCTCGATGCGGAGAGAGAAATGTTTGATTTGTTGCTGCAATGCCAGCTGCGCGATTGATTGGGCCGAAAAACATCGATATACGCGGCGTTCGACTCTGAATGTCGACCGATACCTGCCCTATCTGAAGGGGCGATTCGAAGGGGATTACTACCCCTTTCTCCCATTACCCAATGAATGGAGTTTATGAACCGACCGCTTAAATTTATAGCGACTATCTGTTTCTGTGGCAGGGGTCAGGTTTGCTGCTCGAAACCCGGATATCTCCGAGGTGCTGATTTTTTCGTGTGATTATCCAGGAAAAGGTTACTAGCCGTGTAAGGGGCCGTACACAAATTACGTAACGCAATTTGGAGGGGGTCCGGCCAGGCGTTACGGGCCTGGTACGTGGAGGGAGGGAGGGTCCAACCAGGCGTTACGGTCCTGGTACGTGGGGGGAGGGGGGTCGCAAATTGGAGAATTTTTCGTTACGTAATTTGTGTACGACCCCTAACGCAATTTTGGGGGAGGGGAGTCCAGCTACGCGTTACGGTCCTGGTACGTTGGAGGAGGGGGGTCAAGGTTTGCGTTTCGTCGCGGTTTTACAACTGCAGAAAACAGAAAAATGTCTGTATCTTTAAAGTTTGAATTTAAAACCCGCGCGTAATTTACCAGGGAAAGTTGGCAGCTATGATCTAAGCAAGGATGAGGGTCGAACAAGAGGCAGAATGCGAGTGGATTGTGCTAGGCTGCAAGGTCCCCTGTCTGTGTATTGTGCGATCAAATTATAAATATGTTATGACATCGAATCTAGGTGAAATGTATAAAAGGCCTTTAAAACTGATACTGTGTATTAAAATATGTATTATTATTGGGAACTAAAATCTTTCTATCCTGAATATAAGCCCAAAACCTTTCGCAAAGCACTCGCTACGTAACGGAGTGTAGGGGGAGGGGGAGGGGTTCTGCCTGGCGTTACGGTCCTGTTACATGGGGGGAAGGGGATCGAAAATTGAATAAATTTGCGTTACGTAATTCGTGTACGACCCCTATTAACGTTCCGATCGATGCAATACACACTACGTGGATTTAAAAAATGATTTGGGGGACACTATTTAGTGATGGCATGTCTTAATATTTGGTAGTTACGTTAAGAAATTTAATTTGTTTAGCTCTGTAGTAACCTTATGGCCCCTCTTTAATTATTATGCATAGTATATTTTAAAATATTTATGATTATTTAGCGTACGGATGATTCCAAAATAAGCAATTTTAGTGAATATATTCAGTAAATTATGCATAGGTGAAGGACAAGAAATTTCTAAACGAGTATCGCTATGTGAAGTGATGTACTGTGCTGCAACGTAACATTACTGCATGCATACATAGAGTTGTTAATGTAAAAGTAAATAACATTGATTGAAACATTTATATTATTACGAATTGTCTCGTATTAGCAAAGATATAATAGCAAAACTTTAATTTTAAAAACATGGAATTGTGATGGTTTGCTCCAATAAAACAGAAGAGATTATAAATATATTGCACAAAACAAAGAAGAGTGAAGTATGCCAAGAACAATTATTGTAATTGATCTGTACTCCTTTCACAATATGCCTGTAAATATCTGTAATATTTTATGCGTGCACTAACCTGAATAATTTGCATGAACATGAACACCGTAAGTCAAACCAACTATTTTCTATCAGTTTTTCATGAATGATTTCTGTAGAATGAAATGGATAAGCTGTACTTTTAACAATAAAGTAACGAAAACTCGCGGAAGGTTCCAGAAAATGATCGTTACGATTCATCTCCGATCGTTTGTTTTCGTTAAAACCTGTGGAAAATTTACAACGTTGTTGTTTCATTTGAAATGATAAAACACAACTTAACATTGGCTCTCTATATTTAGTTATTTTTAAAATTAATTTATTTATCTTTAAGATTCCACTTGTGGTTGGTAAATTTTCATTTTTTCATCATAATTCTTTTGGCTTCTGCTAATTATATCTCATGAATTGAACTTATAACTCTTTTTTCAAATTTTGAAATTGAAAAAGCACTTCCATTGGATAATCTTCTCACTGAGCGTGGTTTGGATTCTTCTTAATCTTTCCGATGTATTCAGCACACGCATTTTAAATGTAATCTGAAAAGCTGCAGCTGGCGATTGCAGGAAAATCCCAAATACTCGTGTTCCAAGTTCAGCAAACAAAATGATTCAATAACATCACTAGAATTACGCACGTTCGCCTCACAATTCATGTTGATTGATGGGTCCAGTAATTAGCACGTGACTTGAATAGATTCTTCTCGGTACAAGCCATCATTAGCCGTGAAACAAGGGCGTATTACCCCCGCGAAATTTTATTTGATATTTCATAATGGTGAATTATTCGTAACACTATCACTGATTAACTTCTTATCTTTTTACAGGTGAGTTCCACTTTGAAGACTACTACTCGGTAGTATAATAGAAGCTAGTTTTACGTGAAAACAACTTTCGGTGAGTAATTGTTTAAGCTTTTCAGAGGGATTTGAGGTATTCATAGCAGCTGATAAATGAGATACTCAATAGTAATGGTAGATTGATGGAATAGAATTGCAGAGCAGTTGGATTGTGATATAATGAATGGATGGTATTGTATTGTGAATGATGGAGACCGTATTCAATAGGATTAGGCCATTTTGAGAGTGGCATCGGATCTCCGATATAGGTCAAACAATGTGCGTTTTTCGGTCAACAAATTTTTCATCCCTGGTTACTCTATTCTCATCACGTCATATTTTGTCCATCGTTATCGGAACAGCGTTGGAAATGGCTAGTCCAGAATAGAAAACATTGTAGTTGTCGGGGAAATAAAATGTGTTGTTCCGTGAAAAATGACGAGTGCAGATGTTTCTAAAATATGGAAGCCGGATTTGCTACTGCAAAATGGTAAACTGATTTCCTCGTTACCATGGGGACGACGCGAAACAATGCTGCCGAAAACAGACATTTCCGAAACAAAAGAGATTCACGCATATTCTCTTGCATATTCCAAAACTATGGCAGGAATACTTATTGACATTTTTGAAACGCCTCTACTTTATCGCTAACTCGATTCCGGATTCGAGATATCGTATTTGGCAGTCAAATGTCAGTTTTGGTCTGTGAAATAGACTGATTCGTTTGTGTTATCATTAGAAGTGATAATCTACAAGCTACAGCTATTGTCCTGATGTATTCAGGTGAAGTATAGCGAGAATATTTCTTCAGGTCAATCCAACAGAAAATCGGATGTATAAAATGAAAAATGCTCTCAACGAACAAAGAAGCTTAAATCAAGATTCGATTACTTCTAATGTTTACAAAATGAAACCAGAACGTCATTTCTTGATATTTCTAAATACAGGATATAATTACAGGATAAATGTAGAAATTAAAATGAGGGAATGAAGCCTGATTTGTATAGATACATGGTTAATGATTTAGCACTAATGAGTCAGAAATCTGCTATGTAATTTTATGTTGGCGTATTATGTACCTTGTATGGTATTTTCTCCCTTCCCCAAACGATTCCTTTCTTCCAATGATGCATTTACTTGAAAACCAGCACTCCTCAGATTTTCAACCCCACTTAATCCACCATTTACCAAAGGGTCTTAAATTAGATATTCTTGAACAGGTAGAAATTCTTCACTATAAAAGAAGCAATTTTGTTCTCACTATTGTCCACCAATTCTTTGCCACCTCCCCCCTGCTGTCACTTGTCAACCTGCTTCCTCCTATCCCTCAATCCTCCACTACCCCTTCATCCTTACCCCTCCCCTCTGTTTTGTATAAATACTTGAACAATTTCTGTGTCTGTACCTGATGATGACTAAACCATAGTCGAAACCGGTCCTCTATAATAAATTTTCTGTGGAACTGAGACCAAGTTATTTCTTCTCCTTCCTTGATGTTCCACAAAGTTACAGCTAACTCTGTTGATTAAATCGAATAATTTTCTACTCTGCGATCAGTTTTGTTAGAAAATGTAATTACAGGTGTTTTAATGCCCATCTATTCGTGTCGAGAATCTGAGAATATATTTGTCTCTATTCTGATTTCCAGTACTATTTACTAAGAAAAAATAAAAGGTAACAACTCAAAGAATTGCTTGATCATGTTTACTAGTTTAAATAGCTCGAAAATAATTTTAATTTCCTTTTCAACACCGGAGTTTTAAACAGAGCCTTAAAGAAGTTAGGATAACCCAGCAAAAAATATTCCCTAAAAGTAATATTTATTTAAAATAATTGCTTATAGTTAAAAATTAAGTTCTGTATAAATAGTTACTTAGCTCTTGCAATGAATCCCATTTTACTCTTCAAACATGTTCACTGTAACACAAATTGGACTATTTCCTTGTCAAATAGCTTTTGCACAGAAATTTCCGGGAAAATCTTATTGCAGTGAATGAATAGACGTTTATCATTCCAGAAAATACAAATCAGTTATTTAATAAATGCAAGGCCCAAATCAGGAAACCGCCACAACCCCTTGGCACACGGACAATTTCCAAGGGGTTGAAAAGGGTTTGCAAGGACGCCAAAGGCAGAAAATCTCCATTCTCACAATCACGATCACAGTGATTCGAAGCGTATAAATTCATATTTTATGGGATAAAAACTTACCGAAATTATTTTCACGTTAGTAAACATTACTACTACTCCAAAAGTGCCGTATCATTATCATACTAATCTCAGAGAAAAGTTGAGGAGATTACGGCTTGAAAAAATCGAAGTACGGTAAAACAGTAAAGTAAACGGATTTTTTTCGGAGATGGATGCATATCTAAGTTTTACGAGAGAGAGAAATATCTTATTTTCTGCCTATTCTTAATAGCATCTCTTCTGGAGGTAAATCAAGGCTGAACCATCGATGATTCGATAAATGGAGGAATTCGATTTTGGGATGCAATTCCAAAGTAGCGCCTCATCCCCATAGGAGTGGGAACCTATCACCATGCATACACACCTTTTGCGGTTATTCTTGGGGCGTCATTCCACCCACCGCCTTTTCCCCATCACCCCTCAATTTGGCGCGAGCATCGGCATCGGATCCGATTCGAATCTGCGGAAAAGCGAAGAAGGGAAATGAACGCGGAACAGAAAGGAATGAATTCGGCGATTTTTTGGAAAAACTCTTCGAACAGAAGAAGATGCTCTCTTAGGTCGGAAATCGGTTGGGCGAAAAGTCGTTCAGGTTGCGAGCAAAAGAGATTAAGCAGCCTCTCTCATCTCCGCCTTCTTCCTTCCTTCCCTCTCCCCACAAGAATATTCCTGAAGAATCGCGTTAGAAGAGACATCATCTCCGTAATTCAGGTGTCGCCCGGGGGCGTGCCTTTGGGCACCTCCGGCCCCGGGGGCTGCGAAAAAGGGGGGACCGGTAGGCGTGGCGCAAACCCTGTACTTTTATTGGGCCCCCGGGCTCTGTTTTAAATTTCGCTTCATTTCCTCCAAACCCTCCACCGATTCGGCGACGTCTCTCCGCCTCTTTTCGCATTTCCTCAAATACTCCCAAGGCGCCCCCTTGCCCCCATCCCCTTGTCCAACCCCTGCGTCGGTCATCTCCGTATTGCGAATTTTGGATCAAACGGTTCGGTCTTTTAGTGGCATATAAAAGTAATTATAGATGCGAATACAAGATGGGGTTATCTACATTTTCCTACTCGTTCAGTTTGTGGAAATTGGGCTCGAATTTCTGCAAGTCTTCTCCGAACAGATTATGTTATGAATGAAGATGAGTAGAATGGTGTCTTTGAAGTTGAGTGGCTACTATTTGAAAGGAAATGTCGTTTTATTTTCAATAGAGGACTATAAAAGGTCGAAGTGAAATCTTTTAGTCGTCTATAAAAGGAATCAAGGATGCATATACTCGGTGGGGTTATCTAGATTTTCCGACTTTTTCAGTTTTTGGAGTTGAATTTCTCTAAATCATCGCCAAACAAAATCGATCGAATGATGTATTTGTAGTTAAGTGACTTAAATTCGAAAAGGGATTGCGATTCATATCATTATTATTACGTATATGTTAAAATTGTACAACTTTCCTGTGGCAACAGTACATACAACTCCATACATGACTCTGCATCATTACATCAGTCATTGCATTTCGTCTGAAAGTATTCAAATAATCATAACATTGTCGTCTGGTACACCCCGGTATGACTTACGCAACACTCCAAAATCCCAGAAATACTAAAGTTTTTAACATTCAAAAGAGCACTTAAAAAAGTCGGAGTAAAATTACTCAATCGCTTGCTTGAATTATCCCAATAGTATTCATTCACATCGCAGAAAGTATTGTTAGATATTACGTATAAATGTTGAAAATGAATAACGGCCGTGGTATCGTTATTTATCTCGATGGGAGTAGATTCATGGTGGACGATAATGAAGTTCCTTTACTCCAGCATAAAATCTAGAAGACTCAAATGGTATTTCAAGTGCAAACATTAAAAATCTGATGTTTCCAAGCTCTACTTATTGGAAGGGAGCTATACCAATTAAAATTTAGGTTTTTATTTAATTTAATTAAATTTCACTATTATAACTGAGGCATGCATTAATTAACACCAAATGGTCTGCTAAGCAAGTTATATTTTTGGAATGCACGATTGATGAAAGTTCATCTAAGCAGATACCTTTTTGTTAGTACTTGGTGTTATGGAAAGACATTTAATATTTTGCGCAAAAATCAAGCCTAATGAAAGGTATTCCCTTACTATCTCCAATATTAGTGGATGGGAGAAAATAAAACTTTACGTTTTAGCTGCAATTTTATCGCCGATTAAGATTTGTTGATACTGTAAAATACTTGCCATTTTTAATTTCCTTTATTGCATTTAGTTTAGATTAATTTTCATCAACTCTGCTCTGCAACTAAACGCTGTATTATGAAGCTAAGAATTCTAGTCTCCAATATTAATTTAGAAGATTAAGATAATAGAGTAATTTTTAGGGATACATTATGAATTTTCTGAGAAGAGATCTCGTTTCGCGGCATCGTTAAGTCTATCTTCAATACGCCATACCGTAGTTTCTAGCACCAATTATGCCTTTGATAGGAAATTTCGCGGAAATGCAGATCTTCCACTGAAGATCGAAACTTGCAAACGTTGCATCCGATTAGACAGAACTTTGATACGTCCTATGGAGCCGCTGAATTTTAAATGAATCATGGCAAGTTGCATCTGCATCTGATACAAGAATAAAGCATTAAAGGTTATCTTGGTATTCGATGTTTCATTCCATAGGATTGCCTAGTGTAAAGAATGAATCGTTCGTTCATCTATACAAACTGCTCTAAAGGAGAAATATCCTCAATGTTGGCATATTGAACATCCCTCTATCATGAAACGCAATCAATCTGCACGAGAAGTGCTTCCCAAAACAACTTCTAAGTTAAAACGCTCCATCCATATATGTTTGAGCGAGGCGTGTTGCAATAATTCACACAGTGGGCTCAAATCGAATATGTGAATACATAATGACAGGTGCAAACTAGGTGATCTGCCGTAAGTAATCTTATTAGGCGAATCAGGTCAAAGTTCGTCAATTTGGATAGAAGCCACCACCGGATTCGCCTCGTTGTTGACGACTTCATGTCTGTGCTCACATGAATATATTAAATCCTTTGGGATTTAAACGCTCGTGCTGACCGCTGTCTTGTCCCACCAACCGATCTCATATTCAATTTGCTGCGTTGTATTTTTTACATGTTCGTTTGGTTCTGGGGAGGTCAGCATCCGAATTAAGAGCGTTCAATTATGTATTATTCATAGTATAAAATAAAGCCCTTTGAGGGATATCAGTAATGAGTGTGAATTTGAAGGTACCTAAAACATAACGAGCATGTCGTTGACAGGATCATCGTCGTATTCGCATTATCTTTATCAATCAATACTTCCTTCCAACATAGTTATAACTGAACTTTTCAACTCTATTATTCCATTGATATCCTTGAATGGGTTTATCTCCGATTTTATTATATTTACAAAGCACCGGAGATATTATGATATATCTGGACAGGTAATATTTTTGCGTTTTGTTTTCAACCGATTATGCATTTCAATGGTGTCAAAAGTGCTCATCATTTTGCATTCATGCGCTGAACATATCTCTTTTTATGATTTACACAAAACTAATAATTGATCAATTCCGCTCTATGACATTGTAATAAAACCAGTCTAATTCTATATTCGATCATAAATTAAGCATAAACAAGAACGACAGTTATTAAAAAAGCCATTTAGTGTGCATACATTTATACTGCATACATAAAAGATATAAAAACCTGCACATTGATGACAACACAAGTGAACAAATGCTCTTCTAAAAAACACCAAAAATAAAAACAACACACTTGTACTAATTCCACAAAATTAGAGAAGTTACAAGTTTTACTCTTAGAATAAATAGCTTATTGATGGCACGAGAGAATATTCTCCATTTTAAGTTTTATGCTGTACCCAGAAAGGTCTTCCTTTTACTTATATTATAATAGGTTTGTTTCGTCCTCATCGAGAGACACCTGTCAGTAAACATATCCTTGACAATTTACTTGATACTTCTCCGTGATAATTACCGTTCAAGTTTCCTATCCAGTTATTAGTTTGCAGTCACTTTTTTACTCTCGTAAGAAGCAGAAATAAATGAATCGATGAATTAATTCGGAGCACCAGGACGCTCTACGACGACGCAAGGAGCAATATCTCCTTTCGACAATCGGAATCTAGCTTGCAGATCGTACTTCCTCCAGTACCTCCCACCCATTCATACCCTTTCCTTCAGGATGCGAGCGATTCCTCTATAAAATATAAATCTTTGGAAATTCAGGCCCCCTATTGGGAAATCGGGGACGGCGTCTGCCCGATAAGACACGGAATTATTTCCTCTTTCTTTTCCCCGTTTCCCATCTCTTGTATTTCCTCGCTGATGAAGTTTCTTCGTCTTCCACCTTTTTTCTTCTCCTGCCTCTTCCGTTCCGCGACACTCCCACCCTTAACCCTAATTTCCTCACCTAACGAACAGAACCTCCGACTCGGTTTTATTTTTTAAACTTTTTATTCTGTTTTCTCTCCGGAGAGAAAACTTCGCGCCTCTTCCCTTTTTCTAGTCCTAAGAATTGAATCTTACCTTCATTTCCTGGATGTTTGGGGCGAAGTTCCTCGTGACTCCTTCCTCACCGCAGCTGCATCTCCGCTCCTCTTAATCCCATTTTCTACTTGTTGCTATGGGAATGCTTACTTGGGAAGGGTTCGCGTTCTAGTCCACCGGAAATATCGGCGAACTTTTCCCTGTCCCTTGTTTTCTTCCGAGTAGTCTTTTCTATGTCGCGCGTCTTTTGTTTTTCGATGAAAGCGGGGGATCGGGGAAGATGGCGTACTCTTTCACTCGGTTCAAATTGGATGCGATGCTTCGAATGGCTGCCGCTCGTTGCCATTTCCTGATTGACGACTCCTCTATCTTGATCAATCTTCCACCTCACGAGGAATGTACTTCGTGCTGAACTCAACCTGATTAGCCTAATTCTATAGACTTTTTTTACTTTTGTTTCTTTGAGCCATGTTTAGCTTTGTTACTTTTCGAGTTCATTGTTTATAGTCTTTTCTGTTCATTAATTTCTCCAACACTGCCGCATTTTCAAGTCAATGGAAAATCATTCAATAAAGATAAGAATTCCACCTATCCTAAGCCTTAGAAAAGAACACTATTTAGGGCTCCCGGATAATCATGTGGACAGCGCGTTTGCCTTTGGTTGAAGCGGACCTGGGTCCAATTCTCGGTGTAAGCCAATGTGCGAAATGACCTAAGCATTTTTAACAATACTACTTCTAAGTACATTAGGTTTTGCGATGGTAAGAATGTGCAATGGACTCATTCACGCTCAAGTTTTTCACAGGAAGTTAACTTCATGCATCGTCAAATTAAATCTAACGAGAAAAGACAAAAGTAAAAGATCTTCCCATTCCACGATATTCCTGGGAAAAAAGAAAGGCGGTGTCCTTTCTAATTCTTTAACAGCCAAGTCCCAACTTTCCTTTCTTGACGTAAAAAAAGGGAAAAAGTACTACTTTTATCTTTTCTCATCATGATGATTTTCCACCAGACTTCGCCAACGACTATCAATTTAATTTAAAATTAAATCTATTCATAAATTAACTGTATTGTATTAATAGAATACATTCGATAAGTAATAAGTATGTACATCACCTGTCGACTTATAATTCGAAGATTCTCGTCGAATGTTTAAGGTCCACATGTGCACTTACACTTGTTACTTGTTAGTTCTAACTCCGGCTTTACCATAAATAATTCGGTGAGTTAAGGTCAAGAAAGAGTACTATTTGTTGCAATTGTTACTTGCAAATGAACTAAATAGGTTTTTTGCAGTTGTAGTTTGTCTATTTTTATATTAGTCACAGGTATGTATTATTTTATCACTGAATTGGCTCAGTGATAAGATGTAATAGTTTTTAGAATTAAACTGATGTTTCTACTTCAGGATGGTCATGCAAGATTACTGCCCGCTGTTATAAAAAAATTAGGTTCTGTTTCTCAAGAAAGTAGCCAAAGAATAAGACACGTTAGATTTTTACTCGCTCTGCCTCTAAGTGAATAACTTCGTAATGAACTAATCATTAAATACATAGGTTTATATCCTAATTGATGTTAAGGAAGTTCCGAGCCATTTTAATGTCGCTTACATTTTTAATCTTTTATGAAAGACTAAGAATAACTATATTGTGTGAAGTTTTTCGCTAATTATAATTCTAACTTATTTACGGCAATAATGCTAAACCTTTCTAATCAATTACAGATCATCACTTTCTAAAACAAATTTAAGTTATAGCATTTACATGTCGAGGCAAATGGATCACTCTAATAATTTTACGAAAACGATAATAATTAGTAATTATTACAACCATAAAGTTTTAAGATTACTTTCGGGTCAATGGGCTCTAATTATCCTGCTTTCAAAAATCATTCACAATCATTAAGTAAAACAAAAAGTACCCTTTAAAATGAAATAAAATGTTTTTTAAACAGTGCATTCCAGAAAAAAATAAATGCATTCAAGTTGATAGAAAAATCTCGAAAAATTCATCTTTGAAAAGTCCTTAATAAACATGATGGCCAGCCAAAAAGATGTGTAGAAAAACACCGCAAAGAGTTGCCAAAGTATTATATGACTCTACTTTACACTGATGTGAGTTTTTGCTTCGTATCAAGGGAAAAAGAGCCGCGCATCAAGAAAGCAGAAGATAAAAAATACGTAAAGCGGGAAACCTATTTTCCTTTCATAAAGCTGAATGAAGCCCTCAAAATTATTAAAATGTTTCCAGCAAAAATGTTCTTTATTCCGTAGCCTTTTGTCGGGGATGAATGCGGAAATATATGCAAAGACGGAATGGCCCTATTGACCTCGATGTAGCTTGATCGAATCTCGCGAGCTATTTATTGGCATTGAAAACTCCAGAAGCTCCGCGGAGTCCAAAATGTACACGAATCTGGGCGAAGTTGGCTTACTGCTGTTAGCGTAAAACATACGGGGACCCTTGCGGAACAGCCAAATGTTTATACGGCATCCGCGGGACAGCTTCAAACTAGAAAACAAAGGCCTCCCTCACAATGGAGAGGCATAAGCCGTAAATATTTCCCTTTGTTCCCCGCTTCGCGAGAAAAAATTGAAAATCCCCATAAAAGATGGCTCTCTTGTCAAAACTGCGAAATTAATGAAGCGGGACCGAAAAAAGGGAGCGATTGTGTGATGAATGAATCGAGAAGAATTTAGAAAATTGTGGATTCCGGAGGAGACTGCATCAGCCTGATGACAATCTATTCATCCCATAAAAAGAGAGAAAAGCGGTAATTACTGCTTTTTCATCAGGATTTACTCTCGGAAAAGTTCGCTCTTTCGAATCGTTATTTCTTTGTTTGTCTTCTTTCCCATTTGTTTATTCCCGCACGGGGATTGGCCGGTGCCGACTAATCAGCGCGCGGACGGCTCGCTTCCATTGTTGTCCCGACGCCATTTTATGCAGTGGCGTGCTATAAGGCCAATATACTCCTTCGCTTCCCTAGATGAGTAACGGAGGAGGAAATCTGGAAGGAGAACGGTTAACTGGGAGCATATTGCAACTTTCGGGACTAGGCGAGAATTATTAACTCGACTAAAACTTAATCTTACGAGATTATAGAGTTCCCGTCGGCAATTAAGCCGCCTAGATCGATGTGGACTTCATCGCGGCAATTGAATAACGTTTCAAGACGCGATTATCGCTCGTTATAAGTGAATGTCGGAGAAATGAGAGAGTTTAATGGCGGGACGTAATCCTTCACATACTTTAAGTTTATAGTATCCATCTATTTAAATGACAGGATCTAACCCGTTCTCTCAAGTTGTTGACGGTTTGGTGACGAAATGATTAGAATTTTTTTACCCTAGAATTTTACACTTTGTCAGATATGGGGTTTTGTTTATTATAGTAAAAATTGTTTTAAACTTTATATATATTTACTATTGTTCCTCCTTTTCTTTATTCAACGTAATGTGCTTACAATCATACTGTTTTAGTTTTAAATGTTTATACATGCTAAAAACGTATCAGAATTAAATTTATGTAATGATTTTGATACAAAGATAAACATCATTAAGCAGAATTGACAAATAAAAAAATAATTATGAATACAAATACAGACTAATTTGAAAATTATATATTTCAACCAAGGTTGCATTTTACTAATTATTTCGGACATACGGTAAAGCCTATGTAGCTAATCTCTGTAATAAATTGTTAAACTCGCAACCAACTAAAGCCAATTTCTGAGCTCAGAGCTCGTCAGGAAAGGATTTCTTTAAATTCTGGCTACTTTACGTTGACATTAATTAGCTTTTACTTCATTATTTTCTAGTATAATAATGATATCTTTAACCATAATAACCATTCGGTAGGAAATTGTATCTATATTACCAAGTTCAACAAGGTTACTTCAATGCCTTTTTTTTGTTATTTTGAAACCGTTACCATCAACTTTGACAGGAAAATGTTTTCTCTATCTTCCTTTTATTCCTTTCAAAATTTCAATGAAGTGACCCAACCTCTTAATCTCTTTGCCGTAAAATTACCAACGACTTGCAAAAAATTGCTTTAGGAGTGCTTTCAATTTATAAGTAAGCAAAATTTCAAAAATTTCCGCCCGGTATACATGCATTTTAATTCATCCTTATTATATATCGGCCGCATTATTATTTTTGTCAATTTAGCAATTGCCTTGAAATTAAAAGATATTAACAAGAACTTCGCAGCCCAAGAATAATCGTTACCTTAATTACCATCATTAATTAATTATCACCATCAGTTACTTAGCAATTAGATTTAATTGAACCATATCAATTCAAAGAACGTGAGCAAAGACAGATGAAAAATTTCTTTGTAAAATTTTCATCGGATCATCGGCAGTTTGGATCTAGCTAGCGTTATTCAATTACTGAAATATTTGGGAACAAAATTGTATACGGCGTTCGCTTTTAATTTACCTGTCAAACGTAAAATTGCGATTATTAATTGAGAAATAAAACATCTGAGATTAAAAGCTTCCTCTGTGTATTACATTCTCCAGATTTGCGTATAAATTTCAATTAAATAGAGGAAATCATAACCGAAGAAGTGTTTATCCAAGTCGCGACTGAGAAAATTCATAGCTTTCAAGATTAATTAAGGATATGTATTTTCGATTTTCACTGTCAGTTCGTCCTGTTAATTTTGTCTATGTATTTAATTTTTGAAGTACTGAAAACATTCGATATCAATTTTGATAAGGATTTCACATAAATCACTGTTCATAGATTTGAATCACTATGGAATGTAGGAAATTAATATTGTTTTATATTGATGTCAAATCATTACATTTTCTTTATTTTCACGAGTTTAATTGTCATTTTTTAACCATATAATGAGTTCTGCATCAAGTGTGTGCAAATATAATTATTTTTAATTGGCCTTTTTTAAAAATGCTTTGGACCTAAATTTCCGAGATTTTAACCTTGTCATTCACGGTAAATCAATAAAACTTTCAGCGGAACGTTTTGACATATAGTTAAAAATGCAGGTTTTTCATTCCAATCAACAAGTTATAGCAACATTATTTGTTCATCGTCCATTCGAAATCAGGTTAGAATCAGGATAATCTAAAATAGAAATATTGGCAATCGATGCATGTCAGAGCACTCTGCAAATATGATCTTCTATCTGATGCTCTAACGGGTTCGACCTTTAGAAACAAGCTTAAAAAAATTCTCCGCGGGAAACAGTGGACCTTTGTGGTGGCAGAGAATTCAAGGGGAGCGTTTCAAAGATCGATAGGAGCGCTCGCAAACTTAATTTTTTCCCTGAACGAGTTCTCAAATCGGTTTTCGCAAAGACGTATTTGACGAAAAAATAGCGGTGCAATCTCGCCTTGGGTCTCAATAGAAAAAAATAGGGTTTCAATCACGATTTTACCTGAAATTTAGGATGATAAAAATCAGTATTCCTGCAAATAAGTATTTAACTATGGGCTCCGAAAAATCGTATACGTGAATAAATGATCTGTTTTTGCTGTAAGTATGCCTATACCATTTAAAGAGGAAATTTGCTTCCAATTTTTCAACACAGATGTTTCATATGACCTCTAGTTCCTCGATGGTTTCTCAAGCAGTGATTGGTCAAAGGCATATATTTAATAATTTAGAGTTTAGGATTCCAGAGAAAGAATATTTCTTGCTAAATTAAAAAAAATGACTTTTTGCAAAAGGATATAGAATGTTATATATTGTTTTTATTTTCTTTTTTCTGTTTTTGTCTAGTGCTTTTTCATTTTGCTATTTATATCTCACTGTATTTTGTTTATACGAGTATTATAACCTCAAAATGTTTTACATAAAAAAATTGTTTTGTTATACATGTATGACGAAAACATGTAAATTTCTATTTAAAGTGATGGCAATTCCTATAAAATAATTATTTTCTGGGATGCCTAAATTTCACTTTTAGGTTTTGTTAAAAATAACTAAGAATTTACTATGTAGGAAACTGAAATATAAATATTATTATTATAATTATTATTATTATTAAACTTAATATACAGTTCATGCTAGATTTATTAGTTTTCCAGTAAAAGAACCATTTATGTATAGTTTTTCTTACTTTCTTGCATAAATGAGTAGAGTATATAAGAATGACCAATAAAATTACATAAAGTGTGCATTTTGATTCAATTTCATGCTGTATGTTTCAACGAATGGATATCATGCATCATCGTATAGCAAAACTGTTAGGTCTCTGAAGTGCTTTAGCTCAGCAAATTATTTAAAATAATATTATTTCATTTCAAATAAATAATTAAAATGCTTAAATTCACACTAAATGCTGTATTACATAGGCTGGAGTGATTATCTGATGTGCATTATTCGCTCTTTTACTACCTGAAATTCAGTGAGAAACCGGTTCACCGGTATTTGTCTAAACAGGGTTGGTATCTGACCTGCCCACATAAGCAAAGGGGAAGTTCATGTTTCTAATGCGAGCATTATATGAATTACAATTGACCCGACCTCTCGTCTGTGTCACCAGCTTTGCGGAATCCGGCGACCACTTAATTAATCACCCTTATTATATTAAGTTAATCACCATAAAATGAGTTAATTATTGAAGGTCCACTCATCATCGCATAATGAGCTTAATTATCCTTTTTTCTCAGAGGATTTAAAGCCACACTTGTATTTATTCGTCAGCAAAATATTTTATACGCATTAACTTCATAAATTGTATATAGTTAAAACACGGAAGTTGAATTAACTGAAACATATTTTTTGTGAGAATACTTTATTCATAGTTAAACCGTGCTAGTTGTAAATTTTCCAGTACGGAATAGCATGTTTTCATGTTTTCTCAAATGGCTTTTCGCACTGCATCGATTTGTATTGCTCAAGTATTTGATTTTCAGAACTTTGATTTTTCCAAAATGTAGCCATTAAAATGGCACAAAAGTTTTCCAAATCAAATATCGAATGCTTTTAATGCCTGTTGAAGAATTTCTGGAAAGGAATACCGAAAAGTTTGAAATTAATTTCAGATTCAGGACAGACAGCCTTGATTGACAGACATTCCAAAAAAGATGTAAAGCTCCTATTAGTTATTCCAAATGCGATACAAGGAATCTTATTTATTTCGAGAGAAAATTCCGTTCTCCAACAGTTCGTATGAAATTTTCGATGCTTAACGTTTGATAAAAGATTGTCATTCCATGCGTTATCTCAATATAATTTTATTTTTGAAACTCATCACATTGAACGGCATCAAGTAAAGAATATGAAATTGAATATTTGATTATTTTATGTTTGACTAGGTAAGCTTGTTGTCAAGATTTATATTTTAAGAATGTTGAGGGATTTGTTTGAATGTCAGAGTACTAAATATTCGGATTGCTCGGTTCTTTTTATCAGTGACGCAGCCCGAACGTTGCGGATACCATTTTGCCGAAGTTATGGGATTATGAGTTTGATAGTCAAGTGGCATTATTCTATCGATCATTATTTTCTAGAGCCATAGGAAATAATTTAGTATCTGGAGAGTTATTTTAATTTTTACATAGCCTTAAAACCCAAGAGAAAAATAGCGACGTGACTGGGACTCAAACCCAGGTCTCCCACTTGCCGAGCAGGTACTGTAACCGTAAGGCTTCAGTTCCACTTTGTTAAGGCATTCCGAACAAGAGAAGTGGTTCTTCACATAGTGGGGGCAATCAAAGCCAGATTTCCTCACCATGGTAGCGAACCTAACTCTTAGTGAGTCGACTACTGTGATTTCTGTTAAATTAGAATATTTTTAATGAGCAATTATCAAATAGTTCACAGGATAGGAAGTAGGTCAAATATAAGTCTGAGAGAAATTCTCTCTGATAATATCGCTTCTTATTTTTGCTGAGAACGACACTATTTGATATTTCTAATGATCTTGGCGTCCGCTTGGATGCTACAAAAATAGGGGTGGTGCTATTTTTACCCCTGAATCTTATGCAGCCGGGGAGACCATATTATGACTATGAGACCGGTTAGTAGACCCTGTAATAGTAGCTACTATGTGCTAGTAAACGGAAATTAAGCCAACTAGTAATGGTGAAGAGTGAGGTAGTTTGCCCGTACTTTCTTTACTGAGCCGGGATACTATAAGCAGAACATGTCCATTTAAGTGAAGCCCAATTACTGTACGAATAACAATTTCCATTGCATTTCACAAGGAAACTATTCAGCGTACCCATACCTATGTAGCTTCCATGTCATTGCAGCAAAGAACAAGAATGTGGCAAAAGTAGATGAGAGATACATTCTTATCAATCCTAGGCCAAATCACAAAAGAAAAATATACATTTCATGATGATGAAGTAGCGGAAACTGTAGAAACGTTAATGGAATCAAAATAACAGCATAAATGTAATCCTCGAAGAATCTCAAGCCACTCGTATCTAATGTTAACCTTTCTGGATCTGACGAAACACACCAAAGCGGACCCCTCTTAGAATAAAAAAAACTACTACCCTTCAGAATCATTCGGAGGAACGTAGGAAAAAAGAGAAATAAATCACGGGCTTAGAAATCAGATGCCTGCCGAAGCTTACTCGCCGTTTAAGTTGGCGATAAAAAGAGGAAATCCCTTTATGTAAAAAAGTGCGACGCTGGGACTTGGCAGACTAAAGGTTCGGGTCTCCGAAATCGTTGCGCCGAGTTTAGCGACGACCACATATGCCACGGGTAAGCGCCTACGTCCGGACGTGACATTCGCCAACGATTCCAGTTTGAAAAATCGCCCCTCGCAGCGAGTGGGTGGCGGTTTCCGCTCCTTTTTCTCGCCAGAGGGCAGGGAAAATCAATGGCGCCATCGGATACTTTTACCCGAAGAAGCCACACTTGGGAGTTGTTGGGCTTCTGTGGATTCCTGAACTAGAGTTGGCCGTCCAAGGAAAGCGTCTGCAATGCGCCTTCCGATCTTCTAGAGGGTAAGCGACACATCAGAGTTTTCTGGGACGAGTGGACAGAATATTCGGCATGTATACAACATGGCTTGGATTTTAGTCCGCGAGGGAAGTTTTATATTCTTGAAAATGTAATCATGTCTCGTAAAAATATGTATTCACTATTACGAAGTAGGGTTCCCGGATAGCCAAGTGGGGGAGCGTTTTTGGTTTAGGTGAAGGTGGTACAGGTTCGATTCTCGGTGGGAACCCGTGAACTAAATGACCTAAGCTGTCGAAGCACTTTTAACAATACTACTATTATTAAGCAATAGAGTATGGAGGTAAAAATCTTCAGTAAAACTAAACTAAGGAGGCCTACCAAAAGAGAGAAAGCTAATATATCTATCAGGGCGTATAGTAAAAACCATTCTCTGAAAAAATGAATTCTTGAAGCTTTATATTAAATCGTCTCTTTCTCTGATCTTATTCACAGTGTCGAACGACGAATATGACAGTAAATACGCATAATACCGGCTACGTCTTCTGAGAATACACTTATCCCAATTTTTTAATTAAATTAAGCCTTTTATTGAATCTTTTATCTTCAAAAACCCAATCCTACGCCTTGAAGCATTTGAGAAATGCTCACTGCTTCCTCGTAGCAATTCTTTGCAAAACGTATATCCTTTCGTTGTACTTTTCCCATTTCACAAATGCAGCACTTTTCTGCAGGGCCCATAAACTACATGTATACTCAAGGCGAGGCCTAGCTATCCCAAATCTCTCGCGGAATTTTAACATTTTTTCTGCCGACTTTTCGCTTGACGAAGCCGAGTTTCCTATGATATGGCTCTTCGAGTTGAATCGATCGAAAATATATTGAATTAGTAATTTTAAGCTCCTATTGGTAAATGTTTATACTGAAGCTTTCCTAGCTTTCTCCTGTTATATTAATTTTTAAAATGGTACAATAAGTACAGTTCATCTTGTTGTCGTCATCATAAGTATTATTTCTAGTCTCATTATTAATTATTTATTTTCATTATTAAATTATTTTCGCCGTAACGATATCTAGAGTAAAAGTGTTGTAAAGTTGTTAGAGTTATTAGCGAATAATCTGAGAACAATAACTTTGTCACAACACAACAACAACAGCTTTTTATCCGAAAAAATTGACACGTTATATTTAATCCTGTAATCACATTATTGTATGCCCCTAGTTTATAAGTTAAAGGTAAAAAAACTAACTGGAAATGTTTTCACCATGAGTGTAAATGATAAAAAATAATACTATGTTCAAGCTTGCTTTTTCAATGTAAATTCCTATTTATCCTTGCTCAGACAGGTTGCTATCTTACCTTATCTACATTTTGACGGAAGCGAACGAGAGAAAACCAGCTAAAGTATCAACTCAGTAGCTGGAAATCTATCGTTTCAAAGCGAACTTTTAGCATTTCTTTCTATTTGTTTCCTTTTGGTTACTGTATTTATGGGCTCGGACGATGGAAGTGCCCGGCAACCATCCCTACAGGAACATTTTTCACCGCCGCGAGTTAGCGAGAGTTAGATAAGTTTGGCCTCATCACCGCATGTTGGGTCATGGCAGTTTCTAACCCAAGAATTACGTCGGGTAAATTGCGTAGGGATAGTTCATCGTGTCCCATAGTTTGCACGGGCCCAATTACTCCCTCCTCCATGGAAGCTCTGCTGATTTACCCTTAACAGTTTGAAGACCCATTATTGGAAGTTACATATATTCAACAAGTCATGGCACCGAGTAGTAAATAAATAAATGATACTTCGGCTTTCACAGGTATTACTTATTACAAATGGATAACTGTGCCTTGATGTACTAAGTGTTTTCTTGCTCGTTTCGTCCAAGCTCAGATACGTAATTCGTACACGGAGACGTCCTCTAATTGGTTCTCGTAACGGTGGATGTTTATTGGTTGCCACAACAATCCGTTGCTTCTAAATTGTTACGTTAGTCTCGTAACTTCAACCCTAAAACGCACAGAAAATGTAAAGTACAGTAAGATCAGATTCGGTCTTCAATCATTAAAATTTGGCTTTTATTAACTAACAGTAGTTATTAGATAAATAATTAGAAATATTTAGATTCGGTTTTATTGATTGGGAAATTGGGAAAATATTACCAATTATGAAATGCATAAGCTTTGCTCATTATTTATTAAGTTCGGACCATTCGCTAAAGCAGGAAAATTTTATAAACTTCTAATTAATGCACTTAATATTATGGGTGCTTTAATTAGAGTTCATATTATTTGTTCTTTATTATAATCAAATAATGAGAAGAGAGGGTTTTTTAGAAATTGATATTTCAACATCAAAGTAAAAGGTTAACTTTTGAAATCGGAGTTTACATCTTCCACCTAATTCGGCAATTCTAGTTTAGCTGAATCTTGTGCTCCCGTTTCTATAACTACAGAGAAAAAATACAAGTAAATATTTCAATAGATTTTAATGAAACGGAAAAGAGCTGTAAATTCCAATGGGATGCTTGAAATTAAACTTATACAAAAATGTTTCTGCTAGATAGGTTTGAATATTGCAGGAAAGCGGAAAATCGTAAATAAATAATGGTGAACAGGAATGTCTCTGGAAGAGTACTTATTTATGCAGTTATTTTTATAGGAAAAAGTACGCAAAGATAAGGTCGAAAAATTTCGGGCGGTCATATATTATTTTACGTAATTTTAATTAAATGTAATACATTAGGTTGGTTAGCTTTCTGATCATTTCCATGAAACTACAATATTCCATTACTGCTGGTCTGGATGGGCAGGCTGGTATCGCTTTTCTATTGCAACATCTCAATATTATCATATTGCGTCGCATAAAAGAGAGCGGTTGATATAATTATCGGTATAATTGTGAGTTTGGGTTGGGGTCACCGATTTAGCAAAGTAAACCAAATGAGCAAGATGCGCTACTAATTTCATTGGCATTCTATTATGACATTATTTATTTAGTCATACGAAGAGAGTATTTTCATTCATGTTTCATTAGTTCCATTATTGTATGCACCATTTTACTTAAATATTAAGTCCTTGAAAATGTTTACGATAGCTTTTTATCATTATCCTCATATAGTCCAAATATATTAATCTCTTTCATCCAATTATTTTCAATTATAACATATAATTGATTATAAATTAACAATTCGATTCGAATTTGCTTCAGGCATAATTAGTCGAGTGTAAAAAATAATATCCGGAACGTGAACCTTTTTCGAGTGGCAGTATTTCATATAACATACAAGTGTGCTTGATGCTACGATGTTTGTAAATCGTATTCCAAATTAATATATCTAAAATATTTTTTATTGCTCCTCTTGAATCTTTCCATTAACCAAATATGCATAATAATTCAATTATACAAATTAAGCCAATCACTCGAGAATCAATGTAATGAGGAAATGTTAACTTGCTCCTGTTCAATCATTGGTTTGTCATATGGAAACATCTATGAGTAGCAAATATTTTATATTCCCTTCGATGAGGAAAGTAGAAAAGTTAATTTTATTCTTTTCTCATGCAATTGAAGCTAAGAGGTCTCCTCAAACTGTCTTGCTTCTTCTAAATCGGAAATTCAGTGTAAACGGGATACTTTGAAATTGTCTTTATTTAGATTTGTTCCCTGGTCCGTAGCATGCTGCATCCAAAGCATCACTTAAAAAACAGTCAATTCGAATTTTGAGTTGTTTAATTCGATATAAAAACCAATGCGAATGTTTAGCTTATTTATTTTCCTGTAAAATATCCCGTCGGAATTTAGTCCTAGTTAAAAGCAATGGTAAGAATCAGGCAGGTTTTCATTGGACTTGACTTTCATTCACGACTAACAAATAATTATACACGTTTGTTATAGGATTAATTACGTGCTTTTCCACCTTCTGTAAAAATTCTTTTATTTGAATTTTTGGATAAGTTTGTAACTGGTCCCTCCAGGCTCTAACTATCCAGTAGTAGTAGTAGTATTGTTAAAAGTGCTTCGACAGCTTAGGTCATTTCGCACATTGGCTCCCACCGGGAATCGAACCCGGGACCGCTTTCACCGAAGGCAAACGCGCTGTCCACATGACTATCCGGGAGACATCTCTAACTATCCAAATTCCGCTGTAAACTCTCACAGAATTTGGCGATCCTTGATGGGTATGTCGTATGGGTGATTTTGACTAAAAATTCAGTTTCATTATTTCCATTCATTTTATAGTAACGGAGATTTCAACGTGAGAAACGGGAATGGATGGGAGCCTCTCATTAAATATTAAAACTCCATCTTTCCTCGAACTTGACGTGAATTAATTCTCACCAAATTTTAAATGATAAATAAAGGATGGAAGGAAAAGTGACGGTCTAAGAGTTTTAGGATGAGAATTCCCCTTTTAACTCGCATTTTTCCTTCTTGGAATACAGAAGAAGCCCTAAACCTAATCGGCTTTAGTCCTTACCTTTTCATTAAAAAAAAAAGAGAGAGGTCGCTCGCTGCCTTGTTTCGAATCGGAATTATCGTATTTGTAGACATGCACAAACGCGGAAGGCCAAAATTTTGCAGCTGTTTCCAGAATGTCAAGAGTTGAAGGTTGCTAAATTTTTCGCGATGGCGCGATGTGAAATTGAAAATATTAGCGACAAAACGATGAATGACGGCAAATTGAAAAATTTTAAAGTTCGCAAACGACTGACTCAAATGCAGCAGGCCAAAAATTTTCAGCTGTTTCTAGAATATCAAGGATTGTAGTCAGCTTAACGTTTTGCGATGTTGAGCTTTGAAAAATATATTTTCGAAAGAAAGTTACGGTAGGGATGAACCTTTTCAAGTCAAGAAATATGGTAAACGACGATTTTCAATTGCAGATAAATAGGATTACGGGATAAGTTAACTATATGAACATGCCAATGTATGCAATTTTAAACTGGCGAAATAAATACACGGAGGCGTTTCAGAGGCTGGGATCCAGGTGAAGCATTTGACTGCGGAATTCCCCCATATAAAGCTTCCTTTCATTGCCGCCGCAGCTCTCCATAGACCATTTTCCATTTGCGGAGCTGTTTTCCGTACCTATGGAACCCTCGTTTATTCCTGAGAATATGAGGGAGATGGGCAACTTATCCTTCCCTGTATGGAGGCTACTTTTTCAGGCTTGAAAATCAGAGATAATCCTCATATATTCTCGAGAGTTATGATTTGTTAGATGCGTTACTCTATTGGCTTGCCTTCGCAGTCTTGATCCATGTACAACCTCGCATTAAATGAAAGCGTTTTCGACTGTTTTTTATTCAATGCTCATTTTCCATGTGTATCTCGGCGGCCTTCCCATTTCATTAAAGTCTACACAGTCTAACCTATTTTTCATGACATATATATCCGGTATGCATGGTTGATATAGTTCTCGAAATCCGATGTTGGTTTAATTATTACGTACGTTACATGGTTCACCAGAATAAATCACTGAGGCATACCAATTTTCTATGCGAATACATCGCGAACGTATTGATTTAAATTTATCGTTTATATATATATATATATATATATAGATCATTATTTCACGAATTTTCGACACATTAGTTTTTACGTAAGTATTACTACCCTGCATATTTAAAAATAGACTTAAAAATTTATAGTTGCAAAATTATAATTCGTATTTGCATAAGATATATTTGTATCTTTAGAAAACCATGTATTGAACGTGGATAGTTAATGTAAAAATTGTTTTTTTTTTATTTTAAAGGGATGGAAATTGTTGTACGATTATGATTCAGACTAGCATGTAACATTGTGTTGTGTAAGACTTTAATTTGTGAATTTGTTGTTTATGTTATTTGGACAAATGTAGACAAACTTGTAAATTGTTACCACCGGACTAGTTGTCCATTTGTAACACCTTTATTTATAATAATAATAATATCATGCCTACTCGGGAAAAAATCTTCGTTTACTAAAGAAAAAGGTTTTAATAGTTTTACTTATGCATTATATTAAAATTCCAATGGATTTTATTTTTGATAGAAGGAAACTGAAAGACGGAGTTGATGAATACGAAGTAAATTTTAGGTTACCAAAACTAATATAGTTTACAACATTCTTGTTTTACTTTCTTGTTGATTAATAATGATACATCTTCAAAAGTATCACCAGGCAAAGCAAATTCTGTCTTCATACAATTCTGATGTTCTGGAACCGTCATCATGATTTTTGTACTGATCGATTATTCATTTGCAGAGTAATTACAGTGGAGGAATCATGGAATTGCAATAAATGGAAGTAGCTATACGATTAACTAAATATCAATTGAAGCATAGCACAACCCCTTGCAATGGTAGCCATTTTTTTCTGAAAGTTTTGTACTATTTAATCTTCTAAGGATCGATAAATAATAGATATAAATATTATGGTTAAAACATAATTTAAGATTTGAAGATAGATTTTTTACTTTAAAGTTTGGAAAAGCAAAGTAGGGCTGGTATTAATCCTACAATGGAAAACACTCCTTTTTAGTATAATGGTATTAAAAGAGTAACGCAAGTGATTGTTGATTTATCTGTTGATTGTTTATCTTTGAATGCACAAGTCACAACGGTATCTGCAGTCTTCCAAGCTTTCAGATGAAATATATCCGATACATTGGAAGCAAAAACTCGGTTGCCATAGTTCTGATGTGCTGAATGGAATCACGAAAGGAATTATACATATAATGAGCTGGAAGACAACGTATAATTGGATACGTCAAGAGTCAACGCAAACATCCATTCAAATCTTTTCCATCAGCGATTCTTTTGAAACGCAGTCATCGGAGCGAAAGGAATAAAATCGATGAGGAATGACTGCATTTCGCTCTTGCAATCCGTTCCACCGGAATGGTTTATCGCATAATCATCGGGGAAGACGCGAATTTAATAGCGATGTCGGAGCGGCGGCTATTAAAATTCTTTCGCTGGAACCGCACCTAATTGGTGCAGGCTATCTTCATGAAACAGACTATAAATACTACCGCTAAAGGCCGTTCTATTTCAGCACCCGCTCACAAAGGGCTTCGCGTGGGCGTTCGGTTGACACCAGGCCAATGCATCTCCGGATTTCATTTTCTTTGTTCGCCTCCCGCGGCTACACATCTTTATGGTCCCGAGTTATGTGCTTTTCCCGTCGCGAAAGATGGCAGCGCCATTGTTTGAGGTCCTGAGTGATGTCCTGGCTATTAAAAAAGCGTAGCGCTCTAAAAAGTGCGATATTTCCTTCACTAGGCGAGTTGATGACCGTGTAGTTGTCGCACTTGCGAGCTTTGCTTGTTCCGAGGCGTTTCTTATGAATCTGCGGAGGGCAGGATGTGCTCTTAATTCTGTGGTTTCGCTGTCTCTCCCAAACCGTGGGTTTACCGAAAGAGTGGGGAAAGAGAGAATGAAGAGAAAGGAGGATAAACTACTCGAATCAGGGTCGTACCGAAGGGGTTGGGTTGATCCCACCCTTGTCTAGTTGTTGGTTGGTTGGTAATTAATGCGCCAAGGAGAAACATATGTCTATGTCTATCTAAAGACATTACTTACCACGTTCCGGAGTGTGGCAGGGGGTGCAAGTAGCAGCAAGGCTCTACTTCCCGAATGGATTGTTTTCGTCTATCTTTCGCCTAGAAAGTGAATTCTTCCATCGATTTTTTCTAGCATCTATTACCTTAATTTTCTTCGCAGCATCAGAAATGGCTGTATAGGTAACAAGGAGGTCGCGTTATGTCAGTTATCTCTTCTGAGAACGAACTATCTCTGAACTCATTCAGTACATTTATACTTTTTATTAATCTTCTTTCTTCTAACGAAGCTATCCCGCCTCCTGAATCATCTGAATACGACTGATTTATTGTAGCAATTTTTTTACCAACTACTATTTCTAATTTCCGAATACAGCAATTGTTGGCTGGGTCTCAAACACTGCTTACGTACTCAGGGTAAGGACTAACTAATACATAAAGTGTTTTTCATTGTTACTTTTTCATTTAATGCGTATTGATATGGTGCTTAGGATTTTCAGTTTTCAGGTAATATTCAAGAATTTTCTCTATAGCTTGTATTTCAATTAGGTAGCATTTTCTTGAGTTTCATTGATTAAAATTTGGAAAATTTCATGAGAGATCAAGTGGGAGTTTGGGGAAGTCCTATTTTTGTGTAAATCCGATGCTAATCAGTCAGCTCTCTCACGCAAGCTCTTCATTCATATTTTGAGCCATTAACTGATTTTCCCGGAAAAATCTAATTTGTTGTTATCGTGTCCAAAATTTTGACCTTAAAATCAATCTTGTTGTAATCGCTTGAGGTATTCTAAGGGAAAAAGCTCCTTTATAGAATGATAAACTAGCGCAATCGGACATCCATTAATATAATACATAAATTATTTAACCTTTAGCTTGCTCACAAAAAGAATATTTGGCGTTGGAAAATTCTTAATTATCTCGCTATTAATACCATTAATAATGAATCTCGTTTCCTTATAGATAAGTAGGGTTTCCTACTTTCTCAATAAAAAAATGGATTATTTATAGGCACATCGATATTTTTCTAAAAATTTGAATTCATCTACATCTACATTAATACCCTGCGAGTCTGCAAGAGGGTTCGTATCCTCTCTTATTGTTATCTCAATACATACATTTAAAATAACGAAATCATATTAATCCTATTTTAATTTCACCTACCAGTTTTTTAACCGATATATCACGGAGGGAATCCCTTACAGTCACTTTCTTAGCCACTGGAATGTGTGCATTTCCCAAAATTTAAGACTTAATCATGACTAAAAACAGTTCCGAAATATGAGTGTTAACATTTATCTTTATATTATGGAGATTGATTGTTCGACTAGTTTCGATAATTATTCGCTTTTAAATCTGTCTATTCATCGCATCGTTTTCACGCTGGTAAAAAACGTTCCTAGAGCCAGCATCTATCTTTCCTAACATAGGCAACACCGGTGCGTACCGTTTCGAGCATTGTACCCTCGTCCGCATTTATCTTCCCTCACATCTCTTATGGGAGTTTGGAGTAAAGCGTCCACGTACGCTCATCCACTCAATCGCGAACATCATTTAAAACGAGCCAAATGATCGATAGGCGAGCATCAGCGTTTATTTATTTGGATAGCTCTTTTTCGGCGGGGCTCCGTCGGAAGGATTGTTTACGGACCGAAATAAAAAGGGACCAGGGGCGCGTCCGCGTGCAATTTGCCGTGAGAGCGTCCTCCGAGAACCCGGCGTCGCTTTAATAAGGGCGTCCATTTGATGGGCTCGGCGCTAAAAGCGCCGCGACGTCGGGTACCCCGTCGTAATTCCATCCAGTGCATGTAGGACAGGGGGCGGTCGAGAAAAGACACGGGATGCGGTCAGGGTGCGTGTGGTGTTGCCCATTCGATGCAGGTGTGGGGCGCGCGGTCGCATTCCTCCCTTCTTTTGTTTTTAATTTTTCCCGTGTGGGGGCGCTGTCGGGCGGGGGAATCCCTACATGCGCCATTTGGAGCTCGCTTCAGAGAGGAAATGACTGGAAGGCTCGCTCTCTTTATTGGCTTTCTTTGATTTTCTCCTCATCTATTGTATCCCGCTCGTACTTTATTGTGGTTGATGCTCGCTCGCCCCGTAATGTTCCTCAAGTTGACTTCTTCCCTCGTAAAAAAGAGTGGATCTGTGCTCGGTTGTTTTTATCCCCCCTTGTTATGAGAGATTAGTCCAGGCCCTCAAAAGTGGGATTTCCCCCCCGAAAAAATAAGGCTGGGTTATTGTGTTTCGGGATGTTTTCTCGTGGTTGAATCAGTTGGTCGTTCTCTTAAGAATGATTTGGCGCATGTTTTACAATAATGATGCAAATATTCCATTATCTTTATCCGGAACTAAAAATTCTTCATTTTACATAAAAACTACACATTATTGCACTTCAGCATTGTTGTGATTGCATTGCGAATAAAAAAATAAAAGTAATTTATCTAACTTTCCCTCCTCACTCCCCGCTGATAAACTCTGTCCTTTCGTACAATAACAACGTCCCTTCCTCTTTACCTTCTTAGTCTTCAACTCTCACCACCTCCTTCTTTTCCTCCCCCAATTTCACCTTCTCTATCCCCTTACCCCTTAAGCCAGCTAGTATTTAAGCTTATGATTACAGAGTTTCTTCACCAGAAGATTACGATCAATCGTCGAAACCGGTCGTGTGTTTGTATTTTATAATAAATAAATTGTGGTAAAAGTATAAATAAATATAATAAAAATAAAATATAATAAATTTCGAAGATTATTTCCATTATGGATTACCACAAGACCTCGCCTGATTCAGTGAAGTTTATCGAACTTTACTGTGAACTGCGGAATCGTCCGTTTGTGTACGACCAATTTACTTTCCAAAGTTAAAATTTTAGGGAAATATAAATGGCACCACCTTTCTTGGGGGGATTAGATTAGATTTAGATGAAGTTAAATTCTATTTCAATTGAAAAACTTCAAGTAATCTTAATTGAAATAAGATCTAATTTCCTAATTAAAATGTGCCATTAGTCAAGTGTTTTCATTAATTCAAAATTAAATTTATTTTCTTTGAGGATACGGTTACGTATAAATTTAAATGCTTTATATACTAGAGAAATACTATTTTCTGTTTCAGAGGGTTTAGTAAAATCGTAATTATAGCATTACAGGTATTTTCCGTCTATAGAATAAACAAGTACCGACTATTAGACGGCCGCTGGATTAATTGGAAATGTAAAACCTATCCTAAGGATTTATTTCTGCGAATCGAAAAAAAAAATAAAATGGGTTGTATTTCTCGATGATTTTGATCAACAAACTACGGTGATAATTTTTAACATGTTGAATCGAAAAAATACAAGAACTGGAATTGAGAAGTGGGTCAATTATTACCGATTTAAAGGGTAGATACTTCGACTCTGACAATGTTGCAACCATAAACAAGCTTCTGAAAATCATCCCAACGTCCAATAGGAAAACACTCTTTTATGCTTTACATCCATTTCTCTGAGCAAAACGTACTCTCATTTGTGCCCGGAGAGATTGCTCTTCCCCCATTGTGATTCCGCTACATGTTTGCGTAGTTCAAAACATCTTTTTTCCGAATCTTCAAAACACTCGGGAAACGAAGTAGACTTCGTTTTGTCGCTGTTATCTCAGCCGAGTAATGAATTCGAGGGCAATTCTTCGCTGTGGAGCTGCGAATATGACGATTCTGACGTAGAGCTTCTGTTTGTGCTGCCGATGATTGATATGCGGTCGTTACAAATAACGGGAAGACGCGAACAGTCGGTTTAGATACACATTTTAGATCACACACATCGGAACGGCGCTCTTCGATTGTAGGTCACATTTTAGCGAAGGAAAAACAGTATTTCCGGCGACAAAAGATACTCTCGGCACAGTTTCACTGTCCTTTTGTTTACATTATCGTGTGCGTCACGAAGATTCAAAAGACGTGAAATAGCTCCGTAGTGGAACGCATCTATTCTCATCATTTGGGTTTCGTTTTGCTCCGCATTTCGTTCGAGGAAAAATGGGATGAACAATGAAGCCCAAAACGACGCGTTACCGCTTCCTTTTGTTTTTAGTTGTTTAGCGCAGGTTATGATGAGGATTCCATGGATAGGTTGTGCTTTGTTGTCGTAGTCATAAAAATTCGCCGACTTTAAAATGCGTGCCCTTTTGAGAGCATGTTTACAATCCCATAATCGAGTTCTATGTAGGTGATATTCATTTTTAGTTGTTTGGAATTAGTTGTGAGATATTTTATGCAAGCCTTATTGCCAGGTTCTCTTTTTGTATTGCATATAATTAAGGTATGTTTTTACCTGTCTTTATTTAAGTTTGTATTGTTCTGTAGAATTTTTCTGCAATTTAATGTTTTTCCTTCGATCTCTGGACTGTAAATTTTACCTCAGACCCAACTTTTCGTTTTCTCCGTTATAATTTATTATATAGCCAAGATGTTATCTGTGAGTTGGCAAATATATCTCATTCAAGTCTTTATTTGAAATTAATCGAAGAACTCTTTACTTTGTAAAAATCCATAATAAAGATAAATGAATAAAAACTATAAAGTAACTGGCCCTAGTTTTACGTTTATCTTCACTTTAACTCCTACTAATTGTGTTATAATCCATTGTTAAACCTTAACTGAAATTTAAAAAGATAGTTAGAATATGTTCCAGATTAAGTCAGCTTCAAATCTCAGCATTATCTAATTATGATAAACTCAATGCTATTTCGTTTGCGTTATGCTCTATCTTCTTAATCTTAATCAGGTTAGTTGATAAGTTTATTTGACTATAAATTATGACATCTGAACGTAACCTGGTGCCCACTAATGTTTCCTTTAACTATTGTCTTAAATATCAGTGAAAATTAAACTATCGATTATAGTATTTTTCTTTAGAATGAATGTGAAAATTGTAGTTACCTCTTAAATTTCGTTACATCATAATGTCTGTAAACTAGTCAGCCAGAAACCAGATTGATGAATGACCCTCTCTGATGTAAGAAACGGAAAGCTTACGGAGAGGAATGAATCTTACTAAACAGGATGAGGAGTGAGGTAGCTTACCCTTGTTTCCTCACTGAGTTAGAAAACTATAAGTGGAACATGAGAAGAATCCACGCAAGTGAATCACAATGACTCCACGAGCTATACTTTTCTTGTCAGTCAATAAGAAAATACATTTATTATGCAAATATCCAATCATACCTCAGAGGCTTTCATTTCATCACAGCCACTATCAAGACTGTGTCATAATTAAATAAAAGATACATTTTTCTCTACTCCTATACCAAATGACAACTAAAAATTGCCATTCATCAGAATATATTATGAGGAAAATACAGTATAACATCAGCCATTAATGTTTATCCTTTCTTCGTTATTTGCTGAGTATTCTATCAGACTCAACCGAAACTCAGGAAGAAATGAGCTTCATTCGATGAAAGGACCGCATGTAGGATGGATGGTGCTAAATCAGTAGGAATCCGAGTCGTTGTGGGCGGAGAGATAAAAGAAAGATGCTTGTCCAACCTTCTCGAGGTCTAGTTCATCGGCGACAGCGAAGAAAAAAGTCTTAGAAAGATTCCCTGGAGAAAATGTCAGGGAAACAAAAGAAAATGCAGGAGAAGGCTTCTTCGGCTAAGAGGACATCTGATGTTGCGGCGACTAATACTGCACCGCCGAAAAACCGAGGAAAGTAGGACGGAAGCAACGTTATCTCGAGAATTCCTGGGAGGAGAGCCTCTTATAGAAAGACCACCTGCGTTCCGATCTTCATCGAAACTCGATCTCCATAGACACATCAGTGTCGCACTAGAAATTCTTAATGTCGTCTCCGGTGTAATCGGTTCATCGTTAACTGAGATGGCGAAGATCTCTTCTCGGCGGTGAACTATTTGTCTATCGGATGACATTTTCCGCGGGAGTGGCTCTCGAGAATCTCTCAAGGGTGGAGCGAGTTTTTGGCGGGGCTCGTCGCAAGTCTCCTTCAATGCAGTGAGTTTCTTTTAGATGTTCGCATTCCTACGGACAGGTCTTGTAAAAAATTCTGTGGTAAAGGGAAATGATTGCGAAGGGATTGTTAAGCGAATATGACCGCGGTTTTGTTCCTCACGATAGAAATGTGCTTCGTATGCCTCCGTAAAATTGTTTAGTTATTTTTTGTTTTATTTATTTAATATAATTATATTCAATCTATTTATTTAATTGACTCGTATAAAAAGATCCATAGATTCATACAGTGATTTCAAAACGACTATATGTGCTCAGGAAAATATTGCAAAAATATCTGCAAATTTATTTCTCACAACAAAATGCATATTTAGATAGCCTCAGGATTTTTTGTCATCCTTGTAAATGGGTGGGAAATAACTTAACGAAATTCCACTGCTTAAAAAATTTTAATATCTGCGACCGGTTTCTAACGTTAGTAGGCGTTAGGGCTTGATAATGGACTAATGTCCGAAACCAGTCGAAGATATTAAAAATTTTTAAACAGTGGACTTTTGTTGAGTTATTTCCGACCCATTTACTAGAATGGAGTTCCACACAATTAAAGCTTCCCAGGTTGATTTATTTTTGCATCTTTATTCATTTACTAGACTCTAATATTCATTATGGTATTTATTGAAACAACTAGAAATTTGATTCGACCAGGAATTTGAGCTGCACTACTAGCCGTAAATATATTTGTAGGATATTTACATTTTATATTAGGGATGGGAAACACATATCATATTCCATTTCAACTACCTTACATGTCACCAAAATTTTACCTTTAGTATTAGAATCTGTAGTATCTTTTAATGAATTATATGTATTTGCAGTATTAATTGCATTATTCTAGAGAAGTAAACAAAAGTCTAATCGTAACTATTCTATTTATTTCAATGATTCATATACAATAATTTCCTGATTTTCCAGTGATTTAAAAAGAACAAAATATAACAAATTTACAGCAGATATATATGAAATAGGTATAAGTTGGAAGTAACTAAATAAAAAAGAAAATTCACAAACTATGTCTTAAGTACAAACGTACTTACTTATTGGCTATTAATATGGAATGTTATCCGTTCCTTTAAGAACGGTTTAAGCGACAGCCTGATAAAGGCCTCTATGCAACCCGAAAATAAAAAGAACTATAACCATTCCGATAACGTTACATTTTAACTTTATGAAAAAATGTGCTATAAGCTGGTGAGACGGGGGTGGACTCACCATAAAAGCTGTTGCAACTAAATGTTTGTGTCTATTTTTTATAAATATCAATTCGAATTAAAGATTTTGAGAGTTTAATATAGCAGAAAGGAAAACAGGGAAAATATCCATTAACGAACCTTCCTTTTGACGTTGCTGTCGAAGGCTTGTCGATGTCGATTCCGCACCTTTTCATCACTGGGGCATTTTCGCATAAACGTATCTCTCTCTGGAATGTGTATAGACGGCGAAATGTGAAAAGGTCGCCAGAGTGCAGCGCAGGCGGCAATCAGAGCGTTCCACGCCCCGAGGAAAAGCTCGTCATTAAAGGCAGGCCGCAAAACGAGTCGGCGCCCGGATGTTCTTAAGGTTAAACCCGAGGCGATGAGTGCATTTCGGCAGGCCCGATCTCGCAAGGAAACTTCGCGCCGCGCCTCTCGCGGAGCTTATTCGAGGCTCGGTGGTTGGGAGGGTGGGGACGATGTTATTATCTCGGAAGCAACGAGTTGACGACTTGAGAGGTTTAAGGGAGTTGATGAATGGATGTTGTCGATGCGAGGGGAAGAAACTGGGCCGCTCCCCGAGGAATCTCTCTCGCGGTTGTTGTGAAATTAAACGTCGTTGCAAGAGGATGCAGACGTGGATTGCGCCCCTGTATTTACGGTCGCTAATGGGACTCGTAATGCCAATTTATGCCGCTCGTGTCGCTCCCCGCCTTGTCTGGGGTTTCGCGCATTCTTCCGCCCTTCAGAATCTGGTTCAATTCGGCGTTGAATGAAGCGAGTCGACATTGCCCCACATTTTGGCTGAAGGAAGTCTGTATTATTTTGAGCGTGGGAGTGGAGAGAAACGGGGATTCTTCGCTAGGGGCGTTTTAATTTTCGTACTGGTGCGGGTCATTGATGGGTTGTTGACAGGTTTTTTTGTGCCCTTCTGGAATTCGGGGTGAACTTGCTAGATGAAACATCCGTTTTTAATGAATTTTGTGTCTCAAATATAGTACCAGAAGTAAGGATGCTGGCCATTTTGTTGGCTTGGTTGAACTTAAAACGTTCCACTCTCTTCTTGAGGGTTGTAACCGAATGACTTTGAGTATATTTTTCTATCAAGAACGCTGCACGTTTACTGAGCTTATCAAATAAAACAATGATATCTAACGTATTATACAATTATGCTTAAATAAAAAATACATCTTACATACGTAGCTCCAGGAATTATTTTATTAATTTAAATTTAATCTGCTTGACATTTGATATTAATGTCTTATTACCGAGGTCTCTAAAAACGCCATCAGCATTGGCTTGAATGTCTCCATATATGAATGGGTCCATTGAGCTATTCTTCAGCGGCAGTGATCCTATTTAACCTTCTAGGGAGTTTAAAAGATGCAAAAGTTCTTTTTTGTGTGTCTTTGGTGAGATTAACACCCAATGCCTACTCTCAGACTGCGCCTCCGAGCTCGCTATATATAATGAGTGAATTTTGAATTGTATTCTGTATGCGACCATTGTCTATGCAGCAGTAAGAACGTACACTTTACGTAGTTTTTCAAGTGTGACGGCTCATAATTAGTTGGCCGTAAATATAAAGCAATAATGGCCATCTCGTCAAGGTCCGCGAGCAGAGAATTTACTGGAACCGCATGCATTCGATCTGATAAGAGGGGCGTGTGCTTCAAGGACTTTTCGACGCAGGTCGAATGCAGCCGCCGACTTCCCATTGAGCAGCGTGTAGACAGCTTTGAGTTCCTTCCTGAAACTCGGCGTATTCAGAAACAGGAAGGTTACGAGACAATACACGGAGTGGGCGAAGTCAACAAGTATCTCTGCTATTGGGAATGGGTGGAGGTCTCCATATTTCGAGAAAGCTACCTAGACACCTGACTTCTTTTCTCAGCAGCTGCGGCCTTGACGGCTGACTTGCCGCCTAATTACTCGTGATAAGATGAATTCTTCCCAAATAGGGTTCCGGTATTTGTATTTGTGTGGGCACCATCAGCTGTTGTAAATCCTCCGGGCTTATCGAATCCCGAACACGTCATCAGCAAACAGCTCCTCCCCCGCACAATTATATCTCCCGTAGCGTAGTTAGTTCTCCCCTCCCTAATCCGTTAAATCTTTCCTTTTATCTTCTTGTCCGTTGCTCCCTCGCCTTGGATCGTGCATGCAAATGAATTCCTTTTTGGCTTAGTATGCACTCCGACCATTAAAATGCATTTAAAACGCTCTATAAGACTAATTAATGCGAAACAATCACCTGAAATTAAACTTACGTAATTTGATGATTTTCCTTTTATAACAAAGCTCTAATTGAGAATTGAGATATTTGACATAGAGAATTTCCCTCGGTGAAGTACTGCACTGGAATAAATCAAACCAAGTAAACTACGAGAAAAAAGATAATTTGTCAACTAATAGTGTGGGTAGAATTAGTAAAACTATTCTTTGCCTGGCAAAAGTCCATAGTCAGATTTTTTGCATGGAAAAGTACAAGGTCTTCTGTACATTAGCTTGATGGATTTCTACAAGATCTCACCTAGTACTGAGAAGTTATTTATAATATTGTCACAATATAGTAAGTTTTAGATGGAGTACCCAGGAAAGCATACAAGGTATATTTAACTAGGGCCGATCAAAATAAAATCCCAATAATAGTAATTTGTAATGACACTCTGGAAATAATAATGGGAAATTTTTATGCTAAATTTCCATTGGAAATCACATAGCCTTGCAAACGATTTTCATTCAGTTCAGTCAGACAAGATGTATTGTACATACAATATATTTAGGATACTCATTATTCCTAATATGCAAGAACCTGCGTACACCTAATACGTCGCTTTTACGTATTAATTGAGTCAGTTAGCTTACTAGTCATCTATAAAACTAATTAAGATTTCAAGATAAATTCTGCTTTATCTCATTCGTCTGTAATTCATGGAGGATGAAATGATTAGTCCTTTGCTGACGGTATTCGTCAAGTATCCAATTACGTTTTTACGGAACGCAATTTGTCAGTGGGCTGATGACTCTGGGTACTTGGTCCATCGGATGCTGCAACAGTGATTCCCAGGATCGTAATCGATACGCAGCACTCTCCATCCGTTGGCTCGGCTATCAGATTCCTTTTGGCGTGCCGATGGCCGAAGGCACGCGTGCCATACCCGTCAATTGGGATAGGTTCTGGTGCAATTCTCCCCCTCGGTGCTGGGAACAAAGCAATGAATGGTTGCCTTGACAACCGGTAACAGGATTACAAGGAGGCGTGTCTCCCATCATTGCGTTCAATCACCGGAGCCGCATTTCCAATATGATAACCTCCGTTTCATCAAAAAACCAACTTCGCGATCGCAAACACTGCTACCATCGATGACCGCGAGCAGAGGGAGAATTCAATTACATGCGGAGTCATTACGCGAAATTTCAACCCACGTTTCTTGGAACGGTGATGGGGAAGGCCTCGTCCGAAACTACTTACAGTACAATGAGCTGGAACAGAGGTTTTGGACGCAACGTAAGAGGGTGAAGATAGAAAAGCTCGTAAGGAAGGTGCGTTTCAGTCACATACGAAAATTACTAGAATTATTGATTTCTAATAATTAATAGAATCTGCTAATTCGGCCCCGACTTCGTGGTACTCGTAGTTCTCCATAGTGAAACTTGAGAAAAAGAAGAATAAAAATCTGATGTGGCCAACACACGACTTTCTCTATATTTATTGATAACAGAAGCCTATGCCGGTAATATATAAATAACTCCAAAACAATAAGTGTTACAGGAAAATGTTTCATACAAAAGTTGTAGTAAAGTACATTGTCTATAACATTTGTATGTAACTGTATATACCTTAATTGCATTCTGACAGAGATATTTATGAAACAAAAGTTTGTTCCGGATAAACCGCAACTTCCGGTTAAGCGATATTCATCAATAACTAATCAACTCTTGGCATTGTTAGGAAAATACTAAATATGATTTTTGGAAATGATCGGATAATTAATTTTTAAGATAGATAATATAGATAGATATTTTTTCAAAATGTTGGTCTCCCCTTTACCAAAAGCTTAATGAGTCATTAAAGTTCTTACAGCTTCTTACCGATTTCGCATACATATCATGGACCTTAGAGACTCTCATCACCACAGACATTACTCCGTAGAAGATAACCTTTATCGCACCCTTCGTGATCTCCTCATAGCCTTGGTTCCGCTCTACCGTCCTATGCTACCCGTTTACTGCTCTATTTCCTCGCAATTTTTCTAAGATATCGCTTCCAAAAGGGCGTTTTTTCCTCGCTAGCTCATCGCATCTGAGAAGAGATGCAACATTCATGAGCCTGCCCCAACGGAGGTCAAAGGACACGAACTGCAGTTCAGTGCAGGTAAAGTCGGGTCGTGTCCCACCTACGTGGTAAATAGTGCATAGAGAAGGAATTCTCTAACGAGAGTAAGAAGGCGGAATAATGTCTCGGGAAGATGTACGGTGAGGCAGCTCTATGCTGGAATAAACTACCTCCTTCACGGCTTCTTTACAATGACTGTGCACTGTCGAGTCAAGAAATTGAGAGCGATTATTCCAGATCCGATTCCTTCAGTGTATTCTCCTCTTTTGCCATATTAGCTGTCGCTGCTCATGAATCTCCAGTGTTTCCAAAGATACTTTGTATTCATTGGCAAAATTTAGTCGTTAAAAATCATCTATTACTCATTGCCTCATTTCATTACTTCAATGAAGAAGTAAATGAAAAATTGTGTTCAAATGTATCTACTGAAATATGATAGTAAATATTCTACTTAATTAAAGATATGTAATTAGCAGCTATTTCATTCCTTTGATTCAAATTAGAATTTTCTGCTAAATTCTCGTAAATTATTATGACTTTATTTATTTTTATTGTATAGACTGTCTGTTTGTTTATATTACTACAATTACAACACTTATAGTACTTAATTTTATTTTGTGCTGTAAAATATTTGAATATTAATATAAAGTATATATATTTATAGATGATCGATGTGTCATTCAAAGATAGATAAATATAGTCTTCTCAATTTATTTTTAATTTTGTTGACATATATGATTTTAATATCTTTATTAATTATTACTTCTTTGATTAAAAAGCACCTGCTAACAAGCCATTTTAGGCTTAGCAGAACCTATAATGTTTATTTTTTTAATTGTATTTATATACAGTGTAATTTTTAAAATTCTATATGCAATCTGTTTATCGTATAAGTTGTTGATTATAAAGTGAAAGATATATTTTTGTCAGAAGGTTAATTATAATGTATATACAGTACTGTAAAATGTATTCACTAATAATAAATTGATTCACTATGTCATGAAAAAATAATACATAAGATACAATTAGGCAGAAGCCAGGTGGTAACATTATCACAAATACATCATTATTCATTATGTATATCTTACAAGAAATCTCCCAGTACAATAAAACAATCCAAATCTCTGAATCAAACAAAACAATAGTTATACTTTTTAAATGGTAATAATTTATTTTTAGCACACACGCTAAATGAAATAATAATATAATACTTTGTATTTTCATTCTGCTATTAATGGCTTTCCCCGAATTCACACCTTCCAATATAATATAATACAGTTTATTCAATACAATTTGAAATACAATAACCAACAATGAAAAACAACGCAAAGAAAAAGGGTATCATACACAGCTCTAACTTACATAGAAACAAAACAGTCTGGTCCTGCTAAGCAAAATGCTTGTCAGCAGGTTCCATTTGGGTAATCTACAGTAGAATTATAGCAACGTCAAAAGAAGAGTTTAGTAGATGTAGAGTACCAAAAAATATTAAACTTACGGTTAAGTACATCTACATATCAATATTTATACAAACACACAGCATGTTAAAATAAAATTAAGGCTCCCAAAGGTTATTACATAAAGAGTTTGCAATAAACAGCTTAAGTTGAGACATTAATTAGCCAGTTTTTTATAACTACTTTCACACACCTTATGGAATTCATATTTAATAATTCTAATGGTAATTTGTTCGATCATAATATGATAATTCTTATAGAAATAGTTACCGGATGGAAAAGTGTACTGCGTGTTCGGCTTTGGTGAAAGCGGTACCGGGTTCGATTTCCTGTTGGAGCAGTGACGTAAGCTTTTGAAGCACTTTTAGTAATGTTACTACTACATCCAATTCTCGTATAAAGTACACATTAAACTGAATGCCATACATATGAGTTATTAAATCGATATATGGTTCCCCTCCTGTTTCCATAGTGATAATGTCCACCTATTCTTCGTTTCTTCCCTATCGGAGAAGGTACGACGGCAAGCATAAAGAACTCTTTGAAGTCCGTTCATTGTCTCTCAGTATTTCGTGAGATCGGACGCGTTTCTCCAATTTATTGCCCTTTCCAACTCTCTCAACGCCGTCGTGTATCTTTTGAGAGATCGTCTTTTGTCAGCTGCTAATGGAAAAGCCGAGTTATCTTTTTATGAGTCAGGATTCCTCTCTCCATTGACACGTGTCTCGCTTCATATGCGATTCCTCCCCCATCTTTCATAGCGACCCTCTCTATGGTTACCGCCAATCAAAAGAGTTTCCTCTCCGGGTCTAATTCGATTCGCCTCTTCACGTCCCGCCGATTCCCTTTTTCCCGGAGTTTGTCGCTCTTCAAAAGGAGTCATTTTTTTCCTCCTCCGCAGTTAAGTCCAGGAAGGGATAATGGCTTGTCGCACCCTTCGCTAAACAAGCAACAGGGGAGATTCTGATACCTTTATTCGCGAGCGAGGAAAATTTTAATCACGCATTTGTATGTAAATTTTTGAGGCGTGAGATTGTTTTCGTATTGTTCCCATTGTGGAAAGCGTATTTTTTTTCAAAGGAGTGTGCGAGCAATTATTAGCTATGGACATATTTCCATACTCCATTAAGACTTAAAGGTGTAGTACGCTATCAAGGGGTTGTCAATGAGGGGAGTGAGTATTTCATTAAACATCATTACTTTTCTCTTGTCTGGAATAGTTAAAGCGTTTTGTTTACCTCTAGGGGAAAATTCATCCCTTTAAGGTCCAATAAAGTCAAAGGAAAAAATCTGATGTGGCCAGCACATGACTTTCTCCATATATAAGATGTAAATATTTATCTACGACAGTAGTTTTGAACTCCTTATTCCATCTAAACTTTGAAGATGGGTGATTAATTTATATATTATTATCTTTTACGTCCCAATCATTATAAATAATGCTTTTCGGGACCTTTTCGATGAAAAACGATGAAGTGGCCTTTCGCCCCAGCGCCCAGAGCGACCACAACGTACATAATTAGCAACATCCGGTTTATCAGTATTTCTCGAATCACTCCTACACAATCGGTGATAGAAAAATATATTTCATGCAAAAGTCATAGTATATAATATTTTATAAAAGTTTTATAAGTAATAGTATATACCTAAATATCATATTTATGGAGATATTTTGAAAACCGGAAATGAGCTTTGAAGTATGAAGCTCGACTTCCGGTTTACCGATTTACTTGAAAAGCTGATCAACTCTGACAGCACACACCACAGTACTATATATGAATTTTGGTATTGATACTACTAATAGTTTACACGTTAGAGCGCCCACTGTCACACACACACACATACACACACACACACACACACACACACATACACACACACACACACACACACATACACACAGACATCATTCCGAAAATGGTCAAAACGTGTTCTAGGGTCCCCAAAACATGTATTTCCGTTGAAATCTCGAAGTCGATTTTTTTCATGAAAACAATACTTTCTCTATACTTCGTATATGGAGAAAGTAAAAAAACAAATTAATGCGTAGCTCTATGTTACTATATTGAAACTATATCAACACATATTTACTCAGTGAGCATTAGTAAGGTATTCTGTGAACTTTAATAGCATTTTAAACATTATAGATTCATTCCTAAAATATTCAGTAAATCTTTAAAATATCCCGAAACCTTATGTTTTGGATATTAATTTTCGTCAGTTCATATGCATGATATGGTGTTCATTATTTTTTTGATACTTACCTATGAATTATTTTATGTATAGGTGCTTAAAAATTGTTGAAATAATGTTTAGATAATTATTAAAATTTATTTCAGTAACTTTGGTAGCACTGCTAAAATTGCATACTTCTTATAACTTGACATTAAGAAAATCCTCAGATAATCATAACATGGACAACATTTTTACAAAACGAAAATTTGGTTGAAATATCTTCATTAGTTTCTGTGATCCCGACGGTAATATAGCGCCTGATCACATTGACCCCACGAGACTACTTAAGGATTAATGGTGAAATGTTTCAAAAACGGAAATGAGCTTCCAAAAATAAAGATCGACTTCTGGTAAACCGATATCCTCCAAAACCTAATCAACTCTGATGACACCAACCAAAATAAAATGTACGAAATTTGGTGTTGATACGACAAATAGTTTTCAGGTAAGAGCGCCCACAAAGTAAATAATCAGCAACTTCCGGTTTATCGGTATTTCACGAATAACTCCTAAACAATCAGTGATACAAAAATATGTTTAATACAAAAGGTGTAGTAGAGTAATTTTTCTAAAACTTTTAAAAATAATAGTATATACCTAAATATCATATTTATAGAGGTATTTTGCAAAATCGGAAATAAGCTTCGAAGAGTAAAGCTCAACTTCCGGTTCAATGATATACTCTAAAAAATAATAAACTCTAATCACAACAACCAAAGTAATATACATGAAATTTGGTGTTGAAACGATAAATAGTTTTCATGTGAGAGCGCCCACAAAGTACATACTATGCAAATTCCGGTTTATCGGTATTTCATGAATAACTCCTAAACAATCGGTGATATAAAAGTATGTTTCATACAAAAGTTATAGTAAGATAAATTTTCTAAAACATTTATAATTAATAGTATATACCTAAATATCATATTTATGGAGATATTTTGAAAACCGGAAATGAGCTTTGTAGAATAAAGCTCGACTTCCGCTCAACCGATTTACTCCAAAAACTAATCAACTCTAACGACACCAACAAAAACAGTATATGTGGTATTTAAAGTTGATACAACGAATGGTTTTCATGTTAGAGCGCCCACAAAAGACATAACAGCTACTTCCCGGGTTATCGGTATTGCACGAATAACTCTTAATCAACCGGTGATACAAAAATATATTAAATACAAAAGTTATAGTAAATTTTATTATCTAAAACTTTTATAAGGAATACAATATACCAATATATCATATTTATGGATATATTTTGAAAACCAGAAATGAGCTTTACACAACGTACATAATCAGCAACTTCCGGTTTATCAGTATTTCATGGATAACTCCTAAACAATCGGTGATGCAAAAATATGTTTCATACAAAAGTTATAGTAAATTAAATTTTCTACAACATTTATAATTAATAGTATATACCTAAATATCATATTAATGGAGATATTTTGAAAACCGGAAATGAGCTTTGAAGAATGAAGCTCGACTTCCGGTCAGCCGATTTACTCCAAAAACTAATCAACTCTAACGACTGTAATAAAAGTACTATGTATGAAATTTGGTGTTGATCCGACAAATAGTTTTCATGTTAGAGCGCCCACAATGTACATAATCATCTTCTTCCGGTTTATCAGTATTTCACGAATAACTCCTAATGAACCGGTGATACAAAAATATGTTAAATACAAAAGTTATAGTAAATTATACTATCTAAAACTTTTATAAGTAATACAATAGACGTATATATCATATTTATGGAGATATTTTGAAAACCGCAAATGAGCTTTAATGAATAAAGCTCGACTTCCGGTTAACGGATTTACTCCAAAAACTAATCAACTCTGACAGCACACACAACAGTACTATATATGAAGTTTGGTATTGATACGACTTTTAGTTTTTGAGTTAGAACGCCCATTATCACACACACACATACACACACACACACTCACACACACACACACACACACACACACACACACACACACACATACACACAGACATCATTCAGAAAATGGTCAAAACGTGTTCTGGGGACCCCAAAACGTGTATTTCCGTTGAAATCTCGAAGTCGAATTTTTTCATGAAAACAATACTTTCTCTATACTTCGTATATGGAGAAAGTAAAAATCTGATGTGGCCAACACATGACTTTCTCCATATATAAGATGTAAATACTTATCTACGACAGTAATTTCGAACTCTAAACATTATAAATAATGTTGTTCGGGACATGCTGGATGAAAAACGATGAAACTGGCCTTTCGCCCATAGAGCCCAGAGCGTCCACAAAGTACATAATCAGCAACTTCCGGTTTATCAGTTTTTCAGGAATAACTCCTAAACAATCAGTGATACGAAAATATGTTTCATACAAAAGTTATAGTAAATTTTATTTTCTAAAACATTTATAAATAATAGTATATACCTAAATATCATATTTATGGAGATATTTTGAAAACCGGAAATGAGCTTTGAGGAATGAAGCTCAACTTCCGGTCAACCGATTTACTCCAAAAACTAATCAACTCTAAAGACTGTAATAGAAGTACTACATATGAAATTTGGTGATGATCCGCCAAATAGTTTTCATGTTAGAGCGCCCACAAAGTACATAATCATCTTCTTCCGGTTTATCAGTTTTTCACGAATAACTCCTAATCAACCGGTGGTACAAAAATATGTTAAATACAAAAGTTATAGTAAATTACTTTATCTAAAACTTTTGTAAGTAATACAATATACGTATATATCATATTTATGGAGATATTTTGAAAACCGGAAATGAGCTTTGATGAATAAAGCTCGACTTCCGGTTGACCGATTTACTCCAAAAACTAATCAACTCTGACAGCACACAAAATAGTACTATATATGAAGTTTGGTGTTGATACGACCAATAGTTTTCACGTTAGAGCGTCCACTATCACACACACACACACACACACACACACACACACATACACACACAGACATCATTCCGGAAATGGTCAAAACGTGTTCTAGGGACCCCAAAACGTGTATTTCCGTTGAAATCTCGAAGTCGAATTTTTTCATGAAAACAATACTTTCTCTATACTTCGTATATGGAGAAAGTAAAAAGCAAATTCTGAAAGTAATAGTACGTGCGAACTTTCAGCAATAGGGTAAATATTGGTTGCTTCATTACATTGGTAAGTCCGTGATAATTTTTAAATTTATTACTACGCAATTTAAAAGTGTCGTAAAATGAATGGAGTTTTCAATGTAGAGAAGTGAAGAGTTTTATGCCAAATAAAGACAAAGCGACCCACCCTACTGTCTAACCAACATCCGTATCATTTCGGTGTATATTGCGTATTTTGACGTATTTTGACGAATTTTGGCGAACTGAGAAACCATTTCCCTTGATTCAAACGTAATAAATCTTTAATATTAAGCAGAAACCAAGCAATATATGTACTTTTTTGCCATTAAATCGCTTTGTAAACATTGAGAAACCACTAGGAAATAATGCAAACATTAGACATTTTTTTTTTAATTTGACATTTAAAAAAAATTCGCCGCCTTAGGGCATAATCCAATCAAGTTGAAATTTGTATATGTCACCGACCACAAACATTAAGCACCAGCCGTTGACTGATTTCGAAAAAAAAGTTTTTTCGATCCACCCTAGTACACGCGCTAAGGTGCAAAGTACCTTTTACCCTTCCCATCTATAAGTATTCTACCATACCAATTTTGTTTCTGAAAAAGGTGAGTTATAAACACATCGTCTCGGTTATGGATCCGGATAAAGATTCTACGTAACTTGTCTTGCGACTCTATCTATAGAACAGAAATTAATTATCTATAGAATTTTATATACAGACACAAATGGTAAATTTTGTTGAATTATTTTCGCCTTTGAAAACCTTTTAACCTTTCATGGAATTCAATTTAATCTTTTCTAGTTAAGTATTTTCTTGCTATTTGCTGCGATTATCAATTTTTTTATCAAAAATTAAAAGCCACATCGTAGATCACATTTATAAAAAGCTTAAAAAAGAATCTCTTTCACAAAAATTCACAGCTTAATTTCTATTCCTTTAAATTTTTATTTTTGCATCGTTCATAATAGTACAGATTTCTCTTGGCTACCGTAGAGTTAGAATTAATCTTAATGTTTACTATTCAATAATACTAAGAAGTTTTACTTATACTGATAACTGCATTCAATGTATACCTCATTCAGTAATGTATTTCCACGATTTGGTTTTGGAATAAATCAATGGCCTACATGTAAGATTACATTATTACAACTTATTTATTTGCGTAAGATAGCTTTGAACATTTACTTGCCCGAAAGCGGTTCAATAAAAAAATACGATGAATTTTAGGCTTTCTTCATACTTTATATGAAGTTCAAGACAACACCTTTCAAGTTAGTCAGTGAGAGTATTTTCCAAGTCGTCATAAAAATTCAATCGCCCTGGGAGACAAGATCGAAACGCCATTTTATCTTAGGCCTCCCATTTTCACGCAACTTTATTGCTATTTATGTAAGTGTAAAGCAATGAATTTTTATGTTCGTTTGGTGCAGGGTTGCTATTATCTGAGGGGATTGATATACATTTGATGGATACTCAATTTAGGAGACTCGACATTGATAGAATCTGAGGAATTTTTATTCATCTGCACACATCGCCGCTAAAATTACGTGTAGGCGGATTTTACGAACTTCGCAATAGCGGTGCTCGTATCGTGAAAGATGAATAACTAATGAAATTGAGTCCGGGGAAGGATTCTTTGCACTATGTTCCTCCACTACTTCGTCAAATACAAAGGGTGTGGTTATTATAGGATGAATAAGGATAGTATGCGATGAATGTATTTACATTTGATGAAATACGAAAAGAAAAAGCAGTGTTATATGTTCATAAAATTTTTTAAACTTTTTACGTTTTATATGTGGTTTGTTCTCTCAAATTCTGAAGTATAAAGGATTATTAAATTTCATTTTATTCACATTTAGATTGTAAAATGCATGAGAGAATCGTTTTCTATTGAAATAATCTTTCAAATACAAAATCTACAGATTGTTGGTATAATGTTAGAGTAAAGTACTATCTAAATATTCATTCAAGACGTTCATCAATCTCTTCAAAAATAAATCACCAATTAAATTAATACGCCGGTTATTGGCTAACATAGAAAAACTAGGAAAAAATAAGTATATTATCCGAAATAAATACTACGTAACTAATAGTATATTATTTAACTTGGTATTGAATAATTTACTTTATTGTATCTTATATGCTTTGTATTCTTGACCTGTATTACAAAGAAGTTTCTTTGAAAAATCAGGGAGGATTAAAATCAAATACATTTGCGTATAGTGCTTTATAAATAATTAGTTGCCCACTTTCAGAGCTTCAGTGTTTATTATTTATTGTGCAGTCATTTATAGATTTGTAGTAGATAAAGACGTATCAAGCCTGTGTCCCAAGGCGAGTTCATAAATATTGAATCAGCCTCAAACTTTTGGATTTAATCTGTAACTTTGTTGTTCTAATTTCTGTTTGAAATATTGTGGAAATTCACTCTGCATATTCCTGGAAGGGTCATTAATTGTTCCCTTACATCCCACAAGCTCTAAGTGACGAGAAAATAGAAATTGCAAAACAAACATGAATCACTTCCGGAAAGTCGATATGCCCCTAGGCTGGTTTTACATTTTCCGATAATTTTCATTATGAGCAGAATTCATTAATTCCAAGGAGTGAAAACTCAAGCGGTTGGATATACTTTTCCGATAACCGTGATGCTTTGGGTGTATCAGGATAGTACCATCAAATAATATTGAAATATGTGTCATTAAAAGGGTGTTTCACTTCATACCTTACAAATTAAATACTTTCGCTCCCTATTATCTGTTAGAGTACATTTTTCAGATGTTTGCATTATTTTTAGCATTTATTCCTCTTGATTCTGTAATACATTTATGAATATTGGAATACACTCATGTAATCACTGCATACCTTTCTGCCACTACGGATTATATCGAGATCTCAATACATTTTTTTCAGGAAAGTCCTCTGATAGTTTTTATATTTTGTAGTTATTTTCAACTCTATAGATATTATATACTAATCACAATAATAGAAGATTATCTCGCATTTTATTCACCTTAAACATTTTTCAAAGCATGAACATTCATTTATCATTACCCTATATCAACATAAAATCTACAAAGTTATCATTTCCGCAATTCTAGCGTTCCGCAACTTTATATAACATCTGTTTTATGTGAACAAAATTGACCTCTTCGTTTACATTTAACTTCAAACTTACCACTTTTGTATTTTGTTTTGACCCTTACGCGGAATGATTATCCCCGATTAACTTTACTAAAACCGGCTCCTCGTTGAACAGACTTTTCCTTTCTTATAGAAATCACTGTATCAAATGAAGAATACTTAATGCAAAAAATGATTGTGTATCGCTGATAGAATAATTTTAAAGTCCAATGGTAAATATGACAGGCACACATGCTACTTATTAGATCACGAGAGATTAAGAGAGACATGATGAAAGGAAATTTCATCTTTATTTTTCGACATCATCGAAGATATACCTTGAACAATGGTCTTCAAAACGAGTTGTACTTCTTGGAGAACTTACATGTTGGCAAATTAATAGCTTCTACTAGATCACAAACACTTCAAGTTTATTTTGGAAATCACTAAATTCAACGCACGATAACAACATTCGAAAATTTCTGTTGCACTGGTAGAATCAATCAAATCATCAATTACTTATCTTTCCCTTATCGTAAACAAATTTTACCAAACCTTTTTTACATGTAAACAATTCTGTTTAATATGCATATAAAGTTTTTGTTTTACGCCAAATTCGGTTTTGCATCTTAATTTAATTTCGTTGTTTTGATATCTTTCTTTTTTGCGGTATTTTTTATGCGATTCAACCTATTGGATATTATATTATTGGATTTTGATCTTAGCAAATAAAAAGTATAAATAAAGAAATGTTTTCTTGCTTAGCGAATCCCAACGTCAGCATTTAGCCAAAGCCGCCTCCATGCCTCAGCCGTGTATCGTGAAAAAACATTTTCATATTTGACATTTCAAGAATATCTCCCTTAGGATTCCAACCCCTTCTTTTTCCTTGCTTCTGCTCCCCTTGATGTTATGCCGGTTCATAATCATTTCCTTGGCCAGAAATGTCGGCGAACTCGTATAAACTAATTGCCATTACTAAATTCTCAGTGGAATCGTAAAGATAATGTAAGGTTTATGACTGAGCGGTCTTCATGAAATATTGACGGCTCGTAAGACCCTTTCATACGGAAGGCCGCTTCAGTATAATTTATGCATGTATATGCGCTTGTGTAATTATGTATGTACTTACATGCAGAACTGTTTTTTCGCCTCTGGCTTAGATTAATCCGCCCGACTAAACTTCCTCCTTGGTCGCCTCAATCTCACACCCCGGCACACACACACTCTTTCTTCTGCCGAATATTCTTCCTTCCCATTTCATTCCCTTATTTCAAGGACGCCCCCCCTCCACCCTAAAATCATTTCATCCCTGTTCCGAGGTAAAACCGTTCCCTTTAGAATTTTCCGCCCTGGAAATACCCTAGACCACACCCCTTTCAAATCTTCCCTCCATCCCTTCTCTATTTCCCCCGGGGATTATCTGGCCTCCACCCCCGCCTCGGCCGCAACGAAGGGGAGTTATCAACCCCTGCCTACCCTCTCCAAGGCCTCCATTATCCCATCCCCGGGGAGCGCGGGGAGAGTCAATTGAATTATGCGGCAATTTTGCCTTAGCCCGGTGCTGCAATTTTGACAATCTTCTTTTTTCGGCGGAAGGGGGAGGAAGAAGGGGCCGTAAAAGGCCCTAAAGAGGGGCGGGAGGGCCTTCCTCTCGGAGGCACCCAAGGCGACGATGCCGCCGACGTATTATCAAAATGTTCTGGATGTGTATGTGGTTTGTGTGAAGATGGGGAGTTTAATCATAGATGTGTAGGTCTGGAGGAATTGTACGTTTTTTGTTAACGTGTTTTGGTGAATCTAGGCTCTTGCTTGCTATTTGATGATAAGCTAACTGAGTACTAAGGTATTTTCATTATAGCTAACAAGGTCCATGAGAACCATGAAATTGATAAGGTGATTTAAGAAGTAAATCAAGGCAATGTCAGCTTTTTAACCATCCGTTTTTTAATTTCTCAAATTTATCTAGAAATCCTATTAATGTTGAGAGTGTCTGTTACGACGAAGTTATCGTAAAACTGGTTTTAAGAATATAAGGAAATGTTAGTATTTTGGGATCATATTGAATCAAAAATGCAAAATTCTAAAAAAAATATTTTATGCGCGACCGGTTTCGAGCTAACCGCTCATCATCTAGCATTTTTTATTTAATATGATCACTATTACGGAGTTCAACCAAGTTAAGGCTTCTTCGATTGAATTTATTGTTAGTATTTTGGTTAGTCATTTTTGAAGAAAATCAGATTCAGTAGCTATTTTGAGGGAGCTAATAATTTCTGCAAAAACCAATAAACTTTTAATATGATTAAGTGCTAATTTGGAATCCAATTTTTACGTGGCGTCCTATCGATAACTAAACCTTAATAGTGATAGCGTAAATAAACATTTATGCCTTATAAAATAGTCAATTTGATACTACGAGGGTGATTAAATTTATTCTAGGGAAATATTATTATTTTTGATAGTTTCTCATTATAATTAGATTGATATTAATTTTATTAGAAAGAGTTTAGGTATAAGAAATGATGCTAACATTAAGTTAAGATGCGTATAGAAGGATTTGATTTAGTACAAATAACGGTTTTCTGTGAATATCTCATCACATTGGCTAGAAGTTGAAAAGTTTTCTTTCCAAAAGTACACTTTTTATTCCTTACACACTCTCTTCATTATAAAAAAATCTGATTTGGCCAGCACATGACTTTCTCCTTATATAAGATATAAATGTTTATCAACGACAGTATTTTCGAACTCTATATTCAATCTAAACTTGGAAGATAAGTGATTAATTTATATCATATTATCTTTCACGACACAAACATTATATATAATATTACAATATTATACAATAATGTTTTTCGGGATATTTTCGATGAAAAACGGTGAAATTGGCCTTTCGCCCAGAGCGCCCACAAAGTACATAATCAGCAACTTCCGGTTCATCTGTATTTCATGAATAACTCCTAAACAATCAGTTATAAAAATATATTTCAATCAAAAGTTATAGAAAATTACATTTTCTAAAACTTTTATAAATAATAGTCGGTATATATACACCTAAATATCAGATTAATGGAGATATTTTGCAAAAACGGAAACGAGCTTTGATAAATAAAGCTCAACTTCCGGTTAACCGATATACTCCAAAAACTAATCAACTCTAACGACACCAACCAAAATAATATATATGAAATTTAGTGTTGACACAACTAAATGTTTTCATGTTAGAGCGCCCACGAAGTAGATGACCAGCAACTACCGTTTTATCAGTATTTCACGAATAACTCCTAAACAATCAGTGATACAAAAATATTTTTCATAGAAAGGTTATAGTAAATTACACTATCTAAAACTTTTATAAATAATAATATATAACTAAATATCTACCATAGAGAAATAGTTTTTACGTTCGAGCGCCCACAAGCACATACACATCATTCAGAAAATGGTCAAAACGTATTCTAGGGACCCCAAAACATGTTTCCGTTGAAATCTCTAAGTTGATTTTTTTCATGAAAACATGAACAATACATGACCAATACTTTCTCTGTACTACGTATATGGAGAAAGTAAAAATAGACTCTCAAAGAGTGCATAGATTTCATATCTTTACGACCTTTTTCTATTTGAATACATAAATTTCCATCGTCATTGTTTCTTTTTAGCTAGAGAATCTATTTTAATAAAAGATAATTTATTTGACAACTTATCCTCATCGAGCACTTAAATCATCAGTATGTATTCACTCGCAGATTTATTTTCTTATTCAAAAATGTATTTAGATTTAGTAAAAAATTTTCCTCTGTTTGAATTCATTCAAATTCGAAGCTCCTCAGAATTAATGAAGAGCTTCTAATTACGCCTATATTTTGGAAAATTATAGGTGTAACGTTAACAGGCATTTACGTAAATTCTTGCGACTTAAGTTGCTCATCGCTTACCCTTTTACGTACTTACATGTTTCTCGAAAAATATGTAAATGTTTTTGGTGTATATTGTAATAATACTTAAATACAAGCAATTTTGCCGTAATTCACGCATGTTAAGCCATTTTATTTCCGTTTATTTTCCCCAACTATCAATTTCTGGTGTTCCGTAATCCACCTGAAAGTTTCCTTTGATCTCGGATCCCGAAATCTCTTTCCACAGCACATGTTGAAAACTCCTTTCTTTGGAAACTTTACCCCTCCCCTTCGCTGAGACCCATTCGAGAGAATCCTGTTACGAGTCCCTGTTTTGTTGCTAAGAGAATCAACACGACTGAACGTACACTTTGAGCAATTAATCAATGGATGCTTCACTTTTTAATTCGGAGATGGCGGTGCGGATGGCGTTCTTCCTTAGTCTCCACCGTTTTCGGAAATTGATGGAAGTACCTCACAGATTCCATGCGGAACCGAAAAAAATAGACTCTCGCTTCGCAAAAGAAATAATATGCTCAAATTAGGCCTTTTCATCAGCCGAATGGCTTTCCTCGAAGTCTCGCCTTTGCACGCTAAGGAAGCTTTTCATAAAAAAAATCGTTATCCGCTGATGGGTAAATACTTAAGGAGGTGGTTGCTTTCCGTTAGGCACCCGCTTGCGCACGCACGCTATTTTGGTCGTGCCGCGTGTTGATTTTATTCCAGCATAACAGGCGTTGTGCTGGTATACACGCTATGCTACCATTTTTTTATGAATGCTCTCATTTTTACTATTATTTCCGTATAGGATAAAGAAAAACTCTTAGAATCTCTTTTTTCATACCTGTTCATGTCTGTGATAGCATGAATCTAGATACAGTTCATTGCTTGCTTCTTCGGTAAACTTTCTGTCAATATTTAAATTTGATATAGTATATGTTTTTTATTTATTCCATACACCCCACAAGCATCCATTTTCGGGTGGGTAATAAACAATAATAATGAACAACCCCTATTCCCCAATCCACCAATCAACCAACCCCTCGGCCACCACGTCAGATAAAAAAATGGTATTTTAATTATATTTTTTATCTCAAATATCTGTATTCAATGTTTATATTTTAATATTTTCATTTTTAATACTTATATTTGTGTATGTTTTTATTTTAATAGTTGTTTAGTGTAGATTTGTATTTTAATATTTGTTTATGCTTGTTTAATATAATATAATACATTTATATAATTTTATTTTAACATTTGTATTTGATTGTAATTTAATATTTGTATAGATTTCTAATTTATCATTTCTATTTTCGTATCTATAATAATGAGAAATCGTCTTATATAAGGGCGAGTTCGTGACTCGTAAGTCTCTTATTACATTTAACTGTTCTTAATATAAATTTCAGGAAACAAATGCAAACAATGAAATAATGTAGAAATTAGATCTTATTTCTCATTAGCCGGGGATATTTGGACGAACGCGCTTGTATACATGCATACGTAGAATGTAAAAAATGCCTTTCTGGGTCACGCATGATATAACAAGTTGATTTGACTGTTTATTCTTCTTTTATAACACAAACTAAGAATTTTAATTGTAGTCACTACTTGTTCCGATCTTGTAACATTTTTTTCGCAGGAGTTTAAGAGTGATTATTTATTCAGAATGGCGCACAACACCCAAATGACCACACAAAGAGAATACAGCTGTCTTTTTGATTTTGAATTTAAACAGACAAGATGAAAAGGGAATCAGTTATCACAATTTTAGTTCATTAAATTGTGCCGATTTTTTACTTTGTATTACAGTATCTTTCATTAAGTTAATTTTTATTTTCTTTGAATATTTACGTACTAATTAATGAAAAACTGGATTTGTGGGATATGATGCAATTTAAGCCAAAGAATAAATGGCTGGTTGTGGGTGGGATCATTTAAGTTAAAGAAAGTTATTATTTTTAACGTTTCTGATGCACATTTAGGAGTTCTAATAAATAAGAGCTGATTACACTTAGGCATATCTTTTCAGTGAGATAATAATTTATATAATTGTTCAGAAAGGTTTTTGTAACAATAAATTTAATTGAAAATAAAAATTTGTTAATTTTTCATGGTTTATGAGGTCTATAAGGTCTTCGTTGAGGAAAGATTGTTACTAAAAATTAAATTTTTTAAATCTCAAAAAGTCTTCTTTCCGGTAGTCGGAGAAAGAAAGAAAGGAATGTCGCACTTATTATTGTACCCTTCTTACCCCTTTGTTCCTTTCCCGTACAAATTTACCCTACTGTTCCTTTCTTGATTCCTCTGACTTCCGGAAAGCAAGAAGAAGAACGCCGACAAAGACGGCTTTTAGAGATTTTTAACCTCTAATTCATTAATAGCCGTGATCGAATATTTCTTTCTTTACTAGGACTGAAAAGTTTATGCTTCCATCTTCATTTATTCTTACTCATTTGTAATTGATTGTTACTTATATTATTTGATATTCTTTATTATTAGTTTTTACTATTAATAATATTTTGCTATGTGTCGCTATTTATAGCAATATGCGTAATATATGAAGATGTTTTCTAAATGAGCATTACAATAAATTTGTTCATCAAGCCTTGCGTTTGGAGGTTATTAGTATTTATTATCATTCACAACTACTCGCCATCGTTAATTGTAACGTCATTTGATCTACACCTAAAGATGTTCCAAAGAAGAGCATTGATGTGACTAAGTGTATCAAGCCTTGCGTTTATTGGAACACGCTCAACCAGTTACATCGAGAAATAAAATAAATTTTCCCTTACTCACCCATTTGTCGGCAAGGGGACATATCTGAAGGGCAGAAAGTGGTTTAAGGCCGTGAGATGCCTTGTAAAATTTTCTCCCCTAAAACGATTCCATTGCTCTGAGCTCGTCCAGGTTCATAAAGTCGACATCTGTGTTGGTCGAAATCTCCCATTGTCCCATCCGACAGCCTCTCGCCGGAACACCGCATTTTATATAACTCGTCGCTTCCTAGAAATCCCAATCGCTCGGGACCCTCTCCATTCTAATTCCAATCTTTCTCGTCGAGTTCCACTCGAAAATAGATTTCCCTACCCCCCTCCTCTCCTGATGGACTCCATTACTTCTGCATCCACTTCAAGGAGCGGCTGAATACCGACCCTTTTCTATATCAAAGGGAAGTTAGAGTTTGTTGAAGAGCACAGAAAGATTTCAGGGAATGGATGATCGTCGGTATAATAAGGAAGAAGGGTTTAAGTTGTTGCAGAGAAGAAGAACTTCGAGAGTGACTCGATAAACTAATCCAATATCAGATATTAATTCCGCGAAAACTATCGCCCGGTTTCACTTCATTGGCAAGCTTGCATCAAAGAACATGTATGCTGGAAAAGAAAGTGTTTTTTTTAAGCCACGGCTTGTTAGTTTGTCTTTTTGATATTTTATTGAAGCGAATGTAAATCCGGTTGGTTTGTATTTCAGTTGTATAACGATTGTGATACAAGGCTCATGAATAATCTGACAAGTTTATAGGAGTTAGAAGGTTAACTAAAAAAATACGTCGAGTGCGTCGGATCAAGGGTTCTATTTCGTCACTATGTATTCTATTTACAGGTTAGATGGAAGAGGAGACTTTCTAGTCTCAATCTCGCCCAATAAAGACCCTAATAATAACAATTTACTTGTAGTCAACTCAAAGCTTAGTTACAAATCTAGTTATATTTTTATTGACTTAGTTCATCTGTGTTGACCTAATTGTTTTCGGAACCATCAAAATATTTACATATTTTTTCCTTTTCTTTGGAATTATTCCTCTAAAGCCCTTTCTTGAAATACTTAATGGCATTGAGGTCGATATAAGAGACTTATAAGTCTCAATTTATCCCTAAATGGAAAGACCTTTATTTGCAATCCCTATCATAGCAGTAGGGGAAATGATTCTGCTTAGTTCTGCTGGTTTACTAAGTAAAATTGTTACCTTCACGGCTCTGCAATTACGAACAATATTCAATTGAGAGTATTTTTCTACAATTATCGTGAAGATCTTCTGTTTCTCCACTATTGCTCATCTTCTATCTTATATTCTTCTCAATGAATCACATAACGTCCCTTTAAAGAATCTAGCACCCGGAGTGAATCGTAAAGCTCTATATCATATCTTGAGGGATGGTATATTTTTCATTATTCTTTTCTTATAGGCTAAAGAAAAATGTACCTTTCCTCTCTATCTTTTGTCTCAGTCTTACTCATACACTTGTTTCTATGAAAGTTACTGAGAAATTCTGGGTAATAGCAAACACCTTGCGATATGTAAGGGTTGATAGTCTTTCACTGATTTTAAGTTATCGCTTTCCACGGTAATCTGGCTTAACAACAGAAAGCGCTCACCGCCTGTTTCCCAATCTTGCCTCGAGGGTCTCGTTCCTTCTCCAGGGCTTTTGGTAGCTAATGCTGTAATGGTTTAGGTCTATACATGGGCTTATTGTAAAATGAATATTCGTGTTATTTATCTTTTATATTTACTGGTGGTTTTTCGTAAAATTTTTGCTACATCTACTCGTAAAAAAAATAAACTCTACATTGGTATTCACGAGGGAATTTAACGCTAAAATGGATGGGAAATTCAGAAAACGTAACCATAAAGCGTGAGCCTTGAATATTAAGGGTAAACAGAGGCGGAAAATATCGGCATGAGCATGGCTCATAAACCAAAGCCCTCTACATTTTGGTAAGAGGTTACGACCCCTAATAATTACTAAAGTCTTCATGCCTCAATACGCGATTAAATCGTTAGTGCATCTTCTATCTATATGCGCTCCACTTAACCAATTTTTTTCAAACTGTTCTAAACTTCCCAATCGTATCATATGCCATCAAAATTTTTGTGCGACACTCTTAATCATGTTAATTTTTTGAGTATGTACAGTCCTGGCCAAAATTAACGCAGCACCGGCCGTAAGGATCGCTAGGGAGGTGCTGCATTAATTTTGGCCAGGAGTGTACCTTGTCAAACTACTGCATTAGTAATTTCCATGTTATACATAGCTTTCCTTTACAACTTTTAGCTTGTACTACTGTAAGTAGGTTTGCGCATGTTTTTCTCACCCCTTTCTTTGTGGGTATTTTCCTGCAACAGATATATTTTCCTAAGATATTAACTTATATATAATATTTTCCTCTCTATCTCTATTCACCAAAACATTGTTATTTAAATCATTGACGAAATATTAGATTGAAGTGGAGGCTTATTAGCTTCCTTCTCGCCTTAATAACCTTATAGATCCTTAACCCTATGACACTTAATTCACAAATTCTACTTACGATGATATACTTACATATTATTCTAATTATATGTTATACGAGTAAAATGTAGCTTGCATCCTGCAAGCAGATCGGCAATACTAATTTCATATCGGCATCATATAGGGACGGTCCTCAAAAGAAAAAAAAAAAAAGATTGAAATTTTTCTTAAAATTCGCTGTAATTTCATCGTCTGGCATCGAACCCGGGTCTTACTGGTGAACATACTATGTAGCACTATAGAAGATCACCCTCTCTAACTATGTGTGAAAATTCAAGCAGAAATATTGGCTACAACTGCCTCAAACTACGTTCTACTTTTCAATAATGTAAATGGCTCTCTGGATTCGAACCAAGGACGATCTAGGAAATCTAAAACATGTTTTTGAAATCTATCTATGTTCTCTATGTATACCTAATTTCATGTTTTAACATTATTGGGAAGGGATTTAAATTAATTCTTAAAAATCGGATAATTTACTGATTGTAGAGACGCCTGGTGTCGAACCCAGGAAACATTGGTAGCTGTGAATGCACAGTATGACTTTTTAAAACTTCATATTATTTCATACTAAGTTTAAAGTCGATATCATATCGGAAAGTACCTAAAACGTGTATCTGTTATCTCCATAAGAAATGCATTGAGGAATGTAAATGGCTCTCTGGGATCGAACCAAGGACCATCAGCGAATATTTAAAATTTGATTATGAAATAAATCTATGATATCCAACCCCATGCAGAATTTCAAGTTTCCATGCCATCGGGAAGGGGTCCAAAAAAAATCTTAAAAATCGCCACAATGCATTTTAAACGGCCGATTTTTGCCTCGACCTAGCATCGAACCCAGGATATTTTCCGTAAAACTCATTTATGTTTTCGATAGATCATGACCATATATATAGGCTCCTTGAGTTTTGATTCTCTACCTATCCGGAAACTATTTTTTTTAAATTCCCGAAAATCACGGCAATGCATTTAAATGGAAAAAATCGGGACTTTTGGGCCCTCTGGAATCGAACCCATGACACTGAGGTTCAAAATCGCATTTTTTCTGGGGGTTTCACGTTAGGGCCAATACGTCGTAAAAATTTCAAGTCAATGACGCTTGTGGTTTAGGCTGTGAATTAGTATCCTATCTATCTATCTATCTATCTATCTATATGAATGAATCCGGAGAAGCATCTATATATAATAGATACTTTGTCCATTTTCGTTTCTCTCCTTCCTTTGGCATTTAAGAATTGGTGAGGAAATGTTTTAAAATATTCTTACTTCCTTATGATTCGGTAGAACTCACAAATATCCCTACATTTCCTAACTATTACTCCACTTAAATGGGTGGAACAGAAAAAGAAGATAGGAGAAGAAATTCAATAAATACGATGGCTTTATGAAACCCAACTCGATATCCATATTATCAGGAGATTAGAACCAACTTTAGGAAAAATATTAGTATCAACCAATACAGACTGTACGCCTGGTATTTTAGCGGTTTAACACGTTAACCCCTCGAAGCATCTCTCATATACTTCGTATTTGGTGCATTGTATCGAACACCTGCTTGGAAAGTGGGTTCTAGCCCTAGTCATAACAATATGCTTATCTTATGTTGATTTCTGGGATGGGTGAATTAGCTAGCATTGGATGAATGTCGTGTGGAAGCCTGTACACAAATACTCGGCCGTATAGATAACGCGAGATGGAAACCGTTAGCGATGCAAGTCCGTGCAGATTAACCAAAGATGGGGAGGGTGAAGAATTGGAAGCATGAGCCACTTTTAACCGCTCCTTGGAAATAATAGATTCGAGGAATCGCGGGCTGCGTATCGTCGCTAATGAGAGTGCACGCAGAGAAGCGCTTGTCCGAAGCAGACTTCCATTGAATGCCTTGTTTGGGAGCTAATTTTCTGGGTGGACGTCAATGGAGCCATTGTGTTCGACTTGGGACGGTAGAAAGAGAGAGGGGTGGGTCTTGAATCCTTTATGGAGGACCTCAAATCGTCCCACTCCCTCTAACCATTGTGTGATGAGGATCCGTACACCTGTATGTTTGACCATCAATCAAAGGGAATGGGCAAAGGAATCCACTCTTTCGTCCAAATCGAATGGGATTTATTTAATTCTTTGTGTGCGCTCTGCAGCGCTTTATTCCGATCAGTGAGCTGGACCTGAATTAAGGGGCTTATCGCTTTAGTTTCCAAGGAATTACAAAAGGATAGGTATTCCTGGCGTGATTTTTCTCTCTGGGGTATTTTTAGTAACTCCGCTGGTCCATGTTTTTGTTTTGCAGTATATCTGTTTATTTCTGATACGGACCTACCTATTTATTTTTTTAGTTCTGGATATTTTCTCTGCAAATGCTCACTGTTGGATTAGGGTACTACATCGTTTATATTCATTAAGCTCGCGATTTTTTAAACTATTATCTCATCCACCTCATCGACATTGATTTACCATTGCCTCCTGCTACCATATTCTGAGAAATATATTATGTTACATTCGGCATTTGGTACATGATAGAGAAACGTGTATCACTAATATACAACGCCAAGCTTCAACGGCTATTAAATACGTGTGTAAGGTTTGATTTAAATTTAAAAAAAAATAAATATTACTCCTTACTTTACTAATATTGCATGGCTAAGGGAAAAAACCAGAAGAAAATATATGCTTGGGTCATATTTGAATAGTCTTTATAAATATCAACAAATAGAATACTCGATGCAATTGTTTCTTATTAGGGAAGGAAAGACTAACGTAACGACCAGAATGGCTCTCGACTATTTAATCAACCTACAAAACAGAACCACTTCATACCAAATATCTTTTTGTATTGTTGAGGCAAAGCTATGGAATAGTATTCCTGTCATTAAAGATTCCAAGTAATTGTCTGGTTTAAAAAAAAAAAATTTGTATTTGAAAGGGAATAATATGCCATTCACGCCATGATGTTATATAAAAAGTTTATTATTTTTTATGATAAAAATGTATCCGCTTTTCAATTTAATTCATTATGTTATGTGCTATCGTGTCATTGTTTTACTTTTCTGTATGTTCTCAGATAGACGAAGAAGTCCAAGAGCAATTAAACATTTCTTTTTCTTTATCTTAAATATACTTTTGTCACAGTCTTGCTTATGGCTGTGTTGACATGCAAGCGATTGTCGGATTAGTGCTCCGAAAATTGGCACGAATTAAGGTCTATAATCATAGATTGCCAGAAAATGTTACTCGTGGAATCACTGTGCTTCACTTACATGGACATGTTCCGCTTACATCATTCTAGCTAAGTGTGGAAATCAAGGACTAACTGCCTCACTCCTCAACTTTTCGAAGCTTTTCGAAAAGTTCATTCGTTCAGAATTTATAGACGAAGTAAGTGAAATATTAGTGCCAGTAAGGAGCGAACGCGATCTCCGAGAAGCATCGACGAAACGTTATAGGGAAGTAATTGCAAGGATGGATAATTACCTTTGGTCGTTTTTCCCCAGGCTATTAGAGAAGCTAATGTGGAGGAATGAATAATGGTGGTGTATTACACCTCCTGCCATACGCCTCTGGTGGCTCGCAGGGTATATATCTAAATCTAAAAAAATCTAAATCAACCTGTATTGTAAGCATCATACGCTTACAATTAGTAGCTAATGTTTGAATTCGTCTTACAGTAGCGTAGAATTCGTAGAAATCGGCTAATTTATATATCATGTAGGCCGTAACGGATTGCTGATCTAAAACTATGATGAAAATAAACAGGTTTCAGCATAAATAATTTATATGTTTTCTTTGTATAATTGTTTATTCTTTGTTTTTTATTTCTCACCCGATAATGGCCATAATTCTATGACGCCATCACTTTCTACGGAGTAGATTATTATGAAACCCGTTCTTTAACGTATAATTAAAATATGAATAATGTACCATAGTGTTAATCGTTTAATGTCGTTCCGCTTTAAATACATCGTAAATGCATAAAATTGTAGAGAAAAGTAAAATTATGTAATTTTTGTGCATATTAGTAATAAAAAATGCTATATGTAATTGTAATAAAATGTGATGTATATTATGTGAAGTATATTTGAAATTAGAAGTCATAGGAATATTCATTTACTTATAGCAATACATATCCTATGCATGCTAGTTTATATATTAATTATTACTATTAATATAAAATAACTCATTTTACTACGACATTGAACTAACACAAAAATAAGTGGCCAAGTATAAATTTGCATTTTTATCTAAATAAATGGTAGTTGTAATCTTGAATAATTTTTAGTGAGAGATTTCGTCTTCTTAGTCAATAATAAAAAAACGAACGCTAATGGATATTCCTTCTTTCTTTCTCAGGTGAGCCTTCCATTTCAATTCCCATTCGGTTCCATGGCTTTATCTTCTCAAGAGGTGAGTGTAGTTACACGAAAATCTGTTCAAAGAGCAAAGGAAAATGAACGAGACATCAAACGCTGCCTTTGAAAACACAGGCGGACCTAGTTTTCGGAGTAAACGACCGCTTTGGCGCACCTTAAAAATTTCATTCTGCGCGCTAAATGATTCGATTCAAATCAAGTCACGCACCGGAGCACGGCTCTGTGGGGGAAGGCGGACAAGTGCACAACAAATAATTGATGTCCCCTCCGTATTTGATTTGAGCCACTTTGGACTCGTGCGATCCCAGTGTCCCCTCTGGCCCCGAGGCAGGGGTCATTCGGATTGCTTTTTGACTCGCGTGGTTCCGTCCGCAATCTTGGGGAAACGAACGCATTTCCTGCCCACGCCAGCGCAGAGAATTAGCATTTTTCATTCGCCCAGAACGGCAGGATATTTCGAATCAGCTGAGGTAATGGCGCAACTTGTCGCGGGCGAAGGGATTAATTTATTAACCGATGTTTTTTGGCGTGAATTATTTGTCATTCGTAATGGAAAAAATGAAAAATTTGGAGATATTTCTCGTAAGCACCCTAGTTTTTTTTCCGTTATTGCCTCTTCAACTTCAACTTTGTGGAATGAAATGGAAACTTAGTCTATGTAGAGTGAAGAAAAACTGAGTAATATCCACACTTAAGTTTTTATTCAGTCGACCGATTTCGGCCACACAGCCATCGCACCTGATAATGGCTGTGTAGCCGAGACCGGTCGATTAAATAAATTACTAAGTTTTCCTTCACTCTTCAGTGCGTATTTCCACGAATTCCAGTTAAATATTTCAGAATTAATTAGGCAATGAACTTCAGCACGTGATTTAAACACGAAATAACGATTTGGTAAAAATTGGCTGAAAAATGGAATGGTTAGAATATTAATTCTTGATCAGATGTATACTTTTTGCAATTAAAATTTTAATAAAAAAATACCGGTAACTAATTTCTTGGGATGGCAGTATTTCCTTTTAATTTTAGAGTTGATCATTCACAGGCAATATAAAGCAAGACCTCGACTTAGTTGTTTATGAAGGGGATTTCATGTTCCTCGCAAAGGCTGTTTGAGAATAACCATGTCGCTTTTGATCCTAAGTTCTTTCGTCTCATAAATATAGAGCGTATAATTGGATTATGAAAACGTTTATTTCAACAGCCAGCGATGCTTGATATTGTTGCTGATTATAAAGGGATAGGAAGCGTTCGAAGAAATTATTATGTAACAACATTAACATCTCTTGGGCTTATTGATACCCACATATATAACATAGTATACCTTGTTTTGTGTCATTTGAATCATATCTAATTTCTATTTATTTTAGTTGTAAATTATGGTGAATAACTTCATTAGCTTCGAAGATTTTATCAAGGCATCCAAATTAGAGATACATCTACTTAGAAATGTAAAATGTCCTCAAAATGTAAATTTAAAGCGCATAGTGACTCGGTGCAATCCCTTAATCGGTTTCGATTGCAAAAACTTTACTTGAAGATTCTATCATACGATCTAAATTATTCTGCTTCAGTTCGACAATTGGCATTTCAGTGAATTACTTTAAAATTTTATTCCATGCAACACGCTCACGTATCATTATTTAGCGATTGTATTGCTGTATTTTGTTTCCGATTAATTCACTGTCTTTTAGTTGAAGAAATAGAATAAATTATATTCCTTAGGCGGATCAATCAATTTATTTCTAATGCTTTGGACGTTTATATATGATAGGCTCTTTACATATTTTTATTTTATCGTATTATAAATCTTACTGCAACCGGAATTTCGGTATTAAATCAAAGCCGTTTATCTTGAATGAACTTTCAAAACTTGTCATAATGAGAAAATTGCTGAAGTAAAAAGTTAAACACTATTTTATAAAGCGTAACCTCATTTCAAACTGCTGTTTTCATTAGGTAGTTCTCTTGCTCTCAATTACGAGGATAGACCATAAACTTGGCTTCACTAAAATTTTAAACTTAACTGGAAGTATTTAAGCTCTAGCATTTGCCGTCCTCAAGTAAATATTAACTCAGTTCCTCCTGCTGGCCTTTGAAACGAGTGTTACTTTATGGTCTTAGATTCTACTTAAGTTAGATGCTCAACCGTTTCAGATTAGCTTAAAGTTACTGAATACGAACAACTATCCTCTGAGGTTGGTGAATTTTGAATGAAGATCTTAGCATCGTAAAGAAGGATAACGATTCTATTATTAATGAAGTAACCCAGGATACTATAAAATGTCCCATGTCAGTGTGAAACTTTTAAGAATTAACCAAGAAATTTAGATGAATCTATAGCATTTAAGATATGTAGGCATTTGTGTATTGCATCTGGAAAATTTTCCATAAATTGTGAGATTTCTGCATGATTCTTTATACACCTTCCATTATAAAATATTCTGAAGGAATTTTGTCATATTAGTAAAACAATTCTTCCTTTGAAACGAATAAGAGGTATGATATGTTCTTAATGCTTGATGATGATATTATCTAGATAAGTCACTATACATGTTATATATTAATTTATTATCTTTTGATCTTTTTGTTTTTAGTCTATGTATGATAAATTTGAACTATCGAAGGTTCTTTCCTCATTCAATCGTAATGTGTACTCATATTTCTCAATTGAATTTCTTCAGTATTCCGATTAAAGCCTATAATAGCGATTCAAAGGTTAATTCGTACGAAATAAAGACTGATTGGAATTTTTTGTAATCGAAATTTCGATGATTATGTTTAGACACTCCCGCTCGTCTTTCCATGGATCTCCTTTTACGTATTTTTCAAATTCCTTGAGTTTCAATCTCCCATTAATCGAATTCAGTGCCCACAGGAGTCATGAGTTTTGGATATAAATAAATCAAAGTAAAAAGAAAAGAAAACTAAAGAAATATATTTATAGATATAAAGTTGAAGAAATTTCTATTTAGAAATTCATTATTTAAATTAATTTAACAATCATTTAAAGAGATAAATTCCAAGAAATTAATTCAGAAGAATTCATTCAAAGAAATTAAGTTTCAGAAATTTATTGGAAAACATTCACTTGAAGGTAATGACAAAATATTTTGATGCTAATTTTAAGGATTTTTATAGATAATAATTCCAAAGAAAAAAATTCCATAAATAATCAACTTTTTGCAGATTACTATTATTCGCCATTTACCTACGTAGCTTCTTTCTTATTAGCTGGCTTCCTTTCTTTTTTACCGTTTAGCTGGTATTTACGGAAATCGGGGTGAATCTGCAGACCCCTCCCCCCAGTCCATTTGACTCCGAAAGAGAACCGCAGTCGAGAGAGCTAATTTGTCTGCGTGTCGGAATTCAGTCCTTACATTGGACACGCGATCCCGTGACACCGGCCGCAATACAAACACACGTGCGTGTCCCGTGGGCGGTCCTTTCCATCGCGGGCCCCGTGGGACCCTCCACCAATCACTCTTGGCCCTCCCGGAGGGCGCACTGGTCATTCTCAACCTGCAACTCTCCAATCACCCCTTCCCTCGGGCACCCCCTTCACTTCCGCTATCTTACCCATTCCCTGGGAATTCCATCTCCAAATCCCGTTCCGCTGAACGAGCTCTCCAATCAGCTACGCACTGACATCGCTTCCTGACGAAGAACACAGGTTGTGAACGCCCCCATGAATGGCGCGATACATAGAACGGACACGACAACATATAAGGGCATAAAACTGTGATATTCTGGTTGGTCGGGAAATCTGCTTACACTATCCCCAATGGAGATGCTCTAGGATTTATGAAAATGCTCTTTTAATGTAATTGATACGTTATATTTACAACGTAATAATAAACATAATAAAAGGACTTTATTTAAAGGGCGAGATTGAGACTATAAAGCCTCTTCTTACATCTAACCCTTCGTCATATAAATATAAAAAAGAGATAGCTTGAAGAAAGTATAAAGATGAAATATGCGGTTGAGAAAAAAATGGATTTTTTTCCTAAGCAAAGAACTTTGGAAAATATCAACTGCAGGAAAACACCCACACGAAGGGGGGTGGGAAAAACCTGCGAAACCTACTTATAGGAAAACTATGTGTAGTAATGAAATCAGATTAAATAAAATTTAAAGACAATAAGATTTACCAATAGTATCATATAAAAATAAAAAAGAACAAAAAGTTACACATTTACAGCTAAGTAGGTACATAATAGACTTATAAGTATACTAGTTAACAAACAATTAATCAAAAACGGCCGAAATAAATTAAAAAGACAAAATTCAGAAAATAATAAACAATAAAAGGTAAAATACAATTAAAAAAAATATATTAATTAGCATAAAGTTCATGTTAATACTAATAATGTTGCTTGAGATAATAAATAAAACCTTGCAGAATGTTCTTAGTTACAGGTTTGGAATCTTTGTAAGAAAAGAGAATAGAAGCTAAGCTGTGATTGCTTGATACTAAGTATTGCGGTAGACGCAACAGATGGCATGCAATCCCTCTACTACTTGGTTCGATCCGATAATGAGCTCGAATCACTATCAATAGGTACTAGGATAATTCCCTTTAAAAATGTGTATATTCCGCGAAAGATACGTGTTAGAAACAAAGTTACTTCTCAAAGTAGAAATTTAAGTAGCTCCAACGCCTGGTGTTTACGCCCTCTGTCGCACACCGAAAGACGGCTGGCAGGGTATTAGTGCAGATTAAATGTTATTTCTCATTATAAATACCCTTTATAGTTAATATTAATAATTTCCTTTGAAGTGCAAAGAATGAGACAAGTACGAGAGAAAAATTAGTGTAGAACTGAAGTTCAATCGAGTCTACACCGAGACACAACAGTCTGCTGAAGGCACTCGAAGTATGGTGGAAGGGAGAAAATAAGGAAGCCATTAGTTAGTTGACAGAGACAGTTAATTGTTGGTGTTGAGAGAAGGAATTATGAGAGTTTAAGGTGATTGGGTGAGGGAAAAGTGCAGCTGAAAAAGTCTTGGTTTAAATTTCAAAATTCGGCCCTGTGATGCAAGCATGAAACTGGTTGCCAAAACAAAATGATGGAAAATCTGAAAAGCAAATTACTCGCTCTTCTACTCATCATTTTGTTTTCATGGTGACAGTGATGACGAAAATATTTTTTTATAATAAAATTATAATTAGAGGCAACTTGTAAAAGCTATTGGTTAGTGAAGTTAAAGAGAAACTATCGCGAATTATTACAGATATTAATTCCGTCTTCTTTATCCTACGTAAATTAAGTTGCGATACTCCGAAAGAGTTGTTTGTTTTTGTTTGTCAAATTTGTGGACCAGAAAGTTTCTCTTAATATACGTAAATTATTGTATTTGAATATACACCCTTTAGCAGTTTATTCTGAAAGGTAGCAGCGCTCAAGATTAGAAGTTGTGTTTAATTTTAACTTCAGTCAGTATCTAAAGGAGCTCGAGGTGAATGATTTTCATAGATGATAGTGATCAGTTGAGATAAACCTGTAAATTTGATAAATTTAGCTACTCGAATTCGATATGGGAGAGGTTAATTCCTGCATTTACTTATAACGAGCGTTATTGTAATTAAAGGTACTTTTAGAGGAAATTTAGAGGCTTATATATTCCACATTCATAGATGCTATTCCGTCCTCCATTATCCCAGTTACTTTAAATAGTAAATATACTAAGAATGGTTGCATTTGATAAGCTCGTGGCCTTTTATAATTACTTGAAGTAACTGTGTACCGATGTATTCTATTGAATTGAACTAAATGATGAAAACAGGTTTGAAGCTGTGAATATAGCTAAAGGTAGTATTTAAATTGGTTGTGTAATGCTCTAATTAACTATTTTAATCTGCTTAAGAGTGCATAGTAATTCATTTCAGAAGATGGATTACAACGCATCAAAGCAAATTACTCGGACCAGAAATAATTATATCGCGTGATTGACCTAGGAACGAAGTCACTTCAGAACATCAAATACCATTGAAACGGCATTTAATTCCCCGAAACAAAAAGGTTTTACATTATCTCTGTCGCGGAAATATTTTCACAGGAAGCAGATTTTCTCATATAGTACTATTGCAATTTTCCTCTTTTTGTTTTATACTACTATCATTTTGTAATTTCGTTATAGTACTGCGTTTTTAATATCCATGTCGTACACATTTCTTTCACATTTTTTGCTTGTAGGTACTATCGGTTGGTTTGCGCAGGTTTTTCACATCCCCTTCTTTGTGGGAGTTTTCCTGCTGTCTTTTTCCTAAGATATCACCTTAGTTTTATTTATATCCACTCCTTCTAAAGTTTTCCTCCTATTCAAAATTTTTTATGGATTTTTTAAATTTTATTTTTATGCTTATAATTTCTTAAACGAAAGGTTAGATGGAAGAAGAGACTTTTCAGTCTCAATCTCGCCTAAATAAAGACCTTATAAATTTTGCTAGGCCACCATTACCTTCGCTCTGTACACCAATTAACGTTACTTTGCAAATTAAATAACAACATTAATTGTGAATTCGAAACCGGTCCTGCTTTATGTCTTGGTGATTTTAAATATGGAGAGAGGACTCGTAGTTAAGGACATTAAGAGAAGGAAAGCGGGTCCTCTCTTCTTTTGCGAGGCAAAGAAAGGAAGGGGAAGAGAGTTCGTAATTAATTCACGAGACGAACTACAGGGGAGTTGGTGTTGGGTTGTATCGGAAGGTGTTGATGAGTACATTGGTCTGGGAGGAAGGGGCGAGTCCAAGCAGCCGCCCGGGGCAGATTCTTTGATGAGGAGCAGAAACATTCATCGCCACGCCGCCAGGGGTATGGGAAGAATGGGAGAACGGGAAGATGCTATGCGAAGTCCGGGGAAGGTCCAAGGGTGCTCAGGGTTTGGCCTCATTAAGGGCAGAGAGGTCCTTGCTCTCATTATACAAGGATATACATGGGAAGGTTAATGGCGGAAGAGATGCTTGGGGAAGGGGCACCCCCTCCGGAAGAAAACGGAGAGAAAGAATGGCCAGAGGAGAGGCGTTTGCGAGGAGAGAAAATGAAAGAAAAATATCTAAAAACGAGAGATAATTGGAGGAACACGACAAAAGCGTTCGGGATGAATCAAAACAAAGGCTCTCTGGTTTGAGATTAGCGAGTGGAGGAAGCGAGGTGCATTGAGGGAGGCGATATCGAAGATGTTCTTTTATTCCTGAGAGAAAGCAGGTCGCGGAATGGAAAGTAAATAGCGTAATGAGTGTAGGTGCGGGGAAGATGCTGTGTTCTCAAGGAAGGCTGCGTTATGAATGGGGAGTGAAAAAGAAACAACTCAGAAATCTCGGCGATGTAAGGGAAGTAACGGGAAGGTCGAACGAAACTGTCTTTTTATTTCACGGATGAGATATCACATTAGATTTTGAGTGAAATTTGAATCTGGTAGTACATACAAAGTATTTTTATTTTAGTATTGACATCGTTTATGCTTTCACGGTTAGTTACCATACATACTAATAACCAACGAGTACTGAAACTTTCTTTCAAATTCTTAATTGTAGTTGAACATTAACTTCTATTATGTTTTTTTTCATTAACAGATTTGTTTGCTGATAAATAATTTATAGATGTTTTTTGACTAGGTGATATTTTTCACAGATGATCAGAGGAATTGCAAGTGATTATTACCTTATTTTTTGTATGTACGAATTTTGAAAACCTTTTAATAATAGCGAATTATTTCTACTGATGGGATATTCAGATTGAAGTTAATAGAGGATTCTGTTGAAGAACTTGTTAAACAATTAACTGGTGAACATTATTTTAACGGTAATATATGTTTGCTATTCCATCAATTAAATATTTACGAAGGCCTATTAGCGTCAAGTGACACTTCCAAAAATAAACGGATTTCTTGCTTGAAATGACGATTGATAATTTTAGAACTTAAATCAAGTATAAATATTTATTTTATCACAATAAACATGATATTATTTTACTGTGTTCGAAAAATACGGCAAAAATGAAAATGGATAAAAAATACGCCCGCTTATTAGTGAATAAACTGTTACGTAATGGGAAGTTTCCAAATGCTTAATTTTACGGATATTTCAAAGATATTTCGAAGGTTATTTTTCGGAGCCTTCGGCTTTATAATCATTCGAAATGTCTTTCGACTGAAGTGATTTCAGTTCCCGAATTTTTTATTTCCCATTTAATTATTCTTCTTTTCCTTCCCGAATACACCCCCCACCCTCGGAAACCATAGTTAAATAACCCCGAAGAGCCTTCATGAACTTGAATGGAAACGAGCACCCGCCGCAAATATCTGCGAATTAAGAGGGTTGGATCTCCCGAAAGAACCTTTCCCCTCCGCTTAATGAAATAATTAGCAGTTTTAACCGCTCATAATGCGCCTCTAACCTCGTTTGCGTGTTGAGAAACACGACTCCGCAGCGCGTTCCGCTTTGGAAATTTTCGCGTCGGGGAAACTCAGCCTTGCGGCGACAAAGGGATCGTCCGCGGCGGTCTCTCCAACGCGTGTGCGGGGTTTGGATCGAAAAAAAGGGATAAGACGGAGGGAGGAAATGAATATTTGGTGGACGCATCTCGCCGTAATCACGGACCGGCATGAGATTGTCGCCCCTTGGGCTAAGGAAGTCTTCTTCCCTTGCCCATTCCCCATCGTCTTTCTCTTCACATTACGCGTCTTCGCCTTCCTTTGTTTCCCTTCCACACCCTTCTAGGAAGTAAAATTTCTTTCTGGATCTTCATCGGGATTGGAAGAAATTTCTAATAATAATAAAATGACTGTACTTAGGGCGACATTTAGACTACAAAGCCTCTTCTTACATCTTACCTTCGTCATTTAAATGTAGAAAAAGGAATAGCTTGAAAAAAAACAAAGAAGAAATTTACTTTGCGGTTTTAAGAAGCTTAAGCTAAGAGCTTAGGAAAAAATTCCACTGCAGGAAACATTCACAAGAAGGGGGCGTAAAAAAAGGGAAGCTTAACGATAGGAAAACTATATTTAGCGATGAAATCAGATTAAATGAAATTTAAAGACAATAGTGTCATACAAGAATAAATAAAGATCAAACAGTTACACATTTACGTGTAAGTTGGTACAAAATAGACTCATAAATATACAAGTTGTTAAACAATTTATCAAGAAGGGTCTAAACAATGAAAAAGATAAAATAAAGAAAATAATAAACAACAAAGAAGAATTGTAGAGAAATGCAGAGTGAATTTCAAAAGATTGCCAACATATTTATTTATCAATTTAATTGAAGAAATCCAAAATTGTACTTAACCTATTATGCAATGAATGTGTTCTAGCTTTACTTGGTGGAACTCCATAATCAAATAAAATAAAAAAATTGTAGATTTCCACATGAAAATTTTTACTACACGACCGGTTTAAACTCTTGTGAGCTGTCTTCAGATCATCACCTGATGAATCACCCATAATTACTTATGAACCTGAAGATAACTCGTAAGATTTGAAATCTGTCGAGCAGTAAAAACTTTAACGTGGAGATTACCAAGTCTTCATTTCATTTTAATATGACCTATACATTGGTTATAGTAGCAGATATATGAACATTAAAAAAATCAACAAGAACATAAAAACAATTAACTTTGTAATCAATAAGAAAAAAATTGTAGCAATAGATCAGCAGATTGGGCTATGAATACATCAATATTATACGTAGTAAAATTATATGTCAATTAAGATATTAACATTATTAAGTAAAGGGGTATCTATATTTTTTTCTTGGAAAGTAAGATATCACGTCGGTCTTGATGTTGCTATAATTAAGGTTTTATTCCAATGCATGGGAGATGCGGAAATTATATAAAGGAGAGGAATTTTGGGTTCCCTGATAACGATTAAGGAAGTTTAATTGTTTAACTCTCACCGACTGTTCTTTATACGCAGGAAATATTTCCAATTATATATCCCGAAAAACACTCGATGAAATCGCTCGCTTCTTAGAGACCTATGCAAAAGCTTAAAGTTACCAAAATGGATTTATGGGAGACAACAGTCTGTGGTGTTCCTAGATAGTAAATTTGTCTCTTCACATCCGTTCGGTTTTTTCCGACTGTAGAAATAGGTAATGCGATACATTAATGAACGGTTTGCGAAAGCCAGATCAGGAGTAAAGCATTTCATAGTTTGAGTAAAATTTTGATGTTTTTATACTAAATAAATTATTATGATAATTAGTTAATGTCGTTGAGAAGAAATAAAGGAGAAATAATCTGCCGCAGCCAGGAATCGAACGCTGATTTTCCTCGTGTCGGGCAGATGCTTTATCCAATTCAGCCACCGCCACTTAATTAATAACGTAGCTTAATTGGATAAACCATCCACCCGGCAAGTGGAAGATTTGGGTTCGAGTTTAGGCTGCGGCAGACTTTATCGCATTCATTTCTTCTCTGAATGTCAAGCATGTTTATCATGCGTATTCCCATCGCTTAGTTAATACCGTGTTTATAGGTTTAAGAATAATTCTGAGGATTCTTCTTGGAAATGAGACGAGGCAAAGTGTACTACTTACCAAGATTTATTCGCAAAGAAGCCGATTTTGACATTTTTTCAAAATTATGTTTTTATGAACTAGAAAATCAGGAATGAATTGATCATCTTTATATCCCATTATCAGTGGGCACCTTAAACTTGCTATGGATATAAAATGCAGCCCTGTTATCAGTAGAAACCTCTACTCCATGTTTCCTGGTAGTTTTCGTTGCATATCCCCTCCCGTCTTCTCCATCGAGCGTATATCTCCAGATCAGAGGGGATGTACTCCAGAAAGAGAGCAAGAATACAAGCCTCGTTTTCCGGGTGTGGGAATATGAAGTCCAGACCTGCAAAACGAAGCTTCTTCCCCGTGGCCATTGGAGGAACTCAATAGAGAATCCCATTCCCCCCAGGCGCCTTTGGGACTAAGAGAACTCGGAAGACTAACTTCCGCAAATCGTTGATGGATGCACGCCTCACAAGGGTCTATAAAGCGGGGAACTCGCGGAAAACGGTATATTGAAGAATTGGTTTCAGAATATACTTGGTTATTGAGGGTGTTTGTTCTAGAAATTCTATATCTCTATAAACCTTGGGAGGAAAGTTGGATAAGTATGTTTTCCAGTTAAATAGAAGCTTAATCCATTTACGAGTATTGGTTTACTTAAACAACAGTCTACTAAAATATAGATTAAATGGAATAAGAGACTTGAAGTTTCCCTCACATAAAGGGTTTATTTATTTGTAAGTGAATTCGTTTATTAACTCGAACATAGTTTTATGATTCCTTGGTTGTTACGATACAATTTCAAGGTTTTAATTCCCTATCAAAATCCTTTGGTTAGTAATTTTTACTGAAAAAGATGTCGGATGACTTAAAGGGTAGGGTGCCAAATAATAATAATGAAAGTCTTTTATTTAGTCAATATTGAGACGTAATAAAAATGTTTACCACTGCAGGGAGATTACGTCAAGAAGTGACAGAAGTTTTACAGTTTGCCTGCGATTAGTTTGTGAGAAAAAAATCGGAAGTGTTATAACTTGAATGCACCACGTATATATTATTTATATCAATTTAATATTTATTTTTTACATTCTTGTATGTTTTTGCGTCTTTTATTTTAATATTATGCCAGTCCTATATCAATTGAGTTTCATAGTAAGATTTTATAGCTTATTGAATAACGGAATGTCATGAGTTTTTTTTTAATTTCGGAGATTAATTTATGTTTCCATTTTTACTCTTATTATAACATTTTTATATATATATCATTGAAAATATGTTTTTTTAGTCTTCTATATGTGCGATATAATATCAAACATGGTTATAATTCATAATTGTATCTTTAGCGACGCCTTAAAATAGGTGTCCAAAATATTGGACATCTCATAAATTGCCGACTAAATTATAAATTTCAAAATTTATTAGTGGAAGGAGTATAAATATATCTAAAATAGACAAATACATTCAAAAATGATTTTTTTCTTCTTGGAAAAAATTATGTTTGGATTTATTACGAAATTTTTTGTGATATTTACTGATGTATATGTATTTATATGAGGAACGAATAAATAAAATAAATATGAATTATATAAGTACGAAATGGAGTATTACTTACTCACAGGAAGATAATTCGAAGATGTACAACAAGTAGAGAGAAACACGTCCTCTCCGTTTTCCGGAAGGATCCAATTCGAGAAGGGCACGAAATGCCCAAACTAACGTCACACCGTTGGTATCCCGCACACGTATTCCAGGGTCTAAGTTCCCGCCGTAAGTAGGCGAGTTGGACCCAAACTGCAGTGGTGGGCTCACCCGTTAAAAAAGTGAAAGGGTGACCCCTCACCTTGAATCCATTCCGCAAAATTTTGTGACCGTATGTGCCCCACGGTGATAAGACTAAGCTGTCGATCCCAGAAAGGTAAAGCTGTATCGGACTATAGATTAAATTATTTCCCCAATCCTGTTGTCTCGCATTCCCAATGTTTTATTACGCAAATAAAGTTTTTGTTTGATCCAGGGAAGCTATTTTACGCCTGGGTAAAAGTTATCTGGGTTACATTCCTGTTAGGACTAAACATTTTCCGTATTCTCGTAGGATAGAGTCGTGTTTCACGTGATTATCCTAACTTCAAAGATGAGGGAAAGATGTTTCACTAAGCATAAGAAAGCTTTCGCCTTGAAACTCTAAAGATAAACAGAAGTGAGAAATAGCAGGTATGGACTTAGGAGTTTCCATTTTAAATATGTTACATAAATTAAAAGCAACCATACGCTTACACGCTGTTATACACACCGATTGAATGTAGCAAGGGATATCAGATAAATATACGCTGGAAAAATTGTTTAGAGAATTAATTGCTCCGCGAATTATTCGCGAAAGTAATCGATTGATAGAGTCATAAAGCATACACACGATGCCGCACGCGTAATCGCTGTTTTATGTAAATGTTGATGAACAATTTTCCACCTAAGTTATTTTCTCCGTTTTTAATCCTACATAATATTATTAACTGCGTGGGATATGGAGTGGATAAAGGGTCTCTTACGTACTTAAAGAATATAGAATTACGGCCAAAAAACGGCCTCGTCAGTAACAACCTAGACGTAAACAAACAGATAAAATTCAAAGTACAATTAGCCATTCAAGTCACTTTTGTCCCGAAGTGGCTAATGGGAGGTAAACAGGGTCTCATTTAAAATATTTCCATCTTTTAATTTTTTAGAATTTAAAATTTCAATCTGTTCAAGTAAATCTAACATAGGGCCCCTTTTCTCAATGTGGAGTATTTTCAGTTCAAACTTGCGGGTAGAGATTTTTAGCTTTTATTCTGAAAACAGTTCTTTTGTTCGTTGATTTAAATATTAAAATTCCTCGCTGTTTGTCCTATATAGACCTAGGTCGTGAAATTAAAGTACACGTGGAAGTGACAAAGTGACTTCTTTTTAGAATCATGATGAACTTCCACAAGATAACGCCGTAATCTATTAATTTCATTTCTACTAAACTTTCATGTGTATCCTCATTATCATGATTTTCAGAGATGCAATGATAGAATCATTGAGAGCGTACGACAAGGCGAAAAGAGATTATCTCAACGTTCTAAGAATTTTTGTATTTACCGAAAATATGCTATTTTCACAAACTATTTCCTCCATATCTTGCCTCCTCTCCATGCCCCGTTTTCGGTTGTATCTTACATCTCTGCGTTCAGTGATCAGGATTTAATCTAGCATATTGTATTTCCCATTGGCCTGTGTTCACTCTCAGAGGGCTTCTGGCGTGAAGCGCCTCCCACACCCTCCGTGTTTGCGTGATATCGTGGAATTTTATTGGAAAGTGAAAGTCCACGTGGTGCGATGCGACATCGTTTCTCCTCTCCTCCGACATTTCCCAGAATGCCTCAGCAACATAAGCACCTGAACAAATACCGAGCAAATCGATTCCTCCACAATCAGGAGTGTTAATCAACCAGAACTCGGTGACAAAATGGACCCCCTGCCGAGATGACGATCTTTGAATAAAACGACAAAAAGGACTCGGTATTAATCGGCAGGATGGACTGTACATGAAAGGAGTTAATTTTCAAAGATTTGTTTTCGAAACTTTTAGAAAGATATCGCTCATCGGTTGATTAGCAGCTATTGGATTTTTTTTAGATTGCTATGGATTTTGATCTGAAATTTGGTATTTGAGATTTCTTTCCTCTGCAGTTCGTAAATGATGATTGCCTCTTCTTCCTCGAAATTCGTTCGAAAGTCGAATACGTACACCATACACATATTTGTATCGAACTAACCATATCGCTTCTGGTTACAATGAATTTTCTTTGAAAATGTCTCTCATATATCCGTATTTCTGCTTTTATTATTTTATATCGCAATAATTCAATATGCTTGCGTTATTCGTTCTCTCAAAGTCAAATAACACATATTAACATATATCATATCCGGGATGTTTTATCTCGGGTTAAATTAGCAAACATCCATAAGTATTCTTATAAATCTTCCCCTCTTTCCCATTTCTACGTCTATTATTACCTCAAATGTTTAAAACACGTGTAAATACTTACAGTTTGCTAATGTAAATTTTGATTTATTTCCTTTTATGCCACCGACGATTTTCTCTTCTGTACTTCATCCTCATCATTAAATCAGTCGCCTTTCCAACTTCCATCCCTTTTTCTTCACTATCACAATTATTACTCAAAATAATAATCATTTTTATCCACTCTCTCCAGAGTTCAATATCATCGCAACGTATTCTTTTGACGGTGGACACTCAACCGTTCTTGCTGTCCACACTCGTTCATTACTCCTTTTTTCATTATTTTCCTCAATTTAATTTTTCCTCTCTCTTCAGATCTTAGTGAGAGATGTAAATTAAATATCCTTTGAATAACCAAAAGAAATACCCTCTGTCTCTTATCCAAACAATTCTCACACGTTTTATTTCTTATTTTAAAGTAAATTAAATTAACTTTTACACTTACCGTTTGCTTATGGATTATAATAGCATAAAGGTTGAAAGTATCACCGTCTTCAGAGTTTAATAAAATACCCTAAAATGCGTGAATAACTGCGAGATGAAAGTTTATTTGACCCAACTTAAGACAGAAACCAAATAGGAACTACTCAACTAGTTTAATATGCTTTACAAAAGCCTACTTTGCGAATAATTACAGCAAAGTTAGTAACTTAAATCTGACCACCTAGCAGAGGATTCAATTCAATATTTGACTAACTTCTTGGTTATTGTTAGCCGTCAAATTGTTGTTTAAATTTTAATTGCTTAATATTTCGCATAACAGAATCAATTCCAGTATTAAAAATCGCATAATAATTCACCGTTATTGAAATAAATATCATCATAATTTTACATAGCTTAATGTAAGAAAATTACGATTTTATTGAAATTTTCAAAATACCAGTGCGGTCATGTAGACTAGACAAGAATACGTAAAGGGTTAAACGTCCGCTATACACTGAACCGATTCAGTGAGAGCGAAAGAGAGAAATATGCCTTAGGGCGCCATTAAACGGAGCGGCCGAATTTGGTATTTTTTGCGGAATGTTGATACTTTCAGAAGAGTTAGAAAATAGGCACTTTTCATGTCGCCCCCGGCTAGCCACATATCAGAATTGTTCGTTGATACACATTCCGAATTCTTTTAGTATTCTTCTATGTTTGGATACAGCCAAGAAAAAAGGAGCACAGGTTGAACGATTTATTCGATGCTATTATATTACGATATCATTTTTCATTCCTGAAACCTTATTCGACATCATTTATTTATTTAAAAGAACATCTGGGGCACAGTTTTGTGCTTTAAGGAGTAATCTTACATCATTTAAATCGAAAGATAGAGAAGAGATACTTAGACAAAGTGAAAAAGAAAGAAATAGTTGGACAAATCCTAATTTAAGCATTCCTCTTGTGAAAGATTCGTCCTAACTATTCAACAAAAAAATGTTTTTCTCATGGTGAATTAAGATTCCAAATTCTCAGATCTTCCGAAAAGAGATATTGGGGAAGGAGAAATTGAGTTAAAGAAAACGGTGCTTTAGGAAAAACATGTTCACGTATTTGCACTTATGTCTATATTTTCCTGTTGTTATACCGCCACTTTGAGCATCACCAATTCAATTGCCTATGTATCTGTTCTCCTATCGTATGCTTTTATACATCAAGAATAATATCGCTCAGCTAGACAAAGGATTTTAATTGAAAAAGACACCTGTTTTCAAACCCGGACTCTAAACATAGGCTGGTAAACCCATGCCTAGGTGGCTTCCATCAAAGCATAGGTTTCCGTGCGACTAGCTCTTTGTATGTTGCATGCATTCATGTTTTTCTGGGCACTTTGCTTTACTGATTCAATGCCAGTGTGTGGATCCATGCGAGAGCTGGTAGGGTTGGAGACACACTCGTAATAACCATCAAAGGATTGAGGGAGGGAAGGGTTGCTTTGCCGTAGCTCAATGGTTATTCAAAGGTCGGAGAACCTGGCTGAATTACCTCAAGTGGGGTTAAAAAAATATTTTTGGATTATGAGAGCTCGATGAGCATTAGCGATATTAAATGAATGATTTTTTTGTCAGAAAGCAAAGGGAAATGTTTTTTTAAGCTGGAACGGAGCAAAACATGTACGAAAACATTTCGATTTGAAATCTTTATCCCGGTTTAATCTCACTTTAATTTATCCTTTATTCTCAACCGCCGATAGCATACTATTAGCATAAGTATGTAGGTTTAGCTGAAAAATGATGCATGGCTGTATATTTGGAATATAAGATAATGAAGTTCCCTGACCCCAAGTCTAAACCATAGGCCCACACAGTCCAGGTTTGGGCCCTGGTAATTTTATATATTTTTTATTCAAGTCCATCCGAGCAAAGCTTCCTACGATAAACTTGTTACTTGCGCATTGGTTCTCTTTGACCTTACGAGATATTCCTGTTAATTTTCTACTCCATTATTTTGGCATTTTATATAAATCAGCGGATTTTATTGAATCCAATGAGGAGCGGTGCTTTTCAATCTTTATATCTAAAATAGTGTCAATTCTTAAAACTAATCGTTCAAGTAGATGATAGTATGCTAAATTTCAAATAATTTCTATATTATTCTAATCAGGCTATATACTTAATCGCATAAACTTCACAGTCGTACTGCGTTCAGGAATATAAGGTATTCGAAATACCGAAGTAGGGTCTTTTTTACCTATTATTTTATGCTTAAAGGTTTCTGGTAATGGACGTACATAGAATTAAAGGAATTACTTAAATGTGAGAGTAAATAATTTCCTAGCTGTTTTCGCATAGTCAGTGATATTCAGCGGGATTCAGAAAATACCAATCATACTGTACAAGTGTGTTATACGAGGATGTAGTATCAAACATCCATTAAAGTAGATAAACATAAATATTTAAACATACGTGATATAAGTTAGTTCTTGTGTTCATACCTGTGGACCTTAATTTTGATGAAATTTGAATTCTTTATCGATTTCATGAATGTTGGCTCCTTTATCTGGATTTGTATCCTTTTAAAAGTAATCTACGAATGGGAAGCTCTAGATGACTGACATATTTAGCAGATTTCCTCAGTGGGAATTCAGTCTTCCATTTCAGATTTTATGATTTAAAATAAAAGTCCTATTAGGGAATAACGGAGGCTTCCTTTGAACACGCAATTCGTTTCGGGGGGAAAATCCTCATCTAGATCGCTTTTCGATGGGTAATCATGTTGTACACATTCCGAAAGGGCCTTCTCCCTCGATAAAAATCCCTCTCTGGTTTCGATGCGTAGGAGAGAAAAGAAGGACGCCGCTGCCATGGTAATAAAATGATAACATTGTCTCTGCAGTCGCGGAGCTCATTTCGTTCTCCTTCGGAGATGTTTACATTCGCATTCGGGAGCATTTCTTTTAACGCACTCCTTCTCTTTCAATCTCATCCTCCAACCCTTTCTCTCCATTACGAGAGCCCTCCTATTCATAATCCCCGCTACACTCCACGGCAGTGGGAGAAATGAGCCCAGAGCATGTAAATTAAAAATGAGGATTTTTTTATCATCACTTCCCTCGAGGCTGCTCCTTATCCAAACACTCCCCTCCCTTTCTTTCTTGTTCTTCCTGCGGATTCTGCCCCTTCCCCGTTTTCTTCTGCCTTTTCTTCGGGGTAGCCCCCCCATTCTTCCGTCCGTGCCTTGTTTATATCCCCGGGGAGGTCTGCAAATACTGGCACATCTCTTTCTTGCGGTTCGTCTACCCGACGACATTATAACGATCAAATGGGGAAGATGGCCGCGGTTTTCTTTGTTCCAACGCTCTCCTTCTTTTTTTAAATACGAGAGATGTTTGGTTTACGGATGCTCCCGTGCTTCCTCCGCATCTCGTTTGATTAGCAGTCGCGAACGCGGTTGTTTAAGGAAAAAGTCCGCTTTTTTTCGTTTCCTCCGATAATTATTTTTCTTCCCCCGTTTGTTGTACAGCCATGTTCAAAAAGTTCCCGAACTTTTCCCGTGAAAACGCCGAGCAGGAGAAATGTAAATTTCTCGTGGTAGGTGGCGCCACATATTGTGGGTGCAGCTGTGCAAGTATGTGCCTATTGGTGCTGGCATAACTTATTTTTTTGCCGTCAGAACGCTGAGCAGGAGAAATGTAAATTTCTCGTGGTAGGTGGCGCTACATATTGTGGGTGCAGCTGTGCAAGTAAGTGCCTATCGGTGCTGGCATAACTTATTTTTTTCCCGCCAAACGCCGAGCAGGAGAAATGTAAGATTCTCGTGGTAGGTGGAGCCACATATTGTGGGTGCAGCTGTGCAACAATGTGCCTTTCGGTGCGGGCATAACTTACTTTTTCCCGCCAGAACGCCGAGCAGGAGAAATGTAAGATTCTGGTGGTAGGTGGCGCCTCATATTGTGGGTGCAGCGGTGCAAGTATGTGCCTATCGGAGCTGGCATTTCAGTGCTGTAACTGTGTAAGTTGACACGTGTATGTACGCTCCGGTGAAAAAGGAGAAGAATATCCCACTTGGAGCACCGTTTCAGCATCTGTCTTGCAGTTTCATTAGTCTGTCCAGAAGGTCAGCATTCACAGCGGCGATGTTGTCTCCAGACAACAGCATGCTTATCTTCTTCTACTCAGTGCAAAATTACTTGGGGATCAAGTGCTGGAAGACGTGGTGAATAGTCATGTAAAATGTCATGATAGTTTCCAGCTGAGAGATCGGCTAATCCAGCTACATCCGCGACAGTTTGACGACGATCTGCGCGAATATCTCACACTTGAGCACTAGTTTCATTATTAATGCACATACATAAATGTTTTACCTATGGTTACGTGTATGTGCATTCAAAAATCCCTATTTAACGCCATCTCCTCCACTTCCTTGTAACTTATCCCTCCCTTTAAGTTATCCAACAACCAATGTCCTTTCCTTCCCCTCTGTTCTTTCCCCTGAATTCCACCCTGAAATACATTCGTGAGCATCCCCTCCCCTCTCAATATTTGACCCACCCATTTCCTCTGTCGGTGCTAAATCACTTCAATTAAGGCCCTCTCCACCCCAACCACCTCTAACGCCCACGTGTTTGTTTTCCAATCCACCATGGGAAAAAAATAAGTTGGACTTTTTGAACTTAACTTATAGTTTGGTTCGCGTCACATCAAATTTTTGTATTATTATTTCAATAACACTACAAGTAGATTACAAATCTGGCGGCTGTGGTTAAAAATTAAATATTATATAAGCATACATTTATACAGTCTTAAATGGTCAAGCAATATATAAATAGTCCTAATCTGATTATACAGTGAAAATTGAGGGGTTAACACTATACTTGTCAGGCATTTGCCCACGGAGGGAGGGAAAACCCTCGGAAAACTTCCCTCTTTCAGAAGTCAAGACATAACCTTAACCCAAAACTTAAAATACAATCCCATCCCATAAAAATACATCTTGATGATTCACAACCTGAAGGACATAAGTTCATCATCATGTATCTCAGATGGTCAGACGATCCCAACAGAATTTAATTAGCAGCTTCTACAATTTATTTAACTTCGCCTCGAAGGTACGCACCTCGGGGAGGAAATGGCTCAAATAAACCTGCAGGGAGAGCATTCCATTGATCTATTGTTCTGTTCAGGAAGGAGAAGTTAGCAATGTTAGTCCTTTGAGTGGGAGGTTCAATTTTATAACTATGGTCTTTCTTGCTCAAGTAAGCGGGGTTTCTAATTCTTCTCTTAATATCTGCCCATGCTGTCTTGTCTTTATGAGCGGCCGGTCGAAGATGGATGTCCGTAATTCTCCCGTCATTTGTTACATTCTTTAAATTCCGAGTTTTTTAATCCTCTCCCTTCTTTGGGATACAGTTTAGGATATTAAACGTCCCAAATAATCACTTTCGTGATTTTTCTCTCATCCACGAGTAGATTCATTTCGTCCGATATTGATTAAACGTCAGGACTGTCCCGAGCGAAAAAAAGAGAACAGCGCTTCGCCTAGAATTTTTGCGGAACGCGGTGTCCATGACAACGAGAGGGCCCCGTGTGATGTTCGGAATATGTAATCTTGGCCGTGGAGGAGGAAATTCCTCTCTTATTGATGTCTACGAATAGCCTTCGATTGAATATCCAACGCAATCTGGTCGCGATGTTTTCCTTTCCAGACTTCTTCATTTATCTTTGTCCGACGCCGACGTCAAGAAAAAGAGAGACTTATTTATATTCACGAGCTCGATCTATTATTTTTTATTCCTCTCCCAAATGTTTACTCCGTAGTGTTCTTAGCAAGATGGTTACGTTCATGATTTCTTTATCTATCGACTTTTGATAAGGGCTGGCAGTTTGTCTTAGGTACGTATATTTATCCATAGGGTATGTATTTTTAGGTGAAAGTTGCGTTTATCCAAACAATTCATTCAGCAACGTAGAATTGAGTAATATTTATCCATTCACTCTTAACTTGGAATCCTGTATATAATAGTCATTTAGTAAGTTAAATTGTGTCGAAAACGTAATTGCGTAATAGTGTACAGTTTTATATATTACATTATGTTATTTTGATACGCATGGATGAAATGGAAAATGGGCCGTCCAAGTCCAAAAGACCTTTGTATTGTGTTGGTGTATTCATGAATTTTTTCAAAGACATTTAGACATTGAAAATAAATATTGTCCCTTCCATACCAGAGCTTCATTTCTTAATTCCGAAAGCAATATGCTACAAATTAAAATCCAGTTTGTAATAATTACAGATATTTTTGATTATGTCATCGAATTTTTCATAGACTTCTAAAGATTTGGGGTAAATAGATGATGTGAATATGATTGATTTTAAACGATCAGTTATTCCCGTAATGTTGGTGTGGTCTTAAAAAAGTCAATGATGAACTTTAGAGGGAACTAAAAAGTGTAATAATCGTATTTTGAAGATTAATAAAGAATGGAGAGGGAGAATGGAATGCGAGAAAAATATATTATTGCTTTATTTCACAAGGCAAAATAGATGGCTTTATGGATATTGTTAATCGTCTGAATTAGAAGCTCCTAGGGAGAGCTTGTGATTATTCACGCTACAATCCTACTGTGTGCACTTTTATTCTATTAGTGCAATAATTACTATGCTTTTGTTATCGAATGTTCTTTATTGACTCGCATTCGCTAATCAAATAGGTTTTATCGTATCGGCATTGATTGTGTGGTCACTCCTTCCTTCACGAAGACATCAATTCACACCTAATCGATGGGGAACAGCAATAACGCGGTTACTCCGGCTATTGATGGCAGAACCATTAGTCACAAGAATATACAATCTGCGATACCATATGGACTATTCGATCATTCATATTTGAAGAATTAATTCCAATATTATCGGCTGGATAATAGCTTAATGCGATTACAATAATAGTAGCTATGTATGGAATACTTTCCAAAATCGTGTTATTGCAGTACTGGATTAAACAATTATGAAAATAAGGCCAATAATGTTTCCAGGATTATTAATCAAATAATGTAGAGGAAAGCAATCCATCCATCCACTCATTCTCTTGTTGAGCGTCTGTATTTTATGAATACGTTTACACGGAACATTATCTACTAAATTGGCGAGGGAATCCACTCTACAATATCCCCTCTAGATAAGACCATTCGCAGTATGGTATGAGAAGAAATTTCATAACCTTTCACGCAGTGCTGACGCGGGAAGTTATTCCCTTAGATTTTCCATTCTATTATAATAGAATGGAATTAATAATTATTTATCAGTAAGACCTGAAAGTTTTCTTTTATCAAGAATAATCCTCATATTATAACTGAAGCATTATATGCTTCCGCGATTCAACCGTGTTTTTTTACACAATAAATGTTCAATTTTATCCAATTTTTATTCTTTAATTTTCGACTCTACAGTTGATGGTAAAGAAGGAGGTTGGATGGTTAGAGTCAGGATTGAGACGCAAATATAAAAGGTTGGGAGATATTTGCGAAAATTATGTCAGTGATAAGTTCATTGAGAATTTGTTTCGGTGTATAATTGTTCCTTTTGGACTGAAGTGACTCCATAACTACTTTTCCGGGCGCCTCTATCAAGATTTGTGATAATTAATTGGCATCTCTGGTTGTACGGATAGGAACGTTTAACAGAAAGCTGCGTGGCTTAGTTTTCAGTGCTATTTTCTTTGGAAGTCCAATACTGCCATCTAAATGAAGTGAACTTGTAATTTTACTCAGTAAATTATACTACATATCGCCTTTCGAAGGCGATTGGAATGAAGAGTTTTCCTCCTATTCATTGTGAATACTGTTCAGTGTTTTCATTTCTCCTCGACAATGTCCTAGCTTATTGTTTATCGGTTCTATTTGTTGATGTGCCTATATATTTCTATCTGTGCTGACCTATTTCTGCTCCCTTCCTTTCTTGGTAACGTACCTCACTTTTAATGACATTTTACAACTTCTGCCTTTGTCTTCCCCTCTGTTTTCCTCCTCGCATTCTACCATCAATTACTTTCTTTAAAACGTTTTCCTCTCTATATTTGACCCACAAATTTACGCTGTCTGCGTTCAATTGCAACCATCTCTCCCCCAACCAACTCTAACACCTCCTTGTTTGTTTACGCATCAACTTAACTCACCCTTTCCATTCCGCTTCATATCAATTGTTTGATTTCCTATTACGGATTACGTTCCACACCCAAAGAGACGGTCACTCGACACAGAATTTTCCCTATCATTTCCTAATTCATTTCCCCAACCATCTCTAGCGCATCTCTCTTTGTTTTCCTATCAATCTCATTTACTCTTCCCATTCCAAAAAGTATAAATACGGCATTTTGGTGGAATCGGAGCGATTGTATCAATAATTAACAAAGACATGGATGTTCCCAAACTAATAGATTAATAAGTTGTCCACATTAACAAGTTTAATGATCAAAATCGAATTCATACTGATCTGCAGCAGCGAGTGTATACATTTTCTAATGAGCACGGATAATCCCCAACTTAGAACGCGTTACGTTCGCTTCATCTGTTCATTAGTAGAACTGGTCGTAAGTCGGATAGATGAAATGAGATGAGGCATATCTAGCGCAGCATGTAGGTTGATTTCAAACATTATGTGGAAGTTGAACTGAATTTGTTTGCTTGCCATTTTCTCTTCCCGCTCTAAAAGAATAAATACGGCATTTTGGTGAAATGGTAGCGATGTAGCCAGATTCTTCATTTCTTTCGCACGCAGCGAGGGAATGAAACGAGAAAGTGGATTACTTCTGTCGTATGGAGACGAGGCTTTGCTTGAAATATTCTGTCGATGGTGAAATCGATATTTAGTGGCCGGGATTTGTCCCCGTATAAAACGAAACGGAAATCTCACCTTGGCAATCACCTTCAGATATGATTTATAGCTCATCGAGAGATATTCCGCGATCTGTCGCAAGGATTACGGATCGCGCCCAGAGGCCTTCGTCAAACGCCGCGGATAGCGGCTGTCAGTCGGAATTAGTGGCGGTAGAAGGGGAAAGTAGCAAAAGGAGCGACAGTTAATTCGCTTTCAAATTTTGGACAAGGATTCAGGCATGCCAAGCCATCACAAACAAGCCGTATCAACTGGAGTAAAAGGGATGCTCAGAAGCGTTTGTTTTAGATTTATAGGAGAGTAAGTTCCTCCCTTTACTTCGAATTGACTAGGGTAATGATTTTTCTCCAAAAAGGGACGTTGGGCTCCCGGATTGTCATGTGGACAGCGCGTTTGCCTTTGGTGAAATCGGTCCCGGGTTCGAATCCCGGTGGGAGCCAATGTGCGAAATAACCTAAGCTGTCGAAGCACTTTTAACAATAATACTACTACTAGGGACGTTGATACCTAAAGAGGAAGGATGATAGGGCTATTGTGCGGCATTTATTGATATAAGGATATGTTTAACACCTTCATTAGGCTCTATCTAACGTCAGCATTCAAATTAAAACATCTTATGAAGGGGATACGATGAAACAATTGTGCTGTAGTTCTCTTGAAAAATTCCTTCAGTATGTAAACCAGTTTCAAACTGTTAAAAGTTCATTATCAGATCTCTCGTTTTGTAATGGAACTTCAAACAGTTTTGAAATGGTTGCCATGTTAAACTGTTTATTCACGTGGGAATTAAGTTTATTTGTTTCATCACACACCCTATTATGGAGCTCGAGAAAGTCTAGAATTCTTCATTTGAATTTAAACATCTTATGAGGCATGTTATAGAATAGTAAGATTCCACTTATCTAATTCTAGGTATCTGCTTTGTAACCAGTCATAGTTTTATCTTCTCCTTTCGAAACATTTTTGAGTACGCTTGTAACGAAATTTACAATTTCATTAATAACGAGTGAAAACTATCGTGTAGCCAGTAGACGGGATACATAAAAAAGCAGCAGCGTGACATAGTTCCATGTATGCATTTACAAAATCAATGAACGCAGCTTGTTAAAGGGTTTACGTTTAGACGAGGGGAACCAAGCATTTAACTACGGTGATTGAAAAAATCTCCCATATAAGGCTCCGTTCTCAAGCATAAGAAAAATAAACAACTTCAATATATTTTCATGTTTTAATATCCACTAAAGCTGTAGATTTAATTTTTTCTTGCAGTATTATCTCTAGAGGGTGTGTTGTGTGTTTTATAGAACATTTATTCAGTATAGCCTTTGATTTTATATTCTTTCAAATTTATTTTGGGTTCTGATGTTTATTACAAGGGATACGATTATATGAGGGCTGAAAACAGTAGAAAACATTCAAAGTTGAAGTACCACGGTAGTTGGAGTTGCATAAAGCCGCATGCATCTCGATATGGATCAACCCTCGATTGGAGTTTTTGGTGTCCTGAAAGTTCGCATTGTACTGTCAGTAAAGTGTTCAGTCCAAGGGCCGGTTGGTGTCTCACCTTCTGTAAAATTAGCTACAAATAAGTAGCAGAAAGGAATGATGCTTACTTAGCAGGATGAGGAGTGAGATAGTTTGCCCTTACTTTCCTCATCAAGTCAGAATGCTATGAGCGGAACTTGTCCTCGTATGTTAAGGCTCAATGAAGCTACGTGTAATAATTTTCTTGTCAGTCTTATTAGTAGACTATTACCATACTCATAACTCAGTAACTCTCATGCCATCGCAGCCATGATCAAGGCAATGACATAGGTAAAAGAAAGATACATTTGTTTCTATCCCGTACCGAATGAAAAAGGGAAATCCATCAGAATCGCGTAACAGGAACACCACATTTAAAACTTCTTTTTCATAAGCATCAAATGAGAAGCGCAATATGCATTGGGGCATTTTCCCAAATATTAGTATGTGAAGAGAAAGAGAAAGTCAATGGTTTCAAATGGAAAGTGTTTCGTAGTAGGCACTTCCAATCAGGATACCGCGTTGTTCCTCAACAGAGACTCGATTGCGGCCACCTAATAATCCCACCGACTCGTACAAAATCTTCCCGGATGCCGTTTTCATCGAGTGCGAGAGTGATTCGAGATTGATTAAGTAGCTTAGTTACGCGGCTTCTGAGAATTCGAGCGGATATCAGGTCCTCGCCGAAGTCATTGGCGGACGCTCCGTGCGTGGTCACCGCGAAAGAGGGGTGGGCCCCCCCCCCAACCGGGAGGGCCCACATTTGCAATTTCCTCCCTCAAAACGCCCCTTGAATCCGAATCCGATAAAATCCTCCCCACTCATCTCCGCCTAAAGCCCTCCCAGTATACACCCTTTCTCTCCTCCAATGATGAATGTAATCGCTAAATCAATTCCTTCCCATCATGCCTTTCGTTATCTCTCTCCCATTTTCTCTCTCCAATCTCTGCACTTCCCTTGCATCTCTCCCCCTCTCAATAATTTCCTCAACTCATTATCAGACCCTCTGCCATCTTTCCCGTTCGCCTTTTCTTTCCACTGAATCATCCTTTCGCGCGCCCTCTCTCGTTCGCCCGGGGCGTTTAAACGGGGCGATATTTGGTATCCGGGATTTTATTTATCCCCCCCTCTCTCTCGCTACGTCCACTTTACATAAATTTGCATTTTCGAGAAACACGCAATTGTGCGTCTCGAATTCGCTCCAGGGTCCCTTTTTTCCCTTTCCTCTCTCGATAGTCTATGGTGCATCTGAAATTTAATTTGCGGAACATCTTTCCATTGCCTGTGCTCTCTCTAATGAAGCGGAACTCTCAAAATTCATTATTTGGGTTTCCGACGCCGGGGATCGATCCGTGCGGAAACAGATGTCGGGAGCTAATTTTTGAGCTCTTCGATAGCCGAAGTCGATCGCTTTCGTGGATGTTTGGGAGTTCTTTAACCCGGATTGGGCTTATTACGAATGGGGTCACACCAAAAAACATTAAAACCTTCATAACAATAGTTTAAATTGTTCATGATTCGAAATTCCGTACGAAAGTGTCAAGATTATATAAGAAGTTGAAATGTTTGATTAGCAGTTAAGCAATAGCAAATAGGTGGGTACTAATTGGAATATCTCTGGCAATGTTTCTCTTGTTTCCTGATTCGTAAAAATCTATCGACTACCTCCTTCTCTGAGGATGAACTTTTATTGTTGAATCATGGTTTGAAATTCGCCACTACTCCCCAGGGTGTACTATTATAAAGGGTTGCTACAAAAAAAGTTTTGATGGTTTTTGGTGCGATTCTATTCATAATAACATGCGCTATCAACGGCCATTCATTCGGATTATACTGTTTTAATTCCCAGAACTCTTGATTTATTCACGTATATTTGACTTTATATAAACTGCCGGGTGTCTCTTTATTACTTGTGGGATGAAGACAAATTCGTATGTTATTCTTATGTTTTCATGATGGTTCCATTATCATAAGGCTAATGTGGTTGATTTTCTTAATTTGTTAATGATAAATGATCCATAGCACTCTGATGCAACTTAAAATTTTATATAACTCTGAAAGTATACGTGTCATAGAGAACCAGTAAGGAGTAGAAGTGCATATAGTTTTTGTAGCTATGGATTGTTCGTTCAAGTCAATGAGCTTCAATGCCTCCATCCAGTAGCAAAAATGCATCTTGCAGGGTACATATGTATAACATTATTGCAAAGAAGCGCTAGATTTTAATCGCATCAACCAAAGAGAAATAAAAAAATCACCTCCTTCTATAGAAGAGACCGTGAGTAAAAAAATCCAGAAGAATTATTTATCTTTGAGTTAAACTATTATAAATCAACTTATTTTCTAATGAAAATATAAGAATGGAATGTATCAAGATTACTTCTTTATATTTGCCAATGCTTCTGTACTCTTTCTTGATAGAGTTAACAGTGTCATATAATTTCGACTATTGTTCGTTTACGATAACGGATTAAGTACTTGTTGAAGCCATTGTTAAGACCAGTCTTTCTGCAAATTTAGGCTCTTGTAGATGGTGATGAACAGCATTTACTATCGACAATGAGTCAATCAAGAATTCACCAGGGGAAGGACTTCCACAAAGTTATGGACAGCTCGGAAATCGTCAGTCAGTAAGTGTCGCAAGCAGAATGATGGCCTCAGATATCCGTCTGCTTACTCGAAATTCGGGCCCTACGCATGACCGAGGGTTGGCGAATTAATAATTCGGGCAGATACACCACGGAGACAAAATTGCAGCGGGAGGAGGAGCGAGGGAATTTTCCCAGTCATTGGACGGATTCCATCGCTAGAGAGACGCCAGCGCCGCGTGTGAGCATATCTCAAAGTGGAGTTTCTATGGGAAGTTCATTATCCAAATTCCTCAAGTTCGTCCTTTGCCGGCGTTACCCTCTTTAAAATGTTGCCTGACGGAATTAGCAGATGGCAGACTCCCCCCAATGAAAGCGATTTTACTCTCTCTCTCGACTTCGAGACGCTGCAGACGAATATCATTTGGCGCCACTTGTGCCTCCGGGAATGACCTAACTTTACTGCATTTGAGTTTTTAAACATATTCGGGATTTAGGTAGTGTGTGAGACCCCGCCGAGAAATGTCATATTTAACGAAAGGCTAGACGAATTGCAAATAATTGCTACGATAAAACAGCGAGTGTTACTCAGATGATACAGGAAGCGGGATGGGAATCATTCGAAGATAGAAGACTAATTCAAAGGATAAATTTATTAAATAAGTTCAGAGAAATTACATTCTAAGGTGATGTAACCGATAAAGTTCGACCCCCCTGTTATACGGGCCGCTCTGATACTGCGAGGAAGATTAGGGAAATAGATTCTAGATCGAATCGTTTCAAAAATTCTTTTTTTCAATTTTTTGAACAATACGTGAAGGCAACCGTTTAGGAAAATAGAGTCAAGACTTACAAGTCAAGTTCTTACATAGACATTGTTCTTTTGTGAATTAAAGTTAAAGACGGAGTATTCTTCACAGGTTGTATTTTTGACGTGAACGTTGAAGTTGAAGTTATTATCTCCTTGAGTAAAGAATAAAAATTTTGAACCCATGATTGTTTTTAATCTCCCGGTGATAATCAGTATGCCTGTTAGCCAAAGCATAACTGTATTCCTAACAAAATTGACTTTCTCGGAACGCAAATATTATGAATATGAAAGTAATTCAATTAGTCCATCATAATTGAAATATACAGATATAACAGAAATTGAATTATTATTTTGATGTGATAGAGTGAGTATTCGTATACATAATTGTGATGGTTTATTTGTAAATATATTTTATATCATCTTTATTGAGAATGAAAATTAGATTTGTGTTAATTTCAAGTTTAACTCAATTTTAAATTAAAATTAAATTTTTAATGAAGAATTATATCGATGTAAAATTATTTAATTTGTTTTGTTTTTCTATGGTTTAAAAGGAACATTTGCTCTTATTTCTTCTATCATATACTCAACGTGAGTGTCTTATGAGGAAAAATTGAAAAGAATTCAAACAAAGACTATGAGATTCTATTTTCTCAAAGAAAGAATGAATGTTAAATGCGCTACTCGTGATTATCAATATGTGTTCTTCAATCCTACGTAACAGCTTATTTCGGCGTTTGTTTACTCAGTTACCGATCATGAGGCGCGTTAACTTTAATATATATTGTCTCAAGTAGGGCAATAGTTCATCTTAAAAAACCGCAGCGCTGAACGATTCCGTATAGTTTAGCAACCAGAAGGGAATTAACCAAATTAGCGCGAGGCATTAGGCCCTAATTTAAAATGCATACGCCGTAGCGTAGGTCTCGGGACTCCAGCTCCAAAGCCGCGGCAGAGCAAGACAGAATGCCCCCCTCGGGTTTTCCTCCCGCTCCAGTTATAATAAGAACAAGCGGCAACGTATTAGAAACACATGGGGCAACCGGACTCATTTTCCTACGACCTTCAGAAGAAAACGCTGTGAAACGGAATGTTCACCACTCAGCGGTCGTGGGTGTCGGAAATAAGGGACCTGAATAATAATTCGAAGGGAAGGGGTTTCAGGGAATAAAGGGCGAGATTGAGAGAAAGGTTTAGGGGAGTAATCGGAGTATGTCAGCCGAGGAGGTGCTGCCATCCGGAAGGAGACTTCATTTGGCGAAAGGAACGATTTCGGACGAGTGACGATGGGAGGAGTGGATGTACTGGTCGGATTAATGAGAGTAATCTACTTGCTCGTTAGAAGATACGAAAGGATTAACGGGAGGTCGGGAAAACTTTGGCGGCGTTGAAGGCTGGGCTGCAAAAAATCTCCACTCGGACCAAATCGACGGAGGTGGGATGGAATAATTGGGGTAGAACCTATCCAGCGAATGTGATATATGTAGCTTCATTCCGCTTGCTTCAATTTTCGAAATATCTTGTAAAGAAAGAAATTTTGGAACACGGCTGTTAAATAATTAGAGGTTTAAAATCTCCAAAAGCCGTCTTTGTCGGCGTTCCTCCTCTTACTTCCCGATAGTCGATAATAGTTCGGCATTCCTTTCTTGCTTTCTCCGAATACCAGTAAGTGAGAATAGGATCGCCGACAAAGACGGCTCTTGGAGAATATAAACCTCTAGCGAAATATCTTGTGGTAGTAATGATTTACATATTGTACTAATACAATTGCCGTCACCCTCGCCAAAATTTCAGTAGGGTAACTTAATGATCTGTATTTTATTTACGGATAATATACTATTACCTTCATTTTTTCAGCATAGGTATATGATAAACAGTAATTTTAAAACAACTTAAAAATGATACGTACCAATGGTTGTGTTTTTCTTATTTTTTGAAGAAATCACTTTTGTTTACCTATTTTTTATGTTTTCATAAATTATATTTTGTAACAATATTTTGGACCGGTTTCCCCCCTATCCTTGGGTGAATGCCGGACGCATTGTATTGTTATATCCCTTCAACCGTTGCCACCTGACAATCATACCAAATTGCAGCCTTTAGATCAAATAAATATTCGTTGAAGTTTTCTCTCTCTATCATAAAACAAATAACTTTTAATGCCAATATATATGTTCTAGACTACTTCATTGCTAATCCTAAGTTATCACCAAGCACTTTCTATGATATTGTTGTTTAAGTGATTTCTTTTGATTTTTTCATCAGTTTGTAATGAAAAAGTTTCTTGGTTAAACCTTGAGTATGAGCCAAATGGTAGTGACAATCACATCTTCTTTTAGTTGCAGATACGCCACACAATCTAAAGCTAGTAAGCCGATTTAAATGGATTGCATGTTCATTTATCTGAATGATTAAGAAGAATTAGATAAACATTTTGATTTAAAACAAGATTCTGTTTAATAGAATTGGAAAAACCTCAACACGAAAAATACGTGCGACTATTTCGGTAGAATCAGCGTTACTTTCAACTAGGCGTATGTGTTCCATTTTGGTTTTTGTAATTTTTTTACACTATCTACAACTACATGCGTACTCCCCAAGCCTCTTTTCGGCATGCACCATGCCTCTCCTTCTCTAACCTAAAAAATGTTCTAGAACCTGATTCCCTTATCTTCCTCACAATAACTGAAGAGTCTGTATAAAAGAGGAAGAATATCGTGAACATCCTTTGGGATTTCCCACTCCATGATGTATCCGTATTTTCTCTAAATTTATCAAGAAAACTAAGCCCTTTTTGATCTTATTTCTAGTGAAAAATTGATTCCTATCTGCTCGTTTATTTTATCATGGAATAACACCAGTCTTCTGCCTATTCTGGGAAAAATGAATCATCTGAATTTATTCTTAACGTCGGAGATATGAAGCGCCGCAGATTTTCTTTAAAAAGGTTACATCCAATCTTCCCATGTTTTACTTACCGCTGTCTCCCTCGAAATCCTGATTCATCACCGATGAAAATGTATGCACTTCATTCATGTTTCCGTTTACTTTTTTCCGATGCGAAATGGGAATGGGAATGCGAAAAATTGATCCGCGTCCCTCAGCTCAAGGTTGCCTAAATCTGCGTGATACGGATCGGAATTGGCCACTAGGAAAACTACATTTTAATGAGATTTTCACTCGCAGAATATGAGGGGCCTGTTCGGTTTTACGCGTCGTTTAATTAGATATTAGGGAATTCGAAGGTGGAACGCGATTTGGATATCGTTAACACTGACGACGTTGCATTGGGCGCCCTTCGTTTTTGGTCGGTAATTAATTTATTCCGCAATTATGCAGTGAGTGCGAACCTCAAGCATGGAATGATAATCGTGGAATAATCGCGAATTAGTTTCCGAACGTTTGGTAATCGGCATATTTTTGCGTGAGCGTAATGCAAGATGTCTAATCTCCAGGATAGAGTTTTACTTTCACTACAGATTCGAAATTGTATTTTAGGCTTATCGATCGTGGCTGGTAGTTGGTAACTGTAGTTGTGGAAAGAATTGAAAGGAAACTATAGTCTTACTGAATAAATAAGAATTTCTATTTCTCATTTATTACGCGTCGCTCCACCTATCACGGTCAAATCTCGTTGATAACAGCGGTGACAAAGACGGCTTTTGGAGATTCTAAACCTCTAATTCACTAATAGCAGGGCTCCAAATTTTCTTTTCTTGCAGTGGTTATATTATGTGAAATTTTTTGATCGTCTTCTTACTTAGTGTAAAGTATTTAAATGTATATCTGACATTTATGTATGAATATTTTTTTGAATAATAGCATAATATATAAATTTTTCTCTGTAAAAACAAATTAATTATAATTAAAAAAATAGGAAGTATACATGTGGACTATCAATACTATACACGAATCTAACCCAAAAATACTCTTGATAAAAATTATCGTTTTAAGTATTCCATATTTTTGCAGGAATTGTTCTCCAATATTTCTAATACTTAGAAAAATCCACGGAGGCCGTTACATATGCTTACTGGCTATACTTCGTTCAAGATGGATCACTTGGTATGACTTATTAACGCTTGGCCACGTTTACCAACTGATGGTGTAATGTAGGTTATCCAAAATTTGATATCTTAGCGATTAGAGCAATAACTTCATGTATCAATTATGTTGAAGTTAAATATCATAAAACGCAATTTAATTACTTTTAATAATCCATATAAGTGGATTTATACTATCCACTATGTGGAAATGATCAACTCGTGGAACTATATACAACACAGTATCTTTATCTAATCCACATAATTGCATTCATTCTATCCATAACGAGGATTATTAAAATTTATTAGACTTAGTTGTACGAAATTTTTGTTTTATGGCATATCTTATTCCCCTACATACGTCAGAGCCCTCTCTTTTTCTCTTTATAACTTAAATATGTGACATGTAACCATACCATACTTTCTAAGTTCGTGCATGTAACAGATAAATATAATTAGTATCTACCAGTAGTAGTTGTAATATTAAAAGCGCTTCGACAGCTTAGGTCATTTTGCACTTGGGCTCCCACCGAGAATCGAACCTGGGACTGCTTTCACCAAAGCCAAATTCGCTGCCCACGTTGCTAAGCGTATACCCAGCGAAATTTTATAATTTTATATTAATCATATCACTTCGTTTAATTTTAGGTAGCGGAATAGGTTAACTGGTAGATAAGTCTAGCTGGAAATAATGTGAACGTGGGATGAGACAAAGATTGCAGTAACAGAAAACTGTCATCTGTCTGGAAGGGTAATGATACGAGGAAGCATAGGATCACGAACGTGGTATTGAAGTTCTAGGAACGTGTGTGCACTTTAGGCAAAGGGAAGTAAAATAGATGAATGGAAACATGACTGTGGGAACGTTGGAAAACGGAGAAAAGAAATGGAATTTGTTGAGGAAACAAAGGAGCTATCTCCTGGGGAAAGTTTTCCTGGAAAGGCAATAGATGGAAGAATAACATTGTAGAAGGCAAAGAGGAGCCTGGAATATTATTTTATTCGGTGAAACTAAGTGATATTTATGCATTTAATAGAGGAGATGTACAGAGAAAATCACAGACAATTTTATAAATTATAATACTGAGAATAAGCTCATCACCTTGATTCCTCCACGTGTTATTCACTGAAAGATCATAACCGAGCAAAGAATTTTAAATTTATATGTTTAGATATTTTTGCTTGTAATTCCGGAAATCTGAATATTTTAACCTATTTTTTATTAAGTTTTATAAAAGTTTTATTATGAGAATTGAGAGCGCTTCAGTAAGAAAATCCCAAAAGAGTTTTTAAATATTTTTTGATAGTTCATAAATAAAGCTTTTACCAAAACAGTGAACTCTAATTTTTCAGAAGGCAATGAATTTTTACCAATATGTGGTAAACCATAAAATACTAATGTTTAAGTACTGTTGAGTACTGGCATCGGTTATCGGTTTAGCTGAAAATTAATTTTCTTTGTTACTCAAAATGAACAGATCTCGTAATTAGTAAATGATCAATGACAGTATAGTAATAGACTCTTTCCTATTAAAATTTGGGAAATACATAATTATTGGTCATCGAAATATATCGTAACTATTGATAATATAGTTGCTTTCAAACCTCCACTATGAAAATAAATACCCCACATTCTGCCGATTTTGCTTTGTACTTTAGTGGTTAGAATACAGCTACGCTATCCCAAGGCCCCGGGCTCGAATCCCTGATGATCGGATGCTTCTAATATTGATCTGAATGGTTGTGCGTGTTAGTCTATTGTTGCTGTTGTCTCGTTGAAGCACATTTTGACAAGATGCAGAGCGTAGGTGGACTTCACCAGATAGTGGAAAAAGTAGCGCTGCAGGAAAAAGATTGTGAAGAAATAAATATTGGAACATGGCTGTTAATGAATTAGAGGTTTAAAATCTGCAAAATCCGTCTTTGTCGGCGTTCCTCCGCTTACCTCCCGGTAGTCGGATACAATTATAGTGCGGCATTCCTTTCTTTCTCTATCCGACTACTGGGAAGTAAGAGGAAGAACGCCGACAAAGACGGCTTTTGGAGATTTTAAACCTCTAATGAAAAATAGATTATTTAAGGAAAAGTTTTCCTGGAGCATTGTGTTGCCTCTCCTTGAATCATTTTTTTCTAGCTTTTGAGGCGATCGGCATACTACCACATTTACAAATACAGTATTTACTCCGAGAAACTCTTATTTCAGTATAATTGGACATGCGCGCTTCCGCGGGAATTTTGAACTCGGCGCAATCTAATTAATATCGGGGAGGAGTAAGTTGCGGCGGGCAACAAGGGCGGCTTAGAATTACGCGGAGTTTAGCGGAGATGTGTTTGGGGCGCGCCGCAACGGGGGAGCGTGTGTTTTGCTCCTGGCACGGTTGCCTGCTCCCATGGAGAGAGCATCTGAGAACCTCTTGGGGAGGAAAAATCCCGCAAGGGGATGCTTGAAGGAGAGGTGGAAACGAGGTTAGCTGTGGTTCGATGGTTTAGCCGAGAGGGGGCAGAGTTTTACGTCTGTGCGTGTTTGAGCCGGATCGTGAACGGGTGGGTTAATGGAGTAGGTAGGCGAGCCATAAACGAAGGGATTAAATTGAGTGTGAAGTGTGTAGGCAAAAATGCAAGGTGGTTTGTTTGCGAACCGGCGCAGGCCTGCACGTCTTTTGGGCGTCCCGGCGGGATTACTGTCGGGCGACTTCAGATGGAGATTAACCACGTGAGCCGGTGGATTATAAATGGATTAAAGGTGGCAGCTCTTCCGAAGCACCGAGTTGTGAATCCGGTCGTGAGTTTGGGTCAGGGTATGGCGAAGTTAAATTGCACGCCACGACTTTTCGGTGATGAAATTACCGGTAATAGCCTAGCGGGCCTTCCTTAGGGTGGCGGGTGATTCGATAATCGATGATAAATTCCATTACGGCCACGACAGACGTCCATCCGTTATCTAGCGGTTTAATTGGCTACAGTTTCCTCCCCAATATTTACTAACGTTGGGTCAACTATGTGTCTATCACATAAGACTAATGTCTATTTTAATCAGGAGTAAACGATTTAAAGATAGCCAAGACACAAAGACAATCGTTGTCTGTTTTTACAGTCGTGAAAAACTTCCATGCTAGATGAGAATGGTAGAATAATTATAATTTATTTCTGCGTAATGCATCAATATTTATGAGAACATCTGTAAGGAATAGGTTACTGGTCAACCAAAAGCATTGAATCATTTTCCAACACTTATTTGTATGTTATTCCGGTTGACAGAATTACAAGTAATGAGTATACATACATACATACATACAAACCTTTATGTCATCTAAAATGTTTCCTGCTTACTCCTCTATCTATTCCCTCGTATTCATATAATATAATACTGAAACTTTTTGTGTGGGCCTGTGATTCAGGTCTTTTACATTGATTTCATAATGCGCAATATTTACAATAAAGTTTCATATCTTCAAATTACTTTTTTCACACTCGTGGAAGCAAAGGAATGACAAAACTCGAATTTTTCTCTAATGTGGAAGAACTTGGAAATTTATCTCTGGCTTGCACTTCATATGTGGGTTATAGAAATTTCTCAATTCACTCGACTTTTCAGTTTTGCGTTATAAGGTGTTGTCGCAAAAATGTAATAAATCGAGTTCTTAAAAGATAATTTTCCTTTTGTGCATATCACAAACTGATTTAGATTTTTTAAATTTCCAAAGTCGTCTTTGTCGGCGTTATATATTCACGTTACCACCGGTTCAGAAAACAAAATTAAGTCCAGGATTACTGACCTTATACAAAGAAGCCACACTTACGTTACAATTTCTCTTCCTACGTACAACCTGATATTTCTTCAATTTTTTGTCCAATGTTGCTAAATGTTCAAATACTTGAGTATCCTTTCACACGAAAAGCTTTACCGTCCGGTAATCCTTTTGAACCTAGGCCCTTTTCTGCTGGACTTGGACTGTGACTGGAATTCCATCATTCGGAATATAAAGGTTATAACACTACTCTTTTCTTCGAACTGCCGTTGTAACAGAATTGATTCCTGGAACCATAGGGCGATGGAAACGTCTGAGCATAGAGAAGGTCGAGTCTCCGTGTCGGAAAAATGTCACAATCCAGGTGAATTGCGTGAAAATCACGGTGGCAAATCCTTCAATTGATTCCATTGCCCTCCGTGGCCTTCGATTTCCACGTATCCCTTCCACCGCCCGCATTTGCTCGACACCGCTTCGATGGCTTGTGGATTTGCAGACGCTTTTTTCTCCAGAATTCAATTCCATCTCATACTGCGGTGCAGCTAAGTAAATTACCGTCTGCTTTTCTTAGCAGGACCTTGAGGTATGAGAGAACTTCCTGCCATTGTTTTACCCATTCGCAGACTGTATCCTGAGCAAAATTGTGTTCATGGGATTACGAACCCGTGACCCACGCATCCCTTACCGCTTTGCGAGCAAATTAATGCTCTTTGTTCTTCCGCATTGTTTCTGTTTCTGCAATTTCTTTGCGAAGTGAGGGAAGTCATTTTTTACTCTTGAGAGAGTTTTTGAAAGGTAGTGTCTAATTAGTGGACATAAATTCTCAATTAATAAATCCGTTCCAGATTAAACCATTTTTGAAAAATTCCTCGATTTAAATACGTGACTAAGGTCTCTCATCTAAGAATGCTTTATGAATTACCGAACGTTTTCCGTTAACCGCTGGTATTTGTCTAAAAAAGTCATTCTTCCATTGAAGAACCAAATAAAAGGATTAATTTTTCGTGCATTGATTTTTTTTCTAAAATTCCAAAGTTGAGAAAGGGATATTGATTCATTTATAATATTTAATCCTCTCAAAATTAATTTCGTGTTCGCTATCATCCAAGGAGTATTTCTGTAATATAAGCTGCGGAAATCGTAAGCATTTGAATTGAAATGTTCTTAGATACTTTGGTTTCTTATGAAAGATGCAATATCGTCTTTAATTCCTAATGAGTGTTCAAAAAGTCAGTTTATCAAATATCAAAAGTAAGTTGCAGCGCTCAATCTGCCTATCCTTTGTGCATATCCCATTTTTGTGCCTTTTGATTCACTTATCTTTAAAGGAGTTTTAAGACAAACACGGTGATCAAAACGCAGCGCGTTAGTAGGGCTGCTTTAATCTGTGCAAATGTTTATCAATGCTTTGATAAATAAAATTTTTGAACATTTTGAGGATAAAGTGCACAAAATTATGGGTTTCTTCTGTATTTACCTCCTACTACTGGAAATACATAGTTAGCTGCTGGATTTTTCGTGGCTTTAGTTTATAATCTAACGTATTTCTACAGTTCTGGCGTTACTCTTTCGGTTGTGCTACGTAAATAAGTTTATGCATGCTAAGGTGGACACTTATTTACTCTGATATGTACGCTTTTCTTTATAACTAACTCTTATTTTTGGGTGATTCAATTACGCCAAGATAATCTCGAAAAGTATTCCTCGGAAGGAGCCTCGTTGAAGAGATGAGAAAATTTCTCCAATTGTCTCGGCAGCCTCATCACAATTCCATCTCTTACTTATCTCCCCTCTATCACCCCCCTCCACGGAGCCTCCCCTTCTAATCTGAGAGTTCTGTCCCCCATTCCCAACCTCTACGCCATTCACTCGGACGTGACCTGCAGCGATATGCGATAAGCGCGGAACTTCTTAATTCCGACCGCAAATGCCTATTCCTCCACAATTTCTGGAAAGACATCCCCCTTCGCCCAATTCTTTCCCTCCTCTTTAAATGTTTAATCATCTCCTTACACCCGTCGCTGTTCACCGCGCTGGAAATTTTATATCGAGCACATAATCAATGTTTCGCCTACATCACCTTCCCTGGCTCCACTAAAATATATCTCCTCCTCCAGCGTAGTTCAGATGAAAGCGAGTCTTTTACCCTTTCTCAAATTTGTTTTGGCTTTTGCCGGAGGGATTTGCTTCAATCTTCATTCACCTTTTCCCCCCACCGGCTCTTTTAACCTTGAGTGGATTCGTTTCTTTCCTTTCTCTAAGTAATTCCCTCCAAATATATCTCTCCGATCCTATGTCTTAAGCTAGGAATTTTTTGGTAGCCAATCCACTTCCGAATATTTGTATTCCTATTTCAAGAGGTGTTTAGTTGGTTACCAAGGAGACAAGACTGTCAGATTTTTACTGTACAAAATTATCAATTTTCCCCTCCCCTCCAAAGCGATACAGAGAAGTAGTTGCCAGGACAGATTAGTTTATATTACTTTAGGTCTTTTTTCCCGCGAAGTATTAGAGAAGCTAATAGCTCTTCAGGTTAGATAGGGATGTCTGTGCTTTAATCCCCCTGCCACGCGCCACTGGTGGATTGCAGGGTTTAATTGTAAATGTAAATATTATGATATACTATTTATCACACCTATTAATTATTTATATTATTATGGTGATATTTTGATAAAATTATTATGGAAGTTAAAATGACTGAAGAAACAGTTTATAATTATTTATCACTGAAGTAAAAAATCAACATATTTATAGAGTTTAAGCTACAAGTTACCCAAAGGATGCCACTAATAATGAAGATTAGAACTAAAAAGAACAGGAATGGTATTCAATTTTGTAAGAAAAAGTTGTATTCCCTTTGTTGATGGAGGGATCTTTCTTCATCTTAGCCATTCTTCTATTTTTCGTTTTAGAATATTTTACTTAAATTCCTAGTTCATCCTTTGTGAGTGCTGTTTTCAGGATACCAGTCAATTATTTTTTCTATTACACTGGAACACGGACTTCAGATATATTAATTAACGTAAAGAAATGCACCTCTTATGATTGAATAGTATAGAAAAGTTATTTTGTTAATTGGGTGGAATACTTGAAAGAGTTTATCGCTCGAAATTACATATTAAAGATAATAGTTGCAGCCACCAAGTCGAGCCAAGTCTCTTCCGAATCTTCGTTTTCGCAGTTGAAGAGGTGATTGGTCGGTCGCCTAAAAGACAGATTGTCAGAATTTCAATCTATATAATCAACAATTTTGCCCTCGTATACTGAGAGCATGATAATATTTCTACTGCACCTATAAGGGGTTTAAAGTATCCAATAACCGTTTTTGTCGGCGACCCTCTTCTCATTCCCCGGTATTCCGATAAAACAAGACAGGACCCCGCAATTCGTGAGAGCACTCGATACGTATTTCAAATGCAATGCGAATCTGTCGTCAGGAGTAATTAGATCAAGTTATTAGATATATATTAGATTTTAAACCTCTAATTCCTTAACAGCCGTGTTCCAACTTTCCTTTCTTTACATTGCACTAGTTGATAATCCATGAAACAATGATAATTAAAATCCTAATAAATATAGACAGCATGTTAAAACAATCGAGTTAATAATTATTAATTAACATAGAAAGCAAAAAACAGCATATTTGTAAAATTTTAGCTGCTAATTACCCGAAGGAAGCCACTAATTATGAAAAATAGGAATGGTATACATTTTTAAGAAATTTTTAAGATTTTTTACTTTTGTTGATAGACCTTTCTTCATCATAGCCATCATTCTGTTTTTCGTTTTAGAAAATAATAGTAAAATTCATATTTCACCCTTAAAAAGTTGGCGTAGTTTTCTAGTAATCTGCCAATTGTTTTTTTTCTATTACCTTAGGTAATGAATCTCTGATATATTTACGTAAATCGATGTTCCTCTTATGGTTTCATTGCATATAAGAATTCATTTAGTAGAATGCTTCAAAGAATCTATCGCTAGAATTTGCGTATTGATGATAATATTCGCTGTTTAATCCGGTAGATTAAACAAAAATGTATAAAAATGTAAGCTTTAAGTAATATTTACTGTAATAGAAGTGATGAGCTGAATAGCTGAAAGTCTTCTCCAGCTTTGGAGAAGACTTTCAGCTATTCCTAAGATTAGAATTTCAAGAATAAACTCTCTTTGTTTCTTTCCTGTCCCCAAATGCTCATTCAGGAAAGCATTCGAAAGGTTTCCCTATAAATGTATACGTTATCTTCTCTAGATCAGACTTAAGGTGCTTCCATAGCCATATAGCTTCCGTAGTGCAGTTGATACGGTCCCCATTGCCATTCTCTTACCTCAAAGATAATAATTACCGAATCCTCGCTAGTTAAATCGCTAGGAAAATCACTAGGTATATACATATATATGGTTTATAAATGGTAAAATTTTTTATGGCACTTTATTATTTTCCTATGAACTGAGTTATATTTGGAACAGTTTTTCAAGCTCACCTTTCATGATTTTTTTAGTGCTTTTAAAGGTATCATTTGGTGAATTTAATATGCAACATCGTCATTCCTGTTCTATTTTCAAATCCTCATATTCATAGACCTCGTTCGGCATCTCATAAAACCGTAAATCGAGCTTATTTTTCTCTGGATATAGATATTATACCGATAATAAAATGTAAATCAATTCCGAGAATCTCTTAGCTTTCGATTCCCATTTGAGTACACATAGAGGTTAGTGATAAGTTTTATCTTTCCCTTACATAAATATTGGTAAGTAATTTCTGGCCGAAGTCTTATTCCATGCAGAGAAGATGTAACATAAACATCACTAGGAAAATACGTCAGTAAATTTCTTAGAAATCATGCGGGCTTATTATTTATATTTTTATCCTAACGGATTCCTTTTGTTTTAATGAAGCACTTTCCATGTGAGACGAATTTAAGGTATGGAATTTCATGGAAATTGAGATTCACAAATTTTAAATTTAAGTTTTCTTTATAATTTAACAATCGCATATCACTTACGCAGGTAAAATTTAATTTATTTGCATTTATTTGTAAGTGAGGAAAAAATTGAGTAAAAGCATTTAAAAGAGTGGTAGAACAATATGAACTACAAATTTCAAAGCATAGTATATTTTTATAGTAATTCAAAGTATTTTTAATTTTTTTACATCATATAGAACTTCATATGTATATTTGCTTTCAAATTTTTACAAATGGTACACCTTAATGTAAATAAACGCGATAGAATTAACTAGCGTTTATAAGTCTAGACGATATAACTCATGTAATGGGACTGTCATGCTCCTCAATTAAAGACTTTCAGAGCCTAGAGAACAATTGCAGTCATGTACTTAATTTCGCATTATTATTGTGTTCATTTGAAATCATCAATTCCGCGAGCTCACAAATATAAAAAGCACATAGCATCAAATAGTAGGAATTAAACTTAGCATTCGTAATGAGTTATCAGTTAATGTGCTTGAATATACGTTATGGTATGAATACATGTAGTGACTAATTAGCTGTGTTGTAACCTATCGAGCGACACGATTTCCATGGTAAGGTATTTTTGTTTAATTCGGCGTTAATGAATGCTCGGAGCAAATAAAAATTAAATTAAAGGAAATTCTAGCAGAAAAAATGTTTCCACAGTCAAGAAAGAACCAAGGTTCTCTGCCAAGGTCTCGACTCGACCTCCTCTTTAATTAGTTCACACAGCAGTTATTTTGAAACAAACAGTTCTAACTCAGCTAATTAAGCACTCTGTACTGTAGGATGTTCTTGACTTTACAAACGCCAATATTTTGTGTAGGAAGGCCTGTTAAAACCATGGTAAACATCGGAAAATGAGAGCAGAATTAAAGGATCTGGGATAAGTGAAATGAAAAATGGCTTCATTTATAGGAAGCAAGGAGAGTATTTTCCTCCCCTGGTGTTGTGGAGAAGCAGTTTTGTAGGCCAAGGATGCAAGTCTCCGAGATAAGCATCTCGAATTCTTTAACGGAGATCCTCCGTTGCTAATTCCTTGCAACCAAAAATTTGATAATTTATTCTCTTTAATTTCCCTACAGGCGTTTGTCTGCTACGTAAATAAAACGTACCTTTAAAGAGCCTACCCCCAATTCCTTCCGGAGAGTCGTTTAATTGTTCAGGAAAAAGGTTTAAGAGAATACATATCCGCAAACGTCTTTAATGATAATAGTTTGAGCACTTTAAGTTATAGTGATTGGTGACCCTTTATTGGACCCTTTAATTTTGATAATAGTAATATACTTGCTTCGCATTCAATATTGCTTTACATTCTCAATTTAGAGGTCCAAATGAATAAATTATGTTAATGTAGGAAAAATCACGTAGAAATTCGGAAATTAAACATCGTAGCTTCGATGGGAAATAATGCTAATTTTTATGTAAGTCTAACTAGAACTCTACGAATTCTAAGATAAGATGACCAAATGAATTCAAAAGGCATCTATAAAGAAAAATTACGTATATGATCGAGCAATAAAAATCACATATTCAATAAAAAGTAACTTTAATAAATTTATAAGTATTTCATAGGAAATTATATTTATTTGCCACGCTTTCATAACTACCTACAAACTGTGCTAAAGTATTCCGATAAATTTACAACGATTAATTAAGAAAGAATCGCTTGGCAACCTGGACATGGCTAAAATTCTCAGACCATTTGAAATCTGCTACGTAAATTTTCTATTACTATAATATTATATGCGTTTATTAGGCTTTACGAGATTGATATAGAGGGTAAAGCGGTTTCCGCCCACACACTTGGCCGGGGTTTAATCCCTTGCTGAGCCAATTCATCTACCGGTATTTTCAGAGCATTTGAGGCCATAGGTAGACTTAGCCTGTAAAAGTACCAGAGGTATTGCAAGGATGACAATAGGTAATAGGAGCGCTATGTTGGATTCATTTCATACCTTTATACTCAAGTTTAAGCCTTACCCCTTTGACTCCTGCATGCGTTTAGAAGCTAGAGACGGAGTCAAAAATTATATCTTAGAGGTACCCTTGATGAATATTGCTCGTATAATTATATTCTGAACATTAATATAATATAACTGATAAGTCGGAAGAATTTTGAAGAGATTAGTTTCGGTTGGAAATTGTTCTAAAGACAAACACGTCCGAAAGAAATGTATAAATGTTTATATGTATATAGTATTCGTTAAAAAACGAATTCCGTTATAATAATGGTGAAAACTATTCGTAAATTTCTACAGGTTTTATTTTAGTAACATTTTTTGCTAGGATATATCTGTTTAGGTGTTACTTGAATCGCAATTATTATGATGACCTCGCATGAGGTAACACTAACACATCGGGTCAAAATTATTTTATATATTATATAAATATATTATACGAATATATATTATGATTATTATTATAATTATAGTACAAATTGCAGGTAGGCTGTAAGCCTGGTGGCAGTTTTTCTACCTAAATATTTAAATAAATACATATTTATAAACATAAAATATTTATATACATAAGTTTATAAACTTAATTTATTTAAAATATGATAAACATACGATACCCACAGAATAATTTCGTATATATATTATATTTACCTGGCATCTAAATAGTGAATTTATAATATTATTTGTAAATGTTTTTGCTGGATTTTTTCGGGGTTCATGGCAGGCCTTCTTGGCTGCCGTAGTCGTCACGGGGTAGAACCCCACCGTACATTACCCTGTCAAGCAATCCCTTACTTAACGATATTATAAAATTTTAAAACATTTATTTTTGAAAGATTTTTTATTTTCAGGCAAAGGCCTTAAGAGTAATCCATATAACTTATTCCACTCAGAAATACCTCTATAGAGAAAATATATTTATACTAGATAAATTTTCCAAAATGTTTTTATAAACTATTAACGTACATAATTTATTATTTCCCTTTGGAATTCGTCAATTAAGGAGCTGTATTGATTAAATATTGTATCAATATTGATTGGATTTTATTGATACAAGAGAAGAATAAGTTTCCAATAGTGAGCTTATGTGAACTCAATAGGAACCTAAGGCAACGCAAAAAGTTACTTTCCTATGTTAACCTTGATTATCTCAGAAGAATTGAAACCCTTTTAAGAAAACCCTAAATTGGAATTGCCATCCTAAAAAAATAGAAAAATGCACTTCCTTTTCGAGTCACTTAAAATTATACATCTCGCATCGAGGAGGGAAAATTGGAAATTCAATTACAGTTATTTATCTCTAGCGGAGAGCTCGAATTAATCGCAGAATACCTTTTTTTATTTCGAGGGAGATTGCCCAGTTCTTCCGCCGCGATCTCTTCTCACCAGGGGACTCTTAATTCGCCGAAGCCCCGCGTCATTAATTATGGAATTATCGTTTTTAGCTTGTTCCCCGGCAGAGGCGGCAATATGGGCTGCATTAATTTCTCCGGCGCGGTTTCTTGCGTTCCAACTCCCTTTGTTCTCCACGTCTCACTATATTGCGGGACCTTCTTCCCAGCAAAAAATGCATCTCCACGAGAGAGGATATTCCGCGAGAGGGAGTTGTTTTAGCGATGACTACGCTGCGCTCGTCGAGTGCAACTAATGAGTCGTTTGGGAATTAAATTTCTTTTTCCGGATGATTTAATCGTTTCGAATTGTGCGGGTAAAAAGAAAGGCCTCTGCCCTCCCCCGTGACTCTGCTACGGAGATTAGTTCCCGCCTTCTCGCTTGACTTCTCCTATTACGTTTCGCGATTGCGAAGGGAAATTTTTGTTTTCGAGAAGTACAACAACGAGCAACAACGAGGAGGAACAAATGTTAATTTAGAATAAGGTAGTGGTGGTAATAATGGATGGGGTACCGCTATTTAATCTCAAGGGTCGCTTTGAGAGATGGAAATAGTTTGGATTGACGCGTAATATTTAGTGTTGACGATGATAAATTATTTTTAATATTTTAATTATTTATGTGACATCTTTATATAATAATTGAAATATTTCCACTTGAAAATGATCTTGAAATGCATTTTTAGCGTTTTTGGAAATCAATATTATACCGAATTTCGCATGCGCTTAGCGTAAATTATTGCGTAGTCTGTATACATTTATTTTTTCTCCCACGGGGTGAACATTCTAACAATGATTGTATTATTTGATTATTAATAAAGGCGTGATTTAACTTGCTCAGTTTTGATACTAAGACACGAAAACGGAGAAAATTCAACAAAATTGATGATTAGTATTCATAAAACTAGAAATTTTAGCTTTTAAAATGATTATTGTAATCTTCACTAACGAAAAATCTCTGAAGTGCAAAGGTAAATAATGAAGTACTATGTATCAAGGTGAATTATTCTGTTGAAATACTATATTAGTTTTATAATTGTCTATCCACTTTTTTAGATTTTGAAAAGATACTGTGTATAATTATAATAATAATAAATCGTCTTTATTTGGGCGAGATTTAGACTAGAAAGTATCTTCTTCTATCTAACCCATACAGTTTATACGTATTGTATACACTGCGTATTCATATTGTATTTGATTTCCTTGTTAATGAGTATGACCATATCTTCACAAGGGTAAATATTAATGAATTGGAATTTAAAAATCGAATCATATTTCATAACAGTGATCACTTTCCTTGTCATTATTAAATGACAAAAAGATATTCAACGTATTTCATTCCTTTGAATCAAAAAATATTAAAAGAATTTAAAAGCATTACGGCTTTACTCTTTGTTGGATTGTTAGCTCAACCTTTGGCAGAGATGAAAGGTGAGGAGTAATTCATCTAACGCCGTTCAAAGCAAACATTCATTTCAGAGGAATTAGGATTGCTATTAAATGTATGCGTATTTCACTCGCCTTTCAAAATCTACCAGTATATGTATGCTATCGTATTTTCCAAAGCATACTCTGCTGTCCAGTTGTTAAAAATTAAAGTTTGTTTAGCCTGCTTTCAATTTCAAAAGGTATCCTAAGATCTTGTTTCTCTAATCCCATAGCTGACCGGTTTTGCTCGTATGCAACAGATGGAATTACTCGTGATTCGACGCATAAAATCATGGGTAAATTCGGCTTCGGTGTTGCAGTCGCTCGTTCGTGCAAAGCGTTGTTTAGACTCGGATTTCCGTTCGGAGAATGTTTAGAATTTAGAGAGAGAAAGACTTGAGCGGAAGTGAAAATAAAGGCCCCTTGACAGAGGAATCGGTGAGATTAATGAGAACAAAGGCTTCTTGAGCAAATAAAGCCATCTTTGCTCATTCCAAAGGTAAATCTTCGATTGTACTGTTTCCTGCGCGGCAGGCGTATAGCTCTCCACAATTCAAAGGGAAATCAGGAATCGGACTTCGGAGGAAAATAGACATTTTCGCGTTCAAAAGCAGCAATACAATTTTCAGGCACGGAATCCATCGGGATTCGTCTTTGTAATGATTTAGTAGTCTCTGATACGCTATGAGCTCTAGTCGCCGTGAATGGAAATTAATTAATGCATGATTATGATACCGTTGGTGATGGTTGAGCGAGAAATAATTTGGCTAGTAAACGATAATCGGTAGTTTGAATGTGTAAATATTTATTTTTAACGAAATTAGGACGAGTTGACTATCCTAAAAATTGACGTCAACAGATACCCTATAGTTAATCCTTACATATGTTTGTGGCTCATTCGGTATGACATATATTGAATAAATAAATATATTTAGTGATTTTCCACAGATAGTGATTTTCCACAACCGGTTTCGTAAGAAGTTCTTACATCTTCAAACCTAAAGATGTAAGAACTTCTTACGAATCAGGTCGCTAAATAAAATATGTGTAAAATTACTAAATATATTTATTTATTATAGCTTTCCACAAAGTCACGCCTGAGCATATTGATTTTACATATATTAGAAGTTCATGATCATCTAGTAGGGTATTTTATGGATGGCCATACTGGAGATTGGTTAACAGGCGGTTGAACTCTAATAAATATATTAAAGTTATTCTTAGATTTAGAGAATTAAATGTTTCTTATTATAAAATTGGTATTTTCAATTCTTGTTTGTGGAATCTGTGGAACTGGAACGAACAAAAATTAACTATTCTGGAAGTAAAGTCGAATTTCATTTACGACGGCGTCGATGGATTAATGGATGCTTTCTTCAGTCGATATTACAAATCAATATTCTAAAAATATGAGTTTTCATATCCTTTCAATCAATATTTTTTTCTATTTTTGCTCACATTAAATTTTCGTTGACAATTGTCGCTGTTTTAGTCTAATATAGTCTTTTATCTTATAGTCTTATCTATCATAATCCTAGCACATTTAAATGACCTATTTATTTACATTGATGCTTGTTGAAGCTCTTGACGACGTTTCACCTGCATTTCAGCAGGTTTCTTCAGTTATAAACTTTTAATATATTATAAAATTCAATTAATGTATAAAATATTTCATCTTTATTAATGAAAGTTTTCAGTTCGCCAGGAAATTTACGACCCAAAACGTATTTCAGTAGAAAGGTTAAATTGAATGGATGTTTCCACAATTTCATAGTGTTAGTTCTTTTTGGATACAGCGCAGTGAATTTTCTAATATCTCTGAATATATCGAAGAAAGAATACGTCTTTAAAAATTGGTCTCAATCGTATAAGAAATCTCCTCAATCTATCAAGTATTTCGAAATTTGACGATTTATTAGGGGTTTTTCGCATTAATAAATTATTTGGCTTTCTGTTCCGTTGCCCCTTATTTATCCAGCGTCCCACTCAAAGCCTCGTTCATTATCGAAACCAAAACTCCATGCGGCCCGAAATCAGAAAGGACCTTAATTAAATGCGCTAATTAAAAAAACGCAACCCCGCGAAGATAATTCCATTGTCTCGCGGCCACATTAAATCTCGGAGAGCCCGCGTTTTTTTGCCAACTAGGCATCCATTACCGAAGAATGAGCTCGGAATGTTTCGGCGCATGAAAGAAGACACTCGTGTTCATTTCTGGGCATTATTCCGTGTGTAGGTGCGCTCCCATCGTCTGATAAATGCGGGTCCGGAGCCATCTTGGGATGTTCAGCCGAACAATGAGAGTCCTCAGTCTGCTCATTAGTCATCTCGCTTTTTGCGAGCAGGTCCTCAGCCGTGCTACACACATTCTCAACCATCCCGGCCCCATTCCTCTCACCGTGAATGCGCGAGTCTCTTCAACACGTGCGGAATGGGCAAATTGCCGCTCGCTGGGTGAACGGTCTCGAAGACCCGCGCAATCGGCGTCGCATGATTGCTTCTTTCGATGAGATTACGCTCTTTTCGGAGGGTATCGGTGATGCGTCTCTCGCGATGCAATGATTCCGCGAAATATCGCGAAGAGCGAGACTTCTGTTCGATGTGGAGAGTGTCCAATTATTCTGATTTGTGAATCCAGATTCACGAGGGGTCCTACTCTTGAGAGTGACGTCTGTGCGAGGATGTAGGTAACCTGATTATGAAAATATTGGGGGGTGTTCGGATGGGCACATGTTTTCCCAGACTCTAATTAAGGTCGATCGGGCTTACGGACAGCGCTTGAAGTTCACGGAGGGTATTGCGATCAAAATTTCAAGTGCTTATCCACGTATTTGGAAATCGTATCGTGTTAAATTCATAGAGATTAACTCAGCGTTCTCCTATGTACCGATAGTCTTATATACTTTGGCATCACTGTCATTTTCTTCATTGTCGAGATAAAACTGTACTAATTTAATTGTTCTGTCCAAATGAAGGGTCTATGTCTAAATTTTACATTTACTAGTGTTTTATAATACGATAAGTTTAGTATAAGTATAAGTTAATCAATTTGAGATGAGAACATTCATTCGTTTACTTATATTGAGGTCGGGATCAAATCGAATAAAAAATGAAAAATTCCACAAAACAATTTTAATTCAATATTATCTCGATTGAGGAGCTCCACCAAGTTAAGACTTCTTCGATTGAATTTATATTCAGGAGTTTTGTTAATTCTCTTCTTTATGATAAAAAATCATCTCATTCAATACCCAACAGAAGCATCTACGCATGTAATACACGTTACGTTACCGAGCAATTTTCGACCATAACAAGCATCTTCGTAGCTTAAAGTCGTAATCAAGAGCTTTCCTTATCTATACTTATAATAATACCTTCTTAAATTAGAATTAATTAAATATGGACAACATCTAAATATTTATACCTGCTGAGGTGGCGATGTGGTTAGCGTGCTAGCAATCCAATGCCGAGGTTTCGGGTTCGAATCCCAGCTAGTCAGATTTTCTGACTAGGGAATGGTTGTGTGTCTTTGTTAATGGTAATAATTATTGAAATGGATATAATTGGAGTCTTACCGTTTCCATTAGAGAAGATAATATTATCATTATTTATCAAAATTTTATAATATCTTATTTTTCAGATTTGTTATGTATAATTAATCCTATATATATTTTATCGAACTTGCATCATGAAATATAATGAATGACGAAGTTCTGATAAAATCTAAAAATATTTCAGAATTTGGGTAAACTTTTTATAGATTCTATAGTATCTCCAATAAAAATGGTAGCAAGCCGGACATTATATGAAAGATTCAAGTAGCATTACTATTTCAAAACATTGTACATGTTGTTTTTCCGATCTCATCGTTGAATGCAACTTGCATCTATCTGATTTATCAAGCAAAAACCGAATCGGAATGGAAGAAGGCAAGGCAGAGTACCAATCTGTTATCAGACCATTTCCACCGAAGACAAACTTTCTGTGACTCTCCGCAGTTTAGATACAGAAAACTCTCCAAGTTTTGAAATGCTTGAATTACATTACCCGTAGTGGACAAGATCGAAACACTCCCCAGAATGCAATCCTCCGAGTGAATTTATAGCCCTGACTTTCTCGTACGAAAGTACCCTTTAAATTTTTCCCCGGAATTCACTGCCGGATTTACCGATTGTATGTGCATGCTTTCCGTGCGATAAAATCTTTAAGAAGTATGGAAAGGCTATCGCTGGTCCCGACTACGAAATTACGTAAGTTTCTTTGAATTCAACATAAGTAGGGGATCCCGATACCGCTGACCTGTTTTGTGGAGGTCTGCTCGTATTAGAAGAAAAAGATTCTCATCCTACGCTGTTATTATTTCCTTACTTTACCGAGAAGAACAAATCCTTACTATAAGCTCCGTTGCAAAGTTTGCGTTAAAACATATTTAGTTAGTATAATGTTTAAGCGTTTTAAAATGTTAATTAACACGAAAATTGCACTATTTCGTTTGGAATCAACCTCATTCAATTTTAGACTGATCAATTCATTACTTAAACAATTTTGTTTCGTATTTCTAAATAAATTCCGTAACAGCGCTTGAGCTCCTCCCTTAAGAGATACAATAATATTTTTATTACACTTACCTATATAATACATTCTTAAATATATTTAACATTACCAAGAAGTGAAATTTAGGCATCCCAGAAGATAATTCTTTTTTTAGGGAATGCTATCACTTTCAATAGAAATTGAAATGTATTTCGGCATACATGTATAACAAAACAATTTTTTTATTTAAAAAGCTTTGAGGTTATAACATAAACAAAGTATAGTGAGATATAAATAACAAAATGAGAAAAAGCACTGGAGAAGAACAAAAAATAGAAAAACAATATACAGAATTACTTTATATATAATTCTATGTCCATTTGTAAAAAGAGCCAGTTCTTTAATTTAAATATACACACCAACGCACCGGTGCCTTCTTGACTGTAGATAGAGTATAACGAGTTTTTTCTTTGGGTGGTAAATGATATGCACGTCTTCATTTTGTAAAAAGAAATGGCTAGTCTATAAAGTTATTTTCGACTTATTAAAATATTCGTATGGTTGAATCAAATTCACAGTTATCATTTCACTTATGCCGATACATAAATTTTCATTCATCTTGAACGCAAAAGTGGCTGATTTCTGAACTTTTAGTAATTAATTTAAATGTAATGCTGCAAATGTTCATGCTGAAAATACAGGGTCTGGTATTTAGCCTAATTGCATTTGTATGAAACGAGAATACGGTAAAAAGTCATTAGAATTAACCCAAAAAACCATTGTCCTTGCAACTATCAAGGTGTGTCAAGCTCTATATTATCAATTAAAATAAGCAGGAAAGGAAAAATATTATAATATCACTCCTCGAATTTGTCTTACGATTGAAATTTTAAAATTCACGCACTCATATCTCAAGCGTATACGTTTTTTCCTAGGGGAACGTAGCTTAATACTATTAAAACGCCCTGAATATTCAGAAAGAGGGCAGCGTTACTAACTTGGTTCCTCCAACGTCTTCCTCATCACCCCTCCTTCCATTACCTCCTGCGGCATTCAACGACCCTTTCATTACACACACTCAAATATGAAAAGCCTTCATCTTAAGACGCCATGAGGAATGTTTCCATTTTTGGCCACATGGAGGCTCTTCCCTCGTTTTTGTTTCCATGGCGTCGCTGAGTGCCTCGCGGGTAGAATCGCCGTGGAGATGCTGGCAATTTACGGCACGTCTACCAAGCAGCTGTACGCTAAGGTTAGGGAACCAGCGGACGAGAAAATATCCGATGGTGCTCCTTAGTTTCTGTATCAATGGGCATTTGTGTAAGGACCCAGTTCATTCCTGAAGCCCCCCCTTTTGAGTAGGCTCCTGAACACTCTCTCGTCGCCTCTAAAGGGGCCATTTTTCAAATTTCACCACCATCAGGGGGATCTTAATGCAAGGATTGAAAACTGCGACGACGTGGTCCCCCGTAACCCTTGAATGTTAATATAATGGATGTTTGCAGAAAGAGCTCTCCGTCCGCGTTAAGAATGCCGAATTTTGCGGTTGAACCATTCGTATCTCTGACGGGGAATGTTTTGTGCGAAATTTGTGTCACTATGTTGGGTTGGAACGTAAAGAAAGCAATTTCCACTTTGCGTGGATCGTTTCTAAGTAAAGAACTCCAACTTCCTTATTTCTTGTTGAGTCAATGTCTGCAATTGGCTGGGTATAACAACTATGTCACCTCCAAAAAATTATTTTTACGCCATACAGTTGGAAATCAAACAAAGTAAAGGTCCACGCTAAAGAGAAAGAGCTACTCATAACAGCATATAATATTTAAATACCTATTCAAGTTTGAACTCAAAAACCATCTACAACATTACATCAAACAACAGATACATTATAAAATTGCACTAGAAATGATACACAGTAATCATCTACATAAAAGCTGAAGAACTGATTGTAGTTATATATTTGAAATTTATTTCATGTTTGAATTCACAATAATGGCTCTAGAAATGCCACCATTTGTATAATTATAGCTATCATTAAAATTCAAGTAAAAGTATTATTCTAATAAACAAGCAAAAAACGAAGAAAACCAATCAATATACTGCAAAAATCATTCTTTTTACCAGATACTTGATTTAAGGCTATTTCACATTGCGATGATGAGTCTAATTTGAAGTTTAATTGAAGTTAAGTAGCAATTTATTTGAAGAATTGAAAATGAGATTTATGTAGATTTAATTGACAGGAGGCAATGTAATATAGTAAATAAAATATGTAAAATAGTGATTAGATATGTAGTAAATCATTCGGAATGATTATGATTATATTGTATTTCACAATCGATAAATTTATCTCATAACTATCTCGGTAGAATAAACCATGGTGATAATCGCTACAATTAACGATATCAGATATCTTGATAAGTTACATTATTGTTGTTATTGTTGAAGCATTAAAAGGTCTTACTGACTTTCTTAAAGATGTTCCCATCTTTTATCCATAAAAACACGAAAGTGATGTATATTTTTGCAGTAAATCAGAAATTTGGGCATATATTGATTCATATCAATGTAATGAGGGAAATAAGGATTAAATTTATCGTCTCAGAATTTTCGCTAGAGACGATTTCCTCGCCAATGTATAGAATTTTAATTTTATCATCCATGAAGCCTTTTTTCTTCCGATTATTAAAGTTTTGATCCAGTAACACCGGAATATTTTCGCATTCGAGTTGCGGGGATGAATCTTATCCTGTAGCCTCCAAAATAGAGAAGTAATTGAAACGGCAAATAGAGTCAACATTCAAAAAGAAACTTAAAATCCGGTGTACATTGGGGAAAGGAAATCTCAAAATAGTTGAATTCCTTTCTAACGAACATCCTGCAGCAAAAGTTCCATTAACCGAAGTAATCGAATTGAAATAATTTCTGTCCTTTGGAAGAGACTCCCGCCCTAAGCATCCAATTTCCGTTCATCGACGAAGCTTTAACGAGTCAAAGGAAATCATTGGGAAAAACGTCCATTGGAAGAAAAACTCTATGAAAGTAGAATGATTAACTCTTGCTGTAAAAACCTCGGCAGTGAATGAGAGCAGGCTATCGGAAGGTATCGAATCGAAGATTTCATCTTGTGCGCTTAACTGAAGCCAAATTCCTCGGAAAAACGGATTTTAAGCGTCCGGATTGATTTCTAGGTCAATAGCGAACGAGGTCACCACGTGCTCCATTAAAAAGACGTTGTTTCAACTTAGATATAGGACTGCTCTCCATGTACCGAGATTTGGAGTTCTTATTATGCATTTCGATGACCCAGAAACTATATTTGCGGAGGTTTATTTTTCTCACGTTGAGGTTTCTGGATTCTACTTAAGATATAAATTAAAATATATGTGTATGTTAATCGTCATTATGTACATCTAGCAGAATCGTCAAAATTATTCAGCGGTTGCGATAAGATTTTGCTGTCGCAGTCTACGTTAATTTTCCGACTTTCACAGAATAGATAACCGCAAAATGTTTGCATTATTCCTCAGCCCTCTCAGTACAAATTTATTGCACAATCTTTTACAATATAAAAGCGTTACACATGTGTACATTTTAAAATGATACATATGATGTACATATACATATAAAATAAGATCTATAAGGTCTTCATTAAGGCGACATTGAGAATGAAAAGTCTCTTCTTCCATCAATTTCGTCAATGATATTATATACATAAAATGTTTTGAGAAGGTGAATAGAAATAGAGAGGAAAACATATTAAATAAAATATTAATAAATCAATTAAAAATGCAATTTTAGCTCTCTTAATATTTTTTAGATAAAGGTTTACTTTCAAAGGTATATCTTCTTTTTCAGATAAACTACCACGTTCAAATAGTTCCCGAACTTTATTATTACTATCCATTTTTTTCAATTTTTTCTCAGCACTACTGGATTACACAATGGTATGGGTATAAATACCATATACTCTCATAAAGCAATATTTCTGATATAGTGATGATTATTTACAAACCAAAATTTAAAAATTTCTTACAGTATATGTTAGTATAATAATAGCCATTTGAACGTTTATATAAATGCTCTTGTTTAAACTTAAACTAAATTATTAAAGTTAAGTATTATTATTATTATTTCACGCAAAAACAACGAATAGGAGAAATATGAAATTCTGGTTGTAGATAGCACCACATATTTTGAGTACCATCTATCTACTTGCCTATCTACCACGAGAATTTTACATTTCTTCTGCTCGGCGTTTTCGCGGGGAAAAATACGTTCAGAAACTTTTTTAACGTAATAGTACAATCGATAACAGATATTTTTGATGTTTGATGAAAAACATTACCATTGTTAAACTAATTATTCCGAGCCATAGGGATGTTCGATGTAATTATATTTTCAGAGCATCTCTAATAATGATTTCTCAAGAAAAATGGAAACAATTCGTAATTGATTTTAAGTAGTAGTGCGATACAAAGTGACACTACAAGGGTTAATAATTGGCTTGATTTAGTAAGGCGTTGGATTCATAGTTTTTCTTCGGTCTTCCTTAACCTACTTGTTTAACTAACACAATCAACCATCTTGACGATAGAATAATACGCTTAAAATAGGTGAAGGAAGGAAATTGAGCTATGTAATTCAATCTCTAATTATCTGACGGAAGTCGCTGATAGTTCCATAAGCTCTAAATGAGGCCCCTGAGTAGAGTGTGGCAGTCTGAGATCTCAACGACCGAGATCCATACGTGACCCTGTTTCGTCATCAGCTGACCGCCTGCGGGGACAACGACGTCAGCACACAGATAAGGTCTGCGGTCACAGAGCGTCGAGATGCCGCCGATTAATAAAGAGATGCTCAGACTCGACGCCTCTTTCCCCACTTAACGAACGAGGTGGGACCTTAAAACTAAAGGCATTCCATCCATTCGGAATTGAAAATCCGGCAGAATTGCCTTTTTACCACGCAGTTCGCAAATGGCTTCCCCCCGGGAGGGCGTCTCCTTGGATTATCCTCCGCTCGGATTATATATTGCCCTCTCTCGAGTTTTCTTATCCTTAAGATAAGCAAAGTCGCCCGCATTGCGCCGCGCTATAAAACACTACAAATCCTCTCCCACGGAAACTCTTTTCCGAGAGAATGCTTACTAATTCCGCTCCGCTATTTACCCGAGACCCACTTTCGGAGACGTCTTAAAGGGGAGAACCCTTTGACTTCCCTTCCCTCCCACCGTCGCTCAAGCTTTCTCTTTCCAGTTGTAAAGGGGGTTTATTGTAGATGCAATAAATTAGCTCCATAGAGATGGATTCTTCCGTAAAATTTTCCCAGGATACGTTTCCTTCCGGCTGCGGATGTAATTGTCCATTAAATTCAAAACAAGGCAGGTTTTCCTTTCCTGAAAGGTGGGATTATCCTATCCGGCTGGATTAATTCACTTTGTTTTAGGAATATGAATGAAGGAAAAGACTATATCTGTACTTTCGCTGCGTAAATGTAGCATCTAAAACTTCCCGTGTATCAAATTCGGGTTGTCTTCATAGAAAATTTTCCAAATGAAACTTTTATTCTACATTTCATATTCTTCCGGTTCATCTTAAGGCACCCTGGTTAGTTGATATATTTGAAATAACTTTGAAAACTATTACTCTAGATTTCATGTTGCGTTGGCAAATCTTAAAGGAATTCCGAATTCAGTGGAAAACGTTTATGCAAGGAGAAGGCAATTAACTGGATCTAAACTTATGTACGGCAGTCTCCTAATGACAGTATCTGAATTAATAGTGTGGAGAATGAATTATATAGGATAACTTAGATAGAATTACAGAGGAATTTGAAAGTAATTGTCAAAGAGATGGATATAGTGATGAGTTTAGTTGGCATTTGGCTCGGGACATGCCCGAAGCAGCTTATTGGCGATTATTTGTGTAGTATAAATAAGAGTTGGATCCAAAATTCTCCTCAAAACGTCTTGATTGCTAATATTGTTTTAGCCTCACCAATATTTCTGGAAACAAAGGCTATTGATAGCTGAAGTACTTGGACTTGTACTTAGACTATGGTATCAACGTTTACAGCACCCCTTCTTTTTAAAAACTATCCACATATTTCAGAAAGGTTTCGTATTTATACTACGAAAAACAGAGAGTATACATATAAATAACAAGTAGTCGTATTAAGTCAAAACGATGCATTAAATTACAATAATGTGTTTTATTCTTTATACTCCTTTCAGTTCTACCAGGAGTTTATATAGTCATAGTAAGTCTACTTCTAAGCTACGTATCACTGTGAGCAAGTATTATTTAAAATCATTTCAGCTTCTCATCTAAACCTGTTTAATCTGATTAGTGATAGAGAGGCTATATCGAGGTGAAAGCTGCCGGAGCGAAATTTCATAATCGAAAGGAAGATTGAATCATCCCGTGGGACGTAATCCAATTCGTTTGAAAAAATCATTTTTCTGAAGTTTTTAAGGAGATTACACAAATTCATGAAAAAGTTTTTAAGCCCCACAATTACGTTATTCCCGAGCTAATAACTTTCTAACTTACAAAAATCTTGAATATTAATAGAATTTTCTTTTCCCGTGATATATACACAGAGATGGCTAATTATTCTCTGAGTTTAATAACAAAGATAAATTTTCCGCGCATGGATAATTTCCAAGATCATACTTAAGATATGTTATAATCAAGGAATTTCAATAAAAAATCATTTGTTATCGCTCTAAACAAAATCCTATTTTATTTCAGTCGCATAATTCCTTTCTTAAGTCCTTAAATAGTAAACACAACCTTTTTCTTAGTATTCAGTATAAAAAGTCAGTATATATTGGTTTCAGGAGTTTGCCATAGCATAATGCGTGCTCGAAGAATTTTTCTTCTATTCATTTACTTATTTCCAATGTTTTTTCGCTTCCTTTACTCTTAGGTAATCTCCTTAGACTATAGGTACTGTATCATCACTGATAATTGTCTACCACCATACTGTTGGATAATAGGAGTTACAATCGCTCGTGTAATTGAATTTCTATCACACAACTACTTACAATGAAAGCGACTTCTCGTGATTGTTGGCCTAGTTTACGAGGAGAATGCTTTTGAAGTGATGCTCCATCATAGTGAGCTTATTTGTTAAACCTGTCTCCATAGTTATCATCTGATTTGATTCTCTGTCCATCCACCGTGAAATGCCAAATGAGGCATAGTAAGGAAGATGATGAGATAAATAGTTTTCCCTTGCTTTTATAACGAATCAAGGTTCCTATAAGTGGGAAAAGTCCATTCAAGTGAAATGCAATGACTATAATTTATAATTTTATAGCATTTTCTTAAAGAGGCCAAATTCTGACCTCTCTGAGTGTCTCTTACCTCACAATCGGTATCTTTCGTATCGGTACTGCCATGAACAAGATCTAGGGATGGGAAATTTTTTTATCGTAAGGCTGCATTTAACTTTTGACCTTATAGGAACAAATGAGGCAGAATATTAGACCCTCAGGTCGAACCTAAGTCGCGCACTGACTGTATTCAAATAGTTTAAAGTCCAAAGTATAATAAGGAAATTATTTTAATGTATCATTGAGCCCTAGTAATACACGAATACTTTAATATTACAGGACATCATAAGAGAGACCGGAAAATAATAAATATATTTGAAATTATGCCTTAGTTTCGAGATATGACAGAAAGGCTTTGATGAAAACCTTTATAGGTCGCAGGTTCCCCATCGTTAGCCTGATGCAAAATTCTGATTTAAAACCATGGTGGAAAAACAGGCTCTGTGCTATGGGTGTTTATATTTCATCAAAAGGTTTGCAAATGCAAATCGAAAACTGTATTTCCTGACCAAAATAGTATTCTTTACTTAATTTCTCCCATTTTGGCGATTTTCTATATTTCTTACTGCTATTCCTTATAATTTAAATTTCCATTATAAAAAAATCGATAAAAATTTGCTTTTTCTTTCCCATTCTGCTAAAATAACGCCTTGAGGCAGTTCCTGAAGTAGTAGACATACTTGAGTGTTTTACCAGTTGGTAGGTTCATGTGCAGCTCCCCATAAAAAAATCGAATGGCAGAGTCGTAGCTGAATAAGATTGAGTGGCTCTAAAATAGTGCACTTGGCAACACTGGATGGCCCAAATAAGGTTGGCTGTTGTCCTGAGGTCCCAGGAAATGCGATATCAGCGATTTCTGGGACTTTTCGGAATACAGTAAGGTATTTATTTGAAAAGGTAATATAAAAATCCCTACTTAGTGCCGCCATCCCCTTCATTTCCTTATTCCCCCACTTCTTATGACATCCATCATCTTTTGTCTTTGTTTCCCCCTCTTTTATTCCTCTGAATTCTAGCCTCAATTACAGGTAGTAGACAAGTAGTAGACATCGCTTATAATTGATTATCACGTAGTAAAAGATCTACTGTGGTTGCAACACACAGTTCTGTATTGAACTTGACCTATGACGTGTTAACCACAATGACGCTTTACTCTGTGAGCTTCAACAGAGGCGTGTGGCCGCGGTAAAACCTCCATCTCCGCTGCGACAGTATCCGAATAGCTCCCTCCCACTCCACATAGCTCAGCGTCATGCATGTCGCATATGGGAAACTTTGTGCAACAAGCACAAGCGCCGCTGCTAAAGGAGTAACACTACGTCGAACCGCCCTCAAATCCACTCCCGGGTCGCTAATTGAATTCATGGAAACGCCTCCGCACGGAAAGAAATTCTTTCGCCGCTTTTTCTGCGTAAAATGACTTGGGAGCGACTGCTGCGACTAAGAACTTCTCCTGATGGGTTCTGCTGTTCAATTGTTGGCCTCAACCTCCTTCCCTCGACCCCACGGACTCGAAAATCCTCCGCGGCATCCAACCAAATCCTCTTTCCACTCTTTTCCTATCGCAATTGTTTCGCCGGCGAAAAAGTTTTTGCCCGCACTTTCAAAGAGTCCTATTTGCGAAAATTGAACGCTCCGCGATTTTTTCCATCTCCGCCCGAATCGTTTTTTCCCCCCGCTCTCGACGCGTGCAATTTTTCATATTCTCGATGGTTCTCGCTATTTTGCAACCCTCCTCCTCCTCTCCCTTCAAAGGACGTCTCTTTCAACTCCTATTCAATTTTCCACATAAGCCAAAAAACTTCTGTTCGGGGGTTGTTCCAGTTTCGCGTCTCGATTTATATTTTTTCCCTCTCTTTTTCAGTGGGACTCTTCCTCGGTTCTTTTGCCCCCTTTTTGGGGTGAGAGAGAAATGTAGGGATTATTATTCCGAATGTTTTTTTTTTATTTTCAATGCATTGGCGATCGTAAATGGAACGAAAACATCCCCGAAATAGATAATTCTGTGTGTGATGCAATAAAGCCTCCGTTATTTTTACATGGAAAAGAGATAAAACTGAAGTAACGGCGGGAAATGCCGCTTGAAATTAGGTTAACTTTTTGCTCGGGAATTTTTAACTTTCGAATTGAATTGCGCTTTGGGTTCGTACGTTCCGGGGCTCTTGCCGAATTTGTTTCGTCGATTGCTTCAAAATAGACGGTTTTTTTCCTCCCTTCGGAAGTGGACGATTATTTTCCAACTCGCAAGCCCTGGATTACATACGTCGATTTTGGAGTAATAATTTCAATTTTTAGGCGCTGACGAGAAACATGTTTCCTAGTATTGCGTGCTGAGGTATTCTGCATTGTTTCGAAATCGCAGTTATTTAGTTACTCGTTGTAACAATGAAGCATTTTAGAAGGTATTCATTTAAATGTTGGTAAGGTACTAAGCCCGAAGATCAGTTTGTATCTACTCCCTCTAGTAATAATCACCAAGAGTTAGTTGGGGAGAATGAGTCTTATTCGGCGGGATGAGGAGTGAGGCAGTTTGGCTTTGCTTTCGAGTGGAGTATTTTCGTATAATTATACAGTATCTCCAGGAAAGTACAATAACTTCAAAAGTAACACTATTTTTGGTATTCTATAAGGAGGTACATAACTTGATCAGTGCAATTACACACTCATACCTTTGCAGCTTTAATATCATCGCAGCCGTGATCAAGACTGTAACGGAAGTAGAAGAAAGATAACTTTTCTCTATCTTGTACCAAAATAGAAATAAAAAATATTAATTTAATTAAGATATGATAATTACCTATTACAACTAACAAAAAATATTATTTTATTGATTTCCATTGGAAATATTGATTTATGGTGAACTTTTTTTATACCTTTTAAGTTAATACAAATCCACTCTCATACGTCTTTTATTTTTGGCTTTTGCTCTAAGAGGAAATTTCAGAGTACATGCCCAATTTAGTTGAAACATTTATACAAAAGAAAACGACGTAAGTACTTGTATAACGTTGATTCTTCACCATCATTTTCCAAAAAAAAACCAAGTACGATGACAAACAGCAATTTACGTAGTAATAATCCATTATGGATTACCACAACACCTCACCTGATTCAGTGAAGTTTATTACGTAGTAATGTTACCTGTTACGCAATCATAAGTGATTATGTAACTTTGTGCATTCCATAATAATGCACATATTTGTAGCGTTTCCAAGCGGATACCTTTCATTATCTGTACCATTTTCTAGAAATTAACGCGGCTTTACTACAGCAAAGTTCTTTTTTTACTTATAGTAAATTACCATGTCCGGTTAGACATCTACATCTCTCCGAAGTGGGAACTTCTTATTTACGTTTGTTGCTATGGTTCTATGTTATTTGAATCAATTTAATGTTATCAATTTGCTATTAGCTATCAATTTTGTTGCTAGTTTAAATTTTACCCAGAATTAACTTCAATTTGTTGATCTTTCGTATGGAATTTAGACCAAAGCTTGTCTATTCATTGGTGATTCTATTTTGATGTAATATGTATAATCTTTTTTGACATGCCTCAGACTGTATACTAATGTGTTTTTCCTTTTTTTTATAGGTAAGGGCATTCATTTCTCATACCGGAAGCTGACCTTTCCGATAAGTATTACATTTACATTGTGCATGATGCTTTGAAATAGAAGTAAACAAATACAAAATAATTTACATCGCATTACGAATATCCCAATGTAAAACACAACAAAACAACATTCGTGCAAAAATTTATTAGTTTACATTAAAACATCCATTATATGCACTAATGCAACGCTATGTACAATATTGAGCAATAACTTATTGAATATTATAAAACTTTTATTATCTATCTTGAGCTATAAAATTATAATAATACGAATATCTATCCGTAATCTACTTTGTTATTATACACTTTGCGCTTCTTTTTGTATGAAAAATGTGAAGACTGTTTTTACTTATAATAATGTATGGGAAATCAGTGAGGGGATGTAACTTCCGCATTAAGGCTTTAAAGGTTAAATTAGTAAGATCGGCGAATGTTAATGACCTGGGCAGGATTTCCCGCGTCGTATTGGATATAGAATGACGATATTCTCCTTTCCCTTCATCTTTAATGCTCTTCACCTCATCCATAAAATTGTTATTCTGCTTTTATCGATCGACTACCATAAACACGGATGTATATATTGTTGCTTGGAGAAAGCTGTTTTCCATAAACACTCCTTTCTGGAATTACGGAGCTTTGGCCGGAAGGCAAAATGAATGAAAAATCGACCTTCACCCCCTAAGTTTTGAGTTAACTCAATCTTCCTCCACTTACAAGTGAAAACACAATTATTGCTAAGGGTTTGCATAGTTTCGCAGCGCTGTAAAACTGAAAGCTTTTCTCGACAGAACGTCAGCGCAGAAGATCAATCTTGAATTAGCTCGATCAAGTATTCACTTTAGCGTCACGAATTTAATGAATGAGAGAATTGGAGTCATCGGCAGCGGGATCTGTAATCGTAGTGTGGTATGATCGAATACTCATTTTATTTTTTTTGGTTGATGATTTTTCATCGAAAGTTATGACTAGTGACTTAAGGTTAATTTTTATTGCGGAGTTAAGGAGAATGGCACCAAATTATGAAGTTTACCGATTATGTTGTGGGAAGCAGAAGCTATTGATTTGACAAATGGTAAATTTGTGAAAGAGTACATAGGTATATATGTTCATTGAAAAATTAATGTAATCATGGAATTCACGAAATTATCCGGGGATTCATTACACACTTATGAATATTATTATGAATTTGTTTATTTTGAAATTATATATATTTATAAATAATGAATTCAAATATGTTTAATCCTGTTCCACTCTTAACGCTAATTAAAAAGATTTGGTAAACAAGGTAAAATAAAAGCAGTACATTGGTATATGTTATACATTTTTTAAATATTTATACCGTTTGTCTAATTAAGATATTCATATAAGTAAGGGAATGAAACATATTACTTCAAGAGAGCTTCAAGCCCCTACCTAAATCAATTAAAGACATTAAACTTAGATGTTTTAAATATTATAAAAAATGTATTAAAAGGGGGTTTGGGATATTTTTGTTAAGATATTGTTAAATGAGTAGTATGTTTGTTGCTAAGAGCGTGACCTTAGCCCGTTTGACAATATGTTGATGTTATCTAGGAATTTAAAATGTAATAATTTTGTGTAAAAGGGTTTTTCAATTAACAATATTTGGATATTATGTAATGATTTCTGGTTATTATGTCTGACGAAGTGTAATGAATGATTTAATAAGGTACAGTTACATATGGAATTGCTTTGACGTTGTCACCGGATCGATGTCCAATTGCAACATATGTATATAATATGTAATTATAATTATATAACATTTGATACCAAAATTACATGTGCTATTCATACGAATTTTCACTCTGTAAAGTCACTCTCCATTGATTTTTACTTTTATGCTATCGGTGCTCTTTATTAATTATATCCAATGAAGAGCATTTCCCAAGCTGCCCTGGCAATGAGTAATTTGGATGTGCTCCATGTTAATTGAAGCTATACTCATAATTTGAAGCAGTTTAATTAGAAATTGTATAGTCAAAATCATGTACTCTGCGTTATCATGGGAGCATAGGTCTCGTTAATCTTTTAGTTTTCTTCTACTCCGAAAATATAGATTTGTCAAGTTCTTATACTCGGGAGAGTAACTTTCTTTCAAGCGGGTATTTACACAAGCCAGTCCATGAAGCTGCATCATCAGCTCGCAATATTAACCTATTAGCCTGTAGTAATTACAACCGAGTTAGTTCGCTAGCCTTGTTTACGGATCGCGGATAATTGGGCCGGCGTATATGAAATCAAGGGGCCTTCGAAGAGGCAATCATGCCGCATACGTAGCTGTTACGCCGCAGCCGCGAAGCGCAGGAGTAAAATCACTATCAGAGTTTTTCATACGTTTTCGTTTCGACCTTCGAGTAAATATTTAAAAGCATAACAAGCCCGACTCAAGGCGATGGCGCTTGAAAATCTCATCGTCGAGAAAGCACTCGGCTTTTAGAAGCAACTATTTAGCGTTGCAATTTCCCGTAATGATAAAGCGAGGGAAATAAACTCCGGCGAGTGAATCGAATTTTGACATACTTTCCGGGAAGGCCCACGGGCTGTCCGAGCGCGAGATGGTGACCAACTGGGGCAAGTGTAAATGCGGAGGAAGGCTTTTGTGCTCGAAAATCTCACGCTTCTGTTGGTGAAACGGTACACATTTTGCCAGAGGCGCGTACTCGAACCCTCGGAGGTGCTTCCTTCCTCCGAATGGAACGTAAATCACAGAGTCGGACCTCGGGTACTTGAGGGTCCCTCCCTCATCCCCACCTCCGTCTTCGCCTTGGATGGGTTATCTCGATTCCTGAGATAGATGTCTCCAACGATATTTCACGGTTTGGATGCTTTATTTTTTTGCGGTGGCCAATTTTGTCTAAAAGAGAAAGTAATTAATTTTACGAGCATGCAGAGATGCCGTTCATGACGAAAGGAGGAAAAGAATGTACTCTTCCGCAAGATTAGTGTTGCGTCCTTTCCAGGAAAGTATTTTCTTAGCAACTTGCTCTAAAAGCAATAATAATTCAATCCACAGAGAGAGCGTAGATGGCGTAGGATAATAGCAAAATGGAAGGATTTTTACAATACTTTTTAATAATATTGTGTGAGGTTTTTCAAAATAACTGTAGATTTTAAAATAACGCAAGAAATAAATATTTAAATTTCAAGAGTAATCACTTTTACTAAAAGTAATCTAAAAACATATTTAATTATTTTATGTAACCTGCTAAGATGGAGTGGAAGTTTTTGAAGAAACGAGAATAAATTTACGTTGCGTTCTTTCCACGAATTACTTTTAGGATTTTGTGTTCTCTACAACTTGGTCTGAAAGCAAAATAATTTAATTCACAGATTGGGCACAAAGAGCGAAGGCTCATGGCGAAATAAAAAAGTTTTAGAAATATTTTAAATAATATTCGTTAAAGATTTGTCGAAAAACTGTACAATATTTTAAATTATACTTACATTTTAAATGTAACCAATTTTGCTAAAACTTTATCTAAAACCGAATGTTATTACTTTACGGAACCTGCTAAAATGGATTGCAAGTTCTTGACGAAAGGAGAAAAAAATTGCACCATTTCAGAAAATCGCATCACATCATAAAACTGCACCACTTCAAAAAAATTAAAAATAATATAATTCCCAAATTGGGCAGAGATACGGAAAGAACTTTAGAAAAATTTAAATAATATTCATTGAATTTCTTTCGATAAAAGTGTATAATATTAAAAAAAAGTATTTAAATTTCGACTTTAATCAATTTTGATAACATTTTACCTAAAAGCGAGTGTAATTATTTTACGGATCATACTAAGATGGAGTGGAAGTTCTTGAGGAACGAAAAATAAAATTGCACTTTTGCGAAAAATGTATATTGCGCCCTTCCACGAATTACTTTTTCGAAACTGTTTTCACTTGGTCTAAAAGCAAAATAATTTAATCCAGAGAGTGAGTGTAGGTGGCGCAGAAGTTCATAGCTAAATGGAAGGAATTTTGGAAAAAGAATGTTACAAAAATGAATAAGAAATATTTCCATTTCAAAAGTAATTAAATTTTCTATTCTCTGTCCACCGTCATGAAAGCACAATTTAAAATGCTTCGCGATATGTATATCTTATGGGGAAAATGTGTGCGCTGTTGGGATATTTGATTCAAAATATGAAGTTGGACGAAGTTATTTAAACAAGTTGCTGATAGTAATTAACTTAAAGTAAATCACATTTTTATGCTCTGCATCTTTATGGGTTTTTTCCGCTGTGGGTCCTTTTCTCTAAAATAATACCTTAAGTTTTTTCATCCACTCCTTTCAAAGTCGCTCTCTCTATCTCTATTCACCTACACATTATATATCATATTAATATCATTGCCAATAGGTAAGATGGAAGAAGAGATTTTTTTTAATATAAACATCTTCTTTGTAAAGATATCATTGCGTTTTGAACCAAATTAAATGAATTTTCACTTTCCTATTGATTCAAAAATTACATTTAATGAAAATAAATGTCCTGGAAACGATTACATTGAGGAGAAAGTGAAGTACAAAAATTTTAAATTGAGCTGAGTTAAAAGGTTTTGAGCTATGAGAGGATTTTGCTCTGTCATAATTACTTAAATGCATGCATGGAGTAATATTATGCTAATTTTGATGTGATCATTTCGCACGATTATGGTCCAATGCTATCGATATCTTTATGATATTTTCTTGTTACAACGCAGTTTTTGGATCTGATTGAAGGTGAGGGTGTTGAGTTTTGATTGAAAATTAGTTTTCATATTATTCTAGTAAAAAAGAGAAATATATTTTTAAATAATAATCGTCTTTATTTGGAAGAGATTTAGGCTAAATTTATCTCATTCCATCCAACCCATCGTCATTAATGATAGGATAATCTAAACAGAATAGTATGAGAAAAAAATTGTGGATTTAACTAACCTAAGAGACTCTTAGGAAAAGAACTATCCACTGTAGGGAAACACCTACAAAAAGGGGGTATGAAAAACCTATGCAAACCTACCGATGGTGATTAAAAGATGAGAAAATAGAACATGACAAAATATATAAATACACTACCAGTAAGTACATGCATGCGATACGTAAGTTAGAATCATTTCTCAAGATTTTAGAGTATGAGTTTGCCCCACTTATTTATATACACATTTATACCAGAGTTTATAGCAGAGATAAGTTTTCAACTGTAGCCTAAGATGCTTCGAGTATAATATCGTGTCCGGTTGTCTCTCTAAACTGTTGATTTTTCTTGCGATCCATATAAAATCTTTAGGATCTTGCGTCTGCTTACGATATCGCCCCATCTGAATGGGGAAGTGGGCTGGAGGCACCGATCGCCGATATAACCCCTTGCGTGCCGTATCTCTATATCTGCCAGTCTCGCTCCTGGAATCCCTTTCTCTCCAAGATTATCGCGATACTTTAAGATAATATTCAGAAGCAGGTCAAAGGTATGCTATTTGACAAAATCGTATACATCACATGTTAACCGTTTTGCTGAATTATTGATATTTATTTTGATATAAGGTAGTATCAAGTTACACCCTTTCCTCTTCATGAATACTCTTAAATTAAATCAATTGAAACATTTATGGTGGAACTAAGATAAAGTGTTCTTTTCCTTTCCTACCTCTTAAATTAAATTGTAAGGATATAATTAACACTTTTATTGAACACAAGGGAGGAAAGTATATCACTGTATTATAAATTTGCATCAGATACATAATTCGAAATTTGGTTGCACTGATAATTTCATTATCTTTATGAATTCGAAATATTCTAAAAGCATATTCCTTTACCTTAAATATATACACGTGAAAATCCTTACATGTTTCTGTAAATTTATGTTTTCCGTAGAAATCGGTATGATTATGATGTATAAATAATTTTTGTAGTTAGGTTACTGACTATAGTTATAATAATGACCAAGTCGTTCGATGTTCATAATTTTCTGAACATACATAATAATTCTGAATTTTCACTCGTTATAAACTATCAATATAATTATAAATTTTCTATGTATTCGTAAACCTCTTCGCTAATGCCCTATGAATATGCACTGTAAAGCATAGGTATCTTCAAAACAGTGTATCCTTTTCAAGGAATCGGAATGTTATAATATATTTTTGGTAATATATAAGCTACTTTAATGGAGTTTCGACAAAATTCATCGTACTTATATTAACATAAATTCCTACTAAAGTAATGCTGTGTGAAAAGAGATAAGGGTCCTTTATTTCCGGCTTTAATTAATTGATGATTTAAATATATAGAGCTTTGAATGAAAATGTCTCATTATTTTTGAGATTAACATCATAGTAACTCTACTGTAGTTAGGTAGTCTAGTAGTTAATTATTATTCTTGTTGGAGGCAGAAGGAACCTATTAGGATTGCGGAAATTGTCCAAACTTTTGTTTTCGTCTGCAAAATATCAATTTAGACTTCTCAAGGGTGAGCTTATTCTAGAATCTTCATAACGACTTTTGATGGTCTCTTCAGTGTATTCGCTCTGGGAGTGATAAAACTCTAGAACTCTCTTGTAGAAAAATACTTAATTGATTACAATAATCATTTACGATTACGGAGATGGTTTTCTTTTTTTAGAGCTTGAAAGTTTTCGCTTGAGTTCGACAAACGAAAACAGTGTTTCATTTCCACAAATTCCTCAACTTATTCCAAATGTTTGCATTACTCGTCATAACTCTAATTAATGAACTTCTAAGCGTTTAAAGTGATAGAAACATATTGATTTTATGTCAGTTCTGCTGTTGAAATTGGCTCAGAATAATTCCTGAGGAAAGAAAGCTTTACAAGATAGGAAATTTTATCCAATATTTCTAATCTTCTGGCATATTTTACGTATAAAACGATATGAGAAGTAATCTTATCTGATCATGGTTGATTTTTATCTGATATTGGTGGACTATGTAAAGAATAATTTCAACTTGGGAGTGAAGAGTGTTGGTTTATGATTCTAATTTCTTAACAAATAATTCATCGTTTGCTTCTTTACATTTCTTGTACTCTCATAGTTACCGACGACTTCATATTTAATTTTGAATCATTATTTTCAAGATATTCCCAACTCGGTAAGTTATTAAGTAAGAGTAAGGTTAATAATGATTATAATTTGTAATTATATAAAATAATTGTTCACTTAATTAATTACTTTAGCTATTTAAGTAACCGACATCATTATATCTCTCTTTGAATATTTTTTTCGAGATATTACCAACTTGGAGTTAAGGATGTTGAAAGTGATTTGATTTTTAAACATAGAAGGTAAATGGTTTGTTTTATTTGATTTCTTAAGCTGGTAGAGTAACCGACATCTCTATATCTTTCTATGAATTCAACCAATTTTATTTTTTAAATTGGAATTTGGAGAATATCTTCCCGATATATGTTGTCGACGCTCAATTTTATGATCCATTTCATGCCTATTCATTCACTGGGAAACCCATTTGAAATGTCCTTCCTAATCCAAAATCTAAATATCTTAATACACTTTCGGGATTCGTTAGTTTTCCCTTCAAAGATTTTGTCTGTCTACGGGTGAAAATTTTCATAAAATTGATAAAAATGTCATAATGAGTTCATAAGACATAGTTATTTAACATATAGCTCTATACAAAAATTAAATCCGGAACAAACACAATTTATGCCTTAAACCTTCCAAAATACGAATAAAATTGAATTGAAAGGGGACAACATTTTCGTTTACACAGGAAAGGTCTAAAGGCACTGAAGATCCGTAAACACGCGAGGGATTCCGGTCGATACCAAGGCCGATTTTTTCGGGAAACGAGATTACGAAATGCAAAAGGAAATGAATTATCTGGAAATTACGCCGAAGCCCGTCGGAGGCATTTTTATCAGTAATCTGCACTTTATTCCCCTACGAAAAGTCATCTTTCCCGGGGAGAATAGGCAGTGAGATGTTTATCATCGTAAAAATTGAAATTCTATCTCGTGAGAGAGAAGAGGGTGTGGAAAAAACTTTCATTTCTGATTGAATACGCAAGTAACAGCGTCATCTCACTCTATTTATCATCGGCTCTTAATCCGCGCGAATTCCGGATCGGTTTTATTTTTTGCTACCTCTCCTAGGAGTCTCTCATCCGCCTGGTTTTTGCCCTCTCTCTTCGCAGCGCCACCTTAAAAAAGTCATTCGGAATCTCATTCAATTCGATCGCTCCACCGCCACTCTCTCGATGCACTTTTTTGTTCTGACGAAATGAAAAATAAACGTCGCCTTTAGGAACTTTCCCGTTCAACCTTTCCCTTCATCCGCTGATTTATGGAAAAAACATCCTTTCCGAGGATCCGGATATTAAGTAGATCAGAGGAACCAACTCTTCGCCCCCTGATCCTGATGACGTTTTAATTCCCAGGTGGGTTAGGGAGGGTCTTCCCCTAGCATTATCTGCGAGGAGGATCTATTGAAATCAATTCCCTAGCGTTTCCCATTAAAGCCGACGCTTCCCAAAGAAATCGGAGTGAAAAACTGTTGATCGAATCTTATTGTGAGCTCAGATTACAGCTGCTTCGGAAGTTAGCTTTCCATCGAGTGTTTGAGTAATGGCTAGATCATTACACTCGCTCGGAATACTAACTCTTCTCGCAGGATTAGATGAGTGAAATGTCGCAATGTTTATTACGGTCGATTTATATATGATGCAATGCTATTGATGGTATTTGAAAGCAGTTTCCAATGGCTAAAAATATTTATCTTGTGTGTTAAGTAGTTGGTAATCGGTCAAATAATAAAGCTTAAAAACTAAGTTCATAAATAGTATATAAATCTCCGTAACATTCGTACTACTGCAACTAATGGATGAACGTTTACTTTTTAAAAATATATTCTTAGTCATAGATCTCCAACCTGTAGTGCATTGGTCAAAAAAGATGCAGAACGTCATTATCAGTGACGTATTGAATTTAAGGAAAAAATTAAATTGAAATTCTTATACGATTTATATGTAGGCGGAAATCTGCGGTCTGATGTTAGACTTCTAACTTCTGTCTCACCGACTGCATAAGATTCAGGGAGGAGAACTAGGACTCGTTCTAATCATTTTGTTGCTGGCTGTATAAAGCATCTAAATTCACAATTATTAACTACTACTATTATTAATTGTTAATACGAGCAATACTACAATACACTAGCGATTGAATCTTAGATAGCTCCCTTAGTATTGTTTGTTACTACTCGTATATAGCTCACAATTAATGGTGAATTATTGTAGTTAGTATGCACATCTAAAATGAATTAAATATCAAATTGCAATCATTGAGGAATTACTATTAAAGGTTGACCACCTCTCTTCTACGTGGCAATAATCTAATAATGCCAGGATATCCATCAGCGATATCATATTCGCTCCTCTTGTTATTAAACATAATTTGTCTTGTTTCTACATACTTTCCATAGTATCTAAATATGCGAGAATAAGATACAATTTTTATCATTGTTTATCTATATGTTTATGCTTTATTAAGGTTCATATTTGCACAAAATTCAAAGCGAGATATTTGGAACGCTGACATGTATAACATCTTTCAAAGTAAGATATTCAAGAGCGAAAGGGTCTTCATACAAATCGCATAAGTTTCTGAAATGTACCAGTGAGTGGACCCTCACCGACCGCAGATTTTCTGCGAACCATGTGGCACCACGCTCTGCTCCAACCACTACATTAAGTACAGCGAACGCCTGCAGCCAACTTCGTTTCCTTTGCCCAGATTTGACTTCCCCACCCACAACTTTTTGTGGAATTAAACCTTGCTCTTGGTGGAAAGAGGTAATGGGAGAGTGGTAATTATCGAAACCATTAATTTTCCCACTAAAATTTTGTAAATTCACGATAAAAGTACGCGAAAAATATCAAGCCGTGTGTTGAATTATGAGTCTTGGCAGTTATATCATGCATCCTTAAATTAGAATTTGTACTCAGATAATCTATTAATACCTTTCATCAATACAGATTGAATTAAATTTATGTATTAAACAGATTTCACAGTAGGTTTGATCAATATAAATAATGTGTTTTGTATTCTTTCTGAAGGTGTCTTTGTAATGGCACCTATATCAGTTTATGTTTTTGAGGATAAAAATGAGCGATTTAAATTTTATTAAAAATATTTAATCTTACGGATTTTAAGAGACATTTCTATTTCTTATTTGCTGCAACCTCAATTATGGTTTTAACCAATTACCAAGGAAAAACGGACTTAAAAAAGTCCGTTTTTCCCAGGGAAATTTCCTGGGTGCAGGCCCTTATTTGCTAAGTTACCTCAACCCTTTCCTTGTTTTAACCAATAATTGTTTTTCATTTAAGTATATAAATAGGATCGGAATCCCGTCAAACTTTAGTGTATTCTACTAGTAAAACTTTAATCTATCTAATTCTTCGATATGTTTTTAGTTTACATCGAAGATATCAGAAATTTGTTTCGAAGTGTATCGAATATATCTTATTCAAAATTTTAAATTTTAGAGTAGAAGCATTTTTCATGTAATAAATTATTTTTTGGTGAGGTTGCGTTGTTGTCGCCCTTTCTTCGCTTGACATAAATAAACCCTCGAATAATTAATAGGTAGTGGTAATTTTGTAGCAACCAATAATTTGCTGAGAGCAGCATAAATATTTATTAAGTTACCCTAGTTACTTTCATGCAGAATCTGTCTTTCATCAAAGTTTACGCGACATTGAATTGAAAATACTATTCTAAGATAAATAGAAGAATTTTTAAAGCATCTTCTTTCTTACGGAACCTTGTTTAATGTCATTTGACTTTAATTATATTAGATTTTTAATAAAGAATGTGAGATCTGCAAGCAAACGGAAAATTAATTCCAGATTTATTTCTCACGAAAGTTACTGTAATTAGGAGATTAATATAATTGATTTATAGGAGTATGGCGGTATTAGAGTGATTAAAATAACTACTTTAAGTCTTTATATTTAAACTTATAAGTATGATTCAATAATAATATTAATAAAGTTATATTTACATGTATAATTGTGACTTACAAGTCTCAAATCTAACAATTTATGTAATTTGAAGAATCGAGGAAATCTTGTGTTAAGAACAGTACAAATATGAAGGGTTGCGAAGCGACATGTATCTTCAGAGAGGAGTAAGAGTTGGGGAAGAGATAGTACAGAATATAAAACGAATGGAAATGAACGAAGAAGAATGGAAAGAAAAGAGAGGAACTGCCTACGCCCACTACGAGCACTTTTTGCTTATGAGCCAAGAGATTAAATGTAAACTTGAACTGTAAAGTCTACCAACTGTCTCTGGGTACGAATGGAAGCGAACGTATAACAGTCCGTCTGGAATTTGAGATGTTGAACGGTGCACAAATCTCAGCCAGTGGCTTTATTCGCGAAAATTATCGTCTTCCCCTGAATAAGACGATAAAGGTTGATTAAAGCTAAATCTGAGAACACCAACTTCTTTTTACCATTTCTCTATCGGTTTTAGTTGTAATCCAGCAATTAAATTAAACAGTACAGAAGCATCTAAAAATTTAATTCGATTTAAAATATATTTCTTCCATAATCTTTCAACTTTTATCTTGTCAAAACAATATTTATCGTTTTCAGGAATAATTGCTAACACCGTACATTCAAAGGAACATTCGGCGAATCTAATTACTTGCTATTAAGTTTTTTCTTTTCGTACTTTACCAGAATAAGTCACAAGGTTTTTCATATAGTTTTCGGATAGGATTCTTTGAATTTCCTACTTCTTTCAGCTCATCAATTATTTTACCTCTTGAGATATTTCAAATTCTTAAAGTAAACCTGGGCAATAAATTCGATTTGATCATATCTTAAGCCCTATTTATCTGTTTAATCCAGATGCGCGTAAAACTGGAACAAAAATATTATCTAAATAGCACTACATGCAGTTTGCTTTAATTTCCTTTTTGGTGCATTTCCATTAATATCACAACTATTCTGATAAATTTAATGTGATGGAACTGTTGGGTTCTTAAATGAAAAGAAACATTAAAGGAATATATGAGTACTCAATTTATTGGCTGTTAAGTAAATTTTATTAATTATTTTTCATGTACGACAGAAAACATAATGTCATATAATCAATATTTTTTATGATTCTTCCCATTAAAGAACGTACGGAAGGAAGTTTTATGCGTAGGATGAAAATCTGCTTAATCACCTACGACTCCGGACAACCAATCTTTCCAAAATAACAGAATCTACAGCAACATCGTCGTCTAAAACTGAGAAACATAAGAATTGGGTATTTTATCTGACAAATTATAACCAGTGCCAAGTACAGATCCTCCCCTAATCTTTACTTCTAGCAGTCCCAATCTGCATTGAACAGCCTTGTATGAATTTGCCTCAGGGTCTTATCAATGCTGCATCAACGCTGAAGTCAGGAAAGTGAATCTCTTGACGTTTTCTGATCGGAAAATCAAAAGTTTTGCCCTACCCCCCGGCTCTCGGATAGTCATGTGGACTGCGCGTTTGCCTTTGGCGAAAGCGGTCTCGGGTTCGATTCCAGGAGGGAGCCAATGTGCAAAATGGCCTAAGCTGTCGAAGCACTTTTAACAATACTACTGCTATTTTGCCGCCCCCTATCGATAAGGTAGCAACTTGTTCTAAGAAAACTAATCGGTTACGGTGTATGACTATGTTTAAATTGTTTGTTAAATGCACACAGTTATCTTCCGTTAACGCTAAAAAATAATATTTCCCATATGATAATAAGGACCTGGGATGTTAAACTGATCTTAATTATTCATATATGACTCTTTATAATTTAAATCGTCATTTTCTTGGAAATAAGGCACCCGGAATCTAAAAATCATTGTTACCGAGCAGGAATTCACTAGATTAAGACATTATTATCTAAAATTTGAGTAAAAAGTCGTCTAACATTTAAATGGTGAGGTAAATAGTTTGGTAGTATCTATAATGCCCAATAATTGTGATCGATCTTTTTAGTATGATAATGGTCATTTTGCCGTCATGTGCGCTAACATACGTAGGCATTGGGAAACCCTTATCCGTACATTAGCTTAACAAGATATAGTAAATGAGCTTTGTACGTATATGCAATCTGCATTGTTCACGTCTTACATTTGTCTTCCTTAAAAATTCCTTTCAAAACCAAATCTGATAAGGAAGCTGCTCTACTCTAAAGCTGTCCTTTATATTACTTACGTTGTAATGGAAATCTATCTTTTAGATAAGAGGGTATTTAAATGCAGCACGTTAAAGCATTCGTTATTGATACGATTCGTTTGCAAGGATAATGTGAAACGTGAGCTCCTTGAATTTAATATATAGTTGTACTTAAACTTAAAATTGCTGTATTTTTGAGGTAAATATCTTTCGTAAAGCTCCTTAGACACCTTATGGTGAAAGATCCACCGTTCTCTGAATATTGGAGTATTGCGCTAAATTTTTAATCCCAGGTGACGTTGGTTTTAAATCTGTAGAGCTAAGTTGTAATTTAACAGAAAATGGGGTAAAATGTCGCGTCCCTAAAAAGTCCTCCTGGGTGGAAATAAATGGTTTCGCGGGTCGAATGGGGCTGGAGAGCGATGGATTTCCCTTCCATGAAAAGTGAATATATAAAAAGAATCTGCCATCGAGGACTCACTCTATTTGTCTCTTCGTCCCAGGTCAGCTCTTTTTGATATTCATTTCCTATCCATGTTTTCCACTTTTCTCTGTTTTTTTTGCGTGTGACTTCCTCTAGTTTCGGTCCATCACTTTCCACCGCTGCTGCAATGTCAGCTTCCGACACTAACGACGTCTATAGTGGAAGATGCTGAGGGTTCTCCTATCCCATCCCTACCTTTCCCCCGACCCACCCGTTCACCCCGTTTTCCATCGTTCTTTTCTACGACTGATTCCCCACGTTTCGCTGCATTCCCTTTCCATCTCCATTTTCTCTATCTCTTTCTCCCGTCTCTCGATTAGTCGATACCTCGAATTTTAGTTTTCTAGCCATTTAGATACTCTACCGCTAATACCATTCTAGAGATGAATGTCCATTCGTAAAATGTAGTTGATTTCTATCTTATGGATGTAAATACAATACAGGAAGCAAGATTAATATCCTAGGGGAAATGAATTTCTGTAAAAAGGTTTCTTTGAATTCTATATTAAACCAAAAGGATTGAGGTGCGTATTCATTTGGATGATGTCGAAAAAAATCAAATTAAACTAACAAGTTAATTTTCTGTGTTTTATAAGCGGCTTATTAGAATCTGTTTGGTATATTGATGCCCGCGAAATCTATTTTCGGAAATTCAAAGAATCTGAAGCAGATTTTTGCAGGTATTAAAGATTTAGACTTACGATAAAAGCTTTATATTCATCTGTACAGGAATCTGTTTGTATAGAATTCCAAGTTCAGTTCCAATTCAGTCATTTTTAGCATCAGCATTATATATCTTGTGCCATTTAATCTTTTCAAAGTATCCTTATGAAAGAGAATCCATATGCAATCCTTGTTCGTAAGAACCTACCTTTGGGATTAAATCTTTCTTGGAAGGGAAGTGCAGAGTAGAGGTTATAAAAAGAATTGCAGCCATTTCTGAATGGCCTCTATGAAACAAAAGTAATGACGAAATACCAACTCGTAGAAAAGGGTATTAGGAAAACACCGTTATTGGTCTAGAGTTTTTATACATTAGGATAAAATAATAGAATCTTGAATGGAAAAATAACTTTCGATAGGCACGAGATGCAACTAAAGAAGATATTTAAGTGTTAAGAAGGGATAGGGTTTTTATTAGTTAGTTAGTTTGACCCTGTAATGGCGAGGTTAGGCCCAGGTGGGCCTCTCTTCCACCTAACCTCGTATGTCGTTAGAATACGAACAGAGATGAATAAAATTAAAACAAAAAGAGTAGTGTGCGGGGAAAAAATCTTTTCAACTGAAGGTTGGCAAAGAAAAAACCCACGTTGCGGGAAAACACCCACAGAGTGGTGAATAAAACCCGCGAAAACACAGTAAAAAATAACAATGTAGTATTAAAAATTATAGAATAACGTATAACATACGCATAAATCAATAAATTTACAGAAAAATAAAAATATTATTAATTAAAAAAGAAAAATATAAAATTTAATAAACCTAAGTGGGAATGAAAATTGAGAAATAAAAATTACAGATATAATGATGTATCCTACTACTTAATATTCGTCAAAAAAATAAATAAAGGTCAGCCAGTGGCGTCCGTCGAGTGCTTGGTGTTGATGAGATGCGTATTTAGAATCCTATATAGGGAGATAAGTGATGGGTAGGTCAAATAAGAGAAAATGGAAAGCTTAAGAAGTATAAAGAAGGAAAAATTAAACTAAAAGTCAGAGAAGAAGAAGGAAGTCACAAGGGCAGGAAGCGAAGTATGTTTTCATTGGGCTCTTAGAGAGGGAGGATACTCAAGAATGACAGGAAGATATTACTTAGGTCTTAAGGAGAATTTTCAGTCGCACCTGAGGTAGCATTGCGGTATTTTGTCTCAATTCCATCGTTATAAACACCCGCCCTCAACACCGCAGCGTAGACATTCTTACTGCATACGAGTATCTTGCACCAAAGTGATGGATGCATTCCCGGGGAGTGGAAGGAGGCTGTGGTACTCCAGACGACGGACAAGGGCCGGACGCCGCGCTGATTGATTGGACGATTGAAATACGAGCGCATTTTTGTCGCTCGTTTTTGCCATTTGGTCCATCGGTGATTTGTAGCGTCAGCGTATATATTTATTTCTTATTTTTTCGGCACATTATTTTTTGCGCTTCCTTTTTTATAAATGGCGTCGTCTCTCGTGATTTGGTTGCTTCCGAGGAAAAATGAGTGCCGGAGCCGTTATCAATTAAACTGGAGTAAAGTCGATGGAATTAAATTGGGTGACTGGACGCGGCATTACTACATGGGGCCATTATTCTTTTAAAAGACTGCCAATGATGGCCCACTATCGGTACATTCGTCTCTTCTTTTGGCGCCACCGATTTTATTCCACGAGTCGTTATTTTTTAGTTCCACTACCTCCGTGTTTAATAATGGCGGCGGATTATTATTTTTTCGATAAGTGCATCGCTTGCTGGAATATTTGCTGCGCGTAATTTAAATTGTTTCAGAATTTTTTTGGGCGCGATTGTGAGGTGCGCTCCTATAAAGAGAATATTCGGTCGTTATTCGTGGATGTAGTCAGGATGTCATTTTTTGCGATAAAATCGCATTATTTTGATGCGTTTAATGTTTGATTGCATGAAATATTTCGTGGACAATGTTTGGACAAGAGCAATCATTGAGAGAGTTCCAGAATTTCAATGAGAGGAAATCTCTAGAGCTCCACCCGGAAATGAATGGAGATGTATTTTGTTAAATGTAAATTTGAATGATCAAAAGGTTTATGAGATTACACTGCTTATCTTTTCTCAGTAAATTGGTCGTGTATAATGTACTTCTGTACAAAAATAATACAGTTATCGGCATACCAAACCCAGGAAGTTATAGGCGTTAAAGTTGTCTACCAAAAATTTTGGATATCCTGCACATACTTTCTAGCTCTTCATACATTGAGAGCTATTTAAAAAATGTATTTGACTCCAAATTTAAACTCTTCGCATAGGTTTCGTGTATAAAGTATATAAAATATTTACTGTATATTCACGAATCTTTGACGTTTTATGCATTTTTAAAGCTTCTTAAAATCCGGCAGGTTTTATATTTAAGTGCTATTTTAGATTCGTAACCCAAAATGCAAAACCATACTTACTTAAAAGTACTTATACTTTTTGTGTGCAAACATTAATACCTGCATAGTTCTTCATTGGTTTTCCAGTAGGCCGCTATTTTTGGTTGGAAAACCTATTCTAACGAAACGTATCCGAATTGAATAAGTAACGAAGAAGGCATGAGTGCTATTAAGTAAAAAATACCCAAGGAAACACGGACTTGAAAAAAGTCTGACAGGGCCGGAAAGACTTTTTTGAAGTCCGCTTTTCCATGGGAATTTTCCTGGGTGAACACCCTTATGTGCAACGTCACCTCAACCCTTTTATTATAAGTTAAAAATAATTCGTATTTTATGACGCTTACATCAAGCCTCCATGTCAACCACTTTCAAAGGGAATATATATGAATAAATACTTTTACAGCATCATAAATACTTAATACTCCTGCAAGTTAACAAGAAAATGTTGCATATGTTGTCTTTTGCCTATCTTTGACGTCCTATATACGCTTGTACTCTTTGGTGACTTCAAAAACATTTGCCATGTAATATAAAGGCTAAAAATTCCTTAGCTGAGCATTTTTACCTGAGATATCACAGTAGTATTACACTGTACGTCATTTTTATCTTATCTGAAAGTAAAAGAGTACGATTGTTCAATAGAATGGATAAAATCATCTATAAAGCTTACGATCAGACTGATGACTCTCTTACGCAAAACAAAACTTGGAAAGCCCTGCAATGGCTTTCAAATCAGTACGAGAAGCGACAAGTGAGGCGAAGTAAATATCGGATGGCGAACTTTCTCTTCTGGAAACGCCGTTTGCAGCGATCCGTCGGAACACAGCCGCTTTAAAAATATAGCGGTAATTAAAGTCATTCCGTCGATCGATCGGTTCCTTTTTTTCCGAACGGCACCGTATTTCACAGTTTCTCGTTATTTAAACACGACCCTAATCCACATCGCGCCATTAAAAAAGCTCTCCCGCAATTTAGTTTAGGGAATAAGTATGGAGATGGAGACGTTTGGAGACTCGGGCAAGGAAGCACTCGAGCGAGAGAAAAGGCGAGGTTTCGGTGTAGAGCGAATTTAACGATTTCCACGTTCGAATTAAATTTCTGTCGCCGAGTATGGAGGTCAAGGGGTGAATTTGGGCACAGATTTTCGTATTTCGTATTTATTAGAAATACGGAAAAATAAAATTCGTCGCCGGAACGAAATACTTCCCAATTAACGTAGTTATTAATTTCAAGGTTTGTTTATTGATTCATTGCCTGGTTGTCAAGTTAGCTCGGAAAGCCGTGATCCAATGATGAGCGTGTGCATAATAGGGTAGAAGTTGGTGATTTCGTGGCATTGGTAATTTCTTGATAATTTTCAAATTGCTGTAATAAAATTTGCAGTGAATATATTGGCTCAAATTTTGGCGTAGTGAAATATCTTGGAATCACTTCTATACGTAGAAAAGCCCATGCATTTGATTTCTCTCTAAATTTCGAAACAGACTTTTGAAAATTTATCACGAACTCTCCAATGTCACGAATTTATTTATGCTTACCCTATCAGGCATGGTAGAAATAAATGTGAAAATGGTCAAGGAGCATCTCCCCTAAAAATAGAAGACCTGGGTTCGGTACCCAACCACGTCAGTAAACTTCAACTTCTTATATCCTAGAGAATTATTGTAACATTTATAGTATAAATTTATGTAAGATGGTTATATATTAAGTGGGGTTAAATTTGGTTCTACAAATGAAAATATTTTTCAAAAATGTTCTTCAAATAATATCGAAAGTCACCCCTTAAATGTTAGTTATGTCCTCTTAAAAACGCGAACTACCCCTTAAAATATAATTTAATACAATTTTCTCTCGTTAGGAATTTGTACAGTGGCATTGATTATTTCATAAAAGTATATTTAAATTCAGAAATTTAATAACGACATATTAAAACGATTAAGGAATTAGGATTCACTTTTAATGTAATATCCAGTCTTTACTGATAATTTTTACGGAATAACTTTTATTTCACTAAGTAAAGCATAGAGCCCAAAAAGTCTTAAATAGAACTTTTCTGTGTTTTAAATTAAATACTTGTATTCAAATAGTACTTATTGTAATTCCATGTCTCTTTTCATAAAAAGAAGATTCCGTCGATGTACAAAGTTCCCGATCAAGATTATTGTAGATATTGGAATAACCTATTATGAATTAATGCGCTTAATTAAAGTTCTGGAATCTTTTTTTCAATAACTTACAAAATAAACCTTTGGTCTATAATGGAAAATGTATGTAAATTATCAAAGAGTGCAATAAGGCAGCGATAACCATTGAGGAACCGCGAATTTCTAATGCTAAATATAAAAAGCAATTACACGAAAAAATGCAGAGGGAAATCTCTGATAAATACCGTGCCTCTCACACACGAGGCATATGTTTTGTTATCCTTGTATTTTTAAATTCGAGACCCGCTTCCGAGCATGTATTATGTGACAAGCATAAATTCCTGTGGGTGTTGAAGAGGGATGGCGGGATATGAAGGGGTGACAGGAGCAGGGAGCGCCATCATGTAACTGTGCGTGAGTACAGAAAAAAAACGTTTGAAGGCTCTGCGATATCTCTGGTATGAAAATTTTTGTCGCGGAAATAAAAAAAATGCCTTTCTCTCGAACGTCTCTCGTGGCCTCCTTTTCGATGTAGGAGTATGTCCGCAATGTATTATCGTCATAAACCAGTGGTAATAGAGTAATTCCAGAACGATGTCAGCTCAGAGTCGTTAATTTGATCATTTCTTTCCCCGGTAATACTCACTCTTTTTCTTATTCTTTAAAGTAACGGGAATTGCCTCTTTAAATCCCCTAAGTAACTCAATACGCTTTTGAGCTTGAGAGAAAAATAACTTGTTCATTTCTTCATAGCTCCTAATTTTTATTCATCTCCAAATTTGTAAATGATTTACAAGTTATTTTATTTTGGTTATTTTGGTACTGAATTCTTAAATTTAATATTTCCTTTGCACTTTTTCTGTATTTACGCTTTCATTTCTTGTTCTTTTATCAACCTCCTTTCTGTAGGTGTTTTCCTGCAAAGCTGATTATTAAGATACCACCAATCAGCTGCAATTATTCTTACTCTCTCCCTATACATAGTATAGAGAAAGTATTGTATTCGCAAAAAATTCGACCTTCAGATTTTGACGCAAATAGTTGTTTTGGGGCCCATAGAGTTAGTTATCACTATTTTCCCGAATGTGTGTGTCTGTGTGTTTTTTCTTTAAAACAATATTGTTTCTTAAATATCTCTGTCAGAATGCAGTTTAGGTATATACAATTATTTACAAAAGTTAAAGATAATGTACTTTACTACAACTTTTGTATGAAACATTTTTTCGTAACACTGATTGTTTAGGAGTTATTTTTGAATAATGGTTTACCGGAAGTTGTTGTTTATCCAGAAATGGAAGTTTTTCATACATATGTCTATCAGAATGCAATGTAGGAATACAGAATCATATACAAAAGTTATAGATAATGTATTTTATTACAACTTTTGTATGAAATATTTTCCTGTAACACTCATTGCTTTGGAGTTATTTTTATATTACCGGAATAGGCTTCTGTTTTTTATAAATATGGAGAAAGTCATGTGTTGGCCATTTTTTTTTCTACATTGTAATATTTATTTCCTGTTTCCACACATCGGTCTTATCTTGTAACAATGCAGGTTCTATCTATCTTCTAATTAACTAGCTTCATTACTAGACTTCCGTGGTTGTCATTTGTGTCTATTCTTTTACACATCAGTCATCGTTGTTGGGATCCTGAGAACCTCACTTTCTGTTATCTTTGTACTCAAACTTGTATCTTTGATTGCTTCGCGTATTCTGATCTAATAATAGAAAAGGCATTCCGTCAGAACAGTTCAGTATGTTTTATATTTCTTTATCCTTTTCATGGTTATTGTAATTCATGATTATCTTACAACTGATCCATTTACGATGAAATTAGCTCTATACTTATAAATTGCTTTTGACACATGTTGAAAAGTAATTTTTACATACTTAAATTATCATATTCTACATTGTTCATGCAATTTTAAGATGAGCATTTTCTCTTGCAAATATTCATTAATTTGGGCTAGCGCTGTTGTTTTATGTATTCCAGAGAATTTAAATATATTTCGCAGAAGTGCATTTTTGTTCATAATTCCGTGCTTAATATATAATTGATCGTTTTCGTAATTCCTAGAAAAGAAATTGTAGCGCATCGATTATTATCCTTCTACTGAACCCATTATAAATGCATAATAGGATCCCATATAATCAAATCCTAAATAAATGAATTTTCAACAGGAAAATTAATTTCTCTCTGCTAATATAGATATTTTTTCAAGACAGTTTAAATGTATTTCAGAAGAGAATTTTCGTTAGAAATTGCACACCCAATCATTTTTCATCGCATATCCCAGAAAGGGAATCGTAGCCTATCGAATAATCTCTTTCTATTGAACCCGCGAGAGTATACGGAATGAGACAGCGTAGAATCGGAAAAATCTCATTACGACCGCAGTAATGTGCAATCAAGGCCTAACACCATTCGTCGTTCGTTGCAGCTGTTTGATTCCCCGCATTATCGTATCTAAGCTGTTTCCGTGCATTCAGTGCGTGCTCATTGGAGGAAAGGTCCTTTATCTTCCCCGGAAAGACGATTGCCTCTCCATCACGCCTCGAAAGTGTGGATCGGAGTGAGCATTTTCCCAGCCACGCCGGTCGCCCGTTCTTTGTTTTCCCGACGCTTGTTTACGCGGTTGTCGCCAAACAGAATCTGCCGGAGTTATGGATCGCTTCCTATGCAGTTGGAGCTGGATTATCCGATATCCCGTACCTCATTCGATCATCCGCACAGATAAGGAGCAATTGTCCACACCTGTTGTATTTTGGTGTTGCTCTAATTACCGTCGAGCACTAAATGTTAGCCGATGGCCGGGGTAAAAATTCGAGGTTTATTGATACAGTTTCATTCCCACTTCCTTTCAAACGAGAATAACTTTTTCATCTTTTATTGCTAATACTTTTTCTTTCAATTCTGTCAGCGATAGAATTTTATCCATTGAGACTGTCGCAAGCTTCAGTGTATGTGAACTTTGAATTGTTTTGTTTGTGACTTCACGCTCTACTTTTCTATGGGCAAGAGTTAAAATTGTAAATAGGATTCAATATTTACTACTCAATAGAATGTATAGGCGTCAAGATATGTTGCAATAAATCGATAGAAATAAGGCTGAAATTTAAAATGTATATATTACATAAGGTAAAAAATAAAACACGAAATGTATACTATTACATTCTGGTGGGAAAAAGTAAGCTTTAAATATTCTCAACAACCTGAGAGGGTTTTGAGTTTTTCTTCTCAAACATTTATCTCAATAGGAAGAGGTTAAAAAATCAGTCTTGATTCTTATTTACAGTTGATTAAAAACTTTTGTCCTATTTGATTATCCTTGTGTCTTAAACTTCTTGTTTATACTTTAGAAAACGAGAGTTTTATGCATTTGGTTGAATCACGCTAGAGATATTTTTAAATCTATAAGTAATTAATGTTTACCCAAGTATTTCTTAACATTTACCATGCAATTTTATCTGCAATCTATAACTAGAACTCGTAAGTTGTATCTGTAATCCTATCCACATAGTTGTATCTTATATCTACAAGTGTAATATTTTAAAATATTAATCCATTCCATGAAAAATCGGAAGATTGTGTATGAAAACCATTCTGGTTAAAATACATTTCTAACTGAAAAAAATGTTTATAAATTTTTAAACAATTTTCACTAAACTTAGTACGCGTTATGGGACTCCATAGCTAAAATTCTTCGAGCTGAAATTTCCAGGTTACTCTACTTGGATGTGGATAAAGTTTAAGCCCGTATGTTAATATGAATATAAATAAGGAACCGTAACTATCCGTGAATAATGGCGCTCGATGCTCAAAGAATCGCGCTGCCGAGAAAACTTGCTCTAGTACACTTTCTTAAGAGTAGGCATCTTACCTGCACTCATTGTTGAAAAGTTTTTGGAGGACTTTTGCAGAAGAAGTGGAAAGAATGAGAGTTAATGCTGTAGCATTCAGAGAAGAACTTCTTTCCAAGAGCTCATATTTCTTCGCTATTAAAGCTCGGCTGCATTCACAACTAATGCGAGTATCTTTTTTCTTAATTCATAGGTCGCTTACAGTGGAGTTTTATCAGAGTATATCTCGAGTATTACTTCATCACATCTCGCGAGAAAACTTTATAAGTATATGCATATGGGCATGTGAAGAAGTATGAAATATACCTCACCTTAAGGCGATGTACGCATGCAAATTATGAAAAAATACTGTAAAATGCGTTATCACTGTAGGATCATGTGTAATGTATTCCTGAATCACCCGAAAGTTTGGTCTAATGAAGACATAATTAGCACCGTCTTAGGAAGGTATTAATAAAAAGGTTATACGAAACCTTAAGGACCTACTGCATCTGCTTATACTGCGGAAATGTTCTTGAAGCGTTTTGAATTTACCGGCCGTGGTGGCCGAGTGGCTAGTGTGCTCGCACGTTATCGCTCCAACTCCACGGTCCCGGGTTCGAATCCCGGCAAGTCGAATTTTCCTGGCTATGGAATGATTGTGTGTCTTTGTAAATAGTAGGTAATAATTATTGAAATGGTTGTAATTGGGATGTTCCTGTTTTCATTAAAGAAGTTATTGATATTATAATAATTATTATTAATTCTTATCTTATATTTTTAGGACCTACTGCTACAAAATGTTCAGATAATACATACTTAGAACCTACCTAAGGTAGAATCTAGCTTAAGATGTGGTTAAACAGTAGGGAGTTTTTTAGGCCATGTGAAAGATGAAAATAGAGGAAGATTCAGTAACTTTGCATAACGAGAAGGTTACATTTAAGTTATGATCATGTAATCTAAATTTAGTATCACGGATAGGGAAATATATTTTACTTTAATTTAATTAAAATAACTTTACCTGGCGAAATTCTCATGCGATGCAAATGCTTAAAAATGTGAACATTTTCAAAAATTAAGCTTAAGTTAAACCGTATGTAATTTATTATAGTGTAGTTCATGGTTATCTCCTCTGTATTATTATCTCCAGTTGTATTTGTTATATTCATTCAATCTATTCATATGTATGTGACTATGTGGACACCTTACCATTTAATGTATTAATTTAGTTAAATGATAGATCATATATACATATATATTTATGTAGATTTTATATCTTGTGTACCCATATGTATAGTGTAATTTAATTGTACAGCCTACGTCTTTGGGTAAATGCCAGGCTTAAATTCATTTTTATGTTCCCCTTAACAATTGACACTTGGCCATGAGGTCAGCTTGCAATATAAACTTAAATAAATATTACGTATAACACCCCTTGATAGGGTACTATGACAAACAGCCTTAAAGGAAAATATTTTGCTTGAATATAATTTATTAATACCGCTCGCTTAAGTAATTCAAGACTAAATAACAAATGCTCTCTGTAGAATAGTATTGATACATTAATGGCGTTTTCTTAGCTTAAATAGGAAAGAGATTATAATAAACGCGTTTTGCAGAAAATGGATAGAAAAATACATAAAAGGTATGAAAAATTAAAGAGTTAAGATTAATCTATTGAAATCAATTTCATATTCATATCATATACGTGCACAAAACTTCTTATTTATCGTGTGCGAAATAATGGGTGATTCCAACTTTGATTTCGAAAGCATACCTAGTAAATTCGTCTAAAGTATGAATATAGATTAGATTATATGTTGGGAAAAGGATCATTAGGGAAGTAGGATAGAAAATATGCTTTAGAATGATTGCTCGTTCGTGAAAGACTTAAGTAAGTTTTAGTTTCATCTAAATGAATAGCAGTTTTCCGTAAACATGGTCAGCTCTTTTAACTTGATAGTATAATAGATATTTTAGAGACACCTAATCCAATTTCTGGAGCGGAAACAGATGTTTTCAAACTGTTAACTCTCAAAGAGTTCGTATGAGTATGCCATCGAAACAACTTTTATAACTTTTGTAGTTTTGTATGTATGTACTGAAAACTTTTAAAATTATTACTGCTCATAAATTTTTGGTGCAGTAGATTATTTTGTTTGCAGGTGTTGCACAAACCGTTACCAGTATCAGGCGAGTGATGGTTTCAGCCAGGTTTTTCTCAAAAACAATTTTCTTTGTGGCAAAATAAGTAAGATCTAGGAAAGGCGCTATTTTCATTGTCCTTTCTCGGTAGCACTGGTCGAAGAAGACTCGGGTTATCTTAGCCAGAATGACCGCTTCCTCGGAGCGGAGTCCATTTACTCCGAATGAGGCCCATTTGCTGCAGCAAAGGCGATCTCCTGCGAAGGAAGAGGATCTTGGACGCAATTCGCACGCTCTTCACGTCAACACGTTATTCAAGTGGAAACGGGGATAATTTATGAGTCTCGGAATAGAGGAAGAAACTAGCGAAGTAGTTTGCGTCAGTAACCCTTTACCTCTAAAACATGAAATGGATCCTGTCGAATTAAACTCGAGATTTGCTTGCGAGAGGCCTTTAATTTCCCGTAATTACTCTCTATTCCTTATCTCGGAAGTACTGAATTCTTCCTCGAGTATTCTGCCGAATGTAGGGTTGTTGTATCGAATGAGATCTCTCCACCATGATGAGGGAATTCGGTTTCAGATGGGAAACCATGTGAGTGCACGTAGTAAACAATGATAGAAGTTTATCTCAGAGAATCTTGCCTGTATCTAAGTGTTTGATCAAGCAATAATATTACGTAGTCGGAATTTCTGATTGGAGGTCATTTTTATTTCTTGATCAGATTGATTTAAAGTCGAGGATTTGATGAAACCAAAATTGATGTGGCCGTTTTCAGCTTCATAATATTCAATCAAAGTAAAGTAATTATTGGTACTTCAAAATACCACGAACATTTCCTTTTCTATTTTCTCCCAAGACTCGCAAGAGACTGTTTCAATTAAAAGTTATTCCGTAATTATCAATTCTACATTTTATACCATCGCGCTTACTATAGTATTTTATTGATTTTATGGTATAAATATACAATTTTCTTTACGGAACCAAACTTGCATTCACGGCGGGTTTTCTGGTGAAAGGAACATTTGCATTCATTAAGGGAGTGATTGGTTTGATTGAATTAAAGTGTGGCGGAGCAATTGGTTTAAATGTAGGAGTGAAACTATGATAAAATAAACATTTCTCTATTACCATTCTAAGGTCTCGGTTATATTTATGTAAGAGTTAACTGATAGGAGATACAATTTGAAAGATCCAAAATGAGTTAAATGGAAATATATTTTAAGTTGTTAGCCTTAAGGGGGAAAACGATACCTGTAGCAATTTCTTTCAAAGGTAAAATATCGTTGTTCAATTCGAACCTTTTTTAAATAAAAATTGTATATACTGCAAAATTGTAGCACTTTCTTAGATGTTAATTAAGTTTATTTTTCATTTTTATCAATCTCAAATAGAAATATCAATAAGTTACTCCTTTGGTGGTTTAATAGAGCTTTACTTCTATTTGATAAATTAATAGGTTTATGTTTACTCAGGTGAGATTGATTACAAAAACCCTTCTTACACAAAATAATAATATACCAAAAATATTAAGTTTTACTTCAGGGAAGGGATTCTAAAAATCAAACATATTTGTAAGATATTTTATTTAGATGAGAAAATCATTACCACATATGTGCCGTATAGGAAGTATATTTCATAATTTTAAGAATAATTACATTGATGTGATTTGGTCATAGTGTGGTAAACCTCATTATTTATTGAAAATTCCAAACTTTTTATGGTTATTTACTTATTTTGATTATATATATACGTCAAACAGGAAATCTTATTCAAATTCAATACAACATGCATGGAATTCTTAAGAATTAGTCTTTGTTTGCTAATTATTAATTAATTAATTAGTTATTGAAATAACTTATTTTAATTTTCATCTAATTTTACTTCTTCTACCTGTTAAATATATCGTCTAGCGATTCTGTTAGACACACTACCACTATGTATGTACAATTTTATTACGGAATCAAAGTTTCTATTTCTATTAATTAATTTATCTTAGCTATACAATGAATGCATCATTATAAATCAAACTCAACTAATTAAAATTAAAATTTATTTTGAAGGCGTCAGTATATTACCGGGATATCATTTATTTTAAACCAATAAGAATCTTTTTCCTTAAGCTTTTAGCTGACTTGAATCTCAGTGCCATATTGATTCTTGCATCAAAGTTCCATTGCTTATAATTAATGTTCGTCTATTCCAGTTTTTTAAAAGCCGGCAGTAGCTGTGTTTGGTGGAGGTTTTTGTATATTGTTTAATTGATTTGTTTGACTTATTATACTAATTGGGTCTAGTCCTATTGTTAAGATGTGAACTGTCCACGGGAGGTTTTTGGACGGGTTTCCCTCTCGTCCTTGGGCGAATGCGGGACATATTACATTTTTATATCCCCCTCTACCGTTGTCACCTGGTAATATGCCAACTTGCAGCGTATGGATTAAATAATTAAAATCATAATTACATTTGAGCTGTTTGATTTGAGTTTCTGATCATAAAATAACAATTAAAAAGCTGTGAATATTCATTATTATACCATTTGAATGGAAGTTGTTACTTCGTTCGATGATATACGTGAGATTGCATTTCATAAACAAAAATAAGCAGCACGTCTATTATCACGTCACAATTTCGCCATTTTGCGAATATTTTCCATGAATCATTGTTTTATATGCGAAATTTGGAATCACTGAGAGGAAACTAGAGGAAAAACTATTAACCCGGAACATAATTTGTCGAATGAGGAAATCAAAGAATAATAGGCATTGCCATCATAAATTTCCGATGATGGAAATCATTAATCTGAGTCCGAATTCACAATTATGTTACCCTGGACAATGTGATTTTGACATTCGAATAATCATCGGGGAGAGAAATGTACCGAGCGATAAGGGAAAAAGTCGAAATTACGCTGAAACGAAAGGTTTTGAGCGTTTGCTGATTCATTCACCGGATATTTCGTCAGATATCATCAGAGAAAATTTTAATTAATTTCCAAAGAATAATTACAATTTCGATTTGATAAACATTTCACCGTTCCAAGTGGCGTCGAAAACAGATCATAAATTAATTTTGTTATATATAAAGTCGTTGAAAATTAAAATTTAATGGAAATACCTCCTGGATAACGACGCAATCAATTTGTTTATGATATTCAGAAATAAAATTTCCATTTTTAATCAGAACTTCTAAGAATTTCAATATGCATACTGTGTATGTATGCTATATTCTAAATCCTTCGTCTATTGTAAAGGAAAAAATCTCAAATTATTCACTTCGTGATTCGTTAATATTTAATTAAAAATTGTGTTTTCGTGATTATAGTTGCTGCGATGTCCTTTTCCCAGAAGCTGTAGCCTAAGATAGTAAGCATTGTATAAGGGTGATTTTTCAAGTTTGGTGCGGTTCAGAAATAATGATCGTGGATATTTGTACTATTTAGTACAACACTGGTGAAAGATTTGAGGATATATTTGAAACGTGCATAAGTAACTGACAAAAATATGAATTTTGACCTGTAAAGGTAAGAAAACATTTACCATTCTCTACTAAAACAGATTACTATTGAATCACCTTTTTGAAATAACAGTCGGGAAATGTATGACAAAATAGGAAAGAGTATAATAGAAAAATTCTACGAGAGGTTCTAAAGTGAATGAAATGTGTGAATTTATGCATTTAAATCGAATTTTCCAAACAGTGGTTTGGTCCCTTGAAACGAATTTATACGTAAAACTATAGTATGAAATAAATTATGAAAAAATTACTCCTGTACGTCGTTAAGCTCCGCGCACAGATACAAGAGTGTATGTTTTAGAGGTTTGAAAACTCCAAAAGCCATCTTTGTCGGCGTCCCTCCTCTTACTTCCCCGTAGTCGGATGAAGCAAGAAAAGAATGCCGCACTATAGCTGTACCCAAATTAATTTATGACCCCTGAGGACGGTAGCATTGCTATTGAAAAGCGCTTTGGGTACAATTATAGTGCGGCATTCCTGTCTTGCTTTGTCCGACTACCGGGAAGTAAGAGGAGGGACGCCGACAAAGACGGCTTTTGGAGATTTTAAACCTATAATTCATTAACAGCCGTGTTCTAATATTTAATTCTTTACAAGAGTGTATGTTGCCAATAAATTCGATGAATCTTACTGGGATAATCCAACCAGCAATTAGCTTAAAGACAGGATTCTATTGAATCACTTCGCAAGATGTCGCTCAGGCACATGGCCGTTCTGAACCTTCGTTGCCATCTCCATAGCGTATCATACTCATTTTGGAAAGGCTTGAAGCGATAAAATCGTCGTTACCATGTCATTTCCCTGCATCTCCACGGCACGAAAGTGCTTCGGTGTCCGATCTTGTTCGGCGTCACCTGCGACCGTTTGCGTGCGAGCGTCACCGTGATCGCCTCAAAGGGGCAGCTCATTCGTGACTCCTCCTGAATTGAGAGTGGGCCATTTGAGTGTTTCCGTAGCATGCAGACCGGTTTGCGAAACGATCCCGAACGATCCGCTTGCAGGCTGTGCTTTCGCAAAGAAGACGTGTGATTAGTGGTGGGGTATTTTTAGAGATCTTTCGTATCCCTCTACACGTACCCAGGGTTTCGCCTCGGCTGACCGGATGGAAAACATAGTTTCGAAGTACCAGATTTAGATTGAGAGTTGTCCCATAGTGATTTTTTGGTAAATTCCTCTATCAATGATAAAGGCCACCATTTTTCTTAGTTACGCTTGATTTCCTTTTTATACGATTGGTGAAACTGGATTAATTTTTAGTTTAATTTGTTAACGCTATATCATAAGATTGTGTCATTAATCACGCATTTCATTTTCAGATGATACTAATTCCTATAACAAATAGTCGGTAATTCTTTGCAAGGAATACTTTTTCTACTTTTCTCTCTTCTCGCAGCTAAGGTACTCGCATCAATAAGATAAAAATCGTAGATCACAAAATGATAGCATGAAAATGTTTTCACCCCGAAGTCTGGCTTAGGACAAATATCGAAAATTACCAATTAATTTTAATACATTGTACCTACTTAATACTATTTATTCCTTTATTCTCTATAAAATAGGAAAATATACCTTTTATTTACTTTTATTTTTGTGTTGTTCATCCCTGTGATAAATTGAAACCTTCTGATTTAAGGTAGATGCTCAGTTCATCCTCGTAGGTTGTTATTGAATGCTGTAAAAATTGTTATTCAATTCACTGTGCAGCAATTTTGCGGACAATTATACTGATTGCATACTCGTTCAATGACGAAAGCAAAAGCAAACTATCTCGTTAGCCAAGTAAAATACGATCCTTCTCCAGTTTTCTGAAGCTAATAGAGGGCTTGAGGTTCAAACTGGCCTTCGAGGTCAATACTGTACAGAGAAAATGATTTACACCAGTAGTCGTAGATAATTTATTTCATTGGGAAACACTTCAAGAAAAATTAACCTGAATCTGATTCTTCTTATGCTTCTAAACTTGGGATTGAATAAAGAATGGTTTTCACTTTGTTTAGTCGTGATATTGTCTCATTGGCTAATCAGGCATTTATCTTTAAATGTCAGGGGTTTGGGCGTCTTCATCCCGTTTTAGTCTAATAAATGTCTGTAAGCTATGCAATGCTTCATCTCCACAAAGTTCAATTTATGAGAATAAAATGTGACATATCCGCCCTAGATCCGTGCACTTTTATAGCGAATCTAAGAATTGCCTATGGGAGAGAGAGACATTGGAGCCGTAGCAGGGACAGAGTGGAGCAGGTGCAATTTGGACGCCCTCCTCTGGGGGCCTAATGGCTCGGAACTTAGAGGGGTCGGAAGGCGAACTCCTTCGGCAGGTCACTAGTCTCGCTTCGTCGCGCTCCCTACGATTTCAGGGGTCGCCCACTGCAATATGTATACATTCCCTACATGTGCATACATGTTCGGTAGGGGGCAGAAGTTACCCGAATCCAGCAGAGCCCGCAAATTCATAAAATCATCTCTTTGCCTTCATATCTCTCCAAGAGTTCAGAGAAGCCCCATTTATTAAATAAAATAAACATAATAAAGATAACACAGTCTGCGGCAGTTGTGGTTTTAGAAATCTCGGGTCTTTTTGTCTCCTTCTGCATATTGTTGATTCTGAAAAATATCATGGATATATTTTACATCAATGAAAATACAATATTAGAATTAATTGGCACTATCGTTACTGAAACTTATCTTTTAATATGCTTTAAGTATTTTTCGTAATATTTCTGATTAATTCCAGCTTTATAATATTTTTTCTTAGTATACACTGGCTTTATTTATTTTATATATAATACAACCACAGTTACAATATTTTATAGTCATAGTAATTGCAGTAAAAACATGATATTAATTTTGTGTTTCTTTCATTTACAGGTGAGTTACAGCTCTTTTACGATGAAGTTTTAGGTGACCATTCTTTATGAGTTCTACTGGAAATTTTAGCGTAAGTATTCCAAATTCTACTCATATTTTCTGTGGATATGTTGGAAGCTATTATTAAGATAACTTAATTTGGAAAAGCTCCTATATATATAAATCTACATTGACTCAGCTAAAGTTACTCCTGGATATTTTCTCAAGCTGCCATCGTTGGTTTTATTGAAATCGTTAGATTAATTTAAAAACTCCGAAATTCAGTAATTAATACAATTTTTTGTAAATTTAGAAGTATGTTTTTAAAGAATGAATCATAAATACAAGAATATAATCCATTATTTGCATCGTGTATTAATCTAAATTTACTTTATTTCTTCATGGATGTGAGCATCATCCAAGCCACCTCTTTATGGAATATATGTTCTGATCCTAATATATGCTTAGAATTCAAATTTAAATTATTTCTTCTGTGGAGTCAACTTCCCCCAACCCAGAATTTTTTCGAATAGTTACAATAGCATTTCTCTGTACGTAAATCCAAGGGAATCTTCTAATCAAGCGAGGATGAGGGTTTTCCCAAGGAAGAGGAGAGAAGATAGGCGGAATCGTTCGGACGAATCGTATCAACTCGGTCATTATCCGTCACGGCTCTCAGGCTAATTAATTAATCCCAAACTCGGAAGAAAATCTTCCGGAGGGACACAACACCGCGTCCGATTCCTCGGAGAGAGAAATCCACAGCAACTCGCCTCTCCATTGTCTCCATCTTAGCAGGGGACCGACAATGAACCGTATCCAAAGACGACACTTGGTCGTTACAGCCTCCCTGACCTCGTTAGCGCCGATCCTTTGCGAAACTCGCTAGGGTTTAAACTTCAAAGATATCCCCACGCCGCGGGGTTATTGGGGAAGGGTTGAGGAGATAGGGATTCTGAATGGGCCGCCCCGTGTTATTACGGAGATTGGGGAAAATTATGGAGAAATTGCGGGGGAGAGTGCGTTTGACGAAGGGCGATTACGGGGTGCGGCGGGGAAAGTTATTCGCGCAGGGATTGGAAGATAAAGGTGCGGGAGGCTGAGGTACCGCGCCGTTGTTGAAACGGAGATAAAATGTTTTCGGGCTGAGTTATCGCCGCGCGTAAAGACCCGAATGCCCTGCGCAAACACTCGGCTGGTGTCGATGCGTTGCTAAATCTTGTAGCTCGTCTAATTGTTTGCGACTGTAAAATGTCTGTCTTTGCGCCTCTGGGAATTATCGCTCTCGGTGACGTCGCTGGTGACTGAATAATATTTCGCAGTGTAGTATCTTTATGGTATAGGCCATAACCATACTCTTTCACATGGCCCCGAAGCAATTATTTTCTCTCTCGATATATTCAGAAAGGTGATTATTATTATTCTTAAATATTCCCGACAAGCAATATTCATTATAAAATTCATGCACTACTCTATCCTATCCAGTAAAGCTCTGTAAATTTTAAGTGAATGCATATAGCTCTGATAACAGCGATGCCTTAGTACAGAATTTTCAATTTCATCTTTCATTAAATAATAATAATAATTCATTTCATACTATATTTCTTGGTGATGTACTACGTAGTACAATTTACTAATATGGAGATATTTATTTGGTGTGTATTTAAGTAGTTTATGGCATAGGGAAATATCATATGTTTTATGATGATATTTTCAATTCCATGCATGGATATTAGGGAATAAATTAAGAATCAGAGCCTTGTGAATAAAGCTACTCTATGATTAGGGGCCATTCTACTGAGTCCATTTTGATACAGGTACCATCTGTAATAATTAAAGTGTCCTTTTAGTTCTTTTGTCTCATTAATTTCAATATTTCAAGATTTATGTATTTCCATATATTGGGGTCGAATTCAGACCGACTATCACATCTTTAATTTGGCTATGAAACTGCCGAGGAGATAGATAAACAATTTTTTTGTTGGTCACTGTCTACCTCGTGGCTGGATAGGATAGTATATTCATATCTTCTTACGACTGAAAATGAGAGGGGAAGTTAAGTAGACGAGTACATAGGACGAAGAAGGATGTATATAAAGTCGATTATGCTGTTGTTTGTTAGCTATCATAAGAAGAAACAGGTAGTGAAAATTCGAGTAATATAGAAAAATAGTTTGTATTCGTGTTTGGAAATTGAGAAAATTTTATATTTTTGCACAAATAACGGACAATTTAACACGAAATTAATTGGTAAATTAATAAAAATTACAATTTTAGAGTTATAATGAGCTATTTTGATAGGAATAGGTTGATAACTACCTGTTTTTAATAGTCGAAGGATTAATTCCAGTATAGAATTCTTGTTATATACCTATGTCTGTCCATCCTCTATCTCCGAAACTGTTTGTCGTAGAGCTATGAAACGAAGTACACTGTGTTCCTCATACATTGAAGCCTCTCTCATTGGTAAGAATGCTTGAGTTCAAACCCAGGACTCTATAGTACGTTTCCATAAGAAATGCACGTAATTTTCGTTTTCATGCCTTGCAGGCTTTTCCACTTTAAAAAATTTAATAAGAAACAATGGTCCTATGAAGTTGAAACAAATACCAAATGAAAGGAAATTGATCAAAACATTTTTTTAAAGATTTTAATTGACTTCCATACTTAGTTTTATGCACTTCTTTTCGATGTATGCTTCTTCATAACGTGGCAGTCTTTTGATGCTCATCGCAAATAAATCTCACGCGGTGAATCAATTCGACAGAGGATTGATTCAAAAAGGTGCATCCTCATCGAAATTAAACAATCACCAGCATTTCGCCGCCTCCAAGGACAAGAGCATTACGTCAACTCGCGCGAGCACCAAAGATTCGAGAGGATTCGAACGAATCGCTCGCTCGTTCGAGAGACATTTTCGCGCGGATAATTCAGCCGAAGAGACAGTTCCGCCAACTCGAACGCCGCCCCACAAAAAGCGAGTTTATTCCCCTTTCTCGCTCCTCTTTCGAGCTCTTTTCTTTCATCTCTTTTCCCTTTGTCTCCAGACGCAACATCTTCTCGAAAAACTCTTTGTTTACCTCGGATGTAAAGCGAGAAAAAACAGCAAAAAACGCGATAAATGTGACCTGCTTTTGGGTCCGAAGGCGTATATCCTTCGCATAAAGTCCTCCGTGTATAAAACCCGTGGATCACGCGTCATCAGCCTCTTCCTAAACCCTTCTTTGCACGCCCTTTACCTAGGCTCCGCGGAATGCTTTACAGAGGGGCTTGCGTGAAATATTCCGTCTCCGGAGTGTGTGTTGGGGATGAGGGACTCGCCGGTTTTAATTGCAGACATGTTCCGCGGTCGTTCTCTTCTCCTAGATGGGAAGCGGACGTGCGTATGGACTCGTGTTCGTAAACACGACGGCCCTCGAGCTTTCATAGCGTCAGTGATTCGCTTTACGACGTGAATACGCGTGAAAAGATGTACGTTTATGCGTAGATATACGTCTTTGTTTTATGCATGAATATATAGAAGCACGTAAAATGTTTCCTTTGAATTGTTGGTATTTTAGTTGCTATGCGTTAGTGTTTAATTGCTTCATCGTCACAGTTAAAGGCAGCGCTTCTAGCTATTTTACCTCTAAGGCAAAGGTGCTTCCGTTTTAATAAAACTGCTTATCATGTTCTTTCATAATTCATTAATTGTGATTCCTTTGCCTAGTGCACGTGTATGTTTCTAAGTTTTTATGTTTTAATAAATATTATAATGCGTTTATTACAACGAAAGGCGATACGTTTTTTATAAAACTGCTTTAATAAATCAGTGAGTCTTAGTAAGATGATTCAGGACTCAGGATGGGACTAGTTTTCTTTGCTACAGTCAAGTACGATCATGCAAACCATTTATTCACATTTTTACTGTACTGCAATATATATATTTCTTTATCTAATTTGGTTTTTCTTATACGGTTATTGACAGCAGTTTGCTTTTATCCTTTTACCTACGGCAATGTATATTTTACAAATGTACAACAAAAAGAAAAAGGTATAATTATTCCCATAGTAGAAAAATAACCATTTTTGTTCTACGTTTAAAATTCGAATTAATCTGATTGTTACATCTTAAGGATTGATATTAGAACTGTTTTCTGCGACTACGCACTAAAGTTTACTATATTTAATTAAAGACATAACTTCCGCATCATAAACACAAATCTCTACGTGACTAGCTAGATATTATTTTATTATTATTATTACTATATATAAAGCTGCAAATCCTACTGATTGACACAAAATCCTGGGCATTTCTAATCGAGCTGGAAGGCTGAAATTTTCAAGAGAGATTTATAATTGACAGTCGAGTTGGGAAAAAATCGAAAATCTACAGATTTTGTCCTAGGTTTGAGACCAGAAAGGATTATATTTTTCAATGTATTTAAACGGGAAAAACGAAAAATGGCCATGCAGAGCAAATTTCTTTCGTTCATAAAAATATGAAAATGTAATCGTAAAGCAGTGGGACTTGGTCTATATTACGTCTAAAGGATCAAAGTTTTCTTTTCTTGCGACCGATTTTAACATTCCGGCAGGAAATTTGCAGAATTTTAGTTTGAACGCCAATTTATTACGTTTTTTTCTCCTCATTTTGAAAATTAAATCTATGGCAACAACCATTGTTTGAATCGAAAACAAGTTTGTTTACGATCCTATTTTCATATGCAATGATAAAGGTTTGATGCATTTTTAATTATTTTAAATCTTTCTTTCGATACATGTTATTACTGAATGCTGAAAAATGTAAATGTCGTTAAAATAGACAGTGGATATCTGCACGGTCAATGAATCAATCGTGAATGCATGCTGTGATAACATAAGTTTATGTAGAGAATACGAGACCATTAACAACGAAGATAATCGTAAAAGTCATGTAAGTAGTGAGATTATTCTAGAATGAAGTACATAGATACGAATATAAATTAATAAATAGGGATATTGATGTAAATTAAAAGGTTTAACGACAATCTTTAGAAATAACATAACTGTAAGCATTACGAATCATTAGTTTCGCGAACACTATAATTTATTAATATATTATAATTCATAGCTCACTTAACCAAATACATTTATCATATACTGAACTCTCATCTAAATGAACAACAAATATCTAATCAGGAAATAAATGGTATTATTGAACTATGTTAGGATATCGTTGGTTTACGCATATGGTGGATTGCTTTTCGTGTGTGTGAGTTTCTGTTCTTTTAATTTTATGCCTATTATGTTTATTCTTTTCTATTTTAATTACATATAATTATTCTGTCATCCTTTCCAAAGAGAATTTAAAATTAAGTTCTTTTTCTACGTTTCTTTAATTAATACGTAGTACACAATTAGTTCGTAATATATTACGTAATTCAACATTCATCAAAATAAAAAAACAGAAATCTACTCATAAAATACACTGATTTCCTTCAACGACTTTCTGATTACGTTGTTCTACGCTGGATAATTCTTGGTTAATAAAAACAATCTTTGCATGTATCATTGTATGAATATTATTTTCCCATCTTCTCCAAACGGACTTTAGAATAAAGTTCTTTTTCTACGTACTTTAAAACTATTTACATAATTACGTTGCCTATTGTCTATTTGTTTATTTAATTAGAAACGGAGCTCATTGTCGTAGTAGACAACATTTAATGAATATAGGATTATTTTGCAGAATGTCTTGCACTCAACCACATACTACACAGGTAATCGTCTATTTATTCCGCATTTTTATCTTATGCAGATTTTTATTCTGACTTTACTTTGTTTGGCGTATTTCTTTAATATAATTTTACGAATGCGTATTCATTACAGACTCCAGTATCTCATAAACGCGAAAGGCTTTAGAAATGATTATTTTACTATCATATTATTTGACGAATCTCGATCTCACTTATTTGAAAATTATGCATACAATAGACAGTGGTATAATTAAAAAAAATTTCTTTCCATATATGTTATGACTGAAGGTTGAAAAATGTATCTTTCATCAAAATGGACAGCGAATATCTGCACGGTCAATGAATTATTCGGGAATACATACTGTGATAACATAAGTTTATGTAGAAAATACGAGACCATTTATAAACGAAGATAATCGGAAAAGTCATGTAAGTAGTGAGATTATTCGAGGATTAAATTTAAAAGTCTACACTGAATCTATATAAGGGGGATAAGAAAGCAATTTCGATGAAAAATACTCATTAATTACTGATGAAGAACGTATTATACCGGATCAAGTCTACCTATGCCTGAGTAAAAGTAAGTACAACTGAAATTTACATCATCCTAAAATATTACTATCAGAATATTAATGTAAATTAATAGTTTCAACGATATTATTTAGAAATAATATAACTGCAAACAATACGAATCATTAGCATCAAAATCGGTATAGTTTAGTATAGTAGTATTTCACTTTATTCTCACTTAACCCAATGCATTTATCGTATATTAAATTATGTCTAAAAACTTCCTTTGCAATGGCCATTTCCGATTCCTACTTTATGGCGTTATAATTAATAACAATATTCATAACATCTCTGATGAAAGCAGGAAGATCCCAATTACCACCATTTCAATAACTAATACTATTAACCAAGACACTCAACCATTCTATAGCCAGAAAAATCTTGCTAGCCGGAATTCGTACCTTGGTGTTGGAGTCCTAGCACAGTGACCACTTTCTCACCGCACTCGGTGTGTTTGGTATTTTGCCCTTAGTTTCTCTTAAGATCGACAGATAAGCTCCTGCGTCCTGTCTCGCGTGCCACCTCATAGTGTGGCTTCTTTAGATGATGTTCCTTTTAGGAGGGGAAGCTTTAAGTAACGTATGCCTCAATTTCATACTACATACATTGTGATACATTGTAACCAAAAAGCTCATACGGGCAGCCAAACCCGTTGCTGCCCGCCTTTCTTGAAGGACCATATTATAATTGAATATCAAGAAAGTGTAACTTTCATTTAAATGAACAACAAATATCTACACAGGAAATAAAATTATATCCTTGAACGATGTTAGGATTATACGTATATGTTGGATTGCCTTTCGTGTGTGAAAATTGTGCTTTTAATTGTATGCCTATTATGTATCGTCTTTTCTATTTTAATAACATATATTTATTCTGTCATCTTATCCATACAGAATTTAAAATTAAGTTAAATTTTCGTTTTTTTAATTAATACGTAGTACCTTACGTAATGATATGGGATACTGCTGGGGAAACGATAAATGTCCATGAAGAACCAAATGTTTTCATTCACATAAGCATGAAAAATGTACGTACAGTGGAGAGTATTTAACTAAATTATACCTCAAAGAGGAATTTTCATTTTTCCTGCATCCAATTTCGCCATGTCGGCAACATCTTAAATTAAATACAAATTAATACTGTTTTTATTTGCACCCTTCCCAAGATAAAAACTTTGGCTACGACCATTATTTACGTGGAATACAAATTTGTTTGCAGTTCAAATAACATACGCCGTGATGAAAGTATGAAGTTTTTGAAATATTTTTCAATATTCTTTTGTTTGTAATATTAATATACATCAAGAACATTTAACTTTCATCAAAATAAACAACAAAAATCTACTCATAAAATACGCTGATTTCCTTGAACGAACTTTGGATTACGTTTTTCTACGTATCAGCTGGATGATTCTTCGTAAGTAAAACAATTTCTGCGATTAAAAATGTATGCTTACTATGTTTACTCTTTTCTATTGTATTCACCTCAAATTATTTTTTCATATTCTGCAAACGGGCTTTAGAATTAAGTTCTTTTTCTACATTCTTCAAAATTATTCAACTACGTTGCCTAATTTCTATTTGTTTATTTAATTAGAAACGGAGCTCATAGTGCCGCTTTAGACGCCATTTAATGTGCATAGGATTCAATTGAAGTATGCCTTGCACTGAACCGAGTACTACAGGTAACGAATCATCTATCGATTTCTCGCCTTTTTATCTTACAAAGACTTTTATTATTACTTAAATTTGTTTGGCGCATTTCTTTAATTTAATTTTACGTATGCGTATTCTTTAAGGTCTCAAATGCAAAACTCCCGTCTCAATTAAACGTGAAAGGCTTTCGAAATAATTATTATATTATAAGATGAAACTCGATCTCATATTTGAAAATTAGGTATACGATAGACAGTAGTATAATTAAAAAAGACACATATCCCTTCATAATTTTCTTTGCTTGCAGTTTGCAAGCACCCATTTACTAGTATTATACTAAATAGCTAAGTGACTGCGTATATAGAAAAACATACATTTCTAGGCTGAACGTTTTTGATCATCTTGGCTACATTTATCATCAGCATAATATAGTGGTACGTCGGTTAACAACGGTAATCCGTTCCAAGATTATTGCCGTTAACCAAAACCATCGTTATCCAAAGAGCGATTTCTCACAGGAATAATAATGGTGACGGATTAATTCTTTCCGGGTCCTCCCGATAAACATAGTGTATGTCAAATGTTTTACCAAATGCTATCGGCAGTATATTCCTATAATCGGGTATATTCCTTATAATTTTAATGTTGCATTAAAATCCGCCACCAATGGACAAGACGTCGTAAACCAGCGCCTGCGTTGCCACCCAAGACAGTTTTTGCTCTGCTCACAACTTAGGTCAATGTTAATCAAGGTATTAGTGTATTTTATAGAATTCTGCATACTAATATGATCCTCTGTAATGCGTGAGAAAATCAAGATTTATCTTTCTGATTAAAGTGAAATCGTATTATTATCGTATTTGGTTGATATATTATCATTTAGACTTATAATTCAGTTCGTAAAATTCGAGTTCTACCGTCTGTTCTTCATAATCTCAATAAACTGCCAGTTCAATAAAACCATGATGCATTATGTCCAGTCGTAGTAACGTACGAACGATTAAAGCGATAATTCAAAATTGAATCCAAATTGCACCGTAATTCCGCGGAAATTCCGATTTAAAACCAATCATTCATCACTACAGAGAGCTTTTAACGAGCAAAAAAACCCTCTCTCCGAATCATTTTTCGAAAAGTAATACTTTTTTATCGCCAAATTACGAGCCCTGGCGTTGATTTTTCCGCGCGGCGCAATTGAATGTTTTTGCGTACCTTAAATATATTTCGCTCCCTAAAATTCCGTTCCAATTTAAATGGTTCGGAAAAAAATCTCACCGCCATGCCTTTCATTCGACGCAATCACTCCAATAATTTAAAGTGCAATGTTCAGCACTGGTTCGGATGAAAACTTCAAGGGCACGTTTTTTTAATAGCGAAAAAATGGTCATGGTCATTCGTCAATTTTGCTGCGAAGAAGTGATATAAAAGAGTAGAATCGATGAGAATGGGGGTTGAGGGGAAGCTGGTCCAGTGTCCAGCCACCGCCGGGATCACGGTCGGGTACCGAACTATCCCTCTCTACCCATAATTCCCTCGGCGACCTATGTTTTACTCCTCTCCCCCCTTCCCACAATTCCCTGCGCCTCACTGCGACCGCGGGTGCCAAAACTACACTCGGAAATATTCTCGGGTCTGCAAATAAAATTTCTGGCCGTTCGTTTCAGTGGAGGCCATAAAAGTAAGACTTTTGATGCGTCCGAAAGAGAGGAGGTTTCATTGCCGACGGGCGCTCTAGGGTTGTTTGTGTATTACGAGGGGGGTCGGAGGTGGAATGGGTGGCTGCTCAGAAAAGACATTATTGGAAAGTAGAGTCTTGAAAGCTCCATCCTATATTTAGCCACTGTTTTTAAGAGCTCAAGATTGCTCCGATGTATTACATTATGTATCCTCGTCACATTTATAGGCTGGTATGTTTTTCTTCGTCCATGGAGTTTACTAGGGTGTTTTAAGTTGAAATTTTACGGATTTAGTTGATTTAGTTAAATTGCTGGATTTAGGATTGAGTTTTCTATGATAAAAGTCGAAATTGATAATTTAGGTTAATATTGGTTGCCATCTTAATGGATAGTTGGTTACTGAAATATGCAGAAAAATGTACGTTAAATGGGCAATGAAGTATTTATCAGGAAAGAGTGCGCTATGTTAAAATTTGAAATATCTAAATTTTAGATATGAGTTAAACTATCAAAGAGTATCGTGATTATATCATTATAGCGGCTGTACCATTATGTAGGTCTGTATTTGATTTGATTATTACAATTCTCAATATTTTATTTATATATCATTGGAAGAGTGGCTTAAACAAAGGGTATTTTTCATAGGCAAAATAATATAGTTTATGCAAAAAATCTCCCAAATTAAAGCATACTTAACGAAATTAAACCATTCCACAAACAAAAATTAATCACTTAAAAACTGTAAACAAAAGTGAATATGTTTGTAGGAATACTCACTATAGAAAATTATATGATTCCATCTTGGAGTATAAAAAACAAAATTGAGATGAACTTCGAGCTGTAGACAATAAGAGTGGCCTCCAAACGTATTGCAATATTCAATCGGAAAATTTTAACTGTATTCAGCACAATATGATTCTCCTTTTATAACAACGGCGAAAGCTTTACATAATCATTAGTTTGATTAGATCAACTTGAAGGTAAAATTAACCTTATACTACATTTTACATTATTTTAGTGTATCTTAGGCCATATTAGTTATATACTGTTCTAAGCCGTCATTCCGATCAGAACTCTTTCTTGGACTAAAACTTGGAAGATAAACGAATATAACATAAATAATGGAATGTCGTTACTTAACCATCTCTTAACTTTCACTCCGTAATGTACGAACCGGCTAAAAGCTCATTCACACGATCACAATCTATGAATTCTCTATCGAGTATCCAAGAGGGAAGAAGGAAAACAAATAACTTTCTAGAGGGAAAAAAACAAATAGCTACCAGTAGAACCGTGGGGAGACTAAAGAGGGCGTGGGTTGGAGTGGTTTGCAATTGGGGAAAGGGTTGCCAAGGGTATGTTGGAGGGGTCTCTGGACGTAATGAGTTACGGAGGGAGTCCCTCGTTCGGTCAAGGAGAGGGGAAGGGTGCGGGGGTAAGGGGAGGGTTACAAGGGGATACAAGAGGGCACACACCTTGCGTTCATCGCAACTCAATGAGATGCTAAGAGCACTGATCATCGTAAAATTGCGCATCTTATTTGCTTTCATAAAACGGATCCTAAAATAGGATGAGATGAGAGAGGGTGTGTTTTGATTCCAAAGGAAGCAGTTTTGAAGCGACGAGGAGGAATAGACTCACCGCGTTCCTGTTTAGTATTCCCAGTGGAACTTCCATTACGTTGGGACTTCTATCTTTGGATGAGTATGGATGAAATCTGGAAAGATTTGCATTCACGCTTACCCATTCTTTATCGAAGTGATTATTTTTACCGCGGGGGTATGTGATTAGAATAAAACAGCGTTATAATTTCCAATGACAGTGATAAAGTGCTTAGTAATTAGTGTTTAGAAGAAATAATTATTGCCTAACTCGTAAAGTGTATCAGATAATGAAATGGAAGCTAAGAAATTAAGAGCGTTTTCGCAAGTAAGACGATGAGATCTCAAGATTTTTAGAGAACAGACTTTGAGATTACATTTACATGATTTTTGTATCTTTATTCAGTTGCATCGTCAGTCCGCTCAAAGTAAAATCATATTTTACCTTGAGTAGACTGGTGATGATTGTACGATTTTAATTTTACTATATTTTAGATAATCGGGACTCCTGTAGATTATGCAAGTTATTACTTGTATGTTTCGTAATCTGATTCTTTTGTCGAAGAGTGTCCCGAGTCTATCCTATCTTTTATTTTATTCGATGTACAGATAAAGATATCTAAAGTTTAATTGGTTAATTTTGCGAATCTTCTCCTCATTTATTTATATTTACATTGAACTTTCCCCCAGTCGCTTCATTAGCTCTAAACTAGTTTTGTCAGGTTTTAGTGACGTAACCCTTCAAAATCGTTACATCTATTTTTTTAATTTCGCCGTTTAAAATTAAAGCATCATGAATTCATACTTCGTATATTAAAGTGATTTACACAGCTTAAAATGTACAACTGCTCTTACTTCATCCAATATCGCAAAATTAACCACCTATGTTTTTTCGTATGTTAAAAAATGAAATTTATAATTAACATAATCTTTTGTATTTTCAGTTCCGTGATACCTTTTTGGTCATTTTAGCTAACACTGCAGCAGTAGTAAATGATTTTACCTTTCTTTGTTAGCCGACCTTTTCGAAACAGATTAGTTTTCAACTGCAGAAAGATAGACCCGCAAAATCTCCGATAACATGAAGGGAATATGGGAAGGACCCTGTTATGGGTAGAGGATGCAGCTTCCACTCATGCAGCCATTTTTTCCCTTCCACCACCTCCAACTCGTCGTGTTCTCTCCCCATCGGATATTAGCTTACTCTTCCCCACCTGTCTTTTTTCCCTTCCCCGCTTTCACATAGGAAATGTGTGTACACGTTACTTCACTTACCTTCCCTCATCTATTAAGGTCCTTTGAAAGTAATGCCACATACGAGCATTAACAGCTCCAAATTCTACACTCGAATCTTTAATGGTTGATGTATCGAGGAAAGCATTAGAGCTCTGAGCTTTGAATGCGCTAATATTTTATGAAAGGTCTGGTGTCATAAATCATTTCGGAGTTAGAAGAATATTTTGAGTCAATCCTCTATTTGCCACTTTGAATGAAGGTCATTCTTTCTACTAGCCTCTCTTACCTTTATTTTAATGTTAGAACATTAAGTCAGCCTCTATATACCCAGAAGCTGGTACACTATTTAATTAGACTTTCACATAGCTGTTACATGAAATAACAAATTTCGACAGAGAGTTAAAATGTACGAACATATTTTTCTTGTTCAGCAACTAGGCTTCGAGCCTATAAAATACTGCGCTATTTAAATAATTTGAAAAATAGATTAATCAACTTATAAAATATATAGTCTGATACGACTCTATATTGAATACCAGAGTAACAGATAGTAGATGCAATTTGAAAGATCCAAACAGAGTCAATGGAAATAAATTTTAAGCTGTCGGCCCGAAGGGAAAAAACGATACCTGTAATATCATTCGAAGGGAAAATATCGCTGTTCAATTTGAATTTTTTTAAAAATAAAAATTGCTTGTACTGCAAAATTTTAATACTTTTTTACATGTTACTTAAGTTTATTTATATTTTTATCAATCTCAAATATAAATATCAAGAAGTTACTCTTTTTGTGCTTTATGTCCGTTTGATAAATTAATATGCTTATGCTTATTCAGGTAAGATTGGTTACGGAAACCTTTCTTACACAAAATAAGGGTTATATAGTATACCAAAAAATATCAAGTTTTGCTTCACGGAAGAGATTCTTAAATCTAATACATTTTTAAAAGTTTTATTTTGATGAGAAAATCATTTCCACGTTTGTGCCGTATAAGAAGTATAGTTCATAATTTCAATAAGCATTAAATTTATATGATTTGGCCGTAGTTTCGTAAATCCCATTAGTTATTGAATATCTTAAAACTTTCATGGTTATTTACTTATATTGATTTTATATATTCGACAAACAGGAAATCTTTTTCAAATTTCAATACAGTATGCATGATATTCATAAGAATTAGTCCTTGCTTGCTAAATTCTATTACTTATTGAAATAACTTATTTTAATTTTCAGCGAGATTTACTTCTTCTACCTGTTAAACATATCGTCTAGCAAGTCTGTTGTACACACTAACACTGTGCATGTGCAATTTTAATTAGGAATCAAAGTTTCTATTTCTATTAATGCGGATCAATATTGAACATTATGCTCTATGATTATGAAAGTAGAGCTATCTTACGCGAAAAACTTGTTTTCAGCTAACGATTCCTTTATTTGCATGTTTTCTTTACCAGTATGATTTAAAATCACGCTGGCATTGTACTCGCTTAAAAATGGCATTTCCGAGGAAAATATTCCCAAGTCGCGATTTTGTGCAGGAGTCGAGTATCCCACAGGCCGTAGTAAATACGTCGCAGAACACTTGAGACGCCGATACTTCGGGGCGTTTTACACGCTCCTAAAATTCGCGACCTCAGGGAATCTCCGAATAGAGAAAGAACGCCGACATCAAATTTCTGTCATTCCTCCCGTAAAAACTTTCCCTCCACCGCTCCTTATAGACGGAAAACTCCTCTTTTAAGTTCCTCTCTCTCCTGCCGACCCTCTTTAAATTTACTGCGAAATCTCCTTCGTTTCATCTCATTCCCTTCCCATTCTGTCACCCTTTTCACCTCTTCCTCGTATTTGCTCCTCCTTCCTTCATAAGCGCATTCGCTCTTCCAAAATCGTTTTCGACGCCTGTAAGGAATTTGCCGGGACCCAATGCCTTGCGTTACCATTCCTCGTTTTCCATTTCTTCGTTCATCAAGAGAACCCCGCTCCAGTGGTGATTTCCCCGGAAGGTCCTTCTGGATCTTTTTGGGAATCGCTTAAAGTGACGCACATCCCATGGAATTTATAAGTCCCTCTTTTTAATTTCGGGAAGATGAATTTTGGCTTGGCGTAGATGTTTCAATTTCTCCAAGTTTGGATCTTGTTTAGCAGCTAGGATTTAATATTCAAAGCTCTTTTAATTGGCTATTTTTGTAGATCTAAGGAGTTTTTTTTCGTAATAATTCAGAATTCGCCATTCATGTTTCCATCCAAATCCCTTATGAAAAATATGGTCTGGTCGGATAGCTTAGTTGGCTGCAGCAGCCTCCCGGATTGAGAAATATCCCCGGTTACCGGTCTCGTTAGATTGTTTTCATCTGTTTCCTACATTTATATATTTATTTATATACATATATTCATTTTCTTATATATTGGACGTGTTATAATTAATAAATGGTCGAATTAGCGTTTAAGTTTTACTTTTTGATTTATGTTAATGTTATCGATTACTTAGGAAGCACGGAGTTAAGGGAGAATTTCTTTACCGTATTTTATAAATTTATGACATGCGATATATCTAACCCTACCGATCCTAATGTATTATCCAGCATAAAATATTATATACTGGTGATATGAGTTAAATATAGGATCAAAATCAAGAAACATTTACACACCTCAAACTCAAGTTTTTTAAATCACGTATATATGCATGGTATCAAATCTATCTCTTAAGTATGAATGCATAAAATATTTCAATCAAGAATATGATAATCGAAAACACTATATAAATGTATTAATTACGTTCATATGCATGGAAAAACATTTTGCGCGACATTTGATATATTATGTTTAGATTTAATTCGTGTATCTAATTGTGTGTGTATTTGTATTTCGCGTGTACGTGTACGTGTACATGTATTTAAATTTCAGAATCAATTATCTAATGCATCAAAACTCACGATTTTCATCGGCATATTTGTTTGTATTTTAGCGAGTAGTAATTAATTTCGTTGTGTAAAATAGCAAGAATGGAATCCTGCCCTAATTGATATTTCAATTCTTGGACGCATTCCTCATAAATTTTGGATCACCTAAAGAATAGAAATGCCCACGTTTCAATGGTAAATCACACAAAAATCCTTAATAGCCGATTCATTAACTTATCCCCCAAAAAACGGCCAAACTTCACAGAGCAGAAAGGGTTTACCTTGTTCCCCTTTTCTGTGGACTCTCCTATTTTCCGCCCCACCATCTCGACACTTTCTCTTCATTAGCACTTCCCTCCCTTCACACTTTAGCTCCCCTTCCGTGTACCTTATAATACCCCTTCGTGATGCGATTCACGGCATCCGTGATACTCGTACGTGTCTCACTGCCGCCTTTCCTTCTATTTCCATCCGAGAGGGACTAGTTTTGCGACGATAAGCGCATCTCGCTTCTTTCTTGTTTTTGGCGACGTAGCAGTCATTACACGTTTTACTACAGCGTACCGCTTTCTCAAGGGCCTCGTCAGGATTAGAGGAATAAAAGCGGCACAGTGCAGCATCCAATGGAAACATCCGTGGATTTACCGTCGATGGAGTTCTGGGTAGATTTCACATGTTCGTAAAAAAGGGGGGAGATGAACTGTTTTATCTTTGGAATACACATCGTGGAGGTTGGATTTATCTCTGAGTAATGATAAATTAGTGGAGTTCATCATCAGCGTTAGGTGCCATATGCTCTAGAGATCTGAAAATAACACACAATTGAATTCCTTTATGCTTGTATTATTACAGATAATCTTGTCTTTAAAGAAGTTTATTTAGAATTGTAAGGATTATGTAGAACATAATACGCTATAATAATACTTTATAGTATCTCCGCCATATGTTTATCGCATTAATGGTCAAATTAGTCTTTTAAATTTTAAGTAATTCTGTACGAATCTACTCGATACTCATATACTATAGTAGTACTGGCATATACTATGATTCTTCGTATCCAGATAAAACTTAGCAGCGATTTCTCTAGCTCGTACGAAAATTTTATCTAGTCTTTTGAACTCATCACATAAATTACATTAGATACAGAATATTATCGAGAAAGACAACTGATTTTTGTTTAAGTCTTATTTCCAAATCATACCGAGGTTCTACAAGGCAGTGAAGGCCGCAAAGAAAATCCACCATACATACAAGGACGCTTTGAAGTTCTTCATCATAAAATCTTTTGTTTACGCTTTAGGATTCATCATATTTATTAAAATTTTGCAGATGTTTTTAGATTTTTATTATTATAAAATTATTAATGGGTACTATTACGGAGGCCCCGTATTTACTAGCGAATTGTACTATTTTCTTCTATGAACTTAGTTATTTTTTGTTTAGCGTGTGCTCTATATTTTTTTTAAATCGTTTATTTCTAGTCGCATCCCCCGTAGTTGGGTATTAGCGACCACCCTTAATCTTTGTTACATATTGTAGGTTACATTTAATTGTTTTATAAATGGTATTAATACATGAATATTGTTTAAAATTTCTTGTTTGTTAAAAAGTAATATTATAATAATATTTGTTAAAAAACTGTATATTTCATTATAACTAAAATTAAAAATTGTAAATTCATTTCAGCGTCAGGCAGAGATTAAGACCTTTTGATTAAATTAATGTTTATCTTTTATTTTAATAATCAACGGTGAGGGGAAATGCCTATGGAAGTTTTAATACTCTTTGATATGGTAGGTTAAATGTTGCGTTAAATTGATGTTTAATGTCTCATTTTGATTTATGTGCTGAAACTTTAGGTATATGCTTCTTTTTTTACGTTTAACTTCCCCTCAATTGAACGCAGGGACTAAAAATACGACGGATTTCCCGAGATTCCGTGCACGACGGTATTGTATTTAGAACGAGGATGTTCGTGGTAATTAGACTTTGTCAATTCCGTAAGAGCTCAGCGCTTAAATCATCCATCTTCCGAAAAGTTTAAAGAATTTAAAGCGGTCGAAAGGCCCGTTTTGAGCTCATTCCAAAACGAGCGTGCGATTTGAGCCTTCTTCGTGAGCGGTGCGTTTCAAAAACGGATAAAAAAATGAAAAACGGTCCCCGTCGCAGAGTCCCCTTCGGATCTCTCCAACCAAAAATCACGCGCTCGTGGCATTCCCTACGCGCACGCCGTGATTCGGCTTTTAATTGGATAGCGGCGAGCGAAAGAAACGATGGCGCTGGTGGAGGGCCCTTCATTATGATCGACGCTACACCGACACTCCTGACAGCTGAAGATCGAGCAGCGCATGTAAGATCCGAGCCAGATGTTCCCTAATAGCTGGAAAGAGTACACTCACGTTGTCTAGCTCCCTAGTATAATATTCCACGGACAGCGTATGACTCTATTCAATATTTTGGTTTGCTTTCTGTGCACCCTTAAATGCCTTTTTTATTATTATTACTATAAATGTTACAAATGGACTAATCTTCTGGTGGCAACACATATTATTATATATCCCATCTGTACATTTTTTTACGTACAAAAATTTACATATTCATTAAATACTTCCCTTCCCTCATATTACAAGTGTTTTCAGGGTTCCCAGTAGGCCTTCACGGCTACCGTAGCGGTCCCGGGGGCAAGTTCCGCACCGTACATCGCCCTACCAGGCAATTCCCTGCTCCACCTGTACTCGTCAATGTCATGCTCACTCGTCCTGAATATTTTTGATCAGAAAAATCCGTAGTATTTCGTATATATATAAAGGATATCATATTATAACCGTCGAGTATTTGATGAGGGAGCCATAGCATTTTATATTTTAAATTGGGTATAACATAAATAATTACTCAATTATTACTCAAAATTCCTACATTTTACGGAGAAAAATTCAATTCAAATACATAAAATATTGCGGTATGTTAACATCAGTAAATTAAACACCGTACGACAACCTGTTTCGATATTTCATAACAGTGATATATCACTATTCTAAATTAAAACGGTATTATAATCTTAATGTTTAGTTTTATAAGTGGAGAAAAAAACACATCTAGGTTTTGGAGCGTTGTCACATAGTAAGGCGAAGGGATGTTAAATATAAGATTATATAAATATTTTTTATTTTTACTGAACTCTTTTAGGTGGTATTAAAATAAATTGAGTGTTTTAAGAATATTCGTGCTACATTGCTTCGGAGACGAAGCAATGTAGTGGATACGTTTAATTACTGCTACTTTGGAGTGTATTCATTCTCACGCAGTTTTTCACTCTCCAATCATTGAGTCAGAGTAGTAAGAACAAAAAGCCCGTTTAATTATCGTTTCTTGCCCACCGAAATCCAATGAGACGGTAAAATCGCTTTTCCAAGTAAAAAAGCGATGGAGCAAGTTTCGTTCTCGATAGTGCAATTTAAACTACTTGACGAATCGGCACTTTCTAAATCAGTGCGGACGCAAAATCGAGCCCAGAGAAGATTGGAAGCAAAATAGTTGTTGGAAGCGCGGGAAATATTTGCGCGGGAGCGCGTTAAACGGCGCGGCGATCTCCAATTAAAGTTTCCCGCTCCCTCGCAAGTTGCGACGGCGTGCAGAGAGTGTGTGTGTGTGGAACGGCGTCTTACCGGCAGAGATCGAGGGGAAATGCGGTCACAGATGGAAGGGTGTGGAGAGAGGATGGGAAAACTCTCTCTCTGCCGGCGCCGTTAAATGGGGCTTTTCGGGGAAACGCGCCTGGAAGGTAAAATTGGGCCCGAAGGTGAAGTACGCGGGAGGTTGTGATTGGTTTGATTGAACTTCTTGAGGCGAGGAGCGGAATTCTTGATGCGTAGGCTTAATTTGGAGACTAATCCTCGATTAAGAGGGCTTGGAAAGACACTTATTCTTCATTTTCCTCAGTATGCGGAAGAATTGCCCGCCGGGTCTTTTGTGCTTAGGAAGTTCTCCGGGGAGCGGCGCTTCCTTCATTAGTTTCGCGATTCCTCACGCTATCAAAGTAATTTATTTCGCAAACGGATTAAACAGAGGCTCTTTGTTATCCCGTCCCGAAATTGGGGATGCTCGCAATCATCTATCTGCGAAAAAATCGGATTGTCTCAATCTCGTTGGCTGTCCAGAGGACGTGATTCAGAATTGTTTGGGAAAGTTGGGCTCTATCGATAGCTTAAAAACGAAAATGATTTGGATTCTTGTGGTAAATTAAGGTAAGGCATATTGATAACAGATAAATAGAACTAATGCGATAATTGATCATATAAATTATTACAATTAGAATTACACAAAAAGGGATCGAGACAAGGAAAATAAAATTGATATACATAGGCGCTTATGTTCACGATTGATAAAGAAGGAAATTTGCATTGTCTGACATTGACAAAACATATATGTGCGAGTATGTAGGTTTTGATATGATTTTTGGTGAATCTGAAGAACGTTACGGAAGGAATTTTGAGATTTATGAGAGATCTCACTGGATACAACGTTTTTTCGTTAATAAAATAACGCTCCATACAAGAGCAATCGATTTTCGATGAAGTATCGATTTTCGATAAGAAATCGATTTTTAATAAAGAATCGATTTCTGATGAAGAATATGGCATAACATTAGGTATAATCATTTAAATGCACAAATTTTACCTGAATATTTGAAAACGATTAAGTAACGCAATATATCTCAGCGTTTTACTTCCGTTAACTCTTCTTTCTGTTCCCCTAAGTCAACTTTTACAGCCTGTTATCATTTTATTCAATTAGTAATAAATACTTATATAATTAAATACACATTATTTTTCGTCGTTTCCATTATTTCCGATCTCTTTTTTGTCTAGTGAAAGGTTAAATGTAAGAAAAGATTCATTCGTATCAATATTGCTAAAATTAAGGTGGCTTTGTTGTTATTATTATTATTTAAATCTTTTAATAATTCCCATTTCAGGAAGATTTGATACGATATAATTATATTTTATCATAAAGAGTTATTTTGCTGGACAACGAAAACGTTTCTCACGTTATATAAATTAAAGGAAGGACTCATTTTCGTTTGCAAACTTAAATGAAATTTTTAAAGCAGCCTCCTCCGCCTGCAGTTTCAGAGCTTTCAAAAAATCTTCCCCAGAACAAAAGAACAGGCACTGATGAGGGAAGGATGGAGCTGGAATGGAAGGATAGCGAGGGTCCGGAGAAAGTGAGGAAGGGGTTTATGGCAGGGCTTAGAGAGAAAGAAGCGGAGCATGGGATAAATCCCAGTTTCGGAGGGCAGTAATATCACTCGGAAGGAGACGCAGTATGCTTGCACTGAAATAACTCCGGAGAACGGAGTCATGGCATAGGGCGTACTTCTTACCCTGAAGATTTAATATTTGCTTAAAGCTACTGCTGCGGTATTTTATGGTGGTAATCAAACTCTTGCTCGCTCAACGTACGTAAAGAGCTGGGAGCAGTCATGTATTTTTCATTTCCAGAAATTTCAATTATACTTGCACGTATGTGTTTCGTCTACGGCAGAAATTATGAAATTCCTTCTACGCTAATGCTGTTCTTAATTGTCCATGAATTCCTTTTTTGTACTTCATGTATTATATTTTGGAGTTCCCTCTCAGGTAACTCTAAGCTATCTTTTTCTTCTCATGCATAAAACCTTACTGAATTCAATTGCGATCTAACTCAAACACAGCGTCAAATGCAAGATCAGAGTTACTTCCATCTCAACCATGTAGTGCTCCTTTTTCTTATGAGTTTTATAGTCTTCTCTGAAAGGTTCATTACTTTACATATACTATACATTACTCTGCATATATACTATTAAAAAATCTGTTGTCCTATAAAAAGCAAACTTCAAGTAAAAAACTATCGATTCGTCAAATCCTCTAAGTAACCATCTTCTTCTTCCATAGTTTTCATTAATTTTACATAAAATTTTGATGACTTAGGTAGCATTATGAATTGGTGCGATGACTAGCAATTAGAGCTAAACGTAGACAAATGTTCAGCAGTTGAATTCTTTGAAAGAAAATCTATAACGAATGATTATTCTTACAGTCTCCGTGGGGTAAACTTACTGAGAGTAGAATAGGCGAAATATCTTGGAGTATCTCTAACGAATAATTTAGCATGGAGTATCCACCTCCGCAATATATGCGGAAAAGCACTTAAGAAATTCGGCTTCATTGAGATATTATTCGCTAGGAGTGAAGAAAAAGTTCGCAAAAGGTGGCTTGCAGGATCCATAGGTAGACGGATACTATATATGACTATCTATAGGCTATCCAGAGACTATCTGCTTTGTGAAGATTTTGCTTTTCGCTTCATTATCCCGAACAGACTTTATTGCACATTATATGTTTTCCTTCAACATCTATATTTATGTATCGGAAGTTCTCCTCTGCGCAGATATTTAACGTTTGATTGCTTCTCGAAGTACCCCTTCTGATATGCTCGCGGTTATTTTATAGGGGGCGTTCTTACCAGTTTTATGGCTCATCCCCTTTCGAATTTACTATCATCCTCGCAGCGCTCTCGATCGATTGTTCAATGTTTATGTACATTAAGTATTGGAAGGAGGCCGCGTCCCTATCTTGCTTCTCTTTATGCCGGGATCCTTTCTTTCTTCTTTCTTTTCATCGATGCATTACGCTATCTGACTACAGTTATTCTCATCCTAAATCAATCTTTGAAGTGAATCAAAGTTCATAATCAAGTTTTTGCTCCACAGTTCTTTCATTAGATCAATTAAAAGAAGTCAATCATACAACTCATTCAATTGTTAATGATTAAATCCTTCGCTCGATAAGTCTTATCGTCATTCAACACCCTACCAACCGTCATCTTAAATGTCTATGAGTCTCTCTTGAACAATGACGAGACCCTCACCTGGGTAAAGAATATACGTCAGAGTAACGTTAAGGAATCTCGATGGTTTGTGAATTTTTGGTGTTTGTTTAATGCAGTATTTCATAGACACTCTTTTTGTGATGTTTTCAAAGAAGTTATTCATTTGAACACAATTTATATCATAGATAAACATTTCACCTTTGCATCTGCATCTGTATACGGAAGTAACTTCACTGACTCGGTCGTGCAAGTATGGATATGGCGTGGAGTACACGACCCGTTCCAGGAGGAGATGTTGATTTGTTATGAAAAGTATTTCACGGCTTAGTTAGATCATTTCACACTTCGGCTCTCACCGGGAATCAAACCCACATGGTTATACAGGAGACCAGAGTAGTTGTTTGAGACAACTAGCGTAGCTCCTGCTCTACCGGTCGAGTACACGACTATAGTAGTCATCGAGTCGTGCACTAGACTCAGTGAAAACCCAACTTAAGGGAAACCGAAATAGGTCGCGACCACAGTTTGTAAATCCACGCTCTATTTCCATCCGCACCCTTCTCCCTTACCAAACGAATCCCATCAATCACCACCTTATTCCAAACGCTTCCCAGTGTAAACTCTTATTTGCTGGAACACTCGTTCCAATCCCATCCCGAGGTTTCGCTGCCGAAGTAGAAGGCGAAATTTATCATCATTTCGAGCCACTTTTTCTTCGGCTCCTCCTTATAAGGGGATTGCCGTTCCGCCCAACTTACATCTTTTATCTACTTCGTTAGATTTCGCGGGACATATTTCATCCCCTTTTCCCTCATTCGGCCCCGTTCTTGGGGCTCTTCCCGTCCATCCTCTCTCTTCGCAGAAGCACAGTCCATTTCCGGGCTTCGCTGACCCACGAGGGCAATGCGGGGCACTGGAGAGAGAGAAGATCCCGAAATCGAGGGATGAATGTCTTTATTTTCGGGAAATCGATCGTCCTGGAGAAAAGGGGGAAGATAAAGGGTTGTAAAATAAGGATCCTGCATCTCTCCCATTCCTAATCCTCACCCCCCATTTCCATCCAATCCCTCTCCGCCTCTCAGCATCCAGAGAGGAGAACAAAGGGAAATAAGTATCGCCCGAGAAGTCGTAAATATCCAAGAGGGGATTTTAATCCGGAAAGAGAAAGGATCCCGAGGAGTGTTTATTCCGTAAGATATCAATATTGATGGAGTATTGGTGAGTGCAGATTAAAGAGGAAGAAATATGGTCACTCAGGGTAAAATGTTTCAGTGCGGGTAGAACGGCGCTCGATTTTCGCCTCTCGCTTGTTTTACCAGGATTCTACATTTGTTACGCGTCCGTTGCCTTATGGTATTATCATTATTTGTTTTTCTCACTCAACGTGGTTTTCTTTCCAATCCTATGACGAACTTTGACCAAGTACTAACATACTTTTCTATTGCAGTCTCTAGAATATTCTTCTTGTAGATGCTGTTTTCAGAATTGATGCCTTTTGAGTATTTATGTGAATCTTTTTGTTGGGATTTTATTTTTCAAGATTTGTATAAGAGGTTATAATAATAATAATAATTATTATTAAAGAAACACTGTAAATAGATTAATTGTCTGGTGAGAGTCGTTATACAATACATATTAGGTACATTCATACAGTTCTGAGTAGTCAAGTAAAAGATGAATAGTTTTATTCTGATAAACAGTATAAATTTAGGGGAATAAACATTTTATCTCGGGAATTTGCGCAAGGAAGCCCCTTGGAAAACCTACCTCTGTCATAATTCGAGACACATGTATAAATCCAACCTTTTCAAATATCATTCCACCCCCATTAAATAATTCCTCTTCACGCATCATTACTCCATGGACAAAAGGGCAGAAACACGAATCACAGAGAGACAGCCAACCTAACAGTATTTGGTTAAGAATCATTACAATTTCCGTAACTTCTCCTTGAAGGTACACACTCGGGAAGGAAATGGCTCAAATCTTCCTACAGGAAGAACGTTCCCTTGATATATTGTTCTATAATGGCATGACAATTAAACAGTGTTTTTCCTTCGAGGGGAGGTTCTATTTTATATGTATGGTCTTTTCTACTTTGATAAAATGGCCTTCTTATCCTTCTTCTAATATATGACCATGCTGACCTGCCAGTATAAACGTTCCATAAGCTTACTTAACTGCAAATTTTCATTCTGTTTCTTAATTGTGCTTCTTTTTATGGTATTTCCTTCTGCTTCCTAAATTATTTTTTGTATATGGTAAAGACGTTATGGGGAATGACATTTTGTTGAAGGTAGAGTAGGGCATGAACTAGGGACGCAGTTTTTTTCGTCGTAAATCGGGTATAAATTATAGCATAAACTCGTCTCCATCCATTCCCTGTATTAACGAAGGCATTATCTTAAGAGGGATTCCGAGGGAGACATAAATCGATCTGCTCGTCGGGATCACGTCTTGTAGTCCGTGCAGATGCGTCAGCTCCCAGTGAAACGTGTTATCGGAGGTTGAGGGCTGGGAATTGATGGTTACTGCGCAACTGGTCGTTTAATAACGACTCAGCTCCAACATAATACTTTAAAAGGGTCGGCGCTGAAGGATTTGTATTCAAGGGAGCTATGCATTTGCTTATCAGAGTAGTGGAGTCGATTGAACCCGAATTAACACTACGTCCTTTCTCCATAAATTCTATTTCTAGTCTAGGGCTCTTCCATAAGATCAGATTTACTTCAAGCTCTTACTTTAATCAAAATTTGCTTTCATCATTTACTTACACACTGTAGTTGATTGTGAGCATATATTCCTTACTAGTCTCTTATATATTTCTATAGTAAATAATGCTCTGAAGCAGGGTTTCCGTTTATAGGAACGCTGTTTTTTTCTCGAAAAGCTGTGAAAATTGTTAAGTATTCAATTATATCAAACACTGGATGAAACAATAATGAATTGAAAAAATGAAGGACTATGCACTTTGCAAGAAAGATTTCTGACAATGACTCATAATCTTTACGTTAATTTGGATGAATTATTGAGTAGTTATTGTTAGCATTTACCAACACCACTAGGTTATTACGATTCTATCTCTGAACTGGAAAAGTGTACCGTCTGAAGAATAGTTTGGGGAACGTCTATTAATGCTGCCGCATAAGGCAAATTAAGTTAATAATTTCCATTTAAATTACTTATTTTGAATGCACATTGGAAGTATGCTCTTCCTACTTTACGTAAATTGTATTTTGTTCTCTGAGAATGCCATAAAATTAATTGTTAAATTTACGAGCATTTTATTGACAATATGGAATTAATATTCCCATTTAGATATAAACAGTAAAAATATTATTTGCTTTAATTACCTGTCAGTGGTTGATAGTGTGTATATCAATCACTGTGAGCATAATTAAATTCATTACATTTCTGTACTTTAGTTATATAGGAAATTGTTTTTAAACATTCATTTAAGAATTAGTTTTAGTTAAAATTTATCTAACGCTAGCTAATTGCTACCTTTTGATATTAATTATGCTAACTTGAGGCCAAGACTCTATTATATTACTCTAGGACTGCTTATCTATGTATCTGAAGTGGAACGTTTATTCCTACGACTATGAATCATCTTTTTTTAGTCCTTACTAATAAACATTGCTGAAAGGCGTAAATTCCCTAATTACCATGGAGAACGTCGATAAGGAAGTGTTAGGAGCGAACGTGTTTGCTATGGCCTGGATCCAAACCCAGTCCCACGTCCTTACAAGGTTATCGCGCTCACCACGTTCCTCAGAAAGATATCAATTCCATTAAATATGCGACGTAGTCTTGTTTTCCTCAAAATAAGAGGCGATTCTTGGCGGTGCCATTTTTCCCTCAGCGTTAAAAAAGACTTCGAAATCATCGGCCGTCATCTGCATGGAGGAAAACAAAACGATAAATCGAGCCTTTTTTCTCCTTGAGCGGAACGAGTCCTTCAGCAACCACTTTTTTAGGTTCTCCGCGAAAGGAAATCCTCTTGATGATTCCAGAGATGGACCTTAAGGAAGCCACAAAACGCGATAAAGAGTCGGTCGAGCGATGGGAAGGGGTAGAGAGGAAAATGGGACGTAAGAGGGGAGATTGGGTGCGGAAATTCTTTCCTCCGAGTTTGTAGGAACGTGATAGCGATAGGCTGGCGTGGGTCTTAACAGATAGATGGGGAGTAGCAGAGTAATGGGGGAGAATGAAGGGGATCTGGAGTGGAAGGCGGCGCCGGCTGGTGGCGGATGAAGGAAGCTCTCGGGGTGGGCCGCAAAAGGCTTTCGAGACAGTAAAGATGCGAAGGGGGGGAAGCGAAGGCGAGTTATTTATTTAGTTGTTGTTGTTTAGGGACACCGAGGAAGCTCAAGTTATTCAGTTCGTTTCCAGCGCCAAAGGGCGAAAAAAGGGTATCATTTGAGTAGGGTGGAGTCGAACTGAGGGTGTTCGAAAGGGCAAACCACCAGACTACCGGTAAAAGATGGAGGGCGAGAGAGATGTATGGCCGAAGAGGCTCGCAACTTCCTCCTATCTTGCAGGGGAAGCTTCTCCCCATTTATCGTACCGATTCCTCTTTTCCCTACTTTCGATTTTACGTCGAGGGGAAACGAGGGTTTTTACAAATCGGTTGTCCAAATCTTTTAGATTACAGTTTTCGCATTTCCAATCAGGACCAGAGAAAGAGTTAATTACCAATTACTTTTACTCTCCTGGGAACAGGAAGTATTTGCCGGGCTGGTGTCGTTTAATCAGCTCCAGGGCGATGGTAAACAAGGAAGAACTTTCATTCTTTATTAGTCGGAGGATTTTTCTCATTCGTTTTTAATGATCTCTGAACATGTGTATGAACCAAACGGATTAACAGTCATATCAAAATGGCGTAAACAATTGTGAGGATAGAAATTTAGGACAAAAGTATTATTTTGCCCTATTATAATTGCCTACGCCTTCCTTGCTAACCTAGCCTTGTAACTCTAAGGTATTGTGCTCAAATCTTGAATCATCTAAAAATAAGCGAACAAAAATATGATTTATATTAAAGTAAACGGCATTAATTTTCCGTGCTGTTTCTTTTCCGGCCTCGGTGGAGTAGGGTTTGCTGTAATGGCCTATAGGGTTTAAATTCTATTTGTGGCATTAACATCTGTGTTGTTTTTTTAGGGTTAGTTATAACTGTAGCCTTTTATGACAAAGTTCTTCAAATAAAGCAGAGCCGATTGTTGCGCTTTACTTACATTTTAAAAGCTTTGCCTAACCATAAAAATTTACATTCTGTTTACTGCAACAAGTATTTATGGAAATGCCCCACCTCGTATTGCTGAACTATCTATGTTTTTATCAAATATGATTGATTTTCTTCTATAAGAGTTATTTCAATTTCCTTCAAAATTATCAAATGATTTTTTTCAAAGTGATAATGATTTTACTGCTATTCAACAAAGTTTGTTTATTCATTTTCGTTATGTCATTACAAAGGTAATTATTTTAGAGATTATTCCTGCATCACGAGAACTTTTAATTATGAAATTCAAATTAAAAATTCCAGTTCTGAGAATTTAGAGTTACATACAATTAACAGTGATCCACTATTTATTTAACTATATCCACAAAATGTCAGCACGTGCTGATTATAAATCCTATCGCGTCATCAGATGAAGTACCGGAACATGTATATTACTTCATTAGATGTTTATTTTGCAATAATTTCAAATACATATTCTTGTAAATCTCATTACATCGCCGATGAAGTATCTAAACAATTAAATTACGTCATTCACGATTATTTCCAATGATTTTAATCACGTGTCTTTCCTTTGACATTTTGTAAGAAAGGCATAGGTTTAAACAGATAACCGTGGCGTTGAGGAAACTCGTGAGAATTTAGTTTCAGATTTCTTCCTGTTACTTTCCTGGTATTCCAGTACGACCAGTCAAATCTCTTATAGAGGTTTCCGATGGCCAATCGTTCAATCGTGATTTTCTATTTGTTTCTCCAGTGAGTTATGACTTCAGAAAATTTATGACCAATATTTCCAAAACCCGGAGTTTTGTAAAAACGTCACTCTTTGTGAGAAATGTCCTTTCATTTATCAATAGACGTATTTCTACGGCTTTTATTTATTTCCCATTTAAAAAAAGCCATGTATTTTTGTGAAAACATTTTATGAAAGCAGTGAAACGTATTCCAATTTGAATAATAAAAAAAATCTTCCGCTTATGGGAAGATGCGAACTAGTTTATTTTTTGGCATACTGTGCAAAGAATTCAGCTCGAAGAATGGTTCGTACCTCATGTCCAATAACATTTAAATGGCTAAAATAGGGAGAGGAGGCTTACTAGAAGGATGATGAGCGAGGTATTCTGCCCTTGCTTTCCTCACAGAGCCAGAATGCTGTAAGTGGAACTTGTCTCTAAAATGACTCCACGAGTCTTTTCTTATTTTCAATGAGGAGATATTTTAATAAGTGCCTATTTTCAGCGTACTCATAACTCACACAACAGCTTTCATGTCTCACACACGTAATCAAGACTGACAATAGTAAATGAGAGATAATTTTTTCTCCATCAAGTACCAAATGAATTTTATTCCATTTATTTATATATTTATACCCCTCAAACATCCACTTTCCGGGCTTTTATAGTAGTAGATAAGTAATATTAACAAAGAACGATCAAACATGACCCACGCATAAACATATAAACATATACATATATAAATATCAACAAAGATTATGGTAATTTAATCAAACATTTCTGTAAAATAAATAAAATATGAAGAGAATTAAATTAAAAGTGAAAATAAAATAAAATGAAATAAAAATATAATAATAATAAAGTAAAATAGGGAAAGTAAGGATGACAAAGAAAATTTATAATACAAGATTGACTGTATTCGAATGAATTAAGTCTCACAAAACTCTTACCTTAGAAAATTTATAATCATTAATAACTATCAACAGTTATTTCTTAATAACAGTTTAACTTTATTAATTATTGATAATAAGTAATAAAATTGTTATTGATATTAATATTTATTAATAAATAACGATAATTGCATATACACACGACAAACACATACACTCATTATCTAACCTAACGTAAGTGAGATGATGGGGTGTGTGTGGTATTGTTAGAAGTGCTTCGACAGCTTAGGTAATTTCGCACATTGGCTTCCACCGGGAATCGAACCCAGGACCGCTTTCACGAAAGGCAAACGCGCTGTACGCTTGACTATCCGGGGACCCTAAGTGAGATGATTGAGAAACTTATGAAGTGGCATGTGAAATATCAAAGGAACAATTTAAAATGTGATTTTATAAGAAAAGTAATTATAGAGTATATGTAAATTTATGAGGTGGAGTATTAGGGTAATGTTTGCTAAATTAAGTTTCGTTTGTTGATAAAAGCGTGACCTAATCCTGTTTGTAAATGTGGTGATATTATTTAGGAATTTCATTTGTAATAATTTAAGGGTGAAAGGGTAAATTAACAATATTAGGTGGTACCACCTGACTTCTGTCACACTGTAGCAAATAATAATGAACCGGAACCTCAGCGCGCAAAACCTTAACTTAAACTAACAGTAATCGTTCCGCCACCATGGACGAATAGAAAATTACGATTCATGAACATTAAAATTTTGATGATTTATGGTAGCAGAGTTTTTTGTAACATATTAGTTTAACAGATGTTTATTTAAGATATCGATAAAACCTTTGGTAGGGTAATCGCCCTACTTTCTTATTAAAAAGAGAGCGAAGAGACGCAAGGAAATTGGGAAGGCTCTCCGTAAATACTCCATTTTGCTGCCAAATTGGCGTCGTATATAAAACCAGAGCGTCAGCATATGTCCATGACGAGCAAAAAGCGATGATAGGATTAAGAGACTACGTTAATCGCTCTTTAGCATTGCCCTCGGCCATGGGTCGTCCGTTCTAATTTCGCGAAAGAGACGTTTATGCAGATTAATAATTTATTAAACAGATTCGCATTGCCATCCTGCCGATGGCCCCGCGTTTGCGAAATCCGCGGGCGCCAAATGCGAATATCCGAGCTGAGGTTTCGCTTAAACTTTAATCAAAATTACATCGGCGAATTGCGATTAATATGCCTATTGTAGCGGATTGGCCAATTGGACGAGTTAGGGGTGGATTATAACTGGGGCGTTTAAGGGTCACATTTCTTGGCGGGGAGGCTAAATTCGGGAAGTACGCCAATGCTTTAATATCCGAGGGTGTAAGCGTAAGTAATGGCATAATCTGCTACACATTTGTATCAGCGAATACTAAGTCGCCCAATCCTTTAATGTACAATTTCTTTTAACGTATTGAAAACCTTTTTACAAGAGTGATTCCTAAAAGCTCTCTAGAGTTTTTGACCTCTAGAAAATATAAGGAAAAGAATGTAAAATTACACTTGAAGTTTTTCTGCATATATTTGTTGATGCCATTCATCTAGAAATAATTGTAGTTTTATTTTTCTTACATTTTTTAATTTAAGGATTAGGGGATAAAAGAGAATTGAAAAGTGTAGGAATACGATAGAAGATTGATTTTTTAGAGATCAAAAGCCGAAAACGAGGTATTTGAAGGATGTTAGAATTGCGGAGATATTGCTATTCCCACAAACAGGTGCTGATTAGGGAATCAGCATCACAAATGGCTTACGTTTTACTTTTATAATAATGAGCTACTCAGGAAGATAGAACACAAGCTGATCCTTGGCTTTAAAAGAGCGGCGCTTACAAATGCATAACCCTCCGTATGGTTTAATATAATTTTCCCGGTCCCCCACAAGAAAGATAGATAGAATTAAATCTCATCTCTAAAAGTATTCATGATCCAATTATGTGAAATAATGCTTCGAATATGATATGACTCAATCACACAGTAAAAGCAGAGTGAGGTACGTACTCCTGAATCTAATTAGAGAATTTCTAGACTCAGTTATATGAGTATAAGAGCTCCTTTCACATATATGAGCATCGTAACAGAATTTATCTCTCAAGTTTAGCAAATATTAAGTCGAAAAAATGCGTGACGCTCGTGGCAGGAAGAATTTTAATATTTCATCTCGTGAAATTATGGCGCATTCATTAAAAATTCTTCCTGAATTTCCCCCCAATCCCATCTAATTACGTTTCCGTTTTATTTCCCAAAATTTCGCGATGAGGCGAAAAAAGATTGTCTTGGAACAAAAGAAAACATTCCATAAAAAAGAGCGTGAGATATTACGAGCAATTATTCTGTTATGACGTATAATTATCCTTTCTCATCTGGGAAATCGTTTTATGCATTGCGTATCCAATTCTACCTGTCTGGAGTTCCGTAAATTTGGGGGGGGATGGTTTATGGGCAGCTCGAAGTACAATTTTACCCCAAATACGGTTAATATATGCTCAACTATTTTTCCAAATGTCTGAAGTAAAACATTCAGATATTTAGTAGATATGGGCAATGCGTGTATTCATTTAGACGTTTCCGTTCTGTCGACAAATGCAATAGTTTTTGTACTTTTATTTGAATAAAATATATAAATTATATTGGAAATGATTAAAAAATCTTAGAAAATACTTTCTTTGAAGCTTACTTCTTATGCTGATGGAGATGGTAAGACCATTTTAATGTGTGTGATCTGTATATTTTTGGAGGTGTTTGCGTAAATTTTCTTCTAAAAGTTGAGAAACGGAACACGAAAGCCTTGCTCAATATAAGAATCACAATAATTACTCTAATAATTAATTAGTCAATGATGACTCACTGTCAATACACTGCTTTTCATACATAGATTGGACTACGTTCTATTCCTTTTAGATAAACCGTTACGCTCATTTAAATCGTTGTGTATCTATCTTAAAATTGAATTAAAAAGAATTTGATAAAAGTACTAATTTGAGACAATTATCATAAAAGCGAAATCATACAAAGATTCATCTTCGTATCTGAATTATGAGCTTTGATTTTAAAATTGGGATAGTGAACGGTTTTTTTTTACTTCGATAACCTGTGCCATTGAACTAAGCTTAGCTGAGCCATGATAGATTCTTTCCTGCGAATAAAGAAGTAATATGTTTATTTATACCTGTACGCTCCCAGCTGAAAATCAACAAACATTTTAAATAATTTCTGTCAAAAGCGTGAGAATAAATACAAAAGTTTTCATATCAATGCCAAATTCTCTCAAATTATGTGACTAATTTGTAGTTCGAGAAGAGCCTTATGCATTAATATAAAGCGAAATAAAATAACATTGCTCCAACATAACCTAGCTTCTTAGAAAAAGACGCAATAGTATAATATCAATAATTAAAGGAAAATAATTTTGTGAGGTAAATACGCTAGTTGACCCTCAATTTCACATTCCCGTGTATCAAGCGACTAATAGCTTCGAATGTTTCCTCAAATCTCAACGGTATTTCAAGCCGAAAATCGTGAACTCACCCTAAATATTTCGAAAAATTTTATGTGTAGTACTCTCGCATTTCAATACCCGAGGGATATCAGAAAACTCACGAAATTTTATGACTCAACACCGAAATTCCAAAACTCCACACAATTTTCCTCGCCTACGAAGCAAGTCACCTTACTTTAACCGACACCTGAAATTTTGCTCTTTAGCGCGGCGTAGATTTAATAATTTCTGCGTCGTTTAGGGACGCCGTGGCGAGTAATTTACAGAAATGAAACGTTTCCCAAAAGGCAGGAAACTCCGCCACTTGTAAGTAGTTACTGAATTTATGGAAAAAGCAAAAACGTTCCGAACTCCATTCACTGGTTCGCCTCGCACAGGTCTGCTTAAAGTGAGGCCGCCCTCAAAAAAGATGGCGAAAAAACGTAGCGTAATTGGATTGAACATCGAATGGGGTTTGAATAAAAGAAGTGGGACGGGGGGGGCTAGAAAAGGGAGGGTGAAGGATGGTGAGGTCGGGGAGGGGAAGTTGTGTCGCAATAGACAGCGGTGCGCGCCTGAATTATGCCCAAGTCCCGGATATTAAAACGTCAATCACACTTGGGGAAAAGAGACCCAACAAAAAATAATTTGCCGCAGAAATAATACGATTCTCTATATGACACATTGCGACAGCGTAGAAAGAATGCATCTAAACAGGGAATGCGACGCTGAAATGAGAGCGGGAGATTAAAATGCGGAAACAAGTTTTCGCGGAGAGGATATAAATCAATTCAGAGGCGAGAATATGTGACGCGAGAAAGTTAATTTCCCTGGAAAAAGCGTCACAACTCGCTTCGCTTAATATGTATCATCTTCGGAATGTATTTAAGAATATATTTTTGGTATGGATCTTTTCAAAGGCCGATCCGTTTCAAGGTTGAATTAGAGCTAAATAGGAAGAGGTCAAATTTTAAATTTCGTCCCAATCTATGCGAATTACATTAATTGTCTTTGAAAAATAAAATTTTCGTTTTAGTTGGGATTGAAATAAATGTGAAATATATATATTGATAATAACACTTCTTTATTTGGGCGAGATTTACTAATAGTTTACCTTTCTGTCCAATTTGTCTGCATATTTCGTATTGCGATGAAACTAACGTGATATTACAAGAAAAATGAGAAGAACTCCGGACATGAGATTATATTTTTAGTTTACTATCTATCACTTTACCCTAGACTTTTTGAAAGGCAATGCAAGCGGCAGAAGAAAAAGGAATTATTTTTCACAGCATTTTACTATAGAATGTATATAGTTATTATTCACTCATTTGAGATATTGAATACAAAATATATGTGCTACGAAATGTCAGAGGAAATTGAAACAGCAAAGTTATCTCACGGAATTCAGATTCTTCTTTCTCTCAAAGAGAATATAGAGGGCTTAAATCATTTCACAGTGTTTCCCTTGTCCTTCTTGAATATATAAATGCGATGAAGTATGAGGTAGAAAGAATTTATTTGAAAAAGTTGACCTGTATTTCCATTCAGTCCCTTGAAAAAAGGAACGTATAACAAAAACATGAAAAGGAGCTCGATGGTAACTGATCGATTGACCAAGAACTTATTCTATAAAAGGTGGAAATGAAGTTTTAATTAGGACAGGAAAGCGTGCGACTTAACCCAAAGTCTTAATCTCTTACTTCCTACTTCTAATTCTATAAAGAGAAATGAATATTTAGTTTAGGAAAGAAGAAAAGATATCCTTAAATTACCGAATTAAATGAATGCATTTTTCATTTATTAATAGTTTCAAAGGTATCATTTTAAAATATAATTGGCAAATGTATAAGAGGGAGATTTTTGCTATAAAATCAAAAAATATAAAATAGACTTATTGAGTATAATTAATCAATAACGTTTTAGACATTACCGACTATACATTCTAAAATGCCGAATCTATAAAAACAGATTTTGATATGAATTAAACTCAAAGATATTTTTTTTAATTTACGCAGCGGAATAACACAGTCCATTTTAAATGAACATATAATTCACAAAGAGATAAAATAAGATCTTTTAATGGTATTCAACGTTAAAGATTTGATTCTTTACTATCGTCACGGCAACGCTAGTTTTCTTTTGAAGGATGATATATGCGTTCCTGCCACGTCACTTCACTCACGCTCTAGAGAGGCGGAATGCAGCCTCCTGAAGGACTATCCCGAGGATTCACATCATCGCCGCCTACACTGGAAAATTGCGCTCTATCAAGAGGAATAACTGACAGAAAATTCACGGAATAAATCTGCACCTCTCTTCCGAATAAAGTTTTTTGTGCGTTACCTTTTTGAATGGAGTGGCGTGTCAAAACACTTCCTTCTGATTATTTATATGCCGTATATTCTACTAATAAAGAATCCAAAATTATAAGAAAAAGATTGTAGTAAATTCACGTTGTTATTAACTGATGAATCTTTCAAAGAGTATGCCATACGCCCATTATTATATGTAGTACGTTCAATGTTATATATTCCCCATGCTACATTCCAAGTAGTTAGTTTTCGTTATAAATGATTTTTCTTATTATAATAATTCATTTAACATGAATCTGATCTTAAGCTCTCGTTATCTATCATCACTATAAATTTTATGATGCTGGATATTGCATTAATATCTATGGATCATTATTTCATTACTAATTTGGAATGATGCGATCTGTTCTGAGAAGAACGTTATACAAGTTTAAGAATTTTCATGTTGACATCAAATATTATCTGCTCTCTCTCTATATATAGTAGCTAAACTTTACAATTCCGAAATAAAATATGCCCACTTGAAACCAAATTTGGAAACTAAGAGTACTAATTAAAGTACAATAGAAAATATCGAATTTAAATATCAGGGTCCACCGCAGACATTCGTCTTTTATCGCGCAACCTTCCATTAGTTTTCTGCAGTAATATTCCCCAGGTGTGTGGTTTGTTAAAAATAATACCTTGATAATAATATCGGTGGCGATACTTAATATTAATATTTAACTATGAAATATTATTACAATATATTTTACAAAATATTGATTCTTAAAGTCTATAAGGAACATAAGATCACTTTATATTTATATCACAATTATGCGACTTAATATTACATTTATTCCGGGTAATATTATTTAGATATTTTTTTCTTAAATACCTTGACTCAATACTCGTATATCTAAATAACCGAGTAGATTTCAAATAATATTCAAATATAAGAAAGAGTTTATGTCCATATAAGATACGTTCGGATACATAGATATTAATGTTAGAAAAAGGTAGGAGTTTCTCGATATTTTAGATATTGATATATTTAGGTTATTCTGGTTCCGGAAATTAGTATTCATCCAGATGTAAATATATTTTTTCATTAATTGAGTGTCAATACTTAATTTGCTTACATATGTTTAATCAATAGGGGAACTATCCATGCTTACGTATTCTTTGTATAATTTTGCTTTGAAGCCTGTTTTCTGTACTAGTCTTATTGTATATTCCATTACTAATTTGAGTGTGAAATGAACGGCTAAATGTTAACGATGTCCTCTCCGCAGAGGGACACCGAAAATGTGCCAAAACCTCAAACCTCTTTCTGCATGGAAATAGTCCCTTTCCTCTCTATTGTCTAACAATGCACTAGCACTCCTTTTGATGTGTGTGCCCTTTTTCTGGCAATCCGCAAGAGGCTTTAAACTGGAACTGCTATGCAAAAAGCGGCACCAGTTGGGTTAAAGGTGAGATGACAACGAGCTTTCTGTAAGACCATATTTATCTCTGTGTTTGCAAATATGACGCAGTTATTATGCCATAGTCGTTTTATGAAAATATTGATTCTCGTTTGAGTTGTTTGTGGGATAATTAAACACAGTGTGATTTATGCAGCGTGGAAAATAATTGAAAAAGATCGTATGAGGTAAATGAAGGTCTTACCCGATCAATGTCTTTCAAATTTTCGTACATTTGAGATGATAGGGCCAAAGAATCGACTAAATAGTTATAAAAATCTATATTTTATTAGACCTGTAACATATAAATCTCGATTAACAATTTCGGAGCCTCCATTAAGGTGCTCTTATTTTTTAGTTATTTTTAATTTTATCATATCATTTTATGGTTTCGACTATTTCATTTATCTCGTCTCTATAACTATGGATGAGTAAACAACTATAATGCCTTATGTAATATTTATAAGATAGCATTAAATTTACTTTAGAATTTACATTTTCGGAATTATTTTAGTCACACCATGAACTTAAGTAGTGAAAGAGGTACGAAGTATAATACAATACACTATATAAATTATCAATCTGTTTATTTTCTCGAAAATATTGTATCTTTGCGCTCCCCTTTGTCTCTGCTCTGGAATCCTTCCATTACTTTCTGTAACTATCCATGTATTTTCTATATTTAGCTCATTCGTTATTATCGTCTTTGTTTTATTTCTCAGAATCAAACTTCAGTTAAACTTCTTTCCCACACCTTCTTCGGAACTTCCTTGCTGTTTTCTTTTAACTAAACTTTCTTTTCCCAATATACGCTACATTTACATATCAGAAGATTTTTATAATTTCCTTTCTTGGTTTTTTATTCCAAACTCATGCTGTGTTGTAGTTCAGACAATTGATATACTAGTTTATCCTTGATTTTACAGTATATCTACTAATAATTTTATGAACGCATATCACAAAATTTCAGTATTCGGTAATTTTGTAATGACGAGGGAATCTATATACCTTTTCTATTAAATGATTTTCTCATCCAATATTTTATGTAATAGCAAACAAGATAATCAGTTTATTATCCTTTAACTGGATATTTAAAAGTAATATTACATATCCATATAAATTTAAATAGTTGATTTACTTATTTAAGAGGAGAATATTAATTTATCTCATGTATTAAGGATGGAAATTATTTTAGAATATAGAGCTTCAAACCCAAGGAGAAAATATCAGCGTGACTGAGAACCAATCATATCCCTAGTTTTTCGCTTTGGGTATATTTATCCTAACAACGTAATGATTTTCTCCTTCAAGTTACAGTGTAAAGGCTACAGTAAAAGTAAACAACGTTAACATCATCATACCAGTAAGATCATCAGTTTATCGTCTTATACAGGGTTCCAGGGTTAAACATATAACAATTCTAAATGTAGTAACTTGAGCATTAATCAAGATATTAATTGTTTCTACTGGTATGGCAACTCAAAACGTTTTGTACATAGTTAATACACCTTGATACCATTAGTGGCGCGACAGACATCTAACTTGTAGTAATACTTCTCGCTAAGTGTGTTGCATCGTTGCTGGCAGACCGCTAATAAATATCTCAATTACTTCTCAAGTCATTTTGTATTGTTTTATGTTTAACCCGAACACCCTGTGAATCACGATAGGTTCCTTTTCCCTATGACTCTCTATATGACAAGATTCAAGAATAACGAATCCTTCTCTTTAAATCACTCAATAAGTTTCTCGCGAAAAAGGAAAGTGCTAATTACTCGCAGAACATCGGTTTCCAGCCTTCGTTCGTTGGCCTTTTTCCCGTCTCTCTAATTTATAGCTTCCGCCTTCATTCCCACCACCGCAGAGATAAGTTCAAAACTGATTTTCACGGTACGTCAATAGGAAAGTCGTAATTTTCCTCCCTCATTGTCCTCTTTTTCATTTCGATTCATATCTCCATTATCTGGATTAATTCCTCAGTTTTCCCCCGTAAATAAGAGGCCGCCATCGACTGCCCACTCTCCCTCAATTTACCATTCCCTCTTCTTCCTCTGCATTTTAACCGATTCAATTCCCCCTTGTTTTCCTCCTTTCCTCCTTTATTTTGCATTTCCTCTCCTCCCTTTCGCCCTTTTCCGCCCAGAAATTAGCATAACGGGACAAACAAACCGCAGCGTCGGCCTTTGCCTCCCTTGCGGCCGCCCCTCCGCGCCCCGCCAACTTTCCTCGCTAGAATGCCCTCTTCACAATTTCCCTTCATTTCCCTTTCTTTCCCCACGTTTTATTTCTCTCCTCCACTTAATCGCCCACTCTTTTCTCTTTTTCTTTCTCTCCTGTCTTATCTTCATTTTTAACATTCTCTTTCCTTGTCCCCGCCTTTTTTTCATGGTCCACTTTATCTGCTGCTTCTGGAATTGAGGAAGAGGCTCTGGGATTCTACTGTATAAAATGAAGAATGATGCAAAATAAATAAAATGATAGGTAACCGATGTACTATACTTATATATTATATTACATACAGAACTAAGACTCCCTCGACATAATTATCCCCAAAAGAAATGGAATGCCCTATTTTTTGGTAAAAATCAAAAGCACCAAAAACCACGAAAGAATGAGCTTATCGCTAATATACAAATTTCACACTTCCAAGAGGAGATTTTCAGACCGACAAAAGAATAGGACTTTGAGTTTTGATGATTTTGGCGCTTTTATTACTCAATTAATAATACAACCATCAGTTGCCTATTTTTGCAGTTGCGGCTTTTTAAATAATAATAAGAAATACAAGTGGAGCAACGGTTGAATCTAGCAAATATAAAACATAACACAGATTGTAATTGACTGAAATTACAAGAAGATAATAGATCAGGAGTTGGGAACCGTTTTTCATTTAACCACATTTATCATTCGATCTAACCCATAAGGCCATTCGCCTGTTACCTGCATCAGAATACTTAAACAGCAAAATTATACACAACGAAACCAATTCCTTTGCTCTGCAACTGTCAGCGAGCTTCTTTTATTACATTTTATATTTATTGTATCAGTTCTGTTACCAATTTTAGTCTCAACACCCTCTCTTCCCCCTAGATTGGCTACAGATAACTCAGGATAGGGATCTAAGCAAGATAAGAATGAAGTAGTATCCTTCAGATTATTTACTTTCAGACCTTTTTGAATGGAGAAAGCCATTTCAGTACATTGATACTCGACTATTTTTCAGAGCACAGAGGAAGCTTCCAAATGAATGCCATTATCAGCATCACTCATTCCTCAACTTCAAAATTTATTTTCAATCATATGAGGTCTGCTTATTTATGAACCGGAGGCAGAAATTATCTGTTAAAATAACTATCACGCTACACCTCTCTCCTTTTAAAAGCATAAGTTTTACGTAAACTTTGCTGCGAAATTTTACCATACAACATAAGGGATAAGGTTAAGAGGGATTGAATAGCATATCATCACTATGTTGGATTATGCTGCATACTTTACGAACTGCGCTTATGTTATTCACGTCAGTAAATTATTTCCTAATTCGCATAGTTTTATTGTACAGTTTTGGTGATGTGTATTTATTTATTTAATTGTTAGGACTACAAGTAGGCTCTAGACCAGGTGGTAGTCATCTTTTCTTAGGGGAGGAAAATACTTTACCCTGCTTGGTATTCACACTAGTTGAGAGGAAAACCCCCAAAAACCTCCCAAAGGCAGTACATCATAGAATTTACAATTAAATTAATACAATTAAAGCATACAAGTAATTACTATATACAATAATGCAATTAAAAACTTATAAAACTTAAAGTTATAATATTTCCTATAATATCACAAACAATTATAACTAGACAGGAGATAATACATGTAAGCAGTGAACAGAATATAGGTAAAACCATTGCTGAATATAAACAAAGGATTTATAAGCTATATACTACGGGTTGTCTTGTTAAATTGTTTGGAATTTTCGGCATTGGAATGAGAACTTCTCGAGGTAAACCATTCCAATCTCTTATACTTCTATTAATGAAGGAGTACTTTGCCGAATCGGATTTCTCTTCACGTTCTTTTATTTTTAGTCTATGATCGCCGCGTCCGATATAATTTTGGTAATGAAATCTTGATTTTAGCTCATTCTAATCGTCTTTATAGTTCCACGCGTTAAATATACCCGTTAATCTAAATGTATTTCTTCTAGAAGATAACGATTCCCGTCAGAGCTGATCTTGCATTTTACTAACACTCTCCTCCCTCTTGTGACTTCCGGTAACATATCTAGCCGCCTTCGGGATTGTTCATCGTAGATGTTTTCCAATTGACATAGAGTTGTAGTTACGAATATAATATCTCCTTTCAAAGATTCTACTATTCCTACTAGATATTCAGCAAGGAAAGATTTTTCCGAATTCTCCTTCTTATTCGAATACTTTGTGTATAGTTCCTTCAGGGTCATCCAAGATTTATGCGTGGCATGAAACAGTAAGAAAGCCATGAATAAAAATTACTTCATCCAAAAATCACTGTTCACTCATCTCAATATGTGTGTCAGATGGAACAGTCTCCGAAGTTTCGAGCGATAAAATATACAGCCGAGTTTTTAGTCGAGATTTCTGGATGTTCTCTGCTCATTTATTACCGAACTTTATGCTGCGAGTGTGACCAAATGGACCTGCGGAAGTGCCGTTTGACAACTTGGTACGTCGTGGGCCGATCGTCTCTCGGGTGGAATGTTTCTGATTTGCATCCGCTGTTTGCAGGAACCCTCTTTGGGACATGTATTCCATTTGCATCTCGCGCACTTAGGGCGCCTTATTTTCTCTACCCCAAGCGACTTCTCAGCATGTTTGCACAAACACTTGCTCGAATTTTATGATGCGAATGTGTTTTTTTTGCTGCCGCTGCAGAACTCACGATATGTGCCGCTGTTTCTACGGTAATTTAAAAGTAAATGCCTTACAAAATTGTCAAATTCAAATAAATCATATCAAATAAATTTTTAAAAGTAAGTACCTAACGAAATGGTTAAAACCAAAGAAATCATATCAAATAAGTTTTTAGACGTTCTCGTATTATGTACTTCACAGTGCACATACAACTAATAAAAGATATTAAAGGAAAAGTGGTGTTGTAAAGAATTAGTTTAAAGCTGCTGTACTTATGACTATAAAATTCTACATGAATAAAGTTTAATAATCCATGTCGTAGGAATTACAGGATATATCAGTAAAACCGATATTCCGAAATATTAGAGCATGATTTTTCTCAGGTTTCTTCAAGATTATTTTTACCAATCAACACCTAACGGTAAAACATTACCCGTAATTTTTATTGCGGGTTTAAAGGATTATTGCAAAAAATAATTGCAATTAATCCCGATTTAATGAAACGTATAATGTGAATAATAATGCATTACGTAGGAGGTGCTTGCGAAATATGTATCCACATCCACAGCCAAAGTAACTTAATTCCAGTAACCACCGATTTAAGTATAAAAGTCTGCTGATAGGACGGTAAGAACAAAATTAAAAGTAGGTACTCTTTTACACATAAGTATTTAAAAGACGATTGGATTTAGTGTGATGAGCTACCGGATTTTCATCTGGACAGCACGTTTGCCTTTGGTGAGAGCGGTCCAGGGTTCGATTTTCGGTGGGAGCCTATGTGCAAAATGACCTAAGCTGTCAAAACACTTTTAATAATACTACGTCGTATTATCGTATATAACGATGGCCGAAACTAGTAGTGTTTATAATGCATTTGTGGAAAAAAGTATTTGTAATTTTATTTTTATCATGCTATTGATATAGCTTTCCATTCCATAAGGCCTGCCAGAATCGATTTCATTTATATATGTCGAAACATAAGAGTTAAAAAAGCACCAAATAGCCCAAACAATGGCTATTTAGAGATTGTTTATCTCTAATCTAATAACCCAGCCGTGTTCCTTTTCTACTTTAAAAAATTTGTTGAAAGATTCGATGATTTACAGTACATATATGACAAGGTGTTTTCTCAAATTTATAATGAGGTTTGATTGGAAGTTTTTTATTAAAAAAAATCTCGCAGTGATTGAATAATCCAAATAAAATTTCAAAATCGCGATAATTTAATAAACCCGATTAAATAAATTTCTTGATGCACTTATATGGTGCACTGATTCTATTTATGACTTTGCTCGAAAAATAATCTCCTTGTCCACCGCCAAAGTTACCCAATTCCAGTAAACTTAAAATCCCAGTTCCGGGAAAAATGGAAATTTCACCTTCATCTTTTCTGTCTCCTGTTTTCAAATGGAGATTTCTTACCGATTTTCCAACAGCAGCCTGATTTTACTCAGAGCATACCCTTGGATGTTTGTTTTGGATTATAGGATTCTCATTATTGGCTAAGACTTCGATTTGCCTTGGAAGGAAGTTCTTCTCGCAAATTTTCTTCAGATTCGTGTTTTGTTAACTTAGATGTATATTTTTTAACGGCGAGTTGTTGTCTTTTCGATTTAAACTTTGAAAATATTCGGATTTTATTTGGGTTGAAAACGATCGATTGCTACGTTTCTAGTTTGGTGTCGGACTTAACTTGCTAAAGTATAAAGTATTATCAATCCCTAGCAACGGAAGTTTATCTTTCTGCATTTTTTCGGCGGGGCCACTGCTCGACTCAGCCAGTAAAAATTCGTTCTGGAGTTAAAAATTTGGATAATAATAAATACTGGAAATCAGGTGTCGACCACGCTATTCTCAAATCTTCAAGCAAAGTGATAGTAGCTCTAACCTGCCAACTCCCAAAGTTGATTTGCTATGGAGGAGATACTATTGTGAACAAACTAAACACATTCACCTCGTGGTAGCTAAGGTTATAAGTTTTCATCTGTTTGGAGAAACTTATTTTCTGATAGTGTTTCAGATTGAATATAATTCAGATTCTTATATTTAGCAGCTATTCATCCTTAATTTTATCATCATTAATGATTAACATTGTTCTGAAAAACAAAAAGCACGCAATTCTGTATACCGCACGAATTAGTATACGACTAATTAGGTAGAATTCGAACATAAATCAATTTTGTGTCTTTAAAAGAAGTTTGATTGAAAACGAAGGGCTCTAATGTTTTATTGTTATGATCCAGGATTTCTTAATCAACTCTGTTGGTGAATTACAAAACATTCTTATTGCGAATATTCAAGAACATCCCCCTTAGATTTATATTTCCCAAATTATTATTTTTAATATAATTATGTGTTTTATGAAGTTTTGATATTAAGTTTTTGCTTTCCTCTCGTCCCACTGTAACAATTAATTAATCGGTTCTCATTTATGTCCCGCTAAATTTCTTCTTTTTAGTCGATTTTCTTCATTTTGAATGGAAGCAGTCACTCGGCTAATTTATTACCTAACATTATATTCGAGTGATAACTTTACCTGATTTATTCCTCGCAGTACCTCTCATTGTAAGGGATTTTGCCGTTAAACTGCTCCATTACCCCCTCTCCATTCTTTCACCCCCTTCGACCCCTACCCCCTCCACCATCAACAATTTCTCTCCCCACCTTCCCCCTCTCCTTTATCCTTCACCCTCCCCTTTCCTCATTCCATCCATTCCTTCCTCTCGAAAGGTAAGAAACTTCCTCTGCCTCTTTCCTTATTTTGCAGTGGACTGCCGTAAAGTTCCTTTTCCTTTTTGGAATACGACATAACTTCCAACGAAAAAGTTTTTCACTACGTCTGGAAAATGCTCGAGCGTTCCTCTTCGGGTTCGGGGTATTTGGTTTAATAACGCTATCAATGTTTAATGGTTAACTTTAGCCTCTGAGAATCTGGGCCGTAATTAAAGGATATATTCCTCATCGGCGGAAATGATTGCCTTTTTATTACTCACTTGTTTCCTCTGGACTCTGTTACGCCCATGGAACGACTAACTTGCTTCAGATTCTGTTCATGGCACTGTATGTATGACAATTTTAATTTCCATAGTAACGAGTGGATCATGAATAAATAATAACGCCACATTCATTTAGAAATGTATCATTTGTTTTATTTTCGATATCTTTATATTTATTTTTTTTATTTGCCCTGATTACATTTAATACTCGGTTTTCCAATTCTCATGTCTTTAATACCCTTTGCCATAGATATAATTCATACTCTATTCTTGTTAGATATATTTTATTTATTCATTAATCATCAACTGATTGAATTCATCAATAAATTAAACATGTGCATGCCAATTTTCAGTGTTTGTTTTGTTCGAATTATTGCGAGTAAAATTACTTACCTAAAATTATTTTCATAAACTCTAAAGTTTACTTTTAAAGTTTTCTTCGTACTGCAATAGTTAACAATGACACTCTTTTCTTCATATTCATTTTATATGTTTGTGAATAAATCAAATATTTATGTAGCAAAATTTTGATACTAGTGTGCCTGGAGGCAAAGTAATGTCTGGAAAAATGTAAAAATATTCAAAATTTGCTCCAGTACGCAGTTAAATTTACAACTAAGCAATTATAGATATTTGTACGTACGTGATAATAATATTTATATAGAGTATGTATATTTATATACAGAAAAATATCAGGGTTGGATGCTGGAACTCAATCGGAACTTTGGTGGGTAATTTATACAAGCTCAATGTTATCACTTCCTTTATTAACTTAGAAGAGAAAAACTCAATCTTTCCGCATTTTTAATTAACACAACGGGTTTCGATAACGTAGTTACTTTTTTAGATGCTATAATTTACTCTTAAGATTATACCATTTTGATTTGACAAATTCATTAGATATATATAGACCGTAGAATAACTTCAAAGTCAGAGTTTAATTCAATTTCATCTTCGTATCATAATGAAATTCCTATTACAACAGATTCATCAAGGGGGGCGATCTACATTGGCGATTCACCTTCTAGATTCGCCAATGATATGCATACAAACACACATAAAAACTACGAGAAAAAAGACTTGTTTGCGGAGACCTTGAAAGCGCAAATTCATTTTAAAATTTTTCCACCCTCTGCCCGGAAATTCCGCGACTTTAATCAACACTGAGTAATTGCGAGCGAAGGCATTGCGTGGGATTACTAAAGATAGAAGAAATGGCGGAGTTCGCGGCATAATTAAGCAACTGTAATGAGGACAGGAGAATAGGAAAAGCCAGCTTTCATGCACGTGTGAAGGAAAAGTCCTATTAGATAGCTGAAATTTCAATTAAAAACTTGTGGCCACTGCCCTCTTTATTTCGGGGAATAGTTACCGGGATCCTCGCGCCAGCTTCCTTGTGTACGACTGGATTTGACGAGGAATGAAAAAGGTCGGCGGAGATTGAAGCCAAATTAGAATAGGAGTGAGATAGGCACAGGGATGCGGTGCGATGACGAATGGAAAATTGTCAGGGGACGTAGTAGTAAAGGGATATGCACCGGACGGGTGGATTAGCCTAAGGACTTGTCTTTGTTACAGATAAATCTTCTACGTAACACCTCTTGGTGTCCCGGAATGATTAATTCTAAATCCCTCATTTTCTCGGTAAAGGTGAGTATAGGATTCTGGAAGATTCAGTGTTACTCCAGTGTTTCCAAAATGCCGCTGGCTCTGACTGAAAAACGAATGCCCCAACCTATTCTTAAAGTCAATCATCTCCTAGTGGGAAACTTCTTCTCTTGTGCATAGTAAAAGAAACGACCAGAAGAAGCTTTCCCGACAATTATCTCTTTGTAATCTTTGCTCATTTGCTCGAAAAATACACACACGGTGTTAGTTGGAATTCCAAAATCAACTGTCTCATCTATTCATTATAATTGTGTGTAGTCTACTAATTTATTCAATTAAACCGCACTGCGAAGAAATAAGGACCATTGTTCATGGTTATGGCATAGAAACCATCGTATTTTTTTCTTTAATTAAAGTGTGATTCAGCATAATTTTTTTTTATTCAACTTGCTGTTGTCGTGGAATGCCGCGAGGTCAAGGCCTCTACCGTCGATATCGAGTGCAATCTATTTGTAACCTGACTTCACGAGGCAAATTAATTAAACTAAAATGCACGAGTAGGTCTTGATTTTTAAATGAAAGGTATAAATAAGCAAAATTTAGTGAAAAAAGGTAGTGGAAGTTAGAATAGAATTGGATTGGGTGAAAACATGCGCTGATGATTCTTTCAGCGGAATTGGTAGAGATGTGGTATGATGATATCGTGATCAGAATACATGCCCGAACAGTGGGAACCCTGTGCTCAAATTCAAGCTTATTTAACTTTTGTGTATCGTTTGATTTAAAAGCAAATGCTTTCTCGAGCCATTTTTAAACTCCATCCATATCCATTAGTTAACGATATAGGAGGAGTAGTCTTCTTTTCTAAGTGTTTCACGCTCTTGGAAGTTAGCAGGTTAAGGCTGATAATACTTAGCCTAACGGTATAAATGAATTTTACGATATAAATAAGTATTATCATAAAGTAGGTCAACGTTCCTTTTAGTGCCACTTACAACAGAGGATGCAAGATCAAATGATAGATTGTTTTATTTTTTATTCCTAAGTACTACAAAAAATTGAGAATTGATCAACAATAATACATTGTCACTCCATCGATCATATCTACCGCGGGAGAACTTCAGAGCTCTATCCTGAAACTTAACCGCCCATTTTATGTTGCTCGTAATGCCATGCACCCTTTGCTACAGATAGTGTGTCAATGTGGAGAAGGGATTACTGTACATTTTCCTTCATCGTCGGTCAGGATAACGATCTGAGAAGCGGCACTTCCTCTGTGGTGGTCGTTAAGGCTCTGTTTACAGTATTTACGCCCAATGGAAGTACTACACTGCATCTTAGGTCTGTTGATACTTAGGTTTAGAGTGTTGGTTGATGGAACTCCATAAATGAGGGCCAGAAAACATCGTTTAACGCGTCTAAAACAGTCCGAGAATAGCTGTTAACCCCGGAAAACATTTTGCCGTGGAACAGGTTTGTTATTTAGGTAGGACAGAATCTTGATGCCAAGAAAATATTGCGTTTTAGTTGTAAATGGTATTTTTATTCATTACCTTCCTATTTATATATAACACATGCTTTGATTCGCGTTACATTGTTTAAGCTACTACTGATTTTATCAAAGCATTGCGTGATTATTTCCGGATTTTTATTTAGAGATTAGAAAAACATAGAGCTTAAAGCTTAACATGTATTTATGATTTGCATGGAGCAGCATGCTTTTATTGCGTTAGCTCCACTCTGCAACTCCCTTTCTGAAATGGATAAGGATGTTTATAAATTGGTCCCTTTCACCTAAGTTTAAATATATCAGCAAAACACGCTTGCTCATATTACGTTTTAAAACAAACGTTATAATATATTCTATCATTTTTTCGATGACTGCTTTTGTATTCAGTGATGATAACTTATGTTAATTAAGAAAAATATTTACTTAATGATAGTGAAATATTGTAGCAATTAGATTAAATCTTTGGTATTATAATGATAACTCTATGTATAATATTTCTATTAATTTAATAATATTTTATAACAATTTATTTATTTAAATCATTTAAATTAATCATAATTTATTTTAATGGCGCTCCACAAAGTTAAATAGGTTAAACACCATTTTATCACTATTATTATTTAACATGATAATTTTCTACGTATAATGACGTCATAGGGATAGTAATTGCGCTGTGGTTACGCTGAACTTAAGTCTCTTATGAAAACTAACATTACCTTTGATTATGAGTAGGGAATGGGATTATGAATAATAGAACCTCATTTCACATTTAATAAAATTGAGGATGACGTTTCGTAGTGCAATCAGGAGAACATTTCTATCTCATAAGTGTATAACATGTATAGCATTTCACCGCTGCCGCGAAAGCGTGGGCGAGTGACTGCAGATACTTCAAATGGGAGGAAGAGAGTTTTGCTTAGTTCCATTTAGACCACATATTCGGCCTCGGGATGCGCTGCCTAATGACCTCATCTTCGAGCACCGATAAACACACTTCTTTGGCCTTGACCCTCAGGGCGTTGCCAAGGTAAAGTTCCGGGTAAACACCGTCTTATCGAATCCTCAAAGAAACGAACACCGGGATAAACCGAATTACACGTCGGAAGATAACTTGAGCCTTTCATGTGGTTCTCTTAGCTGATTAACCCCACCGCAGCTGCAGTCGCACACTTTTATTGCTCGATGATCAGAGCCTCGGAACCTTTGATGAGAGCCCAGATATTTAATGGAGGAGGATGAAACCGTTACCGCGAAGGGACTGTTGAAATAGGAAGTAAATGGGTGAATTATTGATCGCTTGGAAAGTAACGCCGAATACCGCATTGGGTTCTTGCTTAGCAAATTCTTTGGTAAACAAATCGTTTGATTTGTCAGCCAATTAAACGGTACTGTAAGTATTACGTGATACCCCAACAGATATTAATTTTGATAGATAGTGATTCCTCGTTATAATCTCATTAATAAGTTAATTGGCTTGAGCGATCGAAAGATGCTTTGCTAGAAGAATGATTCAAAGGCGAAATTTTTGCAACGAAAATCCTACCAAATGATCGTATCGAAGGAAGTAATAAATTGTATAAATGATGCAATATGTCTACTCTATAAAACCTGAAATTATTTATTCTCTTTTAAGTATTTTTTTAAGAGACTTTTTAATTTCTATAATTTTGTTACGTGATAAAGAGCTCATACTGATTGATTCGTACCTTAGTAATTTTATTGACAAATTCAGCTGTGTGTTTATCATGGCTAGTATCCATATTCTGCATTGGTCTTTGTCCATGATATAAATTTAAATAAAATATTTTACGATAGGGACCTTTTTAAGCCAGTATGTTCTCGCTAGAAAATAAAGGAACTGAAATTATTGTAGAAAGTTTAAAGGGAAAGGAAGCAAAGGAATATTATATTACTATTTTGCATAAGAATGTGAATATTTTCTCTTTAATACTAAACCAATTTGAACACTTGATTATTAGTAATTTCTGGGATAAATAGGTAAAGATAAAAAAAACCTAATGTTTCACTTAGGAAAGAAATACACCGCAGCAGCAAAACACCAGCAAGAAGGGGGCTGCGAAAAACTCAGGGATATTTATATTAGATATTTATTTGATGTTATGTTAGATGATTATGCAGGAATAAAATTAAATAGAATGGTGGCACACATGTACGGTAAATAAGACGTTAGAAAAACTCAAATATTCTCGTTAGTGGTGTAGCCGTGCATAAGATATCGTGGAATTCGTCGCATGTGTTTTCGTTAGCGTCCCCTTGCGGAACGGAGGTGAAATGTGGGGTGTATAAAACCCCGTGGGGGATGCTAGGGTCGATATCAGGGAAGAATAGGGTCACACCTGAGTTCCTCCAAGGGCAGAGGGAGAAAACAGAAATAGAGGTCAATGGAAGAAAAGGAGTTGCCACGAGCAGGCCGGTTGACTTTTCGGCACTCATTGCTTCCCATCCCTAACCGCCGCCTAATCTTAACGGAGGGCATTCATAATTGGGGAAAGTAAGTAATCCGCGGTGAGGGGTGGAATCGCTGGGCGGCCCATCACTCATTAGCACCCGAAGACTGACTTGTGATTAGGGCGTTTTTGCATGAGGGTGTCGAGAGAGGATCCCCTTTGAGTATTGGGAGTTCTGGGCTCTTTGAGGGCCCATTTCGTAGAGGTCTTGAAAGGGGAGAAGGCCCAGGTGAGAACCTATTCCCCGAAATAAATTTCATGGTTTTCGCCGGATAATTTTCGAGCCCTTCGTGTTCCCATGTGGGAAGGTTCTGCCCTTTTTGAGCATGAAATCTTTATGAATGTAAGAACTGTGTCGCCGTAAAGGGCATACGAGGAACTGTTAAGGATAGTAGTAGGCTCAACACATACTCATGATGTTATGAAAGGATATGAACTATTTAAATTGCTTAGTATTCCGCTTAGAAATGTAAATAATAAGAGATTAAAAAGTGAACAGAAGGTATTTAATTGGCTTATTTGTGGATATTCAGTTATAACCAGCTTTAAAAGGCTAAACACATACTCATGATGTTATGAAAGGATATAAACTCTTTAAATTGCTTAGTATTCCGCTTAAAAATGTAAATAATAAGAGATTAAAAAGTTAACAGAAGATATTTAATTGGCCTATTTGTAGATATTCGGTTATAACCAGCTTGGGACAGATTTAAACTTGATCATCGAGATAATAAATTTTGGAAGCTCGATTTCTCAAGGTGCAAATGCTGCTTAGACTGCTTTCTGGCTCAGTTACAAAGTTTTACCGCAGGAAAGTTTGAATTAAATAAATTTATTAAATACATATAATTCAGAATATAATAAATAATGAATACATATAAATATAAGAACACAAACCAAGGATCTGAAGTCAAAGGTTTTTCAATATGGCCACGAAAATATTTTAGAGATTTTTTTCTTTCGTCGTCATTCTATCTGAGAAGGTTTAAGAACCTATACTTCTATGGAACTTCGTTTCATCCTATCATATGTTTCTGTTTTGTAAATTTACTTGTTCTCGCGAAACCATAAAGAGTAATACTTGTTTTTTTGAGGTAGAAATCTTAAAAATCGTTGGAGAAGAGATGCGGTTTACATGGGAGCTGATTGACTGAGCATTCAATGTTGATAAACAAGATTTTACTGAAAGTAGAAAAGGTTGTTGACAAACTTAAAGTGCTATCTTACGCTTTGAAGGTTACTAGCAATCTGACGGGGTTATTAAAAATGGTGCAAAAAATGAGTGTAAGTTACCAAGTAGGAATAGATCAGAATTTATTTATTTATTAACAAAAAATCACGTAGAGCTATTTGTTTATGTGTATTCAGTCTATTCTATGTGATTTGTCATGTATACAATATTTTTTTAACGTTTTGTAGATAGCAGGTCCATATTTATATATATATAAATATATGTATTAAGTCTATTAATCCGCCGAGAAGGTTAAAGAATTTCAATAATAATAAAAGGTCAACAGGAAGGAAGAACATGTTTCGTAAATACACACAATAAGGGTGCACGATGAATATGCAAAACCTACCAATTGAAATAACTGAAATTTCAATATGAAAGCATTTCCTTGGGCATCCGAAAAACAGATTATATAATACAAATAAAAACTTTCGGAAACATGCGATGAAAAAAATAATTCTCGTAACTATTTCGAAAGAGGTGGACAAATAATATGAGCGAGATATTTGTGTACGTAGGATCAAAGAGAAACTTCTTATGGTCTTACTTTCCTTTTCTTCCGCTGAGTTTGGCTCTTAACTAAAATTGAAACAAGGAAAACCAAGCATAAACTGACTCAGAGAATATAGTTAGAAATGAAGGTCGTTAGCCTTTGAAATTTTCCTCCTCTCAATAGCTCCAATGCCGTTAACTTATCTTCAGATTTTAGTAATAATTTTTTCTTTTGAATACTTTCTAAAGTTATTTATTCATATTATATTTTATTTAGGTATTAAAAACAAATATTTAGCATGAGGTCTATTACAGCTGGCGATAAAAATATAAAAAGGAACTTGATAAAAAACTAACAAGTGTATAAAATATAAAGAGTATAAAAATTGGAATTCAGAAACCATTAAATGAATTAATCAGGCAAAATTACGGAGATAAATCTTTGGCAAACACAATCAGTATTGATTTAAGAGCTATTAGAAGGTTCAAAGTATCTTTTATGTGGGAGACAAAGAGACTGAAATTGAAAGTATTCTGAAAAAGAATGACTGTTTAATTATTCATATACTATATATAGTATTGAAAGAGAGAGTATCAGAACATAATAATATATGCTGGAAATATGAATGATGAATATATAATTGGATTATGTTGATACGATGATAAATATGTGTTGTATGTTACTTGCGTATATGTACTATACATATTTGATATGAAGCCAAATGTTCCTGTTTTATATCTTGTCATGATCTTGTTATGATTTCTGAAGAAAAGGTGATGTTATATTACATGGCATTCATAATGAGACTTTTCAGAATTAAGTTCATAGACTTATAGCAGCGTAGCCTCGGCCTAGGATAAAATAGTAAATAGAAGAGCAATTAATTGGCTGATTTCCGGAAAACTTATTTAAAACGCGCATAAATTTTTCAACGTAATAGCATTATAATGTTAAAATCGTCTAAAATTGCTAAGACTATTTTTTTAAATTTAATGCAAAGGCTTAAGACTAACATAAGACAAAAATCAATCGCCTATGAAATCATCTAAAGCCTATAATCTGGTGCTATTTTTCTTCTTGCTTTGTCATTAGGTTTATGTAACTCAATTTTATATGTAAAGTACTTTCATAGCATATATCAAATAGTAATTTTTGAAGGCATTTTCTTCTGTTGAAGTGTGTCTGTAGAATTTTGGAGCAGATATTGTCATATAAGTAAAAGGAGCGGACGACGTGTCAGATTTTCGTTCTTTTCCATGAAAAGTTCATCATATGTCACCGTATCGATTTATCAAACTCAGAAATCCAATGACAGCAGCAACTGTTAGATGAAGGCATGGAGCTTCATGGATCTTGTCAAAAAATTGAAATATTTCTCCGACGCAATATTTTTATCTTGCAAGCGTCACCCTTTCCGACACCTTTTTGACTCCTTTGTTGCCCCATTTATTCTGGAACCAAATGCAATTCTATTTCAATGTAGAGAAATATGGCGCTTAAATTTTCTTTGTGGGCGTGTGCTTTTGCTCCGCTTCCTAAAAAAAAACGCATTTTCTTTGTGTGGGTGTGGAAACTTTTGAAAATTTTCACTCACCTCTTGAATCTACATGTCTGGGAATGTTGAATACAAACGAGCAATGTTTTTCCATCAAAACAGTTTCGTGGTCGATTTAAGGCCAATTTTGTTAGCGCAGTGCTGGGATGTATTTTCTGGTTGAGGTTATTTTGAATTGTATTGCGATAAAAGCTTGCAAGTTGTTGCGAGAAAAAACGATTTTTTACGTTTTTAGAGACAAAATTAGGTACTCTATATAAGGTTTGATGCCTAAGCTTAAGTATATTGGTAATATTAAGTATATATGCATATTAGATGTCAGCTTTAATTTGCAAGGTTGTTTCTTTAAAATGAAAGGGACAGCCCATACGTGCTTGAGCAGGGGTATCCAAACTTTTCAGCCCGAGGGCCGCATTAACTATCAAACAGCAGTTTGGGGGCTGATTACACACTCGAGATCCAAATAAAAAAGGGTCAAAACGTATATTGTTTTTAATTATTCATTTTATACTATTAAATATGATAATAATTCTATTTTAATTCGGTAAAAACGTTACGTCCACGTAAGCGGCGGCTGATTTTGGCAGGAAAGACTTAAATGCCCGTGGTTTTTTCCGTAGAGTAAAAAAGGTCTCCACGGGCCAGATGAGAGGTCCTCGCGGGCCTCATTTGGTCCGAGGGTCGTAGTTTGGAGACTCGTGCTCTGAAGGATAGCATTAAGCACTGACATAGAAATGTTGCTCAGGATACCGATAAATGTGTCTTTCATTTACTTTTGACTTGAGGTTTTGAATGGCTGTGATGAATATAAAGAAAGTAATCAAGTACAGCAAGAATATAATTATAGGAGAAAAGTTACTGAGTGGTGCTGAATGATGGCATCGATTAAGGTCCCTCCTTTGGGAATCCTACGAAAATTGTTCCTCATAGAGGGAGAGCGTTTTACTTGCATTGGTATATAGGACCAAGATAGACCTTGCATTCCATTTTTACTTTCTACCTCATCTACTGCCGGTAATTTTCATCGTCCAATCTTTTGTCGTTAAAAGTGTCGTTTTCGAATTTACAGAAATAAACTTCAAGTATCATTTTGGCGATTACTTTTGCCTTGCATAGCTGTTCCATTATCCCTACATGTTTTTCCGTTATCTCTAGAGGTATGGATTTTTCAACAATGTTATTTTAAAATATGCGATTATTTTACCAGTTTCAACAAGTCAAAGTAAACCAAATGAATGAATGAAATTATAAGGCTAAAACAGCTTCCATTGAGATATTTAATGCTTTATTTCAAAATTTGCACTATAATATATTAAGAATATGATACTGAAATATAATATCAATAAATGTAAAAATGTGGATGTGTAAGTTTGTTGCCTTTTCTCCAATTTTAAGAAAAGGAAGAAAGTCCGTACGATTGAGTGAATAGTCTTTGTTTGGATAGAAGTTGCCCGAAAGTGGTTTATCTACCAAAATATTAAAATTATTTTATTGGTCATACGAGATGGACGCAAATTATTTGCGAAAATTTTGCTAACATTAAATACAGTGGAACAAGGGAAGTAAATGATTTAAGTAGCTAGCTTGCGTCGATGATTTTAGTGGTAGTATTCAGTAACAGAGCAAGCTCTCTTAGCATTTATATAACTCCAGTGTAACTTGTGCAGTAGACAAATTTACTGATTTTATTTATTCGGATTGCATAACTAGAGAGAAATGCAGGTCACAGGGATGGGTCACCGGAAGAAATGTGACTTAGAAGATGGCTCTACAGGAGGGATTAGGGCGACGTGATAGGGTGTGGCAGGGATCCCAAAAGAGGGAATTGTATAAAGATATTTGCTCTGATAAAAAGTCTAATCAAACGTATCTCAGCCCGAGCGGGAAGATGTAAAGGAAGTGCAGATGCGGGGATGAGGAGGGCGAACAGAAATGAGATGTACGGGAAAATGAATGCGGTGAGAGGTACGTAACGAAGGTAAATATGAGGGAGAAGGGAATGGAATGAAATAGCAGTTTCAAAGGAAAGTCCGGGGGATGAAATTCGAGAGGTGGGTAGCTCGAAAAAACACATTTCATCCGAAAATTTTTAACATTTTCCAGGGCACATTCCGTAAGGGAGATGACCGCATACGTCGTCGAGAGTATGCAAACGGTATGATTGGAATATCCAGGTTGATCAGAAAGGAATTCAATAAAAACTTGATTAGCGTGCTGCTAAGTTCATATTTTGCGCGTTTCATTTTGATTTCTCTCTGAAGGAATTCCTATTAGAACGGGGGGCACGTGTGTGGATTTGTGTGTATTCTTTTCCAGTTAAAATTTGATTATCTCAATACCGATGGAAATTTTCATAATTTTACTCCTTATACTTTCTATTTACTATACGAGTATAAATTTACTTCAATTTCTTCTTATCACTAACCGATCAAAAACATCTTATATTCGTGGATTAAGAAAATTAAATGCCCGTTTTATTATATTTCTATTTATGTATTCAGAACTATGCAGATTGTTTATTTATAACTAAAATGTTTCGAAATACATAATTTTTGTAGATAAGATCATGAAAAATTTAATGGCAGCTGGTGATTAAACGTAAATGCCAATATGTTAAGTATTTACGGCTTCAAATAGTCATAAACTATAAATAATTGTTTATCTACTTATCGGTAAACAATTTTTCTATAACAGTACAATTCAACACGCAATAATTCCGTATATTTTATGAATATTCTCATCCAGTTAAGAAGGTTTAATCGAAATTAATAATATATTTCCAATTCATGAAACTTTCATTGTAAACTATTAATTAATTGTAAACAAGTTTGGGATATTTTCTAAAAATTAATTCATAAAATACGTTGCCTCATATCATATATTATATTTGATTAACTGAAATTGTATTTCGATGGATTCTATCGCCCCATCCGTTTTGATATAGTAAGAACTGAAATCCTTTTTAAACTACCATTAATTTTGACACCAAAGAGAATATTTATGTTCTTTTTGTAGCCTATGTTTTGTGAAAAGGATATCTTTAATGTAAAAACTTTTCTCAGTTAAGGAATAAACTCAATAAGTGCATAAAAATCTAATTGGATGAAACAATTTCCACCGAGTCTCAAAGCAAGTGATTAACTTTCCACAGAACGGCAACTTTTGATTACGTAACGGCCAAAAGGTTCGCCACGCTTAATCCTTTTCGGAAAGATTTAATTATATTAATCAAAGGTACCAGTTCACTCGATTAGGCCAACAAAAAACTTCAGACCTAAGAACACTCCTTTTCTTTCCGGAGCGGGAAACGCGTTTGAAGCGGAAAAAATCTGCCCTCTCAATCTCGATGGAATACTTCAAGGCCTTCTTTTATCGCGGAGGCTGATAAAGTAAATAAGGTTTCTGCTTCAAACCGAGAGAGTGTTTCCGCGAAACTTCTTTCCTCTTTCTAGAAAGTAAATCGCAGGAGAAGGGGGGATCGAAGGTAGCTCGCAATAAAAGCACTTGTCATATTTTTCCAACTTCGCACCGTCCACCTGCTCCGGAGCCACTCTCCTTTCTCCGGGAGGAAAGATCCGGGCGGCTCCGGGAGCAGTGGAAGAAGAAGATTACATAAACTCGCCCTTGGGTTCCTTTTGTGCCCCATTCACTCAGTGGAAATAGCCGGAGGGTTTTAGGAGACAAAACCGCGTCTATTACTTTCATTACGAAGAGGCGGAAAGGTAATTAAAGTGGGGAATGGATGAGAGGAGGAAGTGAATGGGCGGGGAATGTATAGAGTTGCGAGGGGATTCAGGAGAAAGAGGGAATTAGAAGAGGGAAATATAAATGGTGGAGGGAGAGAGGAGAAATCCAATCAAAGAAACTTTGTTCGGCGTTTTATTTGCGGGAGGCACGCGAGACACGCAACGCCACGCATCCGTGGAATTAACTAGCGTCGACTAGGTTTCGATTCGAGTGATATATATGGAAATCGGCGTCGTCAGCGGCGGTAATTAATTCTTTCCGTTCCGTAGGTGCTTCCTGGATGCCGCAGCGGATGTTTTCGCCCGGAATAAACGTGGTGTTTAAATTCGTGGGCTGAGGATTGCTATCGATCGTGTTTTTCTGATTACGGAAGTAAAATTTCGCAGTTTGTTTAAGTTCCCTCTATAACGAGGAGCAATCATCAATTTTTCGATAGACTTCATCAGCATTATTAAAGAAATACTTTACTTTCGTGCTGATCTGTTTTTCAATTAAAGTACCCGTTTTGTTGCGGCTTTGGTGGTGTAGCGGTTAACGCAGAGGACTGGGGTTCAATCCTCATCCATGGCAAATTACCTGCCGGCAGTTTTCAAGAGGCCACAGGTCGACTCAGCCTGTAAATGTGTAAAAATGAGTACCAGGGGTAAAACTCTGGGTAATATTTGGTGGTAGAAGCGTAGTGCTGGCCACACTACCTTCATTTATGCCATTGAGCTAAATATTAGCAGCCTTAACCTGCTAACTCCCAAGGGCCTAGTTACGCTATGGAAAAGAGAGACTACAGTTCAGTCCTGATAGTTATTTACCCACAAACCACTTCTCTTTAGTAAAAATGCCACAAAATAATGAAGTAACTTATGGGGTAAGTTGAAAAATTGCGCTCCTTCTTGATGAAAAAACAGTGTTTCATTCGCATGTTGTATTTCATCTTTATTCAATTATACAGCGATAGTATTTCCATTCAGTCAAAGAGTAATACTGACAAATGATGTATCAACGCAAGGAGGGAGGCAAACATTGAGTTAAATAAAAGCTAATTATTGTGGGTTCATCAGGAGTAACTTATGGTTAAAATTTAGAATGTGGCATTAATTTAAAACATCACATATAGATTATTTTATAATGATATCAGTCTAAATTAGGTGTCGATTGTTGAATCTTGAAACATTTCCCAGCTGGCGCTCAAGAAGTTTGCGAGATACTATTTACTCTGCAGAATTGCATCAACCATATCATATTATCTGTTATTATGGTATCATATATATATTTAAAATAATAAGAATATTTTTTTACTAGTATGCTTTAAATACTTTGCTACAAATTCTTAAATGCAAATGTTTTTTGGCCATAAAGATATTGTTTACGGCGTTCAACCAACCAACAAGATACTTTGGTTTAAATGCTTAATTCACCAAACCCATGTTATTTACTATCACATTAATTAGACTCCTGCATAAAACTGCTAGTCTTTTCGTTCAAGGGGGTGGTTATTTCCAAGGAAAAACAGACCTGAATAAAGTCTGACAGTGTAGTGGACAAAACTACACTTGCCCTTGCACACAAAGTCCCCAAAACAGCTTGTTAAAATGTTCTGGCCGGGTAGCCTAGATGGTTAAGGCAGCCTCCCGGATAGAGGAAGATCCCGGGTTCGATTGTCAGGACAGGCCCTGTCAGACTTTTTCAAATCCGTTTTCGGTATACAGGATTACGTTTTCTTGGGAAAGTGGAGTTCGTTCGTCGTACTCGACGGGATTCGGAGTTCACTCACAGACCTGAAGCAATTCGTCCCGTCGAGTATCCGGAGTCCATTCTCCTACCCTGAGCGACCTACCCTCGCCACCACCGACCAAAGGCTGAGTAAATCCGGCCCTGAAGGAGGGCAACGAAAACGAGAAAGTCACTTCACGGACCCCGGAGATACGTGCGAACTTAGAGCCAGGTAGAGAGTTTGCTATTAGTAAATTGTTTAAACTTGTCTAAGTCATTTTAATCGAAGACTCTCTTCGTAGCGTAACAAACCAATCATTCAATGCGTTGGCGTTACGACAGCAACATTAGCTGTTTTATTCTGTGGTCCGAGTAGGCTTTGATTTCATCTGCACACCTCTCGTTTGTAAGTTCAGAGAGGTCTTCGCTTGAGCTTGTGCAAATATTGAGAATGCATGCACCACAATTTAAGTTACTGCAGCACAACTCGTTTACTTTACCAAGTTAAATTTTTCTAGCAAACAAAATCCTTGATTAGAAACATACGTATATGCAGTTGAAAGCAAGCCCCAAGGAACGCACCTCCAACTTTTCGACTGTTCCTTCTCTCTGAAAAGGTCATTTTCACGTGGGTGCTTCGTGTAACTAAGGAAGTTGGAATTAAACGCAATTTCTTTCGAGAGTGCAAATGCGGATTGCAAACACCAAACTCGAGAACGCATTTCCGGGTTGAAATCATGGAAGTAAACTCCGTTTTTCTTAACTTTTTTGTCCAACATCACAGCGCGGCTTTAAGTATTCATGTTCCCAGTCTGTAAATTTAAAGCAGTCCAATGCATGCGCTCTTTTCAAGTTACTTTTTTAAATAAAATTGATATTTTTGACGTGCAACGGAATCAAAAAGACTAAAAACTTAATTAAGAGAAGGAATAAATTAATACATTTGAAAATTTGCTGTGAATAAGAATCATACTTCTGCTAATGTTCCAGTTAATTTTTGGTAGACTTTTTGTCATATTTATATAGACTAGTCAAAAGAAAGTATCTTACTTGGATGAACCATAAGATGCAACACTCCTAGATAGGATTCGTGAAGTTGGTAACACAACTTACATAATTCGCATCATATTCCAGATTCCACGGAAAATATTTACTTGATACGACATGATGATACATGTATTAGTTTTTTGCCGTTGAATATCCTCTGAGAATGATTTTTTGTGAAACGTAAGATATGTCTAAAATATGATGTGAAAGATTTGTGATCGTAGCTGCAGCAGTAGTTTACAAAATGGATTGAAGCTTAAACGGATATGGTTCGTACGCGTGTACAAGTTCGTTATTCGTGAAGTGAACATATCAATATTCATCATGCGCTAAAAGAATTTCTTTGAAAAAAAATATTTCATTTACAGAAAATATAGATAAAGTGGACGAAACAATCAATTGCACTATCCTTTAGTTACGGACTCAAATTTAAGGTGTATCTTTTCCTATAATCAGTTTGTGAGTTATCTCAGAAGTCCCAAATTCTTGAAATTCCGTACGCCAAGACGTACATAAAATCAATTCTTTCCTTACCCATCAATGCACTTTTTTCAATCTCAGATTTCTTACTTATGCTAATAATCCGTATTTTTATCAAGCAAGCGAAAAGCTAATGGTAAATAATATGCTGTAAAATTAGAAGAAAATCATTGTGACATTCGCTATGGTGAATGTGAAATAGGTTGTCTGCTGGCCCCGGTCACATTTCAAATACTAATGCGATCTAGTTGAACTGTGATCTTGTGATATTACACTAATTCTTAGCTTTTAAACAATTATTTTTAAAGCAATGGCCGCCCTAATATCCACACCTCCAACGAAATCCTTTCCCCCTCCCTTTCCCCGATTTTGTCTTCATATGTGAAAACACCCTTTCCTCCGAACTTCTCCTTTGACACCGACTCCCCTCTACTCCTTTTTGCTATTAATATATAATATTAATTATTGTATATTGAGTGGTAATACTATTGAGGATAGCTGGATGGAATTTCTCCGAATATTAAGAAGGCTTATCTAGGTTCGTCCCAATTAAAACCGTTAGGGAGCGTAAGAATCAGCGTTGGATGAAACCTAAGTTGCGAGCGTTGTATAGCAAGCAAAGGATTTTACACGCACGGATGAAGAAGCTAGAGAAAATCGGAGTAGACTTTGATCTTGAGCGGCAAGAATATGCGGAGGTACGAAGATTGGTCAAGGATGAATCGCAGAATGAGTTTGAGGAATATAGATCTACTACCCTTTTAGAGTTTTTAAGAGGTGACCAGAAGGAATTTCGGTCATATGTCCAAGAATCTAAAGGAGGTCAGTCTTCAGTACCCCGCCTTGTTAATGACGTGGGTTTTAAGGTTACTGAATCGTTAGGAAAAGCGAATCAAATTAATCTACACTACCAGGAAAGCTTTACTTTAGACGATGGACGAACGCGATCTTCGGGAGATAACAAAAAAGCGATACAGGGAAGTAGTTGCCAGGACAGATAGTTACTTTTGGTCATTTTCCCCGCGAAGTATTAGAGAAGTTAATAGCTCTCCAGGTTAGATAGGGATTTCGGTGTTTTACACCCCCTGCCACGCGCCACTGGCGGATTGCAGGGATTAAATGTAAATGTAAATATACTTCAATATCATTACACATTTAGATTACACACATCATCGTTTGAAAAGAAAATATTTCTGGCTCAGCGAAAATGACAACGCTTATCTAATTGCATTCTCTCTCTGATGCGGAAATACCCTCAAAAGAAGAAAGAGCTCGAGATTCGTCGTGTTTCAAGTATTCCATCTCAATTTAATCCAGCACCGAGAACGGTTTTTCAGCCTTCCTCCCCATTCAGCCCGTATGCTTCGAACGAATTGTTTTTGTGTCAATGCACGGTCTCTTTCCCTCCATGGATTCGCATTCTTCCCGGAACGTATTCATTCTCCGGGAATATGTTTTGGACGTAAGTAACGGAATGATGGGAAATTTCCTTTACAAACGCGATAAGAGAAGTCTGTTGAAAGCCCGCTTCGGAATAAATAGATCGATACGGGATTCGAGGGGGAATCGGAGTGGGATGGGGAGAGAGAAATAAAATCATCGAAGAGGTGAAGAAATCGGCCGTAAAAGTTTGGAAACGGTTTCTTTGCACCAATGGATCGCGCTGCAGACCGCAAGAGTCGACAGCCGTGAGACGGAAAATACATAAAGTGGCATTTTCGGTGGCTAAATAAAAAGGGAAGGTGAGGAGAAAACAGTGAAACGCGTTGTTTATGGGGGAGATACGCACCCCGCTCCTGCTGTCACGACTTCGACACAAGCGCTAAAGGAAAGAGGGCCAACACACGCATGGAGTGGAAGAACTGGATGGCTATAAATATTCATCAGTGACAGAGGATAGCACAATCTTACCAGATACCGATGCCAAGAGTTTTCGCTTTACAAGCAATTTACACTTAGCACGTATGAGGAAGTTTCGTTTATTTTCTGTTCGGGGATGGGATGCGATTTTTTTTGGAATTGGTCCATAATGTTTACTTTCTCTATTTGAATGTGATGGAATTATTGTAGCCGTAAGGAAGATCATGTTCGGTTCTCAATCCATTTTTAGTTTTCTCTCTAATATGGTTTATTATGAGTATTTATATTCATATATACATTATTTTTAATCATTTTAGAACCTAATACTTTGTATTGCACGCAATGCATACATTGTAATAGATATGCATTTCCTTTTCTGGATGGCCAATTTCCTAATATTTGGTTTATTTGACAGTATTCCCTCTTAATTATATTTAACAGGATGCAGCAGCAGTTCCTTATGAAACATATCGCCATTCGTTGAACGTACCTTTTTTAACTCTCGAATGCGTTTTTTGTTAACAAGATCCCACGCATTAGATGCATACTCAAGTTGAGGTCTTACTACCGCATGGTTGCATTGCTAATAATTTGATGAAATAATTATGATAATACACATTGTATTTAATAAAATTATAGCTTGTGGCAGATTTAAGAATCAAATAATTGATTCAATAATTATGGGAGATTTTGGGCTTTATTTTTAATAACTTACGAGATATACATCTTAAGTAATCTAAAATATGAATAAATAAAATAAGAATAATAATAATAATAATAATAAAATGACTTTATTTAGGGCGATACTGGGTATATGAAGCCTCTTCTTACATCCAGCCCTTCGTTATATAAATATAAATGTAAAAAAAGAGCTTGAAAAAGGTACACAGTAGAAATTTACTCTGTGGTTTTCACAAACCTAAGCTAAGAGCATAGGGAAAACATTCCACTGAAGGAAGCACCCTCCAGAAGGAGGTGTGAAAAACATGCAAAACCTACAGATAGGAAACTATACTTAGCGATGAAATCAGATTCAATGAAATTTAATAGACAAAAAGACATACCAGTAGCATCATACAAGAACAAACAGTTACACATTTACATGTAAGTACAAAATAGAATTATAAATGTACTACTAATTAAACAATTAATAGAAAATGTCTAAACAATTAAATAGAGAAAAGAAAAGAAATAATAAACTATAAAAATATAGTGAATGTTAAATAATTGGCATTAAGTTGAGAAGGAAAAATCATATTTTGGGTCAAACATATGCCCGCTCGATTGGAGACGAAACAATTTAGGCTTTCCCGTTTAAATTGGACGTATAATTTCGCTCCGTAGTTTACTTGGAGAAACTTTAATCTACATCGGTGTTTGCGAGAGAAAAAAATCATCTGGTAGGAGAGTGTGAACTTGGGGGATATGCGATGACGGAGAGGAAGATGAAGAGAAGATGATGAGACGGCGATGAAGGACACGGAGAGTATTTAAAGAGGAGCGAGGATGATCCAGTAGAGTGTCCTTCGATCCCTCTCAAGGCTTCTCAAACAGAAACTTAAATATCTATATCTACAGATCGATATCTCCGACGAAGAGTTAGGGCATCCGTAGTTTACTCAAAAAGCTTTTCGAATGATTGTGATGCGATGGAAGTTAGCGATCGCGACCTTAGTCCTTTAAAAAAGACGTAATTCGGGTCTCGACGTACTTCTCCGTAAGTGATGGCGTTCATTAGGAACCGAATTTTAGACTACGTCGAATATTTAGGGTGTTTTTGTGAATGTAGGATTTCGAGTGTAAAAACAGGAGTCGATTTTCTCAGTGATCAATACATCGCCCGCGTTTCTCGAAGGGGGGATCTTCGATATTTCCGCGAAATGTAAGAGTCGCGGCACTCGAAGTTAATTAGCAAATATCCCCGTGAGTTTATTAACGGGTCCAGGCTCGTTTTATTTGTTGGTGACGGTCTTCGCCGAATTGATTAATTCAGGTGCCCTACGGATAGAAAGGCAAATTAAATAACATCCAATCAAGTAAATCGAGGCAAAGGGGCAAATTAATCAGAGGAGATTAGATTATATCTCTCTTTGGGTAATTATAAAATTGTAATTTTTCAAAGGGCTTCTTGCCTTTACGTGTGAGGTGAGTTCGGTCCAGTGTTTCCGTAAATGGATTTTTCCAACATGTTTGCCTTTTAATATAAAGATTAATGGAGAAAATTCATTAGCGAAAATAAGATTAATGCTCTTTTGCCAATTATGATGTAGTTCAGTACTGAGAGATGATTACGAATTTACTTCTGTGTGTGTTGTTTATTAATTTAATACTGAAATGAAGAAACGCTCTTCAGCGATATTTTTATATGATTGACTGTGTTTACGAAGTAAGCTAATCATTCAGTTACAAAAATCTCTCAATGGTGCACTATTTTGTGGAGAAATAAAGATCTGATTTCTTTTAGAATTAGAAAGCTGTTCAGTTAATATCGTTTCGCTACAAAGATAAGGTGAAATTAGATTTGGATATTTCTGTTATTGCTATTTTTTCAATATTGTTATAGCGGAAGAGTATTTTCACGTTATATTCAAGGAGGGAAAAGGATTTAGTTTTGAGTGGGAATGCAGTATAACTTTGTACGGCTAAAAAGTAACATTCCAAAAAAATTGAATTATTTCAAAAATAGAATCAATGGAAATTAGTGTGTGGGTATTGAATTACATCTCTTTCGCCAGTAATGGAATTGAGCCTTTTAAAAGGAACAGCAGAGATTGTTTTCGTTGGTACACGTTAATTAATTTAGCTCACCGATGAAGAAGTGTTTTAAAATGGTATTTCCCTTTATTAAAATAAGAATAAGTGGAAATTAATCGAAACGTTGAATATCCGCTACTCTAACATCGCCAAAATCGTGCTTTTTCAACGCAACAGTAGGAGGTTTGGTTTAACGTCAGCAGTAGTTCAATTCAGGTACCCGAAAAAGAAATATTTTTGCAACAATATTTACCTTTTGCGGGAAAAAAATCTGCTGGAATTTTCTTCATCACTCGGTGGTAAATATTTCCCCAATCAACTTTGTTTCCGGCTGTAGGAGTAAGAGAAATAAGCCGTATCCACTCATCAAAGTGAGAATAACGCGGACGAACGGCTCTTTCTTTTCGTTCCGGAGCGGGGAAAATATAAATGGATCCCGGCAATATTATCTCAAGAATTTGTTTCTGTTGCCCGCGGTTTTATCCACAGTAAAAGGGAAAGGATGAGGAAAGGAATTTAGCGCTGAGGAGAGGTATTCCCGCAAGGGGAAGCCTGAGTGGAGTTGGTCAGCGGACCGCAATTAATCGCAAGGAGATAAAAAGGTTCTCGATAAAAGGTGATCCAATACTTGCGACCGTTCAGTTCCTTTTTGGGAGATTTCCTTCCGATACTTTGCAGCGAAAGGGGAAATACGGGGGAAATAAAAGGAATGGAAGTGCGAATGGAAAAAGGGTCGATAAACAAGATAGATGGGGGCGGAAGATTAGGACGGAATGTAATGGAGCTATTAATACCCAAAATTGTGAATGGAGAGAATAACTGATTGGTCAAACAAGTGGCTCGGGAAAGACTAATTAAGGCTGGGTTGTCGAAAAGTGAAACTCATATTTATTCCGTATCGGATGTGTTAGCTAGCGATGCGTAATTGATTTTAATTCACGATAATTCTTGGCAGTTTAAAGGCTGTGGAAATGTGTTTTTCCAAAGATGTAGTTCTTCAATGCCCATAACGATTTCGGTTTTAGTTAGTGGATAGGAAAAAGTTGTACCCGAATGTTTGGCTAGCTATTCCAATAATTGATTATTGTTAGAGCCAATGAAACGATATGAGAGCTACATTCGCTTCAGTCATTGCATTGTATGTCAATATATTGTTGATAATTTGAGTATTTATCTATTAAAATAGAATTGACTTAATTTTGGTAATTAAATTATAAATGGTCGTCTCCTAAGTCATTCACAATTGCTGGAAACTCCAAAGTCTAGTCAATTGACTTCCAAACAAATTTACAGATCAATGTAAAACAAAATCCCGCTATAAATTATTTTTGATAGAAAAAATCTCAGATAAAGTAAACAGTTACTTCTAATATAAATTGTAGGCAAATATAGTATGCAATGAAATATACTTAAACCTGTAGCGCACACATTGGTATCCATATGGATACATTTTATACTTCTTATTTAATATTACTTTAATTTATTAAATTAATTTATTTTTCACCAACCACCAAAAATATTTCTCTTTTCGTCTATTCAAATCTAGATTTAAGTCTATCTGAGTTTATATCATACAAATACTTATTAACAGAATTTAATATTCGCGATGGAATAGAAGAGCTAAAATCAGCAAATGAAACCAGTAAATTCCAGATTCATAATTTGTTTTATGAAGTGAAATCATTTAAGCAATTGTATCACAAGAGTAATACACTATTGAGAGATTCGTCTCATATCCATCTTCACTTCAAGATATCTCGCAATCATTTAAGGCTGCGTAAACGAAACCGCATTTTACATTTTGGTCGGAGTGATTCGAAAGCAGTTATATTAAAGGATTACAACCAGATGAGAAGAGAAAAATTCCGCCAATGCATTACAAAACGTTTTTGCCGCAAGGAAACCTTACGTTGGGAGCGAATACACTCAGGGAAAGACTTTTCGTGTTCCTTTTTCTCCTTTAAAATGGGTTAACGCAAGCCGGAATCGATTTCACATCTCCAGCCAACGAAGTTCACGTAAAACTCGCGGAATAAGGTTCATCGTCTTCGATTCCACGGACTCTTTTTCCCTCCAACTCTTAACAGTATTAATGAAACCGGTCAGAACGAAACGCCGTTTGACTGCACTTTTTTATTCCTCGCCAAAGAGCGGGGATGACCCGCGATAATTGCCCCGAAAGCAATTATCAAGGCAAAGAGAGAACAAAGAGGTCGAGTGGAAAGAAATGAAATGCGAGACAAAGGTGGGCCGGGAGAAATTAGCGCGAAATTCCAAATGGAGAGGTACGGAAAAGGGCAAAGAACGAGGGGGTGACAAACGTCCTTATTACGGAGCGAAAAATTCCGCGGTGCATTTTTCGCGTTTAAAAAGCGCGGAGAAAATTGTAAATTACTTTCTCGTCCGAATAAAAAAAGAGGCGAAAATTTCCAGTTTTTTTTTAATCCGGGAAATAATGAATCGCGAGAGAATTGTGGTTTTTTCGCTCTCCGGCGGAATTATTCGCTTTGAGCAAACTCGGAAAGAAAGGAATTGGATTGGAAAAAAGCTGCGTAAACCTCCTCTCCCCATACGCCAATGGAATACGTTTTGAAAAGCATTGTCAAAACACGAGGATTTCGAATGGAAACGTTTACGCTCAGAAATGAACGATGGAACGCAGGGACCATTGTTGGGAATATAAACACGTTTATAAGTGGGTTCGGAGGGTGGGGTTGGAGGGATGGAAATAATGGTGTGATAGGTGTGAAAGAGTTACACTCATTGGGGTCCAAGGTAGAAGTCGGCCAACGAGCTAATGAAGGAGGCCGTAGCCGCGGGCTTTAAGTGCCCTCCGCTGGAAATGATACGTTTTTCCTCTTCTTCACAACCTTCATCTCTCTCTCTCTCCACCAGTCCCTGTATTTCACAACTTTTAATGGGATTCCATCTTTCGGATCTCTCCTTTTTATCGGGGAAAGGAGGAAATGAATGATAAAGCCGACGAAAGTACGGCAACGTTGTATTTCCTTCCCAAATAAGATCACGCCCCAATGGCAGTTAGCGAGTTCCTCCACCGTCTTCTTTTGTTTCCTTTCAAATCCCTTTCCTTCTGCTCAAATAAATTGTCCGAATCGAATGGTTCGGGAGCACTGTTGTCAATATTTTTTCCCCCGGGAAAGCTGTGAGGCGCCGGGGCAATGGGTTCGGCGCCTATTAGGGTAATAAACCATTCGCAGTTTCTAATCATCCGTTGCTACGCGATAGGAAATGTATTGCTACTCCTTTAATGTGGACCTCATTGATTCCACATGTCGGATCTAGGTCCCAATAAGCTCGGATTTTTTTGTATCGATTTTTAGGGACAATGTTCACTATTGAGAAAGGAAGATTTTATTAAAAGGTCTTCTGGGGCAGGATAATCATGGTTTTAATTCACCAGATGAGTGAAAATAGGATTCTAAGTGAAGATAACAAATTTAAAAGGGTAATCTTAATGTATAAGTATAAGAGGAAGCTCATAGTATAGATGGAATGTAAGAAAATAATGACATTGAGTGAGCTTTCTTTTCAATTTGATTCAATATAAGTCAGGAATACGTAACATATTTATTAGAACATTACGCATGCTAGAACAGTAGAATATAAAAGAGACAAATGTCTTGAGCAGGGATGGCTAACCTTTTGTGGCAAGAGTGCCATATTTGATGAATATAAAGGGCTTGCGGGGCAACGTAATGCCGACGCATTCAGTGAGATTGTGATGTTATTAATTTTATAATGTCAACGATGCGATTCAGATCTTTTATAAGACTCAAATAGTCGTTAGTTATCACTACTAATAAACAGAATCGACATTTATTTACTGTGGAGCTTCGATTTTTAAGTGAATAATACAAAAAGAGATGATGTCGTAGGAGTTTCGCGTGCCAAAATATTTCTCTCGCGTGCCCCTTTGGGCACTCGTGCCATAGGTGCCATTGGCTCTACCTCCAGTCTAGGGTAAGGCGACCGTTTTGCAAATGGGATATATTTAATTTCAGGTCCCGATTACTCCATAAATTTCTGTTTATATCTACGGTACTGAATTTAGTCGATATTTTTTAAAGTTTCCGAAAATAACAAAACGACTTTTATTTAGGCGAGATTGCGGCTAGTAAGTCTCTCCTTGCAATTTACCCAGAAAGGTATCCATCTTGATGCCAGATACTGAAAGGTATCGGAATATTTCACTCATCTACATCTACATTTATACACTTTAAGCCGCCTTTCAGTGTGTTAAAAGGAGTGTAAACATCATTTTTCTGTACTACTTTAATCTGTTGTTATAGCGCATCGTCCCCATACACAATGTATTTTTTAGAAGAATTCTTATAGCATCTGTTTTTCTTCATCTTTTATTATCGGATCGGTCAAAGTAGCATGACACCAGGTATATCTTCCACAAATGTACTTTCCCTGAATTTACGAAGCAATCGGAGCCTAGCTTCTACTCTCTTTGGAGGATACCCAACCTGCGTCTGAGTATTTTCGTAACGCTTTTGTTGTTTTTATTGTAGCGAATTCCCGCAATTAGTTGGCACTCTCAGCTCTCCATGTAAGTTGCCACAATGCATTCGTATCCTTGACTAAAATAGTAGGATAAATTGAAGCAGCTAATCTTTTAATCAGTATAAAGGGAGAATATAGATCGATCCCGTGGTTTATTTGGAAATGAAATCATTGGACATTCTTTCTCAATTTGGGTGAGTGGACGTGGATCTGGTCCCAGTCCATTCATTTCTCTATATTTCATCCGATTTGCCACCCTTTCTCTTCCTTGTCCATTCACTCTTATTATTTTTTTCTGCCGGGAAAATCCGTTCCGAGTAATGAAAACGCTTAACAAAAGTAGAAAATGGCTCAAATGATATTGAAGGAAGATCAAAGAAGGAAAACAAGGAAGTAAAATTTAGGAAGTATTTTTCGACCGAAATGTAATTACCGAAACAAGTTTTCTCTTTAGCAAATGAATAAAGAGTATATTTCAGGAAAAAATTCGAATCAATTACAAAATGGGGAAGTTAATTAAGCGGCTGATATAGGGAAGTTACATTTATTAGATTAAACGAATACTCGGATACCCTCAGCGGTTTTTAATTCGGATCCAACGGCAATACAATTAAAATTAAATGGCATTTTAAATAAAGCCTTGGAATTAAAACCTTAAATTAATTTGGATTTGGTTAAGTAACTTCTATTTGTTTTATATGTCGAGTGCCAAATGATGCGTATCAAATCGTTTCGCATGTTTAAATGCGACTCATTTTAAATTACTCCAAAATTATACTGGTGAAACACTCTACGCAGGCTAATTTTGAAAAATTAACTCGCTAGGAAACTTATTAACCTAATAGAAAATTGCAGTTTATACAAGAAGTTTCTCAAGCAGCGATTTTATGTTCTCTTGTTTACACTCTATCTTTTTGTACGATGCCATTGAAGATTCATTAACATCCCATCTTGGATATACACCTTATGCAAAACAAACCACCGCAAAAGTAAATAAGAACTACTAACGAAAAGTAAAAGCTAAATTGGCCAAATTGAAAATATATGTTTAACTGTACGAGTGAAGTTAAAATAATTTAAATATAAGGTGCCAATTTCTGTATTTTTAAGTGAAATAAAACAGAGATATACCTTTTATATTGTTTTTTTTTATTTATTTTACAAAACCGCCACATTAAATCGCAAGGACTAGTGGTGATAGTAACTTACATAGTAATTTAAATTAAAAATATAAAAATATACTTATGCACAAATATAATAAAACCATCCAAATATAACAAAAGCATGCATAAATAAAAACAAATAAATACATAAATTAATTTAAAAAACACCAATGTGGATTAGCTAAGTTAGTATGAATTTTAAATAACCTTAAACAGCATATACATTACTTGTCTTTTACTTATCATGGAAGATTTTTCTTCTTTTATAGGTCCATTATAAATGCTCCATTACAATAGAGTTACACGTAGTTGTATTCTCTTGTTGATTATTTATTAAATATGTGGCATAAGAATAATGTTTGAATACTCTTATCCCTTTCAAGGAATTTATCATGCATCACCTTGTATTTATTGCTTGTTCAACATCTCCGCTACACTGATATATCTGTTGTTTTAAGAAATACCTCACAAAGTCCATTCTGTAAAGCAGAGGATTATGATTTCTTTTGAATGTTTGAGGCCGTTTTGATCAGAGATGATGCATCTCCTCGGAGGAATAAGAGAAACCAAAGGGAGGAGACGTAATTGGAAGACCGAAACATCAAACACCATCGAATCCTCTCTCCTTATATTCCTCCCCACTCATGTACTCAAATTTCTCCTTTAAAGATTCCGCTCTTTCAATTCCATTCTTTTGGAGGAGATATCTCTCAAGTCTCTTCTCCTTCAGTTTGTTTCTTAGCCTACTTTACCTTATCTCCGAACTTCCATCCTTTGTCATTTCCTTCAGGTGAGTGTCGAGGATAGACGCTTGCTTTCACACAGAAGATCGATTTGATTCGCGGCCGAAGCTTTAAAGTTACAGCTATAAGTCGACACCCGGAACTCGAAAACTTTCATATCCGAAGTTTGCGTCGTCGAGTTTCGAAGGAAAATAAAACTACGTCGAAGAGGATGCACTTTAAGATTTCAATATGCATTCATCCATCAACTTCGCCTTGTTCTGCATTAAAGTATAATATACCACATGATGCATGCTTTTAATATTTTTTTTATATGAGTCGGCTACTCATTTCCCTTTTTAGTTCACAAAGATAGTTTGAAATACGGATTAGATGTTCGCACATGTTTAGTACACGATGTTGAACTCTAAACATATTTTATTTTATTTTCACAAGTTCTCCGATTGTTACTCGGATTACATTTTTGCCTTATTATTCATCAAGGGCCTGATTTCTCTGAAGTTCGATAATTTAAAAGCAGGATCTATATTTTTGAAGTAGTATTTAAATTTCCTAGTATATTATTGTTATAAATGTATTTTCAGAAATTATCTTTACCTAAAATTAGTTCTCACTGATTCTACCAGCATATGTTGTAATTAGCTTTCGATGTATATATTATTCATGTCTCTTTACAAAATGATTGTTATGAGACATTTTATTTAGCTTATGACTTCACCATTTCAATGGCAAAATTTCTTTAATTTTAATTTGTACTCTTCTCTGTCACTGAAATTATTCTCCCCCCATAGCATTTTTCTAGTAGTATCTGTTTTTCCATGCAAATATAGTGTTTTATTTATGAGATTTGAAGCGTTAAATATGACTCAATTTCCTTTTTTTTTACATCTCTCATTATTTAAATCCTGCCCTAAAAGTCTCCAAATCTCACCAACACAAGGATGTATATAACCTTTCTAACATCTTTTCTTCAGCCTCATATTTCTATGCCAAATACATGTGTCTAATCGATCCTTATTCCGTCTTTCACCTTTAGTCATTGTTTGTGTGTACTAATTACTTTTTATTTACTCATTGGATTTGTAGCATTCGATTTGACTTGATTTTCTTTGATATATCCGTAGAGGCGTAGATCATATTTCCCTTACTTAAGTATCTTACAACCCTCCACATCTCGCCACCGTATAATCTTTCAAACATCATTTCTTCAGTCTCGCATAACGGTACCAAATATCTATTTCCGTCTCTCACGTTCAAACATCGTTTTCCCTCACTAATTACTTATACTCTTGGGTTTAGCAACGTTAACGTTGACTTGATTCTCTTAGAAACATCTGCGGAGAAGCAGTTCATATATCTCCTCACTTATTTCCCTCTTACAAGTCCCTGAAACTCTCCCCTGTATAATCTTTCAAACATCTTTTCATCGGCCCCGCATTTCCATACGGAATATCTATGTCTTATCACTCCTATTTCCGTCTCTCCTTCGCTTCCATTTTGCCCTTCCTGTATTGCCACTCTCCAGCATCCCTCGCACCTATCACATCCCCATCTCGCCCTTTTCATCCCCAGGATCGTTGGAGACTCGGGAGGAGTCGACCCCCTCCACGCCCTCCAATCGATACGTAGTTTTCCCCCATCCACTCCATTGACCGTCACTAAGGACCCCTCTCTTTCCACACTCTTTTCACCGGACACAGACGTGAATGGGGAAAAGAGACTTTCCGATCGAAAAAGTTTTGTCGGAGCGCTGAAAACCCGGCGGAGAGACGTCCCCGTGAATGATTTCTTCATCGAATTATTCTCTGTCGAAACTAACGGTCGCCTCGCTTGACGAATGTCCTTAGCGATGCGCGCCACCCCGACCTCCGTGTTTTCCATATTCTTTCGTCGATGGAGTTTCCGGAAAAGGATTGCTTTTCGCGTTTCACGGGGATATCTCCCGAAGAAGCGTCGACCTCGCTTTAACGCCTTCTCTCCAGGGTTCATCGACCACGTCTTTCGTCGTCCCTTTAAAAATGTACGAAAGTTTTAATTGCTCCCTTTTAGGAGGTGTATCTTTGCATAGCGGAATTCAAGTTCGCGATATTTTTGGGGGTAAAAAGTTTTAATTGTGCTTCATGTGTACAAACAAGGATGTAAAGATTTGTGGAGTATTTTCCACTTTCTGTGGTATTAACTGGGTACGGTTTTCTGGTTTGCTTGACTGAAAACTGGGCCTGAATGGGAGTCAAGTAAAGAAGTGACCGTTTTGATGTACGGTGTTTAGAGTTTGAGGATATTATTTTTTTAAACTCTGTACTATATTTCTACAGTGGTCCATAGGGATTTTTTTTTTAATATTTGAGTAGTTATTTTATAATGATTTAATAGAACCAGATACAAACACGTATACATAATGGTAATGTTCCCTATGAAAACTTCATTATTCTATACGCATTAGGGAGGTTTTCTGATCGTTTGTAATCTGATTACTAAAAATAAAATTGATTAAATATGTCTATTAGTGTACTACTGAGTATTTCTAACCATGGGATATTATTTCGTCTTTCCAGAATTTATCTCATTCTAAAAAATATTAAAGGACAAAACAGAATTTATTTGAAATATTGATCTAATATGCTAATTGATACTGGATGCTTGTTTTTCTATCTCAAAAAATTGAATTTCATTTTCGTTTTTATTATAAAGTAGGGAAAAAAGCAACCATAGTTTGAGGTCAAATCTCATTGAATAATAAAAACGGTTACACTTTGTTTTTAAATAACTGAATGAGAAATTGAATTGTTTAATTAAAAATTTATAAATATATTTCATAATAAAATTAATTGAAATGTAAAATATGACACATCCGTATTAAACAGAAAATAAATAATCAAGTTTTTTTAAACCCGTAAATTCACTAATTTTGCATAAATTCGAAAGCTATGGAATTTTTGAAAAAATTATTTGCATTCCTCGACTGAAATAATTTTGTTTATGAACATATATTTTGAATGAGCGCAATATACTTTCTTTTATTCGTTCATGGACCCATTTGTTATTCTTTCTTGCGCTGTTTCCGCATTTTATTTCCTATTACCGCATAACATTCTGTTCTCCTCTGCCGAAAAGAAATCCCATACATCTAGAATGGCTTTTCAAGCATTCACTTAGCCTGTAAACCTTAAATCCAATGTTCTACATTTAGAGGGCGATTACGTACATGGAATTCGGAAGCACCAGTGGCCTCTCCACTATACCTGGCATTGAGTTGCGGAACAGGTCGTTTCAGAACCTTTCCCAAGTTGAAACGAACTATTTATCCGTAGGTCCGTGTACTCTGAGAGAAATGTAAATAGAAGAGGTAATTCCTCAGACGTACTCTCATTTCGTGGGTCTCTTTTGAGGATCTACGCTGCCAAAATGGTTCTTGGCAAAAGGTGGACTAATAACCTTGTTTGGGCTCTCCCATTAGGTGTTCCAAATTTGGGTTCCCGGTCAATTTTCACTGAGAATTTTAATGGAGATGTAGCTAACATTGAAAAGTAGAAATTACGTATTTTTTAGTTGGAATAAAACCTCTTTATGGCAAATTCTGGTTGTTGTTTGTGGAGATTTGATCGTGGAATAAAATAGTACACGTATTATTACGAATATATTTTTTTTAGGTAATAATAAACTGCCTTGTTTTGATTATTACACTAAATAATTATGTTGTTGTTCTAATACTCAAACATTATCTTTTTTCTTTGCAGGTAAGAGACAGCATTGAAACTTAAAGCATCTTTCCTGTGTTATTTGGTCCAATGAGTGAGTATTATCTGATGGATAGTTTGAAGAATATATTTCACATAATATGGAGATTTTTCCTCCCACATTTCATTACATTTTAAGTGTGAAATATTCAAACTGATTCCTCTGTAATTTGGTCCAATAAGTGAGTATTATCTGATGGATAGTTTGTAGAATATATTTCACCTTTTAATATGAAGATGTTTTCGCCCTCATTTTAAATGTGGAATATTAAAACTGGAGTATTTTTAGAATATCCGATTTAGATTGAGGTGTTCCGAATAATCTAGGACTGGATTTTCCAAGACAGAAAAGTAGTAAACCAAATCAATGCGCGTAATGATTACAACTTTTTTCTAATTTTTTTTACGTGTTCGCCAGATAATGCATTCTTTGGTTCTCAATTGTCGTCCAACATTTCCGGAATATCCCTATTTATTTCACTTCCATCACATCCAGATATTATATTATTAAAACTACATAACCCACTTATTCTTAAAACTCCAATTATGGAACACACAGATATTACTTTAAGTATCTTTGGTTTTTCTCCTGAATTAGCAGTGTCCTATTACTTCCTACACATTTAGACATCCTCTGATTTTATTTTGACTAAATATCTCGGTTAGTTTTGTAATTCCCATTCAAGTTTGCGTAAGGATTGCTTCAAGTGCCTTCTATTTTTCTCCTGAAATCGAAAATTCATTTCACCTCCATCAAATTCAGACATCATCTTATTTTATTTTGGCTACGTACTTCACTTCTCAAATACCCAACTCGTGCTCACGAAAAAAATTCATATGTTTTCGCATTTAAGTATTAGCATTTCTTCAAATTGCTCTTTGTTATCGACGGATTGTTTCCCATAATAAAGTCATTAATTCCGAAACGGCCCTCGGTAACCGATGCAAGAGAATACTCGTTCAAGTTTCCCAACTTTACAAAATTAATATTTAATTTCCTCCTGGCGAACAAAAAACCATCAAGAAGTCCACGATAAGGAGGCACGGGAAACTCGTAAATTTAACGGCTTCCTCTACTCAATGAATGCGTCGCATTAATAAAAGAACTCTTCAAAAAGTTAAGCGCCCCGAACGGCATTTCTTTATAGATCGCAAAAACACTCTCCTTATCTTGAGGGTAATGCCATTAAGGCAAAGTGTCGTTGTTTTGTTTTCACGCTCGAAAGTGTATCCCCGAGGGTTATTCCTACCCCTCACGCAATCAGCCCCTCTCCTCGTGGCCTCGTTTGCCCGCTGAGAGCCGTCTCTGCCCTCGGGGACGGCGCGCGCGGTCACTGGAAGTCTTTCCCGACGCCGAGTGTTCCCAGCTAAATAAGCGCTGTTGACAAAAATCCCTCTTTAATTAAAAATCATAAAAACGAACCTCCCCATTGCTGTCCTCTTCCAAAGCGAGAGTTCGAATTTTGGCGGAACGTTCTGAATGAGGCTCGTCGGCATTTTCTCGCCTATTTAATTCATCGAAATGGTACGTCCATTGTCTACCGTTATACGCAACGTTTTTTTTTTTTATTTTTACGTCTCGGCTTGAATTGTCACCCGAGTATTCTTATCGGTATCTGGCATCGGGGAATGAATTGGAAGGATTTTAAAGCTTTAAGGAATATACAAAAGGTATATTGTACAATACCTCCCTTACAAGTGTTTCCTAATAGATGTTTAAACGGATACTAAATAAAAATTATTATCTCAAAGTTTCTCAGGAATTCACCTATTTAACATATTGAACCTTAACGACATGTTCGTTGTTTACCGTTATGCATATTAAACTTTGTTTTGATTTTTTACGTTTTGACTAGTCACCTATGTATCCTTGTCGGGATCTGGCATAGAATAATATAAAAGTTTTATATTTAAGAAAGAATCAAGGAATATAAATAATTTCTTCCCAAAATATGTTTATATATTTATTAATGAGAAATTTAGTATCTTTACCAGCAAACCCATCAGCGAAGCCAGTAACTTAGCCTGTTCTTAGAATCCTGTATTTACATGGGTAGTCAGAAAAGATTTTGCCTGTATTAGTTTTTGAAAGCGTTTCGCGCATTTTCTAAAAGGTGCTCACCAAAATTGGAACCTTTTTGGACTCGCAGTTTTTGTTTGACAATTAAGTAAAAAATCCTCTTGGTTCGGAAAAATTTCAGAGTACTATATATGTATCTTTCCGGTCTTGGAGAATAGTAAATGTTTATTGCCCCATAATATGCTTAATTTTATATACTTTATAAAGAAAAAATCTTCTCATTGATTAGGTTATCTGTTTTCTTTCTAAATGAAAATGATTCTAAAATGCATTCATAGATAAATCAAAGATAATTTGTTATCTGTATAACCTCTTACTTAATAAGATAAATGTTAGATTAGAATAAATTTAATAAATATAAATTAGAAATTTTTAAACGTTCCTAGTCCCAAAACCCTCTATAACGAATTTAGTTCACGGACTCATTCACATGTTTTGGTTAGAGAAAAATGTATCGCCACAGTTGTCTTTTGCTGCCATTGCGTAAGTTATGGCTGAGTGGTTCCGTATGATACGCAGTTTGTGGGAATCGTTACACGCATCGCTTGGCCTATTCATGCTCCGAAATCGCGAAAAAGGAAAGGAACTGCTCTAAAAACTCGGCTCTCTTTCAATGCCCTGCCACGTCTACATACATTTGACACGAGAGAGATTATTGACAAACTGCCTTCAAAAGTCCGCATTTTAAAGATATACGTATAGGGGGAAGATTGACAGTTTTCCGCAGTTTGAATAAGATATCGACAAGGATTATTTAAGGCAATTCCTGTGCTAATCAAGGTGCTTTCGATTTTCTTGCTTCAGAATAACCGGCAGTCTTTTCAAAACTCAGCTGTCGATAAGACCTTTAGAAATTTAAAATCAATTTTAGCCATTCGCTGAACTTGAAGCGTGAAAATCGATACAGTTGAAAGATTTTCGTAATAGAGTATCACTTTCCTTCCTACTATAAAATTGAATGAAATTCCTTAAATTTTACTTCTGCATTTAGATGCAATATGTAGAAACCGCTTAACTTTTAATGTCGACAGTTTTTGTGACATTTAATACTTAGGATTTAAATTAAATTTAAAATTAACTATATTTAACTTTAAATTTAGTTACGTATCATTGTGAGTTAACTTTCAAATGAAATAGCTCCTGAATTGCTGTATGTTTATTAATCCTTCTTTGAAATATAAATCTTATTTTCTTAAAAATTACACATTAATTGAGCTGAATTAAGATTTTGAATTGTAAATAGTACGTTATTGTCCGATTTATTTTACTAAAATAGTTCTCAATTCGGCTCGTATATGTAGCAAAGTTTTTCCTTGTTGCAGTTATCAAGGAAAAGGATATCTTCATTTTAATGCTTATTATACAAGAAAATCAATATTCCTTATAAATTTAGAGATGATTTAATTTTTCTGTTCTGGTTATAAGTAAAAGGAAGATCTAAAAATGCATTCCTATATTATAAAATATGGTTGGCTTAAATGATTCCAGTCATGTATTTATAATAAATTTATTTTCAATTTAAGAATTAGTCTGAAAATATTTTTCTTTTTACTCTAATTAACAAATGGACCATCAACTAGTTAACACAGACACAATAATTAATTTCGTTACAACAATTTACTTCGTTGCCGAAAGGTAATACTTTCGAAAGTTAATTAATTACTAATTGCAAACAGAATTATAACAGAAAATATGGTTTTCAATACTTTCCTTTCTTCTAAATTTAAAATGAATTTTTACCTCCTCTTACTTCAAAAAGCTCTTTCTTTCAAAGATGCAACGTGAAGTCCGTCCTTTAACATCCAAAGAATTTATAAGAGCTCTGGATAGAACTGCCACGTGTATTAATTTAAATAATTTCCGTATATCCAGTACATCTGACGCTGAAAATAAGTGTCAAGATTTTAGCTCTTTGTATTGTTGATGAAACGATAAGCGGTTGATGCCCATGAATTAGATGTTTGGAGAAAGGAAGTAAAAGTGGGAAGGGTTGAGGAAGGAACACAGAGAAGGAAAGAAAGTCATCCAGAGACGCGAGAAGCAGGACAGAATGGAATTCCCAGGACGGAAATTCGTTAGAGTGCGAGTAAATTTAGCCTTCTGAGATGTTTCTATTTTGCAGACAACTTGATACGAGAGGAAAGAAATCTTGTTTTCTTCTTCTTCCCAAACTGATCGCCTTAAAACCACTCCTTTGCCTTCTCCTACCTTTCCACTGACTACCAATTACTCGGCGTAGATACTCACCTTGGATAAGTATTTCAGGAAAATATGTTTCTCAGAAATATAATAACTCCCGCGTTATTATCTCTTTTAGTTTTTCACTGCATTATTTTTTTAGACTTTGAAGGAGGTTCTTTAATACGAATAATAGTGGGAGATACATAATTGTTTACAACTCTAAATTAAAAAATGTCTTAAATAGGAAAGAGAGCCTTTTCCAAACAGAGAAATTTGGCCAATTATCATGATTGAATTTCTTAGTATAATTTAATATTCTTATGCCGGTGAAGTTTTCAAGAGTTCGCATAAATGCTCAATATTTTATAATATTGTATGCAAATTAAATTGAGCAATTAGAGGAAGAGATATTGCCAGAAACTTGAAAGATACAGCATTTTCTTTGAAAATTAAATAGAAGATGATATTCATGAGTTCAAGGAAACAAGACAAGCATTTCAGAGATTTTCGAGTAGTAGAATTAAGTAAGCCGAAGTTTAAGGTAAATTACGTATTTCAGAGGAATTTCATTTTGCCACTATTTATACACAAACTATAATCCTCATTATAAATGCGAGAATGTGCATTAAGGAAGTATCAAAAGGAAAATATTTGATTGCTAGCGAAATTAGATATTTCTTTCAAAGGAATCATTTTCTGAGAGGTTTTATTATATGTAATTCGTAGAAAAACGGTAGATGTAACTCGAAAATATTCCTGGAATTCAGCGGAGTAGAATGAATTAAACGCAGATTAATATTTTAATGAAGTGAAAATCAGTCAAGTAAATATCTTCATCTGTGTAATTCTATATCATATGGAAGGAAAATACAATTTTTTTGGAGTCTCCAAACATTTTCGGTTTAAAAAGGCATCATTGCTTACCTTTCATGTGAACGCTCAACTAGGTTGTGTTTCTCTGAATTGTAGTTTAAGCCATATGCTCTTATCTTTCTGTGTGATATACTCCTAAATAAACAGAGACTAAACACAAATTCAGTACAGATTCACAGATGACCTCGAGATGGTGGTTAATAGATCTTTCATTTTTTATATAAATCGCATTTAGAACTAGTGTAATGAACAGATTATAGCGTAAATGGTAGCACAGTGTTAACGATAAATTTTGTGGAAGGAGGGATTAAACAGTCTCTCAAACGATATGAAAACAAGATCGATATTCATAATTTATTAACGAGTAACATTTTTTTATGTGCGCAAATCACGCATTGCTAACATAGGATGCGATACGTATTGAATTTCATTTATGATAAATTTAATTCGATGTCATGGAGCGACAAAAGGAAGAAAATAATTAATTGACATCGCACTTCTCGCTCATTGTGACACGCTTTTCACGAGGCAATCGTTCGTTCGTTTTCCTTGTTCTCAAATAACTAACGTATCCTTCAGCACTATGGTACTCGCACACCTTAAAAGCTGCGCCTGTTGCATAAGATACAGAGGACGAGATCTTGCCACGGTGGGCTCATTCGTACCCACACTGCTCTTTGCGTTCCAGTTTGAGCACTCTATTTTGTTGCAATTTCTTTATTTTGCCCTACCATTCCAATATTATTTTTTGTTCCAAGAAAAATATCCATGGAGTAAGTGAAATTTAACCTCTTGTCTTTCAAAAGGTTAATTGAAAGCAGTGAATTTTAAATAATGAATTCAAAACAGTGAATGTTGATTCAGTTTAATCCTCAGAGGATTATTGACGACGTATTATGAAAAACTTCAGGTTCTAGGTAACGGTAATCAAAAACTCAATACTTTTTGGTAGATGGGATAGTATTGGATAGTATATACATTTAATTATCATACTAATGATTTTTTTATTGAAATATTTTGAATGGTTTTGAATTTTGAGTTGAATTTTGATTTCCGATTATTTGAGAAATATAAAACAGTTTAGCTTCGGTAATTTTATAAAATACTTTAAAGGGAAAGACAATAGGTTATTAGTATTATTCATGGAAGGTAAAGGATAATTCCGCAATCATTAATAGGCCACCTTTCTCGCTATTATTGGAATTTCACGGAAGAAGTAACATGCAAGAGAGAATAGAAATGAAATTTCCCCAATCATCGTAACTTAGTTTCCAAACTGACGAAGAAATGATTCGGTAAGATATCTCATTAGTTACAATTGCCATCTTAAGAAAGATCAATTACTGATTCAAAATAAAACATGAAAATTATAATTTTCTATCAAATAAATAAATTATGCTACGATTTGGAATGAAACTGGCCGTATATCCTATGTTTTAAGTTCAAAACGTGAATGCATTCCATCTCAGTTTTTGAGCATCCAACCAGGATAATAAGAGAGAAAAATTCTCGAATCATAGCCTCATTAGTCCCAACGAGTCCGGCCAGTCGCGACATTAGTTACCTCCCATTCCTCTCCGAAAAAAGTCGCAACACATTTTACCGGAAAATTACGACCCCTTGCCGGATTGGAAGTTAAAAATAAAGAAATCCTCTTCTTCGCTAACGTTGGTCTTTTAAGAAGATCCGAAGAGCGTCCTCGTCTTTCCCTCCGCTACACTTCAAGGATTCTTCGCGAATGAAAGTCTCCCCAGCGGCCGGGCAGCCTAGCGAAGGGATTAATGCCGAAGAAAGATATTCGCCGCGGTAGCGTAGCGCAGTGCACGCGTGAGGGGAGGGAGCTCCGGACTCGATTTCCGAGGATAAGGAGTGGGAAAGGCTTCCTCATGAATTTATACGAGAGGATGATGGAGCACGTAGCATCCTCTCGTCACACGCCTCAGACTCTCCTTATTTTCATCCCCCTGTACTGAACCATCATTCCTCACCCTGTGACTCTCTACTTTCCCTTATCTCTGACCTCCCTTCACTACCCCACCGTCTTCACGTGCTTTCTCTACCTCCCGAACCATTTTTATCCAATCTAACCTAAATAAACCTCTTTCTATTCATTGCCTTAGTGAGTAGAATTAGGTGAAGCCAGACAATACTACAGTTGGTTTATTTTAAATTATTTCCAGCATATCTTTTACGTTTCTCTTCTGTTTGGCATATCCGGTCGATGCTACACATTTTTTTATGTTTTAAGCAAAAATATACTTATTTTTGGTTTTAAAATATGCTCAGTAATCACACTAATCATCCATGATGGTAACATAAGTATTGAAGCATAATAATTTGCGTATGGATTATACTATGAGTATCTTCGTTTGTGTAACTCTAGGACAGACAATTTAACAGCAATGATTTATTATTATGCATTATTTATTATTCCATTATGTTTCTTTTCTGTTAGTCATTGCCTGTTGGTGGTACACATTTGATTAATAAAAATATCAACTATTTATTTTGGATTATAAATTTGTAGATTTATCATACTAATATGGGATAGTTGCCAAAATAGTAAGACGTATGGAAACGAATAATAACTTACATATAGGTTGTAGAATGAACATTCTGGTTGGCGTAACCCAAGAGTAAAGAACCGAAAAGCTTTAAAAAACATCGAAGCTTTTCTATTTCTTTAGAAAAATGATTGCATTAAAGTAATTCTATTCCGAAATATTGTTTTTTCTGTTTTTAAAAATAAATTAGAACTATTTTAGTTAACTTCAATCGATAGCTAAATTTGCTTTCCTTTGCACAAAATCGATCTAGAACTTATTGTATCAGTTGCCTACTGATATATTTTGGTGGAAAAAAGTTCCTCACTTTTTGCATAACTTATTATTCCCATTTTATTTCTTGTCAAATAACCTACACTACCAATATCAGAAACAAAAAAGTAATTTGAATTCTGCCCCGAACTCTCTGTAAATCCATTTTCAAGCACCCTCTTCAACCCCACTTGCCATACGAACCCCTTTACTCGTACTGATCTGCATCTAGCTCAGTTTAACCCAAACCTAACTCCCAACGAAACTGCTCCACTCCGTCCAACCCTTCCCATTATCTTTCAGCCTAAATCTTCCTTCCTCTACCCAATCACCCTTGATTGAAATCTCAATAATTCAATTCGAAAACAATAACACATGACCAAAATAAGATTTTTCATTAATTTTTCCTTCTTTTGGTGCTTGTCTCAATTTCGTATGACCATTTTTTGTAATTTAATCTTTCAAAAGAAATAAAGCCTGCAACGGCAAAAACGAATTTTACTTGCATTTCTTATGGAAATGGTTTGTCTCGTCTGGGATCGAACCGCGGTCGAAATGTCAATTTTTTTCAATAGAAACCTTCTCGTATTTGAAAGCAACGTTGGGCTAAAATTTCAAGTCAATCGACCGATTAATTTTTGAGTTTTGCGGTCACAAACATACGGAGGCTGAATTTTTATAAATAAGATTATACATGACTCGTTTTGATGGTTACTAGCATAATCAGATATCAGATAAAGTAGGTTCCACCATGTAATGCCGCAGTATGTTTAGTTTAACATTTTTACTTCACTTGATAGTATAAGACGATTTTCTTAAGGTCTTACTTGATTTATCCTCAAAGATAGAGAAATCCGATAGGTTTAAGTCCTTCGTCACTTTCAATCACGACCCAAGCTTTCGATTCAAAGAATCTTAATCAGAAGGCGCGTAGGTCACGATTTACAATTTTAGGAGCTTTGGAAGCTTTTCTACTCAACTCTAACCCTTTTCCCACCCCTTGGAGACCCTCTCTTATCCTTCGACGCTCTCTTCCACTAAGCGCATGCCAACCCATCCAAATCCAACCATTTCCCATCCCATCTGCATTTCCACACCTCTGCCCTATCCTCGACTCTTTGACCTCCCATCCCCGCATCACTCTTATCTCAACTACAACTCATCCCTTCCCCCTCCTTCTATGCCCCCTAGGGGTGCCAACTATCCCATAACGAGTCTCTTCTCTCACGCCTATACTAAACTATAAACAACTTATAGTCCTTTCTCTAATTCATCGACTTTTTCAACTTTTTGCGACTTATTTTATTTCGTAGTCAAAATTTCAACAGTACTCCTGCGTGCTCTAAAATATGTTCCATCTTCACTCATTTTGCTTTCGCGTATCGTTTGTGGAAGAAATGAATTCTCGAAACGATTCTAAGGTAATATACTATATCGGCAAACAAAGATTTTCCTGAAGGTTTTATATAGGCATGTTGCCACACTTTTGATTGCCAAGGAGATAATAACTTCAACTTCAACGTTCACGTCAAAAATACAACCTGTGAAGAATACTCCGTCTTTAACTTACTTTAATTTACGAAAGAGCAATGTCTATGTAAGAACTTGACTTGTAAGTCTTGACTCTATTTTCCTAAACGGTTGCCTTCACGTATTGTTCGCGGAAAAAAAGAATTTTTGAAACGATTCGATCTATCATCTATTTCCCTAATCCTCCTCGCGGTATCAGAACGGCCCATATAACAGGGGGGTTGCATTATATCGGTTACATCATCTGAGAATGTAATTTCTCTGAATTTATTTAATAAATTTATCCTTTGAATTAGTCTTCTATCTTCTAATGATTCCCATCCCGCGTCCTGTATCATTTGAGTAACACTCGCTGTTTTATCGTAGCAGTTCTTTATAAATCATATCAGCTTTCGTTGTACTTCTTCTGAATCCCGAATATGACGCTATTCACGGGGGAAATAAGTTAGGGAATATTATATAGGGAATAATAATAATAAATCTTCTTTATTTGGGAGAAATTGGGATTAAAAAGTCTCTTCTTCCATCTAACCCATCGTCATTAATTATTTATAATATAGTTAATTATGTATAATTATGGATGTGAAAAAAAACCTAAGGGATTCTTAGGAAAACAAAATCCACTGCAGAAAAACCACAAACCACGCCCCCTTTCCTTGTGGAAAGGGGGCGTGAAAAACCTGCGCAAATGTACCAATAGTAATAGCTAAAAGATAAGATAAAAAGAACATGAAAAAATAGAGAAATACACTACCAATAAGTACTCACATGAGAATATGGAACCTTATGATTTATGTACATTAGATGCTTTTAATAGGGTAGTTATGCTTTTACGATACTCTCGGAATTCACTTCTCTATGAATAGAGCAACTCCCGGAATCACCTCTTCGGTTGTTGGCAGCCCTAATGGTCTCTCGCTCCATCCCCTTTGCCCTCCTGTTCCAGTACGCGAGGAAATGTAAAGCAGGGGCACAGGGAGAAGGGGCGTGGGGATAGAGTGTTGTTTAGGAGCGCATATAACGCAGCATCCTCGGTTCCCACAGTGATTACGTGGATGTCTCCTTCGGTGCGTGGTGTATGCGGTGTGGAGCGAATCTTTGCGAGCACCACTAGAAGACGCTAGTCGTTGTTTTGAAATCGGGTTAGGTCAGTAGCACAAAGTGAGCATCATCGTGTACTCGGAATTATGGAAATCGGGAACGTGCAAGTCCCCGCATGATGGTAATTTAAATAGTAGTGCGTTCTATCTCGGTGGTTAAAGCCGAATTTGAAGGATTAAAACTCCGGATGGAATAAGTGGCGCGATTCATGAATAATGAATTTTCTTCTCCCGGCGCACGGAATCGTCTTTAGAAGTTGCTATATTTAGGAATATGTGTATATGTACGTAAAAGCTAAGACGCAAATAAACATGAGTACATATATTTATTTATTCCGTCGCAATTCATAGTAGTTATTTAAATATTTACAGTATTTTTACTATTTTGATTGCACATATCACTAAAAATAAATTCCATAACAGAGTGCTGAATAAGTTAACAGTGTTTCTATTTTAAGATGTGCGCTTTGAAATTCTTCAAAGTAATACATTATGTACGTTATTTGGACAGAATTATTTTAGGGAGTTCATCATGACTGCATACATGTTGATCTTTCGTAAGAGAGATTACGGATTAACGTATTCTGCTCGATTAAAACCTATCCATGATGGCTATTTAATTAATTTGATGAGAATGAAGACTAAAATAAAATTTGTTGCAGGAGAAGTCAGTCAGTAGCAGTAGGCAGGCTTGAATGAAATTTACAATGAAATTGAATTCAAACTTCTATTTTTCAAAATTTTCAATCAATCATGATCCAACACATCTAGTTAATACGCATAGGCATTGATATACTTGGATAAGTAATGCTATTCCTCGATAATTCTGTAATGCGGAAATATTGTTTCATAAAATGGAAAGTTTTCTATACATCATTCATAGATGATGAAAATTTTACCGTAAAATTCCCATATTTGGGACCACTTTTCCATCGCGTTCGACATCGTCACGATACAGCATTTTAATTTCAATCGTCAAAAAGCCCAGCTTGATATTTCGTATCTCGCAGACAGACCGATTTAATTCACGTCACGATATTAATCCTTTACTATAGATTGGGACGGGATCGATGGAAAAAAACACCGGAAAACAACGGAAAATAACAGAGTTCGGGGGAGCGGACGGTACCCGTCTGGTCAAGCAGCGCGTTTCCGATAGGCGCACGGGTTTGACACGTGTAATTCGTCGTGGCAGCGAAGGGAAAGTGAGGCTTAGGAAAGACAGGAGATAGAAAGGGAGATTGAAGGCGGAAAATGAGAGAGGACTAAGAGAGGAGGATAAGGAAAGAGGATATAGATAAAGAAGGTAAAAAGGAAGAAGAAATGGAAAAGACGTGAGAAGAATGAAGAGAGAGAAAGGTTTTCTTAATTGGACAGGTTTTAGTTTAAGGAGTTATATGAGCTTAAGGGCGGACAATAAGAATAATCCGGGGAAAGCAAATTCAAGCGAGTGGGAGTAGGTGTGAATGGAGCGGCGCGCATAAAAGGCGGACGAGGGGCCCGAGTTTTCCGCTGAAAGGATCCCTAGGAAGGAAAACGGTTTTGTAGGAAAGAAGCCGGGCTGATCGATTCCATGCGAGCGCTCTCTCTGTTTCTCTATCCCTTCTAAATTATGTGCAAGAGATACGCGGTGCGAAAAGGCCGTTTCCGATGCTAAATGCCCCGGTCCATTTTCTTGGGTTTGTTTATCGCGGTCATGCAACGGATTCCGCCATTGTTTCTCGTTTTGTGGCTTTGGTACGTCCCGGGGAGCCATTTCGCTGACGATTGTGGACGAAAGAGTTTGTATAAAATATCCGCGGAATCCCAAAACGTTTCCATATCTCGTATGACGCTGAATCCCGTTGGTTTCAAGTATAGATTAGTTTTTGAGATAAAAATTTCGCCTGTTTACCGTGGAAAAAGTACAAATTTTGTTATTTTCAATAAAAATTTCGCGTTCAATTGAGAGGAATTTTGGGAATATGGGCAAACGCCTATGTCATATTAGAAAATTAGTTATAGAAGGCAGAAACTCATTTTATTTTTGTGAGAAATTGTAGGTATTTGAGTGTTGATTGAAACAGTTTTCAGCAGGAACATTATCCAAACATTGCCGAAATTCTGAAAATCTTTTTGTCAATAATTTCCATTAATTTTATTACCTTATTATAACACTATAGCGATTGATTTATTTGAATAATCAGTATGTAGAACTTCAAAATTGCTTCTTTTAAGGAAATTACTCGTTCGTAACGCTAAACAGTATAGGATGTGAACTTGCTAAATACAACATAGTAATTTTTGAAGTATTTTCAGGTACTCCCGCTTCAAATATTCTCCCTTTTGAATACTGTCTAAAATTTACGAACAACATACTTAAATTTTCATAACGTTCTGGGGCTTCAATTCAGTTATTTTATCAAGCATATTATATCTTAAATAAATAAATATAAAATAAATTGCTGAACATAATTTTTTAATCAAATCTTATTAGGTATCATCAAATCATTCTTAGGAATCCTCACAAAACATAGATATGTGTTTTACCCGTAAATCTCATGTGAAAAAGAAGAGGAAGTAAATTGAAGAAATAACATTTTCACTTATACTATTTTCCACCTTATATTATGCACACGACCGATTTCGTAAGATAACTTACATCTTCGGGCCAGAAGTCCTCTGTCTTCAGAATTCGTCAGGTCTTATCACATACCAGGAGATGTAAGTTATCTTACGAAATCGGTCGTGTGCATAATATAAGGTGGAAAATAGTATAAGTGAAAATCTTATTTCTTCAATTTATTTCTATGGAAAGCCTACTACCATTGATTTTTTTTAATAAAAGAAAGAAATATTGATGATTTATGTACCCATAATATGTGAAGATGATTCAAAAAAAACTTAGATTATCGCTCCAAATCTCCAGTTTAGCTCTACACTTGTAGGAAGTCTAGACATAATATTTTGTCTAAATACTTTCATTGTATCTATACCTTTATTAACTTTATTTGAAAAAAAGTGAATGTCTACTTTTTCTATATCAATATACATCTTGAACATTCCATTGCTTAAAAAAAGAAGCAAATTGACAAGGAATAGATTTATTTATACTACTACCACAGAAGAAATTGTTACAGACGACCCAGGGTTTCGATGTATAGCATCATCTTCAGGTGCATAAATATAAGAACTCACAGTATATATGGAAGATAAAAAGAGGGGCTTAGTAAAGGGAAGAGCGGGGCCGGGATAGGAGACAATGTAGGTAAGGACGAGGTATGGGCGTTGTAGAAGGTGGTGGGGGGGAAGGAGGGGATGGGGTTAAAAGGAATGGCCATCTTGGGAGGAAGGGGGAAGAGCAACACCGTTGAGAATTGGAGAATGGTTATCAAACAAATATGCATTATAACGATATTACATTCACGGTTATTCTTGCATTTCAGAATTTCTAATTGTTCCAATGCATCTAAACGTTTACCTTTACTCCACTAACCCCCTCTTTTTTCTTCTATATATACTGTGAGTTCTTATATTTTTGCACCTGAAGATGATGCTATGCATCGAAACCCTGGGTCGTCTGTAACAATTTCTTCTGTTGAAGTAGTACAAATAAATCTATTCCTTGTCGATTTGCTTATTTCGTCATAGTATACCACAAAGTAAAGCTTCATTTAGTCGAATTATTTCATTGCTTATTTCAACATTTAAGATACAATATTATTTATCTCGGTAATGCATTTACGAGAGAATCTTCTTTCAATCATTTTCTATTCAGTTAACCCAATGCTGGTGGATTAAGGTGTGTTGGTTTTGTTTCACTTCTTGAACAACCATATCATTGTTTCTTATTTCTAAACTGATTATTTTCTGTGCAGAATGAAATCACCTTTTGCTGCATTATAAATTCCTGCAACGGTTGATTATTAAGTGACCAGTTAGGGTTTCCAATATCCACTTCTGTGCACTTGCTTCTGCTTATCATCGCCTTCAAAGGAAAGTAAGCGTCCATACACGTGCAGCATATGAATATTCGCCTCTGAGGACAGAGAACGAGGTAATGCAGTTTTAGAAGGAGAAACGCGATCCGCTCCAAAAGCAGTACCTCCTCAGCGTCTGCACAGAGAGGGTCGGAGTACCCTTTACGTGGAAATCCGCGGCGCAATTTGCAATTTCAAGTTTCTAAATCAGTCCGCAGGACGTGACACGGTGCCAGATTAGCAGAGCATTGTTCGGCGAGAATTATGTGTCGTTTTCTCTTCTGCGACGCAAAGGCGTCCGAAGGGATTCCACAGGACGCAAAAGAAGCAGTCTAGGAGAGCTCTTTATAAAGAGAAGGGATTTGCAGGGCGATGCAGCCAGGGCCACGCCCCCTGGGGCTTGTTGCTTGTTTTTCAGGGCCTTCTTCACCCTTTATCTTCCCCCCCCCCCCCGTGCCGCCTTACTATTCTTACATTTTATTCAGCGTCCCTCCAACACCGCATTTTATTCAGCGAGGCGCTCAGCCGTCGTCTGACACACGGCCATTCTTCCTTCCTGCGACATTTCCCTTTATTTTCCCATTAACACTTTCATTTTTAATGCCGATGTGTGTTTCAAGGGATAGGTGACGCATAATTAAATTGCGTTCCGGCGGAGGTTTTGCGCCGTATCCTTTCTAATTCCTCCATTCAAGTGTTTATGCGCGCTTTCGTTGAAATCTCTCAACTGAGCACTCTCCGTGTATGAATCTAACTGTGGAAGGGATAACTTCAGCGAAATGAGAGTGTTTTATGTTTTTATGAGTCTTTTAATAGACTGTTATTTCAGGTGGGTTCCGTGAACTGGATACTTTTTTTAAACGCTTATTTTAAAATTGTAAGATTTTTCTATTTTTTTTCCTCTCGGTTTTAGATGTCTTAATTTGATCATGGATTCGATAAGCTTTGGTAAATCCTCCTAAAAAAACAGTGCAATTTATTAAATTTGTAATTCATTTAATATTCATTCACTATACGTTCATTCATTATCTGTATTTTTATACTTCATACAGTTTAAAAAAGAGAAAATGGATATCTTAAGTTAACGAGATCAATGACATTGGCTATCACTGGCTCAATTCAATGAGTTGAAGTTAACTTACACTCATTAATCATAGCTATGCAATTACGAATCTTTAAGAATCCTCTTATAAGATAGTAATTTATCACAGGATTGAATTTAGATATAATCAACTAAGCATTATTAGGATACAATGACCTGCATATCCAATTTTGCGTTCAAGTAAAGACATACTTTGAGTTGGGAAAGAAATTAAATTTTGAGAGGGTATTTAAGCGGAGTAGATTGAGAAAAGTTGTTAGAGTCACATGCAGCTTATTGTTTTAAAATTCTCATTGAAAATCGTCTTTAAACAGAACGATATTTAAAGAATTTTGGTTGGATAAATCATCAGTTTCAGTTATGTAATTCTGATCATCACTAAGCTGCAGATAATTGCATACGATCCTTGGCTATTATAGCTATTTTTTGCACTATTAGGTTAATTACCATCATCACTGTTATTAACTTATTTGAATTAATTATATTATTTGATATTATTCCTATTAAAAGAGGACAATTAATTTGAATTCTTCTACGGTGATTTCTTTATGTTCTTTCTTTCATCCTAAATATTCCTCATGTTTCCACTGTGTTGTTTATTCCGCTATTCTGTCCACTTTTATCTTGTCTTCCTTTTTGCATCGTGTTTGAATTAGTGATGATGCTCCGATGGTATTCCTGATTTTTTTCCCGGTCTTCTAAATCGTCTATCCTCGTTGTATTCATTACTTACAGAAATATTTTAGCAGAATTTCTGTGTAATATCGTATAATTGGTTGTTATATTTGGACAGCCAAAATACCTATCAAGAACGTATCGTTAACATGAAACCCAACTCCCCGTCCACAGCTCCTCTTTTTTACGGTTGAGCTGCTTCGGTTAGAGCAAGGATTAATTTTGTCAGAGACGAGATGGCCTCCCGAAATAAATTGCCAATTCCTCATCAAAAAGATGCCCATTTATCACAGAAACAAATGCGCACGAATCATGGAGAGCGGTCCTCTTCGATTTCCTAGGGCTTTGGCCATTTTCTCCGCACTAATGGACTCCTTTTTTTCATGATTTTTTGTCGCTCGGCCTTTTCATTTATCCTTCCCCCGCAATGTCTCCATCTTCTCAACTGGTTCTTTTCTCCGTCCACTTTTTATTCCCGTCCTAATCTACCCTCTGTGCCTCGGATCAATGCATTGATTGACGGCCCCCTCCCTTCTGGACCAGATAGTCCCTCTGGAGGCCCTACGTCTTCTTCATTTTGTCCCTCCCCGACGCACAGCCCAACCCCCCGCTAGACGCCACAGCGTTTGTTTCACAATGGGCCAACGTCTGGCTTTCACTCGCCTTCATCTTGTTGTTTCGCGCGGCTCATTGTCGCTCCCTCTCTCTTGAGAAATTGCGCCGGCCCTCTGTCTTAGCAGAGAGTTATTCATTAGTACGCACGCAGAGGCTGTTAGATGGATTAAACAAAATCGCGCGTTTTGGGAATCTAAAATGTGCGCATTGTGTTCTCACTCTCTCTGGGGTATTCACTTTTGTATTTTTTTTCGAGATCGTTCACAAAGGTGCCTGTTGTTGCTTGTTGGCTGCATCTCGGAGGCATTTGTAAGATTCCCTCGGCGACCATCAACTGGAAAGGCGTCAATATTTTGGAGAGCAATTTTATAGCGGATTTTTAGTCGCTCCCAGATCCCGAAGTGGTAAAAAATTAAAGGCTACAGATCTATCTAGATGCTCAATTCCTTACATTAAAAGATTTTTGAACAGTAAAAAAAAATTCTTATAGAAGAAAGCTATAATTTATGAAAGTAATCGTTAAATGACGAGAGATTTTCATCGTACTTGTTATATATTTTTGGGAATATCGATGAACAAATAGTTTAATGTTAACAGTTGATATTGGTAAAAAAATGTTATCATTCCGATTTAGGGTGCGATAATATCTAAACATAATAGGGAAACTCTCGAAAAGCTCGACGAAACGTTATTAATGTTTTTGTTTTGTTTGAATTATGAAGTTGTGTTTCTCCAGGAATTCTTTTCAAGAAAGGACAAAGTGATCGCACGTAAAATGATTCTGAGAATGCTAAAAATATCTACTAATATCTAAAAGGTCTATTGTATTCGGCAAGTGTACAAATTCAACAGCAATTGAAACGTTCATATAGTTTCAGTATCCGCTCTTTCTCAAAGGCTCCTAAGTATATCAAAAACTTTTAAGATCTGTATGAATCAATATTTATAACTATTGAAAAACGCGATATTGAATTATGATTCTGCGTAATTATCAATTATCCAAATGAGATTAAATATAGCTATGAAATTTCATCGTTAACACTAACTATTCTGCTTTGATTTGCCTGTATGATGTTCGAAGTTCCAAATGTTTTGCTAAGATGCAAGAGCAACCATAGAGAAATAAAGTATTGAATTATAGAAGCATTTGGTTGGTTATGTTCGAATTGAATAGTTTCAGGAAACTCACAAGATAAGCCTCTCCTTATTTAATTAGGAGGAAATTCATAAAAAAAACACGAAAGGACAGAGAAACTTACGTATTTCCCTGAAAGCACGACCATAATATTCCAAAACCTTCCCACATCTAGATGGATATAGAACTTCTATTAAACGCACTAGTTATTTATCCTAATTTTTAGCTTTGGTTACGCAAATCGATATCTTTAAAATAGATTTTCTCGGGAAAGCTGCTTTCACCTGCTCCCAACATCTGCATGTCCTCTCACCCTATCCTTTCCACTCCTCTAAGATGCTATCTTTTTGTCCCCACCCTTGGCCCTTGATCTCCCCACGCTTTCTCCCCATCTGCTCATCCATTATACAGTCTAAGATTCGCCTCCCCTCGGCAACTCCCAAAACTCCTTTGCGTCGCTCTGCTGATGTCTTTTTTCTAAACACCCGCAGAAGCGATTCTGCGACACTACAACAGAGTCCGTTACAAAGCCGACACTCATGAGAGTAAATCTTTGAAGCAATTTATAGCCACCTACTATCTCCACCCTATAATGTAATGTTACAGGAGAAAGTTGAGTACCAAGGAAAGTATTGAATGCTCTACGCAACTCTTATTTTGTTATTTAGAAACCATTTAAAATAATATATAAACTGGTTCTTACATAGAGTTTTAGTAACGTAATTTTCAACGAATTTATTTTTAATTCATGTGATATTGCTGTAGTTACATCAGGTTTATTAGCGTGAATTTGAAGATACATTGGTGCAAGTTACTTGTAACCTAGAGAAGGAACTTTTAGATTTAAAAAATGCTATATCGACATGACAAATAGAGAATTATTGCATAATCATTATAATATTTTAATATTAATTTTATCATGATCTTAATTAAGTGCAATCCATTCATTATTATGACAATATATAATCAGGACAGTTAAATTTCATACAATACTAACAGAAAATCAAGAAATTAATTTTAATAATTTTTTAGGATATAAGAATTTTCATATTTGCAGAGATTTTGGTGAAGAAGTAAAAGTTTTGTACTCTATAGCAAGAAGTAATTTATTCGTAATTTTAGATTTCAATTAATTCAGTCTTATTTTTAAAGTTACATAATCAAGAGCTTACGGCAAAAAGCAGAATGTAGTGTACTATACCCGAACATTCTTTCTTCCATGTTTCAGTTTTCGATTTCACGCTGTTATAACCAAGCATCTTCTTTTTAAAATATACATAAACTCAAACCTTTTCCGTATGCATTTAAAAAGAGCGTTGCCAAAGATAGAGAACCTGCTCTACTTCCACCAACATGGAGTTAAGATACGTAAAATTGTTTAGGCAGTGACACGATTTGAATTTGCAGTTAATAAATGAATTTCTAATATATGTTGCGCATTGCCAAGAAAGATGGTCATCGTAATCACTTGCCAAATACTTAAACATAAGTTGACGAAAAAGTTTAGTATTTGATCATGCAAAAAATACTCAAATAAATCAATTAATTTTGTCAATAGTTGAGGTGGTAGAATATTGGTTGGATCTTGCTTATTAAATAATCAAAATACTCCGTGAACCGTATCTGAAAATGAATAAATACAATATGAGAGAAATATAGGAAGAATTCTTGTATTTGTAGAATCCATAAGTGTTAAAATTAAGGAAAATTTAAAAAGAGGAAACTACTGGAAACAACTGTTAAAGCTCAACGTTCATTGATAAATAGATTTTTGAATGAGAAAAGTAGTTTCGTCTACAAATTATCCCTTCCGTTCCTGGTGAAACTGTTTCTTACAATGATCAGCTTTCGCGCAACTTTTTCCTTGAAAAAGAATGAACGAAAGCGCTTTTGAATAATCTAATGCATGAGACTCTTATCTAATCTAACTTTAATCCTAGAATTGGACCGCTGGGAACGAGGGCCAATTTCACTGAGAACGCCAAATAAGCGGAGGTGGTTGTTTCATTTCTCCGGAAAGTTGAATCTCCAGTTCCGAATGATGAAAAATGCAAATCTTCACATAGAATCGAGGAAATCTTCCTCTTGTTTCTGTAACTGGATAAAGTTCTCTCACAATGGTATTGTTACCACGAGTGCGGTACTTGCGAGAGAATACGTAGACCATTAACGGTGTTTTCAATAGATAGAAGAATGGAATTATTGTATACGTGGTGTTTAATTTGTAGTAGTGATTTCCCCAAACTTGTTATTCCTTGGAGGAAGTTAAAGGGAGCAAAGTCAAGTTTAAAATTCTCATAATTCCATCAAAATCCCGTTATTTCGGAAGGGAAGCTCGAGAGGTATCTTGTCGAGATACGGCGGGAATAATTCTCAAGTAGTACGCAGAGGGATGGAAATTAAAGAGAGCATTCCACTTCTGCCTTCGGGAAGAATGATAGGTGGATCGAAGGGAAAACTTTGGGCGTAAAACATTTCGTTACTTCCCTTCCAAGGTAGATACGTTCCGCTTCGAAATAAGTAAGCGTTTGAAATGAAGAGAGCTAAAGGAATACTCCGAAAGCCGCGTAAATTCCATGCGACAATTTCACCATTTTCCGTCCCTGTCCAATTCTGTCCTCTGTCTCTCCCATCCCTTTCCTCATTTCCTCTTTCAAGGCTTTTTTTGCCCTCCTTTTGATTTTCCTCTCTTCATATCTTTTTGACGTCTTCTTTTCTCTCCCGTGCCCTTTCTCATACCTCCTAAGAGACATCGCTCTCATATAAAGTTCTCCATTCATCCTCTCTCATCCTCACTTTTTTCATTCTGGCTCGAAATAAAGGTGGAACTTTTAAGTCTCTATCCTGTTAGGTGCGGAGATTACTTCCACGCGTTCTCGGAAAAAGTCCAACGACCGCTCCCGAAACCCAGACAAATGCTGTGATCGAAAAAAACTTGCTCTTTGAATCGGTTAGCCTCCAGAAACATTGAATTCGCTGCCGCTAGTATTGCTTTTAAGCTACAGTATCCCAACTTCTACTTCGTCAGGAATACCGGGAATCATTTTTGGAACTTTCCCCCAGGGATACCGAAAACATTTTGGCATTTTATGTTTGTTACTTATCGTACCCACATGAGAAAGCCTTTAAATAGGCAGTTTTTCTATGATTAGTTGGAATTTTTATTAGCACTTCTACCCTACAGTATCCTAACTGATACTTTGCAGGAAACATTGGGAATAATATTCAATATGGTTACCCATTCCTAGAAGGATTCCTTCTACATTTTGGAGTGTTGCGTTTTTTCTCTTGTCATACAAATATAGCAGAGCCATTAACTGCACATACTATGATTACGTAGATTTTTTTGATATTTTATCTTTTCATACTTAATTTCTTTATATACATTTATTTCTTTAAACCATGCGATTTTCATCGTTTACACCAATTCTTTTCAACATCGGCATTGAGAGATTTGCTTACTATCCTCCTAGAGTCTCCAGTTCAACCCCATGCTTGAACATTGATATAGGAATATCGTAAGAAATAATCGTAGAGACTGATATTCAACGATATTAAGATGTCAAAGTTATAATTGAATTCTTTTTAATTCATGTGTTGGTTAATTATCTATCTCAGCTGTGACAAAGTAAAGTGCAAATCAGTACATAAAAATGGTTCAATTTAGGTAATCTATGCAGCGAAATGTATATTTATCTCAACACAATGTGGCATTACTTAGGTTATGAATGAAAGAACGTTGTAATAAGCCTTTATGCATGGAAATGTTCAGGAAACCATCAAAGTTCGTTGTTTGCGTAATATTAAGAGGTTATTTAAATGGAAACTTACGTTAATTTTGAAAATATAATTTTAAAATTTATTTAACCTAAAGTCGTATGTATAAAAGGTTCTTATTTAAAAATAATGAGTGAAATAGAGGATTTTGGTTGAGCTAGAGAAAGTTGGGGTAAATGTATCTCTTACCCGGTTTTCAGAGGCTCCAAAATGTCGGACATTTGGAAACCCTTTAGCATCCTTACAATTTTTCTTTCCCTCTTCCTTTCCCTTCCCCACCACTTTTACCAAACCTATTTCTTTCTTTTCTTTCCCTCATTCTCACGGTCCTTGTCCCATACTCTTCCATTCTTTCGCCGCCCTATCTTTTTCTTTCGACCCCTATTCCCACCACAATTCTCTTTATTGCAACTTCCCTCCTTTTCTCTTCCCCAATCTCCTCTCTTCACCCTTTCCTCTTCTCTTCTCTTCGTATCCTCGTGAGCGCGATCAGGAGGCCGGTCCTCAATTCCGCTCTCTCCCTTATCTGCGTGAAAGAGATGAACCCCCCACTCCGCCATGAACCCCATCTTATTTTTCCTCAGTTTTGATTCAAGATCCCCATCGCCTTTTTTTATTTCCCGCTCGGAAGAAGTAAGCTTTTTTTAATCTCTCCCTGGACTTTGCTCTCCACTCCATTTTCTGCTTCCACTTCCCTCCCGAAAGAGAGCGCAGAAATAAAAAGGATATCCCGAAGTCTCCCATTTAAGTCTACGGTAATTGAACTTTAATTCCGTCCACCTCTTCCTTCCATCCGCCCTCCCGTTCCTGAGGGGGAAGGTATTACGTCCCGACTCTTATTCTCTCCGCTTTCCTTCTTCCACTTTTACCCGGCGGAATCAGAGCGCTGCCCGCGTTTCTTTCAACCCTTAATTCCGCCCAAAGACAACAGTTCGAAGCGGCAAAAGGGATTCCCACGTTTCCACTCGACTTTAAATATAACAATATTCATTCCGAGATGAATAATACATTATTATAGTTCGCGGAGGAGAGAGGTTCTACTCCGCTTCTTGCGGGAATGTCTGAATTAAGTTTGGGGGATTAAGGGGGATTAAAATGGCTGTCCGAGGGAGAAGTTCGCAGCGGGGTCTTCCCAAGTCGAAATAAAACCCCCAAAGTCCGCTAATATATCAACCTATGAGGCTGTGTTATCTGGAGGTATTTCGGAGTGATTTAAGGATGGGAATTGATTTTTAAAGTGGTGGGAAAGAGGTTTCCGATGCTGATTGAATTGTGGATTGTGAAGATTTTCAGAAGGTTCCATTTTCATGTTCATCGATTTGTGATTGTATTTTTAGGAGATATTTCGATATTTTTTGACCTTTTTGAAATGTAAAATATATTGATTTCTCTGTATCTTATTAACAATACACATATTATTTGTTTAACATTAATCATTCTATCAATACAACTGTCCTGAGAAAAATTAGTCCAGATATGTGCATTATGAATTGAATTTGTCACATGCCATATACTTACGTTTTAGAGATTCATTCTTTCCGCGAACAATACGTGACAATAACCGAATAAGGAAGTAGTATAGATTCAACTGGTGTTTACACCCCCTGCCACACGCCGAAAGGCGGCTTGCAGGGTATTAATGTAGATGTAGATGTAGATGTACGATGGGTTAGACTTTATTATAATTAATTGATTGAAAAGCTTTATCAAATTTTTCATCGGACAGTTAGGGTTTTACTTTATGTATGCAGTGCCTACATATTAGGAAATGTATAAATCCTTTACAACTATAGCATGACTTTTGTTTCATCATCCTTTATGACTGACTGAATGGTATTTTTATGTTTTTAATAACTATATTATTTTCGTTAAGGATTAGCACCTATATAATAACACCTCTCAAAGGCGTGGAAAGCCATTTCGAGACCTAGAATCAAACTCATTTTCATTTTTTCTATGTGCTCTTACATCTGAATATTTTTGAGGTAGTTTTATTTCAATTGTCATTCGATTCTTTTCTTACGTAGATTCTGATGTCAAACTATTTGAAGGAATGTAACCATATAAACGAGGATGCTTATACTTAGGACAAAATAAAGCTCACCTCTGTTTCAAAGCGTTTCCCGTTCCTGATCATCACATACACACATTCTATCCGCTGACTTTCGTTATCGTGTAGAAGTTAGAGTTGTCCACCCCAAATATACCACGAGGTAGCTACTAAGCCTCACCGTGGACGAGAGTTTGCTCAAGTCTTTACTTTTCCACGAGACTTGAGATCAATGCAAAGCGGGGACGAGGAAGCTGTTCGGAAGATGCGGCTCGTATGAGGGCTTCCTATTAATTCTCTCCACCCACGACTCCTCCCCCACGCATCTCCCATAATCCCTCAGACCCTTCACCGCCTGTTCGCCGCTCAGATTGGAAATTGTCTCTTGACGCCGCGGTGATTCGTCATTTTTCTTTCCACCTTGAAAGCGAAGGGGGAGAGGGGTCCCTGTCATGATTTTCTATCAAAGTGATTTTTCGCATGAGATGGTGGCCTGCGTGCCGCAGCGCACAGCTGTGGGTGGAATGCAATACAGGAAATGGAATGCTGAAGGGAAGATAGGGACATAAATCCGGAATTCTGATCTTCAAAATGTAACTGAAATTGATGTCGGATACTCATAGTTCATCCCTGTTGAAAATAATGCGCTGTGTGATTGAAACATTCGGTGGAATGATTTCATTTCTGAGGTTTGCATTTGAAGTGACCGAGAAAACGATACGGATCTGAATTTTGAATTGCTTCTTCGGTTATTTATAACATATGGGTTAAATGGAAATAAATATAATTATAATAATAATAATATATCATAATATCAGAAATATCATAAATATATTTCTCTGGGAGCACTTGTACCCTAGTGTAATCTAGCAGTGCTGAGAAAAAATGGAATAAAATGGATAATAATAAAAAATATGCTCCCGGATGGTCATGTGGATAGCGCGTTTGCCTTTGATGAAAGCGGCCCCGGGTTCGATTCCTGGTGGGAGTCAATGTGCGAAATGACCTAAGCTGTCGAAGCACTTTTAATAATGCTACTACTGCTACTAACAATAATAATACAATACTTTTTTACAACAAGTTACATTGATGTTCTATGCATTAACATTGATGTTAGTTAATTTACAAGTCAACAAGTTACATAGATATTTCTACAAAAATATACAATAATAATAATAAAGATAGTAATAATAACTAAAATAATAATAATAGAAGGACTATTAGTGCAAGATAGAAACTATGAAGGCCCTTCTTACATCTAACCCTTGAGCTAGATGTGTTGTTGAAATATGTGTTGACAGATTGTTGAGAAGACTAGATTGTTACAGGATGTCACTGAAGGATAATACTGGAGAAACGATTAAAGAGAAAGGATGGTGGTTGAACGTTGGAAATAGAAAGATTCGTTATCAGAAATTAAAGGAGTTGCGTTAAGCCGGGTTTTCACGGAGTCCAGTGCACGAGCGATGGCTTGACTTGCGTACGCGGCCATCAAGCACTTTGTAGTCATGCACGACTCATGTCGTTCGTACAAATTTTCTTAACGGCATATTCCTTAAAGTAATGTGCAATAAAATTTAGGAGGTGCAGAAGAGAATATTGACCGTCAGTGAAATTTTGGCCATCCATTTATATGTTACACACGCTCCTGCTCGCGATAAATGCCAGAAAGCTACATAATAAGAACGGACTTCATTTTATAAGTCGAAATCGACATCCCACTCTTGCATCCACTTCGGTAAAAGTAAGTTACTCGACTGAACCTGCAAGCACTGACTCCGTGGGTATCCCACAACTGCCAGTACAACTGATTGTCGCTTAGTCGAGCGCACGACTGAAATGGCTGTTAGTCGTGTGCAATGCCATTTATGAACGGGGCTATATGAAGAGAAGCTACATAGATTTGAACTTACCAAAGAGAAAGCACTGATGCAATTTAATAACTTATTTCTAAAAAATACAAAAAATTGGCTGTTAGATCATGAAGAAATTGATGTTTTTTTCTTTAAATTTAAAAGATTCTTTGTTCATTATCGTACATTTTTGATTTTCTTTTCCTTCTCTTTATTTTTTCTCAATGTTTGTTCTATAGCCATTCATTTTCATTAATATATCGCTTAATTTTTCTTACTTTTCTATTATGCTATCGTAATAACACACGTCACTATTCTAAGATAAATGGGTGCTTTAATGCATTTCTATGGCTTGTGAACACAAAGCGTATTGTATATTATCAGTGTCAACAATTCAGGATATCCTTAATTTACACCTAAAGCACTTGTATCTGTTAAAATTATGTAAATTATATTAAGGAAAAACGGACTTGAAAAAAGTCTGACTGGGCCGGGAATCGAACCCGGGATCTTCCTCTATCCGGGAGGCTGCCTTAAAGCAGCAGCCATCCCGGGTTGGATTCCTGGCCCAGTCAGACTTTTTTCAAATCCGTTTTTCCTCGGCATTTTTCCTGGGTGCACGCCCTTATTTGCAATTCACCCTTTACCCTTTCCTTTGTAAATTATATTAACTAAAAGGAAAAAAGAAACACGGCTGTGTTATTAACATCAAGAGTTAAACGAGCTCCAAATAGCCGTTGTTTGCGTACAACCAGTCGTGCGGAAGTACCCTAACCATGGGGGTTAAGGTTAACCGTTACTAAGGTATTGTAAGCGTAATATCTCGACACGTATTTCGGGAGCTATGAAAAGAACTGGTAAATTGTATTTTATTAATTTCATATGCAATATTTAGAGCAATACATGTATTCATTCATTCTTTCATTCAATATGCAAATATGTAGGGCAAATACATAATGTTTTTTTCATGCAGTAACATGTGATTTTCAAAATATATGTGAAAAATACATAACGATACCTGAATAAAAACAGATAAAGTAAATGGTAAATACAAACAGAAAATCCAGTTCTCATTACATCTGACGATCGTTGAAATGCACTTCTGGAAGCCAGTGGGGAGGAGAAGTTAACGTTACTAAGACATGCAGAGGTCAAATTCCATCCAGGTAATAATAATTTCGCTACTCAAAATACATGACATTGGAACGGGTCTGTTATTCAAAGCAAATATTGACTTTTGCCAGGGGCTCTCTACCCTGATATCCAATTCAGGGACAGAAATCTAGTCAGAAATGATGGCTTCTATAGTCGGATACGTCAACTCATTAAAGGGAAAGGAGAGATGCTAATCGAATAATTGGATTTCCAGTCGCGATTCTTCCCCGATCGAATATTTGCCGTGAAGTTTTCCATCCAAATATCTCCTTTCCATTCTCTCTTTCGCTTCTTGTTCGTTTTGATCTCTTTTCCATCCTTAGTATCCGCATCTTCGTCTCAGCTTAGATTATCTACGCCCTATCTTTTGTAAAGATTTATTGAGATTGTTTTGATTTACACTTTTATTTATTTTAAGAATTAATATAACTTGTCTTACATTCGATTTCAATTATATAGCAGCGTTTTAGGATGAACGAATTCGCTGATTTATTGGTAGAATATGGCCAAACAAAAATTTCTAACCCAGTTATAGAACAGTAAATATACGATGGATTGATTTGGAATATGATGATGTAACAGCTATGCTATAATGGTGGTGATGGTATATTTAGTACAGAATGGAAATATGGTACTTAGAGTTTAGATATAAAAATACCACATAGTTGAAAATAGATAATTTATCTGAATACCTTAAGATATTAATAAAAAATGCTACAACTATTACACTTTAGTACCATAACCCTCAATTGTCTATCTAGAAAGCCATCTTAAGTATAACCTTTTGTTAAGAAGATAATAATTCTCTGATATGGGAAATGCAGATTACTGCTGTCGTGATTATCGGTGAGAATATGAGATAACAAGTTTATCGTGGTTTGACTATTATGTTTTATTTAAATTCATTCATTGATGATCAACTTCAATATGTTTATCTGCCTCAATATTATTACCTTATTCAGTGCTATTTCTCTCGTTTCCTGGTTGATTACCCTGCCCTTTACGTCGTCATACATCTTTGTAACTTATCTTCCCTCTGTTGTTTCCCTTGCATTTTACCTTCAATTCCATTTCCTAGTCAGGAATTTCTTTAATGAATAAAGAAAAACCAGTAAACCACCAAATAATGAGAGTAAACCCAATTCGCATTTCGTTCCCAGAGAGAGCCTCTTCAGGGGCAAAGGAATATGTCTCTTTGAGAGTGAAATGCGCATTGGGTTTACATTTTTTGACGGTTTGTTGGTTTTTCTTTATTCATTACACTTTATCAACAGTGGTCCGCCATACATTAAAGGAATTTCTCTTAACATGCCTTTGTTTCCCATTCCATTGAAATTGAACTACGCTTTAGCATTCTTTCAACTACGACTTTCAGGCAATTTACGTTATTACTACGTACTGCTATTTTCAAAAAGTTTGCGAACTTAATTTTTCCCACGAAAACGCCGAGCAGGAGAAATGCAAAATTTTAGCGGTAGATAGGCAAGTAGACGATAAGTAGTGCTAGCTAAATTATGTGGTATTATCTACCACCAAAATTTTACATTTCTCCTGCTCGGAGTTTTTGCGGAAAACATAAGATCTCGATTTTTTTAACGTTGAAGTACTTTCCTACATTACTTTCACTCGATGATCATCCGAAAACATTCTTCCAATGGCAGGAATACTTCAGTATGGATAGACGTAGATTCATCCCACGCTAGTTCCATCTGCGACTTTTCTATTCCACTTCCTTTATACCTTCCCTCCGTTCCTTTCTCCGCACCAGAATGGATTCCGCCCCGATTGCCTTTCAGATCTCCGATCCAATTTTAACGCATTTTTTGCATTTGCGGGATTTATTAGAAGCGATGGCAGCGCAAAGAAGTTGGGGGAGTTTGGATAATAAACCGAACCATCTCGGATAAAAGGGGGTGCAATGAATGAAGTGGAGGGACACAAAGCGTTTGCCGGGGAGGCGGAGAATGGAGCAGGGATGCTGGGAAGAGAGGGAAGGAGGGAGATGATTCGGTAAAGTGGTAGTGAGAAGGCGATGGAGCCATCGTTTGCGGAGGAACATTTTTCACAGGAAAAATGAAAGAGGAGAGAGAGATGGGCTGTCTCGTTTGCAAACTTATCAGAACCAAAACCCCTGACCGCCCTGTGAAATAATTACGGGGAGGAAAGATCCGGACTTATTTTTCTTTGGAATACACCGATAAGTTTCCCCCGTCGTGACTGGAGAGGATGCCTGATAAATAGTGCCAATTATACAAATTGGCGGTATCGAAACTTAGAGGGGCATTAATAAGCTGTTGAAAATGGAGATGTGTGTGGAGTTTTTTCCGGGAAAAACACGGCGTCGAATTGTGTTTTTAATGATTGAGTTCTCTAGAGGAAATAGGAAATGTTAGAATGTTCCGCGGAGAAAGAGTGGAAAAATTAGCAGAATTAATGTTAATTGGAGTAATATTTTAGATTTGCAAATATTTAGATCTCATACGTTAAAATTATTTTAGGGGAACAGAGTGGTATAATTATAGTATAATGTTACTTAATGTTAAGAAGGAACGGGTGTACAGTTTGATATAGACCTATAAGGTAAGGGAGCCGTATTTCGGACAGCCGCCCAATTTCAGATATGGCGATTTTTCATTAAGAAGGTACTGTTTTCTTCTGGAAATCAGTTCAATTACCTTCTATTTGCTGTGGGAGAGCATGCTGGGAGTTATTCATTTGTCCTTTAGATCCTATGGAGTTGGAAGCGTCAAACGTGTTTTTTGTGGTGTTTTCTGAGCGTAGATCTTACACGGAAGGTAAGGTTTTATGATCTTTTATTTGATATGTCTAAGTAACGTATTTACTCTAATGTTAATATGTACAAGTGAAATTACGATCACATATCCTACACAATCGAATCGGTTGTTTCAAATGGAGGGTTGGAATGATCCTAATTTCGGATACCGGCGTTGCCTATTTTCGGATATCCGAAATGAGAATGAGAAAAGCTCTTGAAGCAGTAAAAAGAAAGCAAATGGGCTTCCTACGTAAAAGCATCCAAGTGTTTTAACGCCCCACGGTCCACACTAGACAATTACGTGAACCATAAGAACAAATACATTGATTCTTTGTTAAAGACAAAAATAGGCAGAAATGTGCTCTGGGAATTAAATTAATAATGATACAATTAATAATGAATACATTATAATGTAATGTAAATAATTTTTTAATGCTTTTAAAATAAAGGTTTTTCATTTTTTCTTGCAGAAAGCCATGAATTTTCATTCATTCAAACCATCCGAAAATAAGATCCATTGCTATCCGAAATTGGGAACTCTTTTTCCGAAGTTATAGAAGGAGCACTTTGTTAATTACATTAAATTAGTTCAAAAGATTTTAAGAATATGCGAATTTTGAACACGGAATCTCGAAGGTGATAGAACAGAGAGGTGGAAAACGAATTTTCGTATTTAGTGAAACAGTATTGTTGCCAAAATTTATAAAACTGTAAGTGGTATCACTTGCATAAGCAGTAGATATTAGAGTATTCATTTAGGGCAGAAAAAAAAATTCTCTACTATTTTTTAATCAGTAGACTTTTACGCGACAAGTTTACGACTTGACTTACTCTTTAATGACTTCTCATTCATATTGTAATTTCATTTTATTCGTATGGTAATAATGTCATCTACGGATTGCACAAATTCACTCACCCTATATATTTTTGGCATATTGATGCACTACGAAAACATTAATATAGTTATGACTGCAATAATATGGTAATATTCCTATTGATAAAATTGTTAGATGAGAAAGTACACATGTTTGCAATTAATGAGTAGATTAATCGCAGCTACTATCACATTATCTTGTCGCCGTTCATTATCATAGCATTTATAATAAATGAAGAAAATGGTACAACGTAATAAAATGATGTTATAGGTTGACTAAAAATTATACAATACTGAAGCATCGTTTATCAAATGTATAAACCTCCAATATTTTTAATACAATGGTTGAGTTCGATTTCAGGCCTTGTAATGATTTCTCTCATAATTTTTATTTCTCTCAAATTATTCCTTTACTTGGAATCGATGCTCACTATTACGCATTCTATCGTTTTGCCGCCATTGTTTTAGGACGTCGTTGGAATTGTAAGACCCCCCCTCAAGGTTGACGTAAAAGCTTGATTTTTAAATATGGAGCTCCGAAGAAGGGTGTCTTGAGTTTCGGACCCCTCAGACATATCCCGGAAGAAAAACAACTTATTTAAGATGGGGAACGGAACTAATTGGAAGGGAAAAGTGACAGTTTGAGAGGATAGATTGCTGGAGGAGACAGGTGAGATGGGAAAGAGAGCCGAATAAGGGACAGCGGTAATAATGGGGAATCGATCGGTCTCGTTATAATCTAGGTTATGGAATTGAAATGTCTACCTTAAGTAAAAAACAAGGAAAACAAATATTGATAAATATGTGCTGAATAAATTAGTTACAAGAAGGATCAAATATAAAATGCTAGGATGTACTACGTACCTGAACACAAATGTACTTATTAGAAATTATTCAATATTTTTTTTTAGTTTTTAAGTGTTACTTGCAGATTAAAATGTAAAATAGTGCGCTAAATCTAAGTTAAACAAAGGGCAATATTCAAAATGCAATGCAGCACTGAATACTTAAACGCACACATACATTGTTTTATTCAGTTAATATTTCTTGTATTGCATGAATGCCACTCGCAAAATGTCATATGCTGTTATTTACATATAATAGATGACAGGCCATAATTATAACTGTTAACGTCAAGGAATTGAAAATGTGGGAATAGAGGACATCATAATCAACCATATTGATAAGCGCAAGTGGAGACCCCGAAAAATCATTACTCTGGGCACAGGCTGTGTTGTTCCGAATTGATATCTATATTTATATTTAAAGGTATTTTTACTTGAAAGTATTTTAATTTGAACTGAATGCGTTAAGGAAATTAAGTCAACTCTTTAATGCCGAAATATAACCCTGTACGATGTCAAATTAAAATAAATAAATTTTCTTGGAAGCAATATCAATAACTCTTCGAATAGTATATATTAAGTCAATTAATAAATTCTGTAATCAAAGGTTACCTTTTAAATACCGAGCATTATAGTTACCAAATAATGAATGTGTCACATAATGCTGATGCTTGTTGATGCACACCTACATTCTATCATATAATTTCGTCATAGCATTGATGAATTCGTCTGATTTTTGGAAGTTGGCTTTTTTCTGATTTTTACTAAAATCCTTTTTCGACAATAGTTTTATTCTTTCCGGTTGCTCTACTTCTGTCATCGGAAATAATAAGAAAATTTAACTGTCTCCCTTTATTGTGAACATGAATAATTTTAGCTTTACATACTTCGATCGAATACAAATGAGATAAAGCTGATATTATTCACCCTTCAGATCGAGATACGATAAAAAATTCGGAGCTCCACGCTCCTGCAAGACGAATTAACATTTATTCCCCTAATTGGAGGGGCGGTACGTCGGATGAAGGTCGCTAATGAGGCAGGGAAGAAAGGAAGCGAGAATGTAAATAAGTTTTAATGGCGAGAGGAAGGAAATATTTGGGTCTTTCCAATTTGCGAGGTTCAAACAGAAGGAGCTATCGCCTCTCCGAGTGGTCTTTCCGGAAACCCTTTGTCGCCGGCGCTTAAACAATGCTGATTTAGACGCCTGTTTCATGCAGATTCATTTGCGCTCCCGTCACTTTGCCGATTCAATCGTCAGGTCCACGTAGTAATGTGCCAAGGGCCGGAAGGAGTCCCGAAAATAACTGCCTCATTCTGTCGCGTACGTAAGGGATAATGGGGCTTTTAGAAAATCAAACTTTCCGACTCTCCCGAGCATCATCTTCGGCTCAGAAATCAAGGCTCTAAACGAGGTGGGATTGTCAGTCATCGGGCATAAGAGGAATAACTAAGGGAAAATGCCATGGTGGGAAGATATTCAGGAAAGAATGGTAAATTGGCTTCTTGATGGCCCAGCTCTTCATGAATGGCTTGTAAAACGTTATTCAGTTATATTTTTCTTTAGTTTTACTGTTGATGGTTTCATTTTTATGATGAATTTGATTTAACACTTGACTCTTTGTTTTATTATGTAATTACAATAATTTTGTCATGGAAAACTTTACTCTCAAGAATGAAAATAATAATAATTCATTTACATATTACATTTTTACTACTCATAAAAACAGCCTGATAAACCCTTTTAATAGTTAATTCGTTAAAAATTAACACAGTTATTACTAGCGTCTTATATTCATATACATCATCATATACTTGTGTAATACACTAAATAAAATATCTACCTTATCTCCATTAACGCATCCAAATTGCTGGTAGGAGAAATATTGTTACACCATACAGATTATATAGTATCATTGGGGAAGGTTCTAACAAAGTTTTCCTTTTACAAAAATTTACTACGTTGAATTCGAGCTCATCATTTCCATCTACGGGTTTCAATTTAGGTATAAAAATAAAACTCCTCTAAACTCATGTCAGTGGTTAAGACCTCACTGTTTGAGATTGAGATGATTTATTTCACGTAAAATCGATACCGAAAGTGTGGTATATTTTCTAATTTAACTTAAGCATCGGGATTCGATATCAATTATGAATTTAATACCTAGTAAAGGACTTAATGGTACTGCAGAAAATGTTGGGAGAAAGTTCATATTTGTGTATCGTGTGTACCCTGAAATTGTGCAATAAATCTTCATTTCTTGGCAAACGCAAGAAAAACTACTGTTTTTCGGTACTCAGAAAGGCGACCATTGTTCTGAAATATCAAGTCCCAAGTAATTCAGGTCTGCAGGAACATCGTACTCTATTAAATCTTGTAAAGTCCACTCCGTTATGGAGCTAGACAAAGCATTTGACTGAGTAATTTATTTCAACCGGGGAGGGCCACATCAGCGGCTCTATTCCTACTTTAGAGGCGCAGTACTTTGTGCCGCCGGAATACCAGTTGCGGAGGGAGTGTATCGCCCTAAATGAAATCTTTCTTCTCGCGTCCTCGTCGAAAACCAACCACGGGGCATTTCAGCCCGCCAGAAATGTCCCTCCGTTTGCCCGTCTTCCCCCAACCACAGCGCTCCCTGAACAAAGGACTTATTAAGCACTTGTCCTCGCTCCCTCCCTGCGTCTACTTTTCTCTGTGATCCGCGGATGTCACACGCTTCCATTCGTTCCGGGAAAAGTAAGTAAAATAAAAGCGAACCTCCTCCCGCAACCCGTTTTTATTTCAGACCGCCGAGGTCCTTTCTCCTCAAAGGCTTCTTTGCCCACAGCTCACCGCCTGCGCTCTCCGTCCGTCTGTCCGTCCGGCCCTTTTTCCCGCGACCGCTGCCTCTCAGAGATCGCCCGAGATAAGAGTACGCGGGATTACTCCATCTGCTGAATTTTTCCTTTCTATAAATCCGTACTTAACCTTTCATCATTACGCCTTTCACGAGAGGGGTTTTATCGCTTTTGATCGAAATGTATAAATGTCTCCTACGCGGGGCGTAGAGCACCTGCTGACTTTCCTAACCGCGGACTTAAATTCAAAGTGAAGTGGAAAATTTCGGTTCGGCATATTTTTGGCTGCGTCCGCCGAGGCTGTTCATTCATCCTTCCATTAGCATATGGCGAGATCGCAATACCCGCCATTCCTTCCCAAGAGTGCTCTACCTTGTATTGAAATTTTGAGCCTTTCCATTTATTTTGTTAGCTTTGAGGAAGTTCAGCGTCTCCAAATCTCTTTTTTTTTAATAAACGAATGATCTCTTCTAGGTAAGATTGGATGAAGTAGCAAAGGAACGTCATTTATCGTAGCAAGGACCTTGTACTGCTGAGTTTAATTTACGTTTTCCGCAACCTCTTGCAATTATCGTCTGAGAAATGATTAATTTATAAATATTCTTTGAATATAGATCCATATAGTAACGAGGATCCATATAAAGGTCGAGGTTACTTAGTCTTATAGTTTATGTCCATCTTGTCATCACCTTATGTTAATTGAGGCTTTAATTTGAAACGCTTTTCAAAACGTTTCTCGACACCAGATAATTGCTGTAAATCGTTCTGTAAACATAAATCCGAAATTTTTAATTCATGTGAAAATTTTACGGAATCGAATACATTATTTCGCTAGGCCTTAGACTCTAACAATTTGAGAATCGTGGTGGTCAAACCTTCTGTTCAAATTCAAATCTCGGAGGATGTCAAAATGAATGGAAGGAATATGTTGGATGGAAAATTGCATGCATATTCTCTAAACTGCTAAACACTGTTACTAGTTACTTACACTGTTACTGGTGACTGTTTTAAATCTCCGAAGGAAAAGTTTTAGAAGGGCTGGTAGCAGAATTTAATTTTTACGATCAAAAATATCTGAAACAGAAGCAATCTGTTCTTCTTAAAAAACTAAATCAACTAACTTTGTCTCTCTCTTTTACTTTCTTAATTCCCAATTAAGAGCAGGGGTCAAATAAAATTTTGGAGTCAATGTTTGCATGAAAAGTGATCATACCGATTGTTAATCTCACATTTTAAATAGAATTGATAAGATTAAAAGATTAAGATAAGATTAAATAGATTAAAAATCTCAGATTAAAAGTGTTAAAGAATAGTGAAATAAATCCGACGTTTCGGGGAAGAAACTTGGCAATTTGTGAGAATTTCTTATTTGATACCATATTTACTAATAATCATTAGTGGAATCGGTAGTTAACTACGTCCATTCATATTATTAAATATTATAATAAATACTAGGGTACGATCTTCCTTTAATCGGACCTCCTTCCTAGAAGAAAAATTGTCTTGAATCGGATTTTTACGAACAGCTGCGATAGTTACCTCGCGAGCGATAGGACACCGTAGTAGTCTTGATAAGCAATCTCGTCAATTCCGTGGGCGGAAAAAAGGAAAAGATCAAGACATCCAAAAAGGACTCTCTGGAAGTTAAAATGTCAGAGACGACAAAGAAGGAGACCGAGTATCCGCAATTTTCTGCGATGGTGAGGAAAGTCGTGTCTCAGAGGGGGGAAGGGGGTCTCTCCCCGCAGAATATGGCTGCGGAGGAGCAATAAGTTTGCAAAGAATAAGAGGGTGGAAGTTTGAAGCGGTGATGAGATGAAGAAACAAGGAGTTGCTAATTTGAGTGCCGGGCTGAGTTTCCATGGCGACATCGCTGCCTAAGTTTGCGAGCGGAGGCGATTGGAATACCAGCGAAGAATTCCTTGATGAGAATGCGAATGTGGGCTTCAACTATGTTCCTCAAGCTGACAGGGCATCCAATCTGACCGAAAATAATTGGACGACACGAGAAAGTTTCGTTATTTAAAATATGTTCATGATTTCCGCCTGGTGTTCGAAGAAGAGAAATGAGTGGGAGAAAAATGTAGTCTTCATCATATGGAAAGGAAGGGAAATGGTGTTATTGAATTCTTTCTCAACTTCGCATTAGACATAGGAAAAATATGGAAAGATCAAAAATAGATGAAATTATTACATCTATCGCTATGAACCCTTTGCTTCAATATGTTTACCTAGATGCTTCTCTTCTTTTGATGCTCATTGCTTCTGTGTAAGTCTTTCAAGCTATCCCTTTCTTTTAAATTTATAAGACGAAGGATTAGATGTAAGAAGAGACTCTGTAGTCTCAATCTCGCACTAATAGAAGACGCCTTATTATTATTATTGATGTAACACATTCTTGTGTATCATATCGTTGATATCTATAATTGACTATTAATGGACGAGAAAATATCTGGAGAAAGCAGGAAGAAAGTTTTTAATTCAATCTAATTAACAGAAAACCTATTAAATTAGCACTATTTTATGTAGCGTAAGCTACTTTTATCTGTCAACCTTTCTCTGTCTTTGTAATTCTAATTTCAATATATATATATATAATATTTTAATCTTAGTTAGACTTTTTAAAAATATTTATATTTTATTTTTAGCTGTTTTTTTTAAGGTAAAGGCTTTCGGCATTTCATATTTTACTCAATTTCCTGGTTTAATATAATACAAATTATTTAATTTGAATATTATCTTATAGCTTTATTTCATTATTATAATTAATTTTATCATTTATTGCAGTATTAATTATTATGCATTTTTTTAGAGAGTAATATAGTCAATAAAGGTATAGCTGAAAATTAATATGAGCATATTATTTAATTAAAGTATTCATAATTAAACTTCATTTAAATTGATATTTATCGTATATCTAATATAATATTATATATAAATGTTTTATATTTTCAATCATTCTGTGAATATACATATGTATTTGAAAATAATAGTGCGTTTTCACGAATAAAGTATCGATATTTTAATTATTATTTTTTGTCAACATTTTTAGATTTCATTTTTCTCTCCTGCAATACATTCGATGGATGTTTTCACGTTAAATAAGCGTTGATTGGATAACCTACATAAGCCTGCAGGTATAGAAAGGAGGAAGTCCGATCGAAGGAGAGAGTAAAGGGAGAGAAAGAGATAAGCTGCGATGGGGATGAGGTGATTGGAGGGGGAGTGCGTATATTTATAAGGAAGAGAATGAGGAGGGCGTGGGTGAGTGGCCAAAACGGATTTGGTAGCCTGTTGAAGATTTCGAATCACGTTCTGTGAGCAACAGTCCTGAGGAAGGCAGAGGGGTATAAGAGGGGAATTGGTGGCTCAGGAGAAAGGCTATCAGACCCAGTTTCCTTCGGGGGACTATATGTTATGTATGTATGCATGAAGTTGCGCATGCGTAGTCATACAAATGCGAGCTCCCGTATGCTTTTCACGTTATTTAAGATAGTGTGAGTGAGTGCGTACATAGCATCGGCATAATATATGAGATGAACTGTTAGAAGGGAAATTTAGGATATAAATTTATTCGTTTGTCACGTAACATTGAAAAGTTACATAAATCGCAGAAATGAGCGTTGATGTTTATCAAAGAATATTCATTTTACATCTACATTACAATCAGCCTTTCGGTTTGTGGCATGGGGTGTAAAATCCAGTTTTTATACTTTCTAGTGTTCATTTTGAGAAATTTGACTATTCATTTGCATTGAGTAATAAATGGTAGAAGTAGTAGGGCTTGAATTTTGCAATTATGGGGCTATTGTACCTGAAATAGTATTCATCGAAGATGGCGACCCACACGCCTATCCTGACTGTATACGTATATGAAATACTTGATATAGCTTGGTTTATTGTTTACGGTTGTTGCAATGTCTCATGATGATGACAATTACTAATTACAATAAAAACCTGGTCGCATTTCTCCATCAAAGGAAATAATACTGTGAAAAAAGTAAACCTTTTCTATGTTCTAAGTCTGCGCTATAAGCTACTTTTCGTATTCAATTTTTCGTCGTTTTTTTTCCAAACATTGTTATCTCAAATAAACATTGAAATATGTAGTAAATTCTGCTGCAGAAAAACAAACTATGGTCAATAAATTCTATCATGATTGGCAGTACCTCATAGAACGATATTCTAAACAGAAATATATGAAATTCTTCTTCTCCCATTGAAAATATTTTTTAGAAAATTGCGTCGATTCAGAGCTACCTACCTCCAGACCTTGCAGAAATCGTCCACCGGAGGGAGATAGAAAGGTGAGGGAAACCAAAAAGCTTAAAGCCGCTCGACTTAGACCCGTTGATGCGCTTCCAATGTCAAAGTTAACGACTTACATTTACCCCCACCTTTTAATGCGACTCGGAATTTCGGAGCAGATGAAATCGCTCGTCTGGACACCTCTCCGAAATAACGACTGTATAGGCCGCTCATGCGGTCAGTCCTTCCGCGGACAAAAATCACATCCGCCGACGTCCGGAGAGACATTAAATACGTACGGAGCACAAAGCGGGCGTTTGCCCTTAATGACTCGGCGCATTATTTCGAGGAAAAGAGCGACGCGGCGTTTTTAATTACTTCCCGCTCTCGCCCATCGTCTACCCCGCCATTCATCCTGTTGCCATCACGACGGCGTTCCCAGGGACGCTGTTTCCACGTCCGATTGCCACTCAAATCGTGGCGAGATGTCGAGGATAGAGCGTTATTCGGAAAGGAAGGGAGGGACGTAGATTGGAAAGAATCGGCGAAGATAAAGACACGGTCCCACCGTGTCTTTATCACGCGTCTTTCTCTCTCGCCTCGCCAAATGTTTTCTTTTTCGGAGAGGCGGAGTTATTAGGAGAGGAGATGACATTCCCAGCAACTCTTTCTTTTGATTTGTCTCGTTGATGTGCTGCGGTGGATTTAGGAGTGTTTCGGAAAAAGGGCAGCAAAAGTGTCGCTCCACACGCAAGTCTGCGTTCTATGTCCTGTGCTGACAACGGGTTGGCGTGCGGGTTTGTTGGTGTAGGACTTTTCTACGAAAGAATTTTTGTGAAAGAGTCTTTGATAAGGACACTTGCTGTACTTGCCACTCTGATGGTTGGTGTTCAACTGCCAACTATGGCAGTTCATGTACCAGCATTTTTGTGGGATTTAAGGCCAAATCTAGCAAACTCAGTCAGCGGACCAGCTAACTCCAAAAACCGTATCTTGCTTCGGATTTTGTTTTTATACACTTCGAAATATATCCACAAGCAATTATAAGCGTGGAAGCTAGCTTTTTAATATTGCTAATACTTATCTAATTAGTCTCTCTTATGATCCCCGGGTAACTAGATATTCTATATGTTTAATGTCTCGTGATTTAGCACATGGTCAGTTAATAATAATAATAATTAATATGCTACGAAGTTATAAAAAGAGTGGTGGAAATATCTGAGTATTTAATCATCAAGAAATAAATAAAGTTATTATATTCAAGTGGATGCATACATGTATTGAATGGATAGCAACTCAATCACGAAACGTTAGGCTCTCGGAAATTTCGTATATTACGCCAATTTAAATTCTTTTAATAATTCCACACGGGGGAGCATGAAGAGCTATTTTTTAGGCCGGGAAACAAAAAAATAGTGCAAGTGGAGGATAATAAAATACGACATTTTGTCAATCTATCTGAATCAGTCATTTGCAATTGAATTTTAGATTCATTCAAGTACCATCAAAACTGAATATGATTAAACCTGAATTAATTTAATTGTTGATTAATGATGTCGATCAAATATTTTTAATGGCTTTAATTTTGATTGCGTGTCTATTTAATGTTAGTCACTTATTGAAATTATGATAAAGTTTATCATTAGAAATATGCAAAAAGAAGAATATTAGTTTTTTATTTTCGGGTATCTATATTTAAATTTGGGGTATACTTTTAATTTCGCAAGCAACGGTATATTTTACTATTTTTCCTTTACATAACTAAAAATAATTCTCTCTCTTGCAAATGAATATCAATTTAGTATTTTTTAAAGGGATTCAATGTATTTGGGGCGACTAGTTTTGCGTCCGTGTAAACATTATCGGCCCTGATGATATCTATATATAGATGAAACTAGTTGTACCGGATATATATCTGTGAGAATCAAAAACTTCTTTACTGTAAAGGAAGAAATATTTGAACGAAGCTGTTAATGAATTAGAGGTTTAAAATATCCAAAAGCCGTCTTTGTCGGCGTTCCTCCTCTTACTTCCCGGTAGTCGGATTAGGTAAGAAATGAATGCCGCACTACAATTATACCCAAAGTTCTTTTCAATAGCAATGCTACCGTGCTGAGGTATTTTATGATCCCTAAGGACGGTAACATTACTACTGAACAGTACATTTGGTACAATTATATTACGGCATTCCTTTCTTGCTTTATCCGACTACCGGAAAGTAAGAAGAGGAGCGCCGTCAAAGACGGATTTCTGAGATTTTAAACCTCTAATGAGTTCTTTACTGTTCGGTAAGCAACCGTTCCACAAATTTGAGCTTAATTTTATTAAATTTACACTTAACCTTTCATCAGTCGCGCCTATTTTCATAACTCGATCAGTCGCGCGTTGTATTCCATACAACAGATCGTTTTTCGGCAAAAATTGTAAAATTAATTGAACTAATTATTATTTCTGAGTACTGAACTTTAGATTTATAATAATATAATTTAAGAGGATAATTTAAGAAGTAAACAGCTTTTAGTAAAAAATATTATTAATCAGCTTTATTTTCATGCGTTCAGAGAGTACCTAAAAAGCTAGATGTCGATTAGTTCCGAAATTAAAATGCGTCTAACAAAGTTTAAAACGAAATAAGTGAAAACTCCATATAAACGTCATTATATGCAAAAATAGAGTTCACAACTAAAAACTTACCCAAACGGTCGCGCGTTGTATGTGTTACAACAGTCGTCACTTCAGAGATTTACTCGCTTTCACAGTTGGTTTAAGAATAACAAGGAGATTTTAACGCCTTTTCAAGTTAAAGAAAAGTGATAAATAAAGAAATAGACCCAGGCATGAGGTTTAAGGGACCACCCAGGTAGAAACATGACCCAAAAAATCGTCTGTGTTGTGCAGAATGACAACAGAGTGACTGATGGAGGGTTAAGAGCACTGATGAATTGAAGATCGCTGAGAAACTATTCAGTATGACACTTACTTTAGTAACATACTAGTGTGTACAAACCTACATTGAGATTCATCGGCTCAAATCTCTTTGTCCAACATTTTTTCCGAGAGTCCCCTTTAAGGTTGATTAACGAAGACAAGCATGAGAGATAGGAAACGTTTTCCGACGAGCAGACGTATTCGGAACGTTATTTTTTCCTTTAATTGCCGCAATCGTCGAAAGTTCTCTTTTCTTCGAAAGTTAGTGAAATAGCATTTCTCTCTTTGGCGAAGAAAATTTCGGCGACGGGGGAAAATAAAAGAGGTCATTTACTTGTCTCACATAAAAAAAGCTGAATTGTATGGAACGGGGAGTGGCCTCGGGCAGCCTCCATGTTTTAGCTCCTTTCACTGTCAACTAAGTCCACCTTGTAAAGAATTCCGGAAGAAAAGCGACGGCCGCTTATCTCTCATCAATTCTCACAAGTGAACCGGAGGCAAAGGCACGTTGTGAATGGTCATCTCAGGTCCTCCTATTAGGATTGGAATGGCCGAAAGGAAGGCGATTTATTTAGATTAACTTTTCGTCAAAAGGATTGACGAAAAAGGACGTAGAGCCACGTCCGCGATTTAAAGATAACATAAATTAGGCAATCGCCTACTTAAATGTCAGTTCAATTACAGTAAACTCACCGCACAAGTACTCACCATTTTGATCCACTATTCATGCATTTATTCACCAATGGAATTGCGTTGCGTATGAGATTATATCAAAATTATTCCAAATTCCTTTGCCATGTCTTTTCATTCGTCGTCACTGAATACCAAAGATTTTTATACGTACTCGAATATAATGAGGCACGAAATATATTAACAAAAATCCAGGAAAAAGATCAGTGAAATCCCTAATAAATTAACGCCGTAAATTTCTGTACTTTAAGAAATGTGCTCTGGAGAAACGTTTGCTCACCAAAAATATTCCGATGACATTGAAAATCACTGTAGAAAATTTATAACACGGTTTATTTTTCTTTCATATTTAAATTTTTAGTTTCAAAGTCGTATTCAATCAAACATTTTTTGATACATTTTTTTGGCCTGTTTAAAATAATTTTCTGTGATATATTTAATCTAAATTGGCGTTGATGCCTTATTATTCTCCATGTATTTGTCTTGATCGGATTTTGTTTTTGATTACGTGGCCTTCTATGCATTTATTCGAATCCATCCGTCGCCCCACTCTCTTTAAGTCCTCTCTTTCTAGGAACATTTTTCGTAATATTTGTAGTGTGTATATCAAAAGTTTTGGACCCATGTATAATATATGGAAGTAAATCCATCATGATATAAATATCAAGTGTATAGCGACCGTGAATAGGGTATATGATTAAGTTCGACCTCCGGTTGAAAGGCGCAGCAGAGGCAACATCTGGAGGAAGAAAGAGGTGCAGCACGGATAAAGGGCACGCAATGGGCGGGGAAATGCGGAGGCAATACATTCGAGAGAATTCGAATGGAAAGTTCAGTTGAGCGGAGATGCGGAAAAAGCATGGCAATTGAAAGCGTCGGAGTTTCTTCGTCGGGAAATAAAAATGCGAGCTGCGGAAAAGGGTGAGAACGAGGTGGTGGTTAGGGAAGGGTGGGAATCAAAGAATTGGAGAGAAATTGCGGGGAATTCCACGTGAAACTTTGCCTTTCTAAGGTAGCGCTGCGACTGGTTGAGCGGCTTTCGTACTGGAGGGAATCGTTGGCACCATCGACGCAGGTTCCCTGGGTTTCGAGAGGATTTGAATGAGCGAAAATAAAATAATATGGTACGCAAGGCATGAATCACTTGAAGTTGGACTTCCAGTTACTCAAATTGATATTGCATTATAAGTATTGTGATTCTCTGAAGGAATAGAAAGAAATCTGGTTAATTTACGTAAAAGAAATATATGCATATATACACGAGTAAAAGGAGCTTGCATACTGCTAGCATATGATTGAGTGCTGTACGTTGCAAAGTTCTACTTGGTTTGAAAATTTAGGATATAGGAACCCAAATTTCTCTATGTAAAAATAGATTCCGTATCCAAGTGACCTGGTGATGAACCCAGGAATTAGTTTTAGACACAAATGAATTAAACTATTTGCTTTAGGATAATGGAATAATATTACCGTTTCCAAAATTCTAAGTCAATTATCGGGAATGTCTTGAAACAAAATTCTGTATTTGCATTTAATTGAATGGTAGTGCCCAAATCGTGCCCAGAAGTCGAACCAATGATCATATGGCAAATGATTAACTGTTCATGTAACATTTATGGCTTCTGTTAACATGCATGGTCATAGAATTACTACCTTCTCAGTAAATCAATCATACATAATTTGGAATTCCCGCCATATATTTCAAACAGTAGAGACGCCTGGAGTCTAATATAGGAATTTTTGGAAATTGTGAAAACATATTACAACCTGGTAGGAATATAACTTATTTAATCCAAAGTTTGAAGTCGATGTCATACCGGGAACAAGCTAAAAATAAGTTTCAATTTGCAATGCATTTCATCTTTAAATCTAAAAATTATGTATCCACGAATCTTATCGCATTTTTGCTTTTTATTTTCTGAGCAGATAAGATTGTTATTATTTTCAACATCATAGCTCACTAACACTATATTAGCACTAAGAATAAAGAAAGAGCAGTAGATCAATGGAACGATCTCTCTGCAGGTATGTTTCAGCCATTTATTTCCTAAATGCGTACCTTCAAGGTGAAGTTAAATAAATTGTTATAGCTCCAAATTCTGTTAGGATTCATTCACTCTGTGAGATTTTTGTTTGTCTGGTTATGAATAATAAAGATGTTTTTTTATTGTATGGGATAGTTTTTGTAAAATTTGCAATACGTATATGTCTTGACTTCTGTCAGAAGGAGGTTTGCCGAGGGGATTCTCTCACTCCGTGAGCAAATGCCTGACAGGTATAGTGTTCACTCAATTTAATCTGTGCAATTAGAATATAGGCTATCTATATCTCACTTTCACCATGTACGAATGTATGACTATATTCGTATATAATATGTATATCACTGCCGCCCGATTTTAATCCTATGGTAGTGTTTGTATAATGATGATAATATTTCGATACATATTATTTAGTTGTTCTCTTTGATGGGTAACTTATAATAGTCTTAGTCTAAAATTATAGGCAAAGGAATTGGTTATGCCACTTTTTGAGTACAGATAATAACTTACAGTTGATAAGTAACTGCGAGTAGAATGGGTAAACATATAAGCGTCAACAATTGAGGGAATAAGTGACCTCTGTAAAAATATCCAAGTGAGCCTTTTCTTATTGCTATTGGATAGGTTGTATTTGCGTACATGCTATCACGTGATTTATTTGCTTGGTAATTTAATATTCAATGCTTTATTTTGATTAACATCTTAATTATCAAATTTCTGAATGCAAATTAACCGTCACTCAAAACAATCGACGCGTGAATTTATGAAAATCATAGAAAATTTAATTTTATGCTGCGCATAAAATTAAATCAGTCAATATAATACAGGAACGACCCAAACATACCATGTGATTTATTTTATAATACTAATTATAGCTAAATCATTCATTCCGATAATAGCTTTGCAATTCAATTTTGAATGGACGATGATGCCGATCATAATAATTTGCGTTGATACGCCTCCGAAATAATGTGAAAGCAATAATTGACTCTTATATATTCAATTTCGAAATTTTTATCGCTTTTCGGTGGAAAGGAGGACTATAAATCAGTTTTATTCGCGAAGATTATTCAGTTTATAAGCATCAAGCGCTTATTTTGTAATTAATCTGTCATGTAAAACATGAATGTTTCTCAATCAGTGGTTTAAATTTAGTCAATCTCCATATATGTATTGCTTTTCAAGAACAAAAATGTACATGAATTAATGCGATTTACGGACATTTTTCAGGTCATAAGCAATATGCCTTTTTATAATTTATTCTTCGCAAATAATATGGGTATATTGCTTTTTTCGAAAGAGGTTCTTATATGCACACCAACATCACTAACACATGAAGAAGAAAACTACGTGACTCTGTTTTAATTTTCTTTCTCTCTTTACATTAGGTCTTTAATAATAATAATATAATAATAATATAATAATAATAATAATAAATAATAATAATAAATGGCCTTTATTCGGGCGAGATTGAGACTAGAAAGTCTCTTCTTACACCTAACCCATATTTATTGATGTAAGGTGGAGACTGAAAAGTCTCTCCTTTATTCTAGCCTGTCCTCAATAATATGAATAGATATATACACAATGTATAGTTTTATGGAAATTAAGAGAAAAACTTTAGGAGTGGGTGTAAAAAAAACAAGGTACTATCTTTGAAAAAGTGATCCACATCAAGAAAATACTCACAAAGAATGGGGTGAGAAAGACCTGCGTACACTTACTGATATTAAATGCACATACAAGACTAGTTATGTCGATGAGTTGATTTCAAAGTGTATAATAATCAGAAACAACGCTACTAAAACTTCCGAACTGTTCTCTGAGTAGATAGTTCAAATAATCCCCACCAACCAGCTATTGGAGTGTTGTGGAACTTAGCGAAAAGGCACGAACCGTATCTCCAACGCCTTTGAAAACTGCATTCACTTATGCCTAATATAATTAGATCTCTCCATCCCATCTTTCTCCACATCCGCAGAATGCTCTTTTTAAACGTGTTGTCGTGTATTTGTAAGCGCGCTCTACGTCACGACTCATTCACTTTGGATAATTACTCGGAGACATCAAATCGTCAGCGTTTCTCCTTAAGAGGCCGTAGGCATTCAAAACGCGTCGTTAAGATTGCAATCATTTGGGAGAGAGTATTTGAAGAGCCTCTACAAACTCATTTCTCCGCCCCTTTTCTCATCTTCCTCTTTCAACCGAATTCTTCTTTCGCTTCTCCCGGTGCTCTTTCATCTCCTCTCCTGTTCATCTCTCTCTTTCTCTTTTCTCTCCTGACTTTTCTTTCTTTTCGATTCCTTTTTTCGCACTGGCATATTTGCTCTTTTCCGCTACCCATTTATTTCGGCTCCTGTAACCGTTTCACTTTCTCTCGCTGCTTTATTATATAATAAATAATTTGGAATTTCCTGCGAAAATAAGTTTTTCTCCGGCTCACTTCCGCCCTTGCGATTATTTGCCGAAATTAACGAATTCTGGCTCCCCGAAACAATACTGCTCCTCCCAGCGAGGCGTGTGTTTGACATCCCTCGTTTCTCGTACGCGAATCTCCAAACATTTGGCTCCTTTTAAACAGCGTCATATCAGAACGACGTGAAAGCGGATATTTGTTTTTGCTTTCTAGATATGATTTTCGTAGAATATTGAAGCGGGCGTCATTCTGTGGAAAGAGTAGAGCATGAATATTACAAAGTTCGATGCGTACCATGCTCTAACGAAGCATTTGGTTAGGAAAGATGATCCTTAGTATGAGTAAATAGAGTATAATTTTATACCTTACTGGAATCACGTTGCTATTTCCGTTTGCTTTAATTTCGTGGTAATAACATGTATGTTTCTCAGCAAAAATATATACTCATTTCTTTGACTTAATACAATTCATCTCCAAGTTAAGGAAGTTAGAGATGAAACAATATATAAATTTTTTCTCATATTCTATAGTAAGTAACTAGTGAATCTCACTTTAAATTCATCGGAATTTGAACAAAAAAATGTATTTTCACCTTTTTTCGGTTTAGTGATACTGGCCGAGATTTCTTCGTATGTAAACTAACATCAGGTTTTGAATTATTTCAGTTTTTAACGAAAATTGTTCAGATGTATCTTGTAACTCATGATAACATTCGAATACAAAATCCTCATTCTTCTGTCAATATTTTGGTGAATTTAAAGCGATGCTACTTATTTGCGTGCTATCCTTGTAAGCGCCTAGTTCCATCCTTGAATCATACCAGAGAAGATTTATTATCTCGTTTTGACTTTGTAGAAACTCAAACTCAGTCAATTCTGTATCTCTGGTTTGTGTTTATACGATAATTTGGTACGAGATGGAGAAAATTGTATATTTTATTTACTTTGTTCGCATTCTTGTTCATGATCACTTGAAAGTGACTTAGATATGAGTATGTTAAAAAGTGACAGTAATAGGGTCTCTCCTCATACAATGCCAAGAAAAGTGTCACTCGTAGCTATTCTGCTTCACTTAAGTGGACTTTTGGAAATTTGCTGGGTCAGTGAGGAAAACAACAGCTAGTAGTAGTAGTAGTAGTATATAATGCTGGAGAGGATGAGGTACCAACAAACCTTCGAGCTGAATACTTTACTGACTGACACACGATTCTTTAAACCAAATTTTAAGTTAAAGGGATAGAGGAGTATTGAGTCATCAGAAAAAATATTTTTATCTAATTGTAAATCGCTGCAATTTGGTAAATGTGCTAGGTGGCAACGGTTCAAGTGTACAGTTTAGGTTTAAAAGTGCAGCTTACACTGGACAGAGAAATGCGATGACTGCTTATCAGTCTCACACAAGGAGATCAGTGATTCTCATTGCATCGGATTGGTTTTTCTGCACTTAATACTACGCCCTCGTTCTGTTATTATCCTCACGTCCCCCAACTAATCCATCTGTCATCACTCCCTCTTCTGCGGTGCTCTCACGTATTCTATCTTGGTGGATCGTGTCGCTGGAACGATTTCAAATGTTTTCCTCGAAAAACTTCTTACGGAAATCGATCCTACTCTCGCCTCGACGAATGAAAGGGAAACTGAATCTCCTTTTATTCTTTTCTCCACTCTTTCTCCCCTCTTTGCTCTTTCTTTCGTGTTCTACGAATTTTCTCTCCCAAAGGAGTAGCCCTTTTCTCTGTTTTCTTTCCATTTACGATTCTTTTCCTTCGCTCCGATTTTTCTGTTCTCGCCGGCAGAGGCGCGACGGTGTGGGGAGTGCTCTAATGGCGATGGGAACTACTGCCTCCTCATTTACCGATTGGACCGCCATTGTGATGTACTTTATGCGGTGGTGATGCGTTAGTCAGCCACGTGTGTCGGTTTGTTGACGGTTTCTAAATATTGTGGTGAAGTCCTAAGATCTTTGATTACGATGATGGAATGTCGAAGGTAAATAAAAAAGCTCTACAAGAAAACATAGTTTTGTCGGTGGCGTAGCAGATAAGGCGCTCGCTTGTCACGCAGAAGGCTGGGTTTTAATCCTCAGCCACGGCAGATTACCGGCATTACCTGCCGGAATTTTTTTAGAGAGATCACAGATCGACTCAACCTGTAAATGTGTAAAGATGAGTACCGGAGGTAATACTCTGGGTAATAATATTATTAGCGGTTAAAAATCTCCAATAGCCGTCTTTAACATCTCCAATAGCCGTCTTTTTCCGCGTTCCTCGTCTCATTCCCCGGTATTCCGAGAAAACAAGACTGAGCACCGCACTTTTTGAGAGCACTCAATACGTATTTCGATTGCGATGCATTCTTCATTAGGAGTAATTCGGGAGAAGCGTAGTGACGGTAACGCTACCTTTATCAATACCGTTAAGCTAATTGTAAGTATTAGAATCCTTAACCGTATGACTCCTAGAAGCGTGAAACGCTTAGAAAGGGAGACTATTACTTTTACTACAAGAGAACATAAAAACTTTGACGACTGAAATATCTCTCTAGTAATTATATCTTTTAAATGATTATTCCATGTAAAAATCTAAATGAGTGGTTGAATTGGTATTAAAGAAGCCAGAGTTATTTGTGTTTTGTTCGCTAAGTATACGAGGTGATACTTCGTGACAGATAATTCAGACAGATATATACCCTGAGGATCAAGTTTCCTGATAAATGGGCTACCCGCACAACGCGTATGTTTTCTTCTCTGTATAACCACAAGGATGGTGAGGTGGTGTTTGTAGTACAGATGCTGTTGTTTCGACAGCTTAGGTCATTTCTCTCATTGGCTCCCATCGGGAATCGAACCCGGGTCCACTTTCTCTGAAGCCGAAAGCGTTTCCCATTTGATCCTCACGGAGCCCAGTACTGATGCTCTCCGCATTGCTAATTTTATGTATAATGATGAATTATTTTACGTTTTCAGATTAATAGACATCTGTAACGTAACGTCAATATAAAATGAAAATTCAGTAGAAGAAAAATGAAATAGTACCTAGAGTCGGCACGGACATAAATTGTACAAGGATGAAACCTCTGATTGCAAATGTCTCTACTCTAATTATTTATTGTAGATGTAAATGTTAAGCTGACTGTTAAGCGGGTTAATTACCATAGTTGACCCACTTCTTACTGGTCTCTCAGCCACTATATCCATGAGTATTATTATATTCTGGCCTCGGTGACTCAAGGATTTGTGTACTAGCTATTGCAGCATCGCAGATGTCTTGGGCTGAAATCTTAGTCAAGCCATACGTTGTGATTTTCAAGTACTAATTACTAGAGTTGTTTGTTAAGATCAAATTACGTTCAAATGAAGTTAATATTATTATAATTTTTTTTCGGTGGGACGAACATTCTTGGTTACCGCATTTATGATATTTTCTTTTTTCCAATGAAGTGTATAACTATTAGGAATAATTATGTCAAATGAGCTGATTTTTAACAATAATAGCGTTCATTTTGGTTTTACTCCTATCAGTGATTGTATACAGAAATCGGAATACGATATCTATAAAGTAATCGGTTAAAAATGATTGAATTCTAAAGAATAAGAATAAGAACAAATTCACTTGCGTCACGTTCGCCATTCCAAAATATTCCGTGCACGATCATTTACTAATACCCTTACCCTACATTTCGCTGCACGGTTAAAAAACCATCCTCAGAGGAAGTGCGGCAAGAAAGATTTTCCTCCCGAAAGTTTGAATGTGACTAATGAAACGGGCGGAAATTTTCGGGAGCGGCCAAGATTTCCGCCAGACGAATGCAAATTGGAAGATGTAGTCAGTCGGAGGACGTCAGTGGAGCATAAATTATTCTTCCGCGAGCATTTGTCATCCGCTTCCCCGAATTCTTAACGTCAACTGCTCCGTCTTTTGTGCGCAATATTTGCTCTTCGCCTCCTTGACTGCCAGCGACCCTCAAACCGCCTCTGCCGGGACCACTTAAGGGCCTCTCTCGCGACATCCAAACGCTGGTTCTACTCTTAATCCTCCGCAAACTCTACTATTTCGCTCTCCGACGATCGACCCTCCATCTTGTGTTTCCCACTGCCAGGCAAAGCTCTCCTCTGTTTTGTCCCGCGCTAATGTACTTAAGGTTGAAAGGAAATAATTCCCTTGAGGTAAGAATAGGTTTAAAAACTTATTGTTCGCAGAACTGGGAAAAAATTTCTATTTGTTCGTGTAGTTATTGATTTAATGGTTTATCGTAGTGGTAGAGAGCTGCTCTATCAATTTAAATTGAAGAATAGTCTAACCAATTCAATAAATGGTACCGTCTGCTTAGGAATCTCTCAAACTCGCTTTTTCCTTTGATAACATTTACTGATTCAACACTAAAACTTACAAGAAGCAAGAGCTTGGTAGCTTTCAACTAATCGAGGCATTTTTAAAGCGAAAGATTGCTATGGAAATTTACAGTTTAGGATAACATTTAAGTTTTTTGTAGACTGTGACCGGTCAGTATAAATATGTCACGGATAAAAAAGATTATATTTTGTATGAAAATTTGTTTTCCATATTCACTTTCATGCATTTGAGGAATTAAGTTTCCTTGTGAGTCAGCATTTCTAAGAGCAGTAGGTTTGATCGTGCTACAGATAGTTAAATATAGTTGGAATATATTTTTTGATTCATCGAACTTAATGAGAAGATCTAGACTGAATTATAAATATGTAAATAAAAGATCTCTCCAATCTACATCAGAGAATAAAAATATATTTTCATTAGTTGCGTCTACTTGCCTTTGAGTTATTTTCCAACATAATGTTAGAAGAAATTATATGAATCCTCACGTTAGGGATGGCAACCATGACTCACCTATCAAAATGATGCAATATATAATTATGAAAAGGCTCACCTATCAGAATGACGCTTATATAATGACGAAAATAAATAGTAAATATGAAAACTTTCAAAATATAGTACATATATATTCATGAATACAAATACTTAAATATATAAAATAACTTATCGACGAAGCTTAGAGGGTGAATTAATTACAATTTATTAACATTGTTTATGGCATTTTGTTATAATTTAAGGCACACCATAATGGCTTACAAGAAGCATCTTAAATAAATTTGAATAGATAAAGCATGAATCACAAAGTGAAATTCACAGAATCAGGCGAGATGTGGTGAAAACTCATCATGTAAAATGAAGGAAATAAGATAGTACTTTTTCCACAGGATCTTAAACATTCTCCGTTGAAACCGGTAGCATATTTAAAATCCTGTGGAAAAGTACTATCTTGTTTCCTTCATTATTAATGATCTACTAAGGTTTGTATCTATTCTAGGTTCTATGATATTTATGTTTGGTTAATCGGCAATAGAATAGAACGATTATCTTTTCGGAGAAGACTGACGAAAACTATTTTTCCAGCCGGTTCATTTTCCTCCTAATCAGGCATTTGATCCCATTCCTTTTTCAGCTGTCATCCACAAAACGCTGCAATCCCCCGCTTCCACCATTTAACCAGCACAATTCCGTCTTGCAGCCAACATTAAACGAAAGGGAATGATTCCGGATAAACCGATTCGTCGCAACCGCCATTTCGCTCGAGCGGTCCCGTAATTTCATAGCTCATCATCCTTTGATTCCTCGGCGACGAATCTGAGCAAAAAAGATTCCGAATTGAAAATCACTCATCCGCCTATGACCACGAAATGTTTCACGGTCTACTTCCCGCTCGGTCCAATCGATCGGAGATATTTTTTTAATTCACTGACCATCGCTCGGATTCCAACCCAGGTCCCTGGGAAGGAAGAGTCCGTCGATTTGAAATACGGGGCCCTTTGGTGCCCGGGACAGCGCCGCATAAATTCCAAAACCAATGCGTCTTGTGCCGTTTCACTCGCCAGCACTGTCCTCGATCGGCCGAAAAAGACCGAAAGGGACTCATCGAAGCGGTTAATGCCAGTCGAGGGCTTTTTCTCCAACGAACCCACTCCAGCCGCACGAAAAAGTTTTTATTGCGGGATCATTTTATTCGAAGCGTAATAGGAAAGGCGAATGGGATGCATATGCTAGACAGTAGAATTTTGAGGGGACGTTCATCGAGAGTAAAAGAAATAGCGTACTTTTTTCCCTGATTCGACCTCTACTTGATTATTTCTGTGCGTTTTGGGATCCTCACGAAGTAGGACTAATTTCCGATTTCGTGATTATTCAACGTAGAGCAGCTAGGTTCGGCAAGGGAGATTTCAGATTTGACAGCAGTGTTTCAGAAATGATAGAATCTTTCGGATGGAACTCTCTTAGTGATAGAAGACTTAAGTATTGACGGAAGCTTTTTGATAAATATATCACTACCGATTTCGGGGAAGCTGATATAGTTATCCCAGTCATAAACTTTCGCAATCTTCTGGAGAAAACAAAAAATCGATACAGGTAAGTAGTTGCCTGGACAGATAGTTACTTTTAGTCGTTTTTTCGCGAAGTGTTAGAGAAGCTAATAGCTCTCTTGGTTAGATAGGAATTTCGATTTTTTTTTACACCCCCTGCCACGCGCCACTGGTGGATTACAGGGTTTAAATGTAAATGTAAATGAACGGCGGCTCTACACCGCGCTTCTCCGGTGAACCCGCTCCTTAACCCTTGCCTAAATTTGTTAAAGTTTATCGCCCACGTCGCCGTCGACCGAAACGTTGCCCAAAATTACCCGAATCGATTCCACGGTTCTGCCCTTCCCGCTTTAGGTTACTAGGATTTTAGAGATATTAAAAGGGAATCTTGAAGTTGGTAGCGGTCAGGAAAGTCCTAAATTAAGGATTTTAAAATTTCGTATTTTATTTCCGTGTGTAATTTACTTAAACCTCAGATGTATCAATGTTTGTGCCCGCATAAAAAAGTCATTTACTTCCAACAATTTATCACCACCAACAATTAGTACCCCATGAATTTCAAACCGAGCTTTATAAGAGATTTATAATTACCGGAATAACATTGACAGTGGGTTTTTACATTCACTGAAATATCACATATTATATGTAATATCGATTTTGAATACATTTACACATGTTTTACTTCTTTCGCGCGGAAGATTTAAGTTTACCTGTTCACTTTTTTAATTGATAAATCCAGGGTTTGATTATAGGAAGATGATTTCAATTCCATATTCTACCAATCGTATTTAGTACTTCTGTGATATTATGTAAATAGGAGGCCTTTATAAATTTATTTTGAATTTATACCTCCGAATTACTAAAGTATGAACATAAAGTGGGCATAGCAAAATATTGAAAGTAATAGAAGAAGTATCCGGTTTATAATTAAGTTACCTCAGTATTGGAAATAAATGTCGCTTATTAAAAACTCATGAATGTTTTCGTGAAAAATCGTCCTCTAGTATATTTCAGCGAATCATCCAAACTTAGTAGCTATAAAAGAAGAAAAATCTCAATACCTCAAATGATGTAAAATTGGCTGGAAAAATTAGAATATAGACATCAAGTAAAAGTTTAGGGAATATATATAAAAAACTATTACTGAAAAGCCTTCGTTAAAAGAATTAAACAATAGACTCAGGAAACCGGATTAACTTGGGAGAAACGACCACAATCATAAAGTGGCTACCCTTAAACAGAGAACAGATGTTTGTGAATATTCCTTTCTGAATCGGGGAAAATTGAATTGTACGATTTGCCTGGAGAAGTTTTGGAAGCTTTTCCCTCTTCCTACAATGTATTCATGAATAAGATTAAAACGGTTACTTGATTTTTTTGTAGTATTGTTGTTTTTTAATACTGTAACATTGCGGTGATTTTGAAATCTTGTATGATTATTGTAAATTTTGAAACATTTTTGTATATTTTGTAATTATATGTATTACATACTGCCTTCGGGAGGTCTTGGGTGGTTTTCCTTTCGCCTAGTGTGAATACCAGGCAAATGATGTAATCCCCCCCATGATATGACTACCGCCTGGCCTGGTGCTTATTTGTATTTTTTTAGAATAAAAAAATGTACATTACTGCTAGTTTAAGCCAAAGACTACGAACAATCAGTCCACTCAGACCTTTGGCTTTTAGGTCTGGGGCATTTTGTTGGTTCGCCTGAATTATTCACGGGGTCAGAACTGATCTGTCAGCAGCAAGGGTGTCTGGGTGATTGCTCCTCAATCAGCTTCCACGACCACACCTCCTTAGGGTCCTCCCAAAGCCCTGTTTATAAGCCCCTCCTCTTCCCAACCTCAGATTCCACCCTAAGCCCAGCCTTCCAACTCCAACACTTCCCTCCCAGGGTACGCATAGACTACATTTTCCTCGACTGAGTGCACAGTTCTTTCGATCGCCCATCGCATTTTACGCGGCGCTGCTCGAGCGAAAAACTTGAATGAGCCAATGAGGGACGGGAATTCAGGGTCAAAAACTGCTTCCTTTTTCGACGAGTTCCGTGAATCAGATGATTTTTGAGTTCATTTCGCATAGTGCAGGTCTCAAGGAAATTGTGATTACAGAAAGATTGAAATGATCCAAGTATACATGGCTAAAAATTAATATGTATGTTCTGTTAATGTCAGATAGGCTTCAAAGTAATCTGATCTCAGTATAACTTTAAGCTACAGTTGATTTTTTGTACATCCAGGAATTTTCTATTTTTGAAAACTCATTATGCTCAGCAAGGTTAGAACGTATAAAGTATCGTGTAATGCTTTTCGGGCGCAATTTATGGTATATTGGCATCCAATAATGAAAAGCAAGACCCAATAGGAATCATTAAGACTACTTAATATACGAATGAATTTACTCATAAAAAGGGGTGCGTTAACTAACCTAATTTAGTAACAATATCGTCTTTTCTCATTAAATAACGGTTAGAAAGAGAAGAGAATACTTTCTAGGTGTATTTTTATGTAATATGTTGAATAATAACAGACCGGAGTATCTTTTAAATCAGTTCCATACTAGAATCAATACAGACAGCATACAAAAATTAAGAAATAACACCCAAGATCACTACTGCCCTCATTACAAATCTGTTTTATATGAGAAATCATTCTTAGTCTCAGCTATAAAGTTATGGAATTCTTTGCCTCTTCCAATAAAAGCAAGCAAATCTGTAAATACATTCAAAAATTGTATCACGAAATTGTAATGGAAAAGGCATGAGCTTTATATGTATTCTCAGGATGTTTATGTTCGTTTAATAATTTTGTAATAGATCCAAATACTCATTGTTTGAAAAAATGGTATTTAATTTTGGTTTTGTTGTATTATTATATTCGCTCACTGCGATTTATGTAAAACTGTCAAATCCAATTTTGTTTCAGGTGGATTTCCACAAAACAATAAACTCTAGTATTTTCATTATTATTATTTATAACAACTTTTGTTGTTTTTATGCATTATAAGTATTATGTAAGGAAGGAAACTGGAGCACGGCTTATAAGGAATTCAAGCTTTAAAAGAATTCTCCGAAAGCCATCTTTGTCAACGTCATGTACCCATGTATCCTCTAGTTCTGAAAAAATGGACTCTATTGGATTACTGATCTTCTAAGAAGTACCCAATATAGAACACTTCAATAGCCAATCTCCAGTATAGAGGAAAGAACAGTGTATTCCATTGTTTATCTCGGTGTATGACGGTGGTGTTTTGAGATGGAGATAATCCCTATGTACTTTGGTGCGTTTTTAATTACTAAGTAAATACAGCGAACATAACCAAGGTACTCCGTGGTAACGGAAAGAAAAACAAGAGGAAAATTCCACGTGAAATTTACAAATGAATTTCGCAGAATACTAATCTACGCTGTGTTCAATATGTGTCTTGCTTGACCCCTTAGATGACTTTGACTTTGTAAAAGGTTATGCTATGAAAGGAGATGTGAAAACAAATCCCTGCATCCATCACCTTTTCCTAGGAAACAGGCTTTTTCAAAAAAAGATGGCGTGGCATGATTTAGCTGTTCACATTCCATGAGGACGGAAGCTTAAAGCTTTCCATACTTAAAATGTGTGAAGTTTTTCAAATCGACCGTTCTAATATCAATGGATGTAATTATTGATAATGGAATCAGTTTCTGTGTGGCAATTATGTACATTATGCGAAGCAAAGATAAATGTTGTGTTAATTTGTCTAAATGACCCTAATTATTCCAATGCCTTAGATGAATGGCTATGAATCCATAATTTATTTCATAAGAATTCAGTCTGCGTGAAGAGCAAAGGTTCATGTCAACAGTATGGTATGTTTAATTTATTCCTTCTAGATGAGTTTTCAACGCAAAATGACATTTTGGACTGAATAAGAGCTTTAATATGCTATCTTTTCTCATCTGTCTAAAACATTTCTACGATATGTACAAATATATTTTGAGAAAATCAGGTGAATGGCTTTACAACGGGGCAAAATAATATTTTTCTGATAAAGATGGGAAAAAGGTTTATAAACAGGCTTGTCCCAAGAGCTGTGGTGAACTTATGCAAAATGTCCTTAATATTTGTCCTCAGATACATTGTTACAATGCTACAATAGAAATGTCTGAAAGTCTTTACACGTAGGTAGCTCATGTTTTATGAATCTCCACAGCAACATGGAACATAACAAGCAGCTTATAGTCTTTGTACTACATGACATATAAAACTTAGAGTAAGAACTGAAAATAACGTTTTAACTTAGCAAGTTTCTTTTCTCAATCATTTCACCTCCTTAGGGGACACATTGCATTCCGTCAAAATTCTGTTTCATTCCGTCTTCTGTCTTCCGCGACGCCTAAACGATAATGCTTTCGCCTTCACGTCTGACCTATTAACCCCGAGACACCTCTCCTTTAATTTTCGTGTCTTTCCACGTGACGATCTTTCCTTCGAGGTCAAGGATTCATTTTTATGCGACGTTCCCCAGTGGTTTCTCGCTCACGAAAAGAGAGGTCGCCACCGTTTCTCTCGGGAATGAGAGGAGTCTTTCGGTCCAAGGCATTCCTTCTAAGGCTTCACGTCCAACGACACTCACTTTGAAAGAAAGTTTCTTGTTCCACGTTGACGCAAACTAATGGGCTCGCATTTGCCACGGCGAAAATTAAAACATTTAACGTCCTCAAGCACGTGGAAATATAATGCGAGGAGCATTCCGTCATCGCTGCGAAGGCAAAGGAAATTAATTCTGGAAACTGATTTCCACGTGGCGGTGGTAGTTGAAATTAATTTTTCTTAAATCAAGTGCTCGTTCCCATGCCTTTCTTGGCATGGGAATACGAATTTAATGCCGAATTCGGTATTAAAGTCTTAAATTATAGTTTCTCCTCACATTTTATGTGCTTTAATAATAAATTTCACTCCATTTGATTAATTTTATTTATATAAACGCGAAAGATTGACGTACGAATCAGTAAAAGCGGTGATTGTTGAAATTAATCTTTTGAAAATAAGTGCTCATTCCCATACATTTTTTTAAATACACATCACTCTTCACTTTTTAGTTCCTTAATAAGTTTTTGTCTAACAATTTATTTTATTAATACAAATAAGGCGGACAGAAGGAATGAGCAGTCGTGTTGATAGTTGAAATGTCTCTTTTGAAAAATAAGTGCTCACTCCTTACATTATAACGATTTTGGAATTGATTTTTTTTTAAATATACTTTTCTCTTCACTTTCTTTAATGACTTTAATCTAGCAATTTAATTTTATGAATTTGAATTAAAAATATGGAAAGAACTAATAAGCAGTCGCGTTGATAGTTGAAACATTGTTTTTGAAAAATAAGCGGTTATTCCATTCCATTACTTGATTTTCGTATTAACATTGCTGAGGTACCATTAACGCACTTCTTAGTGCATTAATAACTGTTTGTTTAATAATTCAATTCTATCAATATGGCTTTGAAACATAAACGAATGAATAGCTAAGTATTGCGCCATCAGGAAAAGAATCAAATATTTGTGAAGAGTAAAGAGAAGTCTCATTAAATTTACGCTAAATGCTAGTTTAGAGAGCGTTTTAAATACCATAAATACTGGATTCTGGAATTTCAGGCATGTAGATATGCACTCGTGGCTTTACGGAGACGATTTAAGTACCATTACCTTTAGCAGTGATGCATATTACTGCTTTCGTATTTCCTCAATTTTCACAAGCTTCCTCTTGACTATGATGAAAATAGTTTTGTTGACATGAAATCAAAATCTATGATGTATATAGTATTTCACGGCATAAATATTCATGAACTAATTGGTCAAATCTATATATATATATAAAAATGAATGTGTGTCTGTCTGTCTGTCTGTACTCGATAGATTCAAAAACCATACATCCAATCGTCGTGAAAATTTGGGAAATTATTACGTATATCCCCGGGAAGGTTTTTGTAAATTTTTATTTTAATCGGAGTACTCAGTTCGACTCCAGAAGAAAAAACAGCTTCCATAAGAAATACATGTAAACTTCGATTTTATCACTTGCATGCTTCCTTTCTTTCGCAAAATTAAATTAGAAATAACCAACGTATGGATTTAGAAGTACCACCAAAAGAAGGGAAATTGAATAAAATTTCTCATTTTGGTCATGAAATATAGTTTACGATCGGAAATTACGAGACTTAGAGATAATTAGATGATAATTTTGATGAATTTTGAGGCTATAAACAAACTATTTCTCAGTTACAACGAATGCGATTGTTGAATTTTCTCATAAGAACACATTGAGAATTTACTCCCGTATTCAAATGATGTTTGTTTATAGCAACGTAAATATTTACGTATATTATCGTGGAGTAAACGGTTTTTGATATTTAATGAAAATTATATTTTGATAAATTCAAGAGATTGTATGTGCTGGACAACTTGGTGAGTTGATGACGTTACCGACTTTGATTACAAATATCATCTATTTTCAATATTTCAATTTATTTTATGTCTTTGACGAGACTGAATTTAATTTTTAGGTCTTCTTCAGTTGAATATGTGTTCTATTTGAGATTTGCGAGATGCGAAGTGTAGAGTAGCACATAATTTAGCATATCTTACTCCGAACTGATAAGGTACTGTGATAATATATTTTCTTATATACTGAATGAAAGTAATGTAGATAGTATGTATGATTTCATTATAATAGCCTTGCAACGCGAATAGCTGCCTGCCATACAAATAGCGAATGGATTTTCTACGGGAAAAATAGAAGTACGATACATAAATTGATCCCATTTGGGTAGAATTTATATTTTTTCAATTATTGTTTAAATATTACTAATTATATTAAAATTTAAAATATTTTAAATACATAAATTGTATTTCTTATAAGATTTCAAAAAATTAATTTAAATTACAAAAAAGAACATTAATGCATTTGACGTTCGATTTTTCGCCAGCAAATTCTAATAAATACAAAAATGCAGTCAAAAACTTTTGCAATTATTAATACGAGAATAAATTATTAATACGCGAATAAATAAAAATATTATTAATTTCCAGCTGAATAAAATAATTGGAAATACGTTTTATTTAACCCTGCAATTATGCCGCCAACGCGAAGTGCTATTGGTCTATCTACAAATCAAGCAAAAAGGAGAAGAGAAGAACGATCATTAGAAACGAGTGAACAGAGGCAAGCAAGGCAAGAAAGAGATCGAAATCACACTACTCTTGCTCGATCATTAGAAACGAGTGAACAGAGGCAAGCAAGGCAAGAAAGAGATCACACTTCTCTAAACACAACAACGTGTGAACGGGTACAGCTAGTTAACAATAAAAATTAAATGGTTTAAATATTTCTCTCTATTCATTATAAATGATTGCATATAGATTTATAGAGGAGACAGAAATTTATACTGTGTTAGAAATAATAAATGACCATTTTACAGTAGAGATGTTAAATATAACTATCCTCTCGTATTAATGAAAACTAATTTTATGCTAAAACGCTTATAAGCTTTCAGCAGAATCATTTAACGACTTCATTTTTGCGTTCTAAATATGTTAGATAATTTTAATTTGGTTAATATATTTTTTTGATTCAGTACAATCACATATAATTTGTGTTTACGTTTTATGAAAAGGCTTCACGAAAATACAGCTTCAATCTCAGTTTTGTTGATAACTGTGAAAATATAAATGTTATGTTATCATAATGATACTTTTTATATGCATTTTAGCTTCTCGTAATGGAATGCGATTAATACTGTAACCCGTTGAACATTCTGCTGCATGTAATTTTGCCTCTCAAAAAAGTTCTGCTTAGTAAGGAAAGTAACTGGAAAATACTTCACATCTCATCTTGCAACTATGCCTCATTGCCCAACCAAATATTTGTATAAGTAATTTCTGAGAGTTTAAGAATCCAACTGAACTCTGTGAATAATATTCCACAGGTTTCCTTAAATTTATTAGCGTTTCCAACGAAGAGGAATCGGTCCTCCTGAAGTAATGCCTTCCAAAATCGATACCATTTGTCATCTTTACTTGTAAGCCAATGCATAATACTTTTCTTGTGAAAATGTCGTTTTACCTCGCACAGTTCGCCCACTCAGTTTAATTCACAGCACAATCATTCGTTTATTGAACCTAAGTCCACCACTACCGTAGAATCGTAGCTTTCAAAAGAATACTTCCCACCGTTTGCCCTTAATCCCCTTAATTCATCAAACGTCTTTCTCTCCGATTGCATTTTACTTTTCATTCCCCCATCGCGAGTATTTTCTGATTATAAATGCGTACGCTCCAGTGTTTTCCTTGCCGGAGAGTGTAGTTTGGCAATTATCCGCCGCCGTTAATTGCGAGGCATGATTAATTCAGTCGATGGACCTCCCTTCGTTTGTTTTCCTCAAAAATTGACTCGCGGCCATGTGTACACAGATTCCCATGGTAACCGGAATCGCATTTAAGCGTAGAATTGATCATTGACGTGGCAAGTGGAGCTTTTTGTCCCAAATCACAAAGAAAACACTTCGCCCGATCGCGGAACGATTTGATTGGAAGCACTATCTGTCTAACGAATGGATATACCATTCAAATAGGAGCGATGCGTCTGTCCCGGAAAACCTACACCGACTCCATTCGGAATATTTTACAATTATGCTGCAAAGCGAGTGGACGTGATCGAAAATTTTGAGTATTTGCTTTATTTCCGAATTGGATAACTGCGTTCGGGGGCAGTAAACAAGATGCTCCTTTGGGTCGGTTGGAATTGTTGGTTTTGAGGCACGGACTTTTCAACCACAATGGTTTTTCTTGATGGTTTAGTTTAATGAGTATTTTGCTAAATGTTAAGGAACGATGTTAACTGAAGAGTTTGTCCCAAACATTTCGATTACATATCAGGGTATATTTATTAATTTATTTATTATTATATATACAGCAGATTGACTGCCATCTGGTGGCAACTACTGCAAAATAAACAGTGGAATTTCGTAAAGTTATATCCCTCCCATTTACTAGGATGGATTTCCACACAGTTAAAGCTTACCAGATTGATTTTTAGCGAAATAAATTTCAATCAACGTTTAAAACTCAAACATATTCCACAATGCCTTGCATTATTTAGTCTCTTACTGGTTAGCAAGTCGAAATTACATCCCTGTATTTACAAACAATATTAGAACACGCTCAACTACTACGACAAGCCTTAATTTATTCAACATCTATTTAGCCACATGTCTTTATGTCACATTAGGGAGTATCGAACATTTTAAATAGTTCTTTTACATTCATGCGAAATTGAAAAATAAATTCGATTGAAAAAACTGCAATGAGCAATATTTTCGTCTGAGTATTTTTTGGCTTTATCTGTACAGCGTTGATCTCTTCAAGCCATTAGATAACAAAAAAACTTGTTATAATTATGTATAATACAAATAAATAAAGAAACGACCATTAAATGTAACCAAAATAAATCAAATGTGCATAAATGAACGATCTGTCTGAACAGTATAATTTTTTTATATTTGTCTGTGTCCACCTTCTTAAGCTATTAGGTTTTTAGGCAACTTTTTATATTTGTAAAACTCAAATTTTCTGAAAATAAATGCAATTAAATATAACTTATGTTTTGCTTTATTCTCTTCTTTTCTTGTTGACGAGATCGCATGCAGATTAATATAATCTCTTGCCCCTATATAAAATGGTTTTATTAAGATATGGCTCGCTATCAAACTCTTCCAGTAATATATTTTAACTGGTGTAAGAGTATAAAAACAGCCGACTAAAACGTAGCTGAACGTTTTTAAAGGGAAGTGCATTTGCTGCAGCAACAGTGCTGTTTACGCTCTTCAGCGGTGGCTTGAAAAACACCTTTGAGGAATCTCTGTGATGATGGGACACCGGGCCGTAATTAGTTTCCTTTAAATTGTGTTTTTAAGTGTCCAGAGTCAGCACTTTCACATGATTTTATACCGCAGCTGCTATTAATTCTGACGAACGATATAATAAGCATTGAAAAATACGTATCATCGACAAATGTAGTGATGATGTATTAAAGATCGATTCCTACCTTCGATATTTCTACGAAAGTTCAAAATGTGGATTTTAAATTTCATAATGCAACCATTTTAGCATAAAAAATAGTGAATTTTAACATAATTTTCTCTCATTTTTAATTTAAGCAAAATGAAGGTTACGCAGCGCTCATTTGTTTTTCGTTCAATATGTAGTTGCACAACGAATAGAATTCCTCAGTTAGTTTGCTTGAGTATTTTAGATGAAAAAATTGATTGGTTAGCCATTTACGTTCGTGGAACAACACAGATATTTTTACATATTAGGTTGAACTACAAAGACAATATCAGTGTTTCTCTCTCCTAACTTCAAAAGGATCTGCTCTTTTGCTTCCGCTCATAACTTATTTTTTATCAATTTATTTTTTTTTGAATCCTTTGATGTATTTAATCTAGTTTTGAGAGAGAGAGAGACGATGATGTCTTCTCAGTCTTCAAAAGCACAAAATACAGTTTATGTTTGCTCAATTCGTCTTTGGCCTTATTTTGAAGGCTTTTGTGAGTATATGCCGATTTTTGTAAATAAAAATCTTTTTATTGTTAAATATTTTCAGTTTCAGATTCAACACGGCTTTTAATATCATAATTCCATCTAAGAAAACCCTTTCGTGTAGGTGACGGTTTTAAATTTTTATCATATTAAACATTTACATCTTAAAATAAATTTAAGTCTACCGAAATTTTTAGATGTATCTATTAAAAATCGTGTTGAAGCTTAACGCATGTTTTCACTAAAACTTGACGGTGATTTCTCTGTTCTCACTGAAATCGGTTGAGCAAATGTGTTTTCGTAGGAAAGTACATTAGCCTTCCATTTCACTATTACTATTATAGGAACATTCATGATCTTCCTTTGCCTCAACGAATAAATTTACTGAAAAAATGCGCTTAAAAATTAAAGCGAGCACAAAATATTTTGAATTTTTTAAGTCTATTTATTAATCCCAAGGTCATTCAATTAATTATACGATTTTTTATTTATCGTACTAGTACTTGTATCAGGTTTTCAGCTTTGTTGTACTTGCATTTTCAATGCAATGTATTATTTTGTATGATGGAACTCCACCAAATATCATTGGATCAGTTTGAGCTAAAGCAGCTCCTCATTGCAAAACACGCTTTCTCTTCAGGACTTAGAGAGCAGTAAGTGTAACAAAATGTCCCGTTTGGGTCTCATTTACATTTAAATCCATACAGTCTGTTCACCATCAGCCCCATTCTTATTTACGAGACCGTTTTTCCCAAAAAAAACTCCGCATCGCGGTCGTGCTTCCAATTCCTCATACACGACCAATTTCCGAACGACATCATTCTCTCGGAGAGTGATCTTGAGCCTCTTATTTTCCATGGGTACCAATTCGTTCTACGGCACATCCGCTGCACGCCTCAGTGGCTATGTGACGTGTCCCAGATTGTGATAAAGAAAGACAGTTAATGGTAGTGTAAGGGGCCCTCGGTGCTGTTACCGGTAGTCGCGGAGGCTCCCAGTGCAAGATTATCCGCTTATAGCGTGACAAATATATTCGGCTACGGTGAACTGGTAGGGGGAGTCATGGGGGCTCATTTTGAGGATCGTAATCTCCTCAACTCCCTACGGGATTAGTCGACACCTTTAACGCGAGCGATTTGCAAATCCTGAGATGAACACTTGGTGACATTGAAGGGTTCTTATTAAAGGTTCGCGTATAATCCCTTTCGGAAGATCATAGCAGACATCCCGATGATAAACCTTTTACCACCTACTTTTGAGCGATGTGCTCAAATAAATTCCTCCTCGGAGAGAAACAGTGTCTTGTTTCAAGTTCCTTCGAACTTGCATGTTTGTAACCTTTAATTTATATGAATGACAGCACCAAGAAACGAGCGCCCGTAGCTCTACTTCTTAATTATTTGAATCTACCTTTGAAGCATAATCGTAGGATATAAATTCAAACGGTCATTCAGTGAATTCCCTGGAAATAGAATTTCCTATTTCCGTTAGCTGAAGGATTAAAATTTGAATTTGGAAACCATACCTCAGATTGTGGTTTCACTTTCCATGCTATTATCGCGTATAACAATTTTAATTTCCGCTTCTCCTTCGTACAACTAATGCTAGCTTATTTTCCTTCACGGTTTGAGGGTTGTATTAAAATAAATTTACTAAAAGTATCTACAAATAGTGCAATGATTCATAACTCAAAAAATATTGCATCACCACATCACTCAGAAAGGTCTTTCTAAGATCAATCGCAAATCAATCATAGTATGCAAGAGTATACGCTTGAAGCTCTCACTTATTTTACGACTTTACCTGTAACTGAGTACACGTACCTTACCCGCCGAGTACTTTACCTGTAACCCGCCAGTCCTGACTACGAAGAAAGAAGGAGCAGTTGGATAAGACAAAGTTCTACAGGGTTGCCACTTTTGCTGTTTTCGGAGTGGCTTTAGCGGTTTAAAATCTCCAGTAGCTGTTTTTGTCGTGCGGTGTTCTGTCTTGTTTCCTCGGAATACCAGGGAATGAGAAGAGGAACGCTGACAAAAACGGCTATTGGAGATTTTAGGTCCGTAATTTATTAACTGTCGTGTCCCAACTTTCCTTTCTTTTCAGAGTGGCTACCGAATCACTAGGAAGGCATCCTATAACAAGCTATTGCTTGTTATAGGATGATCAAGGGAGCGTGATATAAAAGAAAGTGTGTGTGAGGGTAGTGAAGTCTCTCCTTTGTTGCCAAATTTGGCTTTAAAGGCACTCGTGGTTTAAATTGCCCGATAATTGGCAGTTGAAAGCGTGAGAGCAGAATAATAGCGCCATAGCGTTGTGAAAGTAACCATTTGGATGTTGTCAAACAGATAATCGACATCATATATCGTTGTTTTTTTATGATTGTAGGAGCATAAGTGGAAATTTTGTGGAAATGGGTATTCAGAATGGTAATGCATCTCTGCCGGAAAATGCATGAGTGAACTTGGATGTTATTTAATGGGAGAAATTTCCGTCGTAAAGTAACAGTCTAACAAACGGCAGCATATTTTGTAAACTACCATTGTCGGCTACCAATCCACCTCAAATCCTTTTCACACTCCTGGAGTTACACTAAGTTTAAATTGGGAAATAATACAAATAAATATATCTAGGCAACATATGGAAGAATATCGACATTTAGGTATATAGTATTAATTGGTAATTTACGGCTTTCCTTTTATATGCCCATTCTGCTAATGCATAATACCACTGCAAATTTCATAGATAATTCTGTTATTTTATTTCGTCCCATCATCCTTTTGATTTTTTATACCAGTTCTTGAAATTTCTCATCGGAAGAGCACCATAGAATTCCACAAATCCCACTAGTGCTCTAATTTCGCTGTTAAGGTTAATTTGTAATTTATGTCTCTTAACGTCTCAAATTCACTTATTTCATGAGAATATCCCCACGATAACCTTCTAATACTCTGTCGTTGGATATTCTTTCCATTTATCTCCGTCATTCTCACTCCTAAACCACCGTAACGTCAACCATTCCTAAAAACCCTGAAATGCCTGCGATACTGATTTTTTAAATCGATCTCTGGTGTGCTAAGTCCTTTTTCTTCAATCTAAATAAATTCCTACATTGTTTAATATCACTCTCAAAAGCTGTTTGCATAAAATAATTTGTCCTTATATGTATGCAGTTTAAATCAGTGTACATAAAAGAATCCTTTTTGAATAATAATTGTGTGATCTATATTTATGTTCGATTATATTTTGTTCTCTGATTAATTTTAACCACGAATTTCTCTTCTCTATTTCAGGTAAATAATCTATTCAGTAGTCATTGGATATTGCGTTTTAACTCATCCCTTACAAGCCGGATAATCAGGTAAGTATTGTTTTTTATAAGTTATAGTCTATTAACTGACTCGAAAAAGATAAGTATATATAGATCAGGCAGCATATCGTTTAAATTATTACTTTGTTGAGAGATCAATTACGATCTGTAAGAGGGATGTATACCAATCAACACTAATGTAATATTTAGATAGGTAAATTTCAGTACACTCGGTAAAAGTTTTAAATTTTGATAAAAACGATTCCGAAGTTAACTCTGCCTATTTTGTTTCTAGATGTCTAAAGGATTTAGAAGATTTAGAGCTAAATTAGAACTCGTGGTTTTTTATAACTCACATGTTGCAGTGAATGACAGTAAAAACTCAATAAATTAATTTAATAATTTAATATTTAATAATTAATCTAAAAAGACTTTACAAGCTTTTGAAAAATATGAATTTTGTGGAGACGATTTCTCATGACATGGGAACCAAAATAGAGTTCTCACAAACTTCTTTTGACAAATCTTTCTTATTCAACATAGCTGTAATATAACCGAGTCCATAGAAAAGGCTTTTCGTGGAATTTCATCACAAGGATTAACTAATATTTACTAGGTTTAATTCCTCCGATATTATTTTACTACGACCTTTTTCAAATTATGCGTTTTTCAAAGTGACATATTTTTTAAGGATCTCTATTTCTGTAAATTCCTTTCCCCGAAATAAAAACTTACAATATGAGAGAAAGGATTGAAATAAAATTAGACGGAATTCCTAAAAATTATTGTTCATTCATCCTTGTCGTAAGCAGTAAGATTCTCGGAGAGGATTTTAAGAGGACGGTTCGGTTAAAAACGGTACGAATTCCTTCGGAGAAGCACATATTAAAGAAATATAAATGTTGGCTTCGCGATATTCAGTATCTAAGCTTATTAGTTAGTAAGTTAATTAGTTAGTAAGTTAATTAGTTAGTTGGACCCTTTATTGGCGAGGTTAGGCGCAGGTGGGCCTCTCTTCCACCTAACCTCAAGGTTTCTCTGCAATATTAAATCTCAAAGTTGGAGTAAGTGAATCCTCTCGATTATGTGTAAATAATTGCCTTCGATTTTTACCCTTTAAATAACCGATTAAATTTTAATAAATAGGTGGTCATATATATGTACTCCTGTATTACTCATCGCTTGATAATGGACTAACGTCCGAAACCGGTCGCGGTATTAAAAACTTTTTAAAGTGGAATTTTGCAAAGTTATTTCCACGCATTTATTAGGATGGGGTTCTACACAGTTAAAGCTTCCTCGATTGCTTTCATTCGATTAAATTTTGAAAAATATTTTCGAAGGCGTACTTTGTGAAAAGATAAATCAGAACACCATCATGAATTGAAGCCACTTTATTCATTTTTTTATATTTAAAAACCTTTAAAATTATTTATGTCTGAAAATATAAGCACGCTTATTAAGCCGGTTACACATTCAATTCCATTCGAAAAATTGAGTGACTTTTAATTCTGACGAAATTTTGTTTTAGGATTCTTAAAACAAAAATACAGAAAAACTATAACAGAAACAGGAAGAGAAACCTGATCGCCACAATGCTCGAGCGATCTGAAAGTGGAAAAGGTCAAGTAATGAATAAGAGATAATTGAGAATATCTCAATGACGGGCGTCGGTTTTTGTTAGCCCAAACAAGGAAACTTTACACTCTGAGCCGTTGTTCTATGGAAATTGGAAAAAGGTCGGAAAGCGCTTTGATGATGTATTATCCAGGAGAAGAGCCTTTCGAGATCGTCATTGTTCCGTAGGAGCTCTCACTTTCCTCAGCCTATTCATTTTTCGGATTAACTCCTCAGGCAAATGATCCGCGAAATTGGAGTCCGGCGGTGTATGGGACAGGGGAGGGGAAGACGCCGGGAAACGACTTTATTAGGGCAAGGTTAGAACCAATAAGTTTCCCCCTACCAATCGGCAGTTTATAGGAATTTGGGGAAATTAATAGAGCAAACAGGCTTAATATGAATGTTAATGGGATAAATAAGTTAAAAAGAAATCAGGGTGAAAATGATTTCTGTTTTGTGTTATTTTATTCCATACAGGGTACATTAAAACTAAACTAACCGAAACAGAAGCTTCAATTCCGAAACTTACGTGATTTGCAAAAAGGACGTGCAATTAAATCAGGCCAACAAATACCCTGGATGTCTTAGCTCCTGAATGTTTAGCCTAGGTATAAATGTTGCTCTATTTTAATTAATATTTAGGGTATAGAGAATAGTGAAACCCGGTCATAATTGTGCTTAACGTTAAGTGCATGAACGAAATATTTTTTTAATCCAAAAATCGACTATATATGGATTTGTTATAATATTTAGAACATTGAGCATAATTGGTGTTCATAATTGTTCTTAAAGTGAGGTACATTAATGCGAGAATTTTCAAAACCTTCAGGCAACAAAAAACTTTTCAGGCAAACAAACCGCGATTTTAATTTTAGGTCCTATTTTGGCCATTACTTGGTATTCATAGATTATTATTTTTACTAACCCTGTAAATAATTACTAATGCTCAAGAATATCCTCTTTAGTTTTATCGGCCGTGATGAAGCAGCAGAGAAAAACTATACAAAATACGCAAAAATAAAACATATACTCAATAGTTAAGTCCCCGTAAAATATCATCGGATTGGAGTGAGAAATCAGGTATACGGCTATTAGAAAAGCATAGATATAAAATTAAAATCCAAATCTGTATGATATTTTAATGGTAAAAAAGGGGCTAGCCCTATTCAAATGATATGCGGTTCATTGTATCTTACACTTAATGAGATCGTATACTCAATTTCGCAAGAACATGTCATTTATTTATTTAATTGTTTTTCTACTACACGATCACAACTGTTAATTTTGTTTTTAAACGTAAAAGGATATCCATATTTTTAGGAATGTGTTTCCAGCGGTGAACCGGTCGTAAATAAAATATTGGAAATATAATGAAAGGGGATAACCAAAAGAGTGGAAACAAAGATGTTTGCTTGGACGACTTTATCCGAGAGGACGGGAATTAGGAAAAATAAATTGGGACAAAGGGGCGAGCCGTCTCTTTGTCCAATGACACACTAAAAGAGCTCAGGGAAATCAGCTCTTGGGCTTCGGCTAGTTTCCGCGGAAAATTTACCTATTGTACTATCGAATTCTTGCCTTGATTGCTCATTTTTCTTTCAGCCCACAAACGTACAGAAAAGAAACAAATTGAGCCAATTTAAAGCGTCTGCTACTCTATATCTCTGCTTTCTACTCATCATGTTTTTTAGCCACAACTTCTTTCTCTGAAAGACTCAGCTAACTGTGCTTCTAGCGTTACACCACTGTAGTTGATGGTGATATATGTAAATGAATTTATTACCCTAATGCTGCCGTTATACTTCCATTATTTGCTTTAAATGTTTGTCCATTGTTCATCCTTAGAAGCTCGTTCGCATAACGCTCAGGAAGATTAGACCATTACTTCAGCGGCTATGTTTATGAAAGCCATTCTGTATCATAAGCAACTATCTCTGGCCCAGCGGAAACTTTCAAATTTGTTTCGTTCACACTAAGGCCTCTGCTAACTTGGTTTCTTAAGCCTCTGTTTGTAATTCAACTAAATGCGTCCTAATTTCATTATAATTAATTATTTAACGTACATTTAGTATTTTTCAGCGTTATATTCCTTGACCTTCCTTAACGAAAGGTCATTGAGTGATTTATCGACGTAATTGCAGTTTATTATTGCTTTTAAATATCTTTCAGTTTAAGAACATACATCTACGACGGGCTAGGAAAGTTGAATGTCTTTTACATAGTGAGTAACATATATTCATCCCTCCACTGTCCGCTTGGTTATAGATTGGCGAAAACAAAGGCAGAAAACATTCTATAATATACTGTATTTAATTTTTTATCATCTTCTTCTTATTTAGTAAAACGTCTGTATACTGGTTTTAACGGAAATGTTAGCGCCACAGTATTCTATCTTTGGCTTTTATTTTTATCCTTGCATATTTATTTACTTCTTTGATATGCCACACCTCCGTTTTCCTCTTCGTTTTTACCATTCCATAATTAATTTCCTCATTCTAGTTTTCTTCACAATATTTCCAATTCATTTTGCTTCCTCTTTTTAATTTCTCTAAGAATGCTTTTTGTTACCATTTCCAATCTATTTTGTTCGAGGTTTTGAATAATATGAAATTATAATTTACCCAATTCCTTTCACTGAAAATGATCCATAAAAGGTCTATATTTAATGAAGCATATCATGCGGCTTATTTAGATTGTATACGTAAGTTAAGTACTATCAGAAAGCCTTTCTATGTGATAACTGCCGATCAACAAGGTCGTATTTCCGAGACCATCTACTCTACTCTAGACCTGCTCATTACTGTAGTGGTCTTGATAAGAATATCTCGCAACCAACGAAAGTCAAAACATCTGTATGAGGTATCGCTGGCCGTATATATTTCGTCGTGGAGAATTTTATCGGGTGAAGAAAATTAGAATGGTCGACTGGAAATGGAATCTCTGCGGAGTTGTGAGGGCAAACACTCCATCATCCGAGTGGAGTCGTGAATTTTGCTCATTAGCAAATCAAAGTACGAAACACATCGCGGGGAGGCATTAATGGAGCATTGTGTTAGCGCTGGCGTTAGTTATAGAACGCGAAGATCGAATCACACGCCTTAAACTAGTGTCCCTGTCTCACACGGCTCCCGTCAGGGATAATTAAGACAAATTTATTGAGATTAAGACGTAAGCAAATACAGAGGATCCTATACATGGGTATTTAATACATGCAACTCAGATTAGGTGACGCATTTTTTTTCTATTATGTAATTCTTCGAGGTATTTTTGGTAGAAAATCCCATATGGTTTTTGGTGTGTAGCTGAAATATAAAAAAAGTTGAAGACTTCTAAGTTATGTATTACAATCTGAGAGAATTTTAATGTTAATTCCTTTACTGAAACTATGTCTTGATAGTATTTAAAATTGATAGGAGGTGAATTAGTCGTTTTCGGTGTTCAGTTACGTGTCGTATTCCTAAAGAAGTTATTAAACTTGATCGCACTTTTTATTTTAACATCTACGTATTGTGATATCATCAAGGGTATTATAAAAGTATAGCATTTATAAAAAATATATTTTCTTGTATATAAATGTGGTTGAATTCTATAAATTAGCTTTAAAACCAAGAAATTTTAATCTTAGTTACCGAAGTCAGCGCCTCGAACATTGGTTTTGAATCTGCTGAAAGTCGCCTACTATCGCAATAGAAAATACGCATTATTTCCCGAACTAATAATATTATCGGTAAATGATACGAATATTAAAATGCCGGAACGATTTATTTGAGAAGTAAATTTCCTGAAAATATCGTATATCGTAGCCAGTTTACCACTCAGATTACAGTAAGGAAGTTTCATGAATATATGGATAGAAAAATATAATTTATGCATAATTTATTCCTCCCTCATTATTGATTTTAGCGTATAATTTTATAGCAGAGATTTGCTTATTATGGTGGATGCAAATTCTTAGTACCGCCTCAATGCCATGTACTAAATCAAAAGAAAATCCGAGCTCATTTTTAATAATTCCTCGTCTAAGTCAACGCTCATCTGACTCACGTCATAACCCATTCCGGAAAAAGAAAACCTTGGCAGCAAATTCGTTAGCCCAAAATTTACAAAGAGAAGAAAATGAGAGGAGAGAGCGTGAGTAGGAAAAAGTCTAAGTTAATAAATAGGAGAGGAAGCGCGTTCGGAAAGGAGGGGCGATTGATGCAGAGTAGGGCCCCACTTCTCGAATACAAAGAGCAGAAGATTTAGGAAACACAAATTTCCAGAGACAGGGCTTCCCCGCACAATTCTCTTCCGTCTCACCTTAGCACGAGAGGAAGTTCATCTGGCCTCCGACATGGCTCCTTTTATTCACAGGACCTTTTGTCTCCTTCCCCCTCTGCGTGATATGGAAATGGCAGCAACCCCTCCCGCCGTAATTAGTTCCCTCCCTGAGCTCCCCCTTTTTAAAAGGCTTTGTTTCTCACCCGCTATTTCTAAGCTTCCTTCCTATCCTCCCCCTTCCTCCTACAGCTCATCCTATGTACCTGTATTTCCTGTAATTGGCCCCTCGCTAAGACCGAAAAACGCTCTCCTTCTTCTTTGGTTCTCGTTTTGAGTCGGTTCCCCGTTTCTCGTCGCGTTCCTATCGCAGAGGGATTTCTTCTTCGTGCTTTGTGCTTTTTCAGCGACAAATTGAGCAGAAAAAGGATTTTTTTATTAAGGTAGGTTGGTAACTGCATGTAAGCTTTTAGCCTGGTGGCAGTTTATTTCTAGATAATGAATAAAAACTGTAATTTTCCACATTTTTATTTAGCTGACGACCGGTTTCGCTACTGGAGTAGCATCATCTACCTCCATACATTCGTTCAAATTATACACATAATTTATATCAAATACATCAATGATAATTAAACTATTCCCATGGAATGATTACATACATATAGTATATTTACCTTACAACTAAGTGATGAATTTGTGATATTATTTTCAGCTATTTTTACTGGATTTTTGGTGGTTCATGACAAACGTTCTCAGTTGCCGTAGCGGTCACGGGGTAGAACTTCATCGTACATCACCCTATCAAGACATCCCTTACTTTTCCAGAGGTCCCTAAATTTTCATTTCACATTACACAGTATTACCCAACATCATATTGACAAACAGGATAACAGGAAACAGTCACGCTTTTAACAACGAACATTATATATATTTATCAATATCTTAAAAAAACACCCAAAACCCCTTTCGTACAATACATTTTTATAATAGCTCAAAACATCTAAGTTTAAAATCTTTGATTTTTTTAGGTTTTCGATGCATGAAGTACGTATGTATGTAAGTGAATGATTACGATCTAAACAATTTAAATTTTGATTGAAATTCAATTTGTTTCCAGTACAAATTTTCGTTAGTGACGTGTCGAAAGACGTTGCATAGAGGAATGTCAACATGTCATATAGGTTAAGCTATAACAACTAGAGAAGTAAATGGGATAAGTAAGAATACTCATTAGTGCCCACTATTCCCGTTCCACTAAGTTAGAATGAGTCTCGTACATTATTTTTTTTAGTAGCCAGCCCACTAATTAACAGCATCATAATCGATATGATGTGACTCATGTAGAGTAAGATATCTTTTAAGTGTCTGAAGATTTTCCATATTTCTTCTTGTTATGTTTCATGTCCAGCTATCATATAGTGTGTAAATTTTACGTATATTTTAAATTGTTAATTTTTCATTGATAATTCTGTTCGCTCAATTATTGTACTTCTAAAATTTCATATGCTGAATACACTGCCACATCACATTTTTTGAATCTATCCGTAAATTACTTCCTATTTTAAAACGCTACAATTTTAAAATAAAGGTAGCGAAAATATCACAAATGTATTTTCTTTCGTGAATTTTTGGTAAAAACAATGTTAAGATGTATAAATTGGTACACCGAATAGATATAGAGTGCAAATAGCTTGCTTATCATAGCACTGCGCAGTAGTTTATTTAGAGCAGCACGCCTTTAAAGGCGCCATGCCGTAATGCGGCTTATAAACTTGAGCATATCAAAGCTCCTAAATTCATTCATTCGGCTGAGGTTTCCAACCCTTTGATGATCAACGGTTAGAGAAAAGGACTCTATGCAAGGAGGTCGTTCTATTAAGGAATGCTAAATACAATAGAACACCGTCCTCTTAATTCCGCCGCAGCACACCTCAAATTTCCATACCTCGGTTATCACCCGATCTGTGAAGATGAAGATTATTCCCCAACTGTGATTTCCCTAAATTAACAGACTAATTTTGCCTCTCCGTTTTCACGAGCACCTTCCTCTTCACTTAACGATTTAATTAACATATTTAACAATAGTATACTCAAGGCTAACTTTGGAAGGTCTAGAATAGTTGTTGGTATTTCTATTTGATTTCCGCGGGTGAGTTTCGTAGAATCATAAATAATTCTTTCATTTGGAAAGCGGAATTAAGATCTTTACATATACCATGCCATCCACCTGTCAAGGGGTGCTCACTCAATAATAAAAATTAGAATGCTTTCCTACATAAAAATGCACATTCATTCCAGGGCTTTATCTTCTTCACGCATCAAAAATTTGTAGTTCACAGAGCAGGCCTTCGGCTTGTAGAACTCGAATCCGGGAGAAGATTTTTTCTTATTTACTAAATCAGGCAAATTCACCAATATTAAATATGATTCACAAAATATTCTACTCATGATATAGAAAGTCTGACTTTTGCTAACGTAGTAAGCGTCCTTGGTGTTTATGGGTAACGAGAAATGTTTCAAAGCTATTCACCGAAAGAGTTTCTTTACCTGTGTGTTGGATACACACAAAGATTAACCTTGCTAAAATACGTGCTTTCACAATTTCAATCAATTACTGGTCTAAATTTATTTCAAATTAAAAACTATATAAATTAATATTAATTAAAAATTCATGGAAAATGTTCCATGTAATTATTACTCCGTTTTAATAATCGTTTATTACTCTCGTATTGCAAACATGATATGTTTGTTTTTCTTTTTAGCGAGTCTTCTCATTTTACTGATTTTATGTACCGTATACTAAATAAGTGAAATATTGTCTACTATGGCTCATTTAAATATTTTTTTATCTTACATATGGTCTGTTTTAAAATTTTAATTGATTTTATATGGTTATTATGTACATATATTGTCAATTATATTTATCTGTGGCAAAGATATTCATATTTATCTGGGATAAAGATATACATTTCCTCAGAGTGAGATATTACTCAACCACTTCTACAGCCGAAGTTAACCGTTTCACATAGCAATGTCATGCTCACGACCACTCGAAACAAATCTATTACCCTTTCGTCCAAATCCAAGCTTCGACTCCTTTCAGCGGATCCGTTTTGCAGTAACACTCGTCTCGGTAATATTCCCGTGAATCGCTCGCCACTGTTTCAGCCTTCAATCCCATTTATTCGGCAGACATAAGCGGGGGCAGAGGAGGAAGGATCGGCCGTTTGGGATCCCCAATTGTGGAGAGGCCGCGTTGTGAATAAGTGGAGGGCGTCACGGAAGGCGATGGGCCTGCGTGTCTGCTTGCCTCGAGAGCGGTGTTCCAAGAGACGAAGGAGATATCTCCTCCGTGTCCAAACACCCTCTCGAGTGCCCCCCACGCCTACCACCTGTCCGGCCTCGCTTTCCGGCCCTCCCAACCCGTCTTCCACCGAATCAACGCGATTATTCTGAAATGTAGTCTTTCATTACGAGCCTTTTCCCCGGATGACAGAGCGCCTTCCATTGGAAGCGGGCCGATTTGAACAGTGCGTCTTATATAAATCACGGTCTCCGTTTGGGTTGTGTTGGGGGAATAAATCCTCCCGATTCCCTACGTGTTGCGTTCGTCGCTATTTTTATTTGCTCGGGGTGACTCGGATTCCAGTTTGAAATTGATTTATTTCCTGGAGTTATATATTTCTGATCTGCTATTGCTTTTTTCCGTGAATGTAGTAGATACTGTGCCAAGTTTGAGCTTGCCTGCTGTAATTATCGTGTAAATCATTCTGTAATTCTTAGGTTAATACAAGGATTTGGGAATATTTTATTGAAACGCTAATGGGAAGTATATAGGATGAGGCTTCATGTTAAACAATGTGATTGTTTTTGAACAGTATACTGTAGATACGTCTAAAAATACCATATTGTATGCCTTTGAAAATTAAATTATTTACATTGAAAGTAACGGAGTGAAATTATTTTCTTATTAGACTAAAATAAGATTTTTTCTAATCTACGAGTACTCTCATTTCAAGTCACTTAGAGGCTTAGAAACAAATTTACGTAAAAGTTAGTCATTTTAACAAGCTAGTGTCATGAATAGAAGAGTAATCGCAAACAGAGGAAAATAAAAATTCGGGTTAGTAGTTTTCCATTTCCAATTGAAGTAGAAATACAAGAGCGAACAAGAAAAATGTTTCTAATTTAAGCTGATTTGTATTTTATGAACAGCAAATTAGAACAAGAAAGATTGTTGCGTATAAAGTAAACAGTCTTAATGAGGAACGTATTACAGCATCTATATTACAGATTAGCCAACAAAAAAATGAGATTAAAGCTAAATTGAAGTAGAATAATTCCGGTGACATTTGTTCCTTTTGGATATAATACATCATAGAAGAGGAAGATATTTGAGAATAGAAGTTGTATCACTTTTCTCGCAGAAGTTGGATTCAAGTGACAGAATAATTAATAACTAATTGTTTAGAATTATTTAATGATAGATTCGTAACGTAAACATGAAAATGTTACGAACGCTCTTTGTTGGCTAAAACTGTCTTGTTAATTGCATATTTTGCTTACATATATATTTATTTAGAGCGTAGTTGAGACTTTATCGAACATTCTTTCATTTTACAAAACACTAATTAGTTGTATAATGCAACCGAATACGACACTTGGCAGAAAGATAGAACAAATAGAGAATAAAGAACAAAAATACTATTCAGCTTAAGAAATATCTCATTCTACTTAACTATCAATCTGTGATTCTTCACTTGCAATACTTTCTTCTTCACAAAAATAGGGCCCTCCAATAATTCAAGGGCAGTACAGAGCTCTTTCCTTCCCCCGTTCACCTTTTTCTATTCTTATTTTGCATCAATGCCCCTCTCCTCCCCTTCGCATGTCCGAAGTAACCTCCGAATCCAATTACTGGACCCACGCTTCCTATTCTCTCCGCATTTACCTCTCATTTTAATTCACTGTTCTAATCTTCCGGTATTTTTTTTATCTTGTTACTGTGGTCTCCTCTTGTACAATTTTCTCACGCACCACTCTTATTTGCTCGGCCTAGGAGAAATCCTTACGGAGCGCAATTCCTTCAGTACTCTCTTCGTCAGTCACACTGCAGCACCCTTTTGTTTTATTACAGGCCGAGAATACAAAATACACATCTCCTTAGGTGATTGTTTGTTCTTCGGACCCTTCCTCTGCTTGTGCACTCAAGTAATGAGCTGAAATTTTCTACTAAAAAACAAACTTTCGTCACGTTCAAGAAATTTCTATTTTTTTATGTTACGATTAACGCTAAATAGACTTTAATCTGCTGCTAATTTAAAAAGTCTGCTGAGACCTCCTTGCCTAAAGAATCTTATCTAATTCATCAAATAATTAAAATACCCTTTAATGACTCTTAATGGAAAATTGGTATCACTCTTTTAGACTTTATATTCCTAGTGTGTTATTTTCCAATGAATTGAATTAGAGTATTTCTTATTGCTATTCTCTAGGCGTTCTATTTGCGCTCTTTTCTGGTGTCTGTTTCCTCGAAGTAATTAGATTCAGCTAGTAAAACAGCCTTTAATTCTGAAGTGCTTAAAAGCTAATTTTCGCTATAATAAACTAAATTCACTTAGCTAAATCGAGGGATACTGAGAGTTGTTTTCACATCAGACACACAGAGGAAAATAAGGAAGAATTTTCCTTTTAAAAATTCAACTGTAACTAAATAAGTTGATGGGATATTTGATACAGAGGTCATTTTAGTTTAACTACGGAGAACTTTGAGAAATGTTTCAATGAAAACATGAGGCAAGAATAAATTTTTCTCTTCACAACGTAAATATGCTACTCGTTTGAAAATACAAGTTGTATCCTATACACGGAATACGCTTTCTTAAATGTTAAATTTTATAATTATTAAATATATTTATAATATTAACTAATGAATTTTCCATGGAAAGTTGATTCCGGAGTTTGTTTTCAGCGTTTGGAACTTATAAATGTTGTCTGTTCACCATTTTTGACGTCAATAGCAAAGGAAATGTTTAACCTTATTGTCAACTGATCGCAGCCATATTTGATAAGTGTTTTGCAAATATTAAAAATTAATTTTCAATTCGTTGAAAATTATTGCGGTTATTAGTTATTGCGGTTCCATAAAAAGTTATTGATTCCCAAAATATTCGTTGTAATTGTAATTATAAGAATCTGCTTTAGGATAAAGTTCTCATTGACCTATTAGTGTTGAAATAGGACAATTTTGAAGTGTTGTTTCTCTTTTCCTTCCCCTTAAACTATAAATTCTAATTTAATGAACTTCACCTACATATATAGTTCCTGAACACCAAAACTTACGCAATTCTATGATCTAAACTAGGCATTGCCTAACTTTTATTGTCCATGAAGCAATTCTCTTAATCTTCATTCTCCATAAATCCTACCATGATTCTCTTAAAATTATAATAATGCAACTTTAACTATATTTTTGCACTAAACTAAATGCGCAATCTATATTAAATAGATGGAATTCCATATTCGAGTAAATAATTGGATTGATCAGTATACATGAAAATGTTTGCGTAAATAAATAATTTTCTATTTTAATCTGAATAAATGCGCCACATCCTACTATGTAATGGAGGCTTTGACCATCTCTCACCTAAACCATATACATCCTATTATATAAGAAGAAGCGGCAATGGTGATTTTAATAGCCGAGGGCCAACACCTTAAGCCACTCGTGCTCGCGTTTGCAGAAAAAAGGCCCTCACGCATCAGATATTCGCAAGGGGCAGCTTCTTTATTAGGGGACCTAGGTGGGCTCTTCCTGGGCCGTCGAACACGCCTGGAAGAGGAGATTGGCTGTAAGGGGGCAAAGAAGGTGCCGTAGGTGAGGAATGGCTCTCCAGGGTGGCGGGCGGTGTGCAGAGGGAGCCGTAAATCGGGGCGTCATTACTATGCGTTGGGCATATCCCTCCACCACTTAGCCACCCCACTTAACCCCCGCCCCCAACCACCACTTAAACCAATTCTTCACCCTCGCCTACAAATCCTGCTCAGATAACTTGTTAAACAATTTACGCTGAATCCACACGCACACGGTGGCCTATCCCGCAAGATTGGCCGGCTTTCCCCCCGAGGATCTTGCGTACGATATCTTATCAGCTCGATCATCGTCCTCATCACTGCTGCCTTTCCACTGCGTGCCATAGACGCATTTACAGCGATTATCAGACACATAGGCATCTCCGTGCGTTGCTTTCCTCGGAATATTTAGAATAATTACGATCTGTGTAAAGTTAATTTTAGTCTTGCAAGGTTCTCTTGAATCCTTAAGTAATTCTACGTATTTAGATCTAGTAATCATACTTTGATCCTTAATTAATCAGCCCCGAAGCTAGTCGGACGCTTAACTCTTTCACTATCAGCTTAAAATAATTCAGAGCAGGAAGGTAAAATGTGGACTAAAGTGGTTTGCAATTTTCTTCAGTTAGCCTAAATAGGTTGAATGGAGCAATTCCAATTCGTCACAACGATCCAGCGAATAACACTTCTCGTATGGTATTATTCAATGATGAGTGAATTAATGATATTGCATCACTCAGGCTTCAGTAGATTTATTTCATAATGAACGTCAACTAAAGAGAAACAAAGGAAACGAAAAGTATATTATTCTGTATCCTGTACGAAAGAAAAGTCAGATAGAAATATATGTTTCGTACAGAAGTAACCCTTTCAATAAATTGTAAATCAATTAAAAAGTAACAAACTTTAAAGCACAATCTAAAATACCAATACTCTTACTAGGAATCGAACCTGGAACCTCAGTGCCTCAAGGCTAACTCACTAAGGCACTCACACTCTAAGGCACTCTTGATAATAAGACCATCTGCTGGTCCACATGCTCTGGAAGCTGTAATGAGTCTGACTCATTGAACCACAGAAAGACTGTCACAATGGTCTCTCTATTCCATTGGGGATACTGTGTGGTAGTATCACGGTAAAAACACATGCGAGAGGGTAAGGGGAAGCCCAGGCGATCTATTCAAAGCCATAACGAGGTCATAATTGCCGTTCCTTTTCTATCAACTGATTATTCCCGCCACCCCTCTGCAAGAACTATGGCCATACATTAGTGGGATACCGTAAAATCTGGCATCCCTTACTAAATAAGATAGGAAACCTCCGTGGTAAGGGTCCGTAAATCACTAAGGTCTTCCTGTATTGCTGGTGCAACGGGATCTAACATTATACCCCTGCCATGCATTGTCTTCTCAAGAAACTTTGGATGGAAATTTTTTCGCCCGGAAATATGGCCTTGCCTTTCCATTCCTTTTCAGACATGTAAATTCCTAATTTTATTCTATTCATGAAATATATTTTTATTCCCCTCTGTATCCTAATGTAGGGTTTTTTCTTAGGCATGCGTATATCACATATATGTAATCCTTGCAGTGAAACATTTTTGTGATCAAGGTTGACACGATTTTTTATTTGCTCTTCAAAACCATTCTTTCTTTTCATATATCCACATTAATTATTAAAAATCTATCTATACATTGGTATTATTCTTGTTCAATGGTGTATTGTTATCAGAAAAAGTTCAAATGGAAGGTGGAACTTCCTATGTAGAAAGAATAAAACAGAAAAAGATTTTTGGATGAAACTAAGTTCTATTTTATTTAAAGTTTGTAAAATACGTCGCACACACACAATCGTCAGTCTGTTGATATTATTATGGGACTTCCTTGTCTTATCTTGCCCAGTAGAGAAGTATATATGTATATTATATTCATAAAATGCAGTTTGAATTTTATGGATTGCAATTGAATTGACTGCATATATTTGCAATTTCTAACTCTGAGATTAAGATCAGTGAATGAGGAAATTAGCAAAGATGATGATAAAAGTATGGATACTATTACGTATTTCTCTCATACTAAAGTGAAAGGCATGATCGATGAAATGGAAATCAAAGACAAGCCTCAACTTCATTCTCGGATCCAACCATGCGATGATTGCATGCGCAAGTGAGTGAAATGGAAAAGATACTCATCAATGAGCTCATCTAGCAAAATCCCAAAAGTAACTCCGAGCTCTTTCACAAATGGCCTCATTCTCAAGTTACTCGGTTTTCCATTACCATGGTGGTTAGTAGATAGTACTCCGTCTTGAAAAACTTTGTTGAAACTTTCCAAATGTTAAACTTCCATTTTCCCACATACGCCTTCGTTATTAATTCTATCAACTGAGACCAAGAGAAAATTGATTTGTTACCGATGAAATTATTGTTGAGAACGGATGTATTGGAACAATGTCCTTAAAATTACTAGAAATGGGGAAAGGGTTTTCGAATTGGCTAAATAGGCTTTAAGCTTATGAGAAATAATTAATAAGTTGAAATACAATGCTTATAATTCCTGGTAGTGAAAAATCTGCTAAATATAATAATCTCTAAAGAAAATAAGATCGAGATACCTGCTTAATTTTGCTTAAAAATTCATGTAGAAATGATTTAAACCTCATTCATAGCGATAAAAGAGCATATTCCAATCATTGTCCAGTTAAAATTTTGAGCTAACTAGGTCCTTCAAAATCAAAGTTGTAGTAGCAAATGAAAGTAAAGGTTGGCATAAAAAATGCAGCCGAAACTCTGCAAAGCATCGAAATGAGAGAGAAGCTGAATCGAAAATCAACGCTATTTTAAGAAAAAAGCTCCTAAAAGAACGGGCGGGTGATCAAAGCAAAGTCTGAAAAAACCTTTCGGTGCTCCTTTAAAAGTTGTTTACACTCCTCTGTAATACAAAACACCCTAAAAGCCTGTTATTATGCAAACATTATCCTGCTTTAGAGAGGAAGGATGCAAATAAGATCTGAATGACAGATTTCCCTAAACCTTATTCTATCTATTTTTAGGTTATTTATAGAAAATAAGAAAAGGGATATTTGAAACCGATTGGACACCCATCTTGAAGAAAAGGTACTCATGCCAAGGAACAGCGTACCTTATATGAACCTTATACCAGCTTACTATGCACATATGAAGGAAGCTTGACAGGATATAAAATTTCTCTAAATTTTTATAATTTTAGCGTTAAATTGTTTTAAGAATACGGTGCGGTGTATGTAGTATTATATGATATATATTCCTTGGGAATTTTTGCTGATCTTTGTGCTTTTAGAGAGATGGATTTCCTTAATAAAAACATTGTAGACATTAATATTTCATAAAGTTAAGTTTTTAGGGTATTAAAAACATTTTATGTTATATGGGTGTTCAATAGATTCTGAATATATAAGTATATATATAATATTAGTATTTCATATTTTTGTGTTTGATACCCCTTTATGTTAAGGTAGCTTATCATATTATATAAGTACGTTATCTTTGTAACCATGTAGTCGTGAATGTGTGATAAAATTTCAATCATACCAAAATCAGGTGTTGCAATAGTTTTGAAAATCCAAGAATTTGCCTTTCAAGACTATTCCTGTTGTTGTTTTCTTAATATCATTTCTAATTTTTTTGAACTTTTCTATCAATCTAACGCCGAAAAATGATTCCATGAATAACTAATCTTATAATAAGAGAATAATGACGAGTTGATGGTTTTTATCAGCTTAAATCATACTGCAGTTTTTTTCGTATTATCGTAAGCATCCTGAAACTTTTTTTTTTAATAATAAGGTTTTTAATCCGCCATGTTGTTTTTATTTGTGCAAAATTCTTTAAGCACTCTTTTATTTAAAATTTATATTACGAAGGGTGATGTAACAGAAGACATAAAAGTCTCAATCTCGTCCTAATAAAAGACATTATTATTATTGTTGTTATCTATCAGCCAGTGCTTTTTCTCTCCCTCAAGCCCTCCCTTCCCCTCAATCCCTTTCCCACTCAAGCCACCCTCTCCCTCAAGCCTACCTCTCCCTCAAGCCTACCTCTCTCTCAACCTCCCCCTCAATCCCCATTTCTCCCCCTCCCTCAAGCCCTTTTCTCCCTCAAGCCCTCCCTTGTCTTCAATCCCCCTTCTCCTTCAATCCCCCCTCCTTCAAGCATACCTCCCCCTCAAGCCCCCACCTAGATCCCCCCATCTCAAGCCCCATCCTCCACAAGCAACCCTCCCCCGCATCCCTCTCAGCCCATTTCCTCCCCCCCGTATCCTTCCACCACTCCTTATGAGACCTCGTCTTCCGCACCCGAAAGAGGGGTCAAGGAGGAGCGGCGGTGGGGTGCCTACCAGCGGATGAGAGCTTCGTGAAATACGAGTAGAACCCGTCAGCCCTCGCAGAGAGATGAGAAATTCCCACCACTTCCCCAAAAAACGCCTCCCCCGCCGTCCGACGCCTTCCCAGCCCGCATCCCCACCTCGGCTATCGCATCTACGCCCTTTTTCTTACGCCCGACAAAAAATCTTTTTAAAAGAGCTCGGGGAAAAGAAAGGAAGGCTTTGTTCATTTTTCTCCCCGGTTCCCCTCTTCAGCTTTTCCGTCATTTTTGGCGGATACGTCGCTTAATAAGGATTATTCCGTCGCCCAGGTATCCTTATAATTGGAGAGGAGGAGTTTTAATTTGGGCGGAATGTCGTGTGTTTGAGGATGTTAATGGCCTTCTGCGGAAGAAGACTCGTTCGGGTTTACGCGGCGTCGTTAATGGGCGCGACTTGCGATTCTACAAGTTGATTCCGTGACAGAAATATTTCAGCGGAAAAAGTTGCATTATTCGGGTTAAACAATGGAGGTCCTAGTGAATATTGTGGATTTTCCGTATCATTGTTTTCTTTACTTTTGTAATGATAAATTAATATGCAAATCTTAAAATTCAGTTTACACTCTACTCTGCAATTAGAATACGCTATGAGCCCATAAATTGCAACTACGCCTAATCCTCACATATAATTTGATAGTATATGTGATTGAATGACTAGAAGGGTATACTAATGACTATAGATAATAAATTGCAACTACGCCTAATCCTCACATATAATTTGATAGTATATGTGATTGAATGACTAGAAGGGTATACTAATGACTATAGTATATAAATTTGACAATACGATGTCACAATCTGATACTTAATAAATATTACATTAATTATAATTTTATAATTTTGATTCCATGAAAAGGTATAGCTATCGGTTATGCATTTTGTTGGCTTTAAAGCGAAGATAGCAACTGCACTCCTCTTCAACTATATATCATAATCACAGAACACCAATACTATCATAATAAAGGGTCTAAGAATTGATGTACTTGGGATGGTCAAGCTACATCGATCGCCACAGTGAATTATTGTTTTATTTAAACCCATATACGAACCGCGGTCATATTGCTGTTTTCAGCTTATTTTTAGCTTTGAGTTTCAAGGCGCACGCTTATTCGTGCGTTACATTTCATTCCATTATATTGCTTAATATATGAATCATATTAATATAAAGATTACAGAAATGTTTCTGTCTCTTGCTTAGAAATGATTTTCATCATTATTATGGTATACAGAATTTAAAAAAAGTCATTCAATAATAAATTTGACTGAGTAATTGTTATGTTTGAGAAAGTAAAATTTAAATATTCTTTTAAAACTTATCTACGGTCTATTTCCACTATACTCATGTAAACATTTCCAGGATACATCGCGTTATTTGTTTTTAGGATAAGGTTTCGACAATTACTTCATAAACAATAATTTTTCTATGTTATACAATTGGTATAATATTAATAATAATATTGAGAATCTTATCAATAATTAATTCAGAGAAAATATATTTGTGGAAGACGAATAAGTTATTATTCAACCAGCCTGCTAGTGTCTATCCAATAAATAATGAGCGTGAAATAAGAGAAATAGGTTCCCTAGGAAAAACGGACTTGAAAAAAGTCTGACAGGGCCGGGAATCGAACCCGGGATCTTCCTCTAACCGGGAGGCTGCCTTAACCATCTAGGCTACCCGACCAGAACATTTTAACAAGCCAGGAAGATCTCGGATTCGATTCCCGGCCCTGTCAGACTTTTTTCAAGTCCGTTTTTCCTTAGGAATTTTCCTGGGTGCACGCCCTTATGTGTCAAGTCACCTAAACCCTTTCCTTAGAGAAATAGGTATTGAAAAATTAGTCATTTTAAAAATACATGTCATTACCGCAGACGTTAGGCGATAATAACAAAGGAAAGAAGTAGGTCAATTGCTAGGTGCTAACACTCCCTGCCGCACGCCGAAAAGCGACTGGTAGGTTATTAACGTAGGTATAGATATGCGTGATTTATACACTCGTTCCCCGTTCAATAACGCGGGCTAAGGTTGCCGAACGGGGATCGCTGGAATTGATTAATAACCAGAATTTTTGAGAAAATCCCGGAATAGTCCCTCATTCTAATCTCAATAACTCCGGATCAGATATTAATTTAACCGGAATTCCTTCCCGGGCTTTCAAACGGACTCTCGGATTCCAAAAAGTTTTAACATTTTATTGCTTCCCCCGATCGCTCCATTCATTTCAATTTGCGTTCGCGAAACGGCCCCGTTGAATTTACGACCAACTCCACTTTTCACTTAACACAGCAATCGCTCAATTCATCCCGATTTTTTTTCATTTTCGCGCAGCGAGGATAATTTATGCCCCACCTTTGTGAAATTCCTGGATATCATTCCGAGCCCACTAAATCTCCTATATTCCTTTTGAGGCTCAAATATTGAACTATTCCGCCCTTTATTTATGGCCCTCGCTTTTTTGTCTTCTTCGCCCCTTCTTACCTTCACCTTGCCTCCCTCGTAAGACCGAGGGTTTTCCTGACCTAAACTTCATATGTGTCTTCCCTTGGAATTTTTTCTCGCTCCACTTTGATGGAACATTACCAGTTCGCTCATAGGTGATATTTCTGCCTCGGATTCTATTCCCTCATTCTCCATCCGCCGAACTGAAATATTTCTCCATTTCATTCCGTATTATTCCTCTTTTATAGCTTTTCTGGGATGTGAACTGGTCATTTTATGTTCCGCATTGAACACACATCGCCCGATATGGGATTGGAAAAATGGAGGATATTTTACCCTCAGCGTAAGTGTGGCTGCGAGCGGAGTTCTGCAAGCGTGATGCTTTTTCGCTAATGCGCTCTGATTGATCTCTTTGGTCGTTCTTTTTATATATTTTAAAGTTCGATATTGCAATGCCATTCAGGAGTACTGCAGCTTACAATTGTCATCGACTAAATTTATACGTGTATCACTCAAGTTAACTGCCTCTTAAGTTAAACCAAAGGATTAGTGTAGTAAAGCACTATAACATGTATCTTCCTTCTTTCACTATGTTATAAGTGAAGCATGAAATATTTAGTCAGTTTTTACATTTACTAGACATTGTGTACATTTAAGTAAGATTATATGTAAAGTATGAACTTCATTTACGTAATTTATACTATTTCTTATAAATGCATACACTTCTTCGTGAAAACATACAGTCACTGTGGCAGATTAGTAAAATCATGAATTAGATCTCCGATTGGTTTTTAATCATTAAGTGTTTTAGTGTGGCAATGACAACTTTGGTTTTTAATCTTCTAGTGTGCTAATTAGGACTTTGAAAATATGTTAAATGCATAGATGCTAAAAAAGCACTGTAGTAATCGGAGTAAGGGGTTGGATTACTTTACTTAACATTTTAAACCTCACTTCTATCTTTATTGAATGTTTTTACTGAGCCAAATATGAAAACGTATACGTTAAATAGTAACAGTAAGTATTTTAACTTTGAGTTCATATTTTTACGGAGCTCTTATCTCAACTCTTACATCCACATAGTGAACAGAATTCGAATTAATAGCTAAACTACACTATTAAAACATTTTTAGGTGACTTTATAGATATTAACTTCTGACTTGGTTTTGGGTGACGGAATATCTATTTTGAAACTAAATAGCTATGATTTCCAGAACTCAATTTCTCTGGGAAATTAGCGAAATAACGTTAGAAGAAGGAACTCAAGAGGGAAAATTGAATTAAAAATGTTCTTATGGAAGCTATAATGCCAATGGACGATTTTTGAACGTTTCTTAAGCAACCTTATGCACTTAACCAAATAGTTCTGTGTATCGCTAGAGCACAGACTATAGCAGAAATTAATGGAATATAAATGAAACCCCATTATATTCGTCAGCAAACAGAAATATCTCCTAAGCTAAAAAAATCATGTGTTAAGTGACAAAAGAGATTATGGATCATTTTCAGGCAAACATTTTTGCTTTCAGAAAAACGCTTCGATAGTACATTTTAATTATCGAAGAGAGAGAGGAATGGGCGGTGTTTCGACGTTTTATATCATAGAAAGCTGCATGACGACATTCAATTAATTAGGGTTATCAAATCCATTCGATGGTGCGACGCAGTGAACGAGTAAACATTAATGCTGAATTTCCGAGCTTGTTTTGATGTACATGTTGTTACGTAAATAGGCATTGATTAAATGTAATAAGGTCAGGGTAATTACGTAGTAGTCCACGAGAACGGCTGTGTTGCGTATTGGTCAAATAATTCAGCTGAAGAAAGTATAACGAATTAAAAATCGCCACAGGTTCTTCACATTTGAGTTGGTTTTTCGAAAATGTAGTCAACTCATTATTTAAAAATCTTCCTATTTTCAAAAAAACCTTATCAAGTTATAATAAAAGGTCAACATTAGGACAGAAAAATAAAATGTTACGATGAGATTTATAATGAATCCATCTTGTTTTCCCCAATTATATCTTCTTTAGTTACATGTAATTTACAATGTCGAAGTTTCTGTTGCGTCTTTGGTTTCTTTAACTGTGACATATTGTGGAGATGTTTCGGGTTCTAATTCCTCTAACTTGTATACTTTTTTGAAAGCCTAAAGCATGTTTAGTTCATGTATGCATCGACAGTGCAGCGTTTTTCATTACCTTTGTACATTCACAATTTCAATTGATGTTTCGAAAAACAAAGTCTCCTGCGCTTGTTTTCATTGGCACTGCATGTAATTTATTCATAGGCTCATTACTTCCAGCAATTTATACATTACTACTGTTTTTAGGAGTTAGTGAATACTCAGAGATGCTGTACGCAAACCATGAATATTTTTTGCAATACGTTTTTTTCGGTACTCCAGTTTTTATTTTGTATAAGAGCACAATAAACCACTTAATTTATTGTTCTTATTCAATTGTTTGCTTTTGATTGGATTATTAGAGGATGATTTTTATGCATTATAAACCTTCGGAAACCGCATAGGCCCGTGATTAGGAATGGAGTAAAAGAATTCTGTTGTAGAATTTTTCATTTAATTAACGTGTGTTATACTTTAGCTACGGCCTGACTATAATTAATGTGCAGACCCTCCGGCGATAAATAATAATATTTTATTATATCATACAGTCGTTATTGAATTCGATGCTAATTATGTTCTCGATTCTAAATTTATCAAGCATTTCAATTCCATCGTATATAAAATGGAATGCAATGAGCGCATAATTAAGCTTTCAATTTGCACTTATTATTTGAAATCGTTCTAGCTTTGCAACCAGAATTTTTATTGGCTGATTGAACTTCAGACTTGCATGAAAATTTTCATTGATATATTTCCATGATGTTTTTTATTCTTTTTAAGGTCTGATTTTCCGTGCCTTCCTCTTTGGTTTTTTATTTATATATATTTGATCCTTTTTTTAAGTGGCTCAAGTCTATTCGGTAAAGCAGAATATATTTACCATTAGTTAATTATTAATATGGGATGTTTCACACTAACAATTTTTCTACTTTCTTCTTTCTCGATTGGTTGATAGATGTCTTATAAAGGGATATACAAATCGCTGTATCAAATTGCTATTTGCTTCATTATTCTTATAAAATGGCTTATACTATCATAATGAATATTGCTCCATTCATTATCTCACTGTCACTTATTTGTCCTCCTAAACATATATTTAGGTAATTGTACTTTTCTTCTGCTTCACGCAGATTCTGATATTATCGGTTAGTTACAATTCTTCATGATCTGTATCATTTATATATGGTGTTTGGTAACTGTTCCCCAAAAAGGACTTCTCATTCGCTGTGAACTAAAATGTACTGATTACTATGAGATGTTGAAATCCAAGAGTGACATTTTTATGTTGCAGTTAACCTTATATGATCTTTTCAAATTTTTGAGTCTGAAAAATGTTTTAGTAAAAAGTTTAAGTTATAAATCTCTTATTTAAATAGTATCTTAACTCGCAATAGTGAAATATATTAAGTTAGAGTACTCATAATGAATTTTTACAATACTTTCCAATAGATACACCCTACATGTTTTTTTTATTGCGTTATTATTGTACTAAACGTATATTTTTAATGATTGGCATAACGGAAAATGTGTATTTCGTTATAGATATGGAGCCCCGTTAATAAAATAAAAATTCAAGCACTAGATTAAAATACTTAACTCTCCTGGACATTTTTAGCGCTTTAATCCAGTGTTTCAAAAAATAATAACAGCTTCTAGAAATGAATATATAGTAAGCAGTTTAGTATACAGCCTTTATTAATAAAACGTGTAGCACATGGTGTATCTTACATATGTAGTATCCTCTTTTGCCTTTATGTTTCTTGTGCAATAATGGGCCTCTTTAGATTTGTGGTACCATCCCGTTAACTCGGAAATATATTCTTTCTAGCAGTACCCTTCTTTGAGAAATATGGCCATGTATTTTTGCCTACGATATTTTAATAACTGGAAAATCATGTAGATAATTAATAAGACTGCGTTTTTTAAAGAGGAAAGCTGATAACATTTTTTTTAATTTAAGACTCAAATGATCCGTTGTATATTTCCAGTATTGTTAGTATCTTTTATTAAACATCAATCAATTTATAACTTCCAAATTTGTTAGCTTAAAACATTGCTTTACCTGTGTATTTATATCGCTTGTCTCATATCAGTCGCGCCTTCATAATTCATTCAATTCCCCGATGAATATCTGAGCCTGGAGATGATTAATCTGGCTTAATACAGACCGTCTTGTAGGAACCATCTGTTTATTTCTGTGGTGTCATGTACGTCTCTTCTTCATCGCCGCTTCCGTCTGTCACTTCTATCGCAAGGCCTTCGTGACCGGGCCCTCTCGAGGCCTTAAACTTGAGCCCCTTGCTCCTTCCAGGGCCCTTCCGAACTTATGAGGGTGGGTGGGTGAAAAATTGCCAGGGGATCCCCTCGGAGAAGGGATCTTTGCGATTTCGGCCCTGCGTGGCTTCTGTTAGGAAAAATGGCCGCTGGAGAGATAGGAAACGAAGGATGGATGGGGGTGGACCACAGGGGAGAGATTCACAGAAATATTCGCAACCTACACTTTTCGCGCGTCTAGAGAAGAGTCACGTTCACCATTTTTCAAGATAAGATCAGACAGAAAAGATTTTTAGCCATGTTCTCACTCGATAATCTGATACGAATATTCTCTTGTTAGTCGAGGAATGGAGTACATTGATTTCATATCAAACCGAGGTAGCTATGTGCATCTGATATTTGTATATCTATAATAATTATTACTTCATAAACTAAGTTTAGTCTTAAGAGACACAATTAACGATCTTTAATGAAAGAACAAGAGTAACTCTATCCCTTCTCAGAATTTGAACTTAGATTCCCGGCCTTAAAATACTGAAATCTATTGAGAAAGACGAGATTTCACGGAAATCTATCATTAATAACAATTTGAAAGGTTTTTTACTTTTCCACAATAACTTATTTCTCTATGTGATGCCTGAAGATATAGGCACACTTGTTATACCGGTAAAAGATGATGAAATTTCCTGTAATAAAGTACATAGTCTATTGATGTTGAGCATAATGATCACTTATACCTATTGTTAATCTTAAAATGCCCCTTTCAGGTTATAATTTCACCTAAATATTCTTAATCAGTATCTATTATTACATCACTTTTCTTACATCAGCTTCTTCTGCATGTTTCTGTCTGTCCATTATTCGAATTTTGATCAATCTTTAGAACGAAAAAGCTTATCATGGTATTTGTTTGCGTTTAACTAATAAACAGGACTGAATATATTAATCTATAAAAATTTCTACGTACTTAAACGCCTCCAAAATATTTTATCGCCCCATCTCAAGGTTTCCATGGAAACTAAATATTGATAATTGAATGTTGATACACTGGTCGCTGATTTTTGTCATTCTTGAATGCGTGGGAAAATTATTATTTTATTTCCTATGGACAGAATCCTACCCAAGGTTTTTGCTGTTAGAAAACCCTGCAGATGTTAGCTCCGTAACTGCGGAAAAAACTAATTATCATTGGAAAAATCGTTGCGCTCCTGCAACGCTAGGAATATTTTACTCTGAAATCATCCTTCATCTCGTGACGGAAACAAGCATTCTTCTCGAGCACCTTATACTTTTAATGGGGCCTAGAAACTTTGCTAAGGAGCAATTCAACATCTTCCGTGATGCATGTTCCTGTCTGTGCGCTATTGCTAAAGATGCTCACATCCAAAGTTTCGACCTACTTGCTCCTTGTAGTGCTATCTCAGAGCTAACGTGTCATCCGCCCGCTGAGATAAAACTGCTTAACGACGGGACGTAAGAATTCGACGTGCGTTTTTGCGCTCCTAGTTTTCAACATCGTTGAATTTTTTGAGCGAATTTAAATAGACACCACGCAAGGGGATCTGTCATCCTCCCTGTCGCATCCAGGAGTGTGCACCTGGTGCTGAATTTAAGGGCAACGTGAAGACATCGCTGAAAGGTCGTTATTTTGACTCACGGTTTTCTGATTCCCGTTTTTCTACCAAGTTATTTACCTCTTGAGTTGCTCCTTTCATTCATTTCCACGCATAAATAAAGTAATTAACAAGGGTATGAAGGTCATCCAAACTGGAAACGTTGAAAACTTTGGTGTCCTGATTCTTCTACATCTTCCATAGTGCTACAATTCTCCTTGGTTTGGCTTTTTAAACTGATGGTGCTCATCTTCCTCATTCTCTTGATGGTTCTCTACAATAACTTATTTCCATTCTTTGAAGATATTTACCTCCATCTTTCCACGGGTCTTCTTCTCGGTCTACTCCTATCTGATGTTTATTCAAATATATTCTGACATCCTTGTATATGCCTTGCAACACTTCCCAATCATTGAATAATTGGTGATTTTATAAGGAGCACTCCAGCCTCTCCTTGTGTAAGCTCTTTCTTTTGTATATTTATTTTTGATTCTCCACAACCTTCGGTTCAGTGTTGGTACTAAGGCTATTCTTAGTGTTTCCCTTTTGGAAATTTCCAGTTTTTATGTCTTGATTCAACAGTATTCATGCCTCACGCCTGTACATTATGACTGGCCTCACTGCTGTCTTACATATTTTTAGTTTTGATTGCTTATGTTAACTATTAGGGGTAAAGTTTCGTGGGTGCTTATAGACACCTATTCCAGAACACCATGATGTGCCTTTTAACGCAAGGTAAATCACTACATATCGAAATATGATTTAGTTTTAATCAGATTCAAACTCAGTCATTTCATGAGTATCTGAGAGTTATTTTCTCGTGAGCAAATTATTTGCCAATTCAGTATATTCTTCAGAAAGGGTTTTCACTTCTTCACTGATGAATTTCTGGTTCTCTGTACGAACTTGGTTAAAACCTAGCGAGAATGTTTAAGTCTTTGGAAACGTACATTTTCCGTACATATTCAGCCTCTGATGCGGATATTCAGGAATACCTGATTAACTTTATTTTTGCCTTTCCAATTAAACGACGACGACGTTGGACGACGAAAAGGTATTTTTACAATTTCCCGAGAAAGACCTTTATGATTCTTCGGATTCTTCATCTTTATTACTTCTTTCCTTTTTGTTAAATCTGAGATTTCGATATAATACACCCGCAATTCATGGAAATCGTTTTTTCGCTATGTATGCAAGAAATGTTTTAGAGATTTTATTTCTCGTAGAATTCAATGAAATAATTTTTATTAACTATGATCATCAGAATTAAACAAGTAGGAAGTAATCACATAATTAATCTTCTAAGAATTAATTAACTGTTTTAATTGAGTTATTATTAAAAGCACTAATTTCCGTAAAATTATGAATAAGTTCAAGCAATATTTTTACTCATTTTATTATTTGATATAATTTTCCTCATTGAACGAGAGTATAGGTCAGTGTTAATTATTATCATAATTTCCTCCTATGATAGCTTTTCCTTGAAATAATTCAATTTGATTCTATATATTTAGTTGTTTCGTTAATTAAAAATTGATGTAAAATATAATGATAGTTGTTTAAAAAATTTATTGTATTTTTAGACGCTAGAGTATGAAATTGACAGGTTTATAAAAAGATTTTTACTATTGAAAATTATTTGCCGTTATTTATATCATATGTTTTCAAAATATATAATGACCTCATGCAGTCCTGGGTTTCAATAATTTCTAGAATGGTTTGACAAAGAGGAAGAATATATTCATGGATTTGAGGAAAGAAGTTTATCAGCATTCAATTAATTGCGAGTTTTGAGAGAGTTTCCTATTGAATCAGATCATTGGAGACAATACGGTCGGTTTAAATTAATATAGTTCATTACGTTATTTGATGAGTCTGCATTTCTACTTTCGATTCTTTTGTACCTGCCTTAAGCATCCGGAGTCATACAGTGGTTTAATTCTTTTCATCGCACGAGAAAAGCGAGGGAAAGCTTCGGTTTGACATTTGACTCGGCTTTTCATTTTGTTTCCAATCGACGTACGCTCTGTCGTACTCTGTGAATGGACTTTAAAAATAAAACCCTTCCCTCCGAGCGATTCCCCTTTCTTCCCTCCATTTATCTCCTTTTTTACCTATCTCTCTTTCGCAATTTATCTTTCTCCTCCACCGCATTGAAACCCCCCACTCCACATAACCTTTTCATTCGATTCGTTCCCTTGTCCTTTCCGCTTCCTCGCAGTCATTTGTTTCTGCTCGTTTCCCGTTTGTTTCCAGCTCGTGTTTTCTGTGTGTTTGTGAGAGAGTATACGTGGTTTCCCCCAGACTCGTTTCTGCGTCGCCGTCCAATCTTTATCCCGATAACCCTCCTTCAGCCTCGCCGTGCTACTCAGTGGCCGTTTCCCGCCAAGAACTCCCGCCATGTTGCGCCCTATTCGACCAGATTCGCCGCAATTTCATGCCGGAGAAAACGCTGTTTTCTTCTAATGTTCTCTCATGTAAATGTGGACGATTTTTACCCTTCTGACCCCAGCGAGGGAGATGGTCTCGAATTTGTATCGTCTGTACGACCTTTTTCGGGTTTGTTTTCGAGGGTGTAAATCCTTCGACCTATCGATTTGTATCGATCGGAATCCGAATTGGAGGAGCACAGTCGTACGTTTCAGAATCTATTGCACTGAAATGAGGGAGGTACCTCCCGAGTCCATTCAATTATTTCTTTTCGATTGGCTCGATTTCGGGATACGTTCCACCAAAGGAGTTTATGGTACAACCAAAACCACGGGATTGAAAGAGATAGCGGTAACGGAGACTGCTCTCATCGAGATATTACTGTTTATAATGGTGGTCAGCAGTTGCTAATTGCGCAATGGATTAAATGATAGTAATTGCTTAATTTTATCTAATATTTTGAGTAGACAGGTTAGATATCTCTTCAAATATGATCAGTTTTAAATTAGATGATAAAAGTACTCCTTGCCATTAATAGCATCAAAGTAGTCATAATTTTTATGATCATTAATCTTTTTTATCTGGATAAATATGTTACAAATAGAGTCTTAATTTCTAAAAGAATTTTATAATATGTCCAGTTTTACAACATTATAGGACTTTCTTAATTATTTATTAATATTTTCTAAGAATGACTGGATAATGTATCTTTATAAGCGCATTAACCGCTCACATATTATAATTATACATATAATTTTTACTTTTTATTGGGCGAAGTTAGGCCGCATTGGCTTCTGTTTCACGTAACCTAATAGGATATTTACAAATAAGTAAATGTAATCTAAAATGCACAAGTTATATCGAAATAGAGAAAAATAAAACGAAAGGAAATTATTGGATAATTGGAAAAAGATCATTTAACAGAGAGAAAACCCGCGTTGTGGAAAAAAACATTCATACAATAAAGTGGAGAAAATTGAAAAATTAGTAGAATGAGAACCATATCAGATTCAAAGTAATTGAGGAAAATTTTAAATTTACTTAAATATAAATGTTTCTATAGAATTCTGGAGCAAAAGGGGACCTATACTGACCTAAATTAACAGTTAAGTATTAGCTTAATGCTAATATTAAGAAATCACTGAGACTTAATCTTATTCTCGCTGAAATTCTCACTTCAGCTACATATGCAGTTTATTATTCTTAAAATTTTAGGGATAAATTCATTCGAATGAAGCCTTTATGAGATCCCTTGATTAAAACGGCCTTTCGAATAATACGGCTGAACATTCAGGCGATATACAAAGAATATTTAGGAAGAAAAGAGGAACAAGGGCATGTTTTTATTTCCATCCCGGAACTACAAATTCGAAAACTCTTTTGTAATTATATGGACGAACGTAACAGGAATTTTTAAATGCTCTTTTCAAGGTTTTTCGGAAATAAAATTTCGCACGAACCGTCCGAGGAAGAGAGAGTTAAATTGTAAGCCCTTTTTCTAAAAAGGAAACTGTTAAAAATGAACCTCTACCACATGTCAAACCTTTCTCTTCCACTCCAAGGGAAAAAAATCTCGATTTTGTTTCTCCTTTCACTGAAATATCCTTCCTCCCTATCTTCATATTCTTTTGTCCCTTCTTTCTATTTCAATATTTTCATTCTCATTTGTCTTTTTATAACATAAGAATTAATATTTAATCAGCTATGGGGAAACGGTAATTTAGACGATTGACCGGGATTGAGAATTAAGATATATGACCTCACGAGATGATTTTTCTTAAAATAAAGTCTTTCCTTTGCGTAAAACTCTTTATTTCCGTATCTTCAACAGTTACATCGCATTTTTTTCTCCAATTCTTTTTTTTCGTACAAAAACTTTCAACAATAACTTATTTATCTACACAACATGGCAACCAACAAACGTCAAAAAATCAACATTTCAAAACCTTCACAATCTAGTTAATTTAAACAAACAAACAGCATTAAAAGACAAAAAAATATACACAAAAAAGTACAATTTAAGAATTAAATAAAAATTGCAATTATAGGTACAGTTACAGTCAATTTAATGGAATTACTAATACAAATTAGTTATAATTTCTAATTCAACACTCTCGGCAAAGTATTTCATCTACCTTACTCAATATCCCCGTATTTTATTCGATATATACTAATGGAAGATGTCCAACTTCTAATATTCTACACGTCGATACTTCATTTTTATTGCTTATACTAATATAACGGTATACAAACTATAATTATAGATGATACTTTGGAGCATTTCAAAATATCATCCTATATAATTTAACGTTTATAGCAAATTTAATTTACATTCATAACCTATAGTCTATATATAGCTTATGCAAATATATTTAAGATCCCTTTTAAATTAATTTCTAATGTTATTTAGATTTGGATGACATAAGGGGTGGGGATAACTATAAAGAATTGAATAATAGGAATGTTTGAATGCTTATAAACCTACCGAAATGTAGAACACTTACGTATATAATATCCTATATCCTACATAATATATTCCCATAATTATGCAAGCACCTCATTTGGTGGATGTCCTATTACTACATTAAAAGTTTTATATAATAGATGTATTAAGCGTTTCATTGAGTTCTTGAATTGGCCATAACACCATTAGTTTCAGATAACAGTTTAAGCATATGCAAATATCATAACCTTATAATAAAGTTGAGACAAGTCGTGGAGAAAATTTTGTAAAACAAATTAGTGGATTGTAAATTAAAAAGAGGAAAGTCATTACGCAAATATGAAACTTTCGAAAAATCCCTTTCCGAATTCTGCGCATTCCATAACAATAATTTGCAGTCGATTTAATTTGAAATGCTAATGAGATGTAAACAGACGTAATGAATGTGCAATAAAATTGTTCATATCTGACCGCGATATTGCCTCGAGAGGTTACGTGATTGAGTGGTAATCGATCTAGCTTTGCCCAATTTGGGAAAATCTAAAACTGTTTTTTTCCGTTGATTGTTTAGAGGGTTGAAAATTCGATAATTATCAGCTTCTTTCGTCATAATTAATGGAGAAATCATAATGAAAGATTTCGTTGATAATTATCTCGTGTCAGTATCTATACTTACTACAACGAACTCCACCCATATTTACATATTTAAAACAGACAACTATATATAGCCATCAGATATCTATCTATATGAATACCTCTGCATTGAAATTTAGCCTTTACGAAAACAAACTTTTCATACGGAATTTTTCAATCCTGCAAGGTCAAAATTCTTCCGATTCCCTAGAGTCAAAGTTAATGATCACAATTAATCATATGAGTTTTTTACGCTCATGAGAATCGCATGAATAATTAGCAAGGTATAATAAACAGTTCGCTATATAAATATTTAAGCACCTGAATGAAAAGTTAATTACAATTTTTTTATCGGAGTAAAACAGATTAGAAAACCGGGGAGCCAGGCAAGCGTGGTTTATTTATGTATTATTAATGCCCACATAAACGAATTTTGGATACAAAGAATGACAAACTGCTGGAAAAACCAGCGGCCGCGAGACTGACAGCGGAGAATGGCGAATTACGAGGCAGCACGGACGCATAATTAGCAGTGGAATTATTTTTCGAGGGAGATAATGTTTTTAATATTGATGCAGGGTTTTCGCCTAACTTTCATACAGTAAATTTATTGCAGATGGGGTTATTTTGAGACCTTGGCGTAGCTCTGAGTGACTATTTGCACGCAGAATATCTTACATCTACATTAATGTCATAAATATTGCAAGCCGTCTTTCGGTGGATGACAGGGTCGTTTTGACTACTTTACACTGTTATTATCGCGTAACATTCACGGAAAGAATGAATGTTCAAAACGAGTTGCCCTATAATCTATGTCACTTATTTGTTTTGGTTTCTGCCGAAGTAATTCCTTATTAATATTGTATCCCTTTAACCCCCTCTATGTCCTAAGACATACCTTCGTCGACTTTATTGTTTAATTCATCTCATATAAATTTTATTTTTGTATAATATTGTATAATATACATTTATTCTCATGATGAAGAGTTGTTATTTGCATATATGCTTGTTTTGTATTTATTTTTATATATGCATTATCAACAAAGTTTAATAAGATTATCCCGAATTTACATTTGTGATCATCTTTAAAACTGTTAATGCTATCAACCAATTCAAGTAAATATTCTTTTTTTTACTCCGTTGCTCTTTTTAGGGATTAAAGGTTTTTATTTCTCACGTGATAAAATACTTACTACGACTTAATACTACAGGTAAATGTCGACATTTTTGTGTAAAGTTAGTTTCGGGCCGATATCTCGAATAGAATTTTAGGTGTCGCTTTTTATTTATCTGAGTGGAACCTCATCAGGGCTTGAGTTGTGAAATATATTCAATATAAATAAATAAAAACCTCTCATGCAGTATTCTATCACTGTCAGCATTTATATTTGTACCAGAAAAAAGAATGAATTATGTATTGAAGTCTATATCTTTATAAACATCACTTACCGCATGTTATGTATCTAAGTCATAAATTAATGTTGATACTCACCCAGGAGCTTTGTCTACGATGCTAATGATCTTCACTATGGGTATTCTTTAACCTCAAAATTGAATTGTGACGAAAATATATGAACTTTTATCTTTGCAATCTAAGCCATTGATGATGAGGAACATTTCCAATGAGATCCGAATATTACAGGCCAATGCATTCTAGTTAGATTCCCAATAATTCATTAGTCTGAACCTCTGAATCAGAAACCGACAATTTATTTCGTGTTAGGAAAAAGTACTCTCGCAATCATATAATTAGAAGCAAATTCATACTGGATATGGGGATGTGTTAAGCTCTTCTCATTATCGCCGTTGTTAGTTACGACTGAAATTTGGTTAATGACAGCGAGGGCAATGAACATCACCGAACATTCACCCGTGAAAAAATCACCAGAAGTAGGTTATTCAAATTAGTAGTTTTCACTCAGGTAACTTTCCTCCGATTTAATTCTCCGCTACGGTATTTATCTTGAGCGAAATTGCCAGCGCAGAAATATTTCTGTAATTATTCGACTCTCCAGAATAATTGGAATTCAACGCAATATGACAGTGCTGTACAATCAACAAGACAATTCTGTACAGGCATTGAGGAACACATTACAACGTTTTTCTTTAAAAATGTACAGAAACGACGTGTCTTTTCATAATGTTTCTACCCCTTCATATTAATTTATTGTCAGAATAAATTACTTATTTTATTATTATGCAACTTTAATCCTTCTGACTAGTAGAGAAAATGTGAATGAAATAATTAGGGTTCTTTATTGATGGTGATATAGATTTATCTAATTATATTAAGTATAACAAGGTATTGAGCTACTATGTATCCCCAAACCTTAGAACTCAAAGATTGATTATTAGCTTCTTTTATACTATATTTACTGATGCACTTCATTAAAATATTTTATGTGGAAACGAAGGAATAAAATTCTCAAGCTTTTATTCCACTACCCCACGGGGAATTTTAAAGTAGCAAGTATCAAGCGTATATTATAATTTTGGAAAATTAAAGTAAATGTAGTTGTTTACGCCTTACCAGCTATTACGGAAATTTTGTTAAGGGTAAATAATTATTAGTAATTATTTCGCACTAAAAAAAGTCTCGCAAGGTCTAATTTTGTGAGTTTTAAACAATATTTATGCGAAAAGAAATAAATGATGAGGTTTCTCAATTCTCTACCACTCGACCGATGATGTAGTTTTAATCCTTTCACACCTTACCTGCAATATATTTGACCCCATTTTCAGTAAGTTTTGTGTATTTTTCATGTTAACTCAAAATAAATGTTTATGGTTTTGCTCGTTTTATTTGATATTATTCCAATACTGCATTATAAGAGTCTCATTGTAAAATTTTATTGCTTATTAAATAAAGGGAACATTAATTCAAAAATAATTTTGCCTTCATAGTAAAGATTTATGTCTGGACGTTACGAGTGAAATTTCCATCAAGTGTATACATTGGTAGAATAAGGTGATTTAAACGCCTCCTCGTGCTAATATTTCGAATTACCTCAAAACAAAGTAGTCGCAACCCTGCAACGCTCTCCCTGTCGCTTCTTAAACATACCGACCACACTTTATATTTTAACTGCGTCTTAAATTTGGGTACTCTTAGGCCTTTGGGTGAACCTCCTCCTGGTACACCTCTCCATCTATATAGAGAGCGAACGGTATCGTCTTATATCCTCTGAGAAAACAAGCAGCTCTCTCTTCACCCCAACTTCAGCAAGAACCTTTACTCAAATATTTACGGAGGCTACGATGAGCGATGCTCGGCAGCTTTAAGGGTTAGAGGTCGAGATCTTGCGGGAGGCCCGCGAGTGCCCTCCGCGGGCAGCGAGGGTGCTGCCTCGTTAAATTGAACAGTTCCATCGGAAGAGATATTTTCCACGCTTTGGATTTTCATCTCGCATCCCTCTCTCCGTTCATATTCCAATCTCCGCTCTTTTTCCGTTCTTCTCCCTCAGGGTGCTTGCGCCAGCTTGTTTATCCCTTTGTTATCCGCCGGAGCGGCTGTTTGCCCAAACAGAAGAACACGTCGACGCGGCTTCTCGTGCTATTATAGTACCGCGTAGTAGAGATCCTGCGCGGGAATATTCGCGCATCCCCTCCTCGGAGGGGTATACCCCTACTCACGCGAACTCCTGACGCCGTTTACTTCGCGAAACGACCTTCACTTTGTGGTCGCCAGCTATAGCAAATCGCCGTCTTGTTATTCTGCTATATATGCCATGCGTACGCCTAAGGAATGTACAAATCGAGAGAATTTGTCAACGTTGCTGTGCATGGAAGAGACTCACTGCATGAGGGTAGGGGAAGGGATACCAAAGGCGGATTGATTCGGAAGGATTCCATGACAACTCAGAGTGCGATTACTAAGAGTGCGACAACTCATCGTGCGACAACTGACCCGGTGACAACTCATCGCGCGATTTAGTTGCTAGTAGTAGTAGTATTGTTAACAGTGCTTCGACAGCTTAGGTCATTTCGCACATTGGCTCCCACCGGGATACGAACCCGGGACCGCTTTCACAAAAGCGCTGCCCACATGACTATCCGGAAACCTTTATTTAGTTGCTATTAAATACATTACGTAGAACTTATTAGCTTGTTTAATCGGTAATCTGTAAAAAGACTACCGCTCAATTGTTTTAACGTTCAAAATTTGATGATATTTCAATTTTCGTGGCGATCTGTTGTTCGCGCAATGAGCTTTCACCCAGTCAGATGTCGAACGGAGAGTTCTCGGGTACCATGAGTATTGCACTGAGTTGTCGCACTGAGTTATCGTACTCTGAACTGTCACTATTTGGAGGTGGGGAGGTTTATCGTAGGTTAAAATCTCTAATAGCCGTCTTTGTCGGTGATCCTCGTCTCATTCACCGGTATTCGGAAAAAAAACAAAAGAAGACCGCTCTTTTTTCTCCAAACACCGGTGAATGGGACGAGGAACTCCAACAAAAACGGCTATTGGAGATTTTTAAACCTCTGATTCTAGCCGTGTTCAAAATTTTCTTTCTTTACACCTTAGGTCGTTGATGTTCCATCTACTGGTAACGGAAAAGAGTTTACCACGCAGTACTATTATAATATGACGAAAATACCGGGCAAATTACTCGCAGCGAAAAAGTAGGATCGGAGTAAATTCAGCGGATCCCCAATTTCCTCGGCGAACAGATCCTAATGGGGATTCATTACGACACGTAATCGGAGCGGAAAGCCGCCCGCGATCGTTTCGAGCCCGGACGGAATCTCCCCGACAGATGTTGATCTCGCATAAATATTTACCCGTCCGGAATTTGAATTAATTCAATTTTTCCGTCGGTTCGTGTTTGCGCTTCCAATGTTTCGGCGAGAGGGGGGAGCCATTAATTTTTAAGCCGCGCCAATTAATATTGTCTTCGCTCGGAATGAAATTCGAAATTGTTTGAATGAACGCGTTTATCCTATTGTTTTAATAAGCCTCCCATACCTTGCGAATTAAAGACTCGACGCGTTGTTATTAATACGCCTGTAAGCTCTGTTTTGTTTGAATCCTTGTCAAGTTGTTTATGTTTGAGCACGTTGTCGAGGAGACAGCGCATGTTCGCTCAGGTGCTTGTTTTGAGAGTAATGTACCGTGATTTGTCTATATTTAGCTACTTTCTACGGATTCTCCATTTGTACGAATTATTTGCCTAAATTTTCCGAGTGTGGATTTCTATACAAACATTAATCATCGAAAATATTTTTATCCCTTAATATACGAGTATGTTCAGTTGCTTCTCTCGTTGTTTACGAAGTACTATTTTATTATAAACTGCATATTTTGACACCAACCAAAACATTATGAGAGACAGCTGGTTGTGTTTTTACATTAAATGCAGTCTCAACCTACTATTCATTGTGAGGTATTAGGTAAGCATAGTGATATTTTTATCTTATAATGGTTTACAAGCTAGGTTGATTGGAGAACAAACACGGAGGTGCTAGGAGAAGAGAAGCCTTAGGGTAGAATACAAGGGAAAAAGCAAAGAAGAATACAAAGACAGACGAAGTCACATCACCTGGGTGGGTTTTACAATCAACATTTACCTACTGAAGGGTAGGTTTGTTTCCTTTGATTTAAATCTTCCTATATTTCATTTGGAATGTATTTTACTGTTTACATATTGTCGCGTTTGCACTTAACATAAGAACAAACACTGTTCTCCTGCCGAACTTTCGCACTCACAATTGTCGGTCCTCTCTCTCTCGCTCCCGCGCTCACTCACTAACCCTCCGTCTCATCCCTCACTCACTCACTCTAACTGTACCCTCCTGAGGCCCTAGTGGACCCCGGAGGTACTACAAGGCCAGGGCTTCCGCGACACTCGGCCCTTCCTGACCTTCCACTCGGTCCCCGAGTGATGCTAGCGCAGGACAAAGTCCTGTAACCGACGAGGAATCTGTGGCACCCTCCGTGGCCGGCCTCCTCCTGCCCTCTGTTCCTCTTCTCCCGGGTAAAAAACTCCCCTTCCCTCAGCAATACCTGGACGTCCTGCGTTGCTCCCAGATGAGGAGTCGTCACTGGTGGTGCTCTCTCCGTCTTCCCCATCCTGCGTATCGCTACTGCAGTACCCACCCACGTATGCCTTCAGTTGCGATACGTGGACAGGGAACACTTTCAGGTGGCGGCGAGTATCATGGCCGGGAGGGTCTGCCACCCGATACGTAACAGCTCCTACCCGACCAATAACCTGGAAGGGGCCAATGTACTTCTGCAGAAACTTTGCACATCTCCCCTTTTTCCTGATTCTCCTCCTAACCAGGACTAGTTCCCCGACTCGATACCTAGGAGCTTCCCGACGACGTTTATTGTACTGGGAACGCTGATGCTCCTTCGCCTCCCTGGTTTTCTCCACGGCTTGGTCACGGATTGCAGCCACCTGTTTACGAAGATCTTGGTAGGAACCGCAAACTTCCTCAGGCCAAGGAAACGTGCTCTCTTCTGGTAACACTGGAGATCTCCCGTGCACGAGCTCAAATGGACTGAACCCAGTGGATTCCTGCTGTGCTGTGTTCAGGGCAAATGCAGCGTACTGGACAAATTCGTCCCACAAGGTCAGCTCACCAGCTATATGGCTGGAAAGAACCTCGGTGAACGTACGGTTCGCCCTCTCACACAAACCGTTGGCCTGGGGGTGGTAAGCAGCCGTCATAGCATGTTTCACTCCCAACATCGCTAGAGCGTTCTCTAAAAACTGGGCCGTGAAACCAGTGCCCCTGTCGCTTATAATTTTCTGAGGTGTCCCATGCCTCAGAACAACCTGCTCTAATAGAAAGGACTTAACATTGACAGCCCCCGTGTCTGGTACAGCCCTGGCTTCCACCCACCTTGTTGCATAATCTATGCAGACGATCACGTAGCGGTTACCCCGGGTGGTAACAGGGAATGGGCCTACGTGATCTATTCCCAGAGTGGCGAACGGAGCCGGAACAACCGGAATTGGGTCGAGCAGGCCAACTGCCTTACCGGGAGGCTGCTTGTGCGTTTGGCAATGAGGACAAGCCCGGACAAATCTACGCACGTGCTTCGCGAATTGAGGCCACCAGTATCGTCCCTGGACGCGCGCCCTCGTCTTTGCCATCCCCAAGTGTCCTCCCGTGGCGCCTGCATGACAAGTCTCCAGAATGTCCCGTCGTAGCGAGCGTGGTACCACTAATAGTAGCCTCCGACCCCTACCAGAATTCTTTCTATAGAGAACACCATTGGTAACCTGGAACTTGTCATTCTCAGCCTCTCCCTCTAACTGAGGCTCACGTCCTCCCGCCAGCGTCTCCAAGATGCACATTAATGTCTTATCAGCGCGTTGCTGTACAATGATGTCTGTCACCTTTGGCCCCCCACTGACCAACACACTCGCAAATAATTCGGCAGGCACTTCCGTAGTCTCAGCTCTGGCGACCGAATTCCTGGAGAGAGCATCTGCCACAACATTAGCCTTACCCTTGCGGTGGACTATCCTCATCTCGTGTTCTTGGAGTGCCATAATCCACCTTCCAAGCTTGGCGCTACTGCTTTGCTTCTGATGCAGCCAGGTCACGGCAGAGTTGTCTGTCACCACTGTAAATGGCCTCCCGTAGACGTAGTGGCGGAATTTCTCCGTCGCCCAAACGATAGCTAAACACTCGAGCTCGTTGCTATGGTACCTAGCTTCGTGCTCCGTTAGCCTTCGGCTGATGTACGCCACGGTGAACTCTCGCTCCTCACTCCGTTGCACCAACACAGCCCCCAGACCATCATATGATGCATCAGTATGGATCTCACATGGGAGGTCCTCCCGGAAGTGCTGCAACACTGGTGCAGCCGACAGCCTCGATTTGAGTTCCTCGAAAGCCCTCTCCTGTTGATCTCCCCATGACCAACTCTGTCCCTTCTTCAGGAGAGAATGGAGAGGTCTCGCAATTGCCGCAAAGCCGGCAATGAAACGCCTGTAATAGCTGGCCATCCCCAGGAAGCTGCGAAGACTCTTTACATTCGTGGGACGCGCGAAATCTTTAAGCCCCTGCATTTTCGACGGGTCTGGCCGTATCCCTTCACCGTCCACCACATGCCCAAGGAACGACAAGCGAGACATCGCGAAGTAGCACTTGCCCGCACGCAATTTAAGTCCGGCGCCCGAAATTGCATTCAGCACGCCCACTAGACGACTCAAATGTTCGTCGAACGTACTGCCATACACTAAGATGTCGTCGAGGTACACTAGGCACTGATGCCATTTTAGTCCAGCCAACACTCTGTCCATTAACCTCTGGAAGGTTGCTGGCGCGTTAGAGAGGCCGAATGGCATCCGCTGGAACTCGTACAGTCCGTCCGGTGTCACAAACGCAGTCCTCTGTCGGTGTGCTGGGTCGATGCCCACCTGCCAATAACCACTAGCTAGATCGAGGGAAGAGAAGTACGCCGATCCTCCTAACCGATCAAGGGCGTCGTCTGTGCGAGGCAGGGGATACACGTCGCGTTTTGTGACAGCATTGAGCCGTCGGTAGTCCACGCAAAACCTCACTTCCCCCGATTTCTTCCTCACTAGGACAACCGGGGAGGACCATGGGCTGGTAGAGGGAACAATCACGCCATCCCTCAGCATTTCGTCCACTTGTTCTGCGATAAGCTGTCTCTCGCCTGGTGATACACGACGTGGGGGCTGATGAAGGGGTTTTTCATCCGAAACATCGATCCGGTGCACCGCCAAGTCCGTTCTTGGGAGGGGATCGCCCTTAGCACCGAAACTACACTTGTAACGCTCCAGTAGCTCGACGAGGGAAAGACGTTGGTCCTCAGTCAAACTCGTTCCCACGTTCCACTCGGGCGAGGCTTCCACTGGCGACTCGCGGGCGTTGTATCTCAATGCAGATTGATGCTCTCCAAAAGGAGAGCCAACCAACTCCACCTCAGACGCACATAGAAGATGCTGCGCCTCGTGTAGCACAAGAGTATCCGGTCCTAGGTTCATCACAGGAACGGAAACCCGCCCGTCCTGGACATCTAGCACCGCTCCGGGACTAACCCATTCCCTTCCCGGATCAGCACATATCACGGTATCGGTCGCCACCATCGGAGGGGAGTCATCGGGGACGATAACACTGACAAATGCCAGTGACCCACTTGGAATTTCCACCTTCTCCATTACGGCTAGGGTGGTTGTGCGCTCTTTAGCTTGCCCGCTCACGTCTATAGCACAGAGTTCCTTGAAGGTGGACTCGATCGCACCCTCATCGCAACTACCTCCTCCCCCGCTACCAGAGGCTTCCACTTCACTGTCTACCAACTCAACCACCACACCCTCTGGTGTCCCCACTAGCCGCGCCCCACTGTTCATCAGCCAATCTACCCCTAATATTAATGGAAATGGAGGAGATTCCAGTATGTGCACGACATCGAGCTTTACACAAGAGTTTCCCACACACACCTGCAAGCCGGATCGCCCATGGGTTTCCACCAACTTCCCGTCAACTCCCGTCAGAAATCCATCCTTATCCCCTTGTGGGCTCAGCCTCAGAGCTTGGGCGAGCTGCAGCGACACAACACTCCCACTCGCGCCGCTATCGACCAGCGCCTTCAATTTACCCGGCACTCCTTGGAGAGTGACCTCGATCGTCGGGAGTGGCCACGGCACCTCACATTTTATTATCGCCGACCCTGAGCGACAGGGCCGGCATAGCCGTTTCCCGGATGGGCACGCGCCTCACAGGCTTTCGCATAATGCCCCAGCTCCCCACACGCGTAGCATTGCACGCTCCGCGCATGATCCGGGCAATCGCGAACCAAATGGCCGACGCGACCGCAGCCAAAGCATTTGGTGTCACGCCCACTCTGCACTGGCGGAGATCGATACTGGCGGTTACCGGACCTCTGCTGACTCTCCAGCGCATCCAAGCGCCTTGACACGCCTTCCACAATGCCGACCAATTTGTCTATAGCGAGATCACCCTGACTAAGTTCTGCCGGTACGGCAGGGGGTATGACGCGTGCAACTCCTGTGTTTGCGCCCGCCTCCGGAATGGGAGCACCTTGCACAGGGTAGGCGGTGCCGGAGACTGATGTGAAGCTACCTATTGCACCCTGAGTAGGCGAGCAACCAAGCCCCCGTTCTACGGCTTCCAATTGCTCGATGAAGTCCTTCACCGTCAATGGACGGCCAGCCATCACCGCAGCTGCGACCTCGGGACGCAAGAGACCCCAAGCGAGGCGGTGGATAACGTCGCCCTCCGGAAGCATCACCGGGCAGCGACGACATATGGCCAGCTTCTCGTACACGTATGTGCGACTATCTTCTCCTGGAAGCTGCCTCCGCGCATTCGCCTCGCTCACCCAGGCCTCCAGCGTATACCTCCGCCCAAACGCCGCTCGGAGTCCCTCCGTCCACCGGCTCCAGTCGGCCACCCCAACTCCTAGGGTCTGCTGCCAGCAACGTGCAGCGCCCTCGATCTTGGAGAGCGCAGCCCGCAACTTGTCGCTGGGCTCCCATCCCTCAAGGTGGCCAACCTGATCTAACTTTTCCACCCACCAATTTACGTCCTCCCCCGCATTCCCCGTAAACGGAGGAATGGCGGCGAGGCTAGACGCACTTAGGGATCGACTCGCTGGGTGTGCCATCCTCGTCATTTCGCGGGAGCGCATTTCCCGCATGAACTCCTCCCTCTGAGCCCGCAACTCCGTTACGAGGGCCAGCAAAGCTTCACCCCCGTCCGCCATCGCGCCTTCGGTGCTCTGCCGCCCACTCCTCAACCTCATGCGAGGGAAACCAAGGGTAATGACCGCCCCCGAAAACCACCGTTATGCGACGCCGAATATCCTGGAGACCACGCCGCGAAATAATGCCCTGCAACTATCGGACGCTTCCTCTCCCCGAAAACCCCGAAAAACACACTTGGCGAGAAATACGCGGCACGAACAAAAATAATTATAATTAAAAAAAATAGACTCGAAGAGCGAGAAGGGTTTCGCAAACGGCCGCCTCACACACGCGCACGCCCGAAAAAGAAACAAACACGTAAACAGTATCCGGGACGTGATGCCGGTTACCGATCCCACTTCTGACACCAAATGTCGCGTTTGCACTTAACATAAGAACAAACACTGTTCTCCTGCCGAACTTTCGCACTCACAATTGTCGGTCCTCTCTCTCTCGCTCCCGCGCTCACTCACTAACCCTCCGTCTCATCCCTCACTCACTCACTCTAACTGTACCCTCCTGAGGCCCTAGTGGACCCCGGAGGTACTACAAGGCCAGGGCTTCCGCGACAATATCTTCCGCTCTACTCTCCAACCAAAAGGCTGCAAATATTTTCTGATTTCTCCCTAAATCGCTTACTAGAAAAAAATCTGAGGATCTTGTTTTTAAATTCATGTGCATGAATGGAAATTTTCTTATTTATCATTATCGTATATAAAGTACTAAACATATTTTAGACGATAACAGTTCTTGACCTCTTTTTCCATCACTTTTATTGGTTACATAGGACTAGAGCATTCCAAGCGATTTATGTAAATTGAAATGAGTTATCTTAATTGCTATTAGATACTTCCCAGTTCCAGTGGTTGTGTACCAACGTATTATTAAAATATTTCCAGGATTCCAAGTTGCGGAAACTGTAATTTGAATTCGGTACATCTCCTCCCACTTTCCTCCGTAACAGTATAACGCAATCTCCATGGTGAGATAACATCTCTTCACAGATGCATCTCCCTGCTAAGCATTCACGGAATTTCGGGGGAAGAGCTCCAGGGCGAAAACAGCTTCACTAATGGTGATCCTTCCATTAAAGGTTCCGCGTAAATTTACAATTCCATCTCAGGCTTCCGAAAATACCGAGGCAATACAGCCTCTTCAGCAGTAGCGGTTGTTTCCCTTTGCGAGGAAGGGTGAGCACACATTCTCGGTGAGCCAAAAAACGTAGCAAAAGCATGCTCTAGGATACCGAATGCTTAAACAAAACGTCCCTCTCCATTTCTTTGAGTGAATTCCTTTTCCCTCTCTCTTGTTTCTGCCCGGGGAGACCCTTAAAGAGCATTCTTTCAATTGATTCTATATTTACGAGTGTTTTTGAAACTTCTTTCAAACTTCCACGAGAGTTCTATGTTATCAATCTGCCTCGAGAACAAGGAATAAGGAAAAAGATGGGGAATTATTTGCGAAGGAACACTTCATGTAAAAAAATATGCTTTCCTTTTCCTCGAAAGCTTAAGGAAATTTTGTGAGGTGATGTCATATTTATATTCCTGTTTTCCTCTTTTCGAGTATGCTAATGTATTGAATCTATAGCGGATGGGATTCTTTCCGATAAAATTCTTATTCGTATCTGTGGGAATAATATTAGCGCCGAGTGTTCTGAATTCCTCATGAAATATATTTTTATGAATAAGAATAGAAGCAGTACTCATCTACCATATTTTACTTAATAATTGAGGAAATTTCAGTTTAATTCCAATAGTTTAATAGAATCAATTATATCGTTACAGTAATAGATAATCAATTATTTGCTCAAAATTTATGGATGATTTTATAATGACGTGACTTATTATATTACGAAATATAAATTTCATTAACTAAAGCTCCTTCTGTCAGAAGGAGTAAACATTTGAGGCTTGAAGTTGGATTTTCTTCACTTTCCTGCTGCTGTATTTTTATTTAGTTGGTAAAAATATGGCTGTCAGCATCACTCCTATGTGTGAAAATATTATTTGGAATTATCATATTTTTACCAATAATAATATATACTAAAAATAATAATGCTCAGCTACAGCGTGCTTAGAGTACAAGCAAGTACTTCGCTAACATTTCGAAGATTTTGGAGCAACTAGATGCACTAAGGAGGCCGATGTATGTACTTTATTCTTCGTAGCAATTTCCTTATTTGCACTAAGAATTACTTAGTGACCCCATAACGCTCATAGTGCGAGTATATTTATCTCATTGGGCTCCTTGTGCTCATGTCGTTTCAGATGACCAATAAGATAGGTACTTTAAAAAGTAGAATGATTGCAGCCAAAGCCTTAATGTTGCTCTCATAGTATCAAGGACCACTTTCGTAAACTAAACGTCTTCCCGTTTCTACGATTGACTATTTACATAAAATATGTCCCTGCTGGAGGGCCCGTTGAAGCGTTGCCCGCCAGGGTGCACGCATATCGCTAAGCTCATTAGTCGCGCGCCAACTACTCGGAACATGGCCGCCAAGCGAAACGCGTCCCGCGAGACAGGTCACACTGGGTGCGGCCAAAGTTTCGAGGTCCTGCCGACGTCGTTTGCACACTGCGGTGCCCAACTCCTTCGGGATCGCCGATGATTTTAGCGCCACAAAAGGAACTTGTGAAATTAACAGACGTCTGCAACACTGTCCGTTGGCTGCCAGGGAACGGGCTACAGTAATAAACCTCAACGGAATTTGTGATAACGCGGATTGATCTTGCGGGTACAGCTTGCCTTACTAAACTGCAATTCATGGAACGGCCATTTTTCTTTGATTTTCCTAGATGTGCGTAAATAGACGTATCAGTAGAGTTGAAAAAAATGCTACCGGGTCTGTCTAAACGTAAGTTGTAGATCGTTGAATTAGTTTGTTGAAGAATGAATCTTTCGTGAAACTGTCGACTCTATCAATTCAAATAAAATATTTTATTTCCATTCGAATGAAGTCTGAAGAGCATATTATGCAACTCTAATGAGTTATTTTTATTCCCATTTTAGTTGAAGTTTGTTAATTGTAATTATCACCGAATCAAAGTTGTACTTTCGACTGCGAAATTATTATGGTACTTTATTTGTATAAGTTTGAAGCCCTAAACCTATAAACTAAAAGAGACATTTTAAATTTTCTACTCGAATAATTGCATACGTTCATAAAATTTTTCAACGTGGGTAGTTTCGTTTAGGTGACGAAGAATAATAAAAAAAACTTACACTGAAGCCTCCTCACAAGTATATCATTGCGACGATTTTCTGATGGTATAAACTTGCAGAACATCTTTTAAAAAGGTGAGGAAAACATCATAGGGAAGAAAAAGGCAGGTATTTGATGACAATCATGGGAAAAGCCTCCAAGAAACAAATGAAATGATGTATAATAGATATTTTTTAAGCACACGAATCTTGAAATATTTGGTCAAAATGCTTTTACATTACTGTGTAGAATACATCAAACACCAATTTAAAGTATTAATCATAAAATTTACATAATTCTTCCAATTTTTACTTTTTTCTGAAGAAATGATGAGATTTTTCATTCCAAAATTGTTTAAATATAAATAATTATCTTTATTCCTGTTTTTAGTTGCGTTGACAAGTGATTATTCAGATCCGTATTTATGATTGAAAATATGGATAAATTACAAGGAGAAAATACCCAAAATGTTTAGGAAAAAAGGGTTACATTTTAGCTAAATATTTATTCAGGTTTTATCTTTAAGTGAATACATTGACATTAAAATCCATATCTATTCTGAAACACTCTATCTTTTACTAATGCTAATTTACTATTCTGCAGTTCGGAAAAATGTTCCTTCATGCAATCTCAATCCATAGCTAGACGAGATCTCGTTCGAGTCAATTTTGAATTACAAGAACCGTACTCTAGATTCTATTGAGGTCAGTGTTATGCTACGGCTTTAAGCGTTCCTTCTGGCGGTTACTATATAAACAGCCTCTGTTTATCGCCTTTGCCTCCGTAGACCTACGTAACCGCGCGGTTAGCCTCCGGGCACAGCCAGTACACGACTACAGCGAGGAATTTTTCCCCCTTAGCCATTCTTCGCAGCAGTGAAGAAATATTATTGTGAAAGGGAATTACGCGGTCGGGGAGCGGTTTTAGCGAGCAAGGCGGCTTATTCGTATATTTCACACTCCGAAGTCTCTCTCCCTCCCATTTTCCTCGCAAGTTGTTCGTCTTCGGAACTCCTAACTAGCTTAGAGGTTTCTTCGCCTCGTAAGCCGATTCGGCGTGGAAGAGAGATCGCTCTTTGTCACTCATTTCAACCTCATACATACACTCCCTCGATTCCCTCTTCATCAATCCTGCGCTCAACCCTCTCCCGATCAATTCTTCCCTTTCTCGCCTCTGGGCACCTCAACTTCCCGGCTCCCCGTCCCCCTAACATATGTACGTCATCTATTCTTTCATGGCATTCACATCAACTCCTTGCCTCTACCGCACTTATCGCCTCGGCTGCCATCTACGAGGCCCTTTCCCCAAATATCTCCCATTCGATAGGCCCTCTCTCTTTCTCTGTCGTTCATCTCTCACTTCCAAATCCTCATTTGGAGAGACGAGAAATCCTTTCTCTCTTTCCCCGCGACCCCCCTATCGCTTATTTTTCTCGACTTTTCCTCCCATTCGCCCGTCTTAGGAGCTACTTTCTAAGCCACACCCAACCGTTTGTTTTGCCGCATGTTCTCCTCTGGAGGAATTGTTCCCAGGGTGGTTTGTTTGCGCGAACCATGGCGACGTCTAAACAAGCGAGGCGTGTAGTTGAAATTATCGTGTCTTCATTTGTGATCCTCTGAACTATATTTCCAGAATTACCGAATCGAAAATACTTTTTTCGAAGGCAAATCTCAAAACTTTACCTCAAAACTGTTACGATAAACCCTGCTTGGATTTCTTCTATTCATAAACGGATGATGGCGACTTATGCAAAACCAGTCGTAAGATATACATTTAATAATTACGAAGTTTTATTAATTATCTATGTCGTTCCACTAAGTCCGGTCTAATGATAGAGAATATATACTCTTATATATTCTCTACGCTAAGAGTAAACATTGTAGTGTAATATTTTATCCCTCCGGTGTCACCCGAGGTAGTTCTTCCATAGTTTACTGAAAATTAACATAATTGACCTATTTAAAGGATCTATTCCAAACCGATTTTTATAACTGAACCAGATGTTGTGTTTGTTATTTTTTATCCGTCGATTTTTAAATTTATGGAGTTTTTTAACATGAAAATATTTTATGCGCAAAATATACATAGTCTGAACTCAAATAATGAATTGGTTAGAAATAAAATAAATTTTGTCGATATTCCACTTTGACAGAGGTCCATTCTGTCCATCACCATGCGTAATGAATTATCCGAAATTGGTCGAATGTATTGAAAGTTCAAAAGTAGTGTTGACAAAGTATATGTAATATCACCCAATTATGGAATTAAACAAAGTTAAGGAATCTTCCATTTCGTATAAATTATCTTTTCTTTGATTTGTGTGCTATTATTTCCACATTTTCACTGTAATGAATCTTCTTGCAATTATTCACACTGTTCGGTTTTCTAATGATTTTACTATACAGCTGCATGCACGTTGATGTATTTTATTCTTTTTTTTACTCTATTATCCTCACCACATGAGGGATCGATGATTTGAAAATGGTGACCGTTGATAATGCCGTATTTGCTTTTGAATACATATTATATACGAGTAAAATATTGCTTGCATACTGCAAGCACATCGGTAACACAATTTTTTTGTCGGCATCACATAGAGTGAGTCCTCAAAGGAAAAAAAAATGGATGGAAAATATTCTTAATTTCCGCTGCAAATTATTCGTCTGGCATCGAACCCAGGTCTTCCCGGTCATACTTACTATGCAGCACCATAGAAGATCACCATTTCTAACTATGTGTGAAAATTCAAGTAGAAATATTATCTGCAACTGCCTCAAATGACATCTTACTTTTCCCTTATATTCCTTATAAGAGAAATTTTAATGTGCTCCGGCATCGAACCCAGGAGAAGTATGGTCTTACCAAAGTTTTTTCCATAAAGTAATTTTTACCATTCATCTTCCAGCCGAGCACGAACTTCCTATCATTTCGATAAGTGCATCAAAAAAAAAAATGAAAAACTACCTTAATGTATTTTAAACGGGAGACATATTTGCCGCCTGGCATTGAACCCTGATCTTTCTGGTAATACTTCTTATGCAACATAATAGAAGATCACTATCTCTAACTATGTGTGAAAATTCAAGCAGAAATATTGGCTGCAACTGCCTCAAACGACGACTTACTTTTCCCTTATATTCCTTATGAGAGAAATGTTAATGTGCTCTGACATCGAACCCAGGAATAGTACGGGCTTATGAAATTTTTTTCTTAAACCAATTCTAAATATATATCTTCTAGCTGAGCAAAAAGTTTCCTACATTCCGGTAAGTGCATCAAAAAAATGAATGAAAAACTATCCCCATGCATTTTAAATGTAGGATTTTTGCATCGTCCTAGAATCGAACCCAGGACGTTCTCATTAGTAGTCATTAATTTTTTTAATAGATCTTGACCATATCTGTAAGCTCCTTGAATTTCGATTCTCTACCTGTCCGGGAAGTATTATTTAAAAAACTTTGAAAATCGCCACCATGTATCCTTAGGGAGAAATTCGGGACTTTAGGGCCTTCTGAAATCGAACCCATGACACCGAGGTTCAATGTCGGCTTTTTCCTGGAGGTTACATGTCATGGCCATAACGTCGTAAAAATTTCAAGTCAGTGACACTTGTGGAACATGGTTAGACTTTTGATCCCCAGTGTATCTATTATATATAGATGCTTCTCCGGATTCATTCATATACCATATATATATATATACGAGTAAAATGTTGCTTGCATACTGCAAGCAGATCGACTACAGTGTAGTCGATCTATGGCCGTACCAATATGATGCCGACATGAAAATAGTGTAGTCACTACACTATTTTCATGTCGGCATCATATCGGTACGGCCATCAAAAGAAAAAAATGGATTGAAATTTTTCTTAAAATTCGCTGAAATTCCATCGTCTGGCATCGAACCCGGGTCTTTACTGTTGAACTTACTATGCAGCACAATAGAACATCGCCATCTCTAACTATGTGTGAAAATTCAAGCAGAAATATGGGCTACAACTGCCTCAAAAGACGTTTAATTTTCACGAATTTAAATGGCTCTCTGGATTCGAACCAAGGACCATCTTGGAAATCTAAAAAATGTTTCTGAAAGTTATTTTTGATCTCTATCTACATGCCGAATTTCAAGTTTCTATATTGTTGGGAAGGGGTTCAAAATAATTATTGAAAATCGGATCAGTTACTGATTGTAGAGACGCCTGGTGTCGAACCCAGGACACATTGACAGCTGGGAGTGCACAAGTTGATTTGTATACACTTAATCCTTCTTAGTGCAAAGTTTGAAGTCTTTATCGTGCCGGGAAGTACCTATAATTTGTTTCCGTTATCTCCGTAAGAAATGCATTGAGGAATTTAAATGGCCCTCTGGGATCGAACCAAGTGCCATCAGCGAATATAGAAAATAAGATCCTCAAATTTATTATTGATCTCCAACTCCATGCCGAATTTCAAGTTTCCATGCCATCGGGAAAGTGTCCAAAAAAAATCTTAAAAATCGCCACAATGCAATTTAAACGGCCGATTTTTGCCCCGACCTAGCATCGAACCCGGGAATTTTTCCGTAAAACTCATTTATGTTTTCGATAGATCATGACCACATATATAGGCTCCTTGAGTTTTGATTCGCTACCTATCCAGGAAGTATTTTTTTTTAATTCCTGAAAATCAAAGCAATGCATTTAAACGGGAAAAATCGGGACTTTGGGGCCCTCTGGAATCGAACCCATGACAACGAGGTTCAAAATCGCAATTTTTCTGGAGGTAATATGTTATGGCCAATATGTCGTAAAAATTTCAAGCCATTGACGCTAGTGGTTTAGCCTGTGACTTTGTATCCTCTCTATATATATATATATATATGAATATATGATATATGAATGAATCCGGAGAAGCATCTATATATAATAGATAGATATATACTATATATACTATATCGGGAGACCTAATTTCACTTTAAGGTCGTACCCAGGAATACTATCATACATACAAAGGTCTTTATTATTGGGTGAAATTGAGACTGGACAATTTCATCTTGCATGTAACCCATAAGAAATGTATACAATAAGATTCCAAAAAAGGAAAAATTACAATTATGACCAATTAATCGAATTGGTACAATTGTGCATATATACAATGGTACAATTCATTGGAAATTAAATGATTAATTATAATTTAAAAAAGTTTAATTACGGCTTGAAAATTATTAATTGAGTTTAAAAAGAAAGGTTAACAAACTAAATAAATTTTGTTAATTACAAATGAAAATAAAAACAATAAACTAAAGAGATTAACTACAAGTTGCAAAACAAATGAGTCAAAATCTTACCAAATGCATATTAAAATATATATATATATATATATGTACAGTCGATTTATAAAAGAAAACAATTGAGGTAGATAGAGGTGTAATTGTAGAACAAAGATGAGGATGTAAAGAGGTTGTGGCATGAAGAAAAATGTTCAGTTTAAGGATGGGTTAATTTGGAGTTTATCTTTGCTAGTGGAAGTTTGATTTAGAAAGTGGAATTGGTAGTAGCGATACCGATATTGATGGAGAGTTTTGAATGTCTATAGGGAGAGAGGGCTCCAAATCTTTCATTTGGCAACATGGAAGGATTTGTTATAGAATTCGGTGTTATCGGATCATCACTGTCGGACGTTCTCTGTGTTCGGACCATCTGGACTTCAAGTAGATTATGTCACTCAAACTAATAATTATCTATTTTTAATATTATATTCCACGAAAATGTGAAATAATATCGAATTGCATTTATTTCTTAAATGGAGTTTGTCTATTACAAATTTCTGAGCTAATTTAACCCAAAGGTCGAGTGTGATGTTTTATTTTCCCTAGGCATCAGACGAAGCTTAATATATATTTTAAGCTACAGGTGTAACAGCCCTAACCCTTTCGTTTGCATTAGTTACTAAATGCTATGTGAGATGTTCGTTTTGCGTGCCCCTATAAATATTTTTTAGCGAATTATGCTAGGAATGCCGCGTTACCTTTCAAACTTAAATTTACAACAATTTATTTTTTTTGCAGGGTTCATTTAGCAAAGGATCCACGAGGATGGATTCATTTCCAGTCTTTTATGAAATAAATTTATATTTGTATTATTTGATATTTCTAAATTGAAAATAATTTTCTTTCAATTAACAAGTATTGAAAAGAGCGGTATCAACAGTTTTTACCGTTTGTTATGCATATGAATTACCTTGATTCAGATTCATACGAATTAGCATTACGGAACGAACATTAAGAAGAGCATCCACAGGGAGCACTCATAACCTTTCAATTTACGTAAATTGAGAGATTAATCAAGGAGTAGGGATGCATGAAATAATAGTTGACTTTGTTTAATGGATAAAAGCTGAGGTAAATGATTCTAGCCTTGGTAAAAGCAACTGGTCATTGAACGTAATGGGAAGTTAAATTTTCTTATGCAGATGAAAATATTTTAGAAGCTACGGATGCCAAAAAAATACATCAAATATTTTTATTTATGTTAAGGAGTAATTAGAATTACCACTTGATTCTATTTCCCTAATTCTATCTCGAATGAAGACATCATTAAGTCGTTTATCAATTATTAAGGGTGCTTATGAGTCTCATACAATTCTTCCTCTTGAAAAATCACAATTTTTAAACTTTCGGAACTAAAAAAAAATCTAATTCTTCCCTCTCAAAGCATATGTAACCCCATGATAATCAAGCTGAAAAATTGGCAAGCACTCGTATCCCGGAAAAGGGCATAAAAGAGAGTGGGCGGGAGAGAGGGGTTGACCCGCGGAATCGAACGTATCCCCCCTCACAACAATGGGCGACAGTGAAACGAGGATCGCAATAAAGCCTTAGCCCTCCCCTCCACAAAAACCTTACGGTGGATATACGACTTCCAAAGAGACAACAAAATTCGCAATGCGATTCGGCGGCGTTCGCGGTGACAGAATTCTCGAGGTTTATGCGACATGTCTCCCGTTTTACGTCTCCGTGTTCATTTGATAATGTCCCCGGAGCATTTATCATTCGCTTGTGACGTCAGAAGGGCTTTTATTTGGCCGCGATATTAAACTCGGTTTCGATACGGCGAGATATGAAAGCTCCTCAACGAAAGATGGGTCGGAACTTTCTTCGCGGTCGGAGGATGGATCGCAGTTTCCACGGTCACCATAACAACGGGAAGTGACGTAACACGTGTCGATTCGCGTTTGATTCAGGTACTCAAATAGGGAAACTTTGTGCTAGGGATTATGGAATGAGGTGGCCCAGACTGGAAGGAGAGTGTGACTGAGATTCTTCACCATTCTATCTTTGGAATAATACTCTATGATTCATTTGTTCTCGCCAGTTGAATTGAGATAAATTTCGAGATCTCATTTACAGTTAGTTTCGGGTAGATATCTTGAGTGGAACTGTAGATATTTATTTTTATTTCTGAGTAATTTTGCTGGTAAAACGGTAGCTACGAATAAAGCTCATCGCGGCTTGTGAAATCAAATATAATTAATAAAGTAACTAACAAAATTAAACTTGAGAAATGAAGAAAAACACTTGTACCCTTACCACAGCAATTTTATTAACTCACGACGATGGTTTCGATCTACAAGATCATCCTCGGGCGATTGAAATATACATCGAAGCAATCGGTGTGAGTTAATAAAATTACTGTGCAAGTGTTCTTCTTTTTCTCAAGTTCTGTTATGAAGAACTGCCACAAAGTCGAGGCCGAATCAGCAAAATAACTAACTTTATCTTCCACTTCTTTTTGTGTTTAAATCTGTTTCTTCTTACTATTACTTCTCTAAGATAATGCCATTTTGATCTGTTTTCCATATTCCATTGTTTACACGACTTACGTAGACGTTTCTATGCCATTTAGCTTCATCTTTCCAAAGATCTCCCTAGTTCTGTTTCTCTATTTCTATGATCTCCTAAGAGTTTTTGACTTGGACTTTTCGTTTATTTATTTAATTTATATTTAATCCAACCACTAATCAGAGTCACTGACTTCAGACAAATAACATATTTGATATATATATAAAACCTCAAAATGCATCATAAATCGCGACATTAATATTAATCATCGAAACAATATCAACAAAACCATAGAAATAATCATTGAGAGAGTCGATGAGAATGTCTTCAAGCAGCAGTGACCAAACATTTTTTCCAAATTCTCACCTTTGCGCAATACAGTACACTCATGCTCAATTCAGCCCTCACGAAAACAAACAGACAGAAAATGGTTGATTACGACAGAGTGCATCCACGTGATATAGCCAAACAAGGTCGTGCAAATTGTCTCCTTCAAGTACAATATACAATTAAAATACGTATTTTATAAAAATTATCTTCCATAAGAACTCAGTGCGAAGATAAATAGATTATAATGAGGTGAATTGTGAAATTTTTACATTTTAAGATGCCCTTATCCCTCCATTTAAAATCATGTCTTATGATGAGGTATATTAGTTATATAAGAAGAGTATAAGAAAATTATTTTTAATTACGAATTTTACACTCATTTCTGGCCTCAGATGCCAATTTCATCATTTGCTAATTAATCTTCGCCCTCTGAAAACTCAAAACGCCCACTACATGCGTTCAGGAACACCACAAAATTATAGTGTAAAATCGAGTAATGCGTACGAATTAATAAGGAGAGTGACTTTTTAGGTCTTGAAATATTTTTGAATGTATTTTTTATGGTAAGTCAGGATTTTTTGATTTCTCAAGTCTTAAATCGATCAGTTTTCTATTTTTATTTTAAATTGAAGTCTCCAATTCTGTAACTTCAAACCGCCAGAAAGACCCACCTGTTCTAGAAAAGTGCCAGTACTGGAAACCACATTTACGTCATTCGCATACACGTCAATTCACACATCCCTTGAATCTGGAGAATGACATATCGCACCTGCATAATTCATGCCCCGGAAACAGGAATGTCTAAAATGATATTGCAACGTGGCTGAGCCCAGAAATCAGACCCAACTGCATGGAGAATAGGTGATTTTGCGGGTGTATCACAGCCTAACATATCCACTATGCGTTTGCCTTCGACACTGAAATTTACATCACATCTCATGATGTTTTCATCTAGGACGTAGACATTAAAACCCGGAAGAACTTTATTCATATGTAAAGAGGACTGACGGAGCATGGTGCTCATTTTTATGTCCTTCAATAAACCCATCACACGCTTGATCTACTGATGATGGAAGCTTATCAGCAGTGTTTGTGCTTCTCTTTATGGTTATAACTAGAATACACGAAATCGCGGTTCATGAAAAAGCTGATACATTCACGTAGACCGCTTAGGAATAACAGTTTTGTTCTATTGTTTGCATATTATATAACATGACTGTATTTCCAGTGTTATGTAATTAATATATTTTAATGTACTTGTTGATATATTGTATATTGAAACCTTGGCCCTAATAATGAAATAAGCAGTCTGAATCACAATTTAGGATGCCTTTTCATCAGAGCATAGATTCATCTTAGGACAGCAATGACTTTTTTGACGTTAAAGTTATGAGTTAATCCGTTTCCTTCTGCAACGTCAACTGCAAGATTTCTAACTTTGGATACATGCTAACCCCATCGTATATCTCGCTATAAGCTAACAATATTTCAGTTTTATGATTTCCTCCTTTAAAGTCAAGGATTGACCAATATTGGAAGTTATTTCGTACCTGATTACTCTGAAATAACCCAAAGCAATTGCCAAACATTTAATCCGAGATCCTACTTCTGTTTACGAGGAAATTGCCATTTTATATTCATAGGAATTACGTCCATTCGTATCACCGTTGAAATCCCTCTTGAATTACCTGTGAGCAGATTTCCGCTGATGTGTTTTACGCCTCATAACCACGATCTATCATTGAAGATTACACAGATGAAGCCTGTTTAGCCAACGATGCCACTTGTAAGGTATCCGCAAAACGCACGCTGTCCTCTGGCGAGGGAACGCTTTTAAATCTTTAATGGACGTCGACCCCATCGAAACTCCAACGACTGTCATTGACCCTCCATCTAACTTCCAGTCATCAATAATTCACACGGAGTATGTAAGCATTTTCTTCTTTTCCTTAAAGTGGCATGTGTCAGAAGGTATCTGGAATATCTATTCCTAAGTGGACATGTTACCCCTTGCAGCGCGCCAAAAGGAAGATTTAAGTATACACATAAAGACGTAGAACTTAAATAGATGAAGTTGAGGAGCTATTTCTAGGAAATAGTTTCTTCCAATTTGTAGGATCACGAAGAAATGATGGCATAGGAATTTTAGATAAATGATCAGGCATTACTTTGTGGAAGGCCATTAAAGCAATAAAACTGTAAATTTTCCACTCTATTTTTTACTGACGACCGGTTTCTCTACCGGAAGAGCATCTTCTGGTGTCCTCCGGTAGCGAAAACGGTCGTCAAATAAAAAATAGTGTAGCCGGTAAATAAAAAATAGTGTGGAAAATTTACGAAGTTTTATTTCTTCATTACTTCAGTGGTATAGGAACCTTTTTAAGGGGCTAAGATATGCGCAGATAAATATGTAGCGTTTGTTACTCACAGCATACCATCATTTGCCCTACACGTTTTCTTATGGCTTCTGGTTTCCATTCCATTCAAAACATATTTGTAACCCTAAAATGGCCGAACAGAGAAACGTTTTAAAAATACAGTTCGTAAGAATAAAGTTTTCAAAAGAGGGAGTGTTTGATATTCATACTTATTCTGATCCATACATACATACAAGAGTATTCTATCCTTTGGTAGTTTCATTATCTCAATAATCCTAAAATAATTTCAATTTAATTCTCTTCTTGGTAATTTACCCCCCTGTATGTGATCTATCCTCTTTCGCCTTAGTCTACTCTAATCTTTTTCCCCTTGCATTTTACTCTGAGTCACTTTCCTCACTAGTACGTCTTATCTCAATATTAGACCAACCGATTACCACTGTCGATGTATGATTACATCAATTAAAGCCTCCTCATTTCCCAGCGATCCCTTGAATATCAAGATGTTCTTCTATCATCCTAATTACTTTTTCATTTCCACGCCAGATCCATATCTCGAAGGCTTACACATTTTGATTTCCCCATTCCATTGCCCTTATAAATTGAAACATGCACTTTTTGGAAGAAGAAAAAGGAGAGAAAAAGAAATTTAATACTCCGTAGGTCATAGCAATAACATATATCTGTTAAGGAGCGAGATAGTAGATTGTGAGGGTTTAAGGGAAGCCAGCTACCAAAGAGGTCAAACGTCATTGACTCAAAGCGCACCTTATTTATTGTCGATTTAGCCATGGGTCTTCAAGCACCGCCGGCACCTTAGACTTTCGAATAGTACAGCCTTCGGATAGCGCGAATCCTGGTGGTATGCGTAGCAGTCACAATGTCCCGAGGAAACCACTTGCACAGTAACACATTCGCTTGGATGGTGGCCAGCGCGACCTCGAGCACTCGAATGAAGATATGGATCGCGGAGGGGAGTCGTGCCGGGAATGTTTATACATCTAGAGGGGAATTTATGGTGGGCCTCGCATAACTGGGGGTCAAAGCCCTTGCATTTCGCCCCTTCGTGTGTTATTCACTCCTAAACGATGCACACATTCTGTCGAGACACATCTTCCGCGGCATACGTCTCTCTTATGTGCCACGTTCCGTTCCTAAGTATCTCAAAAGCATTAACTTTGGGATCTGACTGTCACATCCTTCTGAACACTCTGACACCTCGTCTACCTCCTTATCTTTCTCTTTAATTACTTCTCTTAATAAAGTAAATCTGAATGATGTAATATTGGTAATAATATAATAATGTTACTAGTAGTATACATATTCGTATATAGTTCGTATATAATTTAAATAGAACATTTTGTTTTGGAATCCCTAAACCTAATGTACAATTATAAAAGCTATTTATTGTTATTTAGCTCCCAAGTTGTTCTCCTCACTTCCGAAAAATGTATCCACCCCACCCAGTGAAAGAATATTTCTTACTAAATTAAAGAATTGGCTCCTTTTGCAAAAGGATATAGAATTATATAGTAATTATGTATATATTTTTCTTTTTTCTGCCTTTCTTTAATGCTTTTTTCATTTTGTTATTTATATCTCTCTATACTTTGTTTATATTATAACCTCAAAGCATTTTACATAAAACAATTCTTTTGTTATACATATATATGTAGTATGCCTAAAAATATTTCAATTTCTATTTAAAGTGATCATAATCCCTATATAAGAATCATCTTCTGGGATGCCTAAATTTTTTGGTTTAGTGAAATATATTTAACAATGTATTATATAGGAAAGTGAAATAAAAATATTATTACATATTGATTTATATTACTAATGTTAATATATATAATTCATATTAATATAAGGCAATAGGTTATAAAACGGTGTGTTTGTTTGAACTCAAGGTGGAAATTTTCCCAAAAATAATTAATTATTATTATTATATTTAATTGCAAAATATTTTGTTTCTCTGATTCATATATCTGTTCAAGATATGAAAACCTAAGAAATAAAAGGAAAGGATTTAGACTACCACAGTAGTTTATCTCTTCTTTTTATGCATTAAAAGGTTTTCAGAATAAAACTATACCGGGTGATGAAATGAATCTTTTAAGATCAAATCATTCGGTTCGCTGCTTTCTATGCTGTGTCAAATTTGTATGAGAAACTTTAAGGAAATTGGAAAGGTATTAAATTGAAGCAAATGATTTTTATGATTGTTGCTTACCTCTTCTTATGATCTATTAAAATTTATAGAGATATTTTTGTTATTTTATGTATTTCCTATTTGATATAATTTAAATTTTTCGCTGTTGATTTCCCCCCTTTTCCTTCTCTGCTAAATACATTTTTAGTTTAAATGACTATGATGACACCAGAGTATATGATTAATTTCTGCATTTCTTTTTTTACCCTTGGGAATCTCTTAGATGTTGTCATAATATTTATAACTTATCAGGTTTGCTTTGTTTGTAATCTAATGCTATTTTAGTATGCCAGTTTGTTTTGCCAAGATTGTTTGTGTTGTTGATTTCATTTATTTAGGTTGTATCATTCACGTTGTTATCATCATAAAATTTGCTTACATTGTTTACATGTTATAATCGTTAAGTTGCTTACCAAAATCATAAGATGATCGCTGTTTCATAACAGTTTTCAAATAATGTTTTCTGAAAACAACTCTTGAATCGTAATATTGATGCTTTTATGCGTACATTTTCAAAACAAGTTTCATTCTTGGAATTGATTATGAATAATTTCCATCCAGTTTAACCTGAAGCTATTCCTTTCTATTTCTCTCTCTGTTCTCGATTCCTTGCTCTGACTCAACCACATATTTATAAAATCTTCGCCGTAATTATTGATCAATGTTAGAGAGCTCTCCATATCTGTTTGCTTGTTTTACCTTCACCTGATACCTTAAATATATATCGTGATTTTTTTAGCTTTCATCTTAGTGTAAGTTGATTGGGATACTGAATTTTCTGGGTATTTTTAGAACCATCTACGCTTTGTTAAAGACGAACCTAGGTTTTAAGTTTCAGAATTTAACATCAACAGATATATTAGGTCAAGAGATAGGAAAGTATCCCTAAGTTACATTTTAAGAATTTTAGGCTATTTTTGTATCATGTATAATATTTCAAATAATATATAAGTTAAATTATAAAAATATCTTTCTTTGTGGATTAATGCGGAAATACCTTGCCTAGCCTTGTGAGCATTTATTTCTATCAGTCTTCTATACTACTCCAAAATTCCCTCTAAGTCATTAAATATAAATTCCAAAACCATATTCCTATTAATCATCAAGTCTTACCTCAATACCATCCAAAAATGATCTTTATATGCAATTTATCAATTCACACAGCGTTTAAAACAGGGCTTCTAGAGCCTCAAAATTCAAAATTTAGTCTTCGTATGATACTACTGGTACAGGTTAAATACTCCCCTATTTTCAACAAATTACATAAATACCACTTTAGTGCGTGTTCCAATTATTATTTGCCTATTTTCCAACCTAAATTCGTTTACATTTGGAATAGTGCTCGAAATAAAAAAATAACAGTAACTCTTTGAAACCAATGTTTTCATATAGTTTGCGCCTCGTGGCATGGTTTTTATAGTTGACATTTTGAATAAATATCAGAAATTCCATTCAAATGATACTGAAAATCGTGTAATTTGATATTTTTAAATAAGCCAGCATCGGCTTTTTTAACCGCAAAAATACAGTTATTTTAAAAATCTGCTGTGGGCACTATTTCCAGTGAATAAATTAAACATTAAATAGGGACGTTTGTTGGAATTTCACGTTAATTCAACAACTAAATAGAAACTCCACATGCATGTACCCATTTTTATTGATTTTAATTGTGTAATTTTCTGTTGATTTTTCCAACGCTGGTAGCAACGCCATAGTTTCGAGCAAATTTTCTTTATTTGTTTACGAGGAAAATTACAATGCAAGAAGTAAGAAGAATAATGGTGACCATTATTTGCAATCGATAAATGGACAGGATTAATGTTTTAAATACTGAAATATTACTTTTGCCTCGAAAAATATTTCCTCTGATGTCACTGACCAATAAAAGTACTTATTTCGCCATTTTGTATGGATTATTCACGAGGAATACTTCGCTTCATTCTTTTATTTACGTAGCAACCGAATCGGAACGACGACCCCACCTCGGAAGCATAATGCAATAGATTCAACTCGGGATAATAATTCGTTTATTCCCTTTCTTTTTTCCCTATATTTCATACGTGGAAATTCATATGTTTGCCACAGATTCTCTCCCTCAGTAACCCATTTTTTTCCCTTTTCACGCAAGTTTAATACCCTCTATCTTCCACCCCGTAATTTTCCTAGTAATAGCGGTAGTAATTTAAATTTATGGGGTGCTTCAACTGCTGCAACCGGCTCGCACCTTGAGGATAGCGCTGCGCAGGATTCAAACCCTCGACCTCCGGACTAACCCTTCGAGGTCGGCAAACTCATATATCTGCTCCCTTCTGCATTCTGCCCACCCTTGATATTTCTTCGCTCTCCTCGGGCCTATCTGAGACCTTCACACCAAATGGATATGGATAAGACCACCTTCCTTTCTCTTCCTCTTCCGCTACTTTCCCTTGTTCCTCCCCTTTCCATCATCTTCCTCCTATCTCTCCATTATCTGCCTTCCTTATCTTCTATTTGCCTCCTCGATCGCACGTGAATCATGTTATTCCGCCTTAAGCCTGGGAAATGAGACCCTGGGGATCAACGCGAGGAGAAAGCCCTATCCCTCTTCATTCTTCCCATCCTTCCTCTTCCGCCTTCCATCTTCTTTCCACGCGTTTCTTTCCGTACCCTATTTCGAGAGGAAGCCCGCCGAGAACAAGCTTTGCGACAACGTAATCACGCTGCCATAGCCGAAATGATCTGCCCACTTAAGTTTAACTGCAGCCTTTTCGATATTCAGAGCTTTCTCTAACCCTTAGGATAAGAAGGAACCGTGTATGTGTGGCAGTCCTCGGATATGATTATCGCGAAATTAGGAGTGACACTGTCGTAAACAGCGGCTATTTTGTTGAACGGGTAATCCCTCCTAATATATTAGAGGTTTAATATCTCCAAAAGCCGTCTTTGTCGGGGTTCCTCCTCCTACTTCCCGGTAGTCGGATAAAGCAAGAAAAATATGCCGCACTATACTTGTACCCAAAGATCTTTTCAATCCGTCCTTAGGATCATTATTTAATGCCCACAATATACGCCGACAAATACTGCTTTTGGATATCTCTAATTCAATAACAGACGTGCTCCGATATTTCTTTCTTTACTCCTAAGATATATCTTTGAAGACAATGTTGTCCCATGTGATTTATATTTATTGCATTAATACAGTATACTGATCGCTTTGCTTTAGAATATGGAACGTCTCAGAATCCAATTCGTTGGTAAATTTGAGATTTAAACATAGAGCACTTATGCAAACTGTTGAGAACCTGCAGTATTCCAAAAGTCATGATAAAGTTTAAAAATAATCAAATCGACACTGTCCAAAATATTTGGGCGATTTTCGAAACTGGGATAGATGCTTGGTAGAAATCTTTCACAAAAAATAAGGTACTTGCAAAAATTCAATAAAATGTAATATTATTTTATTAAATTCTTGCATTTGTGGAACTTGTGAATTTCTTTAATTCCAAGTGTTTTTTTTAAGCATGCGTTGATATGTGCTTCCTCAAAATATTCATTAGCGGGTCCTATATAATACCAAAAATGAATTCGATAACTGAAAGAATCTTTAGGAATAGTATTTCATTAGCTGAAATAATGGTGTAATAGATGAGTGGGATATAAGCACAAAGTATATAATCACAAAGGATGGGATAAAGGATAAAGAAAAGGGTGCATTATTTTTAATATTATGTGGGAAGCTAATATTGGGTCCATAGAGGCATTATTCTACGTATTGTTATATTTAATCCCACAGTCTGATCTAGCAGTGATGAATTTACTGGTATAACTCTCTTTTATTATTATACAGGGAAGCTTTGTACTTCACATAAGAGTGCCTTCATTGCAGTTCTTAAGTAATATAATTTCCCGCTAGCATTACTTTTATTTATTAATTGTTAAATCAGAATTTTTGAAAAGATAATCGATGCTCATTTGCGGGAAGCAAGGCTATCATTTCTATTAAAGTTAATATATCGCTTTAAGAGAACATTTTCATCGATGGGGAGATGTTACAAACCAAATATTAAAAATATATTTAATAATAACTGTACCCACTTTTAGAATTCTATGCGCTAATTGGCTTAGCAAGTGCCAGGATCAGTCGAGCGTGGAAACAAAACGTTAGAAAGGTCTAAATGTGAAAGAAATATATAGGGCGCTCTCTTGTTGTGCGAACTTTCATGGTAATGTTGGAAAACTTGGTGGAAAATTCGGCCTCCTTGTTCCTCCGAGATAGCAGCACTATGCGCAATTTATCCTTGAAAAAAGTTTGGACTAATTTTGTTCATTATAAAACTCACGATTGAAATTCTCCTTCAGATTTTCACTCCTACGTCTCTTTCAGAGGCACGTAAAAGTTTGTAGTTTCGAAAGTTCACCCCTTTCGAGAATTTCCTAAAATATTCACTTTAAAGTTGTAAGACATTGAAGAAAAGCTTTTGGTCTGAACCGCTGGCACAATTATTACCATCTTTTCAACATACTCTGTAATTGCGCGGTTAACTTGAAATATATTGAGAGGAGGCAATATGTTTCCTTTAGTCAGTGGTTGGAGATGAAAATAAAATTAAGAATCTTTGTCGTAGCAAATAAAAAAATATCCATGATATAGAATGCGTGGCTTTCATACATTGGCTCTTTCTTATGACTTTTAATGTGACAAAATTATTAATGACCTCTTTATTCTATCAAAACCCTGTTTGTTAACTGATTGAAATGTTTTGAACGTGATACTTAAATAGCCGCAGGCTAGAATATTTAAATTAACCTTCGTCACATAACTATATATGTTAAGTTTATCTATGAAGAGAACATGTTATTCGTTTTGTTTATTGGTAATAATTTTTCATACTATTCTATTGTGAAGCGCGTCTTTTCCTTAAGTAACCTCTTACATCCTTTTACGTATTCCTTTTTAATCGTATGAAATCTTTTATTGCCATCTCTCAATTTTCATGGTTCTTTTCCTAATACTTCGTCTTATTCATTCAATGGCTATAAATATTTCAATATTTTATCTAATTACCATATTTAAGTCCAAAACAGCTTGTTTAATTCTTATAAATACTCACGCCGTCTTTTTAGCACATATTCCTTTAATGATAGGTTATTGTTGATGCATCATCCTTTGCTTTACTGCTTGTTCTTCTATATAACCAACTCCAACAATCAGTTTACTAATAAGTCCATCCCAACTCAACTTTACTTAGTGAAATTAATCTATTACTCACTCATCTCTTGGAGAAAAAAAGATATTGGTATTCACATATCGATACTTAAACGCTATTAAATCCTAATCAATATCTAAATCGAACTAAAAGTTGAATAAAATGTATACATTTATTCTTTAGAATGTTTAGATACCGTAAAGGAAATGCATAAGTAAATAGGTAATGTAGTAATGTGGTTCTCCCCGCGTTATATATGATATTTTTATCATAAATAGAAATGTAAAGGAATACATTTTCTAGTTCTATCATTAAATAATAGTCTCCTGCAATTGGATTAATTTTTACTCGTTTTTTCGATCGTCCAAATTCAATACCCCAATTTTTGAGTTAGTTTTTTAAATATCAAGAATTTCCAGCACCAAATTTAGAGACATTTAATAATCACAGGAATAAATTGTTGCTTTTTAAGTAATTTTCGACGGTTAATCCTCCCTGAAATTGAAATTTGCGGAATTAATTTCCAATACGTCTCCAATGTCCCCAAAGCTCCCGTTCAAAACGAAAAGTAAATCTAACTTTCTCGTGACCATTCGTCAAACTTAGATTCCCATTTGATAGTTTCCAATCAAACATAATAAAAAATACCACATTTTTACAATATCGTTGCGCTAAAATGTTTCACTTTCCGCGTCTCTGATTGCTTTCGAGTAGAACCACAGCCGATGAAGCACGATTAAAAAAACTGCCTATCATCAAATCGCTTTTTTCAAAATCGCTCGCCGCTTTTCACTTTTTTCCCTAGTTCCTTTTGCCTCCGTAATGAATCAAATCAGTTGTGAAACCAAGTGGTAATCCCCGACGGAGATCGAAATAATTTCGCTCCAATTCCCGATTTTTTGTCGCGTTGCGTGTGGTTTAAGGCAGACCGCGATCCGTTCAGCTCCGAGCGTGAACTCCAGCTGCGATGTGCTATGCGGAGCCTCGGTGACGCAGGCTTCCGCATCGCAAAAAGCGGTCCGCAAAAACGTATAATTGGTGTAGCAATATGGCAGAGGACCTTCTTTGAGCCTGGAGTTAATATTTTAGAGACAAACACGGCGGAAAATACAGGATTCAATTATCTATCTAATTGCGATTCCCCCGCCGGTGTTTATCCCGCAAACACCGATTTTCTATTTGCTCTAGTTTTTACTCCTTGGAGCCCGAGTTAATTGGAAACCATAATCTATTCCTTTGAATCATTCAGTGCTGATGATTTTCGGTCGTGCGTTAAGAATATACGTTTTTCTTGTCGATGAAACGTTGAAAATTATACCCGGAACTTATCACCGGATGGATGATGAGAAGTGAGATAGAAATGAAAGTTTATTTCCATCTCGCAAACATTCGTTGATTCGCTCCCTGACTTGGCTAACGAATGACTCAAATATCAAATTTTGAAACTCGTCCCAGATGCATCAGTATGTAATTGTGTGGAAAACTCAAGAAGAGAAAAGATTTCAAATAAGGCTTAATTTACTCGATAATTACAGAGGAATTATATTCTAAGTACTATATGTCATGAACAATATGCGTCTCTTCCGTTATATATGCCGTTCTGATATTGACAGATATAAGGGAAATATGTATGTTAATGTAAATAGAAAAAAATTCCCCCTGACATACATTTTCGCTCTTGAATATCAAGTCATTTGATTTTTTTTTCAGTTATATCACATGCACATCTTTTCTTCACCAACTCATTCACCTAATTCAAGGTACTTTTCTTCGTTCTTCGTCGTCCTTAAACATTATTAATCTTATTTCAATGCAGTTCTTCATAGTTCTACTTCAATTTATAATTTTCATTGACGTAAAATTTTATTTTCATTCTGGTTTCTTCTTTATTTGTTTGGTGTAGCAAATTTTGTTCACAATAATTTTTCCGTAGTCTAATGCTTTGGTGAAAACTACTGAATATGCGAATGCTTGAAAATTCATATACTGCCACCGGAAAAACTGCCATTCCTAATCTTTGCTCCTATTAAAATAAAAATTTAGATTTTAGGATAAGACGACTAAGAGGAAACTTAGCCATTCAGCGAATTGATAATTTTACGAAACAAATTATGTTCGTTCATTTGCTGAGGTATAACTGCAAATAACAAAATTTATAATTCGAGAGCTTCAAAATCATCGTTTACATGGTGATGTTCGGTGGAGTTCTACCCCGTGACCACTAAGGTAGCCGAGAAGGCTTGTCATTAACCTCGGAAAAATCCAGTAAAACAGTGAAAAGTATTAAATATTATGCATGTTTTATTTAGTTTTAATTAAATTCAATGTATAATTGTAGTCATTCTATGGGCATTGTAAGTTTAACATGTATGTATTTTGTATTAATTGTGTTATAACTGGTACAAATGTATGTATATAGAAAAAAATGCCACCAGGAATACAGCCTACCTGTAGTTTTCGCAATAATAATAATATGAATACGAGGGATTTGATTTCCTTTATAGCAACTCTCAAATAATTATTAATTTTACCCGAATAATTGCCTTTTCACTAATTAAAATGTAAAGTCAATTTCAACTTTCCCTTTCCCTTCCTACATTCCGTAACACCAAATTGGCTATCCCCAGCGTGTTATCAATGTAAGGCTTCATTCCTGATATCAATGACAAATCCACAGTACATGATGCGCTGATGAATGCCATGACTGCATGCCATTGAAGGACGTTTGATATAATCTTCCTACTTCCTGATTCGCTTTTATGTTAGCTATGATACGCATTCGATGGCAACGCAAATACGCTTTCATTGGCATTCATTTACTCGACATAACTGTTTCAGTAATGCATATTAAGCCGCATTCATATGCATCCGCACAAATGCTTTGCTATGCAGGCATTCGCTGAGTATTCAGTTTTCAGCTCGAGGTAAACTTTGCATGAGTTTACTGTACTATTTATGGTTACCGAGGAACGATATTACAAAGCGGGGATTGGTGTTCGCTGAAAAAATTGTAGTTGTGAAATTCATGCTGTTAGCTATCTATTTTATTCTCTTAGTAAGGTAACTGCTGTATTCTGTTAATATGTGGTTCCTGTATTTATCGTTACCTGTTTAGAGAAGTCTGCAGAAATGAGAAAATTACTTTGAGACTCATGCTTGCCATACTTTGTGCAACGTTTTGTATTTTTTAATGAACATTTACGACTGATTGGACTTTGCTATTTAAAGTTTCAAGAATACAGTGAAACATTTGAATTGCTTATGCTTATTATGAGGGTTTTATGCAATGTAATAGATTAATAACATTTTAATTTTTTAACTGATGGAAAATATTTATTTCTGAGTGTATCTCTCATGGTCAGAGACTAATATCGTTTTCTTTTTTTTTCAGGTAATTTCCGTAGTTTTGATCGTCAAAGATTGCTTCTCAGTATACTTAAACATTGGTTCTACGTCCATTGGTAAGTTAATGCCTTATAGTTAGACCTTTACCTGGTAAAGGTCAAACAAACTTTACTCATTAATCAAATAAACTAGTTGGACACGAAAAATATTTGAAAAAAAATCTATTCGATCTAATATCAGTCTTGCTGGTATCTTTGATTACATTTTCACTGGTCACTTCCCTACTGGAATTTTATTCGAACCATGATAAGCATATCTTCATCCGCAGAGAAATGCTTTACTCGGCAACCTAGGTTCTTAATTTCCTTTTTTATAATTGACGGGTGGTTAGATTATTAATCACGAAAGAATATTAAAAATCAAAGTTCCCCAGTTATTACAACTAATATCAACGTCAACTCGGCTAAAATAAGGTCGGGCACGAAAAATCCGCTGAGATTTTTCCTCTGTTTACGCAGAGTGGATTAATAACCCCTTTGAACCGCGACCCGAACTTCGGACAACTTCTGAGAGAGATTTGAAAATCGAATCGAATCATTAATCACTCTTTTGCTCTCCGGAGAAATTAGACCAGATTCGATATCCCACGGACGCCTTTTAATTCCCCGAAAAGAAGAAAAGGCGCGAGGAAAAAACATTCGTCGAGGCCTTCTTCGCGACCTCTCAAGGATCCGCGCGGACCTTAATTTTTCACCCGGGCGATGGTGCCGCTCTCTCCGGGGAAGGATGGAAGACCGCACATTCTTCACCCAGCACCCCCTGGGGGGCGCGATCTGTCTTTCCTCCACCCACGCAGGCCCCTCTCGCTACCCCAGTCCTCTCTTCGACGCCGGAGAGCCTCTGGAACCCCATCTGTCAAGGTCCCCCCTCACTTCGTAAACTTCCTCGGCCATCTCTGCATATCCCGACCGGAGATCAACCTCAGCCTCCCTCTGCCTTTAACCCTTCGATTAACACTTTCGCCGTCCAACACGCCACGTCCCGAACTCGGGCCGATAGCCATTTATCAAAGCCGCCCTCATCGCAGAATGTTCGCAAAGCCTCCCGACAACAGCGAGAAAAGCGGGTTTTTCGATCAAGATGAAAGTCGGGTTACAGGGAAGGAGAAATTCGGGTAGGGCCCTAACTAATGCGTTAGTTCGTGAATGGGGAAATAGGTCGTGCCGTTTATTTATAGTGGTTGGGTTTATAGTGGTAGTTATAGTTTTATACCATGAATGCGGTTGAAAACGATTTGACAGATGGAGATTTAGAAATTTTGATTGCTAATAAACACGACTTTATTGGGCGAATATCTTTGAGGACCAATCTAATGGTTAAACTTATTAAGGCAAACTCTATCAATCTTGTTGCTACCAGGTTTCGAATCACTATTCCTAGTGTTGCTTGGCTGATGAAAAAGCATTTATTTCGAGTGAAATAGAGACGTTAAAATCTCCACTTTCACTTTCTCTTTAGTCAATTAAGAATAGATATTTTCAGTAAATAATACTAAAGTTTACTAAAAATTATTAGAAAGTAGTAAAATTTTAGTTTTGAATGAAAATAACTAAGATAACCTCCAAAAAAATGTTATTTTCTAACTGAAGGTCTTCTTTATAGGATGAATGACATTCTTGTAGTATTTCTATTTGTTAATAGAAGTAATACGTTATTCCTATCGATTCAGAAATGTTCTGTATGAAACGTATTTTTTTTTAGAATTAGACTATAGAAAGCAAAGGCTGGGGAAGATCTTGGCAGAAATTCTGACTGCTATAATTTAAATTTTAGTGTCATATTAGAATTTTACTCATGAAATGTTTGAATATTCTTTACAAGCCACGTCTTTTACTTCAGATACATTTAATTCGAACCATATGGTTCACCCTTTTATTAATATTAATCATTTTAAATTTTACAGCGCATCCGTAACTTCATTATACTTGAATAATTAATTTAATCTCATGATATCAATTAATGTTAGTTCTTCTTTAGTTAAGAATTTATATTCCGTACTTCGTCGTAAATATCTTTCATGAGTTCATCTGCTATTCATTCCTTTCAATTCAGCGTCTAGCATTATATCCATTAGAAACTTTCGCAACGTACGACAGATAGTTAAAAGTTTTTCCCCAAAGTACTTTTTCTGTTGTTTAAATTCGAATAATGGGGTCTTGCGGTTGATTCAATAGTCACATCGACACAGATTTTTCTCAGCCCACTCGTACTTGCGAGAGCTATTCCTTCTCGAATTAATTGGACGCTACAAGAGTAAAACAATTTATGGTTTGCCATTCCGGGTAGACTTCTTATGAATGGGATTCCACTCTCGACGAACTCTCGATAATTGAAAGCCGAAGATTGAAGTTCCCTCTCGTGGTAGAAGCCGTAGTTAGTTCGGAAGGAATGCCGAAGGGGGAGAAACACAAAGGACTGGTTCCATTTAAAGGGAGGATTCGAGACCTCTCTCTCTCTCTCCACTTTTGCATCTACTTTAAGGAAAACTAAGGTAATATTTGCTTCGAAATCTCTCTCCTTTATTGCCAAAAAGAACTTTCTATTGTTCCGAGCTAATCGCAGAATCTATGATTACGTTTAGTTCGCCGGTGAAGTTTGTGTTGCTTATGGCGGAATGCCTCTCAAAATACGATTTAGTTGTGATAAAAGTACTTTGCACTTCTGAATGAAATTGAGATAAGTCAATTATTTTGCAAATAAGAAAATTGTGAAATATACCTGACTTTTTTGACCTACGGGAAAGCATTTTTAATTAAGAAAAGGGAGAATCAATGAACAAATACCACTCTGAAAACTTAACGAAAAATGTTGCAAAGAAATTGAGCAAAACTCCGGTACTGCAAATTTTAATCCCAGACGGTCATAGAAAGCTATCACCAGGCCAAGGAGAAATAGAGGATTTTGGAAAATATGTTGGATTTAGAAGAAAATGGTATAAAGCTTATTAGATTTTCCGTTTTCTTTGAAATTGCATATTATATAGTTAGTCTTCGAAAATCCTTTAACTGCTAGATTTTCAGCTACATTAATCGACTACTGTAATTGTTAGAATGTGATGGTAAATATATGGTGAAAAGAATGTGACAAACTAGAACCAAGATTATGATTAGAGATTTGAAGATAAAAACTTAACGGGCCCAAAATATGGAATTTGAAAGATAGAGATTATAATGGGAGCAAATAGAAAAGATAATTGAGAATATAGAAATACTTAGCGAAACGTAAACAATCTAACACTAAATATAGGCCATCACAGCGTCAAAATAAGCAAAACACAAGGAGTCAAATATGGAGATGTGGCATTTAATTTTGGAACCAAAAGATAATTTAAGCGGTCAAATAGTTTTGTTTATACACTTTGTGACAGTTTATACTAGTTTACCATTCTGTGAAAGAAAAAAATTAATAATATGAATTGAGTGGAAAAAGTAAATAGAGAAAAGGAGATTTAAGTTAATAGTAAACGGGATAAGTTTCAAAATCGAAAAGACAAACTTTGGATATTTAAATATATGGCATAGCTCAGCCGTAGTATCCGCTCTTATGATTAGCATCTCAATGACTCGGCTAAGCAAAAGAATACGACTTTTTCTCTTCCAAGCAAAACAGAAAGAAACTACACGAATATTGTATGTCCATTATCATCTTTTTATAGAGGTATTTACCTTAAATTGTACTTCCTTGACCCTTGATGCCTTGCCCTCGTTTCTCATTCTTATCAAGAATACAGTAATATTATTGTATCATATCTTATCTTTCGTTTTGTCACTCACCGTTCTATGTCTTCATCAGTATTAGCTCCCCCCAACATTTCTAAAATTGCTCTCCATTAATTCATCCCCCTTTTGTCCAAGCAGTTTCTATTTATCCCCCTTCTTATTTATCTTCCTTTTATCTTACTAGTTTCTCTCATCTTTTTGTCAAAGTTATCCCCTTACTTTTATCTTCATTTGCTCTATCACAGGGCTCTTCATTGTTCACTCGTTCTATCAGCTCTGTCCTCAAGATTTCCTCGTAACACTGCATGTCTTTCGCTTCCATTTAGTGTCCCCAACCACACAACATCCTCTTTATATAGATATTTATGAATCGTTCGCCTATCTCGAAGCTTGTATAGTAAGCCATGAATAGTTTATATCTGATAGGGTTCCTTGGCTCAAGCTATTTCACTCCCAATCTCCTCTTGTTTTCCAAACCTGGTAACCCCAACGGTGCTAGTTTACCAATCCGTAATTTGACTTTAACAAAGTTATCTTGACTCGGAAATGGATTCATTTTTTCATACTCCGTAGCTTCGTAGACTCTGTGGAGCTGATTAGTTACACTAGGACTGCTTCCTTATAATCGGAGTAGTTCGTAGTCTTTAAATCATTTTAGATCAAAACCATAACTCAGGTGATGTTATTTGTTTAGTTTTAAGTCCGTGTGAAATAATATTTTTTGGAGTTTCCTTACGTCTGGCTTGCTTGCAGTACTTGCACTTAAACTAGACGTGATTATAACTTGATATCATTACCTTTTTACCATTTACGTATTAATAATAACCTTCTCGGTAAAATGATTGACTTAAATTCATAAATAAAAATCGATATGGGAAAGCGTAACTTTGTGGAAAGTCGGAAAAATAATTGAAAACTCTTTTCAATTTTTCACAGAATTTAAATTAAATTAATTTAATTTAAATCCTGTGGAAAATTAATTTTTTTTTCAATTGTTAAATGTATAAAATTCTGTTTTTTTTAAGTTGTTACGGGTGCAATTCTACAATTAGATATCTAAGGAATTATAAAATCATCGTTCTTCCTATGAAGTCACCCTACTCAAGGTGCTTACATCCAAGCATTTCCATTACCTTATTTTCTGATTACTTATTCCAAAGTTAATCTCACCCAATACATTTTTCCTTTTTCTTCCCATGTGTATGATCCCTCTTGTTCTACCTTCCATATGTTTTGCAAAGCAATCTCTTTCCTCTAATATTTAACCCACGAAATTTCTATCGTCGCCAAACGACTCCAGTCGAAGTATTCGTCGTTGATCTAAATGAGTTTTAAACTGTTCATGAAATACTACAAAATATCACCAGAGAATATTCACTTTATTCTGATATTCGGCTTTACTTCCGAGCCATAACCATGAAAAAGTTGTATGATAAAAAGTAGATGAAATGATAAACGTATTATCGTAATTGTGTTCCAGCTGGATAATGTACATATTCTGTAATGATCATTATTGTTGAATATTTAGTAATTACTATTGGCTATCATTTACATCATCAGCCATTTTCAATCCAACGCCAGATGTAGGCCTCCCCAAGTGCATTCCAATTTTCTTTGTCCTAAGCTTCTCGTGGCCACTTGATGCCAAAGTACTTTATTCTAGTATTGTATATAGCTTTCAATATTTCAGTATCAAATTTTATTTATAATGGATATCTACTAATGTATACCAGTACCATATAATTTTGTATGTTACCACCCGACATTTATTACAACTGTAAAATTTGAATAATAATAATTTAAAATAATTTGCGGTAAAATTGCTGACAAAACTGCAAAATGCATACCCTCGTATTTGCCCAGAAAGCCACATGTGGATTAAGAGCTGGATTCAGCTGACTCCTGGAATATAGAATCTCATCTTGAGGATATCGGTAAGTTCAGTTCACTATGTACAATGATAATACTTAAATACTCGTCTCCCAATAAGAATACTCGATACGCGATTCGGACAGCCAATGAGGCAAGACAAGGAAGAGGGGGTAGGCGAATGAAATGAGGCCCGTAGGAATGGTAAAGCGATTACGGGCGCATGTGAGTACAGAGAGTGGGTCAAAGGGGGCGGAGGAAGTGACCTCGGGAGGGAATCGGTTTGAGCGGGTAATCGATTCGTGGTTCATTCGATTTCCGAGGAGAAACAGTGAGAGAGAGAAGAAACTAAGATACACGCGGGAATTCCTCATAAATCGAGTTTCCTCAATCCCCGACGGCCAGAGCAGGGCGTAGAAGCTGCCAGTACTCCGCACAAAGGAGTGCAGCGTGGAAAAGGGAGGCAAAGAACTCGACTGTTTAGAAAGGAGTTCGTTTCGTCGCGAAAAAACCCTTTTCTGTTGACTATTAAGTATTCCGTCGGTGCTCTCTTTCCTCTCCCTTCCGAGAACCAGATACTATGTCCCTCTGCATTTTCTATTTGCCGCCAAATCCCGATTTCTTTGCTCTGTGATTCATATCAGGAACCAAGGGACGTACGTAAATACAATTCGAAGGTCCATCGCGGAAAATGTTGGGCTCGGTTCAGTGATTAACAAGATTGAGGGATGTTTTAGACGTTCCAAGATGAGGTTGCACATAAAGTTTGAATGTGGCTACGCTGTGCGGGTTCCTTAGCGACCATTAACCATATCTAATGCATAGTAAAGCCTAAAGAGTTAACATTACCTTTGTGTTAGTTGTTTGGCGGTTTTTAGTCGAGATTGTATGTTTCACGGTTAGGTATTAATTAATTTATTTAGTCTACACGCTGCAAGTTGGTATGATTACCAGGTGGCGAGAGTTGAGGGTGATATAACAATACAATCCGTCCGGCATTTGCCCTAGGGAGGGAGGGAGACCCTTTAACAGTGGACAATAAACATCTTAAAATAGCAATAGGCCCAATTAGTAAAATTAGTCAAACAAATAAAATAAACAATATAAAAACACCTCCACCAAACACAGATACAGTCAGCTATTACATAATTTAACTGCACTACATAGAACCATTTTCTTATTCTAAAGATAATATCTATGATTGGCAGAGAGGATCACTGCTGACGTAAGAAAATCTTAAATTAATATATTTCAACTTGTCCAATGACAGGATATACATACTTCTTAGCTATTTTTTCTAAAACTTAGCATGTTGTTCGTAATAATGTATGATAATTTGATTGCATCATCTTGTCAGCCGATGAATCTTTCCGTTGCGAGTGAAAAGTGTTAATTGAGGTCTTATTAAAAACTAGTTCACGCAGGATTTCCTCGTGAATTATCACATACATTGAAGCTGCAAACAGTATTTTTTTCAAATGGCAAAGTAAATAATTACAAATAAATGACTGGCTTGACTTAAATAAATCTGAAATGCATATTTAAGTTTAAGATATTCTTCTCATCAAGAGTTAGAGGTCGAAAAATATTTTTCCATATTTCGCGTACTCAAATACTCAATTCAGTGAATCATTTTATTTATTTTTTATAACTCGTTGTCTTAAAGTATAACAATGCTAACAAGTATATCATTAATACTCGGTAGTTACAATCACAATCATGAACATCTTTTGTGGATTAATCACTAGAAAGGATATTTTGAATTTTCATATGCAATGCCCAAGTTCGTTTGAAAGGGATCAAGAGTAGCAACAGTTAACTGTGTAATGGAAATAATTGTATCTTAAACGTTACTCATATAATTCGTTACTTTCTCTCAGCTATGAATTATGTGGAAATGATTTATATGTGTGCTTTAATTAACTCCTTTAATTAGTGTTTATTATGCAGGAGGATTTCCATCAAAACTATTTGGTAAAATTTGAACTAGTATTTCGCGGGTGGTAATTAAATTCGAACGTGCTAGCCTTTAATTTATGCAGGAAAGAGAAATTGAGTTGAGTAAACAAGATCGTGCTGTGAAAGGAATTCATTTAATTAGAATAATAGAATAAGAGAAGAGTTAATTCTGTTTTTCCAAATTGTCTTGTAGCTGTTTTTCATTGCTCATTTTTGATTTTACGATAAAGTTATCATGTTTTGAATAGATGGTTTCTAAAACTTTATACAGGTCTTAAAACTTCCGTAATCTTATAGTTAAATAAGTAAATTGTAATAACTAGTTCATATATAACTCGTAGTATTGCATAACTTTGTGAGTGAGTTTTTTCAATGTTAAGAATGAAATAGTATCACAAAACTCCTGGGGAGATTCTTTCTTTCCTGTATAGAAGGATTTATTAATTTTTATTCTGTAGTTGTTAGGATTAAATGTGTAATGAAAAGAGATAAGGTTTGTGGGGAAATATGTCTGAATTGATGATTGAAGGAGAAAATGACAACACTAATCAAAACACTTATAAATAATCAGGATGAAAAATCAGCAAAAATACAGATTAAACTACATAATAAAATTCCTCCTAAAATTAAGTAATAATTTTTTTCAGTTAAAATTAAAATAAAAGTTAAAACTGCAAAACGAATGCATTGAAACCCAAATTCAATGGAAAATATTTGTTTAAAAGTTATTACGAAGTATATAGTTATAATACAGGCATACGAGTACATAAGGGTAATTAAAAGGAAAAATAGACTTGAAAAAAGTCCGACGGGACCGGGAATCGAACCCGGGTTTCTCCTTTTCCGGTCAGTTGCTCTTTCCGTTGAGCTATCCCGCCAGTCAAGACTCGGCAGACCCGGGTTCGATTCCCAGTCCCGTCGGACTTTTTTTAAAGTCTATTCTTCCTTGGGATTTTCCTGGGTGAACGTTATATCTTGCAAAAATACCTTATCCTATTTTCTTGATACATAAGGGTAGTAAAATTCAAAGTAGTAATAGTATTTCTATATTTTGGTAGGCTCGTTTTCTCGATATTTTCTCTTCAATTCCGTATATCAGTAGTGAAATCAACATAGAAGCGAATATTAAAGAGGGGAATCAGTTGAATGAAAGGTTAAAGGGTTCGCTCCCGTCAAAATTATGACCGTATTACTGATGGAGAGGCATCAGGGCTTCCCTTTGAGCGAAACAAAGCCGGATACAGGCATGTAATTCAGCCACGTGGGACGCGACGGACTTTGACTTTGCACTGGTCACCTTTTTTACGCTTCTCAGGGCGTATTCCCAATAGATGGACCCCTCTCTCCACTTCCTTCCTCTACCACTCTAAATTCTACTCCAACTTTTTCTTTCCCTCTTCCTTTCCTCGCTTCCTCTTTATTCCAAGCATAACGTTTCCTCTCCCCTCCGCATATTTGCCTACCAAAAGAGGACGCAAACTTCCTTCATTCCCACCGATAATTTTCATTTTTAACACCCCCGGGAGATTTGCGACAGTTTTAAATTTTTCCGACTTTTTTGTGCTCTCTTACGGAAATTTGGCATAAATCATACTCTTGCCCTCTTCGACGTTCATGAAGGCATTTTTTTTATCACCGCGTTCGATGAAAACTGACTGTGGCTTTGGCATGTAAAACGTCATAGTTGATTTAAGAATGACACCATCATCATCATGAGTGATTATTTTTTTATTAATTTAGTCAAATCTCACATACAGCATAACAATGCCAATTTAAAGTGAAATATAAAAAATACATATAGTAAAGTAATAAACATATGTAGTTAAAAAGTGGCATAAAATATAGAGAAAAAGAAAAAAAACATAAAGGTAGATTTTACATTTATATGGATCTGGTGTGTGGTAAGCTCAGGTTCAAAAATTTCCGTTTTGATCGGGAGAAAGGATCAATAGAAGGAGGAATTGAGTTCATCAGAGAAGGAAGACGAAAGAAAAGGGAGCGCTTGATAGGTGAAAGTCTAGGAGTAGTATGGTGAAGTAATGATGTCAAACGGGTAGATCTGTTTGGAACACCATAATTGATAAGCGAAGTTAAGGGAGGACAGTCCGAAAGGGAGTTCAGCAGTGAATGTAAGAAGGATAAATCATGTTTTGATCTAGTGACAGAAAGAGTTTCCAAGGATAGTGAAGATAAGATAGAATTTCTTGTGGTTTGACGGAAGGAAGGACCTCTGGCTTTTACAATTCTGAGAAAGAAGTTAGTAATACTGTCTAATAAGGAAAGACGAGTTGGAAAGGGCATAGACCAGATGGGGGAGCAGTATGATACAGTAGGAAGGATGAACGAGGAAAAGTATAGGGAAAGAGCCAGAGGGTCTTTCATATCGGTGAAACGATAAAGGAGGCCTAGGAGAGACATCGCAAATTTTTTTATTTTTGTAATATGTTCAGAATATGTTAATTGATAGTCAGTTATAACACCCAGATGTTCTACCTATCGGTAGGTTCATGTATACTCGAACATGCCTATTAAGCTTCTTCATTTACTTACAATTAACTTTAACATTTAAGTCATCAAACATCTTCTATCTCTGTCTTCCTCTCTGCTTTTTACCCTGAATTCTTCCCTTAATTAAAGTCTGCACCTCTCCCCTCAATATTTCACCCACCCATTTCTTCTGGCAATTTTTAATTACTTCAATTAAAGCCCCGTCCTCCCGAACCATCACCAGAACATATCGAAAGAAAATTATGTACTTTTCTATTTCTATGATATCAAATATACATAAATACAAATTTGGTCTCAAAATAGATCCCCAAGGCTAATATTATCATTTACTTTAGTAACAATTTATGTGTCATATTTTGCAGCACAATATTTCAATTCATTTCTTTTATAGAATAAGTTTTCATGTTTGAGAGTTCTCTGTGTTCTGTTGTAATTTTTGCTTTGTAAGTTTAGGTGAAACATTGTAATGAAGAAAGCTCCAGGAGAGGAACAAGTTGATTTCATTTATTTTTATTTTCCATTGATATTGATTATAACGAAGTATCCTAATCCGCGTCCTTTATTTTTATCCACTAATATTCTTCTTGAACATTAATAATTTATTAAATATTGTGAATTATTTATTACATATTATAAGACTGTAATATGTATTAATTAAATTAGTAAAGTAGTCATTATGTCATACTTTACTATGGTCACCACGTGAAATTCCAGATGTGTTAGTTTATTGATAAAATCTTTAACAAAGGGTATTGCGAATCTTAAAAAAAAATCAGAAGGCAGGAGTATAATCCTAATTCATCAATCTAAAAGGAAATCAATCGTCTATATTTAATTTCGTAATAAAATTTCTCACCCCAAATATTTTCTGATAAACCATAAGCCAGTAAAAGATGCATTGTACAATAGTTTACAGCTTAATATCAAAAGAAAAAATCAAAGAGTGGTGCTAATTCAGCAAAGGCTGTTCAAAATGATATATTTTGGAGGTTTAATATCGTTTTTCCGTTGGAAAGTAAAACAAGGTAATATTTCTTTGTCCCTCGTTTACTTCGCGTGATAATATTCTAGTTTACTTTCTATTATAACTTCGCGAGATAATATTCTAGTTTAAATTTTACTATGTTAGGCCGTACTTCGTGGAAGGACATTGTAAGGTGAAGGAAAAATAACACAGTATCCTCAGGAGCAGAGGATGGTTGGGTTGGATTTGCGCCGAAACCGGTCGAAAATAAATTCTACAGTGTGGAAGTTTACTGCGTTATTTTTCCATAAACTTATATTCTAGTTTATTTACACTTTAATGTTTGCCTATGTTCCATGTGCAAATCCACCTTTCTATACTCTTAGGAAAACCCAGATACAGATATTTGTATCCTTTCAATTTGGTTGTCGTAATTTTAATCACAGAAAACACGCGAACAGTAAACGTAACCTTTTGTTATTAAAGAGAACTCTCATTTAGGCCGGAGGAGGCCTTTTATCGGCCGCGTCGGATTTTTCCAGCGGCATCATCCGTCTCTTTTGATCCTTTGCAAGTCCCTGCATCCAATTTTCGCCCAGCGCCCAAAACAGCGAAAAAATGCCTCGCAAAGCCCCGGTCCGAACGGAAAAGTTCAAAGAAAGTGAAACGGGACGGATCGGTTTGGAGAGAGGCGGCGAATAACTGCACCGAAGGGGAGATCCCGCTAAGAGTCGCCCGGTCCCCATGGGGATTCCCGGAGGCCCCCGGAAAAGATCGGAGAAAAAGGCCTTCCATCCGCCCCTTGCATATCGCCTCTATTCCTCTTTTTCCGGTCGGGAAATCGTTAGTTTTTTTATCCCTCCCTCCCTCTGCCGGCTGTCTCATCAATCTCCTCCTTCCCTCCCCATATCCGGATCCCCCTCCCGCTTTCAATCAGTTTTATTTCGAGGAGATCGCGTTCCTTACTTCCGAAGAGCTCCAGAAGCTGTGTGCGTCTCCCAAGGAATATTAAGCAGGCGAGTCACGACCTTAAAGTCTATAGGGAACAGAGTCCGGACAAGAGTTATCCGTGTCCGCCCTCATTTTGCTCACATTGATTTCGTCTTAATCTTTTTTCGCCCGCCCTGTTCTTCTTCTTGCTTCCGTGGAATCGGGGTTCTTTTGTTTAAATTTCCGCGAAGCAGTTCAGCGCGTGATTAGTACGCGGAAATTTGCCATTTGCTAGATTATTGTTACCGCAAAGAGCTAGGTTTGTTTATGTGACGCGAAATACGTAATTCCTTATAAATTCCTATTTATTTATTTATTTTTAAAAGCACTCATACGTTCTATAATTCTTAAATCCGTTGTAAATGTATACAGTATAGCACGTTTTTTAATGCAACTTAGATTTCTTCCCATTTCAGTGTAAAATTTTGGTATTTTGTAAAAATTATTATTTCTGGTATTTATTTATAATACCTTTGGCAGCAGTAAATTTTTAAATTCAAAATAGTATTTCAAAATGAACATTTAAATTCCTTTTCCAAACTGTAGTCTCCAAACTAAAGTATTCTATTACACATCAAAGCATGAAAGATTATTTTGTCAAGTATAATTATAGAAATACTTCATTGGTTAAGATGTGTATTTATAAATTACTAATACTCTCGAATTCTCATTTACGACATTTTTTGTGATCGGAGAGACGTGCTTCGCAAAGTATGGTCTTATTTACACACTTCTAAATTTCTCTGTCGTTAGAGGAACATTTTCATTTTTTATCGCTCGCATATTAATTCACATTCCTCGGCTCATTCGGATACAATGGGACAATTCTAGCCGATGCAGGCGCTGCAGATTCAATCTAAGTTCTGAATGAAGCTTTATAAAGACGACTTGTTAGCTAGGAACTGCTGAATGTCCCGGAGACATATTTTGCCTCACGAAAAGAGCATTCGGTACGCTCTCAGATACATCGTGGTCGTATGCTTCCTGCAGCTGACAATCTTGAGGGAGTATTCGGGCAAAACGAGATGCGGTAATTGGAAATAATCTCGTTATGCTCCGATTCTATTCCAGCCGCTAACTTCACTTCATAATCTGCTACTCAGAGCTACTAAGCGCCTCCATAAATTTGCCGTTCCCAACCTACTGCTACTTTAATTAAAGAGTGGTTTAATATCTATATCTCAAAGACATCAATCACTTTTACGTTTTCTTTCATGATTTTTATATTCAAGTGTTCATTTTTCGTTTCTAATTCCTTTGAAGCAATACTCTTGTGGAGTTAGAGTATTTCTCCCTGAAAAAGGAGGACTGTGATTGTACTAGGTATGATTTAGCTATACATGTGGAACGCCATGGAGAAAGAAATTATATTATTCAAAATTTTCTTCAAAACAGGAAATAAGGATGATTTGATATCATTTAACCCGGAGGGCGAAAAAAATATCTTACTGAAACTTCCAAATATTTGAATTTTTTCTCTAGGACTGTATTTATTATCAAGTACGATGTAAGCGACTCCTGTAATTTGACTGAAAATTAAAAAAATAAATCACTAAAATTTGAAGGTAACCAATAAAATAACAATTATTCTCTTTTAGTTTTAATTTCTGTTACGTTTGAGATTTTTCCTGGGTGATTTTTTTCAAATTCCGCTTAAATTACATTTCAATTTCGTACTACAGATTTCAATTAATTGTGACGTGAACTTGCTTCAATAATACGTAGTAATACTCGTAATTACAAATCCTTCATAAGATTTGTTATTTTGAATAGCAAAACTCTTTACAGGGTTAGATTCCTTGGGTTTTTTGAAATCGCCGAAATTTTATTCCTGATAGCTGGCCGGAAATTCAAAGTCGGGAGGCTTTCTCTATCCAGGCTATGATAATGTCGCAGTTGCAGTTTCCATGTAGCATATGAGTGCTCGGTGCATTAAGTATAATCCTATATCAGTTCCACTTTGATCCTTTCTTTTTGTTGCTAAAAATGGAAAAGTTTCTTAATGGCCCGTACTAAACAAGAGGATTAAACCGATCTGAGCCTCATAAAATCCCTCAAAATCCATAAATGGATATTCAAACGGGTCCATATTTTGAATCGTATAATGTAAATTAATCGAGGGATAAATTTGTGTAAGAGAACATATAAATGTATCATTCACGAGGCAAAAAACACGTTCACACGGCCACGATGCCTCGCTGACAATTCGATACAAGTGTTAATTCCTCCGGTGACCGCAGCGGCAGCAGAGTAGGCAGCCCTGCTGACCTCGTTATGTCTTAGTGAGTGAAAAGAACAGCATGTGACATTTTGCACACAAGATCATGCAAACCCGTATTATGTTTGCTTTTGTGAGAACATCTCTTCGAATTCATGCCAAAGAACGTATTCCCAAAGTCAAAGCGTTCGTGACAAATAATCACGATTTTCTCGTGTCGCGAGTGTATAAAGGCATTTCTCTCGCTGGAGTACTAGTTCAACATTACGGGTTAATCGATCATAAGCCGAGACTGGGTGTGTAACCAAATTAGCGGAGCAATGATTCCCCTATTCCCTATCTTGCATACTTTAACCCTTGCTAGACCTGCAACTCAGGAAATGGGTTATTTAAGGGGTTTCTGTAGTTTTGAAGTAGTAATTGTTTGTTTTGGACTAAAATGCACAAATTTGTTGAAGTTACGACGGACAAATTTACTTAATGATGCATCCATAGTCATATCAAATGTTTTCCATCTTTGGGTGGCAATAAAATAATGCGAAAGCTTAGTTTTGCTGCTAAAAAGAGTACAATCAATTGATTCCGGTAATAGCTTATGGTAATAATAATAGTATATTATAATAGTAATTTATTATCCTCTGGGTAGCTTTCCATAGAGCAACGCAATATACAAAAAATCTCCGAGTACAAAAAATCTCGACTGAAATACTAAAATCTATGTAACATCAAAAGAATGAACTGAGAATTACAAAAATAAAAAATAAGGAAAAACACAACATAGGTAAACAGAGAATGAAGAACTTATAGATAGACAACAATAGAAGGAAAAAACGAGACTTGTTTAACATTAATGTTCTACCACGGTATTGAAGCACACAACACAGGAAATGGATGGCAAAAATTAAGCAAGATTTTAAAATCTTTGTACAACTTAAGATTTTTTTAAATCTTGTTTCATTTTTATCATCAAAAAAAGAGAATTAAAATTTCAATTTTTCCTCTTTTCTTCATATAAATTGCAATATAAACCATGTAATTGTACATTATAGTTCACTAAATACAAAACACGTAGTTTATTTATGAGAAATAAAGTTCAAATTGTTTCGAAAAATAGAGGGTCCTAAAAGAAATGTTCGAGTTGCATAAAAGAAATAAATTTAGAAAAAAAAGTATTGCGCGGCCATCCATTTTCTACGTCAGCAATTCAAGCAACAAAAACAATCGAGGAGCACCGTATCTTTTCGTTGTCTGTTATATCTTCTAAGAAAGAATTTTAATGTAATGTTTTCTTCATCCCTAACCGCGAAATCCTCGCTATTCTCAACGAGTTTTATTCACTAATCTACAAGTAAAAGTAGGTTATGAAATCAAATATCTACAAGAGGAATAGATTAAATCGTCAGAGTAACAGTTATCATATAAAAGTTTTATTGCAAGTCTCTGTTCATTTTTTTCATCAGAAATGCTGGAATACATGAAAACTTTCGAAATTCATATTTATTCTGGCAACAAATGAAATCTTCTTAAAATGCCAAACAAAAATGAGTTGTGGAATGTAATGTCTCTTTCCTTGCATGTTTCGTTTTGCTACTACTCCTAAAGTTATATGACCTTAATTTAGATCAAATAAGTGAATATTGAGAGTGTGAATGTTCTTTTACAAAACTGCACAGATCGTTTTTTATTTTAATTAACAAGTGTTAAATTTACGAATATTAATGGGATGGAATCAAATGGAAAATGAACATTCTATCGAAGCTCTTAAAATTATTACTAAATGTGTTTCTTTTCCCTTTGCATTTCCTCTTTTTAGTCTTGTAGCAACATCGAAAAGAAAATATGGCTACCCACATATTCTTATTAGTTTTATTATTCAAATTAAAAATTGTATCATTATTTCGACTGAGTAAACAAATATTGAGTTATATCGAATGGAACGGCTTCAATTATATTCGTTGGTATTTCATCATACAAAACAATTCATTGAAACAAAAACACTTGTAAGAATAATATTTAGAAATTTGCAGAATGATAACATATCGTACTTTTCCACAGAAAATTTATTTTGCGACCGGTTTCATAAGCGAGCTTACATCTTTAGGGCTGAAGATGTAAGCTCGCTTATGAAACCGGTCGCAAAATAAATTTTCTGTGGAAAAGTACGAAGTGTTTTCATTCTGCAAATGGCTTTCCACGAAGTCACGCCTTCTCATATCAATTATATTTAGAAACTTGTGCATAATGTAACATTGTGGAATTGCACAAATTTTTAAATGTTATTGTTACAAATGTTTTTGTTTTGATAAATTGTTTTGTATGAATTTTCCAGTTTAAGATTCACGAGACCTCCATACCGGTAGAAGTAGACCGGCGCGATTGACGTCAGAAATCCCCGCATTGTTCGCGAACACGTACTCACAAGCGCGAAATATTTAAATTCGTCTTCGGCAGGCGTTTATGGAAATAGGGGAGGCGTAAGCTCCGAGTGTCGGCACTCGATGTCAACCGATGAGCGCATAAGAAGGGCACCATTATTCTTCCACGTCGTACGGAAAGCAAGCAAATCACAGGCGGATGCGATGGCCCAGTTTTTGAGCCGCAAATTTCCAGAGGTCGATGCATGCGGTCCTCTGATATTCAATATCGCGCCTAAATAGGCCTTCAAAACGAACGCAATATCTCCCGCCGCCGACCTCAAATAAACCAAAGCCGTGAACAATTGCCGCGTATCCCGGGGCAACGAGAGTCCCCCCGCTTTGCTTCCACATCGATTCAGCCCCCCCAAACCCATTCTCATTCCGAGATAAGAGGCTATTAAAGGGCGGACAGAAATTCGGAAGGAAGTCGGGTTTCCTTATTACCACTGAAGATGCTGTTCCTCGCGACCTCTTCCTCCCGTGCTCATTCTGCCACCATTCAATCCGTTCTCCGCAGGGCTACCAACGGTTCAGATTGCCTCCCGGAATAGACTGAATTGCGGCTTGCATCAATATACGATCTCCTATGGTCTTTACCTGCTCTGAAGGATACTGCTTTAATACGATCCAGTATGGAAGCTTTCATTTCATGGTGTATCATCACAAAAGAAAAAAGAATATTCTACGAAAATTCCCCTTTCGTTAATAAATACGACCATTTTCGATTTTGATAGATATTACAAGTTAATAAATTAACCAACTAATAAGTTTATACTGGAATTTATTTTGCACGAATAGCTTTGTCTACATATAGACATTATCAGGTACCACCATTCCACAAAGAACTTGAATATATAAGATTTATTGAGATATACTAATAAACATTTCCGGAAGTATTTCATGTCTTTTTGATTTCAAGATTTTTTTTGTTTCTCCGTTCCAGATACCCGAAAAATTGTAGTTGAAAAATCGAGAAAGTTATTTCTTATAATCCTGTAACGTCCAAAATAAGAAATAAACAAAGAAAAATCTTAATATTGTAGACATGCATTCTATTTATGGATGAGTTGGATTAAATTTGATTCATACTTATTTTTACGTAAAAAAGTAATGTTGATGTTTAAGCTTATTAATTCATTACCATCAAATTGTCATAGTCTTTAGAATTTTTATGTATTTTATAATATTTATTATCTAATTTGATATAGCATGCACGAATTACAACTTGCCATAAAATTATTCAAGTTTATGTTTAAATATTTTGAAGGATTTTCCTCCTCCAATTTGTATGGTTTCACAAACTTTGAGGTTCTATCAAAAATTTTCATTCGAGATCAGAAGCAAGATTTTTACCACACCCGACTACTTTTTAATTTTGTAAAATGTATCGCAAATGTATAAAGTTCCAGGTGGAGGAGAGGTCCCCTTGAATCCGACCTCCCAAAGCGAAGGGTGGATGAGATCTAATTGGAATGTTCCTCTTATACTAATAGAATGAAGTGCTTCGTATTCAAACCCGATATCTTCAGGAATTTTCCCAACATTGGCTGCACTGACTCCACCCCTTACCCTGAAAGTGGTTTCAGACCACCCACTCCCATTTATTCTGCAAGTCTTTTAGACGCCAAAAGGATTTTATTTTTATGCTACAAATCAGTCTATCTGACAACCACTATTCTTCGAATTAAACTCAACGTTCAAAAGCTAAATTATCGCATTAGGGCTGTAACTAACCATAAACACGAGGAAATAATAGTGCGGTATCTTCGTTTACGAGGTGTTTTGATGAAATGAGGGCCTGTAAGGTTATCTTAATTACTCTGCCATCACACATCCTAATGGCTGAGAATAATCACCATGAGAAACACTCATTCTCATCATTATTCAATTTATTTCTGCCATTTTTATACTTTACTGGTCCTATTTATTTCATCGCCTTCATTTTATGTGTCTATTGATGCTTTGTGGTGTGCTAAAGCGATTTATTTTCTATTTCAGCTATTTCGGAAATAATCTACGCTGTTGATTGCTAAACGTGATACTTACATCTATTATAATAGGAATAGAAGCTAATAATACATAATTTTATCGAAAAGAAGAAATGGATTTTATTCTTCATCTTAAAGTAATTGACATGAGAGGGAAAATGATAAAGAAAAGTAGAAGAAAATTGAATTGACGAAGTGACCTATAGCTGTTACCTGGTTGTACGCAGAAGATTTTTCATTTACTCCTGCTTAAATACCTCAAAATCAGTCACAAAGACACCGTAATCGTCTTTTAATTTCACTTTACTTTTCAAGTTGGCAGTAGTGTTAGAATAAACTGCGAATCATGAAAATTGATTTTAGTATAATCAGTAAGGTTCTTTTAATTACGCATAATTAAGCATTAATGAAGTTATTTATGTCATTAAATATTAATATTATTATTTAATTTAACTTGTGATTCTAAACTTTTATATGTGGTTTTAAATTCCGAAATTAAATCAATTAATTATTAATTATCGATGAGTTGTGACACAAAACGTGTATATTCCACTTTATATTTCATGCATTATAATTTAATAAAAATCAAACTTAATTTTAAATAATAATTCATTCAATTTCTGACCGACAAAAAGAAACATTTTTTTATATTCCAATATTAGTCAATTTTATGCTGATTAAAAATATCTCATATTTTTAAATGTGGGGTTGAAATCTAAAATTCTCCATCTCATCCTAATCGAATGATCGAGTTATATTAAACTCAAAGCTTTCATTTCATGTAACCAAGTCATATCATGATCGAGAAAATATTTGCAGTCAAACAATAACATAGTTACAAACTTCAATTTGCGGTGTGACCCTTTTCATGTCAAACTGCAAAAGTAATGCAAAATGAATAAGAATAGTTGTAACGCTTCACCGGAGTTAACCAAATGCTAATTCACTGGTTTTACAGGTCAGACAATGATCGTGGTCACAAATAATAATTGGCAAGCATTTCCTATATTGCCTCTTGAGGGACCTTTATATTTTTTAAGTACGGATGGCAGCTGAATGTTATGCAGGACAAATTCGCAACATGGAAAACTGTGACGCAATTTAAGGAATTTGATTAGCTACTCAAACACATGATAAAGTATGTAAAACGTCTGAGAGATGTGACGTGTTTGTAAATTTTGACTTCAGAATCTCCTCTCGTTTCTCGATTGAAGCAAAGTATAAAATTTCGTATTGAATCCAGGCTAATATCGTCGCCGAAAGTTTGATCCAGCGCTGCAATCTTCCAGAGGAATCCGAATTTTTGAAATTTCACAGACGCCGCCCGCGCCATCTAGGCGAAACGTAGCGCAGCGTAATTCTCACTTGATTGGCGAAGTTTACGAGAACGATCGGAGCGAAAGAACGTAAATCGGGGCATTACCGAAGCTCTAGTCGCTAAGTTACTGTCGTCGCGGTCCGGCGCAACGCGGGGCAACTCAGAGAACCGCTTCCCCGCCCACCTCCTTTTGTCTCATATTCTATAACATCGTTTCGGATTCCGAGCTCATCCCCGCGGATTATTATGAATGCAAAGTTTCCAGTAACATCCACAGATTTTAGACTGGAAAATTTTCCTCTTGCGCGGTATCGGAGGGAGTACCCGTAGAATCCCAAGTATCTATTTCTTATCTCTTCTCCTTTGTATTCCAAAGTAGTTTCTTTCTATCGATTCCTATCCCATTCCTCCGGCCGAGTGCCTAAGGTGACATTGCAGCGACAGACGTGCCGCGAATTTCTCCGCGGACTGTTCCCTAACTTCCCCAGTGCGGAGGTGTGTAGCCCCGTGCCCCCTTCTGCTATTCCCCGGCCAACCAGTTCCTCCCCCTAATGAAATAAATTGCTTTCATTCCCAAGAATCAGTTCGGTAGTTGTCCTCCTCTCAACTTTTGAAAAACTTGCCATTATCTCCCCTCTCCTCTTAGGCTTAATTAGCATTCTATTCTGGGTTTAGAACCCCGCAGGGTGTGCACCCCTCCCTCTTCCCCATCGATTCCGGTTCCTCCCCGTCAATCTTTATCTAATTCACGCTTTAAAGAACACTGCAGTGGGCTTGTTTATCCTCCCGAGTCTATCTTTCTTCCCCATTTAACCCGTTGGAGGTGTATCTTTCATCTAAATACTATGCATTAAGCGCTCTTCCTCAGCTAACGTCGTTGGGGCAGGGGTTGGCGTGTTCGCCTAGCAACGCCAACGCGGCTGTGTTCGTGACTCGAAAAAGGCTGATTGTAGGTCTCTCGAATCTTAAATTCTCGTTTTAAAGTTTTTATCGTCATTAATACGCAAGGAGCCGCTACACATTAATGATTATTAGTATGTGCGATACATGTAGTACATGAGAAATCACTAGTTCTTGTGACATTCAAATCACTCTTTAATATTCAAACCATTGAATTTTCTTTGTTAAACCATATGATTCCATGTGCATGTTGAAAAATGTCATCCCTATTTATACCAAATCAACAAAAAATAATAATCCATAGTTTATTTATTTATATACCTTAGCACATACTCTTTATATCCAAGCATTACTAATTGCATTAATTTTAATATTTCTTACCATCTTAAAAAATAGCACGATTGAGATCTGTTCTGCATTGCAAATAACTATTCCTTAAATTATAGACTATTGATAGCTGATTTTGTCTTTAATGTTGCATTTAATAATAGTTTACTTTAGATTTAGTTAATGAACTTTGATTAATCTCTTTCCTAGAAGAAAGGTTTACGTGAAGCTCGATTTGTCTTAAACATTAAGAAAAGTTAATTTACTAATTAACAATTGTCTGGAAGAAAATGTATATGCATGATAATTGACTATTTCACCGGTGGTCCTCTAGAGTTTTTTTTTATTAACTTCACTCAAAAATTATATTTGTATTTATTACAACATACATTTCATGAGTTTGATTATTCTGTCCTTCGAATAAATGTTTGAATCGATTGTCAGGCGTTGTACCAACTGCAATTTTCATAAAATCGATACGAACTGACTTTACTAGGTGGAACGTCATTTATGAAAATGAACAGCAGACTTTGTATTTTCCACAATAAATTTGAATTTTCTTGTGGAAAAAACAAGGTCTGCTGTTCAATTTCTTGCGATTTCATGTTTCCCACAATGAGTCCAAGATCATACAACTATAACCTTACAAATAAATGATCTTAACAATAATTTCTATTTCAATTCACCTATGTCTGATTTAATCAATTTTCAGTTAGTTCATTCTACCTGAGAGCCATCCAAAATTATGTTCTGGAAATGTTCACTCCCGTGGTTATCCGATCAGAAATAAATGGAAGAAGTCGTGCACGACCGCTGGTTCTCACTTGGTCGAGTACAGGACGGAAATGGTCGTGTACTCGACCCCGGGAGAACCAATTTTTGTCACTTCTGGAATTATATTCATTCTTAAAGTTTCCAGTTCATTTTCGAGAATAACAAGCGTCCAAGTAAAACCGTCTGCGACCGACGGCGCACCACTCAAAGGAAAAGTCATTACTTTCCCACTGCGTGAATTTTTAGTGGAAACACCGATTCGCCTCTTTCAAGCCTTTACTTTGGGCGAGTTCAAATATTTGGAGCAAACATCCCGCTTATTCCGAAACACTCTAAGTAGTTGCCGTTTCGAAGCCAATCAAATTCCATCTTTTCCGCGGAAGACTTTTGAGTCGCCGGGCAGAGAGCCTTTTATCCTCAACCCTTTTCCACCCCCACTCCCCTCCTTTCCCAGAATCCTTTGCGAGACATAATGCGGCCAAAAAACTCTCGAGAGCCCGAAGAAGCCGTTCCATCAGCGTGGTCTCCCTCGAAATTGGCTTTGTCGAGACTCTGTCTTTCCCCCTCTGTACAAGAATTGCAATTAACTACCGTCGGACACTTTGTCCATCGGTACATTCTGCCGGAGGACCCGCGAAAATTCTGCAGCATTCCTCTCGCCTCCCCGCAGTTCCTCGATAAATTTTCGCAGGTGTCTCTGTGTCCTTAACCACATTCTCTCCTCCATTAAAAGGGTCCGAATGCTCTCTACGTCTCTTCTCATGGTGCTCTCGCAAGCCGCGGTGTCGCTTGTTGTTTTACGGTGCCGATAGGTCCTCGTGGTCGACTGCCGAGTCTCGGCGCTTTTCCTCAATGCGCTACCTCGCACGGATTTTGAGGTGTGTCGACGGTGGTGGAATCCATTATCTATTGGAAATTATTTGCAAAGGAATGTATGCTTGTATACTCCGTTGTTTTAAAAAGATACAACTCCGTATTTCATTATGATTGCTATCATTATTATCATACGATTCTTTTCATTCTCACCTAAAGTTGTATAGAGTTGTTGAATCTTACTACCATTTAACATATTTATAATCATTACTGTTGTTCAAATGCATGTAGGATATCATATCAGTGATGCCAAGAATGTTTCCTAGAGGAATGTGAATGCACCACGGAGATATTTCACAGTGGAATCATTTTATTTTTGCTTTCCAGGTTTATTTTCATCATCGCAACAGTTTTAGAATTTTAGTTACCTTTTTTCATCGCTTCGGCAGAAAGAGTGTATTCATAGAAATTAGTACAGGTTGTTAAAAAGAGCACTATTTCAAATTCTTTATTTACATTCTTCAAGTCTAAGTACTTCATTGGGAAGGAACAAAAATTTCTTCCGAAACGTGTTTGCTAAAACCTTCTCAAATACCAATTTGCGATAATTTTGTCTAGCAAGCAACACATTTGTGATTTTGGTTTTAGTATTCCCTTGCGATTTCTCCAATCTTTGAATGATTAAAAGAAGATGTATGGGGTAGTACTATAATTGAGGTGGAAGCATGGAATTTAACTGTAATCATTACTTTTTCAGTTCACATCATTAATGATGTTTAAACCTCTGCTAATTCAAATGATGATTAAAGTAATTATTATTGTCCCAGATTGATTTCCGGTATTAAAATACTTCTTCAAATCAACTAATCTGAATATTAAATGTGACTGCATTTCAGCAGGGTTTGGGGTGTGTTATAGTTAAAATCATATACAGATTTGATCGTTTTATCTGGTATTTACATTTATCATAATTTTTAATTGCAGTAAAGGTTTACGTATCTATTATAGCATATTTTTTAAAGAGTTTGTAAAAGAGTTCGTTTGCTTGTTAGAATTAAAGTACAGACTGCAATTAATAATTTTAACTGTACGTTACAGTAAGGAGCACATGCGTTTTAAATATTTTACGTTTAATGAAAAATATTCCGAATAACCTTAGCCGTTTTTTATTAACTTCTTATCTTGGTAAATATTACTTTCCATTTCTGTCCGTGAAGATAACTAGGGCTCTCTCACAATCTTCTACTTGTGAAAACGCGTTTGGTTTTTGCTCCAATGTGTGCCCGTAAGCTCCCTAAGCGAGATCCTCGGCGTTACGTAAAGGCGGCAGTATTTTCGCAGGAAACAGAAGAAGTAAGGAAAGCGGAGGAATAAAAGGGACTCGGACGTGCCGAAGAGAGCGTATCGATTACATTTAACTGCCGCCCTTCCCACAATTCCCCGCGACTCCTTTATTGCCCATCCATTGTTCTCCCCTTCCTCGAGACCCACAGTTCGATTCCCCTTGATCACCATTTACATCCCGCAGTCCTGCGACCCACCTAAGCTCTCTCCTCTCATTTTTCTTTCCCCCTATCTGCACTTTTCCGAAGCTCCTTTCTGGAGCCCTCTCTTCCATTTACCATCCCTCGAGATCGTGCTGCGAATTCCACCCGGACTCTTTTTCCCTTTGTCCGTCTTTAAGTCCCTGCCGTACAGGCGCATCGGGAGGGACCAAATGGGTTAATTTTCTCCTATACGTATCCGTCGGGCTCTCGGTGTCAGTGGGATACGGGAATAAAGACGGCGTTTGATGGAGTTGAGGCATTAACCTAACAGAGAGATACTGAATACTGGTTTCCGATTGAAATTATTCTCTGCAGATGTGCGCCCGAGCCTTAGTAGTTGTGTTCGTGATGGATTTGGGTGCATCGGAAAGAGTTGATTCATTAGATTTATTTTTTTAGATTATTGAGTTGATTTATTAGAGTGATTGGATTAGGAGTAATTCCTCAAAACTTTTGTTACAAAAAACTCCAACTTGTCACAAATTATAATTAGAGATTTAAAATCTCCAATGGCCGTCTTTATCGGCGTTTTTCGTCCCTTCTCCAGTATTCCAACAAAACAAGAATTTGCTCCTGACAATGAATCGTAAATCGTATTCGAAATACGTATTGGGTGCTCTTAAAAAGTGCGGTGTCCTTTCTTTTTTTCTCGGAATGCCGGTAAATGAGACGAGAAACGCCGACAAAGAAGACTATGGAACTTAAATGAAGAACGGAAAATGGAAACACTCAGTTCATTTGTTTGAGCGTCTTTTAATGCATATTTTATTGATATTTTTCAGTAGGATTAACATTTGCGATTGTTCAGCTCAAATAGGTCAGTCGATATATATTCTCTCTTCAGCGTTTTCTCTTCAATGCATAAATGCATTTTACATATTTTTCAATAAAGTAAATCGGATCTTAAAATCTTGAGCTCATGTTCAATTTCTTTTTAAGTTTTAAATGGAACAACGTTCTATATTCGCAGTTTCTAATGAGGATGATTATTTTCATATGGTAATTCAATATGGTACTTCTAGTAATTATTGGATTTAAATTATTTAATATTACCTATATTCTCCCATATAATGAATGCAATATTAATTAATAATATATGTTGAACTGTTATTCTATACAAATTTAACTCTTAAATAAAATTTTATTCGACATAATGAATGCTATTATATTATATTTATATGGTACTTCAATAGCTTATTCCGATTCGAAGTAATGTTGCACACATTTCCTCATAATATAGATGAAACATTTCCTTGTTCATCTGTACTACCACATGCATAATTATTTCTCAGTTATTATTTCAATCATACATAAGCTATTATCGAATGTAAAATTTCGTGCATTAAAATCTTAATTAATTGAAAGCGTATTAAATCTTATGAAAATATGTATTTCGTTTAAATTGAAAGCTAGATAGCATTTTATCTATTGTTCATTCTTTGGTTCTTTTAAAAGCGATTGACAAGCTTAGCTATCATTTATGATCTAGCTAATCATTTGTTATGGGTTATTTAATTAAGAGTGTCGATGTACAATTATTTATTTAATAATTTTATCTTTTACAGATTAGCATGGATTTTAATTTATTCATTTACTTGTTTCCATGTACGTTGACAGCTCATTGCGCAAAAAACAATATAGGTGCATTTAAAAATGAGGCCGCAGTTTTAGTCATGGATATTGAATTGAATTTGGCTCTAATAATAATGTAATTAAAATTTGATATAGCATAAATAGTATGGTTGAGACTACTCACAAGGAAAAAGTTTAATCTTGAAGTAGCAAAATTTTATAATCCGTATGGTGCAAATAGATTGAATGTTGTAGTTCCTAAAATTTTCAATGATCTTCCTGACTTTATGCATGGCATTAATAATCTGACTGCGGTGAAAAGGAATTTGAAGAAACTTATTTACAACCAAAAGGTGAACAACTTTATGCATTTGGAGCACCACCTGGTGATCTAGAATTAGCTCAGGAGGACTCGAAAGTTTCAAAACTTTACATTATTTTGTTTTTTAGGCCATTTATTTAGTTGCGGTATTGGACTTGTATTTTTTATATGTAGTTCTTGTTTTTCTTTTTATCTTTTTCGATCTGTATCATTTTTATTTGTAAATTCTTCTGATTATTTTGTATGATACAATATAATAAAATATATATGTATTAATATTAATAAAACTTATTACTATTACTACTATCTTATCGATAGGCATAAAGTTGATGACGTTTTAACGTGATTTATCAACTTTAAAATATTGTAAAGATTAAACCGTAAAACTATAATATTGTTGACCTGAGTAAAGGTACTGTAAAGGAGGCAAAATTGTTTTTCTATTCGATGAAAATTCACGGCGTGAAACCAGCGCATCGATTTGCCATCGCGTTGAGTGCATCGAGCATTTTTTGCCTCCTTTAAAGAACTTCTCGAGTTAGTGTCCCCGAAGTCCAGCTCTTAGAGACAGATGCCCTCGACTGAACTTCTTCCCTTATGTCGCTAATGTCTACCGTACGTGCGATAAATCCAGTTGAAAGGTACGTGTTTTTTCCTGCACTCTTGGAAAATACATTACGCAGCCCTCTTTCGTGAAGAAGACGAATTAGCGTGTCATCTGATAATAAAGCCTTCCACCGGGCTAAACAAGATAGGAATAAATCTGGGCGAGACATTCAAGATACGACTCGTGAGTACAAAACTGTGATTATTTCCGTTGTTTGTTCTATCATGCGACATGTCTAATGGCTCATAGAATCCTCGTCAACGGAAGTAAAACGAGTTTGCATCGGTTTTTAGGTGGACTAACGTAAATTATCCGAAAACATTTCACAAAATCCTCGCTTTGCCGACACCGCCGTATTTTTGTTCTTATTTAGTTCAACTACGTAAAAATGCGGTTTTACAATTTAAAATGTCAAATTTTCAACTTAAAGGCTATTTATTATAATGAGACTCGTATGTGGCATGACTTGACTTCTGTTTCTTTATTCTGGTGCATATGAGGCCCCTTATTCCCCTGCCGCTGAGTTCTTTCAAGTTTACAGTTTATTTATAATTATTAATAGATAGTATCCGATTAATTGAATGAATCAAGCTCAGATGAAATATTTTACATGCTGCTCTAAGTATACAGAATTATTTTACTAGTTTGCACTACTAATAACACACAGTATTTCTCTCGTTGCATATCAAAGGACTAATCTGCTATCTCAAAATAAATGCAGCGGATTACTTGATACGTAATTAATAATTTAAAATCGTTTAGAGGATCTAAAAGTATTTACATGTCACGTGATTATTGACACAGTACAGAATAGCATTTTGTTAATAATGCTTAAATTAATGCCATGGAAAATTAGCTTTATAAGTTACTTATGCGTTAATGTATGTATGTACATATATATATATTTTATATATACAAATGAACAAGATTGTCGTTCAAATTAGGTGCTACATATGGGGTATTGGTCAAACAAGTGTCGGTAATGTGTCAGTAATGCGAGAGTCGATCAAGCTATTTCGCAGATCTTAACCAAACGAGCTGACCTTGTAAATAATAGGAATAACTGTAGTCTGTCCAACATTATGAAGAAAAAATTTAATTTCTTATGGCCCAGTCTATTTCTAACCAGGAAATGGCGCGCACTGTTGCGGATTTAGCATAAAAAAGTAAAGTCGGCGAAAATAGGTTTTGAAATCACGCAATATTGAGTAAAAATGATTTCGTACAGCATCGTGTTATTTAAACGAGTTTTAATTCTGTCATTATGGAGAGAAAATTAATAAAGTGATACTTTCAAGAAAATTAGGAATGGGTTGGAATTTTCTTTGAACCAAAGTTTTAGGGATTACTTTAGAGTTAAACATTAGTGTACACAGGCTATAATAGAAAGATAGGTACCGGGTAAACGTGACTGTTAAAATTATATTAATCGGACTCTACTTGACAGTGTGGCAAATCGTTTCCCACATTAGTAATTTATGAATTGAATAAAGGTGATTTAATCCTTTCCTATTTTAAATCATCAAACTGGTATCTTTCGACTGAATCCAAATTCAAAAGAAGCTTCTCAATCAGTACTGCCGCATTCCTCTCAATTTGTGCCAAGAACTGTTTTCGGTCCACAATCGTTGAAGTGCTTCTTTAGCAGGGGAACTAACTCTGCTCGGAATGAGGCCACGTTTATTATGTGGGGCAATAGAAATGGCTGCAGAGTGTTACGTATCCTTAGAAACGGCAGTGTTTATCTATCAGATAAGTAGCCGGAGTGGGCGGAATCGCTTTCTCCTTCCCAAATCTTGTTCTACTTGAGTGAGCATTAAGTGGAATCACTAAGAAGATGGCCTTCGAGGATGGAAGGATTAATTTTGACCCTGAGTTGTTGATAGTGTTTCAAGTGGAGGCATTTTTACGCAGATCAGATTCTTCGGAAACTTATTGCTCAAACTCAAAGGAGATATTCGTTGATATACTCCGAAACTTTTTAATTTAATCGATTTTTAAAAATGAATATAATTAATCGATGTAAAAAAGGTTGAACATGTGTTTTAATATTAGGCATAAGTATTATTTTCAAGGATGTTAATATATTTAATATATAGTATATATGTTAATATATACTAACGTTGCTCCAGCGTGAAGGTGAACTACCTCAGGGGATATAGTGAACATCCACACATTAATGGTTTATATTGCCAATTAAGAATTAAATCAGGAATTCTAAAAGAGGATGTTTGCCTTTATTTATTATGATGTTTATTTTTGAGTAAGTCCTACTGAATAAATACAGTTACAATTGAATAGAATAAATGCTGAGAGACTTCGTATCACTTTAGAAGGTAAAATATTTTGGTTGGACCAATGTCTTTTTATATGAACATTCAAACGTATATCCTTTAGTTGCCATAGGCATTAGCTTTATCAATTACTTTCTTCTGTCTTCACATTTTTTTAAATATAACTAGTTTGATATTTAGATGGTAACGATGTAATCAATTGTGTAACTAAAGATAATAAATTAAACCAAATATACTGCAAATTAACACTACATATTTCTAAATAATTTTTCGAATTAGATTAACCAAACAAAAAAACATCAAACAAAACAAAAATCACACAAAAAAAATCAAACAAAAACATTTCCTAAAATATCAATTTTTTAAATAAATGAGCATTAAGGAAATCTCATTTCTATTATATTTGGAAGGTAAAATTAAAAAAAAAAATCTCTTAAGAAATTTTACCTTTAATTCTTAAATATTAACTATTCACAAATTCTTACAAGGAACAATCTAATAATGGATGAATTAAATAACTATTGTGTATTTAAATTTAGCGATTAGTTAATATAAGATTTTGTTATCGTCACATTATTATCAATTTTTATTGCAAATTATTACTAAAAGTTGATTAATACTATCATTAGCAGCTAATTACGAACCAAATTATGATAAAATAGTATGAATTGATGGCATGTATGAAAATTAGCTTATAGTTAAATAGCTAATTAGTACAATTTAGAGAAAGCACTCATGAAATCAAGCAAATGATTAGGGCATGAGGAAGTTATTAATACATATCCCTATCTAAAGTGACCCAAACACATTCATTCATGAAATATTTTTATAAGTTTATTTAATTCCTTTTTTCTGGGTATTTTATTTGAAAATGATTCATATTCTGAAAGAAAAATACCATTTTTCATCTTCTTTCACTAGAAAAAAGCATCTACACATAATTTTGTGTTGTAATCCTATGAGCTTCCGAAAACTTATATATCATCTTCATTCAGAGACCATCCATGGTCAGTGATGGAATCAGTGGTAAGATTCTGACCGACCATTTGTTGAGTTTCTTTCTATAGTGGACATCAAGTGGGTTGGATGAGCATTTGATGGAGTTCGTCAATAAAAATCCCATGGAATCACGAGTATTTTTGTTCTCCTCATAAATAAGTATGAGTAGCAAAACAATGCACACAAAGAGAGGGCAGTAGAAGTTGGCAGAGGAAGAGTAGACCAGAGTTGATCGGAGGCGGGAAAACAGAGCATAAGTTGAGCTGAGTATCCGTCGCAGGAAATGTGGCGCTGTTGTCGCCTGCTTTAATTTTCCTACCGCGGAGCCTCGGTCACTTGCTCCTTTCCATTTCTGCTGCTTTTCCGTTTATCACGATTTCCTTTCACTCATTTTCTTACTTTCCCTACGTCTGATTCATGTACTAGGTACTATAACAGGGAACTATTACTATGCGTTGTAATTTGGTACAAAATAAACTATTTTCTATCTTAGATTACAGTATTTTGAGCTTTTGCTGTGATTTTCTCTTGCCGTCATATAGGTAATGCTAAATACGACAGTCTAAATATTATCTCTAAAGAAATAATTTCTCTATGTTTTTGAGCTATATTATTATTCTTTACTTATTTAAAATAGTTTAATGAATCATTCAGAAGATATTCTATTACTCATTGAGGCAATGCATGATTTAAATACGTAGGAATGTATTTAAAGGATCGAAATTTTTATTCTCTTACAACGTTTTAATTATTTATCATCCCATTTCCTAAAAATAATTCTGTGGATATTTAAATGCATTTGATGAATTCCTTACCCGCGCTTTTTAAGTAGCATTCGGGAGAATTTTTAAACATCAGAGCACTTCCACAATGAGTGCCTTGTGTAGCTTTCCCCATAGTTTCCTCTCGGAAATAACTTCAAAGACCCAAGTTAACTTCAACCGAAGTTTTTAAAATCATATCTAACTATATTTTCCCAGCAAATTAAAACATTTATACGTCCCTACACAAAAGTTTATCTCGGTCCTTATATTTTCCGTTCACAATTTCCTAGAATCTTTATCCTTCTCATTAGTTGCTCCACAAGTCATAATCACCAAGTCCTTCGGCAATCCTCTTTAATTATAATGTATAATCTTTTTAGATACTCTCATTTTACAATACGATATTATTCTTCAAGATAATATGCCTAGTAACATTGGGTTCATTAAACCGTTCACTAATGGATTCTGTCTTCGTGATTGTAAGCGTTAACAGGTTTTCCTAAGGCATAAAATTTAGTTATCCTTAGATCATCATAGTGCTAAAGTACGTTAATTATAAAATTCAAACTTAATAGGAGTAGTAGTAGTATTGTTAAAAGTGCTTCGACAGCTTAGTTCATTTCGCACATTGGCTCCCACCGGGATTCTAACCCGGGACCGCTTTCACCAAAGGTAAACTCGCTGCCCGCATGACTATCCGGGAGCCTCAAACTTAATATTATTATTTTGTTTTCTTTGTCGAATAGGAAGTTTTACCTCCTTTATTTTCTTAAATTTTGTTATAGAAAATCATCAAATAAGAGCTGAAACTATCATCGGCGTTAGTCTTACTTCCTTGTTCGCCTCTATATTTTTAAATGTTTAAATATGTTTGCATGCCTTATTTTAGTGGAATATACATGAAGATACTTATAAATTTAAATTCCGTTATATTGTTATCATTATATACTTCGATTGATACAGAATTTACTTACCCGTTCAAAAGCGTATTCTCACTTCCGAGAGGTATACTGCATTGTATAGAATAAATTATTATCTGCTACACTTATTAAATATTCTCTTTACAATACATATAAATTACTATACTTCCTATTTGATTTATATAGTTAAATATATATACGAGGAAGTAGACAACAAACTTGCGTTGCTATGCGTGGAATGGCGCTGTTTACTCCCCGAGGCAAATTGGACAACTCATAAGCAGGAGGAAGCGATTGAGGTGGCCTTCCCTAGTCTTCTCCGAGGGGTTTATTATTATGACACCATCACTTTGTATAGTCTCTCCTCGGGGGAACATATGCCTTTACTGCCTTTTCGTGGAGATACACGCGTTGGGAGCGTATTGACTTTTGTAGAATGGGCGACTTCGCCGGAGGCAAAGCTGAGGTCCCGTTAACTAAAGCACTGTGAGGACTTGGTGCCACCAGAATGGGTCTGGAACATATAGTAGTCAAACTAGATTCAATATTCCGAGGTAGAGAGGCGTTATCACTGATTTTAAGGTGCAGGAGCTAAGCACGATATGCGATGATGTAACATAGTGGAAGGACGTAATTACGGGAATAAAACTCCTCATACTTTCTATCTTCCTACATTTGCAACATGATATCTAAAAGTAAGATCTATTTCTAAATTAAAGTCATCCTTATACTTTTCATAGTTTAAGGTTTAGCACTCGATGTATGAAAATTATAATTTTTCACTAATCAATCACTATTTTTAAAATTTTCAAACTTGCTCATATGGTGAATACATAATTAACCACTTTCCTTATGTGTTATTATTATTCCCTGCGCAGAAAATTTCAGTTTTTAAAATTCATTTTACCTTTATTTATTATAATTTAAATAAGTAAAGTTACACAGTTAGAGAAAACTGCAGTTAAATATCTAATTGTAAGGATGAATTTATACTCCGAAAAGCCTGAAATACAATTTATCTGATGGTTTATGCAGTTTACTTTAAAATTTACCATTAAACCATCAGTGACTTATTGACTAATTTGATTTCTAATTATCTAATGCTGAAATGTATATTTAGTATGTTCCACTTTGTAAATCGACTTGCTTAAACTATGCTTGTCAATTTACTTAAAAAAAGTCGTGGTCGAAACATGGTCAGAAGGTCTATTTTATACAATCCTATTTTCCTTCCAATATAAATTTCTGCTTATGCTAATGAGTGAAAACTTTATTTTGCCTCAGATTTTGGTTTTAATTTTAATGGGTACTCCTATTAATAAAACGTTTAGAAACAATGTCGTAGATCACCATGGTTTAAATTCTAAAGTCACGACCAAAATTCGAGTCGTTCCTATGATCGTTTATGATAGAAGGAAAAGTCACGAATTCATTTCGAGAGGATTCTAATTTTCCGAAAAACAGCACACTCTCGACAAACCCGGTCGCTCATTTTGCCGTAAGATGCGCAATATCAAAAGGCTTCGCAATGGTAACCCGCCCCCCATAATATGTACATTCGTGCTCGCTTTATCACAACAATTGTTAGTCACTGTTTCGCCTCTTATTCCGAGAAATTCCTTTTGAAAAATCCAGCCACTCAGCAATAGCGTTCCTTTCAGGGTAAAAAGGCTCCACGGAAGGAAACAGGGCTCGTATTACTCGAAGAGGACGATAAAATAACTCGGAAATTTATTTCCCCCAGCGAAAACCTCCCAGTCAAAGTTTGCGACTGTTCTCAAGCAGCAGGTAATAAAAGTCATTCGTTCCTTTGATCAAGTCGACAAATAGCGCAAAAGTCTTCTGTGGAAGAGGCCGAGATATAAAAGTCTTTCTTAGGGATAAAAACGTAGCGGAAAACTTTATGCCCATCGATTTTTTGAGCGTAGGTCCCCATAAAGAGGACCGCTGCCATCGCTCCGATATGATGATGATAAAAGCAAAACTGAAGAGCAGAGTCTTCTGTTTGGTTTGCTGTACCGCCACCCACTTTTTCCCCTCCCCCACTATTCCCCTCCCCTACTTTTCCATTCCCCACTTTAACTCTCCCCTACAATTCCACTCTCCCACTTTTCTACTCCCCCACTTTTCCACTCTCCCACTTTTCTATTCCCCCACTTTTCCCTTCATCTTGATTTTTACCCTTCCCCGATTTACCCCCCCCACTTTTTCTCTTCCCGCAATATTTTCCCTCCCCCAATTATTCCTTTCCCCAAATGTTCCATTCCCCAACTTTTCCCCTCCCCCGTTCTTTCCACTACTACACTTATCCCCTCATCCACTATATCCCTTCCCCCACGCTTTCCCCTACCCACTTTTCCCCCACTTTCCACCCCATTTTTCCCTTCCACCCACTTTTTACCCTCTCCCCACTTTTCACTCTCCCCCAGTTTTATTTTATAATATTAGGATTATTCCATCTTATTTAAATAAAATGTAGTATCTGTGAGTTTTTAAATACTTCAATGGTTAAGTATGTTGAATGAAAAAGAAGATGACAAATTGCCATTCTTTGCAACAAAGACATAAACATAATATAATATGTATATATATATATATATATATATATATATATATAAACATAATAGTATCGTTGGTATAGTTAAGTGATGTTGAAGTTGAAGTTTAGAAAAGTTTTTTTTGCAAAGGACTCGACTTATAAACTTAACTGCACTCTATATTTGACTGATCGTAGTAGAAGAATGAAAATTCCGTTTTCCGTTATTCCGTTTTGCATTATAAAAACCGTGATTATGCATCAACAGTATAGGAAATATAATTTTATCAATAAATATTTGAAGAGAGCGAATTTTTCTTAAATTCAAATAAATTGTTGAAATACTAGAAAAACCTTTTCCCCTCCCACACGTTACCCTCCCCCCACTCTTTCCTCTCCCCCACTATTTCCCCCTCCCATACTCTTCCCAATTTTTCCCTATTCCCCACTCTTTACCCTTCCCCCACTCTTCCCCTACGTTTCCCCCTCCCGTCGACTCCGCCTGCATTCTAATTTTCCGCCTGCTCCTTGAAAGCCACTGCCACCGCTGTATCCAGAGTATCGGAGTTGGATGTAAATCCTTTATCGTCCCTTTTTCCTCTTTTCCAAGTCCGAGTTTTGCGTACCGATTTTCAGTTTTCCCCTCCCTCCCAACATTTCTTCGCGACCTCTCGAAACTAGTGAAAAAGTTTGAGGAAACGGGTCCGGTTCGATTCGGCCCTTTTTCAGCTTGAAAGGGGCGAAACTTTTGGATCAAATGTCGCTGAAAGCTTTGCCATTCGCGCGAGAGTGGCGCGGAGAAATATGGTAGCGGGCTCATTTGTGTCGCTTTGCCTTCAGTTATTCGTGCATGCTGTACGCGTGAAGGACGTGTTAATCACACAACGGCGTGCATTGGCTCCATCAAAGCTTTCCTTTGCGTTCTTTACAGGTGAGAAGTCGCCGATAAAATAATTAACTGCCGGTCCTCTCCGTTGCGAAGCTCTTTTCCTCAACGGTTCCGCTTCCATGACGAGGATGTCTGGCTTAAGGCCAGGAATAAAAAGGGGTTTTGATAGTTTTGACCTCGCATGAATTACTTCTTTATGCTCCCATAACGAGATTCTCTGAAATTCAATTTTGTGTTTATAGTCTCTTATGAAATTACATGCAGTGGTATCATGTCAGCCGTAAAGGGTTTCGAAAATGGTAGCAAAGTTATATTTACTTGAATCTGAGCAGTATTTTATTTTGAGCTTTGATTATTTTTCATCTTAAGGCCACAAATGGATGTACGCAGCATTTAGTATGGATAATGTTTTTATCCTTTGAGTAATCACAGACGACTCAAGTATTTTTTCTTCTTTTGTGTCATCCGTCATGTAAAGTAGAAACAACCATAAAATATACTCTCTCAATTCATTTTCAACGATTGAATTTTATTCTATGTAAAATCAACGTATAAATACAACTTTACATAAACAGTACGTCGCTCAAACTCTAGATAGTTATTGTTACAGCTTACTGGTTATACTTACGGCTTTCTTCTGTTATCATCATTCCTGTATCCGATGTATAAAAATTGTTCTTTTGAATAATTTTTAAGATAACTTATTGATTGATTTTGATATAATCTACCAAATGGATGGAATTAGAGACGATGCAATTTAGTAAACTTTAAAAAAGATAGTTGTTAGGAAATTATGAAAATTTTATTTAAAGATTATTAATGTAATTAAAGAGGCAACACCTGTTCACCATGTTTGATATCTTAAATGGAAGTAAATAAAACAACAGTCACAATATATATTAAAGGTACTTCTACCTTACTGCCACTTGATCGTTCGATTTTTAATTTATTTTCTCTCATAAAATGTCAAGTATTTAATTATTTTTGCATTTCATATTGTTATGTCCAGGAAAAACAATCAGTAGTCAATTTTATTTATTTTCTATTTGAAATTTTTTAAGTCAATTTAAACAAGGAGCTGCCCGTGTCTGACAAGGGCAAGTAATACAAGTGGTTACAAGTGGTACAAGATAAATTACAGTTAAATCCAACTGAAATTTTCAATTCTCTTATATACTATAGCCAGATATAGTTCGATACCTTAGCGATGTAAATTATCTTCGTTGTATGTGCATGTTTTTAATGCCAAAAGTATTAGTACTCATAGGTGCTGAACTGGGTCAAGTTCAGGGAACAAGATTTAAAATATTTACTCAGTATTTATTTCAGAAATTTAAATATTTACTGAATGATGTATTCAATTCTTATCTTCTGAATTTCATTTTAATAGAAGATTTAATTTCATATTAAATTTAATTAATTAGTTGTAACACTTTGCTTGAGTTTAGATTCTCAAAATTAACTCTATCAAATTGAAACCAAACTACACAAACCGCCGTTAATCTGATTTTGGAGCAACCGGCGCCTGATTTTTTTAGTTGTTAAAGTATTAGAACGCCGCCAAGCTCAGCCTCGTGTCAATATAGAGCACCAAATGTAATCAGCGGTCCCACATCGTGGAGCTGATAGGAGAATCGTCGCAATTGAATATTTGAGTAATGACCCGCGATCAATGTCTCCTCATTTTACGCCATTTTGTAATAACAACCGAGGAGGTTATCAGTTTATCGGAGCATTAATCGCAAATTGCATTAAACGAAAGCGAATAAATCGAATTGCGCGAATCGGGAGTCGTGCGAACCACACATGGGTTCACCGACGTCTCTCCGTCATACCCCACTCCATTACCTCATCCCCCTCCCTATGCCTCATCCCCTCTCATTTCTTCGCATCACTCTCCCTTACATTAGCAGATTGCTCTCCCTTCACCCTTTCCTATTCCACTTCCATCAAAATCCCCCCTCCTCCAATGCTACATCTTCCGCGGCCTTGCTTACCTTCAGTTCGCAGCGATGTGCTCCATCATCTGCCCATATATCTCCCGTACCTACTCACCCCTATCTCCCTGCATCCCACCCCCTCATCCCATCTCTTCACACTCATTTCAATATATGGTCGCCCTCAGATTCTTAATGGCATTAGCTAATTAAGAGGGAGAGTTCAATGAGTGAAGCTCTTATGTCAGCCCCAATGACAATGCTTTCGTCATCGGCGAAGCTTTTTAATTTCGATTTTTCCATCGTTGGAATTCTTCTTTTGCTAATGCAGATTGGGGTTGGATAAAGGGGAGTTTCAATCAGGGACAATCAAACAGGACTTGATGCTGTAATCGCGCATGTTTTTCATCTCTTAATCTCAGACAGCGGCTGAGGATGATGATGCATATGTTTGGTTTGCTGTTGTTTCCCATCCACTATCCAAAGTCTGATCAAAATGCTAGGAATTGGTATATCGTGTCATGTCTTAAATCCGTATATTGCATCAAATTTTACATGATTATTAGTATATTATTTTTAAAATATCCATAATGATGTTTTACATGAATCCATAAGCATAACATTCTTAAAAATATAATCTTATGTTTTAATGTTTATGGTTATGCATAGAATAATTTATTTCGTAACCTTAAGTTTTACAGATTTTTTAACAAAGTATTCGTCCTTCTCCCCTTTCTTCTTAATTTCGAAAATTAAAGTAGATTTACGCCCATTAGTTCATCAATTGAAATAAAGGTATTAAAATATTGAAAACATTATTCATATTTAGTTATTATGATATATAATAATTGGCGATAGAAGAGTTAATAAACATTTTTCGAGGCTAAATTTAGAAATAAGAATCGGTGATTTAATTAGAGTAAATTCATCTTAATGCTTATGTTGCTATGTGAAATGTATTGCTCTCCCACAATAAATCTCGGAATTTGAAATTATTTTAGTACTACCTTGACGTATTTCATGATTCTGATGAATAATAATGGTAGTATTAATATAATAATAGTAATTTTTATAAATAATCATGCTGATATCTAATTGTATTTTACTTGCGACATCAAAATGCTTATGAATTTGAAATTACAATCTATTTTAGAGGAAGGTGTTTGATACTGAGAAACTTTCTATTAGTATGCAATATTGGCAAATATAATCCGAGAGCATCATGAAAGAAATTCTACCATACTACCAATACACGTAAAGTATACATCAATGAATACTAGGATTCATTGGAAAGTTCTTACTCTCCCATTATAGTAGAGAATATCGAGGCAATTCGATTTTCATAGCTATGACTTTTCATGCTTGCCTTCGACTCACAAACGGTATCTTCTTTCAAATTCCCCGAATATTCTTCTCTGGTGGGATTTTTAAAGACCTCCGTCGGCGTGATTTTTAGAGCGTAGGAGAAAGGTTCCCCCCGCGGAAAAATAGACTTTTAAGTCTCGATACGATACAAATGAACGCGATACGAAAGGAAGAGATCGATTGCCTCAGCGGAACCGGAGTTTTCTCCGTGCAATTCGGGAAAGGAAGCGCTAGGGACGGATCTTTTTTTATCAAAAATGTAAACCTGTGAGGAAACGCTCCGCGTAGCACGTTCCGTCCCGAGGTTGTGTAAGGATTGATTTCTGCTCTGAATTTTGCCCGCACCTCTGCCCTCGACCCCTCGGCACCCACACACCGGCTCCATCGCTCCGGTAATTCCTTCCAATCTGCCTTATTTATTTGCTAAGCCGTGTTCCATCAGAGAAAGGGGCGAGAACGCCGGGGGTGGATCGGTGGGGGGCGGAAGAGGAGTGGACGCCGTGAGATAAGGGAGGAAGATGGAAAAATTCGAACGGAGTAAATATGACCGATTCGGAGAGATGAACGCGAAGGGAAAATAAAGGCCTCTGAAGCTGCCACCGACTGAGACGTTTTATCAAAAGGTGTCGTCTTAAGGTGGCAGAGAATGTAGAGATTCGGGCTCTGGGAGGGAGGGAAAATATACGTATACTGCTGGAGTAGAAAGGAATGAAGTTATTTTAATTTCGGAACTGTTAAAATGGCGTTTCTTCTTCCCATTGAGAAATGGAGCATAAAACGGTGACGTGGAGGTCGGATGATGGTTTATCGACACCTGAAGTGTCCTCTTAAGTAGCATATTTGTTTACTTTACGATATAAGGACTATTCTATCTTATTTAAATCGATTTTATTGAGCGACTGTGAGCATTCAAATACATAAATGAGACAAAATTCAAAATCAACAGCCGCATGGTTACGGATTTTAATTGGCTAAGAAGACAAAATATTAATTACCGTTTTTTAAAACAAAGACAGCATAGATACAACAACCGTGGACATAGTTAAGTGAAGTTACAGCTAAGGGCTAGAAAATTTTGTTTTCAGAGGACTGAACTTCTAAATTTTACTGATGACTAACTTCACAAGTTCTCATTTTTCACTACGTTTGACTGATCGTCATAGAAATAGCATAAAAAATATTTTTTTGTTTTGCTCTATAAAAAATCGTAATTGACTATGCGTAGGTAAAAATTTATTTTTTTTAAAGGGCCGAACTTTCCTTAAATTTAAATAAATTACTCAAAAACTAAGAAATGTTGACAAAGTATCACGAGAACTTATTAAAACAAATATATTTAGGAAATGAATTGCTCAAGAAACAGCATGAATCACTGTAAAACACCACGAATAAAAACTTACATTATTAATGGTTTCTCTAACAGGATATTGTGACCAAAACCTTCTTATAGTTTCACTGGAACGATTCGACTAAGTTTGAGATTAGGGTGAATAGTTAGTAGATAATTGTTGAAGATACGATTACATAAACCTAGAGGATAAGAAACTAACACTAATATTTTGCCAGATCACGACCAATTAAATTTTATGGGAGTAGGCAGAAATTTTTATTCATTGCACTACGATATTCGAAGATTATATTCGCATCAAGTAGTCGATAACAGAAGGAACTCTGGTAATTTTGGCACCGTACCCTGTAGACATATTTGAAAACAAATACTTTAATCACAGCATTTTAATCTAGTATCTAGTTTCAGTTACCGTTCCTTTCGTAAGCAATCATCATTATTCTTTAAATTTTCCTCGACGTGTAACAATATTTATCAAAGTGAATAGCATGCGCATTGCGATCACTTATTTATGAAAAAATTAAACGTTTGCAGCTCGCATACGGCACGAAAAATCTTTTGGATGGGAAACTTGGAAAATTGGATCCCTCGAGGAAAGAAAGGGCAAAAGGAATGGAAGAAAGTGGGCAGAAAGTTGTGAAAGATGGAGTAAGGGAAGGATGGTGAATATTGGAGAGAAAGGAAAAATGAAGGGAAGCGGAATGAATGTGGTGTCAAGAGCGAAATGGAACATCATAAAGAAAGAGAATAAGCGAAGAAGGCCCCGTGCAGAGAAGGCGATTGGAACCATACGGAGTCTGCAAAGGGGTTCTATGGGAAAAGGGACAGATTGAGCCGAGTCTGCATGTGTGAAACAGCGATAGGGGAACATCTCCCAGCGATGGACAGCGTCGTTCCAACACCAGATTTGTACGTAATCGCCAAATATATATTTCTCGAAGGCCTCGCATTATATGTTTGAGTTGTAGCATTGAGTTGTTTGATTGCTACGGTGACGATTTATTTCTTCATATTGTAGGGTAGTTGGTGACGTTGAGGATTTAGTCTGAAAATGATTTGGCCTAGGGTTTATTCAGTCGTTGAGGTTTTCTGATCCCCCATCCTTCTCATTTTTATCGATTTTTACTCTCAGCTGAAATTATTTGCATAAAAAATTACATGAAATTACAACAAAATGTAATTTTTTAGGTGTGGTTTTATTTCTTTCTTTCAGTGAAGCTGAAGTACTATAAACGATTTCTTTTGATACGGCTAATAATTGTAGTCTATTTCTATTGCTACATCTTATCGACATCTATTATTGTAAATATTCTGATTAATATTTAAACAATTTAGACTAGTTAAGATCCAGGTACATATTTTGTGTATTTTTATTGCGCTATTTCAAAACTATTTGGAATACATTGGATTCTTATAAAAATCATTTGACAAATTAGGATGACGATAATTTTATCACGATAAATCACGATCAAATCACGTTTATTGAGAAAGGAAGTCCATTTTCTGGATACAATTTAAAATATTTTTCTTCGGAATTTGATTGTTAAATATGTTCCATCATGAGGGAGTACTTGTTTTTGCAATAAAACTACTTTATTCAATTGTTTTATCCACTGGGCTGTGCAGATCCAATGTGAGCTTTCTTTTTCTGAGTTAGGAACAATCTTAGCACAGCTGTGGTAGGTTATATTTCCTCCGACGATAGAACAATTTACGTTCTGCCTTTGTGAAAATATGTTTCTAGAGCTATTCTAAAAAATAGGTTATATTCACGTAAAATTTGTAAAAATTAAATTTTTGAATAAATAATGATGTCCAATACCTCATAATATATTCTACGTTTATGGATATTTTGTCATAGCTTGGGAGAATTAACTATTAATTAAAATTTCAGATGAGTTTTAACTTTCCATATGTGGACAGCATAATTCATTCCATGGTTTTGTAAATAAAAGAGGAAGTAAGAAAATAATTATATATATTTTTATTCAACATCTAAATAAATATCCTACAAGCCTTTGGCGTGTTGCAGGGGGTGTTAACTAGTCCATTTAACTAATTTTTCAATCTTTAATTATAGAAGAAACTTATTTAGTACCTATTTCATTGAATCAAAAGTGAATCAGCAACGTTTACTACTATTTCAAGAATTAATTAAATTGAATCAGATATAATTGTAGTGGAATTTTCTGGACTGAGGAAGTGGGTTTAACGGTCAGAATTAGTAACTTACAGTAGAGGGAGGTAGGAAGGAAAAAGAAGAATAAATAATCTTCTTTAGTACATCATACATACATATATTATTAAATTACTCATTATAACTTGATCTATTGCATTTTGGTGGTGATATTCTTCAATATTTTAACGCTACACTCACAACTTCGTGGTAGCCAATGAAGAACTCGAAGCAAATGCAATTCAGAGTGATGTCTCACATGAGCATTCAAAATCTGCGAATTGGAGCAGGGTGTTAAAGGTGAAATACTAACGACACGCAACCGATGCTTTGCGACAAACGAGCGGATAAAAAACCAACAGTGGTGCCCCTCTTTATTCGCGGTCTCTTCGGGAATACACTGATCAACAAAAGACTAACGCCGACGTCGAAGTCTTTTCTCATCCTTCCGCTGTGCATTACCGGATTGTCGGCGCATCTTATTTATCCTTTGGAAATATGTCGTGGATTTGAGAAATTCCACCGCGGGGAGGCGCGTAAATTGCCGTTCGCGTCGCAGGTGCCGAGCTGCTCCAACGGATTCAGCGAGGACGAGTGAAAAATTACGCGAATCAATTTCGGCGGTTTTTCGTGTCGCTGCTCAGCAAACTGGGGCAGATCTTTGGAGAAATTCCAAAAAAATCCGGCTTAGATTGGTGTTATTAATACCCGGAAATTACGAAGGTATCGTACTGATGCGCGGAAGATGGATTGAAAACGTGGCTAGGAGGTTTGATGAGTAAAGCTAAGGGAAGAATACGCCAGCGTGAGCTGATGCAAGTCATTAGTTAACTATTTTCGTTACGTGATGCTATTAACGTTGTATAAGAATCCTACAATATTTCAGGTTGTATTTTTAATATAATTTTAATTGGATTTAATGAAATAGATCACCTTTGGTAAATTTCAAGGTAGTAAATCATATATAGGTTAATTATTTAATCTTTTTGGCGCTGTAATAACGATATTTTAAAGTGTAGATTGACAATCCTTATTTAATGCTCATAAAACTATCATTATAGATTATGCATTATTCATTCATCGTTATATTTCATTAGTAACATCAAGTTTGAATCTGGACTGCAATAAATATATGGAAGTAATAATTTTGTTCCCATCTGGCTTTACCCTATTCGTAACCTAAAATCGACTATGTTTTGGTAATAAATATATATATTTTCAATCTTAGTGTCAGAAAATGTTGACCAGGATGAATTGACCGACTAATAATGTAATTAGTAGATTAATATTCATAATTGGCATAATAAGGAAAATCATGATTTAAAATCTGTTTATAAAATGCCGTTTTTTAATATTTTAATATGAAATATTATCATTACTGTTTTTTTGTAATTATATATTGTATAATTAATATTATACGTAAAAGTTTCCATTGATTTAATAAAAAATGTATGCTAGGAATCTTTATTATCTTCTCTGAGCTCTGGTGATGATTATTTAGTGACGTGCATACATTGGCTTCTAATCGCTACTATATCGCGATTTTTATCCATTAAATCCCTAATCAAGATCATCTCTACTCCTGGTTGAGCACAACTGCATAAAGAATCGATTGGACAGATCACTAATAATGATATATTCAATGCATATCCCTAATAATATGGTTGTTATTGATTCAGAAGTGTCCACATAAACTGCGATATCTACGGTTTTCAATAAAACAGTTATTTCCAATTACTTCAACATTATGTGTTTTGAGGTGCTTTAAAAGTGATTTACATCTCGCGAATTCAAACTTATAAACCTGTGTTAAGAATCAATGTCATGCATGTACTCTTAGAGAAAAAGTTACGAATTTTCAAAAATGGGGCATTTCCGGTGTATGAATTTGCATATGCAGGAAACTAACTTAACCACCTCCACGCTCGAAATAACGAAAATATTTTAAACTTGGAGAAATAGCTTTCTCATAGCCTCCGGTACCAGAAACAGAAAAATCCGGAGAATTTTAAGTAGCTTCGTCTTTTTCATGAAAATCCTGTATCTCTTGAAATTTTGCCGGAAAGATTCTCATTAAATAAAAAAAGTAAAGGAAATTATGGATCGCTGGAATAATTGGAGCCCCAGAGAAGGAAGGTATCCGAAGAAGAGTTGAAAAGAGAGAAAGGAAAGCTGTAATGCGATTGGTGGAAACTCAATTAGAACCGGTTTAAAGAAATACGGGAATCAAGGCTCCCAGAGCAGCCTTAATGAAAGAGGGAGATGTCACTAGATGCTTTTACATTCAGAATCTGTAGGATTTGTGTTTTTCATGCAATATTAATAATAGGGAAGATTTATGTCCCGATTCTGAAAGTACCAGAAAAAGATGCTTCATTCCAGGCTGTATACTTGTAAATTCATGATATTTCAGCATTCTATTTCAAGCCAATGTTTCTTACATTTACCCATAGTCATCATATAGTATTTTTATATTCATTGATTGAAATATATGGGTCAAACCTTGAATGTGCAGTTGAAGAAAAAGGTTCGGTAATTGTTGATATTAGAAAAAAAATTGTCCTTATTTTTCCACATATTTAAGTGTAATAACTACGAATATTTGGGTTCATCTTACGCTAAATTTAATAAATTTTTATTTCTTTAGAGTTATTCCATTTAATTTACCAAAATAATTCACAGAACAAATCGAATACCGCAGTTATTAGATGAAACAATATTACTGATAATTTAATATCTGTTAACTTTCTAAACGTGACGATGAAATTTATTCAAATTTACGTATTCACTCAAATCCAAAGAAAAGGCGAAGTTCTAAATACTTACGTAAGTTTATAAAAAAGAGCTATATAAGGGAGTGAGTATATTGGGAAGGAGCAGCAGATTTGAACAGCCCCGTTTTTCTTCCCGCATTGCATGAGCGGTTTGCGGATAGCCTCGTTTCAAGGATAGGGAATATCCTGTATTTACTTTATGGCTAATTCAAGCAAATCGCCTTTTAAAATTTCTTTAGGCATATGATGTGCTATGCTTTTTCTTTATGCATGAAATATGCCTCTGTTAAGCAACGTAAGGATTGCCTTTAAGTAGAGCTCTATTTAACATAAACGGATTGAGTATTTAGACATAAAATTTATTGAGTTACTGCAACAAGAAAAAAACTTAATGTAGATAAAAATAGTGTCGAAAATTTTGATTTCTAATTATTAGAAAAAATAAATGATTATGTTAAATTTACAATAGATTTTTTTGGGATGCAAATATACATAAACCAAGTTCTTTCTACCTTGCTATAAAAGTGAATATTGTTATTGTATACAAATTAAACGAATGAATTAATATTCTGGTGGTATAATTTTATAATATCAATAAATGATATTATTCATTCTACTCACGATTAAAATATCGTATACTACGCTAATTACAGTTTATAAATTCAATCATTTTAATACATTTATAACCTTGGTATAACTGCACTACAAATTTTAGTGCAAAAAAGTTAGGACCATGGTAGAAATGTGGGTCTGTGTTTTATTGACTACGAAAAGGACTTTGATAGGGTACAGCACCATAAACTTATGGAAATACTCAGAAGAATAGATATAGACCTGAAAGATATTCGCTGTATAGAGAACTTATATTGGAACCAGACAGCTCACATTGAAGTTGATAATGAAACCATTGATGCAATTAATATTTGCAAAGGAGTGCGACAAGGATGTATTCTTTCACCTTTATTATTCAACTTGTATTCTGAGAATATCTTTAATGAAGCACTTAGGGACGTAGAAAGAGGCATAAAAATAAATGGAGTCTTAATCAACAATATTCGCCATGCTGATGACGCGGTACTGATTGCTGATAACTTGGATGATCTTCAAGAACTCATCAAAGCAGTGGGAGAACATAGCCCGAATCAAGGCTTGAATATTAACATAAAAAAGACGCATTAATTGACTGTGCCACGACAACCAAATTGCTTTACTAACACCAGCTTAACAATAAAAGGCTGCGCAATTATAAGTGTGAGCAAATTTAAATACCTTGAAACGTGGCTCTATGAAAAATGGAGATCGGGCATGGAGATAAAATGTCGCATAGAAATTGCCCGTAATGCATTCATAAAAATTAAAAAAAGTTCTTGCATCTACAGATTCGCTTTGATATGGTCAATACTTTTATACGGCTCCGAAGGATGGACTTTAAAGAAGTCAATAACAAAAAAGATCGAGGCATTTGGAATGTGGACTTACCGCAGGATGCTTAAAATATCATGGACGGAAAGAGTAACGAAGGAGTACTAAAAAGAACAGGAAAACAGCAAGAACTGTTATTAGCAATTAAGAAAAGGAAAACGGCATATCTAGGGCACATCCTGCGGAACACAAAATAGTATCTCCTACAGTTGATATTAGAAGAAAAAATCGCAGGTAAAAGAGGAAGAGGACGGAGAAGAACAGCTTGGATGGACAATATAAAACAATGGGCTGGATTACCAACTGCTTAGAGACTATTACACACAGCAACCAGCAGGAACGAAATGCTAAATGTGATCGTCAACATATATTAATGGATAGGCAGAAGAAGAAGAAGAAGATAACCTTGGTACAACATTTCACTAGTACAACAAAATTGATTCCTACCTTAAAGTATATATTATTACTAAACAGTTTGTAGCCTAATTAATAATTGTGATTGATTCAAAGGATTTTTTGGCTTAATATCTTGTATACCTCGGTTGTTATTACGGTTTGCAATACCTTTCTTTTGATATCTTATTGTGCATATCAATTTAAGTAATCATTTATCGAAAAATGACAATAATCTTGTAAGGATATCTATATTTCTATGAAGTATTTTTATATTCAGAGCACCATTCGTTCAATTTATCAAGGAATATATAATTTAAACTGACATTAATAACTTCAGGAAGGCTTTAGTACGCCTCTGAGCGCCTTATTCCGTCCCTTTCGCTATTCCTCTTTGTAATCCAGAGTCTCGGAAACGAGAGTCGGAAGCGTTTCCTTGCAGTAGATGGCGCTTATTTAGCCTCGCTCGCTGTTTGCACTATACCCTAAGAGTTGTTTATGATCAGAGCAGATGCAGAAATAAATTTGCGTTGTCTCACGACGAATTGCCGCTTCTCTTCCTCTGTGTGGCATTCCTCTTGAAGAGGAGAGCGTGAGAGAAAGGAAGAGGAAGGGATTTGCATTTGAGGAGAAAGTTGAGGAAACAAGCTTACATCAATCCCACGCCATATTAAGCCCTGAAAAATTACTTTGTTCTAAAACTGAGCCATTTATAGAAGAATCCCATTAATTCCTACGGTTGAGAAATGAAGAAGTCACACGGAATGTGACGTATATTCTCATTTCTTAGACGCTTTCTTTCGCGGGTTTTCAGGAATTACAAAAATTTGGTAATACTTAGATTTGCGTAAGTCTTACATTTTCAATCTCTAATTCATGGTCGCTATGTATATTATTGAGTAAATGTGTGTTTAATGACTTTACAAACAATTTGGTAAAAATAAATTTGAAGACATTTTCGTAAATATTTGTGAAAAATATGGTTAAATTTCCTGGATCTTTGCGCTGTACCCTGTAGATATCTCCTATAACAAATTCTTTAATCACAGAATTTGAAGTTAGTATCTTGTTTCAGTTAGCAATCTTCTCGTGATAAATTATCATCAGTCTTTAAATTTCCTCGACGTGTAACGACGTGTGTAACGGTGAATATAATGCGTATTACTATAGATACATGAATCCCCCCCCCCCTAAATGACTTTCAGAACTACTTGTGTCTTTTAATTGTGAATATACATAGTCTCCCTAGTGATTACATTTATTAGGCTTCCTCCATTGAGTCGATAATAACTGTTTCCTGAATAGTCTCGAAGCTAGTTACAAAACGTTTTCAGCGTATTTCGACTCATTTTATCGATTTAATTCCAGTGTATTCAGTTCATTCGAAATTGAAGATGACAGCTTCCCTAGCAGAATTTAAAATTTTATGACATCTAGCAATTCTTCCATGATTATTAGTCAAATTGATTTTGATCAGTACTTATATCTGTCGATATACAGCTACAATAATTTAAGCGGCATCATTGTTAATATTTGCGAATCTGGCTTCACGTAAGAAATACTTAGAAAGGCTATTATTGATCACGATTTTTTCTTTAACCAGAATAAAAAGTGGCGTCTCTCGTTTCTTACTTGTTTTGTAGTATTTCCTGAGACATTTGAAGGAATCACCTGAAGTTCCAGTTTTCCATTTTTGCACTACTTCTGTATTGTATACATTGTATAAGACTATTATTGGATACGTAAGTACCACACAATACATTAGAACTTTGTTCCAACTTTGATTCTTCAGGATACGTGTTTGTATTACGTACTACCGAGGAGAGGCAATTTTAAAGTCTAATTTTTTAATACATCATTACATGGAAAGTATGTGTATAGTGTACCCATTATGAAAGCAAACTAACAACGTCTCTCTTTTGTCTTTGCAGGTAATTGCAATCTTTCCGATTTTCGAGTACCGCTTGTTATTTGCTCCAAAGCTTATTCCTGTATACATTGGTAAGTTATATATTAGATTAGTTGTAGTGAAACATGGTAAGAAATGTTTTATTGTGTATAGAAGATAGACTTCAGTAAATATTGAAATCATCCAGCCTTCCAGGGTATTTTTTTAAAATATGAATTCAGCAAATAATAATTAAAAAATGGATTTGTGTTTGGATGTGTGTGTGTGTGTGTGTTTTATATATTTATATGTACACATATGAGACATTTAGTCTCAGTCTCACCCAAAAAATGACGATTATTATTATTATATATCAAATATAAGTTTTCTATTGGTAATACACCACGGTTCCATCAAAAGAAACCTTCCAAATAACCTAGCGAAGCACACCGGCCGACTCAAATCATTTAGCTAAGGGTGGGCGAAACTTCAATCGTTGTTCGACTGAAATTGGAAAAAGAATATGTTTCGCGTGGGATTCCCTCTGTCGGCGCTCCAATGAACTAACGGCGCCTCCGAACGCTGTAGTTCCGCATCTGAAGTAAGAACACGAAAAAAAAGTTCGGCTGCATTCGCTGGAATGGGATCGCCAACTGATCGAAGAGAAATTAACGTTGGCGAGAAATTTTGGTCGATAGTTGAAGTGCTAGTCGATCAAATGTTGGGTTTCGCCTCTAAGGTACGGGAGTCCATTAAAGTGGTAGTAATGATGGAGGTGAGAAGGGAAAAACGTACGCAAACTGACCCGGAAGAAATTAGGCAGAGCCAAACGCAATGGTTTCCGCCATCCACTATGTCCGTCTATTTAAATTAACGTCATTCCGATTCCAATTACATTATAGGGATAGAGTAGCCAACGTTCCGTCAAAGTTTTTGCAGAGACGAATCTCAACATTTTTTATAGGATTCCACTAAGCTTAGCGATATTGTTTGCAGTTTCAATCTAGGAATTTATTTACAATATAAGGGTTTTGTGTCTAAAAGTTTCTGAAATAAATTACTCAAATTGAAGTGATGGCTTCAATGCCGTTGCTAATTAGATTGGAAGTTACAGCGTTTTGTTAAGGGTGCCACCGAATCATGTTTTTAATGAAAATACATTTAATTCATTTCACTCTCATATAGTTAGACAAACGTTATTTTTTTACTACACGACTTTCAATTATTTCTCTTCATTATCAGGTAAAAATACATTCGTCAGCATTAATTGAGTTAGATACGTAAGAATTTCTCAATTATATTCTGCTTCGCGAGTAATGAGAATCTACAAAGCTTGGTGAATGCCATCTCATATTAGAAAAACCAGTGCTTAATCTTAATAACAATAGATTTACCATTAGAGAGTAAGAAGTTTAATTTAACGAGATTTTGGGTGGATTTAAGAATAAATCTCACAAGAAACTGGTTCAAATTAACCTCTGTTTTAGTTCTTTCACAAATATATTTAATTTTGAATTAAGCTCAGCAGCAAGTTAGAAAATTAATATCAACCTTTTATTTTCTTTAAAACGATAAAATTAAACGAATTTATTTAGTAATTAAACGTCATCACTTCACCAATCCTCCTTTATTTGGAAAATTAGCAAATATTAGTTATTAGTGCTTTTCGATAACTTATATTTGAAGCGACCATGGTTTCCACGTAGAGCTATATCATTTTCATCTTCGCCTAACATTCTCGTAAACAAACCAGATCCTGACAGACATAGAATTATATTTTCTAGAATGTATATTTATTTTGTTTTAACTATAATGATAGAATAGATATAAACTTGACTTAACTATCTATCCACTATATTTAAATATGATTTAGCTATTTACTTATTAATTAGCATACCAAAATTTAGGTCAACTCGTATAAATAGCATAAGATACAGAGTTCTACCACTACAGAGGATCAAAGCTTTAATTTGCTTTCAAGTAAATCCATCTAGTTCTGACCAATGGTTTCGGTACAAACTATGGCTATTTTTATACGAAAAATGCATTCCTTTTAAATTATTTCCTTCAGTCTTCTTAGGATACATAATATGAGAGGCCCTGCAAATATACAAAATATAAAGTTTGTTGTCTTAATAAACACAAGTTCAATATTAGAATGTTAGCAGCATTACACAAACACAAAACGGATTAATTTTCTGGTGGTTAAATTAGAAAACACTACTTCACAATGATGTATATCTAGCTTGTAAAACAATGTAATACTATACATAATAATGCTTAGTATAAAAACAGCAATGATGACTATAACAGAATATATATCATCTACTACGGCTATAAAATTTTTACAATATATTTTTACTTAGCTACAATATTTCTCTATCTAATACATTTTTCAAGCTAAAAGTATATGTTATTACTAAACAAATGTTACCTGGAAAAGACTGAGCAAAAATTATGCAGACAGAAAACGGAGCATTTGTCCTTGTATTTGTTATCCTGGTTTTCATTCGCCTCAACGAAAAGCTCGTCTTCCATGAAATCAGTCGGTGAAGCAGTTTTTAGGGCAGCCGTCGAAGTATCGCTGCCAGTAAGGCTGGAGTGTGAGGTAAACACAAATGGAGAATAGTATGGGTTTGTTTGGGAGTACATGGTGAATTCAGTGGAAGAAACTGTTTGCTCAGAATAGAAAGGGGCGTTTGCTCTCCACGCATCGTAGCCAAGGAGAGCATTTGCCACTCTGTTGTCCAAAGAAATGCTCGTAACTAAAACGCATTCAGAGGAGATAATGAGCGAACTTCAAAAGGAGAAAAAAGCGCTCCAGTGTTTATAATCAGCCGATCGCTTCTTCAGCGCGACACACATTCTCCCAACGATACGTTCGAATGAAAGCTGCTATGCTCTTTGTTCTCGCGCCGTTTCTCTTTCAGTTTAAGTTGGAGGTGAACTTGCCTCAATAGGGCTTGGAGGAGAGATTTTGAAACTAAATGTCACTCCAAAATTCCTCCTTATGTACATGCAGCTTGGGATCACTTATATATTATTTTAAAGCTTATCACTAATGATAAAATACTGATGTAGAAGGCTACTGCGATGTAAAGTCGTACATACTGAGTACCTACTCCATGTTAGCATGGGTACTACGGTAGACATGAAGACTTTTAAGTATCCTAACAACTCTCACTTAATCTACTACGTACTTATAACCAAATAAAACAGAAATGATGAGGGTTTTTCTTCATAATTATTAAAGATGATAGTCTTTAATTTATTTATTTTAATAATTTTTCCGTATTCCCTTCAATAGATCTTTTTAATCAACCCTTTAATAAGATTTTGCCATTTCTAGACTTGTGGATAGCGGAGACAAATTACTATATTAATTAATAGAATACATTATCATTCATTTCTATTTAGAATCCAAATGCGCTTGATATCAGAATTGTCATGTTTGACTCATTTAATTTTAAAGCTGTAAATAATGGCAAAAGGTCGTTGTACTCTTTCTTATCGTTTATAGCTTTTAGTTCTGATTACTTCGAAAACTATCATCTGTAATTACCACTTGTAACTAATAATTTTATACGATTGTGTCAGTTAATCCAAGATCTCAAATAAAAATATCTATAAAGGGGAAATCATTATCAAATATTTTTTTGTTTTTTTTTTTTAGGGTTTGCCTTCTTCTAAGGTGTATACGACCACATTTCATAACTTGAATCACGGTGGCACATACTATCGTTGTATTTTCAGCTTTATTTTTCCAATAAATCCAGAACTAACAAAAAATTACCTAACGATGCCAGGATTCAGATTCGAGGTCTCGCTTTCAAGCAAAATCGTTCTCCATTCAATCACTGTCGCTTTTAATCTCCAAACATCAATGTATGAAATTTATTTATGCGTAAGAAGTCATAAGTTAGCATTATCCTAAGTATATTCCTATACCAAAGTATTGGAAAAGATGATAAGTTATAATCAACATTTTTACTTTCTCCATATACGAAGTATAGAGAAAGTATTGTTTTCATGAAAAAAATCGACTTCGAGATTTCAACGGAAATACATGTTTTGGGGTCCCTAGAACACGTTTTGACCATTTTCGGAATGATGTCTGTGTGTATGTGTGTGTGTGTGTGTGTGTGTATGTGTGTGTGTGATAGTGGGCGCTCTAACGTAAAAACTATTAGTTGTATCAATACCAAAATTCATATATAGTACTGTGGTGTGTGCTGTCAGAGTTGATTAGTTTTTGGAGTAAATCGATCTACCGGAAGTCGAGCTTTATTCATTAAAGCTCATTTCCGGTTTTCAAAATATCTTCATAAATATGATATATAGGTATATTGTATACCCTATAAAAGTTTTAGATAATCTGTTTTACTATACCTTTTGTATTTAACATATTTTTGTATCACCGGTTGATTAGGAGTTATTCGTGAAATACTGATAAACCGGAAGAAGATGATTATGTACTTTGTGGGCGCTCTAACATGAAAACTATTTGTCGGATCAACGCCAAATTTCATATATAGTACTTTAATTACAGTCGTTAGAGTTGATTAGTTTTTACAGTGAATCGGTTGACCGGAAGTTGAGCTTCATTCTTCAAAGCTCATTTCCGGTTTTCAAAATATCTCCGTAAATATGATATTCAGGTATATACTATTATTAATAAATTTTTTAGAAAATGTAATTTACTATATCTTTTATATGAAACATATTTTTGTATCATTGATTTTTTAGGAGTTATTCATGAAATACTGATAAACTGGAAGTTGCTGATTATGTACTTTGCGGGCGCTCTGGGCTCTATGGGCGAAAGGCCAAATTCATCGTTTTTCATCGAGCATGTCCCGAAAAACATTATTTATAATGTTTGTGACGTAAAAGATAATAATATATAAATTAATCACTCATCTTCCAAGTTTAGATGGAATATAGAGTTCGAAATTACTGTTGTAGATAAATATTTACATCTTATGTATGGAGAAAGTCATGTGCTGGCCACATCAGATTTTTTTAGCTTTGCTTTACTATGAGGTGTATTCGATCTGTTTCAATTCGGTAACAGTAAATGTACATCGCCGTTTTCCGCATTTCAAATGTCTTACCACAAGTGCGGCGAACACACACCCCTGAGGGGATTCGTATGTTTCCCAAGTACCGATGGTCCCCGCATCCGGGAGCGCTCTCCTCTTGGGAGAATTTCACGCGTTTTTACTTTTCCGATTGCATAAATTGCCATTCACACGCAAAGGCATTCTCCTCCGCCTCTCTTATATAAACATAAATAAACCCGCGAAGAAATCGCTCCTCCCCATCTTGGATTTCCCTCTGCTTGTGTTTTCCATTTCTCGGGGATTTGGCGAGGGGACCCTAAGGGACCAGAAAGGGGAGGAGAGAGTAAGGGTCCATGCGATCGGGATGCTGAGATAAAACAGGCGGAGGTGATGAAGTGAAATATTTTTGCTTCGATTTCTTTGAACGAAAGGGTGGGTTTATTTTTCCTTGAAATATTAGAATTCATTAGAGAGATTTCTGTTAGATTAAGAAGGAAAACGGGTTACATAAATATTACATGAAATAGGACGTAGTCACAAGGTGACTGGTAACCAACCAGGTTTGCGTGGAGGCCAGAGCTGTGTAATTCTTATTGGGCCAATGAATTTATTTCCGAGGTTGGATACGTCAAAGACCCGATAAATGGTTAAACCATTGACGAATCTAACAAAATCAAAAAAACGTAGCATAAACATGGCGTAAGAAATAAATGTATGAGAACTCTGTTCCAAAATTTCCGAATAGCATTCTAAAAGGGAAATGCGTTATCTTCATTCAGTTACTCCATAAAATATCGACGAATTTATAAATGTATACGAGTATATATCGAATCTGATTACCTTTTTTTTCGATATTGTTTTCCGTTTTTGACGTGAAAGGGTGACCCAGGCGTAATAATCTCGAATCTTCTTGGCCATCATGAAAATGCATGAACCAATCAAAAACACGTACATGCAATGAACATTCATTGCCATACACTTTTTACAATAAATTGTAAGTTTCAGTAGCTGTTTTTACAAGTTTCATGTGAAATTTCACAGCAATTCTTTGCTCTATTGCTACACGTAACATTTTCCCAACGGAAGCAAAAAAAACAATTATACTGCAAACGAAGGCTACGGCTGTACAGATTTGTTTACAGAAGCGAGAGGCACTGCATTCGAAAGACAAGGCTTCATGATAAACAACTGCCGGTCGCTGGCGTTTGGCGATTGCGCAATTCTTCTTTAGAAGCGTCAGTCTCGTAATTTAATAGTGGCACCTACATTTACCCCTAGGGAGTAATTTTCTTACTCGGTCAGTTCATCATTTCTTTTTTCTTTTCTACCATATTCAAGATATCACCAGAAAATGCCAAACTTCGGAAATTAATTTTTTCGATATATTCGTCCTTCTCGAAGATATATTACATGGGTTTTAGCATATGTTTTCCCATATAAATTCCGTTAATTATTCCATTAAACGTTAGTATTAGCTATCGGATTTGGAGATTGATTTACTCACATTTAGGTAAGGGTTTAAGAAAAAATAACACAATGGAATCAGAGATTAGATAACAATTCGGAATTCCCATATTACTCGTGTTTGTTCTTCGACTGTAAGACAAGGTAACGTAACATAAAATAGTTTGGACTTATTTGTCTAAGTTAGTGTTTTTTTACTTTTAAGATTGACTAAAATGGAATCGCAATCACGAAGGCTGGAGCAGATGGCTTCCTCCGGATATTGATAAATCACGGACGATTCGGTATGATAAGAATTGTGGTTATATTCATCAATGATCTGACATAATGTCAGTGAAGATCCAATATATCACAATTACAAATTCTATGTACACCCGATGACCAAAAGTATCAACACCATGGTCTTTGAATAAATTATATATTGCGGTAAAGACATAAGCACTATTTTCGTCGTCCTTTATAACGGAAGCCTACTACAAAGTCGAGGTCAGATTAGTAGATTACTGCGCATTTAATGTAGACGACGATTAGCCTGAACTATGATACTTTTCTCGTCGATGTGGAGGCATTTTCGGAAGGGTTTTAACTTATTTTCAGTAGAATTTATGTCCGTACATCTGTCCGAAGAACGTAGACTCGGTTCAACTTTCCCTTTCCTGCAAATGAAATATAGTTGCGTAGTGCTAGAAACCCAACGTGACGCGGGTGGTGTAAGGGGCGATAAATCCGAATCGTACGTAGATTTCGGAATGCAGAGGCTTGGACGGAGCAAAAAGGGTATTGGGTTGGGGAAAAGGATGAAAGTATTAACTCAGGGACCCCCTGCGGGGAGAGTTGCGACACTGCCAATAAATGGAGTTCGCGCCTTTTTGCTGCGAAATACAGTTTTGGAGGGGAGATTTATCAGTGGGAGGGGCCGTATCCATGGCAACATATCTTTCCGAGTGTTCCTTCTCGTACAACATCCTTCCTCTCAAGAGTTCCTACTCCCTCGACGGCTCCCCAACACTTTATCCTCTTCATTCAAAGGCCTTATCTAATTTCCACATCGCCTTAGAACAGTTAGGGCTCCGAATCTTTATGCAGCGTACACTATGCTTCCTTGATGACCGAATTGTATTGAGCATTTTCAAGACTTAAATCCAGCCGATGGCACACTCATATCATTTGCTGAACCTCATATATCACAAAAGAGACTGATATTGTGAAGTGAACGATACGGAATATGTTTGATAATACTTTTAATGGTGGTAGTAACTCTGTTTCAAGAGAAGAAAAGAAGGAACAGTACCTTATCGGCAAAATTTATTGTAGTCAAAGTGAACGATCGCCATTATTAGGTATTCTAATCTGATAATTGTGAAAAACAAAACCTCCATTTACTCATCCAATAATCTTATGCTAGAAGTAAGGTTATTCCCTTCATTTAAACTATCACATTGCTGCAGTGGAGGTCTGATAGCATTATAAAATGACTACATTAAAATAGAAAATTTCGCCATTAAAAAAGTTTCCATAATTGTGGAAAATCTTAGCTTAAGTTTAAACTGAAAAAGTGTAGAGAAACCTTTAATTTGGCATTATAAAAATATTTTTCTTATGATAATGCTTGAAGATTAGTCGACATCAGTGTAGTTGTAGTCAAAATTTGTTTATGAAAATGTTTAAATATCTTTGGCTTATTGTAAATATTATCATAATTGTTCAGTGTCTTCGCATGATATTTATATACGTAACCACTAGATACTGCAGAGTTTAAGTAAGCAACTTCATTGTGACATCTAGTAAGCATTAAGACTATTCTTTTCTTTTAAATAATCAATTTAAAGTAATTAAATTTAATAAATATAGGAAAATGAAGGAGGAGAGGATTGATCAATTTGCATTCTTATATAATTCATACCCCTTCAAAATATATGATTAATCGGTTAAATGATAATTTTCTAGCCAGTTACATTCAATTGCTTCCAAAAATAACAGTGAATATAGGTAAAGACGGCTATATACGAATAAAAGTATAACAACGAACTATTGCATAAACACATCAACATTTTATTTTACAAATTCATATGCATACAAAACATTCTTATTTCCTCGAAAGAAAGTTCACCTTCTCCCTCGCCATCCGCGAACCCAAGTTCGAATGTTTGGAGTCTGCTACGAATCGATCTCAGGTTTCTCAGATTTACAGTTATCTTACGGCTCACTTATCATCTTTCGCATTCAAAGCAGCCGCTGGCACATAACTCTCCAAATTTGAATTTTCCGTCAGTTCCCCATCCACCCACCGCTTTCTTCTCTCGTAGTGGATCTGGATCACACAATTAAGATACATATATTTCCTCGTCTTTCTTACTTCAAGTTACTTCACGTGGTGCTCGTCGAAAGTAAAAGTGCTACATAACTTATGGATGTCATACTTCATTTATTTGAGTGTACATGCTTGCTTGTGCTATAAATTTTAAAGGGATTTGCCGTTGGTATTCATTTGGCATTCATTCTTATTCGAGAATATTCTACTGTGGGTGTTTATAGGGGGATGAAACTCCTTTGTAGCACCAATAAACAGCGAATGGATGTAATATACTTAGAATGAGAAAACCTTTGAATGCATTCCAAAATGATATTTATGAACATCAGTGTACCTTATAAATGTCGATAATCTAACCACTAACCACGTTTTTCCTTGGAATTTCTCGTGGGTGCACGCCCTTATATGTAAATAACCTTTAATCCTCTCCTTAATAACAATTGTTTCTCTTCTTTGATAAGATGATATATTCATTAATTATTTAATAAAATTGTACATTATTAGGTTGAAAATTTTTCAAGATGATGCGAACAGCTACATCAGGCGATTTAACGCTTGCATATATCCGATAGTAACCTGAAATTATATTTAAATTTAATAATTGTTGAATTTAAAAAAGTTGATCTTGGAATCATTATGAGATAACTGTATATGAATGATATACATTAATTCTAATCTACAATTAAGTAAAGGATTCACTGCATAAAATCCGTTTATTATATCTACGTAATGAAACTCCCTTTCGATTATGAATGTATAAGTAGCATGAAATAATTTATATAGTTTAAATTAGGAGTACAGTTCAATAGCGAAATAAATCCTTGTCATATTTTCAATTAATATATAAAAATATATAATTTACGTTGAAATAATGTGGATTAGTAAATGTAAGCATTGATCCTAAAAACAATTTTGTACGTGGGCAGTTTAGAATCAATCTTTTCAGAGTAATTTCTGCATTTCGTCCGTTATATCTTCAAGCTGCTTTTATAGACCTATCGAAACCTCTCGGTGAAGAATGGCTGTCGAATTCCCATCCCCTTTTAAGTAGCTGGTTTATTAAAATGGCCGGAATGTTCTTCTCACGTGGAGTGTCTCGTCCTCGGCAACGTCTCCATCGACGCTCTCCGCAGATCCTCCCACGCCGTGTTCTTCCCTGATTTATTTTCATTTCGCCTCTTCCTTATGTTTATTCCTTTCCCGCCTCTGAGTTTCCGAATCGTTTATCACACTTTCTGAACGCGTGGAAATCCTTTTCCCTTTCCATTTTTCTTACTGTCCTTGCCGTCTTACCTGAGCGTCGCTTGACTCTCTAAGCCCGCGGAACCCCGCTGAAGGTGAAGCATTAGAAAAATGGACGCTCTCAAGACGCACCAAAATCCTCGCTTCATCCCACGCCTCCGCTTGCTTCTTGTCGGGTGTTTAGGCTGAAGGATTTCTGGAAAATAAAGTTCGCGAATTTCAGAATAGAGTAAGGAAAGTGCTGATAAATCCATCTAGGTACGCACTTTTCACTCTACAAGGCCTTGCTTCACCTAAGTCTCAAGGTGCACTTATAGGCCAACATGTTCGCTATTGTCATTAATTTGCATCCTCCGCTTTCGTTTTACATATCATAGTGCGTCGTCGTCATGGAATGCAATACCTTAAATTAAGGTAAAGTTAATAATAAAACTCACTTGCTTTGTGCAAAGTAAATATTTAAACTAATTCACGTGAAGTAAAATAGACAACACATACAATAAAACTGACGAATATTAAATACTGGATACTTGGCACAAGATAATAGATTGAAACCATTGATAAAAATCAAAGGACAAAATCAGGTATAAAGGTCTAAGGCAATATTAAGACTGAAAAGTTTCTTCTTCCATCTAACCTTTCGGCAACTATATTAGTATCATAAAGAATTTGTAGGCGAGCAGAGATAAAGAGGATAATTTCAGAGGGAGTGGATGTAAACACATCTACCCTTCACTTTCTTTCGCCTGTTTTGCTCAAGATGCTCTTGTAATAATATTAAAGCAATAGATATAGATCTAAGGATATACTGAATAATAATTTATTTAGGCCTCTCTTAAACTGAATCTCATGAAAGTGTTGTAACGCAACTAAATTAGAAATAAAAAGGGAAAATAAATGAAAGGCCCCACGTTGGGCGCCAAGTTGTAATGCTATTAAATCAACAATATAAGGGAAAATATGCCGCGCGGGGTGTAAAACGTTACAAAGATAAATAAAATGATCAAAAGATCGAAAGTTGGGCGCCAATATTCAAAACAACCAATTAATTAAAGTTACCGCGAAATGCATACACTCAGGGTCGCTCGGTTTCCGAAGGAAATAATAACCACAATTTCCCATAATAGATATTAATCGATTTACACAAGGCAATACCAGACAAAGAAACCCCAAAACTAATGACAACCATACCATCAAAAGACACACATATTATAACTCAAGGAAACACCAACCGTACTAAGAGGAAGAAACGAAATATGAAACACCACCACCACTAAACATAACACAACACTATAATACCCTTAAACACAGAACATATATTAATACACAAAACACGATGATTGGGGGACGAATCCATACAAAGGGAAGAAACACTAAAAGACAACAGGAGTGGGTCAAGGTTTTTGAAGACCGTTCTGGTCAAGCGGTCTTTCTTGACTTTCTTTTACAAAGGGAGGTCGCCCAGAAGCCCGCGTCTTCTTTAGCTTGGGTTTCTCTCGTCCAATCACCACGTTTTGTACAAATTTTGAGGACCAACGCTTTTCCCATTCCCTTTCTGCAGATGGTCAACCGCCCGCACCCCGGAAACGCTCTGATGGTAGAAACAGGTCCAGGGTGTGGACCGGTTTTTTTTTATTTCTAAGTTTTATGCGGTCCTCAGAAATCGCTAACCATAAAATCATAACCAAAAAATCATAATTATTGTGTATTCGCTGTTACATAGTGCTACAACTACGTTACACACTTCAAAATTATCATGTGAGATAATAGAGTCAAATTAGTCAAAAGTAATTTCATAGTTCTCCTAACGGAAAAAATATCCGCTATAGAACTGCTTTATGCTAATATTTTATCACAAATTTCAAAAATAACATTGCCTCGACATAATAATACCAATAAAAGTACACTTCCACGTATAAGACACATTTTTTTCAGAACTTAGGTTAAAAGATACGGTTCGTCTCGTAGGAGCATACTGATTTTCCATGGAATTGTATGTATATATTTGTTTAGACATTCTAGAATACAATCCCAAATATCTTATTGCATCTTGTTTTTCGTTGTATAAGGTATGTGCTCCTAAAATCTAAATTGAATTAAACGGATTTTTTTTCATAGTTAATAATGAGTCAGTGGAAAGTATGAGCTATTTATCCAACCAAAATTCCATCAGAAGGACATACAAACCCTTTGTAAAAATTCCGTCGAATGGTACGAAGTTGGATGTGTAGCAAGATGAAGGCGATGGGCTCTTCATTCCTGTACGTGTCTGTTTCCTTCTCTTTCCGGTGAGACAATGATCTGGAGTGCACCTGTTAAGCTCAAAGCTTTTCTCTCAATCGCCCACTCTCTGTGTAATGCGAAACCCCTTCGCTTTTCCCCTTCTTTTGTTTCTCCGAAGAAGGCTCCCCTTTACCTCGTTTCTACCCGTAGAACAATACGAGAACGGCGATTTCTCAGGCCTGAACAAAACCACCCGTTTTTGTGTGCATTTGTTCAAGTAGCCAAAGTTTCCGCGACTGAGCGCACGCTCTTTCTTGATTGCTTATGAAATGCGGGCTTTTTGTGCACGCATTTTTGTTTGGCTAACTCATGTCACCTGTTTGAGGATAATACACGATGAATCCGAAGTTTTGAATTAGCACAAGATGGGTCATATTTAAGAGTGTACTATTTTGTATTCTACTATATTGAGTAAGTTATGTTTCCATTTATCACAAGGTTTGCGTTATCAAAATTTACGTACATTAAAATTGTAAGCATTCATAATTACTTTGATCCTTAACAAGTCTTTGTGACGTTATCCTGAATATGAATAATTACTCAAATGAATAACCAATAAAATTTTAAGGGTATAGGTGGGACACCAAATATATAAATTCAGTCGATGTCTTAGTATTAATGTTCATCATGGAAAAAAATGGGACAATTTAGCCCTGAGACACGGTTCTATATCAGGAATACACAGCATTTAAAGACATATTTAATAACTATAGAAAAAATCGGTTTGTAATAACATTGAAATGCTCATATTTATGGACTGTCTTTAATATACCTATTCCTGCCATAACGTACTGTTAAGTGTTACATTTTCTATTCATCTGTTCGTACACTATAGAAGGAAAAACATCTTTCATTAGCAATTTTTACTACGTATTTTTTTAAGGTTAAGATAATATTTTAGCTAATCCTAAATGAATTATACAAGTATGGCGCTTGTAGCATAGTTACTTCCGTTACTATTTGTTGTAAAAAGGTCGATACCAATATTCGATATCTCCTTGCAATTTTTTTCAATCAAATAGTAATGAACTAAAAAAATCCCTAAATTTTACTCTTAAATTAAACGTTTACTCGTTACTATTGCAATTTTACAGCCAGCGACACCTTTTATTTCATCCCGCAGACCTTGATGAAGCTTAGCGCACCTCTGCAGGTTTGAGCAGCCATAATTAGGGAGCGCTGTACTAGAACAATACCGAGGACTCTCCCACTTACCGTCGAGTTCCAAGACGCCCTTCGTTATACATTATATTCCGTCCATTTCAACGCAAAGCAAGTCACCGGAACAGAGCTGGGGATCATTCGTACGCTCAATAATCGCTAATTTGTTCTCGAAACTTCTTTAAACATCCATTGTCTTGGCAGAAATCCGCCTTCCGACGAAAGGAGGACAAGTAATTACGGCGGCGGAATTAGGAAATTGCGCATTTCTGCACGTCTCGGTTCGCGAATTCCAGCCACCAGAGTGCGACGCCGCTGCAAATTCCTCGGCGCTCTTTTTATTTCAATCCAAACGAAGTTCCGTTGCATTAATGCAGGAAAAGGTCCTTCGCCCAGTTGCAGAATGGGGATTCTGTAATGGCGAAAGCTAGAAGCAAATGGAGGTGGAAGGAAAGGAGATGTGTAGAATAATGTTTTTCATTCACATGCAAATTCAGTTACTTATTTTTCCATTAATATTTTTTTACATAAGATTAATCATGACAGCATAAATTAGCGTATTGCATATCAACTGCAAGGAAACATAAACCAGTAAACTATGAGGCAAAAAAATTTACATTCAGTGACGATCACGTAACTAATATATAATTGATCTTTAATATTTTTTTCAAATTATTCAAGCTATAAAATAATTTTTAATCTATGTATCAAAATTGAGGATTTGATATATCTAAAGGTATCATTGTTTATTATTTAATGATCTTAATATGGTCATTATGAAATTCATTTTTGCTTAATTTATTTTAAATTTTTCAAACTATACCGCAAGCATTACTCTAGGCATAAACATTGGGAATTTAATAGCCGTCAGGGTATAAATCAGCGTGCTACTTATAAACTACACTAAAACATATACAAGTAAGTTTTTGCCAATTACGAATATCATTTGATATTTTTATGCATCTAATTAAAGCGACACATTCTATATAATGCAGGTGATGAAGCCTATTTGTGAGAATAAAATTTGCCGAAATAAAGTCGAGATTATTATTATTCTATATAAATACGATCCTGCTGAATCCTTATAGCCATACTGTTATCTATACTTTAGGCTTCAATATTGGGTATGTATTAGTAGCAATACGCCCTCATTCAACACATTTGTCAACTTTTACATGTCTCAATATATGCATCATAATGTAACTACACAACATCTTGCCTTTGCTTAGTGTTAAATTACTTTCGTTTTAGGTGGTACTTTATCTATACAAAAACTGAGCTTCAATTGTAAAACGTGGCAATGGTAGGAACTTAATGATAAAATATGTACTATTCTAATTGTTCCATATGACGAATTTAATCTTTAACTCCTGTATCCTGAGTATATGTTTATCAGGTTAGCTCGTATTAAGTCTCAATAAAAATAATTCATAAAAAGGTCAAAGAGGGAAAAGAAGAGATCTGAACGAGGATAGAACCGGAATTCTTCCCCCTGCGTATTCATCCGCAGAGAGTAACACGGCCGCTCTTGAGGGGCCAAATAGTTTGCAATGAAAAATGACTGCAAGCGCCGCCCTGGCGGACAAACCGGCTTCCTGGCGTATCTCTCGGAAGGGCACGCGATGGCCAAAGGAACGCGTTACCCCGCAGATATTCTCGCGGATCATTCCTCAGCGCCAACGCACAGAATTCATCGCGCCGCATTCGGCAAAATCCAACTCGCGGGCGGAGTTTGGACGGATTCCAGAATGTTGATGAGCAGTATGCATTTCGCGACCTTACTTTCGTTTCCTTCGAAGTTTACGCGCTAAATTTCGGAGGCTGCACGATGATCGTGTCTGGCGTTATGGCAAAAACTTTCGGCTTCCGCATTAGGGAATCGCGCGGAATTCATGGACCCTCGAGGCAAAATTGCTTCAATTAGCTTCGCCTCGTCGGATCTTGATGAACTATTTTCCATCAAGCATTGGATTAGCTTGGATAAATTGGATTGGAAGATTATTCGTCTGAGATATCGATACCGTCCCAGAATGTAGCACTGTACGGCAGTATTTATTTTTTAGAGCGATGTATATTCTCTAGAACGATGGAATATACAAATTTCTATTTGATCCTAATAGAATTACTACCCTGAGTACTATTTATTTCTTTCGCAATTTCCCCTCCGTAAACATTCTCCCAGAATCGCCCATTACCTCATATCAAAGCCTTAAGATAGATTCAAATATGCATGAAATATATGTTTAGATGGTATATTTATAGCATTCACAACTGAAATGAAAATGAGGCTAAGTTTTAAAAGAATTTATTAGAAAAGAAAAAAACTTTTTCAGTCAAATGGTTACTATTCATGCAAATTATGTAGAAGCAATGTATATAAACACAGTCTTAGGCAACGAGGTCAAAACAATGCCTTCGAAGTTTATTTTCTCTCAATATTACGTAAGGGAGAATCTATGTAGTTTCTGTATTTATTTCAGATTTCAAAACATTTTAAAGAAAATGATAATAGAGATATAATCAATGAAACATAAAATCTTTTCGTTCCTATTTACGGTAAAAGCCGTTCACCAGGAATCAGACTTTGTGAAAGAGTAAATTATAGAAAATAATAAAATGGGGTTGTAATTTATATTATCGATCGTAATGTTGTGAAATGAATATTAAAGTGTCTTAAAAAAACTATTCTTAACTCTCCAGGAGAAATTCCGTCAAAAGGTTTCGTCAACTAGTCTAAATAACAACGGGTTCAGCAAGTAAAACTCTCTCGGAAAGTCGCAAAGTGTTTCTCTTTTAAATGAATAAAAGAGATTTTTATAAGTTTTATCCGGTAAATTAAGCTGTATTTAGATTTTTAATAGCAGCACGTGTAAAAATTTTGAAATATTGTTTATAAAATCGAAATATCGGTTTTGGAACCTATGCAAAGTATAAGATACAACTACGATAAAATCTTTAGAATCCTATAGAATACCCAAAGTATTCTGAAGCTTAATTACTGCATATATGCACTTATGCTTAAGGATTTGCAGCGAATAAAGTTATTTTTAGATGAAATAGATACGTATTACTAATACTTCACTGCTGTATTGGTTTTACTGCTCTTTGCTTGTTTCTTGTCTTATCCAATCGATGACGGCAACCTCCATTTCCTCCTTCCTCTAACTCCTTTTCTCCATCTCCATTGTAAACCCCTCTTCTTTTTCAATTCAAAGAACATTTAGTCATCTATTTTCCCATCGTAGATTCACATCTTTATTTGTTTCTGTTTCAGCACATCTCTAGAAGCTCCTTTCAACAGAAATATGTGTTTTTCCGGGTCGGATGGTTTTTTCCCTTTTCTGATGCTTGAACTGTAAAAAGCATTTTATCTTCTTCCTTTCATGAATGCTTCCTCTTTCTCATAATGCTCCACATTAAAAAATGACGATAAATGTAATGGGGAATATTCTGAAGGAGTACTTTTCGGATCTTTTGTCGCAGTAAGAAGTTTTTATCAACTGACCAGGGTAGACGCCTCATATTCAGTTCAAATGCGTTTTAGTGCTCTACAAATTTTACGTAACCTCTCGTACTTTCCAATTCATGAAATTCTGAAGACTTTACAAACAACCAAATTCATCGCAAACCTATCCGAAAATTCTTTACTCCGTAATCATCACAAAAGCAGTAAGTTTAGTATTCGGATTACCTCCTAAGAAAATTCAGCATGTTCACTTCATTAAAAAAATCCAAACTGACGTTTTCACTAATTATCTCATCCATTTATCAAATAAATAGCTTACTTTCTATCTTTCTTCTTTATATGTCAATTCAAATTCTGTTAAGATAAGATAATAGTGCAAACGTAAGGGAGGTTTTTTGAAAATAACGACTAAAAATTAATAGATAATACTTCCATGCCTTACACTCATTACCCTAATCATAATGTTATTTTATCCTCCCTCCATTTTGTTCTTTCATCTATTTTCAGTTTCACCTTTCATTTCATCTTCTTCCTTATTTTGTACTTCTCTTTTTTTAATATTCACTCACTTTTTATTGCATTTTTTATTAATTTATTGTTTATCTGGTAAAACAAATCCGTGTGGGAATTCATCCTGTATGCGTCAAATAAATTATTATTATACATTAGGGGTCGTACACATATGACGTAACGTAAAATTCTCCATTTTTCGAACCCCCTTCCCTCCCACAAATCGAGTAGCGTAATTTGGGTGCGGCCCTTTATTAGAATGGGCTACATAACAGGGAGGACGCATAACATCAACCGTATCTTCTTAGAATCAACTATCTCCGTCTTTATAAAGTAAATTCAGCCTTGTTTTGATATTCATATTATAAAGATCTTCATTAAGCATGTCTCAAGTATTCAATCTTCTAAGTAATCCGAATTTCATATTATTTCGCAAACTATCCTTTAAAATTAGCCCTTTAAACCTTAATACGTCAATTTTATGTTCAAATAGGCTTTTGGAATGAATGTAATACAGCAGATACGGAATTTTAACAATCTCCAACCTTCATTCCAATGATAGTCCGATCATCAGCGTTAAACAAAGCGGTAAAGGCAGCCAAAAGTCGTTGGATTCCAGGGTGTAAACACGCGTGTTACACGGCACGCCGTTTCTTTTGAAGCATCGTGCGTGCCTCTTGTCTCCCCCGTGTGCATCTCAAAAGGATTCTTCCTTAATGAGAGCATCCTCTTGTGTCGCTCCCCTCTTATCTCGCGCTTCCCTCCGTAATTGCATTTATCGGGGACTCGGTGCGCGCCAACTCCGCGTCTCCGCGGAAATATTTCGAGTGAGAATTTATATCCCCCGCTGTAAGTGGCTTTATGAGACTTCTTTGCAGTATTAATGGCAAAACCCTTTGTTTTCGAGCCGTTTGTTTGTTTCGAACGTCCTTTACTCTCTCTCTGTAATACTGCTGGAGAAATGGATCGAAACTTATTTCATTGGGTTTCCCTGGAACTGGGTGGATTCCAGGAAATAGGGATTTGAAAACGGAGTGTCTAAGATTTGGACTTTATCGGAAATGCCTTTGCCTGGCTTGATTGAGTTTTGAGAAATATAAGAAGCGTCCCTTCCTGCTATCAATGAATGGAATATTTTCGTATCTGAAGGGTATCTATGTCTGTGTAAAGACCTTGCAAGCCGCTTTTCAGCGTGTGGAAGTGGATGCAAACGCAATGACTCTACTTCCCTAATCAATGACGTTTTAGTACCGTTCGCGGAGAAAAATATTCTTGAATCGATTGGTTGTAGTATGTGCTTCCCTGGTCTTCTTCATAGCATCAGAACGGCCTATATAACAGGGAGATAGCATTGCATATATTAAGGGTTGGATGTATAAATACTTTATACTTATACTTATAATATATATGATACTATAATACTAATTATACTAATACTTTATAGTATGACGATGGGTTAGATGGAAGAGGAGAATTTTAGTCTCAATCTCACCCAAATAAAGCCTTTTTATTATTATTATTATTATAAAGGGGCGTTTAGTCTCAATGCTGCCAAATGAAAGACGAATGCTTTTATTATATTACTATATGCATATCAGTTACATATTCTGAGGAACCAATTTTCTCTGAACTTTCTTATTAAATACATCCTTTGTATTAATCTTCTATCTTCTAAGGTTCCCCCTTCTACATCATGAATAATATTAACTAACTGATTTATCTTAGCAATTATTTTAAAACGTATCACCTATCCTTTTGTCTTTTCTAATTTCCTAATAAAACTCAATAAAGTAAACAGAAGTGTAAATAGCGATATGACAGGGACTCAAACCCAGGTCTCCCACTTTCTCTCATTCGTACTTATTTTTCATCTGCATTTTAAAAATTAAATGGCAATATTATATCTTTCATTAACTTTGCTTATTTTTTAAACTCGTTTCACTCGTTAGAATTCGGCTCATTGAGAAAAGAAAAACCGAATTACCTCATTCCTCTTTGAAACAGGATAAAACCCAGCCTTTGGGCTGATGAATTTAAAAACGAAAAGGTTGAATCTGTCATGGCTTGTTAATACTACTAAAGCTTGTATGATTTATTCCGGATTGATGTGAAATCATCTTTTGATAATTTTATGGAGTTATTACATTCGCTTCCTCTTTCTTTCAAAAGAATTGTATGAAGATACGTTTGATGTTCCATCAAAGATTTCCTTGTTGCCCATTGGTTAATATTTATTTATTTCCGGGTTCCATGTAATGCCGATTCCAGGCAACTCCGGATCAAAGTTGAATGTTAAAGTTCATGCAAATGACTTAAGAATTTGGCATGAAATTGAAATATTCAGGACACTACTACCCGCAATGAGTTTGCTAGTAAGTTTTGATAAGTTAGATACTATAAATCCTTTTCTCTCTTCATAATCCTTGGTATGTGCGGTACTTATAGTGAAGATGAATTAATTTCGTAAATGTTAATTTATTTCTCTAAATAAAAAAATTATGTTTACCTGATTATTAACTTCGATGTCTTCGTAATCACAATTTTTGCATGCATATAAGATTCAAGAACCAGAAATGTCGCTTGATATAGAGTTTTCCAACGTTTTGAGCTAAACGTGAGTCCTGCACTTATAGCATCTCCTCATGATGAATTTTAGCGAGTTAGATTGTTTTGTATCTACAGTCCAATGTAATGAAAATTGCAGATATTTTAAGAATCATTAAAAAAATTTCTTTCATTTTGAAAATGTGCGGTGTTACGAAATATTTTCTTTTAATTAAAATGAGGTTCTAGCAGTTATACAAGCGCACACCTTTTGTGCAATTTGATAATTCAGTGCATTTCGTACAACCGTAGAATATGATTCTGTATCTATAATATCTATAGTATTTAAATCACAACAAGTATAGCTTTTGTATGATCTCAAGCATCTCAAAGACTTAAATGACAATAAGTAAATATTCATCATTAATATTTTTCACCTCCTAATGTCGTTCCGATAATAATTCTTCCCTTGAACTTCATTTGAGCAGTATTCCACCCTCTCTTCTGAAAATTACGCATTTTCTTTCCTTACCTCAAATCCTTATATTCCATCTCTTCGCAAGAGGTCTCCCTTATCACTCTCTCTGCCTGTTCATAAAACAACGATGGTCTAATGGGGCAAAAACGGCTCATCCTAGAGATGCAAAGCACTACTGATAATGTTAACCGAAGCTCCATCCCCTCTGTCTTCCTCCGCTATCTTCTATATCAAACCTATTTCTCTCTCTCTTTCCCTCGTTGCCCCTTTCGATCAATATCAATCACTTTTTCGAGTCTTCGTCGCGATGAAATATTTTATAGAGGTTTTCTTCTTATCTTCTGCCTCTCGATGAAATCGTCTGATATTCTCCTCAGCATTCGACGTAAAATGAAATGAAGGAAGCCCTTCCTTGAAGGCTATTCTCAGCTTGCTTTCCCACTCTATATCTTCTACATATTTTAAGTTGGCTCATAAGACTTAACCCTGACGGATGCAGTCTCAATAAGTTACAGCCTGCAATTTGTAATTTTATTCACTAGCTTTCACTGTAGTATTTACATTAGTTCTCTATGATCTACGGCTGGATAAACTCTTGCCTATTGCTCCCTCGATTTCGCATAGTTAAAATTTGTTTTTTTTATTCAATAGGATTGAATATTACGAAAATAATTGCGTAACATATAAGATTAACGTAATAACTACTTATGCCATAAAACCTTTGCCACAAAACAGCCTTTCAGCGTTTTCTACGATTTACAACTTAGAATCCTATTTAGGTTTGCTTGAATGTATGTCAGCCAAGAGGAATTTTTTATTTAAATTTATGGAATGAAGTCATGACATATCAATGCATATTTTCTCACGGTGATGAAAGTTATCAAGAAAAATAGATTTCTCGATAGAAGTTTTTCTGAACTTAAAAAACAGACGAGTAAACTCCCGTGGAATTCTATTCAGCACATTAATTAAGAAATTCATCTCCAGCAGCAATATTCCAATTATAAAGTGCAGATATATGGTAATGACATAAACAATAAGATATTACGGAAATCTAATTATTAAAATATCTTCAGCGGTCCGTTGATGTTGCTTTTGGTGCACTATAGAATAAGTATATTGGATTATTTTTACAAATTAAAACATGTATCTAGTCAAAGTTACCAAGAAAAGAAAGACATGGCATTGAAAGAGGAATATTGAAGCACCAGAACTTACCGAAAGGTATTTTGAAAAGGTGAAGATGCATACGTATGTATGTATATTGCCAAATAGTGTCAAAATAAGAATTTGCGGATACTTGTTTATACTTATAGAAGAGAATACTTCATAAGGAAGATATTCATGAATCTTTTGAAGATTCGGGAACATTCTTATTTAATGACAAAGGTTTTTAGCGGTCATCACATTACTAGAAATGGACATAAAATCTAGATACTTATAGGGTGAAAGGCAATGGAATTTTCAACTGCAAGGAAGGCATTCCATAGACGGTTCATTCCTTCGCTCGGAGGCCAGAAATAAATAAGAATCGATAGTAGCCATCGAAATAAGTCGATCGTAAAGAGATGAACCGCATATATCGTTATCGGGACCCCTAAAAATCCTTCGTTCCCATTTGTTTCGGCCATAAACGCCACTTAAGAGATTTCTGCTGCCAATTGATTTCTTCCTCATGGAACATTAAACCCAAAAACTGTTCGCCTCTAAATTTAAAGTACTTGCATCGCAACCAGACGCACATCTCAAGAGAGATGTATAAGAGGATCGGTAGTCTCGGCTACATTTCTTATCACATCCCATTCTTCTTCATTTGTTTTTGAACTTGTTTCCCATCGAGCGAGAGCCCTGTTGTTAAGGAGAATGGTCGGGGGGAGTAATTTATTGCCCTTGCAACTCTGTTCTTTCTTGCCCCTCCTCCCTCTTCCTCTTCCTACCCCTTCCTCTTTCTCTCTCTATTTCTCCTCCCCTTTCACTTCCCATTCCAAGGCTTAGTCTCATAAGGTCTCTCTACATTCCATTCTCTATATTTTACGAGTTGAAATATGTGAATGAGAAATTAATTAGTCGCTAAAATTATATCTTTTGTTTCAAACTAACTTTCCATTGGACGAATGCCGCATTCGATGAGGTAAGTTAAGTTACACCAAAATACTGCGTTATGCACTAGAAGTACTAGCACTTATATATTACATCAAGATGAGATAATCTCATTGTACTCATCACAATGCATCATCATTATAAGTGGAGTCTCTCCAAATAACATCTAAATCTGTTGCAACACTATTTTGTGCATATCGCCTTCACTGAGAGCATCATCTGGGGAGATCGTGGCGAAACATCTTGAGGTAACCTTTTATTTTGCAGTGACTGGTTTTTGGTATCACTAAATTTATGATAATTCACGCCATAAATTCGTATTCGAAATCCGTGTTGGGTGCTCTTAAAAAGCGAAGTGTCCTTTCTTGTTTTCTCGGAACACCGGTGAATGAGAGGAGGAACGCCGACAAAGACGGTCATTGGAGATTTTAAATCTCTACTTCCTAACAGCCGTGTTCCAAATTTTCTTTCTTTACATCAACGGTCTCACTCATTCCATACATCACTTTTTTCTATAATAATACTCACGTCTTTCTTTGGCGAATTATGGTCTAATGAGACCACTCTTATAATTAATCCTATATCATCTCAACAAGCAGCTATGCCTTAACCAGTATTCGAACTTAGGACCAGATTGTTGCAGAATTAGCAATTCAACCCTTTCACCACCAAAGGTGGTGAAAAGGTTAAATCAATAATCTATCTATAATCAATATTTAAAAAGGTTAAATCAATAATAATCTATACATCATATGGGTAACTTAATGCTAAGGAGATGTAACCATTATATTATCATTATTATGGTTTCGTAAGCTATGCATTTTTATAATTCTTCATTAATATATACGTAATGGAACGTTAGCCGCTGAAAATAGCCATTATAAGATTAGGAAACATATTCATACTGTCTTCGATCCTTTTTTAACGCTTAAATTTTCGTCACACTCAAAGACCTAAAAATTTAATTGCAGCAAAAATACAAAACAAGTTGCTTATGTCAAATAAAGTAACGAATTATCCTAAGATTTCCGAAGATCGCTCCGTAAAACTGAGTTTCAAAATTTAGTTCACCTGACCTTAAATTTTTTACTCCATTATGATGAAAATTCCATATCCTATTCATTGTGAAATATACCATTCTTTTGCTTCTACCGCATCCTGTGTGAGGCTACTCGGTTTTATTAAGATGTATCATTGTTATTTATTCATAAATAAACGAAAATCAAGTTTACATTGGTTGGATGTTTAATAATATTATAAAAATGTATTTAAAGGGGGTTTGAGATATAATTAGATAAATAGTATGTTTGTTATTAAAAAGGTGGCCTTATTCTGATATTATTTACGAATTTTGAATGTAATATTACAAGAGTAAAATGATTTTTCAATGAATGATTGTTGGATATTATTTAGAATGTAATGATTCCTGGTTATAATGCCAGATGAAATGTAATGAATGACATAATGAGGTAGTGTTATGTATGGAATAGCAATGATGTTGTCACCGGACCGTTGTCCAATTGCAACGTATGTATGTATGTAAAAAATTATGTATGAACTAATCATAGATCGTCATTTTTCTTTATCTCGGACCTAGTCAGCATTATTTGCGGTACTATATTTGGATATCTCGCTAAGAATACGCCCTCTGTTGTAATTTTCCCGATCCCCCTTCAAATGCGCCTTCTTTTATGGAGTCATCTTCCGTCATCTTTTTTTATTGTCTGACACCCTTCCTTCCCTTATCAGTTCTCTCCTCCTCAAGACTTTTTCCTCGGCCTTTTTTCCGCGTATTTTTCATTCTTTCTTCTCGAATTCATTCTCCTTTATCAAATTTGGTGCTTTTGTCTTCTGTTCTTCTCATCCAGGCGTTTCATTATCTGTAATTTATGCCAAGCCCACATTTCAAAAAGCAGCATGCTTTTTCATGCTTTCTTTATATAGCACCCTCGGTAGAAAATAATAATTATCAAAGTTTGCATTAATATTTTCATTGTTCCTTCGCCGTATTTTTCAGTTATGATTTTGTGGCAGATAATCATCTTTCCCTTGCTGTAGCAGAACCATCTAATGTGCTTCTTTTATGATAACATCAGCTGTATTTGGATTTGAAATTCGTATAAGATACTCTTCATTTTCGCTCCATTAGCACCCGTTGACTTTCATTTGAAGTTTTAAATCTTATCTATCGTATAATATAAAAATAAAAAACCTTGTAAGGAAAAGTTGGAGGCCGAATAAATCCTGAATACGCTGGTAGTTTCTCTACAGTATAACGTCGTGCGCTATTCTAATTCCAATAATAGTACTAAAATATTGACATCTTGTCAGATTGAACTCTTGTCGACAGGAAGGAAATGTACATTAAAAAAACAACACGGGAACAGAATATTTATGCAGATTCTGGCTTACAAATTATAACAATACAAGGAAAGGGTAGAGGGTAAATTGCACATGAGGAGGTGCACCCAGGAATAATACCAAGGAAAATTCTCGGCCCAGTCAGACTTTTTCCGTCCGTTTAAGTCCGTTTTTGCTTGGTATAACAATACCGATAAATACGAAGCATACATGCCTAAAAATAAAAACTAAAACAAGGCCAAAATATAAATAAATTATGTTGCATACAATTATCAATTAGAATTTAAGATTCCAACAAAAATTCACTGCACAGTAAAGGATACAACAGTCGTTTCAATAATTATAATTATGTTACTGATGATGAAACGACTTTATTTGAGGGCGATGTTAGAAGTCGGAAAAGTTCCCCACACGAAACACAAAATTTTAAAGAAAATCAACCATTACCGCTGAAGAAAAACTCGAATGATTTGTCTAATTCAGAAAAAATAGAAGTTTGTACAGAGGTAAAAAATAGTGACTTGGCTGGGACTCGAACCCAGGTCCCCCACTCTTCGGGCAGGTTTACTAACCATTGAACTACCGAGCCACTTCACCCTTACTTCTTTAGAGGATTCTTCATGAGCTCCAAACAGTGGAACCAACCACCGCCAGAGGTCCTCACCGAGGCAACCGACCCGCAAAGTGATTTTATTATTATCATTACAATAACACAAGATGTAGATTAAAAATTTGGTGGCAGTGTTTAAACATTACATATTATACAAGCATAAATTTATACAGTCGTACACGGTAAAGCAATATATAGATCGTCCTAATCTAATTATACTGCGTAAATTGAGTAGTAAACACTATGCCTGTCAGGCATTTGCCCACGGAGGGAGGGAAAACCTCCCTCTGTCAGAAGTCAAGTTATATGCATAGTATGAGATGACAGAATATCTCTCTAGGTAGGGCTGCCATAACGTTCTTATTTCTTTGAATCGTTCGTATTCTTAAATCTTTAAAATGAAATTTTGTTTAGGTCAAAGAAATGTGCTTATTTTACATAGTGCATGCTTATTTTGTCTTATTTTATCCAGATCGAAGGCAAACGAATGGTCTCTCACATTCTATATAATAAGAATGGACTGTGCGAAAACTTGAGGGAGTATAAACTCGCAAGATTGTCGCGACAGATAGTCATAACAAATTATTGCATGTAGTGTAAAGGATCCTTTCTTCTTTATAAATCTCAGTGTGACCAGCGGTGAGGTGTATGAAGTGCTTTCAAAAGACGAAAAATTGCTGGAGAAAATCATTGGCAATGCGAAATATTGTGAATTAAATGGCCAGACGAATTGCGTCTTTTTTTCTGGCGAGAAATCTAATTTTTGAATTCGAAAGTGCTCATTTTTGGCTCCCAATCGATTGTAGCCCTGTCTCTAGAACTTACACAATTTATAGAAAGTAAGAATTGACTTTGCGCATGAAAGTATTCAGCTTAAATTTTGTATTTATTTCATATTATAGCAGATTTTTAAGTAAAGCTGTCGAACTTTCATTCTCTTTAGTTTTCCCTTTTCTTGTTCAAATCGAAAACTTCAGAATGATAACTTATTAACTGTACGTAGTACTATTGAGGACTAAATTTACAGTATTTTTATGAAAATTGAAGTTTAGAGCAAGTAGCGAATAGTTAGTCTCTAGCTAGCTCAAGCAAAGTCTTATAAATAGGAGAAAGTTACCATTGAAATTTTTACCACTCAGTGTCTTGTTTCATTTTAGCTAATCTTTTCTTTTCCTCGATTTTTTAAGTTCGCTGAAGATTACGAGGAATTTTCGCCGGATACTTCCCAGGAATCCGCAATATTTCTTCAGTGGTGTTGTAGATTTTCATTCCATTCCCAACGAGAGATTTACAGGATGAATGTCGTCCCTATATCACTTTCCGAAAATCCCGAAATATCATTCGCGACGAAAAAAGATTCGCTTTCGATATCACAAAATGTAATTACTCGCGCATCCATTTATATGTCAAATTCCCAGACCGTCGCATATTTCGAGCTTCAGCCGGACCGAAATTAAATTGATCCAATTCCCATCGCAGTCTCTAGAGATATTTCAAGGATCGTCTAATCCAAACGTTCACGCTCGGGAAGGATTTACTTCTGGATCCCGGTTTCTTATGTATAAATTCATTTTCCGTTCCATTTCAATAAGAGGAAGCTGCCTCGGAGGCCAACAAACGAGATTATACGATTTCTCTTAAATCATCATTTTCCCTATATGTAGAGGAGATCCTTAATAAAGCTTTCCAATCCCTTTCCATCCAATTCTCGTTAGGATCAAACGGAGTCGTTGGCGGTGACTTAATTTCCCCGCGAATAACACTTCTATTTCCGTACCTTTGTTCGATCGCTTCCTCGTATTCTTCAAATGTCTCTATTTCAATGGCTGAGTTTTCGCTTATGTGGAACGTTTCCTAATGTGCGCTTCTATGTTGATGACGTTTCTGTACAGTAATCACTTTCTTCGGGAGCCTATTCAATTCCTGCACTTACAAATACCTGCGCCAAGCGACGAGTCAATGCGTTTCCTTACGTATTAAATTGCCATTCAGGGTTAGGTTGTTACGATTTCCTTATATTTTCGCAAATCACATTCATTCATTTCAATGCAGACGTCAGAGCTTCTATTCTTTCTCTATTCACTTCCTCATCAAAACCTAAACTTAATTTTGCAATCCAAAGATTCCCAATCGAACTCGGTTCCTTTAGCCACCTATTTCATTTAAATATTTACTTTAACTCTTCACTACTCTTTAATATTGTGGTGTCACACAATTGAGCAATCATTTAACTTGAAATGAAAATGCATGAAAAAAAATTAATTATAAGAAATACGAAAAAAATTGTAATCTATCCCTTTATAATTTTCAAATTGCGATTTGACTAGATGGTTTCATTAATTTAGCGTTTTGTTAAATTTATTTGTACATTCAGTAGCAGGAACAAACGTGATAAATATTTGTTTAATAACCGCTATAAAAATAAATATTTGATCTGCTTATGTTTAATACTTCAGTTTTATTATTTGCTTCTCATGATAAAAAACTTCAATTTTATCATTCTTCAAAATTAATTTCTAAGAGTATACTGTAAGAGATTAACTTAATGATACCTATAAAATTTTAATTTAAAACTCTCTCTTTCAAAAAATTCATTTTTATTTTTTATTGTTGATTGTGCTAAATTGAACAGAAATGGATATTTTGGAAGAAATTCTCATTTTTTTCTGTAGATTTTCAATATGGTTACTACTAAGTGCACTAAGCGAACAAATGTGAATTCCTTAAGATTTTAACAGACTTTTCTATAAGTTTTATCTATTATTATAACTGTGATCCCGAAGGAAAACCATTGAAAAAATTGGGAATGATTAATGAATGATAGCTTATTTATCGAAGTCCCATTTAAAAAACGTGATAGACGACTCAGCCGCAGAATTCAATTGCACGATTCGATGAAGGACGCCGTAATGGAAAGATGTCCGTACTTTTTGCCGCGATGGAGTGGCCGACAAAAAGCGGCGGAAGTGAAAGTGCCTTTTGATAAGAGAGTGTTCCGTACGTGTTGACCCAAAGTCATTCATTTGAATCGAATAAAACGCGTCCCCCGACTTAATCGATTACAAGTTCGAGTCGAAAATCCGCCGCAAATTCACAAAAAGGGAACTGCAAATCCATCGGTGGGCAGAAAGGAATTTTTGCGAAAAGAATCTAACGGAAAGGGGTGAAGAAAACAATTCATGGATTCCTTATTGTTAGGGAATCGTCGTCATTTTCATATTTTCAATTAATTAGAGAACTTGCATGAAGTGCAAATATAATCTTTCAACATTATCCTAGGCTTTAATTCTTAATTCATCTGCTGTGGTCGATAGGACCCCGGATGATTTAAATACTTCTTTAAAACAAAAGCGATTTAATATATTTTGTGCTTCGTGAAGATTTTTGCTTAAGGATAATGATCTGAGTATTTCATTATTTTTGAAAAATCAAAAGTATTCAATAAAAAATATTTAAGTAGCATTATCAAATTTACAACAACTTAATCATTTCGTAAACATTTCACATTTTTAAGCACTCTGCTATAGAGTATTTCATAAGGTAGTCCCAGGTGCAGAGGGAAAACTATATCTTGCCAATCAACTAAAGAAAAACAATTTCTTAAACAAGTTGTAGCAGATGTTTCTAAGAATTAACTGAATATTATTCAAAATATAACTATTCTGCTCGGATGGTTAGTTAAATTCTTGCGGAAAAGCCGGTTAAGAGAGATCTGAAAAGCAAACAAGACAATGCAGATAAAAATAATAAAAATAATAAAACGGCTTTATTCGGGCGAGATTGAGACTAAAATTCTCCTCTTCCATCCAACCTATCGTCATAGGATACATAAATAATTAATTTAAAGAGATAGTAGGAAAAAGATATGAGAAGAATTGTGGATGTAAAAAAAAACCTAAGAAATTCTTAGGAAAACAATTTATTCACTGCAGGAAAACACCCACTAAGAAGGGGGGTGTGAAAAACCTGCGCAAACCTACCGATAGTCATAACTAAAAAGATGGTAAGAAACATGATTATATTTTATAAATACACTATCAATAGGTACATATATGGGATACATCAATAAACATAGTCATGTTGACATTTAAATAAATGCCAACCATACCATAACCAAAGATACGTATTGGCATAGATAAATCAATATAATTGTTTGTGCATCAGAGAAGAAGCATGCCATGAAGTAGAAAGAGAAATAGGACGAATTATTGGTTACTTTTCTGTGTGAAGTTTAAGAAAAGGTTTCTAAAATTTAAAATATCCTAATTTTCGGGGAATGAACTCCAGCTTACTGAGAGTAACTTATTTATTTATATATTAACAAACATCAACATACAGCACGAATCCCATTACTGCTGATGTTTAACAATAATAATAAAGAACAAAATATCAATAAAATCGTGAAAAATCAACAAATTAAACATATAATAAAATAACAAATGAATATGAGCAAAGAAACAAAAAAACATAGAGAATTGTATTTTTCCTCGTCTAAATTGCGCAAACATATTCTGGATAGATTTCGGAGGTAAAAAGAAAGGATCGAAATGAGTATTGGAGGAAAGGGAATTGAAAATTGAGAAATGTAGGAAATATATGTAAAAAGAGTCCGGGAGAATAGTAAAATTTGCTGGTAAAAAATTCGGAAGCATAATGGAGAGTCGGACAAAGGAAGCATGAATATATACGGAAGTATTGTAGTGTAGAGCGGCTTGAGGTGAATGAGGTAAATGAGGGGAGAGAGTAATCCCAACGGCAGATCCAGACAAAGGAAGTGTACGAAGCTGAGGAACGAGGCGGTTGATGGCGATCAGGGGAATTGTTCGAATAGCCAGAGAGAGACGCTCGTCAGCGAAACCCGTTTCAAACTGCCCATATCTGCTCCCCTTCGCAGATTGCCTAGCCCACTTCATCTCCTTCTTCCCCTCTTCGACCATTTCTCACCAAGGTGCTGCCGGTGATCCTCCTGGTTTTACACTGGAACTCCTTTCTTTCGGAGTATTGAGCCTCTTCTACGCCTCTATTCTTCCCTGAATTCTGTTATTGTTTTCTTATTTTCCATGCAAAATCTCGTAGAACACTCAGACTTTTTGTTCATCCGTTGAACTTTGTCTATTAATTTTGTTAAATTTCGATGTATTTCTCTTTTATTTTTTCTCGCATTTATTTCAATCAATCATCATATACAAAAATACCATTCAAAAAAAATATATATATAAAATAAACATATATAATGCTTGAGATAGCCAAAAAATTATATAAGTTAATCTTGTCCGGCTATTTATAGTCAGAATTTACGTTCAATAACTGCATAAAAAAGACATTACATAAACTAAATAACAAAGAACAGTTCTTACATAACAATGGGGATATATCGTACTTTTGCAATGTTGACTTGTGATTTAAATATAGTTTTATATGAAGAAAAAAAGCATAATTTATACATGAAACCAACTCATTTTAAGCTAGCAGATCAGATAGAGCAGATCAATTACAAAGGATATTCTAAAAATTAATTATTATTGTTCATTTCAGTGAATATTGAACGGATCCTGCCGGAATGTAAAATATCCTTCTCCCTACCTTATGTTTTTTTCCCCCATCGTTTTCATGGATGATTTAACTTTTCTATTTCCCTCCGCCACTTATTTTTTATCCGAGAAAAATGTTTCAGTCGTTCACTTTGACTCTCAGATAGCCAAGTGGGCTTTGTTTCGGCTTTGGTTGAAGCGCTTGCTGGTTCGATTCCCGGTTGGAACCCATGAGCAAAATTACCTAAGCTGTTGAAGCACTTTTGTTAATACTAATATTACACTAATTTAATTTGAATCAGACTTGTTAGTTGTTATTAGTGACTGGTTAATTAAAATAAACATTAGTGACGCATAAAAGAAGACGATTAATGGCATTTATTGGGTTATATGTATTCATTCAATAAATTATACTATACATTGAGTAAACAAGCTGCGACTGCGTAGATGTTTTTCTATTATTATTATTATTATTAGGGGTCTTTATTAGGCGAGATTGAGGCTAAAAAGTCTCCTCTTCCATCTAACCTGTCGTTAAGGTGTTACATTATTATAAGTATATTACATGCATCAATGAAACTTAGAGGAAAATAGAAGAAAATGTAAGAAGGGATTGAGTTTTATGACCCATTTAAGAAATCAAGGGCACTTTATCTGGCTTTTCATTTTGCCTAGCGAGCCTCTCCGAAGCATTTCATAGTTACTGGAGGAGGATTTGAAGCAACATATACTTTTCAAATGAGTGCCTTAGTAACTGGGATGCAATTCTTGGTATAATCTGCATAATAACCAAAATTATATCAGTTTTTAATTTGCGTACTTACGGAATGTGTAATCTCTTCTTCAAAAGACTTTTTTCTTGGGCCATCCAATACGTGAAAGTAGTTCGGTTTGATTGGATTCTAGGTTGATTACATTACAATCTCCAGGCTTAGGCTGTTTACTTTAATTTAAAATGCTCCGCCAAAGAGGATTCCCGCCATACCTTCAGCATCACGTTTCCTGCCTTCGGATAAATAACATGCGATAACTGGCTTTGTAATTTGGAAAACTCAAAAATAGAATTTTAATCATAGTCCATATCTTCAACCAAATCACCACCTTGTCTTCAATTTCTGGTAAATTAAATGTTTTGCAAATTACCACACCTGTCGCTGCTTTCCCTTGGTTCCTAGGCTATATTTTCATTTTTATCAATTAAATGGTGGATAGCATTTTAATAATAACAATAGTAATAACTTTATTCCACCCTTTCACAAATTCGATGAAAAATACAACGTAAAATTTTTTGGCCATATTGTAGACTAGAAAAAACACAAAAGGAAGAGGTAATATAGGTACCCCAGAGGAAAAAGAACCTGTCTCGGGGTTACCTCAAAATATATTTGCCTGCAGCCAAACAAAAAATTACAATGTCACAATAATTACATACAATAAAAAATAAACAAGATAGAGAGTATATACAAAATACTTTCTATGTTTTCACTTGAAAAGAGGAATTTCCTTAAATCTCTTAAAAATAAAAACACAGCAGTTGGATTAACCAGATTACCATGGAAGATAGAGAATAATTTAGGTCCTGTATGCATATACGTATATCATTGAAGAATTCATACATGGGTCTAGGTATTATTATAGACCAGTTCTCAAATATTTCTGTAAATCTTTGTATTTATTTTTACTCGATTCAATCAGCCATCATTGTTTTTACCGGAATATTTAAGACTGGAATAGAACATGGGTACCAAGTGCGAATTCTGCCAGAGGCGTGGGTGATTATATTTGTTAGAAAGGCTGCATTCAGTACCCGAGCTGGGCGGTGGGTGGGTTAGAAAACTGATTAACGAAGAGAGGGACTGCGGAGAGTCAATTTCGCCTAAATCATATTCTGTCCCTCGGATCTCTTAAGGGCCACAAAGTGAATTTTCGGCTCAAATATTCGTTCGGAGCTTACCCATGGACAATAGCAACTTCCACGTTGGCTTACAGTGATTCAACCTTCAAGCCTTTCAACGGAATTCTCCGGCACAAAAGCATAAATTAAACGTTTATGTGGATTAATATTTTCCGTGTGAAAAAGTATACAATACTTAGAAGAGTTTGTATATTTATAGTTCGAAACCTAGTTTCGATGAAGAGGCATTATGTAAAGTATAAGCTAATTTAGGCTTATACAGGGTGGCCGGGTTAAACATATAACACGAAATTTAATAAATTGATAAGTAATTGAGGTATTAATTAGCTGTTTGCTTCTGCGAGTTTGGTAACTAAAAGTGTTTTCTCCGTTTGCTTGATGATGGTGCACCATGCCATTGTGCAGTAATTGAGAGGGATTTCTTGGATAATGAGCTCCCAGGTCGCTTGATTGGGAGAGGTAGTCCATGGATTGCCTGGCCCCCTAGAAACCCATACATGAAACCACTTGATTTTTTCTGCGGGTGATTATCAATAATCAAATGTCCAGACACCAGTTCTTAACCACGCCATCGAATTCCTGCAGTTATTTCAAATTTTACGCCAGCAATGCTGCAAAATACTTGGAGAGAATAGAATACTGATTAGATGTATTTCTGCCGCTAATGGTACACATATAGAGGTGTATTAACAGTGTAAACAAATTTTTGAGTTACAATACTTGTAGAAACAAACCGCCAATAAATGTATTAATTAACTCTCAAGTTAACATAATTTGTATTATGATACGCTTAACCCGGTAGGTATACACCCTGTAGGTATAACTAGGTAGGTAGGTGTATAACTAAACCTTACGACTTTTCGAGCTTTAAATAAATCTGTGAAAATCTAGGTAGTTTTAATCCTCGATCCGTTATGTCCACCTACCAAAGCTTTCTCACATTGATGACATAATGATAATTTCTTCATAGTGGTAACATTTTAACGCAATTGTTGGATCAATATACACAAGTATGTAAATTTAATTCTGGGAGTACAATCAGGTATTCCAACGGTAGCTAATCAATAGATTCCTGTTAGGCTATTGTCGATAAAGTAGATTTGTTTAGTACTTTAACAGATAAACCGAGTTCTTTGACTGTTCAAAAATCCGGTTCTTCAAACAAATTGATTAAATTTAAAGAAATCAACTCCAGTGTTATTTGGTGGAACTTCATTTTAAACTTACAAAGGTAAAAAACACACACACGCTTGTGCGAATAAATTTGTGGAATTCGTACAAGTGTGTGTGTTTTTTTACGTTTGTAAGTTTATAAATGTTTTTTATTTTGCGATGATTGCAGATCAATCTCTGAACATTTTTCAGATGTCTGTTGCTCAATATAAAATTCACATTTGGGTCAAAGATAAAATTATGGATTTCCGCAGCTAAATTGTTAATAATAGAAATACTTTCGAAAACAAGGTATCATCTCGAGTATTAGTATCTTATGATTATGTGTAGGTTTAACTAAAGATAGGCCGAGTAAAAATATCTGTGGAAATCTGTTTAGGATTTATCTGTAACCAATTTCGGCTTTTCGCTATTTTTCTCTTTTGGATTCTTAAGTATAGATTTCTTCATTGGGATAAACTTTCCTGTAAATGCTGTTAATTCAGGAGTGGATTTCTACAGCTCTATGCATAGTTCATCTTCAGAGAGAGGGCGGTCCATACACCCAAATGAAACAGCGGCCGACGATGGGAATCATTGGTAACCCCAGCTTCAATCTCACTGATTATATCCAGAAATTGATACTCGGGACCTCATCATCGTCGCTTCCGTGTTTCGCTTCGCATAGGCATCGTCACACTTAGTTCGTAATCGGCTGTATGAATCAATCCCTTTCACACCACGCGTTGGATGCCCTGAGTGGACGAAAAGGGAGGTCCATAGTCTATATATCGCCGGTTAGTAAACTAGGGCATTGAAACCCAACATTTTGCCTCCCGCTGCACATTAATACTAACTGAAATTAGACAGAGCACTAAATAACATGTGCGATAAACTCAGTAGATATTCAAGATAAAAATTGAGGGAAAAAAATTTTTCATATGAAAGAGTATTCGTATCTCCGGTTCGTAATGGTGACTATAGGTATAAAATTATACTGTAAAATTATTTTTACTATTATAATTAATTAGCGTACATGCGTATTGAGTAATGTGTTCATAAAGTTTAATAGAATATAATTTTATCGTTTATTGTCCTAATTTATGGATCGGCACAATTGAGTCATTTACTATATTGAAAAATTTGTTTTTTCTTGTTCCATAATTAGAGTGTAGTAATTCGGACCAGATAAAAAAATTCGCGAAGTTATAACTTGCGTACGTAATTCTGAAATTAAGTGGTGTTGGGTCACCTTTCATATTTTCAGAATTCTGCAAAGGGCTTCATTGTCAATATGAAAAAGAATGTATTTATATAGGTTCAAGGATAGCATGGAATACGAAAGAAACTAAGTCTTCCCTGTGAATGGATTGCATGAAGAATATTTGAGTTTCGTGGATGGTAGATGACTCCAATCGTTAGCACCTCATATCAAAGTCGTTGGATTATAAACATGAAAAATCGTCTATAAGCGTAGTGTAAATTTTATCTCAATTTCACTAAATTATATTCCTTTCCTAAGGAATAAATAGATCAAAGCATTAAAGAGAGGCACGCCCTACTGGATTAAATATATCTGATTTTTGTGTGGGAAAATATCGCAGTGGATTCGGAATAGAAGCCATATAATAGAGGTGATACACATCCGGGAAAACGTTGACAAGAAAACATCAAGTCAAAAAATCAATATCTACATCTTATTTATCTTTATTTATTTATTGAAAGATTTTCATGCGGTTTTTTGATCATTTGAAGTGGAAACAATCAACAGAAACAGAATTCAACAAATTTAAAATAAATTTACATGTTTGTACTAAATAAAAATAGAAGCAAAAAAATAACATAAATATTTGTATACAGAAAACGACATCAGAAGGAAATTATTTACAAGAATTTGTATAGAAGACATTCTTTAAGGAATACGTATAGCGACAGTCTGAAAGGATCTATGGAGGAAGGTAGGGAATTAATAAGGTTTGGAAGTCTACATTGTAGGGAACGTAGCTTAAAACTAGAATTTTTAATCATTCTCGACACCTTATTCAGTTGATGTGATTGAGAAATCCAGGTACATTAGCCTGGTCGTTGTCGGATTCAATTTCCAATTTCGAAGGGGACTCCCAATGAAGACACCACCTCCGAAATCTGTAATAACAGACTGAAATGTGAAACGATAACTCGAGTGGACCATCAGTCAATTCACCTCGCTTGAGTTGCCCGCGACTGGTCTAAGAGGAGGTAATTAATTACGAATTGGTCAACATAACTACGGCCGCGGAATTCTCCGTTTCCCTTTGTTTATTTACGCGAGGCAATGGACACATTGATAGACATGAACCGGCCGTCCGCAAGTCCACAGCGTCCTTTTACCTCTTCCCCTTAAATTAATCACTTCTTCGGATGTGGTCACTCTAGGTCTTCTTGCAGGTTTTCCCGTTTGTATTTGGTCCTCCGTAGTGTATAGATTTTTTCTTTTGGATGAAAACCGAGTCTCCTAATAATACTCTCCTTTCCCGTAAAATATTGATAATAGAAGGGATTCTTGATTTCCTCTCGCGAGCTCTTCTTTTTCCCCTGAAGTTCGTCCCGTTTTCCTCCCCACGCCGTGTCGCCTTTCTCCACTTAGCACCTTGATGCTCTCTTTCCTAATGAGGCCTTTTCAAGTCCCCGTCCCACTCAAAATTTCATTGAATTATCCAATCTTCTTAAACGCTTATCAAGGAGTTTCTCGTTGGAAGAATTCCGTGCTTCCAAATAATGCAAAACTTATGAAGTGGGTTATATATTTTATGATTTAAAAAATTAGTTTCTTTTCAAGGTATTAAGTGTCATTACACGAATACGTTCCCTTAGCAGGCCAAAGAGTTTTTGAAATTAAATATTGTTGTAGGGAATTTTAGGGTAATACATGTACGTCGTTCACTGCCGTCGTATAGTGGCTTCTCTCTTTCATGGATTTTTATCTAAGTAGAAGATAACAGTTATATGGCCTCATTCATGGATTTTATTTCTATAACTTTAAGCTTACTGATATGATTTTGGACTTGTATTTTATCCACCACACACGGCATGACTTTGATTCATGAATGAGGCTGAATCTTTTTAGCATAATTTGATTACTCATAAATATTATGTCGTTTTAAGTTATAAGAAATAAAATAAGTTAGATTTTTTTATTATCCTATAAAATCGATGCCTTACAAAGTATCAAATTCTAGTATGAAAACAAATTTAAGAAATAAGAAATAAATTAAATTAAAGTGTTCTCTTTATTACTATGTGAAAGAAACAAAACCAAAAAATGTTCGTTCTTTTTAGATAGTCAAGGTATATAATGAATATTTTAGGTCGAATCAAGTCTTAAGATTCTCTAATATATTTAACAAGTAAATATCTCATGTTTCTCATTGGTGCACAATCTTGCAACATTCACTCCTCAGTACTTTGTTTGAGTACGATGTTCAATTTTCCAAGATATTACCGAGACGCTGCTTTATTAATAAGCTTTTCGAATTGATTTCTAATAGTAATAACTTCACGTCGTATGTTTCTTCGGAAAAATTGGGATGAATTCTAATTGTACGTTTTATCGTGATTAGGTAGGTAGAATTTATTTTAATATTGCTTCGACAACTGAGGTTATTTGCACGTTTCAGATTTTTGACTATGCTCAGTTATTTTATGAAGAATAACATGCAGTTTTCTTAATTTTTCAAGATCATAAAATCATTTGTTGTAAATTCCATCGTATTTAATAACATAATTTTGGGAGGTTTTTGGGGGTTTTCCTCCCAACTAGGGTGAATACCATACAGATTACTTTATTTTTCCCACCTCCCACAGGAATGAATACCACCTGGCCTGGTGCCTTACTTCTTAAGAATAAATAAATAATACTTGTGATACTGATATCTTTAGCAAAAACTGGTAGCTTCTATTCCCACAAAAATGTCCGCGATTTTTTCTCCCTATTCCGAGAATCCAAGATTTTCTATTTTCAGCCAAGGGTTTAGGAGTGATCTAGGCCAAAGGTTCCCAATCTTTTAGCAAATGCCTACCTCTTGAAATATTTAGAAATTTTGGCATACCAACAGTCCTCTATGTTTTTAGAAACGTACATTTACGGTCGGAAAAGTGCCTAATATCTTGTTTTATTCAACTTAAATTACTGAGAAAACTTCATATTTAATTATTAATGCAGGTGTAATTTTTCCTCAAGCCTTTATCAAGACGAAAAAAAAAAATAAATATATATGTATATATTTTTAATTTTTCATCCACAAGTACCACCTGAAACGTAGCATCACTTAAGTGATATTTTTTATGTATAATATGTCAGTGCGTTCTTCGAATCGACTTCGGGTAGCAAGAATTTGTTATTTTTTATTATTTAACTCTTAGGGCGGATTTAGGGCGGTAAGGCCTTTCTTACACCCAACCCTCACAGATATTATATAATAATTAAATTGATAAGTTCCACCAGATATTACCAGAAGTCATTGATAGTATATAATATGTATAATAATTCAAAATTATAATCTAAAATTCACTTACAACCAGAAAACTAATCTAAATGCAAACAAAATAGTCAAAAGGAGAAGCATGCACTTTTAATGCACTCAACAACAAACACAGTTTCATACTAATGCTAAGAACGTATTAATCTTATGTTCAGGTCAAATATTCTTTATTAAAATAAGAATGAATTCTAATAGCACATACGTTGCACAGCGATTAATCACTTTAAACTTCTGATACCGATCGCTTTAGCAAAAAACTGATCCTCGCAAAAATGTCCTCGATTTATCCTCCCAATCCCGATTTCTCCTTGTTTCGGTCCTAAAACCCTTTGTTCTGCAAAGAACGAATGCAATCAAAAGGGGTCTTTTTGCGACCAGCGGTGACGCGGTGGAACATATATCTCCCCCGCCAAATGGCCTTCCGGGGCGGCCGAATTGCAAAGAATCCCGTTCATTAGCGCTCGGGCAGATTGAGTTTCTTCGGGTTCAGAAGTCCAATCGGCAACCATTTGGTAAGATGAGGATCGTGATGAAGAAGAGCGCGGTAAAAAAGAGGTGGTCACGTGTCTTCCGCTCGGAGGAGATTGTCCGAACATAAGAAGCGGCATTGTACTCTGGAGTGGCGGGAATCGATCCTCGGCAGCTGGACAAGGGCTCATATCGTCGCCCTCTGATTTCTCTGGGGTTATTCCGTCGATGGGGGACGGAATCGAAATTGGCCGGAAAAGATGGGCAATCTATCAGGGCAATTAATCTTCCCCCCTGGAAGAGATAGGGCACCGAGGATGATTTTTTGTAGTTTCATCTGCGGCCGCCGACAGCGCTTCGCGAGATTGGGACGGTTCCCAGAGGGTACTGAGAAAGAATTGCTTGTAAGACTCGGTTTAAATATTTAATTTGGAAGTGGTTGAACTTTAGTTGCGGTCCTGTGTCACCGATATAGAATCAATGATTTAATAGATCTTAATTATGTATGCAATATCAAATCATCACTGAGAGCTTTAATGTACGTTTCATTATTGAATTATCTTTATGTATTATATTATAGTTGTTAAAAAAATTGAATTACAAATATGTGCTTAACCATGTAGCAGTGGATAAAAATTCGATTAAAATTACTTTAAATATACTGCGAAAATTATATAAATTGAAAATATATTTTGCATGATAGTTGAATAATAATAGAATGTTTATAAATATTAACGTACCTGTTATTTATCTTTTTTCGTCATTCTGTCCTTCGAAGTTCTTCAACTCCTTCAAGTATATCACTCAAATTTTCGTATTTATCTCTACAACTACATTTCCCTAAATTTAAGCTAGAAAACAATCTAATGACGCGCTGGTAGAACTCCATTTTAAGTGTTTCAAGATCAACTGTTTCGTTTCTAACAAACTTGTTTAACATGTTCATCACCCGCGTATTCTAATTCTTTTATTCCTCATATTCCATTTCCATTGTGGTATATATCTCTACAGTTACAATTTACCAATTATAAACTAGGTAGAATAATTTAATTACATATCGCTAGAACTTCGGTAAAGCTTACTTTGCTAAAAAGCAGTTTACTTAACAACATTTGTTGAAGTAAACTAATTTAATAGAGAACTAACGATTTACATAACAAAAAGCGTTTTCGTCTTGAGCAGTGAGTGCTTTAGTAAAATATCTGTGCCGAAATAAACAAGATATTTTCTTAAACTGTCTCTTAGGCTCCTATCTGAGGGCATGACTTCTCCTTAAAGTTCCCTATCTTATCTCAGATACATTTCTACGAATAGTTAATTAGTGATATCAAAGGTATTCTGTTATATAAAATCAAACAGCGGAAAACCGTTAAAATGATTATGTTGATTCTCACACGTATTCCATTTGAATTTATCAAAGATCTAAGAAGAGGCCAAGCGAATATAAATTAACATACTATTTTCATTTGAACTAAATTATTCAAATGAGATTCCTTAGGGAGGAATATCTGTGGAATATGCTGCAAAACAGTATTTCCTTCAATTCTGCGTAAGTTTGATTTTTGAGATCATTCAAATACATTAACAGCAATATCACATTTCATTATTTTCAATTAAATCATTAAAATCCATTTATCTACACTTCTTCAGTATATACATAGCACATTAAAGCGTGTTTGATTCACAATACACCTTTCAATCACTCAAGATATTCGTAAATGAGTTTTAAATATTTATGCATCTAAAACGAAGTGGGTTATCAATATCCCGACCCACTCCTACTGATGAAGTAGTTTTCACTCTCAGCGCTAAAAGGTATCGATTTTCTCGTTCATTAAAGCAGCTTTTACCTTCCATTAAACCACATATTTATATATATGTATAATAATACTTTGTTAAACTCAACACTTTTCAATGCTAATATTTTCAAAAGTTTAGAAATTTGTAGCTACCATGTGCAGTAAAGCCCCTAAACGAAAGTTTCTTTAAGTTTTCTTCCCTGTTTGAAATTTCTCTTCGAAAGATTTCCGCACAAAAACATAACCGTGTTTTTTCATTGAGTTACGACTCAATGTTTATCCTCCAGAATAGTATTTCATCACTTAACGTGGGAAGATACTTTATATGTAAACGTGAAACGGAATTCTTCTGCATTACTAAAAATTAGTCACATTATTATATAAAAATACAGTAAATAATCAAAATTAATAGCAATTACAACTTTTATCTCTATTTCTTGTATTTTACTGCAGAACTATTAATTATATACATTTATACTCAGCAAATTAGTTATATTCATGGATGTTTTTTGTAAAAAGTAGGTAAATTTAATCAAAACATGAAATTGTCAACAAAAATCATATGTTCATGTATAGTTCTTATTTCACCAAATATCGATTAATAGATACCAGTAATTCATTTCTTTCTACGACCAATATTTCTAAATTTAATTCTTTTAAATCGTACGGTAATATGTACTCAAACCTTTACTGGTTTGCAAAATGACGATTATTGTAAGTACCAGGTTTAACAAGTTTTAAATTTTTGAAGTTATTCAATCACTTTGGCCTTCACTTGGAGGAACTTCATCTCATGAGTGTTTCATATATATGTTTAATTATGATGCACTTCACGCCAACTGCAGTAATGCTAAATCTTCAGATTAGCTATTTGTCAGATTTTAACTAAACATTATTATAACGGCCTTAATCTGTTACCTTTTTATGTAATCATCATTATGTATTCCAGGGAAGATTTAACCATGGATCATAATACGGTTAGCTAGAGTTAAAGTTAAGACTACAGATAAATTCTATTTTAAATACATATTGCAATACCGGGCAAGAGACTACTATACATGCACGTAATGTTTAGAAATAGGGAACTGGCTAGATGGTGGTTGTTAAGTTATAATGCATGGTATGGATTTTCGTAGAATATTACCCATCCGTAGTAATTCTTTTCGTGGCTCATTTTTTTAATGCATGGAAGGGAATGGAATATGTTACCCGAAGAGGCCCTCAAGCCCTTATCTAAATCAATTAAAGATTTTAAACTTAGAGGTTTCAATATATTATAAAAATGTATTGAAACAGGGTTTTGGATATTTTTATTGTTTTAGATATTGTTAAATCTATAATATGTAAGGGAGATGTTTGAGAAACTTATGAAGTGACATGTAACTTATCAAAGGAGAAATGTTTATATAGGAACAGTAATTATAGGATATATGTGATGTAAATGTAATAGTTGGAGCAATAGTGCTAAATCTGTTTGCTAAATCTAGTCCTGTTTGTTCTTAAAAAAGTGACCAAATCCTGTTTTTAAATGTATTGATGTTATTAAGGAATTTTTAAATGTAATAATTTAGGTTTGAAATGATAATTTAACAATGTTTTGGGCCGCCACCTGATTTCGGTCAAATTGTAGCAAAAAATAATAATAAATTAGCAGCCATTTTAACACCGAGCATCACACGAAAACTATCGGATGAAATATACATGGAAGCTTGCCTTGCCGGACTTCATTTCATGCAGCGCAGCGTAACAATTTCGCCCGCAAAACGCACGTCATTCGAGCAAAATACGGCCACGCTGCTCCGTTACACGACTCGAGAATGCTCGACGCGATAAAAATCTCTTCCTCCCGCATTTCAGCCCCAACGCCACCGTGACGGTTTCAATCAAAAGACGTTTTAAGAATGGACGACAAGTGTCGGCCGGGCAAAGTCACGCGATCGCGGAAAGCGTGACTCCCGGCCTTTCATAAGGCGAAGATGGAATTCACGATTCCCTACCGATTCCTATCTAAATATTAGTTTGCTTTAAGTTCTGTTTCCTTCATGCAAACATCTACTCGGGGTGTTCCCCAAAACAATAGCATCAGATTATCGTTATCCTTAATGCTCCTCATAGCTACTAATTTCCTCCCATGGCGGGGCGGTGTTTGAAGTTGAAGTAATTTTTCATCCGCTCCCAAGATGTCCACCTGATTACACCTCCTTCTATCCAATATATCTGATCCGACACTTCGTTTCGTACTTCCACGCTGAATCGGTTTTGCAATCTTTCCTGACGCCTTCAAGCCATTCTTAGTACCTCTATTTTCATTGCCATCGATTTGGTTTATATTTGTAACGCTTCACGCTAGCCTTTTACTACTTTTGGGTCATAAATATACGCAAAGATACGAAATCAGCAGCGTGGCGTAAAATTTATTTTCTTACGTCGTTCACAAGAATAACTGCTCGATAGGAATCCTTTATCTTATGGCCTTAGCACCGAGCATTAATGCTTAAATTTGAGTGTCGGCCCTGAAATGCATACTACCCACGATACGTTACGTTGTGCGGGTCGCAAACGTTCAAGGATAACCGAAAAAATAAACAGACGTAAGATAAAGGAACGAATTTAGGCTTATGTTGCACTTTACGCATGTTTCTGAGAAACGTTACCCTTAATATTTCTCCCATTATATTTTATTAGTAAACTATCGTTTGAATAAGGCATTGCGATGTTCTATCACATAAGTATATTATACTTTAGAATAGTAAAGTATTTTTTTTCGGATTCATCGTTTTCCAACACATACAGCCCACAAATCGCTGCATCTAAAGACTACGTACTTCAATATACCGCAGAGTTCTCCTTTAACAGCTTAGAATTTCAAAGTTAAAGCTTACGGAATTTCCTTATTCATTCCGGTTCGTTTCATCTCAGAATATCAAAGCTCAACTCTTACAAATTTCATGTGCATTGAATTTAGAATTTCTTGATGAGTAGGTGAATAATAATCGATATTTCGGTAGTTCTTTCGTACGTTCCTGTGGTGGTAAGTAGAATGTTGAGGAGGATGAATAGTACCAGTAAGTATAGATGTCATTAAACTCCAACCAATATAGGAGAAGAGACGAGAATTTGATTCCAGCGAAGAAAGAGAGTAATTTCGCTGATGGAATCCATTTTAAATGTTTCAGTGGGTCAATTGAATTGATTTTTAGAATAGATCAACCTGTTTAAGCTAAGTAGCACATTAGCAAAACTATGTGTTGACAAAGATGCAATATTTTTATTGCATCATGCATCATATTTTCTGTTAGATGGCGGTTCTTATATTAAAATCTAATTTCGAAAATTAGTCTCTTAAAATAAATTGTAGGATTTAATGCACATATTTTTCGAAATATTATTTCAGATATTGCCTATATAAAGGTATTGAACTACTTCTTGTGGTGAGAGTAAAGTTATTGATTAACTGAAATGCTCATAAAATATTACTGCCATCATATTCATTGGATACAGGATATCATATATATATAAGACCAAACCATTACAAAAAGTAAAGAGTATTAGTAACAAATTTTGCAAATTCGATTGGTGTTTTAATTGTATTTATTTTAAGTATTATTTATTATGTCTCCTGTTATGGGGGCTTTAAAAATATCTTTAATGCTATCTTTAGCTACGATTAAATTTAAAGCCATTTAACGGTCGATGAATCGATGTCGATTGGTGTAATATACGGGCTTGTCGAGTTCGAAAGCGATTTTAATTGATATTCAACGATAACACCGCCCCGAGAGCCACTATATTAGTATTATTCCTCCGAACATTTCATTCGGTTCAATAAAGCGAGATTATTCTTATTCGAGGAACGCTGGCAAAGAGAACGGCGCGGTATTGGGGATGTCATTTGGCAAGGCCCATCGTGAAGGCCAACCCCACCCTCTCCCCTAAGTTCTCTGCAGAAAGCCTCGGTCCACAGGAAAGATGGCTAGACGGATGACGGGAATTTGAAGTCTGAGGCTCATGAATATTTCATGAGGACTCCCAAGTTTTACGCACACTGGAATCGATCCGCCGACAAACCCTAACGACTCTCCGCCTCCCCATACGTCTCTCTCTCTCTCTTCTATTCCTCGGCGCAAATGCTTTCTCTCCCAAACCCCTTCCCCCTTCTTCTAGTGTGCATCTACGGATATGGGTCGAGTGACGTCACATCGGCGTCGTATGAGGGACTGGTGCTGCCCCCACCAGAGTTGCGATTCAGCGGAGTGAAGCGTATAAGAATGGCGGGGAGATAAAAGGAAGGATATTGACTGAGTCGGGAATATGTTTTTTTTTTATTCTGGGGAAACACGAACACTGTAGGCATAACACTGATGTACCCTTAGATTTAATCCGGGTTCATCTCTTTATCTCGGTGCTTACGTCGCTCCGCGGTGGTGCGAAAGCAGTGTGACGAATTTTAAATGTCGATAAGTTTGCTTGCGAGAATCTGAGGGACTTTACCGCCTTTTCTGTGAGGGGAAACAGTACGAATGAAAATATGTAAGCCTAGATTTAATACGTACATGCGATTTGGAGTGTAAAGCTTTCTCAACTTGTTTTTGCTCTCGAAATTTTCGCTAGTAGATATTGAATTTATTTGTGCGATGAATCCCTTGAGCCAAACTATTTTCTTCTTCAACTTTTTATTTCAACAATGTCTGAAATTGTCGATGAGTTTATTGTTCATTTGTTGAGAACGTCTATTTAATTAATGCCTATTCTATTCTATGTCCCTACGGGATGTTGTACATAATTAACTTAAATCCAATCAGCAGATATAATGTTAGCATTATCTGATACTAATACACAAATAAATGAGAGAGCGAACTGCGTATATATTAATGGCCAAGAAAAAAATGGTTCAACCAAGTATCGTCAAATCATATTGAATATCAATATTCCATATTAAACGTACGAAAGATAGGTGCTCATAAGTCATTAGATATTCTAAATCCAAGTAACTGAATCAAATTTTGGAACCTTTGGTGCGTATAAATATTAGTTTTCTTCTTTTTTAGTATGAATTTTCTTCCATCTACACATATTTAATTTCACCACACATGGCGTTATCAAATAATGTTTCAGAATATAACGGGCTTTTCTAGAGTTATCAGTCAGCAGATGCTTATCAATGTTCAGATGTTTTCAGACCTTACTTTTCCAAATAATATTCCTCGCACAAGCAACATTTTCTAGGCTTGCAAGTACTTCTAGTTGTCTTTTAATAATATAACAATTAAATAGTTTTTCCAAATTTTCATTAACTAACAGTACATTCTTGTAAATCCCCGTTTGCCAATTAAGTATATGTATTCTCTAAAATGATACAGTAAGTTTCCTGTTTTATTTGTTTATATTATTAATGCAATTCAGGTTGAAGAACGAAAGTGGCGAATTTTTGGGGATAAGTAGTTTTTATCTGGTAAGGTAAAGTTCCATATTGCTCAACATCAATCAAACCTACTATAAATATACTTGAAAGATATATAGTTGCAAATAAAATAGCCTAGAGCAGGAAGGGTTTCTGGAAATAGTCTTAAATAGATTTTGGAAGTATAATAAGAATCTCACGTCATTTCCTTCTCTCTGAGGTCATTGCTAAATATAATTATAATAATAATAACAGAATTCACTCAGGGCGAGATTGAGACTATACAGTTTCCTCTTGCATCTAACCCTCCGTCATATAAATTTTAAAGAAGTGATAAAATAAAGTATACAGAAGAAGACTACTTTGCGGATTTAAAAAATCTTAGCTGAGAGCTTAGGAAAAATGTTCACTGTTGGAAAACACCCTCACGAAGAAGGGCGTGAAAACAGGTATAGTATACTTATAATAGGAGGGGGACAAGCATTATTTTGTATAGAAAATTTCCTCATTTTCATTTAATTTTTTTTTCGGTCGCTTCTCAACTTTCATAATATTCGAAAGGCAATAATTCGACTCGTATATGCACACCTACGACCGTCTTCCTTATCACGCAATTTCTGCCTCGTCATTCTCGACCAACATGTCGATCATATTCTTTTTTTCCCAATACGATTTCAGTGTGTGTGGTCAGCGAAAAACGGCCGATAAAGCAAAGCGATTGACCGGCGAATGACGAGGAGATTGGAGAACGGGAGATTGGAGATGGGCTTGAAAGCGGGGCGAGCGGGGGGCAAGCGGGGGCGGGCGATTGGGGCGGAGACTGCGACATTTGTCCATCTCACTCTTTCAGTAGTTGCCGAAACCCATTACCCACGCAAGTGAATTGATTGATGGGCATTTCGATAACTCCCGTTTAATGGCGTTCAACGTTATCATACTCGTATTAGAGTTCATTAGATAATATTGGATTTAATCTACAGTCACTCTTTATATCCACTTGATTTAAATCAATTATTTATCTCCTTCAGTATCATGTCACCTAAAAGGATCAGGATAATTTAACGTTATAAATACTTCTAGCTATTTTTTTATAAGATAGAGATAAAATTACTGAATTTTTATTAACTACGAGTACTTTCTCCTGAATCCTTGTTTGTAATTTAACTATATGTATTCTCTAAAAATTTATACTGAATTTTCTGTTTTATTTTTAATAATAGTGAACAGAGCAGTTCTATGCTCTTCTGTTTAAAATAGCGAAATCCTAAGATACTCTCAGATAGATATTCTCAGATACAAAAATTCTTAAAAGTATTAAAAATAAAAAAATATAAAAATCCAATTAAAAAAATTTAGATAACTCTATTTTATGCTATTATTTCGTGATATCAACTGCTCTGTATAAGTGTCAAGAGTGATACAAGCTCGATATTTCTTGATCAGCCATCCATTGTAGCTTTGACGGGATTAAAAGTATCTCAATTTTGTTTAAATGAAAACATTTTGAATCCTGACCAACTTTTGAAAACGACATAATTTAATCAACCGCATGGATGGGTTTTCATCAAATAAACAGGAGAAAAGGGAAATTTTTGGTTTATACTTCCTGCCGTCATAGATCCAAAGAACCTTTAATACTAGGATTAAAGAGATTCATTATCTTTGTGAAATGAGGTTACTAGATCCTTCATCCCCTTTATTTGCTTCGCACTTTTTCTTTTTTAAACACACTCGTTATAGTTTTCTCGAAACGCAATTTAGCTTAATATAGTTATAGCGGAAGACGTGAATGAATAGAGAACATCATATATTCATTCAGTCACAGATATTTTCGGCTAAATAATTTTGGCTCCAAATTTATTTTCTTGTTAAATTTATTATCTACCTAAAAGTGTATAAAGGTCAGTAAAATAAGAAAATTTACTTTATCTATATCAAGTTTCAATAACATAAAAACTGTTGTTTTAGTTTATCGCTATCAAAGTTGATAATGTACGATAATTTATTGATAAAAACACACAATAAAATAATATAACTTGTATAAATTCCGTTAAGTCAGGAAGTACGAACGACTAGTTTTGGCGTATATCATCAGGAATAATATCTATTATTTTAATGTTTTTATCAATAAATTATCAGAATACATGGAGTCCCACCAAATGACATTTCCTCAGTTTCATCTCAAAGTTGAAAATGGTTAAAAATGCAGCCATTGAAATAAGCGTAAATATTTGAAAAATACTCTGTCATACAACAGCACTTTGAGGATAAAATTGGTCGAGACAACCTATATAATCATCAAGACGTATTTTCCATTAAGGCACTAAATTCACTTTAATCAGCTAATAATCAGCTTAAATAGCGCAATTTCCGAAGCGTATTCCTCTTCCCTTGTAATCGGTAATTCACTCGGTACTTGGTTCGTATTTATAAACTCGGAGTTTTCTGCCCTGAATTTTAAGCCCCGTTCTCCTTAACACTTGCCCGTCTTTCTTCTTTAGAGGCTCAATCAATCCTCCTTAATCTACTGCTGAGAATCAGTACCTCTTCTTTAATTTCATGACCCAACTGATTTACAGTCTGCAATCTAAGTCACGTTCCCGTCTCGTCCAAAATACTTCAAACCTTTTTATCTCTTCTTTTATCGATTCCCTCGTGAATACACGTATCAGATAAAAATTTCCGACTATTCTGCATCATTGCCTCTTACGATGTGTCAATCGACGCCTTTCACCGAACGAAACTGTAATCTAGCATTTCATTCTCCTAGTTCTGCATTTACCTTGGTTTTGGTCCCTTTCCTGTGATTATAACCTTTCCTGTGGGTGGTAACCGGTTTCTATGAATCTATTTACAGTCACCTAAGAAACATGATACCCTCCTGTTTATCTTTCCTACTATTATGATATTATTTTATCAGGGTCCCCAATTTGGTCAAATTCATATAATGAGTAAAATTAGGGAGCATGCAAAACGAATACTTCGAAAGCGAATTCGTTGAACAATCAATTCTTCAAATTATAATTCTTCAGAAAACAGAAACCACTCTAATGAATCTGAATTTATCCTTCATTTATACTAAATTGATTCGGAGTTGAAATCTATTTAGTAAAGCTATGAACCCCCTTGAAGGTTGGGTTGAGGGTGGACAACGCATGTGGTATATTTTTCGAAGAATTCGTTTACGAAGAAAAATTATACACCATAGTGCGTATACACGCAGAAAGACTTACTATTTAGTACTTACCTATCACAAGGAGGAGTTGTTCGAATAGTGGAAAAGTTTAAAGTGACTTGGTACACCTTTTGGTGGTCAAATAGCATTTTACGAACGAAAATGACAAACAAACTACAGTTATGGTACTACGGAAAAAACAAACTACGGAGTAAATATCATAGTCAACGAATTTTAATAAAGGTCAAAAATGTTTTATATAGGAACATATAATAACGTAAAATCAAAGTTCAACTAGCTAGGAGAGGTGTCAGGTATATATTTCGACAGTTAAGACGTTTTGTCGGATTTTTAAGGATTCTGAGGGACATAGCAGATTTAATTTATTGTTATTAATTTACTCGAGAAATATGCGAGTTTATTGTAATAGTAATTATTACGTATAAATCAAGTCGGTTGAATTTAATCATACTAATTTTAATACAATCAAAGTGCTGTGATCATCTTATTAAATCTACTTGATCGAAAATAACCTTCTAGACGACCTAATTGATAACGTTCGAATAGTTATTCTTTATATGCAGTTAAGATGATAGATATATATTTATCAATTAACATACGTTAAGTAAAAACAAACTATATGACTTTGTTTAAACAAATTAAGACCTTTTTAATTTCTCTTTGTCGTATATATGTTAAGATGAAGTTATTCCAGAAGAAGGCGTGAGTGATTGAATTTGTTTTTTTATTTATCATCGTGCTGTAATTTATTGCGTTTAGTATAACGTTCCACAAAAAATCACAAAATTTATGAAATATATTAGACTATTTGTTGTTTCATTCATACACACGGCGCTTTTGCAATCTCTCTTGCTAGATCTCCGGCATCTGCATAGGCAAAAGAAACCATCATCAACCACAAAACTATTACTTTAGCCATCACATAAAGGGAACACCTTCCTATTGATGTTATTGGAGGGCTGTAAACGTCTGATTATGGAGCTATGATGACACACTTGGGCAGTCCATTCTCGCAACAAAATAGTCGAGGAAGAGTCGGAATGCGAGATAAAGAGGGCTCTTCGGTTTCTTTGAAGCCACAAAAATCACAAGCACGCCGCCATCACCTCTTTCAGGATGTTTTGGTGGGATTGGCCGCTCCATTTTGCAGATGAGATGGCCTTAGGAATTCCGAGAGGGAAGGTCGGCTCAAGAGATAGAGGCTGTTCATCTCGAGATCGGAACGCGTGTGTATACGGAGCGAATGGCCTCAGAAGTCCTCACCCTCCTGTCGTAAGGGGGAGCGGGTGTTTACGAGAAATGGGAGACATAATGGATGGCATTTTTGCAATGAAATCCCTTATGGACCCATCGGAAAATTTGAGGCAACGGGGCTTTAACCGAGTCCTTATTGAGGGAAGATCTAAAAAATGTTAGTTGGGTTTCTTAGATATTGTTGACACATTCACAGTCTCTAGGGTTTCCTTATCGTTTCTCAGTTGTGTTTGGTATGTATTTTGCGTGGCTATTTCTTATCGATTTATTTTCCTAGTTGTCAGTATCAATGCTATAGCCAATAAATAAATTAAATAGTCGCTCGTCTCTAATATGTTGATAGTCAGATGGTAAGCCATTAAGATAATCGTCTCTCTGACGAGTCTTTTATATACTGTTATGAATGGACCAAAACTTTCCAAACTTCGCTTACTAAAACAAAAACCGACAAAATCATTACACAATTATGCAAAAAAACTCAAACTCGATAAAAAATCAACACCTTTCAAAGATGCTGCTCTACAATCTAATGGCAGAAGATTAAATTTATCAATTTATATTATGCAATGAAATAATATAGAGTAGGGTAGACATTGAGTTTTCAAGAATGAGAGTTTATTACCATATGTAGCATCTCCGAGGAAATAGCTTCCATTTATCAGGTAAATTATCGCAAAATAACTACTTCAGGTAGTCAATTTCCTGTAACATGACAGATAATTATTGATTACAATTTACAAATCCGTTTATCATGTCTAAATTACGATTTTTTTCTACTATAAGTACTACTGTCTACTATAACCTGTACATATAAACTACTGTACTGTACTGTACTACTATTATATATATGCGACTACTACTATCCCTATATATTGGGGAATTTATGTTGCGGCCTTAGAAAATCATAGATTTTACGTAGATACTGTTTCATTTTGATGCTGCAAAACATTTTTGAGTTAATGTTATGGGTTGATCCGGTCTAGGTGTTGTACGGTAAAATACAATCTGCAACTCTGAAAGTCCTGGATTGGAATTCTGATGAAGGAAAATACCTCATCTATACGTAAGTCAATAAATGCTATTTTTTAATAATCTTTCGGAAAAAAGTCTCTTTTTCCCTTTTCGATTAACAAACCCTAGGGCGGAATATTTTATAAAGCTTTCAGCAGCGCATTACCTGCTGGGTTTTACAAAACAGTCCCATGGACATCATGATGGACGGACACCCTTTTTCCCACGTACCGAAGACAAATAAAGACGACAGTAGCCGGAGTGTTCAAGAAATAGGCCCCGGAAACGTGTAAAAACGAACTGAGAATGACCAAAAATGATGAGGTCGTGTGGAATTCTGGGAAGAAGGAAGTGTTTAAGAAGCTTTCCGCTAAAAAGGAGGGTCCAGTGTAGGGGAAGGAGGTGAGAATAAGGTAAAGAGAGAGAGAGAGAGAAGAGGGGAAATGGGTTTTCCGAGAAAGAACGAGAAAGTAGGGTTTAGAGATGGGAGATTGCGAACGAGTTTGGGAGATAGAGGGAGTTTGTGCGATGGAGTGTTAGGATAGAGGCCGAAAAGAAGTATGAAAGACGATTATTAGAGGGAGGGTGAGGCCTGCAGAGATTTTGCACGGAGAATGCGGGTATCATGCAATTAAGGAACTACTTGTAACCAAATACAGTCACTGTACTGTCACGTTTCACTCGTTAAATTGGTCCAAGTGTGCTTTGTCTATTCGCGCGCATTCAAAATCACACTGAGATTCTCCTGGGAGGAAGCAATGATAGCTTGGCATACTACACGGGCTGGATTGCGTTGCACCTAAATTGGTGAACGGTTGAACAGCAGAACAACAGTAAGCGCATTGTATTTGGAAACGTCAATAAGTGAAGTATTTTCTCAGTGTCAAAATTAGACGTAACACATACGAAGGAATGGTATAAATTCGCTTGCGTTTAATGTACATAAGGTAAAATTATACTAAATTCATTAACCCCTTTTTTTGAATAAGTCAAATACATTTTCACTATTGCGTGAATGCCAACTTACATGCAAAATAAATTAAATTTTGAAAACCGTCTAAGGAACCTTCGCATAAGAATCGTAGGAAAGTTATAATATTATAGAACTAAAGATTAATAATAAAAAATTTACTTGAAGATAATAATGCAGGAACTACAAAATAAATGGAAGAGGTAGTCTCGAGAAATATTTCACTAATTTTGTAGTTTTTAAATTAATATTCTATAAGTTATAAAAGCGTTTAAAAGCTCCGTATGATAAGGACATCGCTACACCGCAGCGTATACTGTATCGATTCGATTGATAATATAAAAGTTTATAAAATCCATTTCACATACAAATAGTTTAATCTAAACCATCATCAATTACAAAAAAAAAACAAAATAGTATTTTAAGTGTATAGTCTAACGTTATACGATTGGTGAAATTCACAGAAATAAGCGACATCATTAATTACATTTGTTGGAAAACAAAACAGCATCAAAGAGGTGGAGTCTTCCTTTATTTTTATAAGTAGTTACTATTTAAGGATGTAAATTAATATATTTTTGGCAGTAAGGGTTAGATGTTATTAGTGACTTAATATTTTCAATCTCAACCTTCTGAAAGACGCTTAGTGATTTGCCTATATGGCAGTAAAATTAGAATGTGCATGAAATTCTCATAATCATACCTATGCTTACTCATAAAATAGTTGAGTAGTACACACTATAACTCTAAAGTAGGTAAGAAAAACACAGGTATCAGGACCAATTTTGCCAAGGATCTAGTTTAGGGAGACTTTGAGAGTAGGGATATCTTAGAAGCGCCGGGATTTCGGCAAATACTTTCTCAGGAGGGTAACGAAATTTTTCGGAAGCCTTACGAGGCACCAAAAACGTTAGATCGTACGAAAAACTCCGTTCATAGCGCTTCATATACAACGTCACGGCAAATTATGGCAAAGAGCTTGCGTATAACAAGCATAAGACGGAAGACTACTTCTTCTCCTGAGTAAGACGCGTATAAAATGTAAGTGGCGAAAAAAACGCTCGCTCGAGTGCACGTTCTTCTCCGAAAAAACGCGGGATAAGAGAGTAAAAATGGGATAAATTGAAGGGAACGCTTTGGGAGAGATGTCCCCTTCTCATTACGGTATTAAAATATGCATTTCATCGCGGGAGAGCTGGAGGAAGATGGAGATCACTCCGTCAGGTGAAAAAACGACAATCTCTCCCCGCCATCCTCTCACTTCTTCCTCTCTTGCTCTTTTTCTGAAGGTCTTCCATTCGAGCGATGTTTTTCGTAGAAAGTGTTGCGCGGAAGCTCAGCACACAGGGTGTCCGGGTTAAACATATTATTTAAAATGCATTATCTTCGGAATTAATTAAGACATGTATTGGTGGGTTGCTTCTACAAGCATGGTAACTCAAAATTTTTCCATATTTGCTCGATGATGGCGCACTATGCCATTTTGCGGTAATTTTTGGATGATGGGTCGTTGGATTGGGAAAGGTAGTCCATCGACTGCTTGGCCCCCTAGAAGCCCAGATGTGACGCCTCTTGATTTTTTTCTGCGGGTATAAATCAAGAATCAAGAATACCAGACACCAGTTCGGGATCTACCAGAATTGTTTCATTGCATTCGTTCAGCTATCGCAAATTTTACGCCTGAAATGTTGCAAATCACTCAGAGAGAAGTGGAATACAGATTAGATGTCTTTCCACCTCTAATGGTGCACATATCGAGGTATATTAGCTTGTTACAAACATTTTGAGTTACTATACATGAAAAAAATAAACCGACATTAAATGTCTTAATTAATTCTCAAGTTATTAAATTTTGTATTATTATATGTTTGACCCAGACACCCTGTATAAAGCAGAAATTCTGTGGGTTTCTTTGTGTGTTTGTACGTGTGTTTGTCTTGGATTGGAGTCGAGACCGTTTGCCCGATTTGTGCCAAACTTCGCAAGCGTGTTTTCTCAGGGATCACTAATGAAGTACTGTCGCATTTTTATTCGTTAATTTTGCCGGGTTTGGACCAAGATCGCTCAACTATCCTTAAGAAATACACAGAAATTCACTTTTAATAGTTGCAGGCTTCATTTCTTTTGAAAATTTTAATGGGAAGAAACAGTCGTACAGAGTCGAGACAAGCACCAAAAGAACGGGAATTGAGTAAAATTTCCTATTTTGGTCGTGGAATATTGGTTTCGTATCGAAATTTTGACAATTTTGGCAAAATACGCGAATATTTTCCAAAACTTTTAAGGTTCTAAACAACCAGTCCCCTTGACGACCGATCAGGCAGTTGAATCAGAGCTCATGCATTTTCCTGTAAAGAAAGAATAACAAAAATATCAACAGAAAACTTGAATTTAATCTACTTCTATATTTCCTTAATCTACTTCCATATACCACGTTGAGAAACAACGGGCACTTCAGCAAGTATGAAAATAAATTCCGGTCGAGGAGGATTGGCTACGGTAATGTGGAAGCCTCTCGAAGAACCTGTGTTTCGAAGTTTTTATCGCGGGACAAAAGAGTTCTCGCATAATCTCTTCTCGGAGGTGGTGGAGGAGTTTTATGCCGCATAATGCGGTGCCAGACGCAGGATCGAGATGTGTCTGTTTGCGCTAGTTTATCGCCAAGCGCTGGGGGAAAGTTGCGGAAATGAAGTGCGTGGACGCGGTTATTTTATTCATAAAAATCTTCCCCGAAATATACGCAGGAGTCTTTTTCTTATCTCTCGCAGGTAGCTATCGCCGAGCTAAGATGATAAATATTGTAAATACGGGAGGAAAGAAAAGTCACTTAGCACGTTGCGCCGTGGAAAATTCTAGATGATGAAAGTGTGTGAGGAAAACAAGCAAGGATGAAACAAAAAGATGGAAGATTAAGGTTCCCTTTCCCGTTTCTTGAGCATTTCTTACTTCAAAGTATACTATCGTAGATGTGAAAACAGTAGTCAAGTACTGATTTATTATTTTGTGAACACAATAAATCAGACTTATATAGACACGCAAAATATGTGTGTCTATTCGCCATTCCAGCCTAGGAGTACGCCAACTAGCGAGAGAAATTGTAACTAGAGGTTTGGTGATAGATTGAATGAGCCTATGCGTCATAGCGTTGGTAGCTGTTTGTGGTACACGCAATTGTTGGCATCTTGTTGTTGTGAAACTGTTTTTTTTTTTAGACTTCATAGCATAAACTTTTGATAGTTATTTTAATAACAAACTTTTAATTATGGATGATATCGAGGCGAGGTTTTCCCCTAAGAAAACCACTTCAAGGCGCAACTGTTGCATTCCACAATGTGCTACAGTGTACCTTAATACCAGTAATTTAACCTTAATCCTGATCTCCGGTTCCATACGTTCCCAAAAGAAGGTGAGGTAGTGTTAATAGCAAGTAGATGGAACGTCAGAGAAAAGTGTAACAGGAGGAAGATGTGGATAAGGTTGCTGAAGATCGGGAAACCGGTGACGAAGAATATGTTCGTGTGCTCGCGAAATTTTGTAAAATTCGATTAATTCTTTCCAGGTAAGGAAGAGTAAATTTTACTATATGTTGAATATTTAATGTATAGTTATCGTAGTTACCAGAGTATATATGTGTTTGTTACATGCTACAGATGTTGCTATGTCACACAGATTTCGTAAGAGAACAGCAGTACCATCCTTAAATTTGCCAAGGACCACTGTCGAAGCCAGTCTCTTGGCAGAACATCATATCAACAACCGCCGACTACCTCGCAAGGAGAACGAGATACCAGAGTTAAATTTGTAATTTAATTTAAATATTTTCTAACTGCTTTTTAGTGTGTTTCATCCCTCGTTGTGTATATGACATTTTATAGGTAGTTAATAACTATAATGAATTTAAAATAGCATTGAATAATTCATACTAGACTTATTAGCGGGATTTTATATCCTTCGATTGAATTATTTACTAAATCATCTTACATCTGTTGCTGTATTCATTATGAAAGCTATATTATTGATTTTTCAACAAAATTTGACAATATTTGTTTTCTAATTTGCCTCTAAAGTACTTGAATGATTACTGTGGTAATCTAGTGTTAGGTTTCATACTAGTGATGCTAAAGAATATTTTTTATTCAAGACAGAGCCATGGATAGCCTGCATGCATTGAAGAGCCCCAGCGAGTGGTAGATGACAGGGGATTAATAGCTGCAGATGCCTTAATAATAATAATAATAATGATAATAATAAAAGGTCTTTATTCGGGCGAGATTGAGACTAGAAAGTCTCTTCTTACACCTAACCCATCGTCTTATGCGAAACAGAAAGAAAGAGATAGTTTGCAAAAGTACACGAAGAAAATTAGTATGTGGATTTTTAAAAAACCTAAGCTGAGGGCTCAGGAAAAATTTCCAATGCAGGAAAACACTCCCTAGAAGGGGAGTGTGAAAAACCTGCGAAACCTACAGGTAGAAAACAGTATTTTGTGAAGAAGAAGAATAAAAGAATTATGAAAGACAAGTAGAGAATAGATACAAATTATGCAAAAGAGACAATACACATTCACTACAAACAATCAAATCAAATAAAATATCTTCATTAATATTAATTAATGGCCCTAGGGTAGACAAAGGCTTCTTGATAAAATCACTATGTGAAGAAAATTTCATAGGGTTCGTACAACCACCATTCCTCAAAAAAATACTAGGTTTTTGAAAGAGGATGCCGTATTAACATCAAATATAGCTAAAGCTAGGGTGCACGTAGAGAGGGTTATAGAACACATAAAAAAGTTTAAAATAGTATCAGATGCCCTTCCTCCATCCCTGCTCCCCTGTGTGGATGATATTATGCATACTTTATGTGGTCTTACTAACTTACAATCTCCAATCTTGGCAGATGATAAATTTTTGTAGGAAATATTGTGAAAATAAAATTATTTGGTTCTTTGGAAAACAATTTATTTCTCAATACAACATGTTTACCACTCGTCTTGTTCATGAACCTGCCTCAGTCTCCTTTTGTCTTCCTGCCCTGAAATTAATTGAAAAAAATGTAAACTTGATTACATAAAAAATGTAAACTTGTAAAAATGTATGAATATTAAACCCAAATTTATTGTATTAAATTATGGATTATATAAATTATACCATAAAAATTGTATTCTATAGTTATGGAATAAAAAATAATTTAAATAATATAATAATTTTGTTTTTCATACCTATGTAGCAAAAATGCTGAGCCTGGGTTCACTTTCAGTAGCAGTTCGTGCACCATTGCTACTGCTTCATTGCTTACTGAAGTCATTTTGGCCTTCTTGACACAACAGAAATCTCTAATTTTCTTTGCCTCGTAATTATTCGCCATCACATGTTTTCACTTTCCTGACCCCATACACCTAACGTCAGCGACTGAAAGCTCTTCCAGTTCATGGATGTCATTCCTGATTAAATAAAATATTAAGGCAGCAGTGCTTTATTTGATATTTTTAGAAAATGAAGATATGAATTGCAGTGTATGAGAGTAATTTTGACGAGCATTTTCATTTAAATAAATAATTGTAGGGGAAAGGAGGGTAAGATGACAAATTTAAGCTTCATTTATTTTTCTTGGACTTAGTAAATGTTTGAAAAAAAACTGAAATTTACTAGTATGCTTCTTTCAACCTTTATCTCTAATAATAAATTTATGAAGTGCGGCCATCCGCTGTTGAAGGATGAAATATTAATTATTGTTTTGAAAATGTAATTTCCGTCATCTTACCCGACCTTAGGGGTAAGATGACGAATGGGGGTGGGTAAGATGACGAAGCGATAACATTTTTATTAAATGGATGAAAATATTTTTAAATAAGGCAGAGAAAGAATTTCACTTATCAAAAATAAAGTACGAAAAGGTTAAGCTAAAACACTTGATTTCATTCACCGAAAAGTTAAAAATTCGGCATAACATTCAACTAAATCTTAATGAAAATTCATAAGCAAAAATCGCACTTCCAAGGTCTGTGTTTGATTTGATAACCATCCCAGCCGGTACTTTCAGAGTGTGCCAAAGATTGGCACTTAAAGCACCGATACCACAGTTCGTCTTTTCCCTGCTCCCCAAATATAATGCAGTCCCTGCTGTCATCTTCCACTAAACTATTCCTGTCAATGTCGCTGGCGGTTTGAACGTAAGGGACCTCTCCGAGTGACGACTCGTCAGAGTACAATAATTTCAGTCGACGCGTTGTAGTTTTCCTTGCTTTTTTCGTAGTTTTTCCTTTTTTAGATCTACTTGCTACTTTAGAGGAGATGGCTTTTCTCGCCACAGCTACAGCTTTCCTTCTTAATCTTTCCTGTTGTTTTCGTTCTAGCAATTCTATTTCTTGATTCTTCTTACCGTAAATGTGAAAGTATTAAATATGCATTTAAAGCTATTATAGTTCGTAGGTAGTCAAAAAGCTAGTCAGGCAAGCTTTTGACGAAGTTGTGAAATCCTCGTCATCTTACCCCACCTTGCCATTTTTGTTTAAAAATTATCTACCAGTTCCTACATCATCGTAAACAACGTACATTTGCAATGATTGTTTAGGTTTTGAATTGTACTTTAAGAATGTTTTACGCAAGAGTTAAAATAACTTACCATACAACTGTAATTCCATTAGTTGTCTGGTCAAAAAATTACATCAACAAGTTCACTTATCAAATATTGGTCGACTACTTCTCACAGGGCAACCTGATTTGCAATTTATCAAGATATGTACGTTGCTCGACCTCAGGGGTACCTTCAGGGCCGGGAAAATTTCTTCTACCTGTGGCAAGGTGAAGGAAATAGCGAATTCGTCATCTTACACGCCTCGTCGTCTTACCCGACCTTCCCCTATATCGAAATTACCAATGAAAAATTTCATATAAAACTAAAAGAAAGGTTAAAATAGATAATAATAAATGCTTACCTATTTAGATACCACAGAACAGCTCCAATATGTTTGCATTTCTGTGATAGTCCAGCTTTACAACTGCACTCCGTCTTCTCCAATGTCATCGCCGATTCATCCGTGAATATCAAGTCTCCAACAACTTGCAGAGGTTCTTTTGATAAACCACTTGTCTGGAGTACCAAGGCAAATATCGATACCTTTGTCGAACTTTTATCTCAACTCCCAACAAGAATAACAAGTCTGGCTTTTAATACCGCCTCGCCTTCCACTATTCTTCCACTTCCACTTCCACCGGCCGTGGTGGCGGAGTGGTTAACGTGCTAGCGCGTTAATGCTCCAACCTCACAGTCCCGGGTTCGAATCCCATCTAATTGGATTTTTCCGGTTAGGGAATGGTTGTTTGTGTATGTTGTGTGTGAGTGTGTGATATTAATAAAATAAAATGCAAAAAAAGGAATAAAATTGAGAAAAGGGGTTAATTGGAGGAATAGCCTTCCTAGGCTAAAATTCGCCCAAAAAATTAGATGGCATTATTATTATTATTATTATATTTCTTGAGTCAAGATTACCTCCCAAAAACTTAAGCATTTCTCCGTAGGAAAGTGTTGATTTCCCACTCATTTCAATGAAAGAATGATATTATTAATTAATAAATTTTAGGAGTGTAAACAATAACAGCGACGGATACGATCTGACTATTATGCCTCACCTAGCCTTCACCTAACCATCCGCCATCTTGAAAATTGACTACAGCGCCTCTATAGCTCGTTTGAGTCTCCAATATAAGGACCCTACAAGCCGCCTTTCCTCTTATTGAAGGGGGAGCAAGAACCATGGCTCTACTTCCATAATCGATTGCTTTCTTGTGTAGTTCATGGAAAAATTTATTCTTGAAACTATCTACTTTCAGTAGTAATTCTTTTTTGATTAAAGAAAAGACGTTTTCCCCACAGTTCAATCATTTTACTAGTTTTGCTACCGGAGTACCTTCACTTGTGCCAGGTAATTAAAATGTGTGATAATCAGTCTTCCTCCCCTGTTATGCCACTACACAAAGTGACGCCTGAGCTTATCGATGTAACTCGTATTGATTCCAGATATTCATAAAGCTCAACATGCCTCAAGTATAATCCGTGTTTACATTTCAAATATTTAGAACATGTTAATTTTAAATAATTAGGTTGTGTGAATTTCAATAGTACCCGTTAATGTCTGTATCCCTTGTTGATGGTGCTGCATTTCGCTCGTTTTAGGTATTTTTGTATTCAATTTAAAAAGAATTATTTCCTTAAAAAATAATGCTACTACGTTTAACTAACTTTCTGGTGATACATAGATACAAGCTCTGGAAAAATTACGAAAATCAATGCCTTACGCCAAAAGGCATGTATAGGTATGAATCACTTTCAACCTCATTCCTGATTCTATCTCATAACATGTTTTCCAGGTAAAGACCGTCGTTCACTATTTTATTTGATTTTTCTAGTTTTATTATGACTAGTAAATCCCCTTACCAATTCAAGAATTATTTCTGTGATGGATTAAACCTGAGAGTTCATTCAGGGTCGAGGAAAACTTAAACTCGAAAGTTAGCTCAATTTTCTAAGACATCTCCAAATACGATAATTTCCTCTTCTATGGCTTTTGATTCAATATTCACCGTCATAACTCACCTACACCATCTCATTTTCCAAACTTTCCAAAGAGATACATTCTATACACCTCCGGATCGCGCGATCAAAGTATCAATTAGTTGGATAGCAAAATCTACGGATCGTTCTCAGCAATGTGTTACATCGACGTCCAAGGCATCTTCTACCGTTCCGAAGAGAAACATCGCATTACAACGCAAAGCATCGTTTTGCATCCGACAGTTGTTTTATGGGCTCTCTTCACAACTGAAACGTACTCGGCGTTTAATCCGATTCAGAGTTGAGTCATTATAACCGATCTTCAAGAGAAATGAAAGGAGTAACTTCTCTCGGTGAGCACGGTGCGGGATTGTTGCTCTATTTAAAGTCAAAACCCAAACCAGCTCTCGCGTATTAGAGAACTCTTTTGAACGGGTATTCTACGAGAGAAATCCTGCAACATTCACGGGCACAAAAGGCACGAGCTCGGAAAACGTGCCTACGTAACGGCGTTCCTTCTCGAGTATTTTTTTCATCCTGGAGCTGTAGGTTGTAAACAGAAAAGGCCAACTCCACTTTGACGGGAATTACTGCAAGAGTTTAAGTGGCTTACTCCATCTGATAAGGCGGCGCGAGTGGAGGAATCGGGGTCATAAACAGGGGGCCCCGTGGGGTGGGAGAGAGTCTGTCACCGGGTAAGGGCAGGTCCCTGGGGCGGCGCCATCTTGCTTAGCATTTTTTGCGAGAGAAAATGAAACTGTCAGGGGATGAAGTTTGGAGGACGGGATGGTTCGAGAGGTGAGGGACTCTCGAGGCGATAAATAGGCTAAATCCGAGAGAAGGGAATCTGATAAGGGGTAGAAAGGGTGGCGATGTGTGGAGCCTTTTATTAGGTCAATCCTGTAGTCTTCCTTTATTGGATGAGGAGCGAAGATGCTCCCTTTCTTCCCTACTTTTTATTTCCGGGAAAAGGTCTTATCTATTTCTTTGGGAAAAAAGATGCGCAGAGGCGTGGTGAGGTTTTATCGCGACAGAGGGTGCTGCCTGAGGACGTGACCCGGCAACTGAGCGCGTCACAACTGAGTGATACGACAACTGAGCGCTAAGAAAACTGAGCTAGGACAATTGAGCACCGCGACGATTGAGGGCTAGTATACATAATCAAGAATCTGTCCATCCCTCATCATCATTACAAGGTCTTCCTCTACTACTTTTCCCCTACAGCATTCCTTCCAATACTTTCTTCGGGAGCCTATATCACTTTACTTAGAGTACGCTTTAGTTCCCTCTTTTCAATAAATGCGTACCAAATCTTGATATACGTTGATATATTTTTTATGTATAACATAACTATTAATGCATATTTATGTAGTTTTCTACTATTATAGTTATTAATTAATTGTTATATTGATCAATGAATGTGCATTATTTAATATTTATATTTTTGTGCGTATATTATGTTATTAGCTACCAGCAGACGTTTCTTTAACAGTTGCGAAATTTGTAAATAAATTTTAATTGAATTTATCCACTAAAATTGTAAACCAAGAGGGAGCGTGAAACTTGCTAATTGGTAAGATGAGGAGTGAGGTAGTTTGTTACTGCTTTCCTCACGTGGAAAGGATAATAACCAACAAAGTTATACATATTAAATATTGTACGCTGAAACGATTGAGCGTGTGTATTTTAGCCGATTACTGATTAAATATGGTTAGATATTGAAATAATTTATTGTTTCTTCTATGCATTCTTAGAAATAAATGTTTGGAGCAGCAACGTTATCTTATTACAAGCATCGTTAATAAAATTCAGATAAATTAACATCAAACATTTAATAATTTATATATGTACATTGGTTTTGGGTTGTGTTTGTTCGAAATTATTTTTACGTTTACTAATGATGGATAATCTTAAACCCATTGTTATAAATTAATTATTTTATTTTATTTAGTGCAGAGTCGTTCAATTAATACTGTGTGCAAACGAGACGCGCTCAGTCGTCGTGGCGCTCAGTTGTACTAGCGCTCAATTTTCGTGGTGTTCAGTTGTCGTAGCGCTCAGTTGTGGTAGCGTTCAGTTGTCGTGGCGCTCAGTTGTCGTGGCGCTCGGTTGTCGTGGCGCTCAGTTGTCGTAGCGCTCAGTTGTCGTAGCGCTCAGTTGTCGTGGCGCTCAGTTGTCGTGGCGCTCAGTTGTCGTGACGCTCAGTTGTGCCGCTCTCTATTCGTCGCGCGCTCAGTTGTCATGGACCGCCTGAGAAGACTCCTGAGTGGGGAATATAAGGTTGAGCTGGTTTTACTCTTGGAAAAATGTGCATAATGAGAAGACCTTATCGAGTATATTCCTCTCTCTCCTTTTATTTGGCGCGAAGAGGGAGACGGAGATTCTGGGAAAGAGAGGCGAAATTAAAATGTTTTCGGGAGGAATTCCATTTCCGATTCCGCGAAAATGTGATTCCGAAGGTTTTCTTTGGCCGAAGTTGGGCTCGCGATACCAATTAGACTCCCTTCTTTTCCCTTCGTCAGGTGAGTCGCTGGATCTTCCTCGTTTTTTTAAGAAGTCCTTGATAAATATTCCGCCGGTGAATGGTCCTCATCTATGTAACACGTAGGGAGTCCAAGGAAGTATTTCCTTTAGATTCGATGCAAAAAATTGGAAGGTTAAAGGTAAACATTTATAGCATGTTTCACATCCATATTTGATCGTGCTATCTACATCGTTTAGTAAAATCTTCATTTTCTTTAGTATATAAAATAAGATAAATTTGTATTGACGTTTGGTTACATTAACGCTCATAAGTAATTATTAGTTTTATTTCATTTAGTTATAGAACTCTCTTAAAATTTATATAATTCCTTAGTGACATAAAAATACATACTAAAGCAATACTGACGGAGATATAAATGAAGTACCTATACATTTTTACTCTCTAATATAACCATAGAAATGCATATAAATATAGTTTTATGCAAGCTAATCATAGAAAACGTATGTACATAAATTCACCTGGTGCCTTATAGACGGATTATTTCAAGAACTATTCGTTCAAGTACTACTATAAAGTAAATGTATATCTGCAGTTCTTGTAAGAAGATGTAAATTGGTTGGTGAGGCCGTTTATTTGAGTTTATTATCATTATCTTAGTAGATATTTAAGGATGAGGAGTAAACTTAAGTTGACTGAGACTTTTCGCAATACAATATGTCTGTATTATAAATCTATACAATAATTATAACAAATAAATGTGGTCTAGAAGAAAAGCTATTCTTGCTACCATAATCCGATGATGGAAATATTTTTCAATTGTCTTCTTTTTTGTTATCCTTTGGAACAGGGTAGGGAAAAAATCTTTCTTTAACTTTTGTCACTGCCTTGGTTATCACTGGGATGATACGAAAGCTTCTGAGGTATAGGTAATGCTGAATAATGACACCGATAAAGTGTTCCTCTCAGAGTCATTATTATTCACTCACGTGGACATTTTTCTCCCATAGCATTCTGACTTGGTGAAGAAAGTAAACTACTTCACTTCTCATCCTCCATACAAAGCCTTATTCCCCTCGCATAGCTCTTGGTAGCTAATAGCAGAGGGGGTGAATATACCGCCGGCCTTTGGACCGAATGCTTAACAGACGGAAGAAAACTGAGTAACCAATGAGATAGGGGTGTTTAGCGTTGGCGTGTATGAATGAATGATGACTATGACGATGCAAAGAGGGAAACTTGGTACTAAAGAGGAGGCAGACCGATAAAAAGCTTGTTAAATGAGGTGTGGGGAATATGCTGAAGATAAGAATAGTATGCATAGGGGAATCTGTTAAGATGTGCGTAGTTACAGGAAGTATAGAAAAGTGTTGTGAAAAGACAAGCCTTATGATGCGCTTACCACTATAGGCAGTAGCTTGACAAATACGTCAGTCTGTATTCAACCAAGTTGATAACTGTTGAAGACCAGTTGATACCTCATCCCCTCCTGCATTAGATACCAAGAACTACTAGAGTGATAGTGATACTTATTAAGCAGGATGAGGAGTGAGGTAATTTGCCCTTGCTTTCCTCACCGAGCCAGAATGCTATAAGCGGAACCTGTCCACGTAAGTGAAGCACAATGACTCTACTAGTAGCACTTTACTTGGCATTCCATAAAGAGAGATCAGAGCAATTATTCTATCATACCTCAGTAGCTTTCATTTCATCACAGCAATGATCAACACGGGTAAAAAAATGAAAGATATATGTTTCTCTATCCTGTACCACATGAAAAATATTCCATTCATCTTAATATGGTAAGAGTATCAGAAAATAGATAACAAACGGAATATTTGGTTTATAAATCAAAAATAGACTCATAGCTAATGAAAGTGTTACTACACCATCAATATCTATTAATATGTCCATTATTATGAATTAAGGATATCTAGTTGTTAATTACATACCTAGAGATGCAGCAACGCTCGATGACTCTAGAAAAATCTTCATTGCTAATCAGACATAATGTCTCGCATAAATAACTGGAGGTAATATATACTCGGATATAAGACCCTTCTTTTTAAATCCATACCAAGTTAGCCACTCTTCTAGTAGGTATGCAGTTTTTAACGCCTTACTATCCGGGAGACTTTTATGGAAACAGATAAAAAATCCTATCCAACATCGGCTCCTACGTAAAAGGTTCCGGTTAATTTTCAACGTTTTTGTATGCCCAGAAAGGTGTACGTTCCGGCCCAACTAGGAGATTAGCCGTGATAAGAAGTTCAGTCGTCAAGTTAACTCGCTCACGGAGTAAATTCCAAAGTGGATCCAGAGGAAGATTTTTAAAGCTCAAACTGGGTCTTTCAGATAAGAAGAAGAATTGCTATGCCATTTCTGTTATCGTTATTAGGATCCTAAGTTGGAATTAAAACTATAAATATAAGAGCTGTGCTTTCTTGAGGATTTGTAGTGGATTTTGGGTATGGTGTAGTGACTATATGAGAGTTAGAAATTAACGTCCTGTGCATAATTAGAGGATAAATTGAGAATTAACAACAGCAACATAATATTATTATAGCACCTTCCCCATATCCGCCACCCATTTACAGCACCCACGAATAGTTTCAAACAGTACATCTATTTTGGTACAACAGCGTTACTATCTTGCTGTATCCATTGTATTTATTTAATCGTTAAAACATACTCTTAGCATGCAAGATGTGCCAATTTTTCTCACGGAAGTTCACTACTACGGTTTATATTTCAACGAGAGTAAGCATTAACAAAAGAAGGCCTTCGCAAAAAAAGTACCTAGAGAATTAGAAACGTTACTTAGGCGAATAAAAAACTCCAGGAAATCTTAAAGACGATGTAAAAGGGAGGTTTTGACAGAAGAAAAGAAAAGTCCTAAGAACGTGGTTTAAATATTTGGATGAGATTGCATTTATTTGAATTGAAATTAAAGGTAGGATTCTACAGATAAGATAAAAGGCAAAGAAAAATAATTAGTTGAAGAAAGATGCAATGCGAAAGGATAAGACAAAAATATAAATAGCGTTTAGTAGAGATTTATAGGTTTAAAGAAAGAAGAAAACGGCTGTTAATGAATTTCAGATTTAAATCTCCAAAAGGCGTTTTTTTCGGCGTTCCTCCTCTTACTACCCGGTAGTCGGATAAAGCAAGAAAGGAATGCCACACTATAATTGTACCCAAAGATCTTTTCAATAGCAATATATATTCAATAGCAATATCGTCCTCAGGGATCATGAAATACGATTATTATGTATTTTATGAAATATTATTATTATGTATTTACGGCTTTTGGAGATTTTAAATCTCTAAGAGACTTATAGGGCATATTAGCCTACCGAGAGGTGGTAGTAGATTCACACACTACCATTTATGCGACTCTTTTGTTCTGTGTTCGACTTAACGTCTCTTACGTTTTATGTTTACATCAGAAGTGCATAATCGGTGATACAATACTTAGACTTCATTCTGTTTGTAAAGGATATTTATCAATTTCTCTCTACTGTAAAGGCAATCTGTTTTATAGGTCCACGTATTTCTTATATTCAAAGGTAGCCGCTGTTTAGCTCATTGAATATGAACAGTACATGTAGCAGATCGTTTCTAATGCAGAAGATCTTTCCTCTTTCCCATGTCTTTCCTCTTTTCCTCTTTCGACGAGTCCCGAACACACTCGAAGGAATGCAAAGGACACCACTTTCACGAATATAAATTCCAAACCTTAGCAATTCTCTCTCTATCAGCCGAAGACATCTCCGCCCCACCCCATCTCCGGGAGAGAGATCGATGCGTGAGCTGAGAATATAAAGATTCCCCGCGTGTAGTTATTTACAACTGAAGCCGTTCCTCCGACTGACGGCCGACACGAGAATAAAGCTGTACCTATCGACGCGGTGTTTTTTATCGTCTCCCCAGGGGTGATGCTCCCTGGCGACAGAACTCTGCGATAGCTCCGCGGGACCTTCTTATTACTCCTTCGATTTATACGGTTCCGCCGAGGCGTATTGGGAGGCGGTGATGAAAGCCAATGCGCCTTTTGTTTGCCAATCCACGGCGCTCTCCCGAAGAAATACTTTCGAGACCTCTTTCTCTCGGTGGGCTTTGCCACATCTGGAAGGATTCCTCACACTGATATCCGCGCTCGAGTTTCTGAATATTATTCATTTCGTTCGTTCGCGTTCTTATTGGTATTTTGAATAGTCAAGAGGAAGTGGTTCAATGGAATCCGTGTTCCAACAGTCACTTGTGATAAACGCCAAGGATAGTGTTAATTTTTTGTGTGGAATCGCAAAAATGCTAAACCTGACGGTGGAAGTGATTTAAATTCACAGTATAAAGATATCATTAACGAAGAAAATTTGTAACACGACTGTTAAGGAATTTGGGGTTAAATATCTCCCTTAGCCGTTTCTATCGACGTTCCTCTTCTCATTCACCGATATTCCGACAAAATAATGGACAATTGCTCTCAAGAAGTGCGGTTCCCTTCTTGTTTTCTCCAAATACCGGTGAACGAGAAGATGAACGCCGACAAAAACGGCTATTGAAGATTTTAAGCCTCTAAAAAAATATACCATAGCAAAAATTTCGTAAGGAATTGATAATATACCTTGCTTTGGAGGTTTGAAATCTCTAAAAGCCGTCTTTGTCGGAACTCCTAGTCTTACTGCCCGGTAGAATAGTAGAAAGTATATCTATAGTAGAAAGTATATATAGTAGAAAGTAATGCTGCACTTTTATGATACCCAAAGCGCATTTCGAAGACAATGTCTTCCCCCTCAGGCATCGTAAAATTCGCCACAATTAAATGAGTTTAGTCAAATCATTTAAAAAGCAGCCAATTCCTGCACATATTAACAATTTCGCATATTTCTTTCTCCATTCCCGTGGATTGGTGTATTAATTTCAGTTTTTCGTCTTATTTCGTTGTATTAATATATTTTCCTCGTCTTCATTAAGTGATTTACAAACCAAATAAATTTCAATGTAATTTACTTCCACACTTTTAAATACTATTATAAATTATAAGTATGTATTCTAAGTTAATGCTCGCTTTTTTCCGTTATTCCTTATTATTATCCATGCATTTCTCGTTAATATCAAGCTTTTTCATTCAAATTCTTTCCTTGTCATTGTTTTGAAGCCAAATTGATATTTAATCTGATTATTATCTGTACAATTACGTTATGCATTCTAATTTTAGTATACAAAACCACATCATGGAATATTTCAGTATTTCATTCCAGCTTATTAGAAACAAAAAGTTTTATTCGCTACTCTCACGTAAGGACAGGCACATAGAAACGATTTTTATGCGGTATTTTTAGCAAAACATGGAAACACTTTAAAGTAGTTCTGTGCGTGAATATGTTCTCATGTTCAGGCTCCAAAAGCTTATTCTCGGAAAGTTAGCAGAGAGAACTTTGGAGCGAGAAATGTTTTAGTGTGTCTGTGGAGATTTTGCGGAATGAGGCTAGAAAGCCTTCACAGATAAGTTCATGTGCGTCTCCCGCACTCTACTCACAAATATCTCTTCATAAGGAACAGTACCACATGCGTAGGTAGAAGAAAGCATTCTCTAAGCCTCCTGTATGGTTCCGTATTCTCTACATAAAGGAAGAGAGGTGAAGATGCGTTAAAGGAATATCCTTCTGATTATGTGGAACTGCTATAAGACGAGTTACGCTATTCATTTCTCGACCTGCGTGTGATTGGTGGAAATTGTTTGCATTGTTGTCTATTGTTGTGGTGAGAGCGTTGGTTCTAAAATTGAGTGTATTTTCAGCCTAAAGACATCTTGATGAAATTCGTAATTAAATAGCATATTTGAAATACTCGCTTAAATAAATAATTTTAAATAAATATAATATAATTACAAAGTAAATATAATTATAAATTTCATTTTTATTATCAGTTATAGAAGGAATGGTGTTATAAATTATTAAATTACTTTCAATAAATATAATATATTTATAAAGTAAAGATAATTATAAATTATATTCGCATAATTAGTTATAGAAGGAATATTGTTTAAAATTAACAGCAATTACAATTAACCTACTACTTTATTTAGTCACTTGCGTATGTATTCCACATTTTTACACAGTAATCCTACATCAAATTGATATTTTCCCATAGTGTTATTTTACTGGATATCAACATACCTCCATCGCTTTTGCGAATTGAAAATCTATAATACGTGAAGTTTTTTCATAATATTTAGATACATATGTATTTTTCTTCATATTACTTTTTTATCCATGATTAATAGAGAAATGCATAATTAATAGAAAAGCCACGATTAATATGTGTACATAACGCCATATATTAGCTTATAACTGCTTCATAATTTAGTTTAGAGTTAAGGTTAAACCATAATTAATTGCCATATTGATGCTATTTCATTTCGTAATTATAGTGGGTAATTGCACAACGAAATCTAATTGTACGTTGATTTATAACATGGCTATAATTATGAAATATTGACAGGTCAAAGTTTTAACAAATTGCTGACACATTCCATTTTCGTATGAATAATTTTCAAAGGGAACAACATCTTGTACGCTTATTCAAAAAGATTGCTCACATGTAATTTTGAAACTAGTGATAAAAAAGAGGAACATTACAATTTCTATGTGAATATTACCATCCATTTTAAAGCTTTCAATACTTTTCTTTAGTCGCGATTCAGATCTCGGATTTTTAAAGCATGGCAGGAATGGATTTCCTTCTCGGATATAAACGCTTGTGCGATATATGTATATTCACGCAAATATACCATCGTGAATTGATCACGCGGCTATCTCCACAACCAAGATATATTGACGTAATCCTATTTGGGTCTCGAAGCGTATCTCGATTCTCCATATAGTAGAAGCGCTCTAAACTTACAAAGAGCGACCTAAAGAGACACTGACGCAATCTAAAGAAAGGCCTTCTGCTTTTCCATGCATCATTGCCACACTCCCTTCCATGAGAAATACTGCGGCAGGATTATGCCGGATTAAAAGTGCTAGCGATCGGCATTGCAGTTATTTCGAGGTTTAAGGATTTTGTGCCACTAGCACATCAGAGTGGACTTTAATCTCTTTAATGGATGTTAAGGTTTATGCATGTAATTTTGTATCGTATATTATTTACGTTTTCAATAATTTTGTTGCGAGTTATTTTATTCTAACTATTAACGAAAACTAATCATTTACGTTGATGCGTACCAAATGAAAAATTAACATTAAAAATCATTGGCTGACGTAATTCAAAAGTAATGTGACAATGACGATTGCTCCATTATTTTTTCGTTATTATATTGTGTGTTTTCCTCTCCCAATTGCATCTCAATTTCAATTGTGATTTGGTTACCTTACATTTTTTTGTGATAGCCAAAAATGTTTTTGGTGGATTTGATGGGGGATATAAGAGTGTTCTCTTAAGAATTATTTTTCTTTTTATGTTACAAATTGTATTCAGTAGGTTGACCATAAAAAAAGAGTTGATTTCCAACCGAAAATTTAAAATTCATTAGAAAGCACGTTAAGAAGTGGTTGTTATGCCATGCTGATTGATAAAAAAACTGTATCTAACTCCATCTAACCTAACTGTACCGTTTGATATACTGTTAATTGTAACTTATCACAATTTTTAATGTATCTCATGTTACTATAACCGTTTTAAAATCAACTAAAATATATGTATATAATCAGTAATATCTAGCTTGGTGGAACGCCATAATAAAATAAATATGAAATTATTTATTAGTTTCCAGAAGGAACTCTTTTGTGGAAACTACGAAGTAATTTGATATTTATTTAATTTTGACGTACGTAATGTATTTTAAAATTGGATAAAACAATATTTAAATTATACTTGCTAATAATTTTCACTCCAATGAACCTCCTGACGAGGCAGTTTAATTATCTATAATATATGTTTATATGTTAACTATATAATTTACTTATAACTATTAGAATATGATATATGAGTAAAATTATTACCTTTGAACGATAACAGGCTATCGTTCAGGTATACAGCTGGGATTGTAAATATTAATCTAAGTTACCATAGAAGTTTTAAAAAATATTAAAACTTGTCAGATTATGGCTATTCAAGAACAAGAATGTGGAAAATTTGTTCAAGAAAATTGAATGATGATCATAATTTTCTTTTGTATAGAGCGAAGTTACCTATGATATTTTATTTGTATTGTTCCGGCACTATATGTTGATTTCTATTATTTAGTTTCTTATTGATTATATTTTTGTACTCAAATATAAAATTGTAAAGTAATTTGTAAATTTGCAGCGCAGTTTCCTATATTGAGTTAAATTTGTTGGAAAATGAATTTTCGGTTACCTCGAACAGGATATTATCCTAAGATGAACCTGAATCTTGTTTTTGTACTGTATGTATGACCTTTCACTAGGAACACATAAATAAATAAAATTAAGACACCGTTTCCTCATCACTAATACCCATTCATGCGGAATTTCTTCTCTGTCCTCCGCACGCTTTGAATTTTCTCATTCTGAGTGATGTTTTCCCTTCACAGGAGCGATCGTCCCCAACGCGGACGTGGCCGGCCTCGTGGGCGATCCCATCAAACTGCCGTGCGACGTAGACCGTGGCAAATGTGGCGACCTGCACAGCATAAAATGGTACAGAGGCTCATCTCGAATATACGTGTTCAGCGACATGGCGGGCATCGCCAGGCCGGAGGGAGAATACGCCGAGAGGTGAGTACTCCATTGCCCGCGAAACCTACTTCGACCTCCCGCAAGGTCTTCTTATGGAAGTCATTCTCCGTCCCCGATGAATTATTTAATACCCAAAGCGGGGGATCAATACGCATTCTCTTCCGCGAATCTTTTAATGCGCGCCAAAAGAAGTTCCCGATTGAATTTAACGTAGATGTACTCGTTCACTCCTGGCCAAAATTAACGCATCACCTCCCTAGCGATCCTGCGTTAATTTTGGCCAGGAGTGTACATTGCAGCCATCTCCTCGTGGTGTGTTCATGGTATAAGTTCACTTAGATAATGTGAAATGGTCAAAGAGCTGCAAAATGATTTACTATCATTAACGGAGAATGTATATAATGATTCTTATAACAAATAAACAAGAAAGTTGATCCTTTGTTATCAAAATTTTCGTCTGCTAACAAAACGGCAAATAACTCGTTTTTCACGACAATTTGGAAATTTGAGCTGTAATTTAAGTACTCTAAATTAACCGTATGGGTTAGAAATTTTTTTTCTATTACAATACATCAATATTAAAGTACTGTGAGGCTGTTAGAAATTAAATGTTGTAGCTCGTCTAATGTTTTGCGTAAAAGTGAATTTTGGCAGTTTTTGTGATTTTTGATAAACTTTAGACCGTTTGCGCGAACTTAAGATTCAATTTAAAATTTTTCTTTATTACTTTCTTCCTATACATAGTATAGAGAAAATATTGTATTCGCAAAAAAATTCGACCTCCAGATTTCAACGGAAATAGATGTTTTGGGGCCCATAGAGTTCGTTTTCACTATTTTCCCGAACATGTGTGTCTGTGGTAAAAACGTTTGTGGGCGCTCTATCTTAAAAATTAATTATCCGATCATTTCCAAAATTCATATTTAGTGTTTTCCTAAAAATGCCAAGAATTGATTAGATTTTGATGAATACCGCTTAACCGGAAGTTGCGGTTTATCCGGAACAAACTTTTGTTTTTTAAATATCTCTGTCAGAATGCAATGTAGGTATATACAATTATATACAAAAGTTATAGATAATGTACTCTACTACAACGTTTATTTGAAACATTTTTTTAGGAACACTGACTGCTTAGGAGTTATTCTTGAATAATGGTTAACCGGAAGTTGTTGTTTATCCAGAATGCAATGTGGGTATATACAATTATTTACAAAAGTTATACGTAATGTATTTTACTACAACTTTACAACACTTTTGTTTTAAACTTTTTCTGTAACACTCATTGTTTTGGAGTTAATTATATATTACCGGTATAGGCTTCTGTTTTCAATAAATATGTAGAAAGTCATGTGTTGGCCACAACAGATTTTTTGACTGTTAGACAGCATGCAAATACGCAACTTTAGAGAGCTATTAGTATTCGAAAGTCGAAAAATCGTTTTTTTCAGCCCTTGACTAATGTGCTCGTCGTTCTCTATTGTCAGTCACAGCATGGTGTTTTAAATACGGATGAATTTCGAGGTTATATACATTAGTATTAGTATTTTTATCAAGGTGATAGAATTGTTCATTAAGGATTCTTAGCTAAGAAAAAGTGATGAAATAAAATGTAATGTATCACAGATGCGATTCGGAAGATTAGTCAATCGTAATATTGCTTTTGAATTTCAATTGTGCTCTTTTAGAATATGAATTAAAAATCACGGCTGTTAACCGTTTGATTAAATCATTATTGCTGCGAGTTTATTTATACAATTCGCTCCGATAATACCTATTAAATACTTAATTTTAATTTTAAATTTGGTCATGTATCGTCAAGAAGAATCACTTAACTTTTTTATATATATTATATGACTGCCTAAAAGTGAAGTCAAAACAGAATCAATATTACATATTTAATCTGGCCACCCGTAGTGTTTGAGACATTATTGTAGAACTGTAAACTTTATTTTATTTTTATTAAACTTTGTAAATAAAAAACGTCCGATAAGTGAAGAAATTACTCGCTGTATCATAGAAGTCGTTTATTAGCTTGATACATTGTGTGACTTATCAATCTTTTATTCACATTTCGCTAGTTGCATAAATTAGATTAATTTATCTATCAATGGTATACTGAGTCCAACCAGCTGGATTGCATATAACGAATTTCTTACCACGAGTTTTCGACCGTTTGCGCGAAATTCAGCTTGCCTCTTGTTTTTAAACATCTCACGCTAAGCACGGATTAGATAGATTAAATGTTGCAAAGTAAAGAGAATATGTTTGTTCTCCTTGACGTGTTTATTATTCAGGACAGGGAAGCAAGGTACGTAGGATGGGAAGATGTAGCTTCCGAGAGGAGAAAAAGTTATCATTCTGAATATGCACATCAAGAACCTTACCGTTGCGAGTTTGCTTACTATGGTAGCTGTTTTTATCTTCCTGAAAAGCTTGATTCATTTGTAGTGCAGTAAAACTTTGAAATATTCTTTTATTAGATTATGCATTTGTTATACTACACTTGATGCACTTCAGTTTATTCAAATATTTTAAAGAAATAAGACGTGGAATCGTTCGTACTCATAAATATAAAGCTCTGGATTGAATCATAATAAAATAGCGGATGAAAATATAATGTTCTGTTACAATTTTTGGGGAAAACAAGTGATTCCGGTTTAATGACGTCTGTTTAAGATCGTAAGGAAAAATTACCTTCGATCATCTCAAGGAAAATTTGATGGAAAGATATATATTTCCCATGAATAGTATATATTTCCTAGTTGGATTAATTGTACTTAAAAAACCAACTATTTTTATGCTAATAAGAAGTCATTTTCTAGGCATTCTTTATTTCTTTAAGGATTTTAGTCACATGAAATCACTGTGGGAATAGCTATCTTTTCATGTCGGTTTGATCGCCATTTTAGACTTCAAACTCATCTTAAACCGTGCTTTACCGTTATTACTCTATAAAATTTTTGAAGTTAAGATACATTTCGCTAAATTCGAGCACAGATGATCAGTTCTTCGTGTCTTCACCGCGAAAATCCTCACCTCACCCGAAATGCTAATGAACTTATTCAAATGCAAAAACCTTTTTTTCGCTCAAGTAACCAAAATTTCCGTGGGCGGCGGCCGTAACTTTTCCAGATTTTTCCAGTTGAAATATCATTTCTCCTTCACGTTCCATAAGTATTTAAATTGAGGATCCTCGGCGCACGCGAGTCTTAGGTTTTGATAACGCCCTCAGCACTTTTTCGAGGATAGTTAAGAAGGAGGAGGCATTCCGAGATATGCAACTTTCTTAAAAATTTCCGTCACCGAAAAGAGGCGATATTTTTTCCAGAAGTTTCGTTCGAGTGTAACTTGAAGTTTGGAAGTTTTTTCCTCATCTCCGAGCGCATCATAACTTCTGCTTCTTCCCCATCAACGCCCTTCTTACCATCCACTTTTTTATTCTTATTCACTTTCTTCCACAAACTCTATCTATCCTTTTTTAATAACATTTACATTGAGATCGCTATCGCGGCGTGGAGGTTTGTGTTAAGTCCCGGAGAATATGGCTTAAAATGTAGGTCCTTCGCAGGAATAACATGGGATAAAGTTATTTTTTAATTAATGAAAGAAAAGTGGTTTCGTGGCCCTTTAAGTCTTCAGAGATAAGGCTCCATTATTTGCTCTATAACGTAGTTTAAACTGATATAAAACAATGAATAACTAACAGATTGTAAACATTTGTGAAGCATCAGAACAACAAAGCCTACTACATAATAAAATATATGAATTTTTCTCAAATCAATTACAAAAGTTGTAAATCATTAAAAAGATAAAATATCACCTAAAAACAAATAGTTTTAGTATACTTGTTATTTTTCAATTTATTGTATCCACCACAATATCTTAATTATATTATAAGATACAGTGTTTAATAAATAGCTAAAGAAAAGCCACCCCGCAGTTTCATCAAAATTTATCATGCGAAGTGTTGCAACTAAATATGTATTTTTACAGCATTCAAATCTTCCAAAAAAGAATACCTTAATTTTTATAGAGCAGAAAGGACTCGAATATCATATGTCTGCTAGTAAGAATTTTACCAACACTCTACCTCCAAAACGTTAATACAGACAGTGCTGCAGAGACTTTTGTGAATACCTCGTCAAATTTGTACGAGAATATTCAGTTGTATTAATTTTTACGTGCCCTCAATTACTTCGAGGAATTGCTTTTTACACACCTGTCAATTTCATTCTAATTTAAATGGATTAATCAAAGTATGATATGACGCATTCAGTTTATTTAAACTCTGCCTTTAGCAAGTGGTGGTATTAAGTAATTTTCCAGTGGTGAACAATGAATCAAGTAATTGATTCACCTAAGCGTAAATATTAATAGCAATTTTTATTTAATATTTATAGCAATTAGCAAAAATAATAATAACAAAATATAGAGTATGATAGTATATTATACGTATAGAGTAACATAGAGAGAATTCTTAAGCCCTCAACGTTTAGGTAATAATTTCAAAAATTTTGTATTTCTTTTACGGAAGGGAAGTGGAGGAATTTTATCGTTAAAGTTATCGTTAAGTTCAAACTTGTATATTAAAACAGTTTGGTACCCTTGAGCTCATTCATTTTAATTCTTAATTTAACTGAAAGCAAATCAATCTAAGAACAGCATGGTTTTTGTCGCCAGAACGATATTTGCTCGGCGGCTTGAATAAGCACCCTCGTAATCAGGGAATCTCCTCGAAGGAGCGAGTCTTCGAGTGAAAAATTAAACGGACTATTAGCGTAGAATGGTGGCGCCCCCTTTTGTGACGGGTACGACTCCTCACTTCATTCTATCAGATTGCCCTCATTATATCCGAAATGCGTGGAATTGGCATCGGACTCTTTTCGATGCCATCCGAAGATATTCATTCCGCCCAAGTAATGAAGTCGACCGTTTGCCTCCCTTTCATGTCTTTTAATGACTCGCCCTTAAAATCGAACATTGTTGGGGTGGCTTTCAATCCGTTAAACTCCTCTTCATATCCCCATTCAAATAGGCGCTCCCACTCGTCGCCCAATCTCATCTCCGCGCTCGCCAAATTGGCGATTTCTGCGTTCACTTGATTTGCCCAGTTTTTGCCGCTTTATAAGATTCGCAATGGGTTGCCTTATGAGAATCGACTCCATTTAGAATCCCTGCTGTTGTTTTCAGTTGGACAGTTTGATGGTGTCGATGTTAATTTTCATCTTAGGTCCGATACAAGACGTATATACAACCCTTTATTCTGCAAAATTATAGATCATGCAAATAAGCATTCGCCGTATTTTAGAATAAAAATAAGGAGTAAGCGCTTCATTCCGGATACACTAATTGGTACTAGTACTCAATTACCTATTGCTTTAGCAAGTTATATAGTAGTACTCCCCAAATCTTTTTATTCAAAGAAACGCATACGTATTAATTCAAGCTTGAAACACAAAACAACTCATTTTTGCTGGTTAAGTCCAAATTCAATGCCAACAATAAATTCTGGAGTATAAAGGTGATTCAGAAACAAAAAATACCTTTGAATATTATTCAACCAAAATATTCCCGCTACCTCCAAATTTATTAAAGTGAATTGTATTGATTTTGAATTTACTAATGGACTTATGCCCAGCATGACGTCACTCAAGTGCTATATTATTCTAATTAGTCATGAGTTCGATGTTGGAGATGTAAAACACACGACTTGACATTGTCTCCAAATTATGGTTTTCTTGTAGCTTTTTTATTTTATTACAAATTTTATAAACATTGAATTAAAAGATTTTTTAAATATTTTTGCCTACCACTTAATTCTAATTTGCTTCCAATTTCGATGTTTATCGCTTATTAATGAAAACTCTATCATTTACTTTCATCTTCTTCAAAATGCGGAAATAATAAATTATTATTTATTTCTCCCGCTCTACAACATTTTTTCTGCCATTTCCCCGTATTTGACCACTGAAACTTTATTAACAACTATACATATGGTTGGTAAAGCTATTGAACTTCCTTTTTATTTCGCGTGTAAGATTCTAGCTCTACATAACATCCACGCATTCGCGTAATCTATCAATAGATACAACGCTCTCAGAATAAGCTTTCACCCGATCAGTTCACAAACTTCAATCAGTTTTGATTGCTAGTGGATGGTTGTTATAACTTGTAAAGCGATTCGAGAAAGAATTTCCTCTCGATTATTTCCTGCTTTAGTTGGGGTGATTCCGTAAATTGGAACCCCTCTTTCGTTTCAAAAGGTTTTCCATCAGTGGATGATTGGAACCTTTTCTTATTAGCAACGTTTCCTCATCACTTCCCTCTTATCACTTCTTCAAGTACTCCCTCTCAGAAACATAGTACTGTGTGTGTTAATCTCTTTTCTGAGAATCACTGGTATTTGTTCAACTTCGTTACATCAGGAAGCTCCCCATTTCATTCAGTTGATCTCCTCTTTGCTTTGGCACTTCACCGGTATAATTTGTTATGAGAAGTCAAATAATTCGTTGCTCATAAGTCTCTATACACATACAACTTAAATCTTCAATACATTAAAATTTATTTTTGAATTAACCGTATTTCCTAACTTCCTCGTAATCATAGAATTTGTAAATTCTTCTTTAGTTGCACAATATACCGTGTATTTTTTTAGAACTGGTGTAAGAATACTAAATAATAATATCTTTAACAATATTTTAATGATTAGTAAATAGCATTTCGTGCTTTATTTACAAATCCGTCTATCCTTGTATTTCTTCTTTGGCTTGATATCTTGGAACGTGATGCTTTTAAAATGATTCTCTGTCAGCTAGTAGCTTATAATTTCACAATAGTGTTGCAATATTCCTATCGGATGGAGCAAAATGGTTATTTTAAAAAGAGTGGCGAATCAAAAATCTATACTTTAATCATCTACCATATATCATATATGTCATTGCAGCAATGAGAGTTTAAGTTAGGTTTCAGTAGCAGAATAAGCTTTTAGGTGATGCCTTAATGGGTTACTTCGAGAAAATTATACGTCCATTTCTTTTATAAATCGACCAGGTATCGAATGTTATAGATCTATGCATGGGTTTAAATCAATTTGATTCAAAAATTGATTATGTACTGTAATTGACATACGATAATATGTTTTAACATTTCATTTTGAAACATGTCGAAAGATGGCTGGCAGATCATATTTGTGTAGATGTAAGTATGCATTGATTCACGGTAGTTGTCTGTTTCCCCTATCACCAAAACTTTCATACTGCACTTCCCGATTCCCCTTATCTTCCCATCGATTCCTCGGCTTATGGAAATTATTTATCCAGCTTCCAGGATCGAACTACTCTTGCGTGACGTTTTCTCCGAGGTTTAACGACTTTTCAACTACTTTTAAGTTTTAATATAGCGACATCTGGAGATTTATCTTGGCACCGTTCCCTCGCCCCGCCCCTTCCCATTCCCCTCCGCGTCTTGAAGCCGCTTTCAATCCTCCGACCATCTTCAATATATCCAAAGTCTTCCCTTCTTGTGTGGACCATCCATCACCCTCTCCCCTTTCCCTCTAAACCGGCAGCTCCTTTCATTAGTCCGGAACTTATTATTGACAAATTAGTTCCCGGAAGTGCAGCGGAGCCAGCTCCTCCGTTATTGTCAGAAAGCGTTCGAATAGCCTCTTTCAAAGACGGATTTTTTTATAGTCATTTGAAGTCCCCTCCCTCCTCGGAGTCTTTTGTCGGGTTTCCGTACAAACTTTGGGAGGAATTTACATGCCAATCTCGTCTCCCCATCTTGTAATAGACATACGGCGCACGTAACAATGCTCGCCTCTTTTTCCGATATCCGTCGATTCGATGTTTTTTGCCCGAATTATGTTTGCAAATATAAGCTGGTTTCGCGTTTGAAGGAGATTGGGCGTTGTGGGTGTATTTTGAAGAGTTAAGTAAGGTGGTGGAGAAGTTCTAGTTTGTGATTGATAGATATTCATCTATGAGTCGTAAGGTAAAATTAGAAACCTGGTTTAAATGTAGATTTAATTAAGCTGAAATAATTCTTTGTACAAAATAGTTTCTTGTATTTAAAATAATCGTACTCTATCATAGTTGGCCGGGCTTCGCGAAGCGACATTATAAAGAGTGTACCAGAACTTTAAAATTCCCACAAGGAAAGTTTTATTTAGACGACCGGTTTCGGATAAATAGCCATTATCAAATATTAGAATAGAGATAAATAAATATTTAAATAGAGATATTCTAGGTTGAAATATAGAGGTATTCTAGGATCTAGGTAGCGATTTTGAGATAAATAATGGTTCATCTCTGAATTTTAGGATAGAATTAGGAAAATCCCAGTTAAAATGTAAGTTTAACTAAACTTAAATAATTCTTTATACAAGACGGGCTCATGTATCCAAAGTTTACACACTCGTTTATTATCGATAAATTAGTATCGCCATAATAGGCACTTAACATATTTACACAAATAAATCACTTTATCTGTTCGTACTTGTTACGAAATATTGATGAGGAGCGCAGCTAATTAGGTGGCAACGATATTAAGATAGGGTACTTAAATTAACACATCTCATATTCAAAATCATAACATGTGTTTCATCTTAGAAATTATTTTGCAGTTATCGAAACTCGAAGCGATTCCATCCATCTAATAAATTTGTTTTGGAGACGAGTTATCGAACGGCGTCATCTCTTCAAAGCATAACTATTCATTGGTCGATGAAATTGTTGTATATACGTCAATTAGAATAGAAGATAATTGGTTCAAAAATAACAACTTCCATAATTACGAAGCAACTGGTATTATAAAGGTTATTGTCTCTAATTTTACGAAAAAATTAGTTTTTAAGGATAGTGATTAAAAATTGCTAATAAGTGTATTTGCCAGCTTAGAAACAGATAATTCTGGGAAAGACATGGAAATAGAAAGATTAGAAATTGTAATTGAAAAAGGGGAGATTCCGCTCAATTTTATGGCATCGAAAATGATAGACTTCCTAAATCAAGGATTTTCCAATTAGGTGCAATATTTCTGTTCATTAAACATGCCAGTGAATCCTGAGAATATAATATAAAGCAAGTTAATGCTTAAATGAGGAAAAAATTGAATTCTTATCCTTTATATGGATTGGATATGCAATTTCTACTACCTTTATACACTAGGGAGAATATCACAAACATTTCTTAGACTTTTCATTCTAACAATATAGCTTGTTATTCCTAACATTTTGATCTATTACAAAAAATAGTCTTGAATGGAAAAGGAAAATCTTATTTTAGCAGATACATTGAAATTATTATTCTTATTCAATGGAAAAATAAGCGAAGCCCTAAGGAAATGTCAATGATGATGCAAAGTTGAATGGTTTCGAAAGTATAGCTAATAAAGCATGAAGAAAGAGACAATTTAAGATGTAGATGAAAGAATATTCCGGAAAAAGAGATATCTGAAGAAGGAAGTTTGGGAACATCTTTACTTATAATTTTAAAATGCTACAAGAGAAGTTCCAAGGAAAAGTAGTCGAGTTAAAAATAATTAAGAAACAAGGCAATATAAATGTACAGAAAAATAAGATAAAAAACAATAAAGGAACGATTGGTGAACTAAGGCATATAACAGAATTATTATGTAGAAATTTCTGTGTCAATTTTAACAAGCGAGAAATGAAAAATATTCTAAATGGAAATTTCGCATTGAAATTGTACGAAGTAGTTTTTTCATAAATATGTCAAATGATTAAACGCAAATAACGTGGGAGTAAAATGTAAGAAGCGAGCAAATTAAATTGCAAACGCGGGACTGGAACATAAATAAATAAATGGAAATCCACTCGTAGCGGCGTAATTATGTGGACAAAAATAGAGCAGGATGGGAAATTAATGGCTCCTAAAAAGTATTAAAGAAAAATCTCAGAACGAGGAAAATACTCGTCGCCTTTTTTTTTAACGAGCCGAATTTAAGTGTATGGAAAGGAAGTGTAGACGTGGGATATGAAGAGGAAAAAGTGACTGTAAAATGCGACTGCAATCACAAGTGACGGGCAAGAAGAGGTGGAAGAAGTTGAAGGTTGAATATCGAGGATTTAACCTTTAGGTCACGACGAGCTCCAATGTTAATTAATTAAAAAGACGGCCGTTTCATTAAGTTACTCCTCGACTACAATGAAAAAAATGGAGCGAAAATAAATTCCGGAGTTCTATCCGTAGAAGTGTAACTTTTCGAAAAAAGGAGGAAAAAGAATTTATAAGGGAGTAACTTCCATCCGCTCAGGTACTTCTGGGGAAAAATCGATGATAGTTCAAAATGAGTTCTGCTTCCCTCTTCCCGACTCAATTAAATTCTCCGGGCGACTTAAAATTTACGCCACCCCCGTTCCCATTACCGCCGGAGCTTTTTGAATCACAGCTTTCCCTTTTCCATTTCATTGACCGCTGTGAAATAATGAAGTCACAGCGAGAGGTCAGGGGAGTTGACCCCCTCCCCCTGGATGGACACTAAATCCCTTTTAAAACTCCCTCCCACGCTTCCTCCATTTCCGGTGGCGTTCGCGAGAGCTCCAATCGACACCGAAAGACGGACTTCAGCTTCGGTGCCGAGGCATAATGAATTTAGCGGCGTGGGGGGGCGTTCGCAAAGGGGATTGGCCGGGGAAAGGTGGGATTTTTGGATCGCCCCACTAATCTTTAAAGGCCTCCGACGTTTTGCAGGTGGGACCGCGGTGTTTACCGTCCGAGTGCGTTAGCTTGTATGTGTTTCCCAGAGTTCGTGAAAGCATCCTCGGGTCGTAAACCTCTCCACCGACCGGTCCTATATTTTCAGGCTTGATTAACGCTGAAGATCTTGGGAAATCCCCCGAGCTGACCCCACCGACGCCTAATCAGCTTGCTCCGCAGAGATCTTCGGTTTGCTTCGACCCTCGTTAAACTTTGCTCCCGAAACCCCTGCTTTTTTTCCTCTTTCGTTCCCCGGGGCCGATGAAAAGAGTTCCGTTTTAAATCCTCTTATCCGGTGCTTCTTCTCGCTGGAAGGAATGGAGACGGCTTCTCTCTATCGCACCCTTTCGGTGTTTATGGTTGTCTCCGTGGGGATCCTTCCCTCTCCGTGGATAAATTTTGCAAGAATGTTTGCGTTTACAAATATTTATTGGAAACACATAAGGCTTTAGTATTGTTGAGAAATCTGGATGGTTGTTTATTTTTACAAATCATAGGAATGAGGCATAGCTACCAATTTTCCCAAGTATTATTAGGTCTATGATGAAACCGTTACGATCACGATGAATTATTATATAATTATAGCGTTAAATATGCTTGCTTAAATAAAACTAGTATAATTGAGGGCGCCAGTTTCCGTTAAAGAAAATATAATTGTCATTATTATTATTTCCATTCGAAATATTGGGTTTTGTGAATAAATTGTTATGTCTGTTTACATATTTTGTACGAAAGGAGTTATTACTAAATCATCACCAACTGCCTTTAGAATTCGATCTTTTCCACAGCTACCCTGTAGAGGGGCATCTTTTGAATATATCAACTGTCTGGCCAGTAACTTTGTGATATTTCATGGCTTTAGTAAATTTCAAAAATCGCTAGGTTTATTCAATAAAAATAGGATCTAGTCTTCCGGAATAATTGGTACCTGTTTTATCTTCTATGTTTTATCTTTATATCCAAGTCGTAATGTATTTATTACAATTTTTATAGCCATTCTTGGAGGATGAGGAACGTGAATAAGAATACAATATTTGAGAATACATAGAATTAACATTGCATTGGAGAAGATTTTACTGCGCCAGGGTACCCAAATTGTCTGTTTTTCTTTCAGCTCTAGATGTTTCTAACTTCGAAATTAGAATAGTCTTGTCTCTCTAATTATTATTATTATTTGACCAATAATTTATAAGGCAAGGTCAGGCTCGAGTGGTAATTTCTTCCAACTGATGACTTCCTCTGATGTCATTTATACGTATGCACTTATAATGTAAAATGCCTAGGAAAGTTTTAAATAGAGAATAATAATTCAAAAAGAAAGGGTTGCTCTATATGACTGAAAATCTAAACAAGTGAATCCTGACAGAGAAAAACGCATGCTGCCGGAAAAGACAAGCAAATACACAGACAAAAGTTGAAAAATAACATCAAAAACATATAGCAAAATAAATCATATTATTGATAAAGCACTGTAGTGTTGTAACTTGTCTACTAGTTTAACATGTTTGCTTGTTTAACTTTTTAAATGTGTACATTTTCGAAATGGCAAATGATGACTATATCTTCTTCATAAGAGATGGCAGTAGGTTTTCTATCAAAGCTTCCCTCATTATTATATAACAATTTTTTACCTGATATTTGTCATTCAGATTGGACAATTTTTCCATAATTCGCACAGAAGCTCAGCGCTTAATTCAGTTTTCATTCCCTTGCGATGCCTTCCAAATTTTCTTTGTGTAGATTAATGCATGACGACATAGCAGCGCTTGTATTATGCAAATGATCCAAGGCTTCAAATTACCGCTTTAACTCGGGAAATCACGACTTCCTGGTTCTCAGAATAAATTACGTTACAACACGTTCAGATTTATTCGTTGCGATACTGCACGCGATATTTATTAAGGTAAAATTTTGTATATCACTCCTATAAAATAATTTGTATCGGGAAAACTTTTTAGTGTGATATAATATACTTTTAGGTGTTCCTGCATCCTAATTAATTCCGAAAGCCAGTGTTTTGTTTTTGCCGGTAGCGTATCAAAGACAGAAGTTAATTTGAAACATCATTTTTATTCTAGTCGAAGTTTTCGGCAAAGTTAGATTTGATAGCTGTACAATTGTACATGATTATCATAATCATGACGCAAGATTAATCAGATATTTTGCTTGCTACAGTTTTTGCTAACTTCTACCCTTATATTTCCCTCATTTTAACATCTACATTGTGTATCATTGTATAGGAAATTTTTTTATTCAGAAATGCAGAACACAGATGAGATACTTTTTCTTTATGTTTTTAACTTCATGGCCAATTTCAGTGAATTATCTCCAGCGTCGGGTCCTTAATACTTGATTAAGTAAATAATACTCCAAAAAAATTAGGTTATCGTTTTTAACATAGACTCGCCAAATTAGATTCACATTCACCAAATGTGCATTCTGCAATGTATTTACAATGGAAAATAGGACGAATATGCAAATAAAATTAATTGAGAATGATATTCTTAAAATTGAAGAAAAAACCTTTATAAAAATTTGATGAAAATGATTGAAAATTGTACCTTATGGATATTTCCAAAGAATTCCTACTAAGGCTGAAATTCATTTCAGGGCTTATTAAGGTAAATTTTGATGTACGAGCAAGAATGCGTAAAAGTATTCAAAGCGAAATTCAATTTATCAAAGTTCTGCGAATATATTTTTTCGATAAAACCTAGGAACTAGTAAATCATCCAGTATAATCAGAAAAAATGGCGAAAATTCTAGTTCCAAGTCGCCGAGACGAAAATCGTGGCGACAATTTCATTCCGTAAAATAGAAAGAAGATTTTCTCGTTCCGAGTCCCTTATCTCCTCCGCGTATTTGAGACTAATAAACTCCGCGAAGAAAAGGCTTTTTATCGCCTGTTCGTACGTCCGAGCATCGGCGTCCGTTCTTGCGTCGCTCTTTGAGCAGTCACGTGATCTCACGAACTCGCTCGCGACCTAAAGCAATACAAAATGCTTAAGGGAAACAAACTGAGAATTTGTTCGGCCATAGCCTGTGAAAGTTGCCATCACGTCTGATGAAGAGGAACAACAAAAGTTATATATTTTTATGGCATGGGGATAGGAGGTAAATTTGCACATACTACTTACAAGGAGAACACCAGGTTTGTGGGTAGCGAATTCAAATGAATTTCTCAGGGCACATTCTCTGCTTAAAAATAATGGGCACGTTTCCGAACGTTCAACTCAATGGGCCTTTGTTTATGAAAAATTAGCAATATATCGTGTAGTCCATTAAAGACCGATAGTCAAATTTAATGTCAAAATTAATTTACGAGACAGAATTATTTAGTGAATAAATAAATAGAGAAAAGTAAGATATTATACGTTGCGACACAGATTTGATAAGGACTGATTTCTCATGAAATTCGAGGAAGATAATGAGTGTGCCCATAATCACAGATAAATCGTTTTAATCTATCCATCTTTGATTGATCCCGTACCCTGAAGAATTCATTTTTCTCGCACTTCCTCCTCAGCCGTCAAGATAACTTTAGTGCAATACCGTTAAACGTGAATTAAGCGCAAAAAAGCGCGATTCCTCGAAAAATCAGGTCCCGACTTCTTTCCTCGTGACACAGTTATCACGGATGATAAAGGCGGATCCTCAAGAAATTCCGTGAATGATGCATTTCGAGATTATTCGCGAGCGTTTTCGAATTGGATTCTTCCGCTCTCTCGATTAGTCATCGTGGAACGAGAATGCCTCCCAGGTATTAAAATAAGATGAGAATCGCGATAGATTTATCTCTGCTCCTGATTGAGAGCGTGATATCCATCTGATTTGGATGTCAAAGGGGGATCCACCCTAAAAAATGGCACGACAGCTGACTTAGATAAACGTTTCGAGTGGTCATTTATCAGGAACTGAAATAACTAGCGGAAGTCTCCTGTTTTACAGTTAAATATCAATTATTTTCTTCCGGAGAACGATTTAAAAGCTTTTCTCGTAAAATATTTGATATTTCTCAAATTTCATTCCCCTCTGATCATTACAATGGATATTGGTTTTTCAATTTAAAGGGCGTAATCATCCGGAAGAAATATATTGATACCCTGACCTATTTATCGATAGAATTTAATATTCTTTCTTTAGCACAGTTAAGTATTTATTCCGAAGGTCGATTGGAACTTAATTCCCTTTACCATTAGCAATTATATGTATTTTATAATTATATATATATTATATGTACCTTTAACTTTAGCATTAGCAATAAAGAGCTAAGACTAAGTTATAGAAGAAGGGAATGGAGGTTACTTGTCAAGATGAGGAGTGAGGTAGTTTGCCCCAGTATCCTTTTAGCCACAATGCAGCAATACAACAAGCGGAAGATGTCATCCTAAGGGTAACACAATGAATAAGGAATACAACGTTTAAACAATTTCCTTAGCATTCTTTAGGGATGGACTTTAATCAGTCCAATTATTCAGCATCACCCATACCTCAGTAGCTTTCATGTCGTGACGCCCATGAAAAAATCTCTGACAGAAGTTGATGTCCTGTATCAAAACACAAAAACAAATGCTCCACACATCAAGATCTGGTGGCGGGATTATCTGCATTAAAAAGTAAATGAATATTCCAATAGGCTCCCGGATAGTCATGTGGACAGCGCGTTTGCCTTTGGTGAAAGCGGTCCCGGGTTCGAATCCCGGTGGGTGCCAATGTGCGAAATGACCTAAGCTGTCGAAGCACTTTTAACAATAATACTACTACTATACAATATTCCAATTTATCTCTCATTCACATTTAGTCACAAGTCTGTCTCAGATGTGAGAGAACGATTTGCATTCCTATCCTAGCACGATCTTTCATTCAAAATTCTTTACTTGTGAATTTGAATGAATTAAAGTGGTTCTAAAGAGACTTATTTTTCAAGGGTTTTGAAAATTTCCGTCTACGAGAAATTTTAGATCAAGAAAACTTACTTGAGTACTCCTTTTACAATGAAGCTCCTTAGCTTCATAGAAAAAATGAATACGGAACGAAACTCTTCCAAATCTTACCTTAGCGCAGAGGATTCCTTTTCAAATAGCTCTCGGATAACAGCAATAATCTCGAAGATGCCGACGCTTAGCTTAGCACTATCCAGAATACTTCATTAGTCACTATTTATTCCTCAGCGTACCATGTTAAAAGAACGTTCTTTTCCCATGGGTTTCAAAAGGTATTTCCTTTCTTTAAGACGGAATAAAATGCACTCAAGTGAATTGCCGTTCTTTAGCAATCGCAGACAAAACCCAGTTAATACATAATCATGAAGTTGCAAAGTTGTAAGCAGGGCTTAACTTGCAGTGAATTCACCCTAATCCTGCCCGTGATTGAGAGCTCAGACGTTAATTAAAACACGTCCTTCCACGATTTTCCGTGCCTGCTTTCGTCCGCAAATCCTTTTCCGGTTCTTTCTTGCCATTGCCTCCGTTTTGCTGCATCGGGAAATCATTATCCCTCGTTCCTCAAATATTTAGTGCCCTTGCATGGCTTTCGCGATTATATCTCGAGGCTTCCGACCAATATCTTGGCTGCTGCTCAAACTTGTCTCCAACGAGAGCCAATGGAAGCTCCCGTACGCCGCTAATGGAAAAATAAGCTTTATGCAATAGATGCACAATATAGCAAATATTGTCCTGCGCCAGATTTTATAACGTTGGAGACCTTTTTAAGTATTTATTAATAGTTTCATAAGTATTCCATGGGCACCGATGTGTTTGTTACGTTAAAATTGCGTTATTTAGTGTAAAATAAAGGTGATACCGGAATCCTGATCTTGTTTATTTTGCACCTCTTCTTTGCCTCTACGTTTCCTCGTAGTAATAACGTAGTAGTATATCGTATTAAGTATTATTAAATATTCCTTATATTTATTATTATTAAGGCTAACGTAAATGTTGAAGTTTTAACGGATCGTGCCGCTTTGAAATTTGTAGAAAAAAATTACTTTACTATTACCGCCATGATAACTCTGTGAAAAATCACGAGTATCTTCTTATATTCTAATTAACACAGAGATTATCCATGTTAATCCTCCAAAAAAATGTTGTACTTGCATCACAAAGGAAATACAATAACTGAAAGGTAAGAGGACTTACTTTTAATATTTGCAGTAGATTTTACGCTAAAGTTAATCAAAAAGGGTATAAGTTTTCGAATATTATGGCATTCTAAAACCGATCATGAAGATGCAGGAATTTCTTGTTACTGAAGATGTATCACTGTCAGGTTTGCCTGAACTGTTATGCAGAAGAATTCCATACTCATAGAGGCATCTTCCTTCCGTTTTCCCCCTGGGCATGGGCCTCTTCGTACAGCATGGATAACTATCGTTCGTTAGTCAGTATAAATGACTAAGATTCAACAATATACATTGTTTTCCCACAACGCAAAGGCGTTGGATTCAATTTAATCGTTTTCCGATCACCTCTACTGCCAAATAGATTTCCGGCGTGGATTACAGTAATTGTAGTTGTGCATTACGTGGCATGTTGCAATGTAAATCTACGAAGACATTTGCAGCATTACACCTGCCTTCTGAGAATTCTCGTTCGAAACATGAGGAAACGCTTAGTATTGGAATTGTGGCACTATCAGCATAACCCGGAAGTTGCTTACAGGATAATCTGCTTGCAATTGAATTTTGCGGTCGAAGCAAAGAATGGTGCCATTGCGTTTATACGAGGAAAGTAATATAATACGATAGAGCTGTTTATTTTTCTGAGGAGGAAATGGAGGGAGTGGATCATCCTTTTTGACGCGTAGAAAGGATTGCGCTGATTCGTTATCCAAAAATTACACGATACACAAATAAAGTATAACAGTTTAGCGGCCTCGGTTACCTGTCGCATTATAAAAAGGAAGATATTTGAAAACCCGTTCGCGAACAAAATGATTTAATTAACTTGAGCTGTGATAGTAGCTGTTAGATTTATTATTAATCATTTAGCTTGATACATGTAAATTGCCTAATTTTTACGTCAACACTTTTTACGATTTTGCAAATGTGAAAACATAATCTTCAGAATGGAGCCATCCATCAAAATAAATGTATAATTACTACAAAATAGTCTTTCTATCGATTTTTTGCGATATTCTCGTTTTAATTGTGAGATAGTATGATTGTTTATCAAATTTGTTTAAAGTAATTAAATTCAAGAGTTGTTAGTTATTAGGCTTTATATAAAACTGTTGTTGGAATATGGGTTAAATTTTTATCTTATGAATGAAAGAGAATAATGCTTGTTTTTTCAAGCCCTGTCGAAGCACTTTTAAGAAACAACGACAATCATAGATCGTTTTCCTTAGGATTCATACCGCTATAATCGATACCATAAAAAGATAATTAGAATCTAGGAGTTATCTGATAAGATCATATATCTTTGGAAGATTTGCACTTACGTATCGTTCTTAGCTGACCTAAATTATTGGAATGTTGCATATTTTCTAGGAAAAAAATGAAAAGTGACTGACCACAAATACAGCTGCGCCTAACTATATGCATTCCACACACATACTATTCACTAACACATATATAGCTCATATTTTGATCAAGACAAACTTTTAAAAATTATTGACGTGATAAATTTTAATTTACTTATGGCACATTTTTATATTTTTATCTCAGTAAAAATGAAGGTGTATCAGACACAAAATGTATTATCAAAATATAACACGTCTTATAGCAAATCTAAATAAGAGTAAACAAGGGAATTACCACACGATAAATTTTTTCTCTAAGTATATTGAGCATGTAATCACGTCCTTTTACAGCCATGGCCACCCTTAAACCACGAGATTATCCACTAATTAAAAAAGTCCATTTTGCGGAATAAACCTGAAGTTTTCATTTCGATTGTATCAGATTTCTCTTAATATCTCTCTCCGTAATCCTGACCGTTCCGCTCCTTCCTAACTCTTTCCCGTTGTCGCCTCACCCCACCCTTTCCCAACCCCCCAAACGAGTGCTTTTTCATCCTGGCTTCTTTTCCCCACCGATAGGAGGCATTACTCTCCTTCCCCCTTCAATTCCCGCCCACCCCCTGCCCCTTTATCTCTGCTTAGCAACGCCCCTTTCCTCCAGGGCTCTTCCCTTCTTATCCTGGTCTTAAGGCAATCCATCCTCGCAGCTATTCCTTTGCTCTAATTCCCAAATCCTTCTCTCCCACGCTCTCCCTGTACCAACTGTAAACTTCCAATGAATTGGGGTGCCTCGAGGTGCCACCCTTACTTGTGCTAATCAGCTACCTGGTTGCCCCTCGCTTGATTTCTTTATTCTCTTTTTAACCCGTCGTCCCATCAATACCAGAATGCTAATGGTAAGTATTGATTAATTAGATTTAATCATGAAATAATCCTACCGCACTTGCAAAACATCGATAGCTTGGCCCTTGAATTGCAGATATTTTCCGTGGATAAACCGCGAGTAAAAAGGTCTGTTTATGATATAAATACCACAGACAATATATTTTCTGTACTTTTTATGTGGTAATATTGAGGAAAAATGCTTTTATTTTAGTACTCGAACTAGACTATTTGTTAAACATGGAATTGAATCTTTCGTGGAATACCCTCTCGAAAATTGCATGAGAAAAATCTGATTCTTTTTTCGTGTTATTAGATGAGACCGTTCTCTAATAGATACGTTCAAGGATCTTTTAGGCTTTACTTTTGTATTAGTTTGTCGTTCTTTTCATGAGTCCTCATATGAAAAAAGGAATTGTCTTTGAATATTTAAAAGATTCATATGGCTACACTATAATTGGTTTACATTTTAAAATAAGTTATATTTAATTCAATCATTTTTGATGGAATGATTGACCAGTTACAACAAAAATATTATTGGAGCTTATTTCAAACTGCGAACAACATAGCCTACGCCTACGATTCGAATCATAGAACTAAGTACACCATTACTTGAAAAATGTTTGTCCAGAAATTCCCCAAACAATAAGTGTTTACGCATAGTTACAACATTCCGTATGTGCTTTGATTTCTGTTATTTTTTCTCACTGCGGGCCGGAACCGTAGAAAGACGCGTTTATTTTAGCGAAATTATAAAGAACGTTCCGCAGTTTCGATTCGACATCCCCACTTTGGCATGATAATCTCAGCGCGCTATTTTCAGAACAAGTCCGCAGTTCATCACGGCCTCCCCACTCCCACTCGGCACCCTCATTTCCATTGCCCCATTTAACGAAGGGAGTTCTTACGGAATCGAGAGCAGTCGCGTTGGAACACTCGTTAGAATTGAAAAAGCTAGAGGTTTGGAAGATGCAGCGACGTCCACAACACCGACGTCCTTCTCTCAGTTCCATAATGGCCACATCCGCAGCGAAGGACAAAATGGATCCGAGAGAGTTCCTCGACCCACCCCCGATAATTGCGACTTCTCTATCTCCTCCGGTGCACCTCCGCGGGGGGTGACGGATGGAGGGTCGCCGGCCACTTATCATCTCTTTTCCGATGGGGCCAATTTTCGATGGCATCCACTCTCGAATCGAAGGCGAAACTAATTTGCCCGGCGATGCCCTCTCTCTCTCGAGCTCATCTCACGCGAAAGTGCACCCGAAAATGAAGAGCTCACGAGGATGTCCTTCCAGACGTTCGAGGTTTCAGTCTGCTCGAAAGGGTGTTAACGTGGCGCAATCACGGTATCAATCAGGGGATACGTTCGGTCGGGAAATTGTTTGGGGATTCGCAGTGGATGTGCGATTTATGGACGAAAGATACGTCTCCCTATTCCGTGGTTTATTTTATTTATTTATTCTCAAAAACTACAAACAGGCACCAGGCCAGGTCGTAGTCATATCGTGAGGTGGAGGGAATTACATAATCTGCCTGGTATTCACCCTAGTCGGGAGGAAAACTCCTTAAAACCTCCCGAAGGCAGTATGTAATACATATAATTACAAAATTTACAAAAATGTTTCAAACTTTACCACAATATTGCTATATTAAAAAACAGCAATACTACAGCAAAATCATGCAACCCTTTTAATTTTATTCATGAATACATTGTAGGAAGAGGGAAAAGCTTCTAAAACTTCTCCAGGTATATTGTTCCATTCTACTATTCCAAGATTCAGAAATTAACATTTACAAACATCTGTTCTCTGTTTAAGGGTAGCCACTTTATGATTGTGGTCGTTTCTCCCGAGGTAATCCGGTTTCCTGAGTCTATTGTTTAATTCTTTCAACGAAGGCTTCCCAGTAATAGTTTTGTATTTATTCCCTCACCTTTTTACTTGACGTCTATATTCTAATATTTTCATTTGATCTAACATGATTATATACTAAAGTACACTTATTGACGCGGATGGTAGTTCAGTGGTTAGAATCCCAAGTCTACTTTCCTGTGTGGAACCTACTTCAATTCCCAGTCATTTTGCTAATTTTTGCTTTTTGCTTAACCTTTGAATGCTTTTTCGAGTTTAGTTTAGATCATTGCGTCATCTTAAAACATGTACTTCCTATTCTTGGTGCTTATGGACACCCATAATGAAAATTTTCTCAAGATAATTGAGTGATACAATTGAAGTACTTTTCTAAAAAAATATCTGCCATAAATATATTTCAATAGGAAAATGGTAAATCCGAGTTTGAGTTGCGAAACGTTTAATAGTAATTTTCACTTTAATAAACTGTAATATAATGGATATTTTAGCCATGAACTAGTATTTAATATCATTAACCCAAATCTAGATTAAGTGAGCTTCAGATCCGAAAAATATGCTTAGAAATTACACTTCATGAGAGCTTGACGTGCTTAAAATCACTTTCAATTGTATCATGTTATGAACTTAGCGTTAATTAGTAATGTATCTACCATCTTCCGGGTATGATATTCACATTTATTGTATTCTATCATATAATTAGTTCTAAATGTAATAATATTTTCAAAAGTTGATACATCTAAAATAATATTATGAAATTAAATTCGAAAAGAATTAGGGGAAGTTTCTATTATGATAAGAGTATTTTGGGTTCAAAGGAGGAGGAATGCCTTAATCTCTCCCAAATAAAGACGTTGTATTGCTATTATTACTTGGTTACTTCGAACCTTTACTTGTTTCTTCGAACTCACTACGAAAAAAATACAAAATATAATTCGCAACATTAATACTGAATATAATTCCACAAAACGTCCAGTCAAATGATCCCCATGTGCCGCTATAATTTAGGTAATACCCTAATAACAGCATTAAAATATATTTTTAACAGAAAAGAAACTTCTATATCAAGAAACTTATTTATCAATAGTAGAATCAGAGAGAATCAATGAAGAAGGAACTGGAAATGAAAATTTACATCGTAAAATTCAGACGTTCCGAAGTAATAAAAAATAACACTTTTATATTTTGCCAATGGAAGTACGGATTCAAAAAATTCCAACTACATCTCGGATCCTCTCTTGTATCCTTCATTTCCTGATTCCGATCTCATTAAACGGAGATGGCTCATGAAAGCATAATCCGAATTAATTTGATGCGCCAAGATAAGCGGAGAGACGGTCTTAAAAAGAAACAAGGAAATGGAAAAAGTATGTTTTCCAAAAGACAAACAGAGTAGAGGATAACGAAAGGAAGAAAAAACTCGTCTTGATGACGATTCTTCATCTGGTTGAATTAGTTCTCTTGTAAATAAGAGAAAAAGTCGTTTTTCATAACTTATTTTTCTCGAGGAAAAAATTTGCGCAAACTTTTAGTTTCCCGAGGAAAAATAATGTAGCAAGTTTTTTGTTAGGAAATTAAATAAAGCTGGTTTCCTGAGTTTTAAATTTTTCCCGCGGGTGTGCCATTTGATATACTCGTAAACGGCGAGAGTATAAACTTTTCGTCTCTTTTACCACTACCACACCTTTTCTATGTCTTCTTGTTTTATTGGAGAGTAACTCTTAGATTAAGTTCAGCTGGAATTAAAAGAGAGATTTGGGTGAAATGAATTCACTTCTTTACAGCGATAGAAAGATGAATTATGTTCTAAAATTTATCATAACGGAAGGCCAACGACACGCTTTACGTGTTTCCTATTAGTATCAAAACATCCTGCTTATATTAATTATGTAATTACATAACAGTCAAGCAGTAATTTTGAAGTTTCATAAACCGCGTATAGTTTTGTCCGATTTTATTTTCGGTATTTTTGAAATTTGAACAATACGCCTTTTATCATAGAAATAAGCATTCTCCTGAATGAATACGTATACTTATTCCCTGAATATCGCTCTGTATAAATAATTTACAAAAGCTCATTTTGAAAGAAAAAAAAACAGAAGAGAAATTCAAGTTTGCAGTTCAAATATATACGTTATCTTCGATCCTTGGAAATTTTTTATATATTTTTACCAAAGTATAAAAACATGAAAAGATAGTCAAAAGACTACATAATTAGGGTGTTTGGCATAAAGAACAGTCCTTACAAGACCTTTGATTATACTTTTGCATTGTTAACTTATCTATTTATTGCGATTCTTATCTTCTATCATTATGATGAATCACGCTGTTCCGTGTTTCTTTTGAGACGTAATCAATGCTTTCGACCCCAATGTATCCGAAGCGATGACTTTCAACTGATGTTTGACTCAGCGCTCTGTATCTTTCTGTTGTTTCGCAAATCTTGTTAGCTCCCGATGGACCTTCTGTAATTCGCTGACTTGACCAATCTCGCCTCTTCTCTCCAGATGTCAAGGAAATGATTTCCGCGAAGGATGATTGAAGACGATATCTCTTCATCCCATTGCGAGGGAACCCTATCCACTCACGCGGGGATTAGCGAAGGGAAGGGTTGAATCCCACTTGGTCAGGGATCGCTCCTATTGGCTAAAAGGTTAATTGCCGCCAACATCAAAATGCAATGGTGGATTCGATAGAAATGCATTAGTCCCAGTATTATTGATTTCTGTAGTATGCCATTCTCATTTTCAACTGTATTTCGAAGGAGAATAAGTGCAAGTACGTCATATGTCTACATACACCTTGTGTGTGCATGTTCTGTCAGAACGAGTTAGCACGAAGTCCCTTCGGGGGTCATTTTAGTTAAGCACGATTTAATTCTCATAAGAGATTAACTTTTCGTATGATTCTGATACTTTAGCTTAATTGATTGACACGGATATGATTCCTTCCTAAACCAATCCTTCCCAAATGATATGCGATAGTAAAAAAAAAGAAATTCCTTTATTTCAAGGCGATTATATCCCATGCCACACGCCTGATAGACTGTTTTCATGTAACCAATGTAGACGAAAATGGAATCCTAGCTAGAAGCTTAGCATTCTTCTAATCCATCTTAGGGGGATAATAATTGGAAGAAAAATTACTGATGTATGAAAGGATTTTATGCCAATAATAATTCTAAATTTGATTCAATAATATCCACTAAATATTGATCCAAAAATCTATAGGGGCTTTTATTAGGGTGATAGGCTAATGTCCCTTCTGGTATGAAATACTTAATCGTATGATTTTTAGAAAAGATAGCATGAAAATAATACGCAGAGTTAAACTACCGCAAGGGCTTTAAAAATTAGCGTTTCGCTTAAAAAATATATTCCGCAACATTAAAACAACCGCAAGAAAAACATGCAAAACCTACGGAGTAGTTGAGTCAATTTGTTTTTGAGAAAGGTAGTTAAGAAATATTTGAAAGACATATTCATCAATTCAGATGCATGTTCGCATAGATAATTAAATGTAAATATTGTCAAGGCGTTAAACGTACATCGCGAAAAGCAAAATATTACAATACAAGAAATAGCTACAAAACTAAATTGAAAAAATAATGCTTGGCATTCAAGATTTCTAAATGTTTCTCCATCCAAAGATTGCTCGTACGTGCAAGAATATGAAGCTCATGATCGCACCCATAGTTTTAGAGATTGTTTGCATTTTTGGCGCAGAGAGCCGAAAAATCCCGCGCACAAACTGCACGGACGCAGTTATGGCATATCTGCGAGTATCTTCAGCATCATCGAGCGCATTTCCTCGGCATTGTAATCCCTATGTCCACCGCCATATGCCTCTCCGTGTCTAAATCATCCGATTTAAGTCCTCCGGAGGAAATAACACTTAGCGGCGTCTCACTCCCCTCTCCCTGTGGAATGACCATCAAAACGAGTGCATCCCAGTTTTAATAAGGGCCGGACCGCAATCCCGTTTGGCATTTTTTTCCCAACGGAGCGTGATTCCAAATTATGACGGTGATTACCATCCGGACCGGGAGGAAAAATGGGGAAAGGAACGTGGATGCTATCACGGAGACATTCGACTGATCTCTTATCTGCGCTGTCCCATTTGACCAAGTAGCTGCCTCCCGGCGCTTCTCACCCCAAAGCCCCATTTTACCATCTCGACCTCTCGCAGTAAACTCTTTCCCCTCTCTCCCACTCGACTCCTAATCCCTAGAGGCCCATAAGTTCTCACTATCTCCGGGGAATTTCTTTTTTTCCCTCCTCTGTTCTCAAGCCTTTTCCATCCTCCCTCTTCCATCATCCCCACCCGCTTAAGGAATCTGAGGTAAAAATTCCCACCTTTTCTCGCAGCCATTGTTTCACCTCCAACTGCAGTGGTTGTTTCGGTTACGTGACAACTCAGGGTACGACAACTCAAATTGCGACAACTCAGAATGCGACAAATCAGAGTACGACAACTCAGATTGCGACAACTCATTGTACCCTATAACTCACCGTGTGGCAACTGACCGGGCGACAGCACATAAGGCGATTTATTTATTATAACGTATATTTTTAATAATAAAATATTGTAATGAATATTCAATACAATAGAATGGTGTTATTATCTCAACGGTAAAATTTACTTAATTTTAATATATTTGTGCGATCATGGTCAATTTATTTTAAATTCTGGCACTTGCTGACAAGTCCAATTTTGGACCGAGCAGAACCTCAATTCACTTAATGAATAAATAGCTATGTTCATTAGTTATCTCCCAGGTAATTAATTATTAAGTTCATTGAAGCCGCAATATTGTTTTACTCAGAATGATAGAATAATAATATCATAAGGAATAAGATAAGCAAGAGGCAATAGTTAATGTTTTTAAATTTGTATGGAGTATGTAAGAATGAATTATTAGACAGAAAGGTGTCTAAACTGATAAGGTATAATGGCTTAGCTAAAATTAACATGGATGTTAATGGAGAACAATATTAGTTTATTGTAAATTTTTCTTTTGTAATTAATCATTACTATTTTATATGGCGTTGCATCATTGTATAAAGTATTGTATTATTATAATTATTACGCTATGAATCAAAGTAAATTATTATTATTATGTTTGACTCAAAAAAAATAACTTATTAACTAGTTTAATCAACAATCGGTATGAACACAACCTCTTAATTGCTTAATCGTTCAAAATTTGATATTATTTCAATTTTCGTAGCGATCTGTCTAATCTGCACAATGAGCTGTCTCGCGGACAGTTTTCACGTGGTGAGTTGTCAGGTCCGATGAGAAGTCACGTCTGATGAGTTGTTGGGTTCGATGAGTTGTCGGGTCCGATGAGTTGTCACACTTTGAGTTGTTGGGTCACGGGTTGTTTTGGGGACGAGATCTGCGTCGCTTGCCAAAGCATCTCCTTCGGTGCCGATGTCTCCATAAATTCCCCCTCTTCCCATGCAAATATTTCGTTTGAATTTAGGTTGTTTCCGAGCGAAGGTGCCAATGTGGGAATTATTCCTCCATACTCCCGAGGAAGTCTGCCCCACAACGTACGGGGCGCTTCGAAAAGATAAGGGAAGAATTAATTGCGCGCGAGATAAATGGAATTGCCGAGTTGCAGCCTCACTCGTCTATCTCCTTATTTATTAAGTGCGGTGGTTGTAAATTTCGGGACTTTTCCAGAGCAGGGTATTGAAACTATTTGAAGTTATAGCCGTTTTTGGTGTATATCAGTGGCGGTCGACTTATCTCTCCCCAGAGTCGAATTCTATATCAATCGCTATGCTGCGATAGATTTATCTCGACAAAATTTGTGATATATTCCGAATAATATGATTTATTCCATCGCGCAACTTTTTGGTGGGACTCCATTACGAAAAAAAAAATAAGATCAGACTTTTAAAAGCTAAGTCTCTACTTTTTAGTCTAATCTTCTCATGTATTTACAAATATGATTTATAGTTCATTTTTAAGACATATATAAAATCTTTTTAATCCTAAGGAATTAACTGGTTGCTGCCTGGTACTAATGTGCGATTTATAGTAAATATTTGGATTAATTGAAGATAGAAATAGTTAGAGAGGTCAATCAAAGTTTTGGTTAAATCATTTTGAAGGACGGTCATAATCGGTCGAATAGTCACTATTGTTATACCGATCAATAAAGACCTAATTGATGGTAATGCTGAACTATAAGGAAGCGAATTATTGTAAATCATTGTCTAAAAGAGTACATATATTATTTCAAATTCAATGACAAATTACTGAATATATTTCTTCTGTAAAAGTAAAATATATAATGGCTACCCTTTTCAGGTTAATTGTATTAATTTATGAGCCCACGAATATCTGGAGTATTGTGGCCATTACAGAAAACAGTATGTGAATTTTATTAAACGGCTTGATTTTTCGACTTTGGATCTGTGAGCATTACCAGAAGCCTTTGCGATTACTATCTTACCGCATCGTTATACAGAAATAAATGGTAAATGAATAGCCCAATAATTACAGCAATAGTATATCACGTGAGTATACGTAGACATATGCTACGGCCAATTAAATTGAACAATGATGAAATACTGTTATCACCACTAAGTTTTTAATAGCCATGAGTGGAAATGTGGTAAGGTCATTACGGTTAATTACTCCTAAATTATTTCTGAAAATAATTGTTAGAAGTGTAGGTTAACTGGAGATATGATTCCTTATTTTTTTATCCAAGCAATCTTTTAATTTTCTAGAGGTTTGTACACAGACGTTTCGTAATCATATCATTGTATTTATTAATAAAAGCAAAAAATAATTTTGCGCAGCTAATAAAATATATAAATATAATACAAATAAAATATGTTATTGTAGATATGTGAATAGTTCTGTTTCAGAGTGTTAATCATTTTTAAAAATTCAGCCAGTAAAATTCGTTTAGGAATTTAACGAATGTAATAAATTATTGTAAACTCTAGATAGTATGTAACTATCACATGTAAATATGTATAATATTACACTAAGATTAATTATATATGCTTAATGGATTAATCATTATTATAATTGAATTGAATTATTATATAAACTAGAATTAATTTAAGATAATTATATAAATAATGGTTTTAAATGTTTTCCTAACGATTGCTGCGCTATATAAAGGATAGACGTTACAGGAAAATTCTGCTTAAGACACGCTCTTCAATAGCTGGCCACTAGCCGTTCAATGTCAGTTTCTAAGAACTACTTGGACTTCAGAAAGTATGAGCAGAATGACAGAGAGTAGGCAAGTCAGCGTTACCCGGCTTTTAGTAGGAAACTTTATCCCCCATAGATGACTCTGGCGGCGCCCGTTTCCGGGAAACTCGTAACTGTATCTCAAGGATAATCCACTAAACAAGGTGTTTTAATTCAAAGGTAAAGAGTCCCTCCTCAATAAGGGTAAATGAAGAGCACTATCACAGAACTTTATTCGATTAGCTATTAGGGACATAAATAAATGAAAATAAGTCACGCCAGGGAAATCATTAAAAATTGACTGGTGATTCCCGATCGTAACGTTAAGGATATTTAAATCCATAGTGACTTAGCTAATTCACGGTGGTTTTTTTATAATTCATATATCTATTGCATATTTATATTTTTAGAATTAATTTATTTTTGTTATTTTTTATTCATACACAATTATGTTGCAGTTAGTTGGGTTTATTTTATGAATGCATATTAATATTTTGTATTTTTTTAATAAATTGTTATATAATTTAACGTCGCCACCAGTCCTTGCGACTAACTGCGGTGGTTTTGTACAGTTTATAAATAAATAAATAAACCACAGCCTGATTAACTTCTAACTACATAGGTTTAATTGTTTGCGTGTGTATGCAAATATATCACATGAAAATTTACAAGTTGATCTGTAGTATTCCAAGATATAGAGAATACATTTTAAAGGTATAAATTTGATTTATACGCGTCCTTTGGTTTGTTGCCACAATTTAAACACCGGTATTACTGAATTATACTATCTTAAATTATATACGTGAGAGTTTATCTATTAATTTATTCAACATACCGATAATGCTCATATTCAATGTGTTTTATACACAAGTGATTTTGTTTCATATTATTCCGAAAAGTATTTACGGAGTGTAGTGGATGTTCTTAACGATGACGTAAGTAGTTAGGTATGATAATTAACGTGACTAAAACTGAAGTAATGAGGCCTACCAAAGTAATGGAAGCTTATGTACGTAAGTTAAAACTATAATAGATGGATAAAGTCTTGATGATGGATAAAGACTTGAGTATATTTTTTTCTTGGGATAGAAGATGCAAATATATGGTTTGAAAAAGATAAGTCTAGGTTAAGGAAGTTTTCATAAAGCGAACGAAATTGATGTCTAGAGGTCTTGATAAAGTAATCAGGCAAAGAATTAAAATTCCTCCGCTACATGGTAGCGAAATGTGAACCCTTAGGAAAGAGAAAGTCAAACGTTTGGAAGCCTTCGACATCTGAGTATGACATAGAATGGAAAATAGTAAGTTGTGTTGAAAGGAAAACAAGCACGGAGGTGCTAGGATTGGTTGTGGAGGAAAGGACATTAATTGATGTAATTAACGGTCGACAGCACATGTGGATGGGCCAAATATTGAGAGGAGAGGGACTGTTAAAGAAAGTAATTGAGAGTAGATTGCTAGGGAAAATACTCATGGACTCACACAGGTAAAAGATGTTGGATGGCATAAATGGTGAGTTAAGTTACATATTAGCAAAATAAATGGTATTGAATAGGGAATATTTAGACACATGTACCTATAGAATGGTAGAACACTTTAATATAAATTTCATATTGTGGGTTGGATAGAAAATTTATTTCCTAGGCTAACGGAATAGTTAAGTGTCCTAGGTACTACAAAATGTCCGCTGGGAGACTACTTCAGGGATTAGCCGACATTTATAGGAATTATTTAGTGCTTTGAATAACACTCACTGTTAGAGTCTATTCCAGAATCCACGGATTGCGCGGTACTTCTAATTAGACTATTCATCCTTCAAAGATCATACCCTAGAGCTAGGTGCTTTAAATACAAGCGATAACATTTCGTGCATTGTCAAAAATGTTTTATTTTTCAAATCAAGTTGCCGAAGTCGATTTCTGAGAGCTCTCATTTCGCGGGCCATTAAGTTGAGGTCGGAGATTGTATTTTCGATAAAATTCGCATCTCTCTCCCGGGCATTTACATAGCCGATTTTTTCCTGTCGGAGAAAGGACTTAGGTATACATCTCTTGGACCTGTAATCGTTTCAATGCAGGAATAGGCCTTTAGGTGATTCTCTTACAAAGTAAAAACGTATTTTGATATAAAAGAAATTTTGAGTTAAACGGAGCACTATGCATTATATTCTAAATTTAGAACAATAAATAATTCTACTTAAGCTTAAGGAGAGTTTTGGAAGTATACAATCGACATATATCTGAACCTTTTTCATGGTGTTTACTCTGTGGTAGAAGCATCTCAATGTCTTTTTATTGCGTTTTTATTTGGTAATTATCCCTTTGGTAAAATTTATCCACTGCACAGTCAGCACTTTTTCTCGTAATAGCATTGAATTACTAGTTCATATTCACTATTTTAGGTCATTTTGTATAATGTAGTTCTTAAAATTCGATCATCATTTTATTTATAGTGTAATATATAAATATATGAGTATTCTACCTTTCGGTAAGTTCATCTACCTTAACATTCCCTGTCCAACTCCATTTATGTAGGTTCTTGGTAGCTTATCCAACCCTATATGTGATCGAATATACTTCATCTGCTTTTGTTTTTCCCTTTTTATCCTTGTATTCTACCGGACGAGTTTCATGTACAAATTTACCATTTTTACGTGAATTAATAACAACCCAGAATGGAACTTTCTATATAAAGGCTTACAGCACGTTTTAAATCTCGAGTAAATGTCTTCTACAGTCTTTGGGTGATTTTCTGCGTAATATCTGTACGTACATTTATCGTTAAAGACGGATTCACTTGCTGTTTTAAGAGCTATCTACTAAACCATCATTTTAAATGGAAAGACGTACCTCGTTCTGACATTCAACATAATTTATTTCCAGTTTTCGAGCAAATCTAAAACTTACCTTTCAGCGTTAACACCACGGATGTCATAACGCTGTTTCTAATATGATATAACTGTCCGGGAATGCCACTTGAATGAAGGGAAACCCAGCGTAATTAGATGCGATATTAAACCAGAAAATACCCTCGAGAGGGACTACGGAAGATGGAGCCATAAAGTCCCCAAAAATATTACGCATCGTCGAAAAGTAAAAAAGACGACTGATTCTTATTCATTACCGCTCATTCAGCGAAATGCTTAATTAGCAATTTCAATGTGAACCTGGCTCTTCCTCAAAAGTTTATGGCTAATTGTATTGACGAGGAATTAAATCACTAACCTATTTACTCTCCGTTCCAAAAAAGGGTTGTGATTTGAATTCGGAATTAGGTATGCAAATCTGAAGGATGTACGGAAAATGTAAATGCAGATAGAGTTTTCCAACGGTGTCGAAACACAAGCCCGCAAGGCTGGCTCCCGGACATCGGAACAATTGCATATTTAATAAATAATCTTCCGCTCACCGAGAAATAGAAACATTGATTAATGTTAATTGTACGGGCGTCGTATTTTGTAAATTATCAATGCTTTTTGGATATGAGAACGAGACCAAACAATGCGCCTTTTATTGGTTTCCCGCGTTTTCATTTTCACCCGCAAATTCATTTAGTTACCCACATTTTGATCGTGTCCTAATTTTACGGAAACAGCCCAAGATATGAAATAAAAATTGGACGATTTTCCCGTTAATTCACTTCATTTCATTAAACGATAGAGAAAACATATCCGAGTCGAGAAATCCTTTACTTCTCACGGCAGTAAACAGTACGTTTGCCATTTCAACGTTTCGGTTTTAAATGCCATTATCAACAGCAATTCACCTACATTATTTCATTTTCAGTGTCTCTATGGGAGACCAAAATCAATAAACAAAAATAAATTACACAAGTTTATGACAACGAATTGCTATCCTCCATTGAATTCTCTATCGACACAAAATTTTGTTTAGATTTAAGAGATAAAAGTTTTTATTTTGTGCCATACACATTTTACGATCATTATTTGCTCTTTTATCCGTCCAGGTAAACGTTTAGAAAAATATATAAAAAGCCATTAACCTACTTGGCGGCCAATTTTCATGCCATAAATCAAAGAATTTGAACTTAATTCGTTATTTCACTTTATTTTGGAATATGTTTGCAATTTAATGAGAGGTTTCGTGATTTCTTTGATCCCTTGTTTGGAGTTGAATGTAAATTAAGCCGTCAAACTTTTACTGAGCTCATCGAAATATTCCTTTATTAAGTTAATCTGGTGAATCAGTTAGGAATGAAAACAAAGGAGGTTGTTTTTTATGATATCTTCTGATAATAAAATATAGCTGTATCTTCATAGAAAACTAAACTATATAACATTTGACACTTTTGTGGAAACTGTCTTCCGCACTAAATAGAATTATGGATTGGCTAAATATTCACAAGTCCAAAATTGAAGAATTTTCATTATTAGATGAGAAAAAATAGAACGAATAGTACGAGAGTGAACTTTGAAAAATATTTCAAATGTGTTCATGTTTTCTTTCAATGTAATGTCAACGCTTTTATTCTTTCAAAGACCAATAATGAACTGTATTAAATTTTAACAGTAACTAAATTTTTCTGTATTAGAGAAACATGTAAGTTTTGAAACGGCAACAGAATTAAAAATATTTTCACAGCTATGGTATGGTAGGCTCGAAAACAGTAGCGTCCTGAAAGAAAAGAGAAATTTGATTAGCCTAATTTTAGATAGCGGTTGAATAAATACATAAATATTGATTCACCAAGCCTCAGCCTAAAACTTGATCATGTTTAGAAGCAGCACTGCTTTTCCTATTCCTGAAAACCTCAAAGATCTAAATAGAAGTGCGCGGTAAATGAGGTTTTTATCAAGATTAGATCAAAGAAATTCCTATATATGGCATATTCCCATTGCTTACTACGCAAATACAAGAAATGGCTTCATAAAATTGAGACCTAATAAAAAAGTATGACATAAAGGACCTTAATTACCGGTCAATTTATCCAATCCAGAATTCCATCCGAAGTTGACGTTCCTTTTATTTTCAGGCACGCCAGTTAATCATTGCTCCTGGCGTGCGATGTGAATCTCTGTTCAAGTATCGTTTATTACAGCTCGCACCGAGTTTAATCAATATGGATAATGCTTGAGGCAATAAAAACTCCCATCCGTGATACATTCTTCTTACTTATGTAGTATACGTGAATTAATTCTCCGGAAGTAGAAAGAATCAAAGGACACATACACGATTAGTGTGATGAAGTAGGATCAGTTATTAGTTATTCCAAAAGAACGATATAACAAGGGAGAAAGACGATTTAAACGGTAGTTATTTATTCAAACTCGAGAAAAAGAAAATACACTTATACCTTTACCACAGTAATATTTATTAACTCGATCTTATAGATCGAAACCATGGTCGTGAGCTAGTAAATATTACTGTGGTAAAGGTGTGATTCTTCTTTTTCTCATGTTTGATTATGAGGAACTACCACAAAGTCAAAACCGAAGTAGTAGATTTTATTTGGTATTTATTTACTTATAGCTTGGAAATGTATTTTTAGTATGCACATGATATCGCAGGACCTGTTGGTGGTTATGATTTAAAATTTAAAAACACATTTAAAATAGCATTAATGTATGCTCTTACAGATACAAAGAGATCTAAATTTGCTGAGACTTGCACCATTGTTGTCCATCGAACTCAAGCTCTATACCTCACAACTTATATAGCTCTAGTTAGAAGTACATGAAACGTTCATTTTCATCGTTTTTGGTTTCTTTTTCTATTGCAATATTAAATTAAAAGATAAAATTTACTCGCTTAAGACAGCGTTTTTAATAGGTACATAAATTCAGTGAAGTTTGATGTTCTTATCGTGGATTATAGAATTCGGCCCCAAATTATGTCAGCTTCAGTAATATTATAATGTGTTGTTATTGATAAACTGTCCCGTTGAACTAAGCTGAAGAATTTAAGAATCTCTTCAGAATGCGTTACACTACTGTTTTCAATACTTTATCTACTTAAATTAGAAATGTTACATTTTATTCTGTACAATTAGAACTAATATATTCAATCCCATTTAACTAAACTCATGAGAGAGATGCTACATTCTCCTCTACACAATATAACTACTACGTTTAATCCCTCAACTATTAATACGAGCAATGTTAGATTCTCTTCCGCACAAACATAACTACTATATCTAAAAACAAATTCATTAATCTCGGCCCTCCTTTTTGTGAAATTCCATAGTTAACCGCAGGAATAAAAATTAACTATGTCTATCAGGGTGTCCCAAGATGTAATGGAAAATATTTTTTTCGCAAAATCAAATACGCATACCCTCTATTCTTTCTATTTGGCACTAATAACTTACCTAATAAATATTATTGTGATTGGAATATGGTAACCCGTGCCGACTTTATGCCAAATAATTTCCAAAAATTAAAATTTGTACCGACAAGGGGAACACCAGGTTAGTGGAGAATTAACTAACGGATTCGCACGAATTTTTCAGGGCACGTTTTCAGCTTAGAAATAGTGGACACATGTCCAGCCTTTTAACTCAATGGGCTTTTGTTTATAAAAAAAATAGTAACTGAATGTTGGACTTAGGCAGCCACACCATACACGTTCATCACAATATAGATCTCGAGTTCATAGGAAATTATTTTCTTCCTTTTATTTTGCCGATAACGTGTATTTTTGTGATTAAATTTCATCTTGTTACCTTCCAAGCATTCTTTAATTTTAGTCAGCATCTATTCTAATATAAATTACTTCGTACAGAGTGCTAGAATCGAAAAAACCTGGCCAAAAATATAAAACTGGATTTTATTTGTGCGAACTTTGGCACTTCACATAGTTACTGCTGAATAAATTCCGTATACAGCCATTATTCCTGTGTAAATTACTTTGATTCAGTTGACCAGATACAGTAGACCAGATGATGACACTAATGCGTTGAAACCGGTCGTCTGTGTATGTTTTTATTGTTGTGGAATATAAACATGGTTAATTTTTATTCCTGTGCTTCACTATATTTGATTCTTCTTTCATTATCTCCATTGAGATTTATGATGGTCACTTCACCTAGCATTTTATAAAATTTGGATACTTCGTACTGGGTATTTTTGACGCTCCTACACAATTTAATGTAAATGCGGAGGATAAATGCCCGATGGAGATATCACAGCTTTCTCAGTATATCCTGCAATTACCTCTCGTATCTCTCCATCTCCACTTTCATTTCTTTAAGCACGTTCCCTAATCTCCACTTAAGAGGAAGAACACACCATTTCAAGGGAATTGAAATTAAGGAAATGAAAAATGTTTCCGAGAAAATCGTCCCTGAACTCATCGACTGCGTATCTCAGAGCCGAGGAGAATGTATGGAGGGGAAAGAGAGTAGGAATGGAGGAAAGGATAAAGAAGAAGTTGAAATAATAAAGGAGAGGCTGGAATAAAATGAAAGACTTAGAGTTAATTAACAGGGTATGAAATAAAATAAATAAATCACTTTTTTATTCAAGCGAGATTGATACTGGAAAGCCTCCTTCTTTTAGTAGAAAAGCAACCTTTTTGTGTTGCTATTCTATTATTTGTCTTACTTCTGAACGTCAAATATAACACATGAGTTAAAAATTGACGTTAAATGGAAGATAGTCTTGGGAATAACTTCGCTTAAATAGCGATTCCTCAATTAATTCTTTGTTAGAAGTTATTGGGTACTGAAATCTAATAAAATGTATGCACAAGTAAAAAGAATCCCTAGTTGCAAAATCCCTAAATGATAGGGTATGAAAGACCAGTTTAAGCCTTTTTAAGTGAAAATAAATTGATTATACCTAATATAACTCTTGTAGATGATAGTAAAGGCTTTAAGATATGAAAATTAATTTTTTTAGCTCTGAGTTAATAGAAATAGTTTTTATTGAGTAAGAAATACCCAAAAATAAAAACAATACGCTGAATATCTTAAAATACTCAGTTTATGGATACATAAAGTAATTGACTTTAAATTAAAGAATAAAAGAGAGCAGACATAAAATACTGCAAATGTAAACCAACGTTGGTTTTGAATTATCAATACAGCCTTTGTCCTTAAGTCCTTTGCTAAAGTAAGAAGGGTATAAAAATTCATGAATACAAAATTTATTATTTGGTAGTAAGGCGTAAGAATTCTAGTAATTACGAAATTGCAATATGTTAGCCTATGAAGCTATAACTATACGAACCATATAATTGTTGAAACACGCAAGACTATACACATAATGCTTGCCGTGTGCTGTGCGCATGACGCTTTAATTGTACAGTGCTTTTTCGTTGAGTCATTTCATTTCGCGGATATTTACACAAAAATATTTTGCAGACAATGGTCCCAGCTTGTTTCCCTAACATACTTCACTGAATCTCATCGGTTTATGTAGAAGAATGGACTCATTATGTCTCTGCTTCTCAGAAAAGCTTCATCTCTGAACTTTAGTAGAAAATTTAAAGCCAAGCTTTAATATTTCCTTCTAACGATCCCCATCGTTAACGAACGCACCTTTTGCCGAACATTTTGTTACGAGTACGTAGCTTGTCTGCAGAAACCCATACACTGCATGCATACTCGACATGGGGTACACTAGATGTACAGTGAATTTACATGCAGAATACATCGAGGGACGAAATTTACGAAGCAAAAAGGTCTGTTTATGAGCGCAGTTCAAGAAGTACGCGAGGCCCTCAACCCATTCATCACCGCCGAGAAATTATTTTCTAATTGCCGTTCATTGCGATGTAAAAATATGTAAATAAGGTAAGCGGAGGGCCCGACGTAGTTTGCGCGGGGAAAGATATTCATGCGACAAAAAGGATTGGAGAGAGAGGAAAAGGGAAAGAAACGGCTCCCCAGCGCCTCCTCTGATACCGCTCCCAAGGTTTTATTGCGTTAGTTTCCATTTGTTTGCAAAAGGAAGTCATTGGGAAGAAAATTGAGATTGTTAACGTAAATAGAAACGGTAGTCTCCGGTAGCTGTGCATTAAACGGTGCCGCTGTTTTAACTCGAGTTTATCCCTTCAAGAGCTTCAAGAGGATTGGCTTTATCTCGAGATTCGCCATTTTGGCGTTCACGAGAAATTTGTGTCGGCTTTCGAATAGATCCTCTCGACCTCGTAAATGTCCAATCTTTGGAGGTAATGCCGTTGTATCTTATTGTGTTTCCGTTGAAAATCACTCGACTCTTCTCGCTAGATCCGCTGCCTTCGTTTTTCTAATTTGAACTGCTTCCTTTATATCTGAAGACCTCTATCTGCAAATTATATTTATTTAAGTATTTATGTCATGGAATTGTTTATCAAACGTATTTATAACAAGAATGGACAAATTTAACAATATTTTCTCAATTGTTAGTGCACCATTCATCGGGACCTCATCCCCTCTAACTTTATTGACTGATATAAAATTCAATATATGTATATATATATATAATTTATGTATTGACTGATATAAAATTATCAGAATAGCAAGTGAAGGACACTCACTAAACGCTAGGAGTGGGAAATGAGACTAACTGGGCAAGATGAGGAATGGGGTTGTTTGTCCTTGTTTTCTTCACCAAACTAGGATGCTGTAAGCAGAAAATGTCCAAGTAAGCGCAATGACTCTACAAGTAACTCTTTTCTTGATATTTCATAAGGAGAAACTTTAATAATTACCACTTTTCAGCGTACTCATACATCTGTATCTTTTATGTCGTCACAGGCATGAACAAGACTGACTAAAGTAAGTGAAAGAAACAATTTTCTATACACTTCGCTCATAGGCATAAAAAGTGTACCATTCATTGAGATATGGTGGTAGGACCATTTTCTGCGATCACTGTCAATTGTATTTCTAAATCAATTACCCATGTTTCATTGCTTTCAGTAACAATATATTTTCCACCTTTCTTAATCTATTGCTACAAAGTTGGAATTTCTTACTCAGCACTTTAACCTACTAAGAATTTCCTATCTTCGAAAGGTTCCTCGTCTCGGGAACATTTCAAAGAGCAATCTTTGTTTCTGATAATTGGGAATTGGAGTAGAGAGTTCATTGAGGTAGTGAAATACAGCGCGGGACAATCTTAAACACTATCAGATGAAAACTTTGAAAATTTATCTGACAAATATTATCAATAAATGTTAAAGTTTGATTGTCATAATCTGCATCAAATTTCACTGCCATAAAAGCTTAAATAGTTATTAATGTGCAAGTGGATTCCATCCAACATAAAATTCAAGTAAGTAAAGAATCCCTATCGTGTTTGCTGTCTTGAAATATGGCAAGAATTCAGTTTCCATTCTCCCAGAATTCAATTAATGGAGGTTGTAAATGAAGAGTTCCTCTTCTTGTTTTGATCTTAAACAACGTTCCGTTATCCCACCTCGATCTCCATGAGCTATGGTATCTAGCGAGGATATCACGAAACTAGGCACTGCCCCGCGGCGCGTTAATTTAATATAGAATTCTGTGTACCTCATTAACACTTAGGGTTCCACCCGGTCTCTCACGGCGCAAAGCTATTTTGCATTGCTAAGTTTTGACTTCTCGGCAAAGCGAATGAAAATTTCCATCTTATTGCTCGTTATCGCACGCATTCAAGGAATAAGAAAAGCAAAGTAATGTTATTCAAGCCCTTTTCCGAAGCGGATTTTGAATGCCACAGCGTAATAAGCTAGCGAATAGGAAATTAGATTTTCCGCTCGATTTCCTCTGATATCGGAAGTGCGTACGGAATGAGACTTTCTCTGATAGCGGTACAAACGATTTAGCGATTCGTCGTATTAAATCAAATCCATGATCCAATCCATTTTTGCTTTTGTGCATCGAAAATGTATGATGCCTTTATATCCACTAAGGACAATATTCAAATACCTAAATACTTGAGTTCTCCCTACATTAGCAAGCATACTTATATTAATTATTAGAATTTAAATTGCAAAATAAAATAACTCCTGGTATGAGAATGCCCGGTCTGTTTTTACAAGCATTTTCATAAGGTTAGCAAGGTCATTAGGTGGCTTTCTGATTCCATACCTGAAGAAATGGAAAGATAAATACTTTATCCCTTATCCATGAAATCTTCCTTTTAAATGTTTCAATGGTGCTATTATATTTCATATTTTCATTTCTCAATGTTTTGGAGTGCTAACGCAAAGTTATACCTAAATCAATTGATAGTAATTAGATTTTAACATCTGTTGGCCAAGTAGGTAACGTGTTCGCTTTTGTTGAAAGGTCCGGGTTCGATTATTGTTGGGAGTCCATAAGTAAGAAATACTTCTGTTTTAATTTACGCAGAATATTTTTTCAACGTTTTACCGATGGACAGAAATGGTTGAGAAGCGTTCACCAAAGCACGAATTGAGAAAGTAAAGATATATTTTTCCTGCTGAAGACATCCAAAGCAATCTTTTCCAGATGTATTTACTCTATATATTGTTGTAAAAACTTGATAATTCGAGTCAACCAGAAAATCCGCCATATTCAGATACGAAGGGTTTACTTATCATGCAAATTTTCCGAATTATATTGAGCGTGTAAATATAAATTAAGATTTTTATTTAAACTTCAATTCCTAATTCTATTCCTAGGCTCAACAACACTTTTCACAACATCTCATTGAAATCCCTTTTTTCGAAAGCTAGGATGGTTATTGCTGATGGCTTACGTGTATCAAGTAAAAGGACTCTACCGCTCGACCTCCTTCCTCAATGATGTGGATTCTTCGAAGTAGGATCTTCTTTGAATTCATAGTCAAGACAACTCCAGGAAACTAAGGATCGGAAAACTTCATTCCTCGGAATGAAACGGAATCTGTATTCTCAACGTCGGCAACAATAATATCGAATTAAGAGGGTAACTGGGTTCGTTGAGGAATTGTATTCTAGGATATAAGACGCTTACGAGTTTCTTTTTAGTTTTGAAAAAAATATGCACAACGCTGAAGTGCTTCTCCTCTGTTTGGTGTTTCAATCCTGGAGTCTCAATAGAGTGGTCGGATTTCCTCGATATCTTATCATTATCAAAGATTAAATGTTGCAAATCTTAACGTTGTCTCTCCCGTTCCTGGTTTTATTATATGAAAAATTCTTCACAAAATGTTTTTTATTCGAGCTGAATTTTTGTAAGTGATTGTAATTGTAACTGTAAGGTTAGAGAATATATAGAAAGCTATTACTGGAAAGCCAGAAGATAAATATCCAATATTTTAACAATAAAATCGAGCGTCGTAAAGAAGAAAAATTTTAAATTGATCAGTTCCTTAATTTTGTTCTATTGTAATTATTAACTTTTTTTCTTTTTTTATGTTCTGCAGGCCCATATATTCATGTATTGTAATTATAGGAGAGAGCGTTAAATCAAACAAATTAGTTTTTCAGAGGAAAATTACATTACTGATGGAATAGAAACGGAGCTTAAGGTCAGGCTTGCTATAAAAATCAAAATGATTGCCGAATCTCATATTAAGTGCGTCATTTTCGTCCTTTTTCGTAATTAGAAGAGAAATCTTTGACATGTTTCAAATTACTTTTCCATTCCCAAAGGCATTACTGCAGGATAAGAAACGGGGCTTATGGTTAGGCTACCTATAAAAATTCTGCGCAAAACTTGAATGATAACAATCAGGAAATTCCCAACATCTCCTTAACATTCCGTGGGATAGCGCATCGCAAACGTCAGATGAATAGTTCTTATTAGGAGCGAAGTGGAACAATTCGATGACAGATGCTCCAGCATTTCATTTGCCACGGCCCTCCGTTGTTTGCTAAACCCTCTCAACGGCGCCCAAAGAAAGAAGAATTTACTGCTACGATTCCGGCGTTGAGAGGCAAATTTATGAAAAGTGCTCCCTTATCTGTTCCCATTGCATTCCTCCGCAACCGCACTCCCTCATTTGAATAATGAACGCCCTTTCCTTCCTTCGACGTCCACCCGCAGAAACGCCGCGTATCGAATGATTCCTTGAGGAACGGATGCACCACGTCACGGGCATTCGCGGATAGAAACCGTCTGCATGCTACGAAACCTTGTTACGCTTATCGCGTAATTGCGCGGATGCGAATGCGTAGTTATCATGCCCCCGATCCGAGAAGAATCCCCGATTTTTCTGTCTTTCTCCTGGAAGGGGAGGGTACAATCCCGTAGTAATTGAAGGGACGCGGAAGTAGATTGGGAGGAGAAGAAAAATTCTGGTTTAGATAGCGGTTGTCTTTAGGCTGAAGGGATTCTTTTAATCAAAGTAGGGTATCGTTAGAAAATGTCTCTTAATGTGTGATTTTATGAAACGTGTGGGGCTCCTTTGTAATGCTGCGAGTTCTGTACGTTTGAATTCGTTAATTGAAGTGCTGTTTTCTTGTTAAAGGTCCCCAACCTTTTTAAGCTATCGGAGAATTTCCCAACCTTACATCAGAATCCCTTTAATCCGTAGACCTCTGATTTACGGAAATTTAAATATGGATTATTATATGAATTATTATGAGTATATTGAAAACACGTTGAATATTTATTGAATCTATTTTTATAACTATTACCATTGCCGGTCTTTCTATAAATGAATCGAAATGGCTTCACCTTTCCTAAAAATGGTATTGGCGTTGTATTGCATTATGCAATGTATAATTATGTGATTTATTTTAATTCTTTTTTCGGAGAAAATAATTCTTTACCTTACGTCGCTCAGTACGCGTATAAGTAGTTCTGCTCGTATTATTCTTGAAAACGTAGTTAACGCTATCAAATTTAGATATTATCTCAGCAAAATTCCGGAAAAATTTGGTTGCAATTTATAATTTGATATTATGATTTGAATCAAGCATACCTCCATGCCGACTTTGTCGTTTATGTTATGCATAATCTTTAATTAGCATTACCTAAAGGGGTAGAAACAAAACAAAATACAAATTAAATGTATTTTCAGTAAATATTTAATCAACTATACTGTAAAAAATAGGGATTATTATACTTTTAAGAGTGAAAGGTAATATCAATATAATTAATATATTTTTTTTTAATTCTAACATATTAACCATGATAACTACTGAGTAAATATCTGTAATACTACAAATGTAAACGAAAACTGGGAAAATAAGTTTTTAATTTAATCCCCGAAAATAGCTTTTAAATTTTATTGTAGATGATAAATTCAAGTCCAATCGGTTTGCTCGTAATTAAAAATAAAAATTAACTCATTGTAATTTTATTTTGCCAGTTTTAATAAACATAATGAACGACCAAATCTCCAATTTAAATAGTATTCAAAGGACCAAAGCTTAGATGGGAAATATTTTGATTTATTAATTATTCCGAAGGAAGTTTTGAATAATTATTAATTTTTACGCAACTATTTAGACCTGTTTTATCCACAAAATTTCAAAATGTTTCGAAAAAAGTATCGAAAGTGTGTAAGTTCATCACAATTTAAATTAAAATTAATTCAAAACACGCATTCAAATACTACAGTTTTAATTACATTTTTTGAAAAAAATATTTTAAAATGACGTTTGGTATAAATCTAAGGAGTAAAACTATCTCATTCTTAGACTCAGGTATTGAGATATGATAGGCTTTATAAGTATCGTATCCCTTTCTTCTTGATCATTCTCCATGCCCCTTAAAACTCTAAAATAGTAAAGGTTGTCTTATAAAGTTAACAAGAGCCCCAAAACGCTTGACTAGACTTGATGACAACGTTTACGTCAGCTCGTCTTTGGGGAAGCATTGCTTTCGTGAAAGATGTTTACTATAAGCATTCTACACAATTTTATGAGAACACAACTCTCACGAATTCTCTGCGAAGAACCCATTTCCGTGAACATCAAAGTGACTCTTTCGCGGAGCATAGCTCTCCAAGGTTCTAGTCAACAAAGTTTGCGTGAGCAGCGCGTCGTAAGAAATAGATGTCTGCTCCTAAAGTATCTTCTCTTTCTTCTTATATTTGTGTACTTCTTGACCTTTCCGATCCTATTTCCACTGATGTTGCATTCCTTAAACTTGAAGTAGAAAAAACATTCATCACGGTAGTCTCACTAGTTACACTAATGGTCATATGGGACACATTTTTACCTCAATTTGAAATATATTATTACATTCGCAAACATACACAAACATGAAAACATAAATTTATACTTTTAACTTCAAATTAAAATATCAAAGTATTAAATTAAAATTGCGGTGACTGGTAAAAAAGTGCTTTTTGGTCTTTATTATAAAGCTACTAACAAGGCCGGAATATTGTATTTTATTATCGAAAAACATCTTTATTTAATCGTCAAAATGTATGTTGTTAAGAATAATATGAACTATCATATAAATTTTGCCGATGAATATCAATTATGTTTTTGCTAACAACAGTTAAAGATTATAATAGGAAATTTCGTAGGGTATCAAGTCCATGGCCGATCTGTGCATCATTCCCTCTATAACGTTAGCAACCATGAAATAGTAGGGGGAGATTATGAGGCTTACTAATCTGGATGAGGAGTGAGGGAATTCTAAAATAGAAAGGGATAATAAAACCAAACGAAATAATGCCTATGTACGTCGATCAAACTCTATAGAATTATAGAAAAAAGTAATGTAAAAAGATTGAAAAATGAAAAGCAAGAAATGCATTGTGCACTGAAAAACTGTGGTTTCCAGAAAAGTTGACACGAAACTTTCTGCGTAAAAGTAATCTTCAAACGTGCTCCTATTTTACATTTTATTGTATATTTTCTATTTAATTAATCATTGTATTTGCATTTTTTTGGGGAAAGTAAAACTACCTTACTCCTCATTCAGCCTAGTAAATCTCATTCCCCCAAACCTTCTCTTGGAGTCTAATTTAAGAAGGGTTTATGTATCAGCCAGCTTATCAGAGATAAATACTTAAGATTTTTTTATATTGTATTTGGGTTTTTGTAAGATGGAAAAAATACTTCACTCCTCATCCTACCTTGTAAGCCTCATTTCCCCCTACTAGCTCTTGGAGCCTAAGGTTAGAGGGGTTGAGGTACCAGCCAGCATTACCTTCAGAGACGAATACTGTAGAGACAGATTTGAATATTTATAAGTAGATGCGTTTTGTTCTGAATTCATCTTTTTTCGTGTAGTTGACTCCGTAAGATTCGTTTGCGCATTTAAATTACTCGCTTAAAACACGGTGATAAAGGAGAGGAAATTGTTTTGCTCTCTCCCTAATAATTATGCCATAGAAACGAAGGAGTTGATGCTCTCTTGTTACGCTCGCGAGAAAAATTTAATCTACGCCGCGTTGGAAACGAACGCGTTCTTTAAGCACGTTATCCTGAAATAAATTAAATTATTCCATCTTTTTCCACTTTTCCGAATAGAAAGAAACAAAGGGGAGCGTTTCGAATAATGAGATCTTCGGCGTGACCCAGTCTCCTCTCCCTCTCGATCCAGAGCGAGGCGTCTCATTTATTTTAGTATCAATTTGGTTTTTCTCTTCCCGTGGATTCGTCTTACTGCAGGGGAGCTTCGTGTTCTCTCCACCAGAGGGGCGCCACACGCTTCCCACCCACGCGTCTCGACTTCCGATAAAGAGATGCCTTTCCTTTCTTTTCCCTCCATTTTATGAAACGAATACCCTCAAGAAACTACCACGTGTTCCTCCACTCGTGGTTCCCCTTACATCCTTTCCCATTCTGCTTTTTCGTTTCCCTTACTTTCCTGCGCATAATAATTCATTTCGCAATGGTTTTATCTCTACGATCAAACAATTTAGTGACCTAATTCACAATGCAGCCGTTTTTCAATTAAAATTGTTCAAGTAGCCGAAGTTTCCACAATTGAGTGGAAGCAATTTCTCGATTGATCATGGATTTCCGGCTTTTGTCGTAGCTACTTTGTGTCGCTTGTTTTAATACACACTGATTCTTAAGTCTGGAGTTAGAATACGTTAGCGAAGTAGTTCATTTCCTTTTTCCACAGTCCTGATTAATACAGTAATGTCGTTAAAGCTACTGAGGTGTGAGTGATACTCAATAATGGGACGAATTATCTCTTTCTTTATTTCAACTTTCCTGCTTGTCTATTGCTTTTTATCTATTAGTTTACATATACTATATTACATCAAATATCTATCTAATAACCGTCTGTTTTATTCTATGCTACTTATTCCTATATAAATATTTATTTTAACATTTCCTACGTATTTCACAGATTTTTCTCACCTCTCATCTTCTCATTAGGGTATTTTCCAGCAGTGGATTTTTTATGAACAATATCAACACAATTTTACTGTCTCCACAAAACCATTATTTCCGTACACATATCCTCTCTACTTAAAAAACTATGTAAACTATTGGTTTTATGATTATGTTCATGTATATTTGTTTTGGGTATGGATAAAATAAAAATGATACTTCAAACTCGCCCAAAAATGGCCTCTGAATGTAAACTATGTGAATTGAAAAAAATCTGAAATAAGTTGCGGTATTAATTATTGATTATAATGTTTTTATGTTATTGGTACGCTTTCCTATACTAATAGAGAACCATTCTTGTAGTTTATTCTATTGGTCTAGAGCAGGGATCTGCAGACCTTATCAATTATTGATTATAATCTTTTTATGTTATTGGTATACTTTCTTATATTAATAGAGAACCATTCTTGTAGTTTATTCTACTGGTCTAGAGCAGGGATCTGCAGACTTTTCAGCCCGAGGGCCACATTAACTATCAAGCAGCACTTTGGGAGCCGACCATACTCGAGGTCCAATTAAAAAAGAATCAAAACATATATTTTGTTTTTAATTATTAATTGAATATTATTAAATATAATCATTGTTCTATTTTAACTCGGAAAAAAACTTTACGTCCACGTAAGCGGCGACTGAACTTGGCAGGATACACGTAAATTTAGTGATTCTTTTCTGTAGATATAAAGGTCTCCACGGTCCGCATGAGGGGGCCTCGCGGGCCGCATTTGGTCCGCGGTAGTTTGGAGACCCCTGGAGTAGAGGATAGTAATATATTTCAGATTCTAAAATGTAAGGAAAAGGAAGTCATGCAATTAAAAGTTAGATAAGAGGTGATAGAGAACTCGGGATCAATCGCAGGGATGAAAATCGGCGATGATAACCATGAAGAAACAACAGTTATACAATGGTCGCGAGACAATATCTGCCAGCATTAGTGCTGGGAGTTAACAATAGACCGCAGTGATTGTAGTGTTAGAGAGGATGTGAGTTACGTTTGTTTGTAGTAGACAAGATTTAAGTAGAAGTACTTCCTAGTCTCGATCGTGATGTATTGTATATGTGCCATATGAGTGTATAAAGGTGTGTATACATTCTTTCCGTTCATATGATTCTCTGGTCGAATCAATGACGAATTTCCTTTTTCTCGCGTGATTTCTCATTTAATTTCTTCCCCCTCTCGTTCTCAAGGGGCAGCTTCGACTCACCTTTCGCCTTTTTTATTCCCTCCGCATCTTCGCTCTTCTTTTGTTTGCACCTTCGTTCCCTGCACTCATTAAATTCCTACTCCTTAACCCGCCTCCTCTCCCAAGAGATGGCAGTCTTTTCCCTCCCTCTCGCTTTTATTCTTTTCGCCTCTCACTAACCCATTTCCGCGCCAAAAATCTCGAATTAATTCTTAAAATATAGGCGTCCAATTTCGCGGCGCCACAGCAATTTTACTACGCTTTTCTCACGCGCGTCGCAGTTAAATATAACAGGGTTTTCGCTCCAAATTCTCCCTCTTGGAAATTCTATTTAACATTACATATATGATTTTTGTGGATTAAATTTTTCACTTTAATTTTGCACTTTAATTTTAAATCTATCATTCTCTATTAAATATCCAAAAACTTACGATTTTGATTCTTTTGAAACATTTTTCTAAATCACGATTATAATATTGCACTGTAATTAACTTTAATACTTGCCTTGAAGAAATTCTGACCAAAATGTAGAGATAAAGAATCTAATTCACGAAGAACGACAGCAAGACATAAAAAGTGATTCTCTGAATTAATTTTCAACATTGAGATGTGTTCTTTATTTGTTTCACACATGGTTTCACGAAAGTCTTAATCAATGTCTTTTTCTCAATTGAATGGACTTCATATTAAAATTATTGTATTATTATGAAATTATATTATTACTATTTTTGTACAAATTAATTATTTATAATTATCAGTTTTTCAAAAATAGCTGTAATATTCAGTTACATGTTACTCATCTTAACTTAAATAGTTGATAAGTATTTATCTTAATCACAGCATTGATATAAATTCATTCGTGCAATAAAACTGTAAGCTAAGAAAAATGGTTGAGATAAAAATTCATTTTAAATATCAAGATATTCATGTGGTACTTATGTATAGCTAATATTTAATAAGCAAAAGTCGAATAGTTATTATATTAGGTGGAGTCTGATCTATATGCTCTGCCATACTAAATTCACTTTATAGTTTTAAAACCATTGGGGCATCAAATCCTGTACAGTATTAACTTCTTCGTTCTATTAGTTATTAGAGCAGTACATGCAATATTATTGGAGAATAGATTTTGTTCATGATCAGCTCTATTTCTTCATTGTAATCTCGAGTCTTCTTAAGCGAAACTACTTAATACGTGCTCCATTCCTTCGATTCTGCGAAATATTTTGTTTCTTTTCCAGAGCCATGATTTCCTCTGAATCTATGTTGTTTCTATGAAAAACTGAGATTTTATCAAAACTACTTAAATTTAAGGGTTTATTTTTCTTCTTAAAGAAAGCCTTGATTTCGGTTCGTTAATTCTCCCATGCACAGTTGCAGTTATCAGGGAATCAGTCAGCAAGTTAGTTATCACTCGACTCCGTGCATTTGTTACAAAAACTATGACGCACCATTCAACACTGCCAAGTCATTGAGGATATTTGTTACTTGGTGAGCAAGGCGACTAAGATGGAACATCATTTCCTCTTCCTTCACTCTTTCCTGACTTTTTCCGCACCATTTGTAACCTTGCATCTAGTTCACCCTACCATATCTTCTCTGGACCCCTCTTCCTTCCGAAATACCAACTTTGTTCTGGACTAACCAGACAAAACCTGCCCCCCTCACATTGATCTGCAGAGATATTGAGGTTTTTTTTCACTTTGCAGAAATAGCCCTGACTTATACAATGGTCATTTTTCATAAGCTACAGTTGCATTAAAACAGATCACATATGGTATTACCTAATGATTTAATATATTTGGGGTTTAATGATGATGAGTTTGGTTTTGAAGCTGATTTTTACGGTCGAATGCTCTTTTCTTACCAGAAAAATCGGATTTTCCGGGATTTGAACTCCGGACCAGGGGGTTGAAGCTTTAGAGCGCTATTCATTCTTCGTCTGGTTTATATATGTAATACGATCAATTGATTCTGGCAATGCTTTTTGGTAGGAACTCGTAACGAACTGATAAAGGTATACTTTGTATTGTTTGTATTGTTTCATTTTGTATAATATAATACTCTATGTACATATTGGAGGAACCACTAGTCTACTAAAACCAACACCAAGCTCCTGGGTTCGACCTCCGGGTAGCCTGGTTTGCTCTGATACAAACTTGAGCATGAATGCATGCGTTCTCCATATTCGCGCAAAATGTATTACAATTTTTACGATTAGGAATTTTTTCTATAATAGGAATAATAACATCAGCTTTATAAAGTAGGAAATATTTAACCTCATATTCATGATAAATTCATGTTCATATACAAAGGCCTTAAAATGAACTGCTTTTCTTTTCAAAGCCCGGCGGCTATTATCTCTCTCTTCCAGAAATTCTCCTTAACGTATTATTATCCCTATATTTTATGTTATGCTTCAATTCTCACCGATAACTCCTTCCCCGATTCTCCTTGTTTTGCTGGCTCAGACTTGCTTACATTTTTGTTGGAGATTTTTCCAAAAATTAATTAGAGAACTTTTTCATAGCTTCTAAAAAATAAATCCAGCAAATCTTCTTAAAACGATAGGGTCAGCTGTACGATTCAAACGAAATTTTATCGAGAGCAGTAATATTTACAAAGAATCTGTACCAATATGGCAAAGGAAATTTCGATCTCTTAGGAGTGGATACATTTTTATATATGTATTCCATATATGATTATTAGCATTTCTACTATTAATATATCCTACAGTTACGTAGTTATTATTATAATTATAAATATTTTCAGTGAATAATGCGTATAATTTCAGTAGCTTTTATCGAAAATTGATTTTAACCCAATAAAAAATCGATCGAAATAAAAATGGGGTATGGATTGTTTTTCCGAGTATTAATTACAATATTTACATTGTAATACACCTCATTCATAAACATATGCATATAATGTGTGATATTAGTTTTCGTTAAAAATCTGATAATAAATTAATGTACAAATATATAAATAACAAATTAATATGCAAAAGGCAATCAATAACGTCTAAAGTATAACATACATAACAAATTGTATGTATACAATTTGTTCTTTTATTTTTAATAATAAATTCATATAAATGTTTGTAATTAACTTTTTCACAATCATAAACGCATGATCAGCGGAAAAATAACGGAATATTCACTCCGTAAAACGTATAAATATATCATAATAAAATATAATTAATGCATCGATAGCATACTGTAATGAATTAATCCTTAGCATGTTCATTTTACGGTAGTAGTTATCAGTGCAAATACACATTCACTTTTTACCCTATCTTCATCAACCAAAGTATCCATCATTCAAAGTTATATAATGTAATTGTGGGATTAGTTACGAGATCAATCTTCTATCTCCCGTTATTTAATCCCCATACGTGCAGTTTCATCACAGTGAGACTATTTCACAAAGGAATGCTACGACCTCCTGCGGATAGCCATTCCAAAGGTGTAATGACTGCGTTCGGCTCTTTCATCTTTCCCATCTTCACCGCACCCTTAAGGGTCAGAGTACACAAGAGAGAAAGTTGACCCCCCGTTGACTAGGAGTGGCCGAGCTGTTTCTTTAGCGGTGACCTGAGCTTCTCTTCTACTAGCTCCCTCTATTGTGGAGGCTGAGAATCCACCAAGTGCATGCTGGGAGAAATGGTGTCAGAAGTTGTTTCGCCAAGGAGTCCTATTTCTGAAATTTCGGGATATAATTCCTATGCACGAAGTCTTACTCAGGTTTGGAGTGCTTAAGATAATTTCCGCGGAGTGTTTTGCAGCCTGCTTTCAAGATCAGTGTAGCATTAGCAGACGTAGGGCTAGCTCTATGCAGTGAAAAAGTTGCTTTATGGGCGATGTTTGATGAGTATATGTTATTAGTTAATACCATCCGCAGAATGATGTGGATGAGTAATTTTGTGTGGAAGCTCTTTAATCGATTTATAATACTTTCTACCGATCAAAGTAATAATAACAAAATAATAAGTTTATCTTCTCTATTTATAATACTTAATCTCATTTGTATTACAATATAGTTCGATTGGTGCCAAGTGCCCTTCATGTATTGCTATGCAATGCTATCCAGTATGGTACATTATTTATTTATTCATCTCATAATAACGCCGTTGTTGGCCGGAAGGACAGGTGGCGACATAAACTCTCACCACATACAAATCACAATAAGGTCTAACAATATTTCTAAGTTCTGCACTTCACACAGCATCTCTATTTAACAATCATTTTAAGAATTCATGAAAGCTTTAAATGTATGCACAACTATAGAATACCCGATAATAGATATTATCGTAGAAAATTCTACGGTTTCATATACATTCGAAACTATTTCGTGCTATTCAGTATCATAAAAATTAGCTAAAAAGTAAATTTTGATACTAGATATAGAGCCCTAAATTTCGTTGTAATCATGTGTTATTTTGCGGAAAGCGAAAAGCTTGGAAGAAAATAACCTTGTAAACTATCCACACGGAGCCGTAAATAAATATCATCTTCATGTATCATTATAACCACACAAATATTCTTCTCTACTATCGAAACCGGTCATATTAGGAGTCCTGTGTTGAAAATTTGCAATAATTTTTCTCCTCTGTTCTGCATTTAGCACTCTTCGATAAATATTCCGATTTTCTACTAACAGAATGCATCTTACATTGGTAGGGAATCTTAGAAAGCCTTATCAATCCCATTTATGATGATAGTGATTGACCTTCCAGCACATCTTTTTTAATGCTTATTAGTACCTTGGAGTGGAAAAGTTACTAATAGTTTATAGAAGAATATATATTAGAAGACATTTACCGGCCGCGGTTGTGTAGCGGTTAGCATGCTTGCATGATATGCCACCTGGTATTAATACCGACTTAAAGAGTTTAGATTAAATAAGTAAATAAATAACGCTCCAACACCAAGGTCCCGGGTTCGAATCCCTGCTAACCGGATTTTTCCGGATTGGGAATGGTCGTAGGTATCCGTCTATTGTTGTGTGTGTTTAATATATATTAAAACGGATATATCGTAATTGGGGCAACCTATTTCCGTTACATAATAAATTAATCAAAAATACTAGCTGTATAATTTCACTGAGGGGACCCAGAAAAGTTTAGCTACTCCACAGTAGGTTTACAAGTTACCTTCAACTAATTTCTAGGTAAATACTGCTGAATCCACCGTAATTGTTCTATTGACGTATTCACGTTGCAATCCCTTGATAAAGAATCCCATCGGCTCTTGTAGAACTACAATGGTGCTAACACAGCAACCTATTATAGAGGTCAAAATATATATTGCGATAAATTATCGGGCAAAAATTCATATGCATCCCATGCTTCATCATTACTCGCTGTTCTGCATTAAAATCTCGACGATCTCGACGGACATAAATATTCGAGCATTTAGGAGGTTTTATAATAGCCCAATGCTTCTTAATCATCATCATATCGCAACTTATTTCGAGCCCAAATGAAGCCATTGAACCGTAACGCGATGATTTGGCGCACGTAATGAAGTTAGCATCATCGCAAAATTCGCGGGTTTTACATAATTCCGCCCACCAGATTTCATCCGCACGATTCTGCATAATAAGGGGCATTATCTCCCATCCGACCGGAGACTGCAGTAATTTTTCGCAGCTCGCAAATCCGACGCAACTCGACTCGTGGTTTACTGCGGTAATTTCGTGCGGCATTGTTTACTCGTGATAATCAATATCGACGAGTGAGTCACTCTCCGAGTGAGCATCAATGTAATTACGCCCTCATTGCCAGAACAAACACAATTACTTCCCCTAAGAGAGAGGCGGTTTTCAAACCTGGGTTCGTTCCGCGGCCCGCGCCTGTGTGAGGCGCCCGAAACAAGGGCTCCTGGTCCCTTCCAATACGTCCTCCCGGTATCCTTTTCTGCGACTCGATCACGCAAACAACGGAGTAGTTCAGCTATTCAAAACACGGGGGTGGTTGTCTCGCGCGTCACATGTTTCCGAAGAGAGTCGCAGCGTAATTTTTCTCGGACGATGTGTCGATGTGGAAAAACGAGGTGAAGTCGTACGACACCGTTTGGCGATTTATAGGGTTTTTATATGGGAGATGCTCCTGAGTTCGAGACTGTGGTTACCAGATGACTGCTGTTGCGGTAAATATTCATAGAAGTTATTCAAAAATGCCTTCTGAGCATCCTTTTTCTTAAAATCACAATGCTCGAATTGAGTGTCGCAAAGTCAAATTTAAAAGCGAAAGTATTTATCGGTTTTATATGTGAAGAAATCGTTCTCGGTAAAAGCTTGGATCTGACTGAGTTCAAGGAATGTTAATTTAAAAATTTCTTGGTTTATTTAAAAATAAATCACGTAATCTTATTTAAAAATGCCTAAAACTAAAATCTAATCAATGAATAGCGAAGCTTTTTAATTAAAATAGTGTATTACTTGCGAATTAACTTTCTTAGAAGTTTAGGTCCATAAGCTGTCGTAATTATCTGCGATTGGTGTTTGATGGACAGTTTATTCTACTTATTTATAGATTTACATGATTATTTTTATATTTACTTAATGCCCAGTCAGTGCATTTCTCATGTTTTTTACTAAGTAAATTTTCCCTTCATATTAGAAAACAATTTATATCTTTCACTTTCCTTTTTTCTTTCTCTACTTATGCTATCGTAACCTCCTCATAAGTCGCTAAGTTCTGCCTCTATTATCTCTATTTCTAAGCCTATATATCACGAGGCGTCGTCAATTTTTGCCCCAATTGACTTTCCAATGACCGAACTTACGTATGCTAGTCAATTTATTTATGTAACGCTTGGCCAAATGGTATAATTGTCTACCAATAACTGTGAGGTTCGGTTTAATTATTTACTTATCCTGCCTCTTCTGTTAGTTCCTGAAATTATTTACATAAATCTACTCAAATATTAGTTACATGCTTCTGTCTTATAGGGCAACTTATATTTGATTTCCATTCTAAAATTTAACATATCTTGAAATTTCCTCGTCATTATACTCATTTCTTAAATCATTATAAAGTATTCGTAAACTGTTAGGAAATATGAAAACCAATATTTGAGGAAAAGGACATAATAATTGAGAAATTCACCATATTAGATTACCATGAATTAATTAATTAACTGTTAAACTAGATTAATCCTGTATTCATAAACCTTTTCGTTGAAAAACGTAATGTATTTATGTAATCTTTATTACGAGATAGTTAGGTAAAATCGCCGTCGAATGAGTCTTCAGAAGAGAAAGAAAAACGGCCTTTCATTTTTCCCGTAAAGTGAAAGAACATTGGTTTACCTTCGGGACAAAATTGCGCGGTCTGCTATAGTCTAGAAGCCCCTCCACTGAAAGGTAAATCACCATCTTTCTCTGGGCTTTGTTCAGCTTTACAGCGAATCGGTGCTGTGATTCACTTTATGTTCGGATCAAAGGAAGATACTCGCTTTCCTCTCCAATGAAACGTGATGTACTCGAACCTTTGCCAACGACACTCCAAATCCCGCTCTCTTTCTTAAGCGGGTCCTCTTTCTACGCTCGACATGGATGCATGTTGGCGTCGATTTGCAGACTTGAATCTGCTAATAGAAAAACAACATATTTGTCGCTTTAATGCCCATGACAGACTTCCAGTTTATGCAAGGGAATCAAAGTATCCCCATGCCTAAATATGGGCTTCAAATATCCCATTTACAGGAATATGTGCTTTAACCCTTTCGGTCTCAGTGTTTCCAAATTGCACCACCAATTTCATGCTTATTGAGTGTCCAGGTTAAATACATAATTATACAAAATGCAATAACTTGAGAAGTTATTGAGATATTTATGAGCGGTTTGCTTCCAAAAGCTTGGTAACTCAAAATGTTTTCTATGTTTGCTTGACGATGGCGCACCATTCCCATTCACCAGTAATTGTGAGGGATTTCTTGGATAATGAGTTCCCAGATCGCTTGATTGGGAGAGGTAGTCCATCGATTGCTTGGCCCCCTAGAAACCTAGTCATAAGCTACTCGATTTCTTTCTGTGGGTGTTTATAACTGCGTAATCGAATTCTTGCAGTTATTGCAAGTGTTACGCCTGCAATGCTGCAAAACACTTGAAAGGGATAAAATACAGATTAGATGTCTTTCTACCACTAATGGTGCACTTATAGAGGAATATTAACAGTGTAAGAAAAAAATTTGAGTAACACTACTTCTAGACGTATAATAATACAAAATGTAATAACTTGAGAGTTAATTGAGATTTATTAACTCTCAAGTTATTACATTTTGTTTTATGATTTTTTAACTCGGACACCCTGTATATTTTAGTTAATTTTCAAAATTGTGCTGTTAAGCTTTCTTCTACATTATTTATGTAATTTTTTAATAAATAATCATAAAAAAATATTTTTATAGAAATAAGTATTCATTGGACATTTTGATTATCATTCATGAAATAAAATTTTTTTCATATGAAAAAAATTAGGACTCAAAGGGTTAAATCCACTCACTAAGACATAACAATCTACGTTTTGTTTTTGTTGGCTCTTCATTCATTCATATTTCGAAACTTATCATTCAGATGTTTCAAGTACAGGAATTTCAAAAGATTTTAGTCTGTTAGTCCCTATCAAATCATTGTAAAGAATTTGATTGAGTTTGTCAAGTCTTAGTTATTTCTTATTTTATCATCGAATAATATTTTTGATCCAACATCTCAAAATGTTTGATAAAGTATGTCGTTTTCTTGTGAAATACCACAATAAAATCCCTGTAATATCTACGTGGCTATTATTAATTATTAAAGTTTTGGTTAAAGGAACAGCAGAATCGACGAATAGAATATACCATTATCTATTTCCGTCGTTCTGTGAATCAGCAGCAACAATTTGACTAGCAGGCGCACCTACCGAGAAAAATAAGAAATACTCGTTAAATTTCGAAATAAATGAAATATTATTGAAAATTTCGTCCCGATGTTGCGCTATTACATTTAATTATTAAATATAATTACGTATTTTACAGATTAAGTCGTCGGTTAAACCATCTGCAATGGACTTTATTTTATATTTATGAATTTTACGGGAGAGAGAATAAAGTCTTGCGCTCTAAATTGTTGAAAATGCCATGTTGCTAAATCTCTTACTCCAAGGTTCAAATATGCCTCTTATTAAAAAACACTATAGTTTTCCTGTGCATTTCTACCTATAATAAATCTAGTGTATTGTATTTAATCTACTACATCATATCTATCTATTGCATTACAGTTTATTATAATACAAATAAATGGAAGAGATCAATCAAGTAAAGGAATTCTTTAAATAGATAATAAAATCTCAGTGAAAAACTTCGCTGTGGTATCATTATCCTTCTTGCACGGAGTTGCCACGTAGACAAAGTTCTTCCGATCGAAAGCATTAATAAATTTAATTTTAACTTGACGAATGTGTAGCTACATCGGCCTCCAGTTAACCACGTTTAATTAGCTGAGGCTATAGATCCTAGAGTTAGGGCGTAGATACTGGAACATGGTGCAGCAAGCAGTTGACTGCACAAAATATAAATGGGTCAACTGAAATACAGTGATACGAGAGAAAGATTTAGGTAACGATGTGTGTAAATACAAGGGTAACTACAGGATTGATATGGTTATGGTTATAAACGTAGTTCATTAGCACGATGAATTTTAGATATTGGATTGATTAATCTTATCGAAATTTCGTAAATTGGAATGGTGGTATTTATCTCTGACATTCCAAAATAAACTCAAAATGTTGGTTAACGTAAACTTAAATTGATTTATTGTAAATTTATATAGTTTTATTATTCTTAATTTAAGCGATTAATTATTTCTGTTTGAAGTCAGGACGCATCAAATGTAAGAGTAACAAATACGTTTTACGATAAATACTACACCTTCTTTCTTTAGTTCTTCCGTGAGCATAGATACGAATTTATTACCATTGAGGGTATTATAATTGCCTACTGCTAGTCGATATTTGTATCTTATTGCTTAGTGATTTATAATATATTTTGAGCTTTTCTTTAATTATTATCTATTCACAAACTTTTGAAGGGGTAAGTCATATTTCATGTGTGAATATATCACGGGAATTTCTTCTGAAATATGTTTTAGTTGACAAATTTTTATTGAAGTAGCTTATTATAATTTCTAATTGCATTTGTTACATATTTTACAGCTTAATTTTAAACCATTTTCAATCGACTTTCTTGCATATTTACGAATTTTATTGGTGAAAGAATAAATCCTTGTACTTTAGATTGTTGTAAAAGTATTTCATTCTCATTGTTCAAGTCTTTATTTTTTGGCTTCCATTCATGTAGTTTTCCTTCTAAAAAGCGTAGTCTCGTGTAAGGATTTCATATCGATGACCAAATGGAGAATGGGTTTGGAAAAATGGCTAAAAGTGGAGACGGGAATTTTCTGTCTGGATGTAATGAAATACAGACTTACATTAAAATAGTTAAAAAGCTGGTGGTAACTAAAAGTTGAAACAAGGCGCATGCTTTATGTATATAGGCAGGCGTTATTAAGTAAACACGAGTTTAAAATTCTTTTGTCATATTATTCAAACCTCACTCCGGATGAGTGTTTAAATAGTCGGTTTGATTCGGAATTATGTATGCAACATCGATGTATCGAACTATTCGATTTATTTTCCGACATATCGAAAACAACGAGTAGAAAAATAATCGATGGAACATTGACTCGATGTTTTAAAAATACTCACTATCGCACTTATATTTCTCAAAAGGAGCGGGAATTAATAAATGTTTTTGGTTGACCTATAAAAGAATTACCTCAAGTATTGTTGAAAGAGACGAGTAACAAAAATAGTCGGTGGGACTAACTACGAGGATTGAATCCTCGTAGTTTGAGGTAATCCCAACTCGTAGGATTGAATCAACTCTCAACTTTGTAGTATAGGATAATAACCGCCAGGTTGGGATCATTCCATATCGAGCAAAGAGTGTTTTTTGCCTCCCTAAATGTCGGATAGGATGTTCAAACGGTTTAATCCCACTTTTTTCGATTAATGAGAGATTTTTTGATACTACGAAGCCTGCATTATTTTAACGAAGAGGTTCTGCTTCTATTATTTATTTCACTTTACTTCATAGCTTATACAAGAAATAGTAATGTGTTTATTTTCAAGAATAAATTAATGGGAAAATATTTGCGTATTATTTATGAAAATTTACCTCATTAAATTATTACATCCTTTTTTTTGGAGGACAGTCCTCCTTATTCATTCATATAAAACATCAATACATCGATCTTTTCATCAACGAATGAGTTAGTGATGAATACTTGAAGACGCATCGAAACATATACCACTAGATGTTTTTTTGCCAATGTAGCATCCCTATTCAGAATTCAATTCAAGAATGCATTCAAGATCCATTTATAAAGTAAATCCCCGATTTGCTGGCCCATTTCAGATTAGTAGACACACACATTCGCATTTGAATCACACACGTTCACAGTAAATTCGAAGCATACTCGTTCACCCCATCGCCGTACCCCATTCAGGTGCTTCACGGAGAACCGTAACAACCGCTTCGCAAAACGAGCCTCGCTTTCCTTGGAAGATGAATGCCCAAGTTCGCATTCGGCGAAATCGAGGCGATGAGATATGGGGTCCATCGAAAGCCGAGTCGCAATTGAGGAGAGAAAATCGCATTGTCCTCCGAAAACAAACGCCTCTCGCCTTCCACAGTAACCACAACCGGCGTCCACCCGTATTGATCCTCTCTTTGGGGGATGGCCCAGGAGAGAGACCACGGCTCCCCCAAGAGGTAGTGTCTGAGAACACGCGCCGCAAAGGACAAAAGGCCCGTCTTTGAAGGCGCGCGAAAAAGCCCGTAATGGCTTTTTCATTTCCCCAAATAAAGCGCCTCGATTGATCAAATCTGCCTTTTCTCCAATCTCTCTAATTAAGCTTTTTTCGCTCATTAAAAGCGCTCGCGGTGCACCGGCCATTGGTCCGTAAAAGACTGCGCGCTCCCTCGCGCCGGAATCCCATACTAAATTATCGCAATGTGTTGTTTTTACTTTCTCCATATACGAAGTATAGAGAAAGTATTGTTTTCATGAAAAAATTCGACTTCGAGATTTCAACGAAAATACATGTTTTGGGGTCCCTAGAACACGTTTTGACCATTTTCGGAATGATGTCTGTGTGTATGTGTGTGTGTGTGTGTGCGTGTGTGTGTGTGTGTGTGTGTGTGTGTATGTGTGTGTGTGACAGTGGGCGCTCTAACGTGAAAAATATTAGTCGTATCAATACCAAAATTCATATATAGTACTGTGGTGTGTGCTGTCAGAGTTGATTAGTTTTTCAAGTAAATCGGTCAACCGGAAGTCGAGCTTCATTCATCAAAGCTCATTTCCGGTTTTCAAAATATCTCCATAAATATGATATATAGGTATATTGTATACCCTATAAAAGTTTTAGAAAATGAAATTTACTATAACTTTTGTATTTAACATATTTTTGTATCACCGGTTGATTAGGAGTTATTCGTGAAATACTGATCAACCGGAAGTAGCTGATTATGTACTTTGTGGGCGCTCTAACATGAAACCTATTAGTTGGATCAACACCAAATCTCATATATAGTATTTTGGTTGATGTCATTAGAGTTGATTAGATTTTGGAGTAAATCAGTTAACCGGAAGTCGAGCTTCATTCTTCAAACTTCATTTCCGGTTTTCAAAATATCTCCATAAATATGATTTTTAGGTATATACTATTATTTATAAAAGTTTTAGAAAATTTAATTTACTATAACTTTTGTATGAAACATATTTTTGTATGACTGATTGTGTAGGAGTTATTTGTGAAATACTGATAAACCGGAAGTTGCTGATTATGTACGTTGTGGGCGCTCTGGGCGCTGGTGCGAAAGGCCATTTCTTCGTTTTTCATCGAACATGTCCCAAAAAACATTATTTATAATGTTTGTGACGTAAAAGATAATATGATATAAATTAATCACTCATCTTCAAAGTTTAGATGGAATATAGAGTTCAAAATTACTGTCGTAGATAAATATTTACATCTTATATATGGAGAAAGTCATGTGCTGGCCACATCAGATTTTTTATGTTTGTTTCCGGATGAGTTTCTGACGAATTCCGCCTTTCCTGAATCGGTTTCCGGGAACGTTGTACGCGGAGTGATCGGTTTTTCAGGAAGAGGATGATGATTGAGGATCCCGCGAAAGTTGATGACCCGGAAGCGATGGACGAATTGAGAAAATTGTAGGTTTCCGATTTTTCAAACGCACGCTAAAAACAAAGCTATTTGTTCTCTTTCGTGGAATCAGACAATTCAAAGAATTCACTTAGGATATCATCAATTCTAAAGGTCAATTTAAATTTAAACTCCATTTTTAATTCTTTTGTACGTATTAATTGTAAGAATTCCACTCTCCACCCACTTTCGTATTAATTTACTGAATGTAACAAATTATTTTCCTGTTGTTTTAAAAAAATTGCATACAAAACTCGAATATAATATTCGTTTCCTAGAATCTTTAAAATAGTTTTACTCTTAAATCTAAATGACTTATCTATTCCCAAGCTTTCTTCTCTAGTATATAGAATCAGCGTATAACTAATTACTGAACGTAGCGTAGAACTAATTACTGAACACTCTCAATATTTCGCATACATTACAGTTAAACCTTAACTTAATAAGGATTTCCTTATAGTATTGAGCACAGTGATTGCTATAGGTGGATAAATAAAATAAAATATATCTTTGATCCGAAGAAAAATATAGATTTGTTATTTTCATTCCTCTTTATCGGTCGTGGCACAGTTCAGTGGCCTAGGCTCGTAGAATAATTTTCTTCCTGCCCAAAGTTGCAAACATAAAGGAAACTTAGTTATTCATCAACTTAATCACACTTACTTAACTTATCGAGTTAATGTGTGTATTTAGCAAGATGAGTTAATTGAAAAATAAATTAAGATTTTTAAGACTGATGTGTCATTCCGAGGTGGATACTATGAAGGACTATACTATAGGTTTTACAGATCTTATTTATAGAGTTTGTGTGCTATATATCGAATTTATCATTAACTATACATATGCCCAGCTCATTTGCGAGTGGCAGGCGTTCTAGGGACAATCATTCTAATTCTCTAAACTCTTCCTATAGCTTTCCTTAATAGAATAATAATCATCTTTGAAGACCTTATTTCTAATTTCAGTTTCTCAATTTTTTCTTGCAATAAATGACTCATGAAAAATATTTCATTTGTCAAGATATGGTAGCAGGAATCTGTAACAAAGTAGACTCGTCATATTTGCTATGTATTTCAAGAGTGTCTTTCTTTTCCTTATAACTGTTAATCAAGTTGAATAGTTCAGTGAAATTCAATCTCCCCTATTCTAACAGTTCCGATAACATTTCGGAGAGCATCTTAGCAATTGATCCTTAGTAATCTTACTCAGTACCCATCCTCAAAATTCTAAATCCCCTCCGAAATATATTATATAAGGACTTATTCGATAACCGTGGGTATTTTGCTTTTCAATAAAAGGCCCTCGGGGGCAGTACAAGAATGAAATAACAAATTATTTATTTATTTAAGTCTACTTTGGAAGTTGGCCATCGGAACAGGTGGCAACGTTCAACGTATGTCCAGTAGTGAAAGATTTGTTAAAAACCTTAGTCCGACTTTGACAAAACTTGATGTTGTTTATTGAATTTTGCCTACTTATTCGTTTTTCTTTGATTTTTGCCTTTCATCTACAGCATAAACCCTTCAAGGACCGTAAGAAAACTAAAATCGAAATGCCGTTTTCTTCTTCTTAATTATTTTATTTGAGTCAAATTGTGAAAAAACTCAGTTCTTTTGAAAATATATAGCCTAATTACGTAGGTATATAATTGGGACAAATATGTCCCTGTTGGCAGCCTATCGTTAGAATAGGACAAAAAATAAACTAACCAGGATAGTTTAAATTCGTGGGACAAATATTCCCCTCGGTCCTTAAAGGGATAAACATAGTATGTCATTCATCTCGTTCCCCTGATGATGCTTTTATGAAAGGCGAAATGCGGTTTGAGAGCTTCAAAAGATTTTGATGGTATTTGATGTGACTCTACTTATAATCTTTGATGTAACTCTTCATCTGCAGCATTCGTCAGAAAAGCAAGAGATCTATTTATAATAATTTACGCCGTGGTCTTGTCCATTCTACCAAGTTAAAACATGTTTAACTTGAAATTTAATCTCCCCTATTCTAACGGTTCTGATAACATTTCGGAGAGCATCTTAGCTATCGATCCTTAGGAATCTTCCTCGGAACCCATCCTCGATATTCTAAATCCTCGCCGAAATATATTTCAACTGAAAGGCCGTCTTCGATAACCGTAAAGCAGCCTCCACGACTTCCGAATGGAGCCCAAGCAGTCCTTTATCGCCCCTTTTCTTTCTTTCCTCTTCAACTCTGAGGATTGCGAGTCTCTCGCCTCGAGAGCTGTCTCAATGGCGGACAAGGATAGAGACGCAATTGGCCAGAACGCTCACACGCACACCCCAAGACCAGTGCGTATGTGCGCACCTTTTAGTCCACACGCACCCTTGGTACTGTAGCGCCCTCTCAAGAATCCTAACGAGGGCTCCAGGGGGTCGAAAGAGGGGGAATGCCTATGGGGAAGCGGAGGTGAGTCTGAAAGTAGGAGTAGAGAATGGCGGGTCGCAAGAGTCCGGTCGGGTGAAAAAAAACAGCCCAACGCGGTTACAGTTCATTAATCGAATGCATGTACTTCCCCCGCTTAAAACATCGGTAAGTTTCCCGTCTCTTTATCGTCGCTTCCTCTTTTCCTTCTTCTTCCGGATTCCTCTTCGACGCCTCCCAAAAGTTAGCAAGGAAATTAATCGCTCGTAACATTTGTCTGTTTTTCTGTGTTGTAGAGTGCACGGGAATTCGCGGTTCGGCTGCAAGTGATTCCGAAACTGTTTTCTTCCGTGGATAAATAGTTGGTATTTTTTAACTTGGAAGAAGTTTTTGTAGCTACTGGTAAAGTATTTACGTGAGCTCTTAGATTAGAAACTTATTATTATTTTTGTGTGTTCCTCATATAAGTTCATGCAGAGGTATATATTACTAAATTAAAACGAGGGACATATATTTTCTTTTGGATAAAATCCTGCTTCGGGTAACCGACTCTTCATTTTCCAACAAATTAAACTTAATATAGAAAACTGTGCTGCAAAATTACTTATCACTTTATAATTTCATATATGAGTAAAACAATATAATAAATAAGAAACGAAAAAAGGAAAAAAACATATAGTTTTGGAATAACACAAATAAAATAACATAGGTAACTGTACCCCATACAAGTAAAAATTGTGATCATCATTCAATTTTGCTTGGCCGATATTTCCACATCTTTGTTTTCGAATAACCATAACATGGCAAGTTTTAAGAAGGTATTTTTCTTTATCAACTCCGACTATCTTCAATGATAGAGAAACAAACAGTTTTTGGACTAAGATAAAGGAAGGATCTGCGAAAACGTTGGATATTAGGTTTGGGTATAACTATGTTATGTTAATCTACAAGGTTTTGGCATCTGTCTGTCAGTAATATGTTTATCCCCGAGGCCGGTTGGTTTCTTACCTTCTCTATTATTAGCTATCAAAAACTAGTAAGAATAATGAGGCTTACGAGAGAAGATGAGGAGTGAGGTAGTTTGACCTTGCTTTCCTCCTCAAGCCAGAATGCTTAACCGGAACCTAACTAAGTGACACTACGCTATGTGATTCTACGAGTAACACTTTCCTTGGTAATCCATAAGGAGGGACCTAAATTAGCGGTTTTCTCATCTACATAGTTTCATTATAATAAGGAACTCTATACTTCAAGCAATAAATAGACCATGTAGAATATTATCCTTATATCTTTCTACGGAATATACCTTTGGCTATGCTCCCATTCGTTCTTAATTATTACCTATTATACATGAATAGTTTGTAGATTTTTTCCAACTCGTTTAGCTTTCCCCTACTGCATGGCCATATGCTACATCACGAAGCTTCATGTTCTTCAAAAAGTATGAAATGAGGTATATATTATTCAGTATGTTCTTGTTTTTCCCGCCAATTTCTATGCATTTGTGATAATTCCAATTTCATCTTCATATATATATTTTTTAAGAGGCTCATTTGTAGATAATTTAATAACTTCTGTCCGTTCGCCGGTTATTCATTCTCCAGCAATCAGAAAGGAAAATAGTATATTTCCAATGTAATTAATCCCTCGGAAACTCAATTATTTTCGAACGAGCGGATTGTCAAAATAATTATTTCAATTTATTTCCAGTATGTTCGGAATACAGCTAAGTAGATAACCGTGAATCAAGTCTCTAATATAACTCATATGCTCTTCCGGTGTATTTACTTCAGAGTATTGCAGGTATATACGCATGACGTTCTTACTACCGCGATATTATCCTAAATTGTATGCAGCCCGAGGTACATTAGCTCGTGGACCTTGGGAGTCGTGCCAGTAGCGATAAGAAGATTGGTACTCGCGCACTTCCAGAATGTAGTTTCTTGATGTACAGAACCCTTACTATCAGTGTATTATTTCACTCTATGTCTTGGTGCCATGATTCTAAAAATTCATGGTTGAAATATATAGAGTAATTCTTAATTTATTTGCTTAATCTTCCGATCTAAAATTTGTAACATTTTGCGGTAAATTGAGTGTAGGAATTTCATCATTTCAAATTTAATGCATGTGTTTTTTCCAAGTTTTCATAGATTATTGTTATTCAAAATGTCGTGATTTTTCCTGGACGCTTGACATTTAATTTATTTTACGAGGTTCACTTTTCGCAAAGTTGTAAAATCTGACATTTACCGATACAGTCAGAATAGCCGCCTCCGAAAAACCCCGAATAGCCACCAACCATGAATGTATTATATTATCAATGATATGCATAATACTTTACATATAACATTTACATTAGTTTGTATAATAGAATAGTATTTTTGTAAATGCTATGCATAATATTTTACACTCTTGAATCATCTCAATATTTTTGAGGAAATTTTGAGTCGTCTAAATTTATTGGTTAGCTATCTTCAAACACGAGCCTTTACAGAGGAACTTTGAAAAAATTCTTCGTACTTATACAAATGGGAGCAATCGAGTCTTCTGATTCATTGAAATTTTCATCGATATTCCCCATTAGCAAGACTTTGCATAGCAAAACTCGCTAGCTGAGAGAAGATATTGCCGTGTAAATCCCGAAGCGTTGAAATCCTTTTAAATCCTTCTTAATAAAATGCTTTTACGAGAGTCTGGATCAGAATTTTCCTAGGAACTCCGCTAGGATTAACTTTCAATTTCCTTCTTCCTCTGTTTTTGCATTTTTGTTTATCCCTCTTAAGTTCCCAGATTACGAGAGGGAAGAGCCTTGCAGCACCCCTTTCACCAAATCAAGACCCGAATTAATTAACTAATTATATTTCTGAATTGAAATCCACCCACCAAGCCCCGGATCTTATTCGCTTTCAGAATATCTCGGTATTTTCGTCCGGTGCAACGTAAGGGACGCGAATTATGTTTTTCCGAAACCGTTTGTTTTTTTCTGAATCTCCAAGGTAACGCCAAAACTCAACTGAATCCTCTCGAAAAGTCATGCATTTGTTTCAGCTCCAGGAGAGAACACCTGAGTCGGTAAAAGCCTCCCTCGGCTACTATTGCCGTCTTCTTTATAGCAACTTCTTTTGTTACCTCCCTTAATCCCCTTGCCATAAGCTCGCTCTCTGTGCATTACGGCCCCCTCCCGAGGCTGACCTTACTTTCGCATTAACGCGCGAAAACAATTACCAAACCCCTCCTCCTGCTAACAGATCTAGAGAAGAAATCCCTGGAAAGAGCGCGACTGAAATTGCACGCCATAGAGGCGAATTTATTGTCCGAGTTTCTTTTCTCCTCAGCAGCAGTATTACGGAGCTTTCATGGAGGATCTCGCATCGCGAGGGTTCTGAAAAAAGGGCAGTCTCTCAGAAGGACACTGTGTGATGAGGAGATAGGGATCTCGGCGTTTTTGTATGGATGCACCAACGTCTGATTGATAACAGTACGTCAGAGACTTGAATGAGCTGAATTAGCGTTGCATAAGCTGGTTCTTCAAGTCTGTCACTGTTTCGTTCGGATGAATTAGTCGGCTACTGAGCAAAGGATTCTCTTGAAAGTTCATGATAACGAAAACAAGAATGATTGAAGATGAAAATATTCGAATTTCAAAGTCATATAACCTCAACACTTTCCTTGTATGCATTTCCTTAAGGGGAGCTATCCTTACACCTCTTTTCGTTGCCGGTGCCTCGATGAGGCCATGGCTGTAGACGATCTGCTAGTCGGACGAAACTACACTTGCCTTTGCACACAAAGTCCTCAAAAACGGTTTAATAATGTTCTGGACGGGTAGCCTAGATAGTTAAAGCAGCTTGCTGGACAAAGGAAGATCCCGGGTTCGATTCCCGGCCCCGTCAGACTTTTTTCGAGTCCGTTTTTCCTTAGGAATTCAAAGTCATATAAATTATACAATTTTTACAATCTGGTATCAGAAGAGCAATCCTATTTTAACAATGTTCGTGAGATTTATATTTATGTACTACTTTTTGTTCCCTGATGAATTTTAACCATGAATTTTTCTTCTCTATTTCAGGTAAGCGACCTAATCAATAGCCCTTGGATATTTTGATTTAAACCATCCCATAAAGGTTCACTAATCAGGTAATTATTTATTATAAGTTATAGCCAATCAGCCGATTCGAAAATGGCAATCAGATAAGCAGGTACTATATCTTTTCTCTTATAATGACTTTTTTGACTAGCCAAATTAAATCTATAAATTGGATGCATGCCAACCCATTGAGATTTTTTTATTTCTGTATAAAAATTTCTGAGTGGAGCATTCTTGAACGAGAAGCCTTTCAGTTAAAGAATGATAAACCCTCAGATGGTGATGATTCTTGCTATACTTTATACCTTTTGTAAGGTCATTTATTCTGCAAGGTTAGGCAATCTTTTAAATTTTTCTTCCAGTGATAAACAGAGACTTTCCAATTTTGAAATCACCTGTCACGTGCAGTCATTTTGTTTTCAGAACCATAAAGACCCTTTTGAAATACTTTGAAGATGAAATTTTGAGTCGACTGACTTAAAACGAGACATCTTTCAAAGGAAAGAGTATAATGACTTCTGTTGGCAATGACCCTTCTCTTTCCATAAAAATAACATAAAAGTAGTCATTCCTTAAGGTAACACAACTTGATGCTCTTGTTTTGCTAGGATTTTATTGATACTAAGTTTTGCGACAGCGAATGCCTTTAAATATTGCTTCAAAAGGATACTTTACACGGCCTTTGATTGCAATACTGCTTGGAATTTTGAATGGTTTGAGGCTTATCTTTCCTTTGGGGTCGTCTTCCTCCTTTTGTAAATCTTCATGTATATTCGAATTGATTATTACGCACGCTGTGTTAATATTACGAAGTATATAATTTTATGGTGAAGGATGGAGAAAATAAGTTGGAAAGACAAGATAAAAAATGAAGAGGTACTGAGGAAGGTTGGAGAAGAACGAGTAATGTTGGTAAACATAAGGAAAAGGAAAGCAAGATAGATAGGCCATATACTAAGAGCAGAATGCTTACAGAAGACGATTTTTGAAGGAAAGATCAAGGGAAAACGAGGAAGAGGAAGAAGAAAATTCGGAATGCTGACTGATTTAAAACAAGGAAAAGAATATCAAGTTCTAAAAAGGAAGGCACAGGATAGAGATGCCTGGAGGAGCAAGTTCAGTTGAGACCTGTCCGCGGACAGAAGCACAATGATGATGATGATATAATTTTGGTTAAATGATGAACTCTTACAGGAAAAGCTACAACAGATTCTTATTTGAAGAGAGCATTGTTTTTTTTTTTCGATAGAGAATGTAACCCTAACTGTTTGTATGTGTTCTTTATCCTTCAATCATATTCCTTTATGTATACGATAAAACAGGAGTAAAAATCCTTGGGCAAGAGAGTGCTGGTATGAATTTTAAGTATCGCAGTCCTTTGTAAATTGCTTAAAGGAGTATCGAAGTATTATCACCATTTATATTCGAAGAAAATGTTAATGACATGGCGATAAACAAGTGATTTTATTTTTCCCCGAGGAAACTTTTAGGCCCTTAAATCACGAGATGTCTTTTCGAATCAGTCTTTAAAGTTAGCGACGTCGTACAAAATCTCACTAACCTCCCAAGAATAGCCTCGATACCGCTATGCAGTCTGTTTCGAAGAAAATGGCCAAAGTTATAGCGTCTAATACAACCCCATGTTCCGAGCAAGCCGAAATTCACCGCTTTATGGAGGCATTAAACTCGGATCATTTTTTTATGCTCTCCGAGCACATTTAAAAAGACCTGCTTTGTCAAATATAAAATGCTAATTTCATGAAGTGCTCGACCTACATCCCGAGATATGACGTGGATTTATTTTCCGCGGAACGGTGCCTCGCTTTATAGTCAGCGTTTGCTCCAACAACATGGAAACGTCTCCGATACGATTCTTTCCCGGGGAAGGAATAAATTTCCGAGAAATCCGTCCTTAAATCCCGCACCCCTTGACCCACATCTAAAGACGTTCCCTTAAGTATTCCTGGCATTCTTACCCGTTCCATTATCCGCTACGTATTCCCACGATATTTATGACGCCTATGACGCACCGCTCCACGATTTCTTCGGAAACACGTTTCAGTGGACGCCGCACAGTGGGCTAGAATCGAAAAAACCTGGACAAGGGGCTAAAAATGGTTTTTTTGAGTGCGGTTATTGAAACTTGGCATAGTTATTGCAAAATGATTGAATTTTATGTTCCCGCTCGTCGTTTTTTTAAATTTACAGGCGTCAAATAGATACAGGGCGTCAAACTTCAGAAATGTTCACGAAAACGGGAAGTTTCGGATTTTTCGGAAAAACGTTCAAGTTCGTTTACATATAGTTGCTTTTGAGAGAAGATGTTGGATAAAACAACACAGCAGTAATCTAGCATTGCTCTTTGTCTTTCAATTCGCTGAATGTTTCATGCTCTAAGATGGTTCTTTGGTTATTTAAAGCAACAAAATGGCGGACACCTTTATCGGACAAATTTCGAGATAAAGTAAGGAAATCAACTAGGTAAACAGCGATGGACTACCAAGTCTCTTACACCACATCAATTTACAAGGCTTCTAGATATGGAATCTGAAGAGACTGTTTCATTTCACCTGCTACCCTGTGATTGCGGTGGACTTTTCCTAAGCGCTGCGCGGTCCGGTTGGGCGCCGTAGAATACCCAAATCCGGTTTCGGTGTCTTTTTGGTTAGGTTGAGTCGAAAATTTTGCTTCTTTTATGTTTAATTCTGGTAAACCATATTAAAAACTTATTTTAATACACTTTAAGATATGAGTTTGAGACTATTAATTTACATAATAAATGCGGCATAAATTTTGGCACATTAGGGAATTGTTTGTTAGTCTGTTTAATACGTATAAAAACTCTTTAAATTGTTAATATTCCTGTGAATTTTACACATATTACCTTAATTGTCGGAATGGCTGCTTACATCTCAATTATTAATTGTAATTAACGTATTTTATTACCTTATTAAGTTCCTCCCACTTAGTCGTCACAATATTCTTCATCTGAATCCTCGGATTCTCACTCTCTCGGTCGTCGATGATGAGATTTCTTAACTCTGTTGTTAGGATCCTTTTCTTCTTGGATTTCAATGTGCCTTACATGGTAAACCTGGCATTTGATGTTACCAGCAGCCTTTTTATTTAATCCTCATTAGTGGCTATTCTCGAGTGTTTCCTCGTGAATCTTACCCGAAACCTCCTGATATCTTTGTTTCTAGCTTCCATGGCTTCTTATGATAGCTCTCCCAACGGAAGAATCGCATCTTTTGATATTCCTGTTCCGTGAATAAGTACTTTATGTTCTGTTGGAGGCATATAGTACCAATGATACAAATTTACGTAGAGACGGGCAGTATCCCAGCAGTAGCTTGAAAAAATGCAAAATTTATTCCATCTTCGGAATGCTCTTTGTCTCCTTCTTCCATTGAAGGCGAATTGGCTGCCAAAACATGTTGAGGATGGCCGAGGATTTGGCAATATTATTTACCTTAATGTAATATAATAACCAAAATTATTGAAATGACTAGATGAAGGTTTTACTTTCTTTTAAGTTTAACTTTGAGTAAAATTCTGAATAAGAGCTATTTACCTGTATTATCGTTGACTGAACGGAGAGGAACGAGAGATCTTACGAATAAGAACTCGTACAACTTTCCTTCTTGTTGTCATCCTTGCTTATACAGTGAATGGCCAGAGCTTCCATCGAAACCATATTTGCAGGTTAGAGAGCATTTGATTTTACGCTATGAGGCTTGTACTGTTGATACTGAAGCTACAATTCTTGACGCTGTATGTGCTAGCAGAGATTGTAAATTCACTTCGCAAGTCTCTTTCGAAACGGAAATCCCTTCTGGATATGGAGCAAGGCAGTACCTAAGAGAATCATTCACATCAGAGTTTAATCTTTCAAGTTCAACTTGCGAATCAAATAATTCAGCAGATGATTCTTTCTATCCAATATCGATTTGGTTTCCTTCACTTTTATAATTACTTGATGAATCACCAATCGAGTAATTTCGGAAATCGGAATAAGGATCTGTTGCTAAATTCTCCATGTTGAATGATGAAAAGTACCCAACTCACTACTTAGATACGCAATTTTAGGCGTAAAAATATTTAAGATTCCTATCACTCTTGGTAAAAAATATCAAATTTTCTAAAAATCTTATTCAGACTCCATTTACCCATATTTTTCTTATTTTAATAAATTACTCATACTTTATGTGATGGCTCAGCTAGATATTTCCAAATATCAGCCCCAGGGCAAACGGATCGTCGTTGTAACTCGTGGATTCTCTTGAAGCCAAAATACTGTGGAAGGATATCAGAAAACCAAAAGCACAAGGAACTAACTTTTGGCCTTCAAAGAAAGACTAAAACAGAAACTTCAAAAATATTTTCTCTTTCCTAACAACTCCGAAGGGACGTGCCCAATAGCCCTAGCAAAGGGGCGGATGCGTACGGATGTTGGCATTGCACTAGAGTGCCGTAATCCGTACTTAACTCAGGGCCCATAAAATAAGGGCCGGCTAAATTGGCAGATGAGAAGATTGCTCAATTCTGTTAACATTATTTTTGACCAGCATAGAAAATATAAAGTTCGCCAGAGTTATTTTTACTGGTAAAAATATAATATAGACCAATGTCTCTAATGTGCCAAAATTTCTCAATTCCGCATTTATTATGTAAATTAATAGTCTCAAACTCATATCTTAAAGTGTATTAAAATAAGTTTTAATATGGTTTACCAGAATTAAACATAAAAGAAGCAAAATTTTCGACTCAACCTAACCAAAAAGACACCGAAACCGGATTTGGGTATTCTACGGCGCCCAACCGGACCGCGCAGCGCTTAGGAAAAGTCCACCGCAATCACAGGGTAGCAGGTGAAATGAAACAGTCTCTTCAGATTCCATATCTAGAAGCCTTGCAGATTGATGTGGTATAAGAGACTTGGTAGTCCATCGCTGTTTACCTAGTTGATTTCCTTACTTTATCTCGAAATTTGTCGGTAAAAGGTGTCCGCCATTTTGTTGCTTTAAATAACCAAAGAACCATCTTAGAGCATGAAACATTCAGCGAATTGAAAGACAAAGAGCAATGCTAGATTACTGCTGTGTTGTTTTATCCAACATCTTCTCTCAAAAGCAACTATATGTAAACGAACTTGAACGTTTTTCCGAAAAATCCGAAACTTCCCGTTTTCGTGAGCATTTCTGAAGTTTGACGCCCTGTATCTATTTGACGCCTGTAAATTTAAAAAAACGACGAGCGGGAACATAAAATTCAATCATTTTGCAATAACTATGCCAAGTTTCAATAACCGCACTCAAAAAAACCATTTTTAGCCCCTTGTCCAGGTTTTTTCGATTCTAGCCCACTGTGCGCCGGCGCTTTTTTTTCACTTTATCTCGTATCTGGAAGTGTCCATTTGGATCACAGTCCCCTCGCAAATCCGCGCTTTAGCTTCCGAGGGAGCAGGTTTCCTCTTTCGGCTGTCGATCCGTGATGGAATATGGGTCTTCTAGTTTTGACTTTCCAATTGCTAGAGGAAAGCAGGTGACTTTGAGGATGATAAGGTGTCTTAAAAGGTGGAACTAATTGTGGTATATATTTACACATCCTTCACTTTTAAGAACTTCACTCATGATCCTCATTCCCTCCTACAATCAATGAGGTATTATGGAAAAACGTGTAGAATTAGAAAGAGTTTTGGGGTAAATACATCCTCAACAGCAAAATACCTCACTCCTCATCATTTCTAAAAACCCTCATCCCTACTCCTAATAGTTTTTGGGTAGCTAATGTTAGAGGCAGAGAGGTAACAACAGGCCTTCTCTCTGAAAACTAAACTGACAGATACATTAGTATCTAACCACGAATCTTATGATCATGCAATGATTAAAATTTCTTTTGATCATATTATTTTGATTCTTTTCTTATTTTCCGAACCTTCAGCAATTAAATTAGGAATGTTTTGCAAAAGAATTACAACATCCATAATCTCCATGTCGCAAGCTCTCGTTTCATTTTTTATTACGAATAGAACTATAATTCTTTGAGTCTAATTCTATGATATCTTTGACATTACTATTGGGATTTCACCTCCAGCTTTGTACCATTTATACTCTTTCCTTATTCAAATTCTATTTTTCTCAGATTGGTCAACTATCACTTAAATTATATACTTATTTGCTTTTTCAAATTATCTCAAAGCTATGTATCGAATTTCATAATTTTGGGGTGGTAGATAATGGAATTGATAATAGGTAAATTCATATTACAACTCCTTGTTTAATTTATCGTTTGGTCTGTGATTTTTTTAAACAAATACTTAATATGAGAGACAGTATCGTAATGGTCAGAAAAATCAAACTATCAATCACATCAAATTCCATTTGTTTTAGACATTTGGAAACCCTCCTAAAGTCAAGTAAAGGGTTAAAGTTCTCAGAACGGCTTGTGAAAATGTTCTGGATAGGTAGCCTAGATGGTTTAGGCAGCCTACCCGATAAAGGAAGATCCCGGGTTCGATTCCCGGCCCTTACGACTTTTTCAAGTCCGTTTTTCATTGGGATTCCTCCTAAAGTCACCCTTGTCAGCGATGTTTATCCTTGTGACCGATTCAGCAATCAACGGAAGGGGCCTTATTATTGATCTTCTAAGGAGCCCTCAATGTACATTTTCCAATATCCATGCTTTCATTTCAGGATATCATTTTATAATCTAAACGCATAGAAAGTTATCTTTCATATGCTAATACGACGTTGAAGTAGTTGACTCAACTATTTCTTTAACCTGTACAGGCGTTGAAATCCTCGTCTGTACTCTTAGCACAAAGGAATTGAATTACCCACCCCCCAAATCATAAGTCGCAATTTAGATTCAATTTTCCTTCGATTAATTCCGTATCAGCTCCTGACGACCGTAAATAAATCTCTCATCTCCATCGTCTCGAACCGGAGGACGAACCGCCTCCATTTATCCGAAAGTTAAATCAACACGATGTAATCCAGTCGCAGCAATTTTCTTCGCCTTTGACAGGCCTCCGGAGGAAGTATGCGATCCATGTCGGCGTGAGGAATCTCTCTTAATATCGTTCCATCGACTCCCCTCACTCCTCACCCGCCTACTTACACTCGCTTCCCTAAGCCCCCCAAGAGTGTCGAGACCTTCTTAAATCGATCCCGCCTTCCCTTCTGCATCGTTCCCCCCGAACTTCTCGTCAGTCCCCTCATCTCCGCCGGACGTGTCTCCCGCAGTAAAACCCATCTGCAAAATCCCAAGGAGGAATAGACTTGAAAAAGTCCGCCGGTACCGGGAATCAAACCCGGGTCTCCCGATTGCCGGTCAAGTGCTCTGTCCGTGACCGGGTTCGATTCCTGGTCACGGCGGCCTTTTTTCATGTCAATTCTTCCTTGGGATATTTCCTTGGTGCAATCCATCTCGTGCAAAAATCACCTCACCTTGTTTACTCATCTGCAATTTAACGCTAGAAGAATGGCTGTGGTCTTCTGACTACTTTTCAGCGTTTCACATCAAAATTTTTCAATTTTTTGAAACTCTTTGACTTTGTGTAATACCTTCCCAAATTTAATATGAGCGAATTAAAATTTCCCTTACACTATTGTAGTGTTTTTACATCATGTTATACCTAAGAGGACGACTGGTGGTCATTGGGCCACTATCTCTATTAAAGCCAAATATTTACCTTTTTTTCTTATTATTTTAATATTTTCCTGCAGATTTTTATATTTACATAAGTTATTACAATATTAATCATATAAGTAATATTTAAAGGAACTTGAGTTGAGCGTGATTATCATTCAAAGCTTTATACTTACAGTGAGAATAGAGAACTCATCGCTGTTTCTAGAAATTAGTTTATAAACTATCGATCGATTGAGAAACAATAATTTAGTGTTACTATAAGTACAAAGATGCGCCTAAAATTAAAAATCAAACGCCTACAAGATGCAAAGAAGCAATGGAATTAGTATTGAAAAGCGAAGTAGTCATATTGACCCCTTCCCGTCTTTCTATGCAGAGCGAAACTCCCTTCTAGTCGTGGGAACGGACGACTTACTCCCGCATCTTCCCCGCCCCTTCCGCCAGAAGAGCCGATTACGACGGGGCCCTCTCACCTCCATTCTTCCGGCTCCCGCTCTTAATTGCACATCTGCCGTTAATAAGTGATGCGATAGGCCGTTATAAATCAATCTGCCTCGCCGAGTTGATGCCTCGCTCTCCGCGAGGGTTCTTCGACGCGATCGGCATTGTTTCGAGATTATGCTCCTGCGGGGAGTCATCCGAAGCTCTTCTCCGAGCGGTTGTGTCGAAAATTTGGGCTTCTTTATGATTTAATTGCGAGTTGATGATCGCCAGGTTGAGGATGTCGCTAGAACAACATTTACGTAGCTATAGGAAATAGGCTTTCTTTTTCATAAATAGAATATTCTAGGCTGCTGTAAAGAAGAGGGTTTGATTCAGCTCTAACTTGGTATAGGAGCGTAACAAACTAGTAAATTATTTCTATATAATAGTAATAATAATCTTTATTACGAGCAAAATTGCCCTCTTACTAAAAGTAAATGAAATAATTTTTCATTGAAAGTATTAAAATTAGGTATATAAGTAATAGGATAATAAAATAAAAATGATAAGGATATTAACATAATTTAAATTGAAATATATGTATAGCGACTAATACTGTAAGGTACAGTCCTGGCCAAAATTAACGCAGCACCGGCCGTAAGGATCGCTAGGGAGGTGCTGCGTTAATTTTGGCCAGGAGTGTACATAGAATACGTAACGAAGTATAAACTGATTATAAATTAATAGAATATAAGAATACAAAAAATACCATTCTAATTACACGGTTAAGTATTTTAGTGAACAGAAAAATAGTAAGAACATTTAAAATAAAATACAATATCGTAAATGTTGACATTGGGAAAATAACACTAAAAATCTGATGTGGCCAACACATGACTTTCTCCGTATTTATTGAAAACTGAAGCCTATGCCGGTAATATATAAATAATTCCAAAAAAATGAGTGTTACAGAAAAATGTTTCATACAAAAGTTGTAGTAAAATACATTATCTACAACTTTTGTTAATAATTGTATATACCTGCATTGCATTCTTACAGAGATATTTAAGAAACGAAATTTTGTTCCGGATAAACCGCAACTTCCGGTTAAGCGATATTCACCAAAAACTAATAAAAATCTTGGCATTGTTAGGAAAATACTAAATATGAATTTTGAAAATGATCGGATAATTGATTTTTAAGATAGAGCGCCCACAAACATTTTTACCACAGACAGACACACATACACAGACAGACATGTTCGGGAAAATAGCGAAAACGAGCTCCATGGGTCCCAAAACTTCTATTTCCGTTGAAATCTGGAGGTCGATTTTTTTGCGAATCAATTCTTTCTCTATCATTTGTCTATATTATAATATCTCTAAAAATTTTTAGTTGGAAAACGTTGTATGACCATGTATTGTTACCATACATAGTATTTTACTCCTATACAATATAGAAATTATATCTATAATCATATCTTCATTATTTCTTCCTGTTCCACCACAAGTAAACCATGTCACTGTTGACTAAAACATACAGATGACTTGAGCATTCAAAGGTACAGATCAAGCTTTGAATATTAGGTTATGATATTCAGACCTGCAAGGAAAGTATTACCTCTGAGCAAGTAAATATTGTCTACTTTATGCTGTTCGAAGATTTTTTACTTTAGCGAAACCCTAAGTTACAGTTACAGATAGAGTTGTAACAAAAATTCTTAATTTTTTAATTTTGATTATACGATATCAAACACGCTCAGGTTCTAGACATTTCATCTTTCATAGAGGCTTTATCTCATCACGTATTAAAAATTTTATATTTACGCTCAGCGCCATTTTAGTACCAATATGAAGTAAATTTGAAACTATAGGCCTATGATAGAGTTTGGAGTATAATTAGAGGTATGAGAAGTGTATCAGTATTAGAATATTGCCCATCATATTAAATGATTTTTCTTTTGTTGGGCTGCGATTATATTAGCTTTATTTATAATTTACCTTTTCATCTAATTTTTCATTAAATTAAAGAATCAACTCAACAGCAACATATCTGGATGTATTTTATCTTAGCCTTTTATCTTTAGGCTGAGAAATATCTCGAACATTAATTAAAATATCCATTGCTTTACCAAATAATGTTGTTTACGATCACATTTGACAATATTTAATAGTATAAATCTAACAAAAAGTGGGGAAGATTGAGGAAAAGGAATTGAATATCTTACGAAAAGAAAAGGAATGAACCTTTCCCCCCGCTGAAGAATATCCATTACGTTCCGAAGATTTCGAATTAAATATGATAAACAGCATCGTAATGGGATGAAAGATATTAGGGTAGAAATTCCTCTTTCCCATGGGAAATTCCTCGCTCCTCGCAACATCTGCGAATTAAAAAGGCCTGGGATCCTCGCGACTTAAGACGTAGGATTCAATTCCGCGTCGATAATTGATAAAAGTTCCTCTTACAAAGCTCACATAATCGCAATTCCTTCAGGGCACTGCCTGTTTAATTCTTTGCAATTCCACTGATTTTGCATATGCAATTCACATGATCCCTCACTTCCCCCTCGATTCGCATAATCCCTTGGCCTTAGAACTATCTCTGTAATCAGCTTTCCTCGGCCACCCTCTCATCTCGAGCTTCTCTTTCTTCGATTGTTTCCAAATCCTCTCCCCGCTTGCTAGCATTCCCTCTGAGTTCACCCTCGAATTGTCTTTCCCTCAATTCCAGGACTTGCTTCTTCGTTTCGTCTCTCTCGCGATGGGAACATAGGTTTTATCGTATTTTTTTATAAAGCTTTCTTTTTCTAAAAAGTTTTTCTTTCCTCATAATACAAGTTTTTTCAGGGTTCCCAGTAGGCCTTCACGGTTACCGTAGCGGTCCCGGGGACAAGTGCACACCGCACATCACCCTACCAGCCAATCCCCTACTCTATCTGTGCTTATCAACGTCAAGCTCACTTGTTCTTAATAGTTTTACCATGTTTTACCCAATATTTTTACAAATTCCCTCTGATTTTTTGGAAAGTGCCCAAGATTCCTTCAGGCAAGTTATTCCAATCTGTAATAGCACGATTTAGAATGGAGAATTTACTAATGATATTCTGCTTATGGTATTGGCGAAGAAAAAAATTACAAATTTCCTCACTCCTCATCTCACCTAGTATACCTCCTGTAGCTCCTGCTAGCTAATATTTGAGTGGGAGGTACACAAACCAGCCTTCGTGATGAATATTTTTTTGGATATCTATATTAGTATCTAAGTTTAATTTCCTGTGCATATCACTACACATACACTACAGTGCTACTAAAAAGAACACTTTGGTTCTTCTGCTAATTTTATATGTATAAACCTTATATAAATTTTCGTTATCTTTCCTCTTGGGTTTTACCTTTCTTTCAACTTTACCTACCAATTTCGCAGCTTTGCTCACATTTCTTTTTGTGGGAGTTTTCCTACAATGGAAATTGTTTTCTGTGATCAAAATAACATTTTATTGATATTTTTAGAGTAGTTTATTTTCTCCGCAAAACATTCTTTCTTTCCATATTTCCGCTCTATTTTCATATTATATGTTCGGAAAATGTTCCTAATCATGTTCTGATCTAAGGAAAACTTACCGTACCTTGTACATTCCGTCATATAGATCCACCTCCTTCCTCAAATCATTTAGCTACCATAAACTTCTGTAATTCCCTGCCAACTACAATCCGTGATGCTAGAACATTAAACAGATTTAAAATTTTATTGTTTGATCATTTGTTTAATCTAGAGTGTTTAATATTGTTATATTTCTTTGTTTCGACTGCTATTATTTTATTACTCTAATTTACTGTTGTCCTTAAGTGGCTTGCCAAAGGGAATAATATTTTTTTTAATTAAATTAAATATTTTTAATTATATTTTCCATATTCTTACTTTTATATGTTCGCTAAGCTAGGAACTTCCTAGTCCCATTAAAGACTTTCACATGAAGTTACGGAATCCCCTTCTCTCTTTTGTTTTACGATGATTAACGCTCAAAAAATAGTCTGATAAATCAATAAGGGCATTCATATATACATAAAAACTATAACTTATCGTATATTTATTTGAAAAAAACAGTCCACTAACTATAGTAACTCAGCTGGGATGTAAAGCGCTCAATCTATAAATTTAATTATATACCAATGAGAATATTATATTTTTACTTAATGGCATTTTCATATTGTTGTAGGGTTCAGTTTTTAGCTGTACCTCTCAAAAGATAATGGAAAACTTTTAAATAGCAAAGCAAATTATCTTCTTTTGATTGCGATACATTTAACCATTGATTTATCGAAACGAATACTAAAACTCTATTATTGGCAGTTTCGATCACAAACAAGGAAAACAAGTCGTACGTGAGTTAATTTATGTTCAGACAAGATGACTGAATGAACTATCGTTGTATATTGGGTTCCAGGAAGGAAAACGTTACTCTGGTATCATTCCATTTTTAAAATTGCGTTTGTGTGAATGTATTGCCTCAATTATATTCCACTGATATTTTGACTTCCAGCGATAGCTTTCGGAAGTTTCATTTTTTCTCTATTGATAGCGAGAAAATTACGGTTTTAAAAATTTCGGGACAATTTGAGCCGCTGAAATTAAATTCAAGAAGTTTGTGATTTGAATAATTATAGCTATTAAAAAGCCAGCACGTCGTTTTTCCATTTTTCTACTATTTTACTAATTTTTCCCAATTTTTCCCTGCGAACCAATTCATTTGTCAGGCTTAGTCTGTGCTTATTCGCTCTCAAATAGCTTTACATCATCCTCTGAAGTAAACTGCCCTTGCATGTTTGTTTTAGAAGGGTGAAAGATGACCTTATGGATTACCTTTTCCAAATTATTTTCATATTTTATAACTATTTAACTATAACAGAGTCTAGAGTCACATTGTGGATATAAATTTGATATGAAATGCTTAAATTTTACGACATAAGCTTTGAGGATGTTAAGAATAAGGTTTAACAAATACTTTTTTCCACAGATTTATTTGCAAAACGTGAGGAAGCCTATTTATGAATATACCAATAAAAAGGGAAAATTTTTATTGAAGCCAAAATAATGTTCGTAATATATCGTAATGCTACTTCATGATGGTTTACCAGTCTCCGATATGCTGAACTTAAAGATCTTATTGAAAATAATATTTTTAGTGAGAAATATTGCAATTCGTCGATTGTATCATATAATAATATGTACAATTTATGACCTGCACAAAAACGGAAGTCCTGAAGCATTTCTGCGAAGTGGCTGTAATTGATTGTCCTGCTAATGACGGGGATCCATTTTGTATGCCCCCTTTCACTGTTTAATTACGCAATTGATCGGAGGCAATTAGCTCATGTTTGAGGTAATTGATAATTTATCACAACGCCATCCAAGCCAACTTCTTCCAATTGCAGTAAACGCGCAAATTATCGCCCGCCAGTACTCGCATTTGAAGGCTTACGATTTTGGAATTTTTGTTCGGAAATTGCTCTCCAATCAAGCGATAGCGTTCTCTAATTTTACGGTGAGGTTACAAACGCATGTTATAAATCAATAATTGCTCACTGTGCTGCAACCACATTCTTATACTTAAATAGTCTAACGTAGTTATTCAATTACAGGTTCAATAGTTCATTGAAGCATCACCACCCACATCACTAGCTTTAGCTTGAAATATCGTCATAGACAATGTTTTAGGTAGTAAGCCCATATTTTGCTTATTCAGGCTTATTTTCCTGCATATCTCTTCAGAATTATCTTTTGTTCAAACTAAATTAAATACTTATTTTTAATATTGATTTATTTCATTGTTACATGAGTGGGAAACTTAGAAACATCGAAATGGATATAATAGTTCGACTGTATTCTGAATTATTATTATACACTAATTAAAATTTGTACTTTATGTATTATTCAAAATTCATGGATATGTTTAGCAAAATTACAATTCTATTTACTCTCGCTATTTCCATAAATCATAAAATTTACTATTCATTATTCAGGCACTTCCATTTCTTTTAGGCAAATCGGAGAAAGAATATTGATCTAATATTTATTATTGAATCTACTATGATTTTTTATTGTTAACATCCTCAACGGTGCAATCTGTTCTCTCTTTTTTCATTCTTTTCTAAAACTTTTGCTATTTTTACTGCCGCTTTTTTTGTGTTTTCCTGCATCGGAAATATTTTTTCTGATATCGAAAAATATATCAGCCTATTATATTTTACTTTTTTCTAGGAAAGAGTTAAATAGTAGGTATACTATCTAGAACTAATTACGCTTCATTAAGCTTTTTTTACTACATTGTACTCCATTTGCGATACATATTTTTTAAAATTATTATCTCTATTGTTTTAATAATCTCTGCAATTAACCAATCCACAAGCAGCATTAACACTAATTACGTACCTATCGCTATCAATTAACCAATACCTCAAATTGATATAATCCTATTGTTCCAACTTTGTCGAAATGTAATAATAATTATTATGACTATGCATTGGAGGATGCCCATGGTGGCAAACATTTTACATTAATGTTCCAGCTCACAAAAAAGTATCCAAATTTATTTTCATATACAGCTTCTCTTCCAATAAATCATTATTAATTATTCCGGGAAACAAATACCTCCAAACGATGTACACCTCATTAAGCGGGCAGAATAGGTAATTTATCGATCATTCGGGAGCTTCCAATTAAAGTTTCATTAGCTAATGCTTATAGTTCGGGGAAAAAATGATACGGCAACCGAGAGCCCCACTCTATAGGGGCGTATCGAATAACAGACTTCAGAAAACTCGAGAAGATAAAGAGCGATCAACAGTTGACAGCCCCTCTATAAGGCAACCCCTTCATTTTTTTACCAAAAGGGGGAGCCGCAATTAAGCGCCAATATAAATGGCATAATTGCCACGGCGCGAAGCACGTATCTCCACGGGTGATATTAATTGATCGGGAAGCAAATGAGAGGTCATCGGAAACCCAGAAGAAAATGAAGTCGGTTACTAAGGGGAGTAGGAAGGTCACTCCGTTCGGGGCAATCAGTGACTGGCGAAGAAATCGGGAGCGAAAAAAAATAGAGTAAAGGAGATGGCGCGTTCCAATTAAACTCCGTAATAGGTCCACGGCTTTGTTTCGCCTTTTTTCCTCCCCCGCCCCTCTTTTATCTCCTTCTTCATTTCCTCCCTGGCCACTTCCTTCCCCTTTCTCCCGCAAAAGGTAATTAATCGGAACTGCCTCGCACATATTTCTTTCTTTCCCCGTCCGCGATAAACGGAAAAACGCCCGAAAGAGCGGAAATGGAGTCGGAAGGAACGGTCACGCCGAACTTGAGGCGCGGGGGAGGAGAGAACTAATTCTGGCGTGAAATGGGATTGCTATTAAGCAAGGACGCAGTACATGTGTGCAATGGAGCTCAGCGAAAGCCGAGGGGAGATCAAAGAAAAAGTTCCGAACTAATGTTTTTGGTCGGTGATTTGCGGAGTATTTTCATCCGGGTTATTTCTGGATTAAGCTACCAATTTTGGTGATCAAGATCGATGGTTCTTTTCTATGAATGTAGTAGGTAATTATTGTATGCCATACGATCCTAGATTTTCTGTTTTATTACGAATCAAAGTATGGTAAATATTACAAATTAAATGGTATAATATATGTCAAATTTCATCGGAAAGCATATTATTTTCAACAAAATAGCAAGGTTGAAACATATCGGCAAAGCTTACCGAGAAAATTATTAACCTGTTGGATATTTAGAACGAGGTTTATAGCCTACTATAAGTGCCCAAATAGTAAAATAACTAGATTCAAGTTCTATTTTATTCTGACTCTATTTTTCATATTATCAGGTTATTTAAGTCAATGAAAGAACATACAGAGTTAACAACACTACATTTTTATTGAATTCAGCACGCATTTTCATTGTAAATACTTATGAATTTCTCATTTATCCCTAGGACTTCTAATATTCCCATAAAACCTCCCTCCAAGAAGTTTTTGAAGGAAGTTTAACATCTAATCTTCTCACAGCTGATGTTTTCAGTCTAAAGGATACACATTATGCCACTTATAAATTTTATAGTAAATGTCATGATTAAATTTTGTCAGGACGCAAGATTATGGGTAGTGTTACAAGAATTTTGTTCCTGAATCTATTCAAATCCATTTCGAATCATACGATCGGTTTTTATCAGCAACTCTTATATTAACGTATTTAAGAATAAGTGTTGGCTTTCTCAAATATATTTTCATCCAACTTTTTATCCTACTATTACCAAAAATACATTCCTCGTCAAACAACCATGGTGTATTTTTAAATTGGTCTTTCATGACCAATTTAAATTTAATCTTCTTCCCATGACTTGAGCAAATACATCCAGTTTAAAAAATTGCCTTATTGTAGAAAGTTAGTCAGTGGTATCCTTAAGAAAAGTTCATTTTATCGACGCATATTTCGTGTGTATCATATGAAAATGAAAAGCTCTTGAACGTTCATAATGGTCATTTTATTCATTGTGCTAATTTTTATTTTTCATTTATTCATCCTTCAATCCGTAGTCTTAGAAATGCTTTTCAGCAGCAAATATAGAAAGAACAAAGTTTAAACTGCGATAATATCTTCTCCCGATGAAAAGGTCTGGATTTATTTGATGTTGAAAGGAGATTCACAGCTGATGTATTTCCGTGAGTGAGAGGCACGGAAAATCTCAATCCAATCTCCCAAATAATGAGATAAGACGCTGCTAAGTCGATTTAGACTTTGAGAAAGAGAGAACAAGTTTTTTCATGAAGCCATCGCGTGAACTGAAAGCACCGTCTTCCTCGGTCGAATGTGCATCAAGCACGAAAATGCACTTTTGATAACTCACGTTCGTCTTATTTCCTCTTTATTCACCATATTACATCCGGTATATTCTGTGTATTTTGTTGATGGAGAGCTGGTACGGCGAGGGAGCTATTTCTGATTTCCACGAACATAAATATGTACATATTTGTATTGAGATGACCTCTTCATGTTATTCATAGGAATCCCGCAGACTGGGAACGCATTAATCATGCGCTAGAATCGTTTGGAAAGTTCATGTATGAATAAACATATGGAATTCTATTGGCTACTTTACTTAAACATCCCTTTATATCCTGATTTATGGGCTTTGATTTATAATCCAAATTTGTATTATTCATACAGTATTTTTCGTTAGCTTTAACATCTATTCTTTATATTTCCTGTTTTCACGAGATGGTAATGACATTTTATATTTATAGAAGCATAACCGTATGAGGACATTACATTAAAAGTTGAGCAACTATTCGAATAAAATTAATTATTTTAATTGCCGTAGCTGCTCCAAACATTTGCAATAGAGCCCCTAGTTTCTCAAGATATAATTTTGTACTCTCCTTAAACGCGAAGTTGTATTCTACTCTAAATTATATTTCCTAACTTTCTTATCTCTTGATACATGGCTCTTTCTTTCCCAGAAGTAATTTTCCTAATTTCTTCAACTACAACGGCTTCTTCATCACGTTAATATGATTAAGGAGTATTCACGACATAGTTAGAATGTTTATAATACTACCCACGAATTACACTAAAGCGTCCCAATATTAAGAGAATTGGTAATTTTGGAACGATTTTCGTATTTGAAGTTAAAAATTATTGAGAGTTGACAACTATCAATCATAATTTCTCATACCCATTTCTTATGTATTTCTATGGTAAATGATAAAATCTTAGACATCGGTACCCACATAATAGTTTTCCTCTTTGTATTGTTTTCTGTCTTTTTCTTTGAAAATACCTAAAGACGAGGGATTAGGTGTTAAGAAGACGCAGTCTTAGCTTCACCTAAATTAATTCCGTCGTTAAAATTTGAAATTTCTCTTAATTTGTCTAATCCTATCAAGCCAGAGTAATTAATATGTACGTAAATGCTGTTTTAACCATGAAATTGCTGCAATTTTAAGCTTACTGCAGTTATTTACCAAAGAAACTGGTACACGATTTATGACTCCTAATGGTTGTTACCAAAAAAATGCCAATAAAGTTTATTTTTCTAATTCGGAAACTAGATCCACTGAAGACCATTCACTATTGTTATCATCGAATGAAGGAATTTTTTTTCGGTCAAAACTAGTCAAAGATAGTGGATTTGACACGATGAAAACTTATTGCTATTTAGGATCGGTAAATTTAGTGAAATGTAGGAAAATCTTCTGCTTTCGAACTATTTAGCTGTAAGTGATTGATGAAAGTATACATCTGTAACTAGATAAACAATATTTGTTTAGATACGATGGAAACTCAATAGAGATTAAAAGCTATGTTTATTAAAATGTAGGAAAGGCAGATGCCTGAGAATAATTTAGCTGCAAGTGAATGTCGAACGGTTATTACCGAATTTTAATCATTGAAAAACCAGATGCGCTGAAGACTCATATCAAGTGCTTCTATTAACGAGTTTAAGAAATTTTGTCAGTAATAACAAGTAAAAAAATAGTTGCTTGGATATGATGGAAAATTATCGAAGAGAAGATGGGTAAATTTAGTAAAACGAAGAAAAATAAATGCTTTCTAATTATTTAGCTGTGAGCGAATGATAAATATATGTACATTTAACTAGCGAACAATATTTTCCTGGATACGATGGCAACATAATAAAGAAAAATCTGATGTGGCAAGCACATGACTTTCTTCATGTATAAGATGTAAATATTTATCTACGACAGTATTTTCGAACTCTATATTCCATCTAAACTTGGAAGATGAGTGATTAATTTATATATTATTATCTTTTACGTCACAAACCTTATAAATAATGTTTTTTGGGACATGTTCGAAGAAAAACGATGAAATTGGCCATTCGCCCACAGAGTACATAATCAGAAACTTCCGGTTTATCAGTATTTCATGAATAACTGCTAAACAATCAGTTATACAAAAATAGGTGTAATACAAAAGTTATAGTAAGCATCATTTTCTAAAACTTTTATAAATAATACTATATACCTAAATATCAGATTAATGGAGATATTTTGCAAAAACGGAAACGAGCTTCGATAAGTAAACCTCAACTTCCGGTTAACCGATTTACTCCAAAAAATCTCAACTCTAACAAGACAAGCCAAAATACTATATATGAAATATGGTGTTGATACAACGAACAGTTTTCATGTTAGAGCGCCCACAAAGTACATAATCAGCTACTTCCGGTTTATCAGTATTTCACGAATAACTCCTAAACAATTAGTGATACAAAAATATGTTTAATACAAAAGTAATAGTAAATTACATTTTATAAAACTTTTATAAATAACAGAATATACCTAAATATAATATTTAAGGAGATATTTTAGAAAAACGGAAATTTGCTTCGAAGAATAAATCTCGATTTCCGGTTTACCGATTTACTCCAAAAACTAATCAACTCTGACAGCACACACCGCAGTGCTATATATTGAGTTTGGTATTGATACAACTAATATTTTTCACGTTAGAGCGCCCACTATCACACACACACATACAGACATCATTCCGAAAATGGTCAAAACGTGTTCTAGGGACCCCAAAACATATATTGCCGTTGAAATCTCAAAGTCGATTTTTTTCATGAAAACGATACTTTCTCTATACTTCTTATATGGAGAAAGTAAAAAAAGTTCAAGAAAACTTTAGTAAGACGTAGTGAAAGCAAAAGTTTTTGAATTATTTAGTTGCAAGCGAATGCTGAAAGTATATGCCTTCCTGTAATTACAAAGGGAAGTGGTGAAGGCAATCTTTACCGAAAGTGGCCATCCCTTTTAGGCCCATCGTTACTAAGGGATCAGTCCACCAAAAGATTACGATCGCACGAGAAAATGCGGCCAAAAAGGAAGCCATCGCGCAGAACGATATACCGAGATATAAATTCATTTAACTCGAGAACTCTTTCGAGGGCCGGCGGGATCCTTAAAAGTAATTCGGCGTTTAGGGCCCAGGCATACCGATAGATTATTCATGGCGGGCAGAAAGATACTGCGGAAAGGATGGCGGAGTTATCGAGGCCGTAAATAATTTACCAGAGGACACGAAGAGTCCGCCGAAGTAATTATATTAGTCTCCGCCGACGATTAAATTATAAACACGGAGTGGGCGGACGAAGACTCCGTTCCCGCGGCCAATTTCCTCCACACTGGACACCGGTTCTCCCGCAGCAAAAGGATTTCATCCCTGACAGTTAATAATGGAGAAACGGAGAAAATGGACCCTTTGGTGTTATTATTATTATTTTACTCAAACCGTGCGTAAGCTGTACGCCTAGTCGCAATTTTATACCTATATAATATTGTCACAAGAAGTACATTATGCATTAAGTAGCCCTTAACATACCTAGGTTTTATTTACCAGTTATTTATCATGATAAATTACTCAATATAGGTTTTTAAAAGGGTTTCATTAGCTATATCTTGGCATATGATATCTATTTATTTTATCAGTCATTAAATGTAACAAAATATTATCCACATACCCTTATTCATAGAAGTTCTTGCATTTTTATATTAGGAGGATATACCTTAAAATATTCACTTGATCGAATACCTCCATCAATTATATGGTATAAAAACGAACTGCATAATTTACCTAAGATATGTGGTACTGATTCATCTTTTGCTATTGCTGAAATCCTTAGCTCATGTTACAATTATAGTTCGGACAGGTTAGAGCCATCAGCGTTAGTAGCGTGGTGTACCAAGAGGGATTCTTCAGGGACTCCAATTGAGTTTAAATTTATGGAAAATTTTTAAAAGAATAAGGGATGTCATTCAACTTCGTCATTTAAATTTTAAAGATCGAGATAGCTTGTAAAAAATCACACAGAAAAAGTCTACCTTGCGCGTTAAAAGCCTAAGATTTCACCCAGAATTTTAAGCTCGTACCGAAGCAGGAAACACTCGCATAAAGGTGGTGTTTTTAACTTGCTAAACTTATGGATATTTTAGTAATATTTTATGTAAAAGTAGGTTAAGGAGATATCTGAAATCCAAAAAGACCTTACAGATTCTTATTCACTTAGATAAATCGATATAAATGTTTGCATGACAATCGACGTCCACCACACCAACTACAGAGGATTGTAAAGAATGGCCCAAGACAGGAGGAGATGGGGATCCGCTACAAACCAATCTGCAGATTGGTAGCACCAGAGAGAGAGAGAGAGCTTGGGAATGAATCGCGGTGTTCCTCCGATAAGAAAGCGACCGCCCGCTGTGAATATTCCTCATCCCGGGATTACTCTGTGCCCTCTTCCCCAGAAAGCTTATAACACCTTCCCACCGAACCCTTCTGATCTGTCTTGTAGACCGCTATTAAATCCTGGGGGTTTAACCACCCTTTGACCCCATCTAAATACCTCCTCCGATTTCATTCTGCGATCCCGGCACCGTAGAGCTTGACCCTACGTCCCTCGTGACCCCCGCCGCCCTTTAATCGCCCGGCCCAATCAGAGTCCGCTAATTCCCCTTTCTCCTGATTACTTATTTGCTGCCATCTTGCCCAATCCTTGCTCTTTGCTCGCCGCACCACGCATTACCCCATTCCGGGGCCCTTTGAACTCCTCCCTGGGTAAATAGCCTTTCATGGTGGTGTTATTTGTAGGAAAGCAAATTCGTTAACTTTCGAGAGCATAATTTGATGCCGCGTAGGCGCTTTTAAGCTTCTAAAACACTCTGAGGGCGTATTCCCGTCGGTCTGCGAAGGAAAACTTCTAACGAGGATACATGCCGTATGTTGGCTACGGATTTATTTGGGAAGCTATCTAACTTGGGCCAACTGCTTTGCATTCCTAGAATCGGGGCTCGGAAGATTCCTTTTGGTATGGCTTCCGATAAAATGGTCTCAATTAATAACAATACGTCTTTTTTCGGGAGAGATTGAGACTAAAAGTCTCCCCTCCCATTTACATTTGTAGTACAATATATAATAATGGATTTAGAGAGATAGTATGAAAAAAATATAAGAACTGTGGGTGCAAAAAAGCTAAGAAAATCTCAGGGGAAAAATGCATCCACTGCAGGAAAACACACGCTAAGAAGGAGGTTGAGAAAAACCTGCGAGAACCTACCGATAGAAATAACTAAGAGATGGCAAGATTTAATTTTATAAATACACTATCGATAGGTACATATATGAGATACATCAATAAGCATAGTTACGTTGGCATTTAAGTAAGTTATCCATTTACATTAGAACATTAAAAAATAAAAATGACTAGGGGTTGATAAATTTACTGCACAAAACAATAATGCACAGATTTATGTATATTTTAGAACATTAATTCCATAAATACAGTATATAGTCAATGATACATAAAACGTAGACATTTATCACTTAATAGGGGCAAGGAAAAACGTGAGAAAATGTTTTTATTAATATGATGAAGAAGAGACACTTTTATTTGCAACAGCAATACGTGTACAAAAAATGAATACAAAATGTTCCAAGTATTCCATACAATTGATAAGGAACGTAAGTATAAATTGCGATATATGTTATTTGTAGGTGTTTGAAAGTTTGCCGATTGTACAGATTTTTGAATAGGGGTTTTTTAATAAAAATCGCAAAAATGTTCTTCGGCAATGCGTTTAATACAAGGTAAAGGGTCAAAAGATGATTTCACCAGGGTTCGAACCCTTCGAGCTCCGGGCTCTAGTCCCAGTCTAGTCAAACTCATGTTCGTTCTTCTATAGATTCAAATTACATTCCAAAATTATTTATTTCTTCACTTTGTAGACCTCCTAGCAAGATCTAGAATACGCTTGAAATGAATTTTAAATTTTCGCTCAGGCAGCTCGTATTGCTTATTTCATCTTACTTAGTGGCAAACAATATTCTTTGATAGCTTTATCAATTCACTCTAAATTTACAATGATCAGAAAATATACATGTATGAAATGTAAGTGTTCTATTCTCCGATAGGGTCATGCCTGTAAAGTATTCAGCCCAAAGGCCGGTTGGTACTTCATCCCCTCTGCCATAAGCTACTAAGAGCTTACAGAGAGGAATAAGGTTCACTAGGCAGGATGAGGAGTGAGGTAGTTTGCCATTGCTTTCCTCGCTGAGCCAGAATAGTGTAAGCTAAGCGGATCATGTCCACGCAAGTGGAGCACAATGATTCTCTGAGTAACACTTTTCTTGGCATTCCGTCAGGAAAGACATTGACTAGTGGAATTTTTCACTCATACCTCTGTGGCTTTCATTTCGTCACAACATGATCAAGACCAGGACAAAAGAAATGAAAGATGCATGATTCTCTATCCTGTATCACATAACAAATAAAAATATTCCATTCATCAGAGCATGGTAGCAGGAAATAGGCTCAAAAGTGTACCTAAATATTTTTCATTTAATGCCATTTCTATCATTTCTTGTGATCAAGGCACGTTTTAATGATTTAATGCATACGTATTCTTTGAATACTTATTATAAAAATTAAGTTCTAAAAAAATCTTGAAACTATGTTCAAAAAATCTGATGTGGCCAACACATGACTTTCTCCATATATAAGATGTAAATATTTATCTACGACAGTAATTTCGAACTCTATGTTCCATCTAAACTTTGAAGATGAGTGATTAATTTATATATATTATTATCTTTTACGTCACAAACATTATAAATAATGTTTTTCAGGACATGTTCGATGAAAAACGATGAAGTGGCCTTTCGCCCCAGCGCCCAGAGCGCCCACAACGTACATAATCAGCAACTTCCGGTTTATCAGTATTTCACAAATAACTCCTAAACAATCCGTGATACAAAAATATGTTTCATACAAAAGTCATAGTAAATTTTATTTTCTAAAACTTTTATTTCTAATACTATATACCTAAATATCATATTTAAGGAGATATTTTGAAAACCGGAAATGAGCTTTGAAGAATGAAGCTCGACTTCCGGTTGACCGATTTACTCTAAAATCTAATCAACTCTAACGACACAAACCAAAATACTATATATAAAATTTGGTGTTGATCCGACAACTAATTTTCATGTTAGAGCGCCCACAAAGTACATAATCAGATACTTCCGGTTTATCGGTATTACACGAATAACTCCTAATCAAGTGGTGATACAAAAATATATTAAATACAAAAGTTATAGTAAATTACATTATCTAAAACTTTTATAAGAAATACAATGTACGTATATATCATATTTATGGAGATATTTTGAAAACCGGAAATGAGCTTTAATGAATAAAGCTCGACTTCCGGTTGACCGATTTACTCCAAAAACTAATCTACTCTGACAGCACACACACCACTACTATATATGAAGTTTGGTATTGATACGACCACTAGTTTTCACGTTAGAGCGCCCACTATCACACACACACACACACACACACACATACACACAGACATCATTCCGAAAATGGTCAAAACGTGTTCTAGGGACCCCAAAACATGTATTTCCGTTGAAATCTCGAAGTCGAATTTTTTCATGAAAACAATACTTTCTCTATACTTCGTATATGGAGAAAGTAAAAAAGATACTGTTACTCCTCACACCTTGGATGTTCTCCCCAAAGAACTTAGTTGGAATAAAATGATTTTCTCCGAGCGAAATACAGGTGTGCCCCAACGCAGTATAAGAGCTCTTACAGATGGTATCGCTTCGTATGAAGAGGCGTTAAACTGAAATCAATAACCCATAAAATACGGTGCGAACGTGTGCCTGGTGCATATGGTGTTTTCTCTGAAACATCAAAGTGGACTACTTTGCACCGCGCTAACCCCTCAAACACTTAGAAGAGACATCTTCACTGTCCTTTAGTTCAATGACTTGCGTGACTCAAAGTATTGCGATTTTATCTCGGCCGTCAAAACTATAATGGTGTTTTATTTTTGTAAAAGGATACTTTTTACACATTATCCTTCAGGAAAGTTACAGATCTATAGATAATAGTATAAGATATATCCATACCTCAACGGGGCTCATCTACGGGGTCCAAGGTAGGTCCATCGCAGAATCCGTTGCTTTGAATAGCTCCGGTGCGAGATAGATAAGTTACTCTGTAATCTGGCGTTCTTTTTACTTTTTACGCATTGTCCACCAGGAATGTTAAAGATCAGTTCTGCTATGTAAAGTGAAATTGAAAGCTTATGGCCCTTGGACAAGAGCTATTTTCTAACCTAGACAGGTCAACCTTCTAGATATACTGGCGGGTATTGGTCACCTAGTGAATACAATGTATCACAATTTATGCTCGAAATTTAGAGAAACATAGACTGTTATACTGATAATATGCGCTTATATACTATACAATCAGGGCCATAAGCTTTCAATTTCACTATAGATAGCAGAACTGATCTTTAACTATATAATAATACATACAGTGAAATCTCGATCTAACTTTTTTATACCGCACTGAGAGAAATCGACCCTAGATGCGGAAAAACGTAAGATGCAAAAACAAAGGGTGGATTTGGGACCTCTAAATTTCAACCTAAGAGCCAGTGAAACTTTAGCAACGTGGAAGAGACCTGGATTTCACATTACTCCCATTAGAATAAAGGCTCCCGGATAACCAAGGTGGAAGTGCGTCCACGGTTGATAGAAGTGATCACGGGTTCGATTTCCGTTGGAGACACAATTGTGCGAAGTTATATCAGCTCTCGAAAAACACCGACGTTAATAGATTCCGGATACTTACGAGAGAATATTTTTACTTGGAAAAGGAACGAACAAATCACACCCAAAATTATCTCGATAGGGCACCCTATAATTAAATCAGGAATCATAATTCGCTCCTTTGATCTAGACATTCGCACAAGAAGCTTTACGTTCAGCGGGAGTGAATTTTTTCGCTAGAAACTTTCGCAGAATCAAGGCAGGGGATGATTACGGCGGTAATTAAACTTGTACCGGCGGAACCAATTTAACTTAACATCACTTCCGAAATTTACCGATGTTCGGGCCATCCCCCATTCACTCGCCCATTCCCCTCTCGCCTTTTTCCCTCCGCGCGGTCCTTTGTCACTTCAAAGCCATGCTTAGCAACGCCGCCTTTGAAAGGCGTCTTGAGGAAATTGTTTCGGTTGACTTTCGATGTACTTGGGTGGCGTTAAATACGTCGGATTTCGGTCTATTCCGAGGGAATCCTACAGCGAGTTTCGGTAATGGACTTTGATTCCCACTCGGGTCTTTAATTCCGAAATCGGAGGCGAAGTTTGAGGCCGCGTGCCGATATTTCCGTTGAGTAACATCCGAAAGAGGATGGTGCGATCTTTCACTAAATAATGGAGGAATAGACCGAACATTTAGAAACTACTACCTTCTGCTCACATATACCTTATGGATGGCTGTACCCTGGCATAACTCTGAAAAAGAGAAATTTATAAATGAATTATTTCTCCTATGCAATAAACGGAATTCGTACTCACTTAAGTTATGAAAGAGGGAGATGATAAGGTGATGGATATTCGTGTAAAAGATGTGCAATCAGAACAATTAAAAATTTATAAATATCTAGGTTTGGAATGACGAAGATGACGAAGGATTGGATAAGTGAGAAAGAAATAAGTTTAAAAATAGGAATGGCAAAGGAAGCATTCAGAAAAAAGAGAAACGTTTTCAGCTGTAAAATCAATGTCAAACTGAGGAAAGTAATGATTAAATGCTTTGTATGGAGTGTGTTCCTGTATGGCTGCGAGACATAGACCCTAAAGAAGAAAGAAGCAAATAGAATAGAGACGTTAGAAATGTGGTTTTGGAGAAGAATGTTAAACATTAAGTGGATGGAATAAGGAAAGCGGCTGCTGATGGTTTTGGAGTTGTTTTTTTATATATTAAGTGGATAGAAAAAGTTATAAATGAAGAGGTACTGAGGAGAGTAAATGAAAAAAATAAGATTGGTCGATTTGATAATCCGAAGGAAGAAGAACTGGATAGGGCATGCAATAAGAAGGAACTGCTTACTTAAAGATATGCTGCAAGGTACAGTGGAGGGACAAATTAAGAGAGGAAGGAGAAGAGTGAAATTCATAGATTGCTTAGAGAATGAAGATGGGTACAGTGGGATGAAGAGAAGAGCGGAGGATTGGAGAAATTGGAGAAACAACACCTAGGACCTGCGCGAGCAGACTACCCATGATGATGATGATGAAATGATCACATAGTTATATTGATGCAAAAAAGAAGATTATAGATACACAAAGGATTGAATTCATACTTTTTTTAAATCTCAGCACTTAGTCATAGAAGTATCAACGATTTTTATCTTCTAATTTCTCTAGACTCATAGAAAATACAGCAAGAATCATAACGTTTATATGTTTACTTATTCCCTCCTCTCATTTTTTTGTTTTATATTTAATTCATATTAATCTATGTGATTGGGGGCTCCTGTATATTCAAAATGAATTAATATTATTACTATTTACCATAGGAAGCGTGTAGTGCGGGTCTTAGAGTTTTCAATAGCAGCCCTACTTTGTGCGCCCTTCACTCACACGGAAATATCTGAGCGACTCCGTCTTTAAATCAATTTCAGTTATTATATCGGATGATATCTCCCCCTCAGCGAACTCAAAATTCAATTATTTTCGGCATTTTGTATGTAATAAGTTTAATGGTACCATGAACTAAGCTAGCACTTAGTTTCGTATCATGCATAACTCAGCCTCGGGCCCATACGTTTTTACGGTTGTTTAAGGTCTTCCCATTCTGCAATATATTGATCTAAGCATAGTGATTTAAAGTACCACTGTGTTTGTCCACGATGAAGTTCAGAATGCCAAATTTTTCTCTCGAAATAGATATGTATAATGCAACAAATACACATATTAATGCCTTCATGCTCATACTTTTCTTCATTGGGCGAAATTGGGATTCGAAATTTCTATATTCTATTTAGTTCTTGTCTAATACAAATACATAGTACAAAATACTGTAAAAGAAAAATAATTAGCAATAATATCTACGTATTTTTAACAAGATATGCGAAAATAGAGAGGAATTTTGGGGAAAATAATGGTTCAATCTTCAACAGAATAGAAAAAACTGTAATAATGCTGATGATAGAAAAAATACCAATGCAGAAAAACACTCATGCGCAAGGAGAAATAAGAGTGACAATCAAAAAGAAAGGTATACCACAATATGAAAAATGAAATGTTTATATGGTACTTAGAGGTACTACAAACAACCTAGTAAAATTGTTCTTTTACGTACCGTGTTGAAAGTAAATTTCTTTAGTCTGTAGTGATAAAACCATCGTATTCTCAGCCAGCTACTTATCATGCACTAATATCCTACATACGCACAAACATTTCATATGATATACATACAAAAGGGGAGATAGAGGAATGAGAATCATGATTGAATTGAACGAGCCCCGAGTTTCTTACAACACCTCTCGATAAATCCCGATGAAAGGCATCTCTCCGCAAAAGAACGCGCCATTTTCGTTCGCTAATAAACTAACAGCACTCTCGAACTAATCTGGATAAGAGGCGGATTTGCTTCGGAGGGAAAATATGTCGAACATCGAATTGACCCATTGATTCGATCCCACGTGAAAAAGAGCAAGCGGCAAAGGAAACATGGAGGAAACGAAATGAGAATTTGTCGGCGTTGTTGGAATAATAGTCGGGGAGAGATAAAAGAGAAGGGGGGAGCGTCAATGGAAAGAAGCGGTGGGAAACAGTGGGAGATGAAGTAGAGGATAAGTGTGTGGAGAAAGATGAATGGGAACGAGGCGTAACACTTGGGAAGGGTTCCATCGACAGCCGCGGGATGGCAGCGCTGCGGGAGGATTAACTCCCCCTCTTTTGAAAAGCAAACTCCACGTACCCCTAACGTTCGCCCCTGGGGCGAGCCTCCCCTAAATTAAGATACACTCGGCGCGTTTGAGAAGATGAGTTCTCTAGACTCTTCCCAAAAACTCCTTTAACGCTTCACCCCTCCCCCACCAATCGATCTTTTCTATGGGGGGTCGTGCACCGGTGCTGCGTGTGATTTCTTCCATCAGTTTTCCCCCCACGGCCCCCCTTTTTCGATGCAGTCGGGGGAGTTCCCTCCCCCCACGCAACGCTCCGGTTGAATCCCTAATCATTTCAATATGCGTCGAAAACGTTTGTCGAAGCGAAAAATTTCCCCGCGTGCTCGTTTTGCTGAATTCCGATGAGTCAAACACCAGTTTGGGCGGTGGATGGAATAAATAATTCATTTTTTCGGCTTGGTTGTCGATAGGCGGTTTGTTTTGTTTTTCGGTGCTTACCTTGCCGCGAGGGATTGAAATTATCAACTTATTCGCGCTTGGGTCTTCCCAAGCGATAATCCTTTCTAAACTTCAATAAAATAAGCGATGGATGATTTTTATAATACCATTGGTTGACGTTGGTATTGTTTCAAATCATCCATGGCTTGGTTTATCCATTTTATTTGGGCTTTAAGTAACAGAAGGGTATTTCGTCCAAAACAATAACTTTGTGATTTCTCACTGTCACTCTATTTGCTACCGGTTCACGCCAGAAAAGCAATCAAGAGTGGGAGCATCGTAAATGATTGAATTTATGTTATTCCTATCCGATTCAAAGTTCCATGTTGATCAAAGACATTTATATACCAGTGTAAATAAACTTAAAGGTACTTATGCACCGGTACTTAAAGGTACTTATATATCGGATATAAAGTTACTTATATAACAGTATATTATAAAATATACGAGTTTGCAATTGCTGTCGTCATGTTCTCTAACGACTAAAATAACTTTTGATCTTTAAACAAAACAATATGGAGCAATAGGAAATGGATTTACACCTCATCATACCAACTTCCTTCTATCAAGCTTCAGTATTGAAATTCGAATGATCTCAAAGCACGGTGGCAAATATTTATCTATTATTAACTACAATAATCACCATACTAGAATGATATGCATATTATTCTATAATTGCAAACCAATCAAAGAGAATAGTTACCTGTCAGATTGAAACAAGGCTTGAGAGAAATTCCTGTTCCCATTACGCACCACATATGGATTTGTTTATTTTATGTATAAGCTTATCATTTACCTTAATAGATTTTTTTTGGCATATTTGACTCCTGCTGCCTCATTTTGTATTCGGTCAGACTCTTTAGTAAATACGTAGTGCTTTTAGATAAACGTTTTCTGCATGCTTTTCAAGGCCATATTTTTTTTCAAGGCCGCATTCCAGTGAAGGATAGAGTAAGAAGTATCAATCATTCGCTTTTGTCTCAATATTATTCACGTTTGTGATGAAATATCAGCTACTGAGGTTTGCAAGGCCCTGAATGGTATACTTTCTCGTTGAATGCCATGAAAAGTGCTATTGTACCTGGAGTTATAGAATTCCGGTTCAATGAGTAAAGCAAGAGCAAACTACCACGCTCTTCGTACTTGTCCAACAAGTCACGTTCCCTCTTCAAAGCAATGTGGTTTCTCGTAGTGAAGAGGGATTAAGTTCCTGGCACCCTTACGGTCTAAAGAGACTGACATTTGAAAGTAACCATAAATTATGTGTAAAAATAGTTTTTATTGAAATCTCAAAGCAGTAAACTGCGAATGTCAACAATTATCAGCCTTCTTCCTGCAAAACAATTGAAAGACTGAACTATCATTCTTTATGGGTATAATAAAGGCCCTAATACAATTAATAGAATACTCATGCTACATCCCATGAAAGAGAACTAGAAATAATGTATTCTTACTGTATGTGGATTATATTATCGATTTCCAATAACTTATCATTATTATAAACTAATTTTTATTCAGAAAATTAGTATGTTCAAGACTAGCTAGCGGAACAATCTTAAATCAATTAAAAGGTTATAGTGCCATTCCATTCGAGATTCAACATATTAATTTTGTTTTAGGGGACAGAGTTGAAATAATCATTAAATGTAATTGTAATCAGCAATGACTGAGTTAATCCTCAATCCCGATTTCCTCAGGGCAAATTTACCTTACCAATTTTAAAAGTATTTCGTTTCATATTCCACCCGCCAGTTTTAATGAAACATTTCACCAATTTTCTTGTAAATATCTCTCTATTTGCATACTCTGTTTGCCCTGCCTTCCTCCAACCGCTATTTACTTGAGGCAAAGCGAGAAGACTGCAGCGTCGTTAAAATTACAGAATCTCGATCGTCTCGAAGTTCGTCCCGAAGACACCAGAGGGCTCCTTCCCTCGCTTTCAACAACCACCGCATTGCCCTCCGCCTTCAGACAGAGCGGCTTCCACCGAATTTCCAACGACGGCAATATTATAATTTAATTTTCCTTATGGAATCCTCGTTTCGCCTCCTTTCTTTCCCATGCACCGCAATTAACCGAGTTATATCCGTACCCTCCTTTCACTTCCCCCTCCCATCTCTTTCACTTCTCCCCCTCCCATCCCTTTCACTTCCCCCCAACTTTTCTGCTTCATCTGCGAATTCCGCTTCCCCAGCTCTACCCACAATTCCTCTGATCTCCCATTTCGAATCCAACTCCCCTCTTGCGTTTACTTCTTGAATACCGTCGGCATTTCATTTTCCCTATTCTTTTTCCGCTCCGGTAATCGATATTTTTGCCATTTGCAACACGCTAGGTGGGGCGCTTTGCCCCGCCGTATTCAATGCCGCACTTATATACCGTCGGGTCTCTTTCCCACCGCGAGTTCTTTAAATTCGCCCTGGTTTTTTAGCTCCCCGCGCACGTACGGCGGAGTATTACCGTCTTACGAAGAACAAGGGCGCGAGCGAAATTCTTGTTTCGAGGTTCCATAAACGTTCGGTACACTTTTCGAAATGAAATCTCTAAGCTGTTTTCGCCGCGTGGAATTCGTGTTTGTTTCGCCCGATCCGCGCGATGTAGCGCGAAATGATGGAATTTTTTGAGAGTTCTCTCTGATCGCGAAGTTTTTGCTGGGATCCGATCGGATACGTGTCCTGACGCTTCTTCCCTAAACTATATTTGATGAGATCATAGAATCTAACAATAATAATATAAGAGATAATTTGAAGTTACTAATGTTTTTATTTTAGTTACTCTGTCTATTTATGTTATTTTAAGCATTGTTTTATTGTTTTTAATTATCATTTACTGTATATTCATTTTAAATTAATAATTTTTATTTCAATTAGTTTCATGGTTATTTAACTATATTGAATTGATGCAGTCTTGATGACGTATAAGTCCATCTTCACAACAAATGAAACAGATATTGTATTTCTTCTACTGGACATATAATGTAGGAATAGGATATATAACACAGGAATTTCCAAAAGAGAAGTACAGTATTTGTGTCATTTGCTGTTATTTACATAAGCCTAGATCATCGCTTTCGAAACTAAAATAATACTTAATAGATTCATACCAAAGTTAAGATTCCATAATCGAGATTATTTTTTTCTGCACTGTAAACTATATAGAATAAAATTTAAAATAACAACAATCTGCATTACTCAAACGGTTAATGCCTAAACTAAAGGATATCAAAACGGAAAATTAGGGGGAATCGTTCATGATTATTTTCCCTTACCCTTATCTCATTATCTCTACTTGTTGGTATAATTCTTGATCATAGATCATCCTTACAGGCGATACTTACTGTAGACGTTTTTGTTATCGAAACGCTATTGAATAACTAGAATGGTACTGGACTTCTACATTTCTTTTAGATCTAGTAATTAAAATTCAATTTAAAGACATTGTCATAAGCGTTAGTCCTTCAACTTAAATATTTTGATGCCACACATTAATTTTCCGAAGAGTAACAGAATGTAGGAGATTTTAAACTAATTCATCTCTTTGAAATTCTCGCGTGACTCTCCTACTGCGCCTTCAAAACTCATCTAATGATGATGTGGGATGTTTTCATCAAGGATCTTTTCGAAGGGGAATATAATTTGAGATGTTGGAATGCGAATTCCCGAATTCCCGGACAATTTTCCGGGGTCGCTCCACTTCCCGGATGTCTTCCCCAAATTCCATGCGTACCAATGCGCCTACATTCGACCGAATGCCTTATTGTCACTCTGACATAGACATTGCATTCTCAAGCTTCGCCATCATAGCCGTTTCATGCCATCGCGAGGAAATATTCTCAACGCTCGGTCGTGCATTACCCCATCTGGGATCCCTGCCGTAATTTTCAGTTTATACAGTTCTCAAGCTTTTACTCCTTGCGTGATGGTAAATAATTTTTCATTTTATTTTCCCTTCCACCCATTAATCAAGGGTTGGATGAAACGACATATTAGTCTAAATCTCTCCCTAATAAAGACCCTCAATCATTATTATTATTATTATTATTATAAACATTCGATATGTAAAATATTCAGTCCGATATCTAGCTTTAAATCAACCCTTACATCATTACGCACCAAAAGCTTTGGAGAGGAAATGAGAAATTTTCTAGTCAAGTTGAGTTTATTTTCCCTTGCATTCCCCAGTGTTATATTAACGTAAATAAATGTGAAACATCCTTGTAAATGGGATCGAGTGAATTACTCTTTTCAAATCATCAAATAATATATCATCGAAATTAATTCCAGGATTAAGCATCGCTCATACTTTGGTAGACATCTCATCATCCTAAGCATAAAAAATACACAGATGAAAATCGATGAAAGATACTATCTCCATATTGTTTCCAAATACTTATTGAAAGTATTCCATACGTCAAGATATAGACTCTGAAACTTTGGGTCTGTGAATATGTTTTCATGCATCATATACAGATCCTATGATGAAATGCTATTCTCTCTCTCTCAACAGCAGCCTATTTTAAGTAACGATTTCCAGCCAGAGATCAATGAATAACAACTTGGTTTGTTATTCAGTATACAGGTAAATACGTGTACATAGCTCGTGTTACTCCTTCTAGGTGTAAGCATGCTATTTATCTCGTTTTTTTTTCAAAGTAATCTTGTTGTATGCGATTTTTTAGTATGCATTATGCTAAGTAGGAATGATTTCAATACGTTCTTAGATTAACTGCAAAACTTTAAGTAATTCTCTTTAAGTGGGCTATTAAAGTGTGATGAAGCTAAAAATCAAGGAATGAGGAAATGAGCAGTCAAGCTATTGAAGTGAGGTTTTATTAAAATTTAAAGTACAAAATTTCTTAAACAACCCAAGCTTTATTCATTATGTTACTTGTTTCTATAGCATATACTTCGAAGCTTTATCCCCCTCTAAGTATAAATCTAATATGATATATAAAATAAGAAATAAGGTTTTATCTACACATGGAAAATCTAGATGACTGATGATTGATAATTTCAATAGCTGGCTAGAATGAAACATATTCGAATGATAAGAGAGTTAAAGAACTGATAAAAGATGATAATAAGAAAGAAAGAGCATCGATTTAAAGTAGAGGGTTGCGGCTCATTTAATCTAAAAAGCACCGAAATTTTCCATTCATGAATTTGCTGAAGGGGTCATTTCCATCCAATGCTCCTCAGAATTTTCATTCGTTCTTTCACTTAGTAACCGCTTTTACATAATCGCATACACCAACAGAAGATCTCTTTCATCGGCTTCCAGATCAGCTTGCGGACATTTTGATAGTTCCCGCCTAGCAAATTCCCACATAGCAAACTCCCCCATTGCGGTTTACTTTACTTTACTTTTTTCATGTTCAAGAAGAATACTGAGGTTGTTAGTGTAGTAGAATCGCTATTAATTTAAGTTAACTTAATAAGGTAACTAGTGATTATTGTTTGTGGAACACTATGGAAAAAGAATACGGCGAGAAAGTTTTCGAACTTACGGTAAGTATTGAAGTTGAATCTTCAATTATACTAGAATTGCTAAGAAATTAACGAAGATGTAACATATTACCTTGTGGAAATAGCCCTGTAAAGTCAATTGTCGCACGGTTCCTGGTCCCTTCATTCTTTTATCAGCTTTGTTTATACTGCTGAGTTTTTCTCCAAGAATTGCTAAGTTCTCTACTCATACTCTGCTTTGACAGTTTGTAATATTAGGCAATAATGATCAGTTTTATGCAAAAGCGGATTTACGGTGTCAAATTATAATAACTGATGGATAACTATGGCATAGATTTTATGACAATACGCGATAAGCATCAATTATATGATGAAGTGTATGATAATTGTAGCTGATGTATATTTCATTAGCATGCGGGTGAAACATTCAGTTTAACAAAGCTCAAAGTCAAGCCAAAGATTGGATCTAGTTATCAGTCTGTTAGGGCTCTATTGAGAAAAAGAAACAGTCCTTTAAGAAGTAACCTCTTACGTTTTATTTCCCTAAAAAATCTGGAATCAAAAGAACGAATCAAAAGAACAAATAGATCAAATACCATTGTAGCAATGGATAGAAGTTACTTCCCCAGAACTCTTGCGTATAGTATAGTAACTCTAAAGCGTAGTAATACTACTAATAATATTTGAAATATATCTTATATCGATTTTAACTCAATAGGCTATCGATTACATGACGGTTGATTAAAATTGAGTTGCACATGATTTATAGAAGAACATTTCTTTTAACGTATGTAGTGGAAATCAATTTTTAAGGAGTATCCAGTTAGTCCAATATCGATTAAAAAACTGCATGAAGATACGGATTTGAATAGTTTTATTAAGATTCTATAAGAAGGACCAGGGAAAAGTTACTAATAGTAGATCGCGAAGGGGGTTGATTCAGGGTACATGAACCTTCTGCCTCGTGCAGAGAGTTAGTATCTAGAAAGTAGGGTACATATTTATATGCAGAGGTAGAGAGCTGGAACGGTTTATAATCGAAGACCTACTGCTGCAAAAGGGGGTAAGGATGCCCATGGACTCCGTAGCTACGTCTGAACGATCCGATAACCCAAAAATATTGGGAAATAGAGTGTTGGAGAATGAGACCGAGATGACTCCTCTTCCAACAGCTTTTCTCTTCCATTCCCCTTATGTCTTCTTCCCTCAGAGGTCAGGAGGCAAATTCAGGCCTAACCTCTCCGAGAATATAAGGTCATCATCATCATCATCATCATCATCAGCCATTTTCAATCCGACGTCGGATGTAGGCCTCCCCAAGTACTTTCCAATTTTCTCTGTCCTGAGCTTCTCGTTGCCACGTTACACCTAAGTACTTGATGATGTCTCTGTTCCACCTGTCCATAGGTCGTCTTCTTGGTCTCTTCACATCTCTTGGTATCCAGTTGAGAACTGCAGATGTCCAACGGTTGTCGTTTCTTCTTGCAATATGGCCGGCCCACCTCCATTTCAGTGATCTTACCTTATCTATTATGTCTGTAACTCCAGTCATCATTCTCACCCAAGTGTTTCGTTTCCTGTCTCTTCTTGTGATTCCCAGCATGCAGCGCTCCATGCTCCTTTGTGTTGTCTGAAGTCTCTGGGTTGTTGCAGCATTTAACACCCAAGTTTCACTTCCATAGGTCAAGACAGGTAAAATGCATTGGTTGAAGACCTTCCTCTTCAAAACCATTGGCATTCCTGACTTCAGAATGTGTGAGTTCCTTCCAAATGCGCTCCAGCCAAGTTTCATTCTTCTGTTTACTTCATTAATCCTGTTTTTCTCTCCTGTTGTTACAAGTTGTCCCAGGTATGTGTATTCCAAGCAAACATCCAGAGGTTTTCCTTGAAGTTTGACTGGCTCTTGCACTGTAAAAGAATTATACATAACCTTTGTTTTTGTTAGGTTTATCCTGAGTCCTATCTTCTGTCCTGCTGTGTTTAGCTCTTCAAGTCTTGAAGTTAGATCTTCTGCGTTAGCTGCAAAGAGAACTATATCATCTGCAAAACGGAGGTGACTGATGTACTCCCCATTTACTCTTAACCCCTTCTCTCCCCAATCAAGGGTTTTAAAAACTTCTTCTAAAATGGCTGTGAACAAGATGGGAGATAGACCGTCACCTTGTCGAACTCCCTTCTCAATCTTGAATTCATCGGTCTCTTCATGAAGCATTACAGAAGCTGTGGCATTCTCGTAGACACTGCGCAAGAGGCGGATGTACTCAGAATCTATCCCTTGATTCTTCAGAGCTTTCAGAGTGGAGGAGGTACTTACCGAGTCGAAGGCCTGTTCATAATCTACAAAGCAAAGGACGAGTGGCATCTCGTATTCATTCGTTCTGTTTATAATTTCCTGTAATGTGTGGATGTGGTCCATAGTGCTGAAGCCTTTCCGGAATCCCGCTTGTTCTCGAGGCTGGGCTGAAGACAGGGTCATCTTAAGACGTTCCGCTATTATCCTCATGAATGTTTTGTAGACAACTGGAAGGAGGCTAATGGGGCGATAGTTCTTCAAATCTTCTTTGCTTCCTTTCTTGTGCAGAAGGGCAATCCTTGCGTGGTTCCATTCCTTGGGAATCATTCCTTGTTTTAGACAATTACTGAATAATTGTGCTAAAACATTAGCAATCTCTGTTCCACCAGCTTTCAGATATTCCGCCAGCACCCCATCTGCTCCTCCTGCTTTCCCATTCTTCATCTGCTTAATCGCCGCCATTACTTCTTCTGGGAGGATTGAGAGGAGATTTTGTGAGCTTTGGCTTTCATCTTGGTTCTCCTCTTCGGCGTTTCCTACCTTCTTGTATAGGTTGCCAAAGTATTCTGCTACAATCCTTAATATTGCTGGTCTGTTATATGTTGTGGTGCCATCTCCTTTCTGTAAGGCTAAAATCTGTTTCCTACCAATTGCTAGGCGTCTTCTAGCCCTCTTTATGCTTTTGTTATTTTCTATGGCCTCTTGCACAATCTTTTCATTGAAATTCCTCACGTCTTCCTTGATTGCTACTCTGATGGCTTTGCAAAGCTCGGCATATTCGATATTATCTCTTGGAGTGTTTAAATTCTTCATTTCCTTCCGTCGTTTCATCATTTTCCGGGTTCTATCACTAAATTTCTTATCCTTAGGTTTTCTTGGCATGCTTGCTACTTCCTCTGCCGCTTTCTTTACAATTTCCATAACTTTGGTTTCGAGTTCTCCCTCCTGAAGTGCTGAGAATCTATTTCTAAGTTCCAGCTGAAACTTTTTCTCGTTATCTGATAGTTTATCAATATTTATCTCCTCCTTCTTGCAAGAAACCAACTTCTTTCGTTCCATTCGGGGGTTAATATTGATTCTGCATCTAACAATTCTGTGGTCACTTCCAGTGTTGAAATTATTCAAAACTTCACAGTTAGTTACAGTGTAGAGTCTGTTTACCAATATGTAGTCTATTTCATTTTTTGTTCCATTGGGACCTCTCCACGTCCATTTCCTTGTAGGATTTTTCTTAAAGTATGTATTTGTTATATACATATTGGTGCATTCTGCAAACTCTACTAAGCGGTGACCTCGCTCATTTCTCTGGCCCAGTCCATATTGTCCTGCGACAGTGTCATCAGTTTCCCGCTGCCCTACACGAGCATTAAAATCTCCCATAATGACTTTATAGTAGTGGGCCTCCTTGTCATGTTCAGTGCCGAGAGTTTGGTAGAAGTTTTCAATTTCCTCTTCGCTGCTTGCCGCTGTTGGTGCGTAGACTTGGATGACCTGTACTGAGTAACGCTCATTGATCTTCAGTATGAGTTTACAAATTCTATCTGATACACCTTCGATTTTCACCACATTATCCTTCCATCTCTTGTTGATCAAAAATCCAACGCCTCCATTTCTTCCATCCTTGGTACCCCTGTAAAAGAATAAGTGTCCTTCCTTCAGTGTAAGTAGCTCCTCTGATTTTCTTCTGACTTCGCTGAGACCGATGATATCCCATTTTATCTTCTCTGCTTCATTGAGTAGTTCCAGCAGTCGTTCTTCACTCTTCAAGCTGCGGCAGTTGTAGGTTGTGAATTGCAGGGTAGTAATTCTTTTCTTCATGATGGACCTCTTCAATGCCACCACCTCCCGGACATCCGAATGGGTGGTGCTTTTACGTCCGGATAAATTTCCATTAAAGAAGCTCATCATGAAAATTGTACTTATATTTGGGGGGGTTAGGACAATAATTCACCAGACTGTCCTACTGCCGGTTGGTGAATGCCACTTTCATTATTTGGCCGGAGATATTGTTGAAGCCTTCTTAGCATGGTTGAACCTGGGCTATGCATCGCCTCCAACCTCCGTTAACACCCCTCCGCCCCGATGAGGCAATGAACTGTGGCGGTGATGAGGAGGGGATAAGGTCATAACCATATACATATCTTTCTGGAGAACTCATCATATTCTCCTTATACAAGCCCTCCTGAATTTTTCTCCGGAGAAAAGAGCTCTTTTCACGGGCTCAATTTCACCTGAATGGGAACGTCTGCTCTGGAAAGAGCAAGTTCTTGCTACGTAAGTAAAACGCGTAGTTTTTGCCGACTTGTTTGGAATCACCGTAAGACCAAGTACGAAGTAGAATAATGACCAGTCGCTCTGTTATGCATACGTGTTCATATCTGTTGCATATTGGCTTTATAGGAATTAGTATGCCTTCCGTTGCGAAGTATCACGTCATTATTGCGTCGATTCACATTTATCAGAGGTTTAAATCTCCAAAAGCCGTATTTGTCGGCGTTCCTCGTCTTACTTCCCGGTACTCGGAGAAGTCAAGAAAGGAATGGCGCATTTTTATACTTTGTACTTTGTATCAAGTACTTTGGGTATCATCAAAGCACGGCATTCCTTTCTTGCTTTCTCCGAATACCGGGAAGTAAGGCGAGGAACGCCGACAAAGACGGCTTTTGGAGATTTAATCCCTTAAGTCATTTAAAGGCCTGTTCCAAAATTTCTTCCTGTAAAATTCACTTATAATTTCACGCCTGAACGGTAAAATGTGCCTCGCGACTTCGTGACGGCCGTACAATCACGTATTTTTTCGCGACGCACATTCAACTTTGTCACCACCGAGATGTATGTTAAATTTGCCGTGACACTCACGCAAATAGTGAAATTTACCGAAAAGTCCCCGTCTACTCGATGACAGATTGCAAGTTTTTTCGCGGATTTAGCAGCCGAGATCGATCCAAATGGCTCTCCACGCCATCAAATATTTATTCAGTCAGCATGATGGAATTAATTCAATTCGACCAATTACGTCAAAATTATTCCGAGCGAATGGGACGCAGCGATTCGATCAAGCAAAACATTTTGCGTATGGAATGCACGCGAAACGAGATTAGAGGATTCTTGGGCAGGAATTCGCGAAATCACTGCAAAATGGCAGGTGTTATCGGTTCCCGGAATAGACGTGACATTCTTCGTTTGCATCCCGCAGCATACAAAGGGAACAAACACGCGGCGAAAACATTTCACTTTCCTCTTCTCTTCATTGCCTTCATTAGCGTAAATATTGGATCACCTACGCATTCGCTGATGGAAAGGAAACATTTTCGGTTTCCCCGCGAAATTGTGAGTGACGCGAATTTTTCGGCGGTGGAGGTTTAGAAGTGATTCTAGTTGATTTATTTCGAACGGCAAAGAAATATTAACAAGATGGGAAAATACACGAAGCCCCCAAAAAGAGTTGCGCTCTCGGTCTGAAATAAATCACAAAGAGGCGTTCGACATTTCCCTTATTTGAACCTTCGTATACACATTCAATTTATTAAACATAAGGTTATTTTTTCATTCGTCTTTCAGCACAAAAAGCAGAATAATATACTTCACTCTACTTTTGCCACAGCCTTGTTCATGGCTATGATGACATGAATGTTGCTGAGGTATGACGGATGCTGAATTACGAAATTGATTTTGGCCCATTCTTATATAATACCTGGTAAAGTGTTGTACTGTAAACTGTGCTATGCCCAGTAGCTATGTAACGCCTACGTGGACATATTTCGTTTCTGGATATAAGTAGCATTCACTTATACACTGTAGTTTCAAGGGAGAGATTTTAGTTATAGAAATTAGTATTAATAATATTTATTCAAATTTATTTTATTATAGAACTATGCGAATTAAAATGTTTTGTAGTAACATTAAACAAGATGAATTTTAACCTACTTTCCGCTATGATTTTTCCTAATTTAAATCAGTGTCAATTCGACTATGTCCTTTTACGGATCCCATGTCATACTTTCATTGCTCAGCTTGGTTTACTCTAATTTTATTTTGACTTATGTTACAAAAACTGGGTAACAGATTTGTGATTATAGTCTTACTTCACTACTCACTTGTTGTGTTCGTCTAATTTTAATTTTCATCGATTAAACTATTGAAATTGATGCCACAAGGTGTTCGGTTATAGATGGTATTTGATGTTATGATTAGTTAATATAAGATTGAATGGATTCTATCCGAAAATTGGATCAACTCAAATCTGCTCTTTATCACTAATACGCTGAGAGAAATTGCCGCTTGAGCAAAACATCCCTATTCCACATCAGAAAGCGAATAAAATAAAGACGATAATGTCTAATGTTTGAACAAATAGCACGTTAATGCAGGATTATCAAGGATATTGTGGCGCGAAAACGCGGAAAATCGCCTCGTTTTTTGCGACGAGGGCGGCGCCTTTGTCGCTGCAAAATGAGCATTCATTAGCCATGATAGTTCGTCGGGTGCCTTTTAAAAAGGCGACTTAAGATAACAATCTGGTGGAAATAGATGCGAGACGGTGGTTTGGCCGATATAAAAGTGGGGCGACGTAATTAGAGGGGACGGAATGGAATTGTCCTTATTGGAGGCGACGCACGTGCGAACTCGTTCTTTGTTATTTTTCCCGCCCTTTCCAGGGGGCAGCAGGGGAGCGCGGGAACGGAGGAGGAAAAAGGCGGGAAATGAAGGGGGAATGGGCGGAAGGGTGGAAATGCGAAAACAGTGAAAAGCTGCGAGTGAGCAAAAATTGAAAAATATAAAACCGGCGGCACGAAATCACGCTCGCACGTACGAACGCAAATGCGATCTCGAGGAGTGGCGCACGCGGAATTGGAGCGCCGAAAAGGGGAACATAAAAGGTCGTAAATGGGAGCTCGAGAAAGAGCTGAAGATAAAAGAGATGGGGAAGAAAAGGGGAAGGAGAGAGATGAAAGATAAGGGACAAAAGTGGTATGGATGTAAATTTGTAGAGAACGAGTACTCTTGAAGTAGTTTTATGTGAAAGCGATGCATTATTGATAGTATCTCTCATTTGAATGTGATGAATTTAAATATAAGGAAAAGAATGAAAGAGGTATAGTTGTCTATCGGTGAGATATTTCCATCAAACAATCTTTAATTAACTTTCTCTATGTTATTATCTTTATTATCGTATTATTTCCTTCTCTCTTCTCATTTTGACCTATTTGCAAAAGCTCAGCCAATGTAAAACGTACATACTCTGAGGATGATAGTTTTCGTAGTCTTAAAATACGTCGGTGTTCTAAGTACGGATTTGCCAGTGGTGTTAAATACCCTAGAAATACACTATCGTGTATTAAATTAGTCATTTTTGTTCGCTTTATATTCCTATCAACTCCTACAACTTGTCGTAAGATGATCCAGATGCGTATTTAATGTAAAAACAAGTTTTGAAAGAGTCACTTGGTGAAACCATATAAGAAAAAAATAATGGAAATAAAGCAACAACATAATGATTAAGTTTCAGAAAAAACCTTTGCTACTGATGAAGGAAAGAGATACATTGAAACAGGCAAATTAAGTTTGAGCATTTGTTTTTCGCGTATCTTTAAGCAATTCAATTTTCAAGTAATCATCTCGTTGAATCAAGCTTCCTAACAGTTACCATCACCTTCCTCTCGTAATTGGACATAGTTCAAGAAGTTTTCAACAAGGAGTTCTCACACCCTCTGAATTTGTATGGAACTCTTTGCTGGAGGGATATGAAAAGCAGTTTAATTTTTTGCGCTATTGTAACGGTCTGTTAGTAGTTTTTTAGCTGAATTTCCAAGCAGCTTCATGTAGTACTCTCTATATCTAACTCTGAATGTCCACATATCTCTGTAAATGTACACAGAAAACTTGTTTCTTTCTCATCATAGTCCATAAAGAATACAAGACAATTTATCGGGTATCTCACTCTACAAGGGGACAGCGGAAGATGTTTTTTCTTGTCTTGAAAATTCACTATTTTATAGAATTTCCATACGCTTTATCCATAAAACGTAAAGCTGATGTCCTTACCAAGATGTCATATGTTATTCATTGATTAGTTAATTTTTTCATCATCGTCTTTTTTCCAGGATTAGGCATTAAGCCTGTTCCGTGGAACTGTACCATCTTTTTTTTTCGGTCTTCCGACATTTCTTTTGCTTATAGATTGATATTCCATCGCCTGTTCTGGAATTTTCCCATTTGGCATTCGTAATAAATGTTCTTTCCATCTATTATTGTACCCCTCTAATCTATCATTGATTACCTGTACACCAATTTTATCTCTTATATAAGTATTCCTTAGTTTATCAATTCTTGTGCAGCCCTTCACTGATCTTAAAAGTTTAATTTCGGATGATTCTATTTGCCTTAATTCATTTTGGTGCCCATCATTCTGACCCAAAGTAGGAACCACCATCACCCTATAAAACTTTGTGTTTCTTTTCTTGTTTCGCTTTTAAAGCTCTTCTTATTGTTTAGTTTTTAATATTAAAAATTTTATTTATGGTACATTGAGATAGAATTTTAAAATGGCTTAGGGGTGCATGATGGAAACAAAATTGGAAAACACTGGTGTAGCGGGCCAAAAAGTTGGAGATCTTTCTTCTTGACCCGACTAGTCGTGACAAAGCGTATTGGACAGTGCATACATTCTAATTGAATAGCGAACTAATGGAGGTGAGAAAGTCTACGTAAAATTTAGACTATTTTTCCAATTTTAAAGTTAGTACAAAGAGCGGAAGAGAGAAGTGGAAGTGGTAGGGAAAAAAGACGCGGCGGAAAGAGAGGCGGGGTACGCAGGAGGGACGATGAAACTGGAGATATAACGCACTCTTTCCCGGGCGATATTCATTTTTTCTCTTCTTCTGCTCACCGATGAATGATCTCCGCTTTTTCGGGCAGAAATGAAGTGGGGGGGAGCGTGGGTGCGGCGGAGCGCGGCGAAATCTAATGGAGACGCCGGGGAAGGACGCGTCCTCGGTAGGGAATAAAAAGGGCAGCCCCTGCCACTCACCGTCCGCGCCAAAGGGGGTGCGAAAGATGGGAAGAGGAAATGGAAGAGTCAGCGGCGAATGGGATTATGGGATACCTGGATGGAGGCACGGGAGCGAGCGCCGTAAGAGACACCTCGACTTCAACTGCTAATGACTTTAACGCACGAATTGCGCAGTAAAACTGGCGTCCCAGAGGGGGATTACCTTCGCGTAGATGTTTCCAGCTTCCGTGATTACGAAGCGTAATCTGCGATCATGTCGCCGGAATTAGACTAAGCGATTGTGACAGCGGCTGTGCACGCGGAGTCACGTGTCAGTGACTTCGGTGGATTAGCGCGGATTTTTTGGTCTAAACTGTTATTGGTGATGAAATCCTCTGGAGAAGTGATGCCGATTTTCGCTGTGGGTGTCGATTGCGAACAGTGATGCGGGCTGAATACTGCCCTGAGGTAGCCCGAATCAACGCTTTTCTGCTCCGTTACTGACGTTTCTATTTGGACGGAAACACTAAACTTAGTGGCGTTTTGTAACGAAGTTAATTTCTTTAGTAAGTAAATAGTGAGCATAAGAACACCAATTCTTTTACAGTAGTAAGGAGTGCACAAATAATTTATTGATCATCATTTATGTTAGATAATCATTCATACTTTACTTATCATCTATATTATACTATCAATTTATTGCGACACATTTATATTATTTTAATTCGAGATAATTGAAACTGTACGTGCTGGAAAATGCATCCATCTACTTACATACAAGTATTTCATACCATGCTAAGTCGATTAACCGACTCTTTTCGCGTTTCTGTGATATTTTTATTCGATATTTTCAGGTTTCTTTGTCTACAGGGTGGAGAAAAATTGTTCTATTTACTTTCATCTCAGTATCGCTTGTTTTTACGAGAATAGAAAAACTTCTGAGGTTTTAATGAGTCTTGTAAAGGATTTCCTATTTCTAACAAGATAATTTTGATGTACTTTCACCGTCTTTCCTACCAGAAGTATTCAGGATAAGAACGGAAAGGTGGAGGTAATAACATAATTCTTCTTTTCCCCTACTGATTCTCATTCTACAGGGCATAACATAGGTTGAAGTTTTGAGATTCATACCAATCTTTGGTCTTATGATATTGAACTATTGACAGAAATACATAATTAACCTAATTCATATATTCGGAAGAGGATGATTGATTTGTCAACTAATATAATCTGTACTTTTTTATTGTTGTTCTTTAGTAAAATAGTTCCAAATAAAGTGCACCATTTAGCATTAGTCACTTTCATTTTTTATGATAAAATACATTTCTCGGTATAGGATTATCAATTTAAATTTAGATTTTACTTTAGATTGCCGATCAAATTACTTGTGAGTTTCTAAAACATAAAAATAATTTCTATTTGAACTCAAGTATAGATAGGCCTTTTTGAAAGTACTCAAAGACTGTATAGACAGATAAAAGAAGAGTATCCTTAGTCTCCATGTAGCCCAAAATAAAGACGAATAATTATAATCTTTTATATTTCTCACTGAACCTATGCTAACGAGTGAATATGTTAGAGTGTCTCAATGAAGCATCGATTCTGACGTAAGTAAATCGCAACAAGTTAAAATCAAATCGGAAAGTCATGGGATTAGGTACATACGAGTATTTCGCTCAGCTTTCCGCCGATACTTTTCGAAAAACTACCTTTTATGCCGCCAGATGAGAGGGAGCTTTCCATCCGAGGAATGGGCGAATGTGCTGCGGGGCGAAGGTCACGGTCACCGTTTTTATTGAAAAATCGCCAAAGCAGAGATACGATTCTTGGACCTTCAAAGCCACATTCAATTTTCAATATTCCGTAAAGTTCATTAATGGATCAATCCGACTGTGTTAAGGTCTGTTAGTGTATTTCTGTAGAATAGAATAGAAACCAATAATGACATATATGTAATTATTTGTTTATTTATTCCTAACATTAGTATGCAAAATAATAAAGTACTGTTGATAGTGGTGAAAATAGATAAGAGAATTTATCATTTTGGTAATCAACTTTTCATTATAAGATTTACTCCAATTCTATTGAAATTTTAGAGGATTGAATTCTGAGCATTTTAATCTCAGTAACATTTATTTCAGAACTAATTAATTCTCCTAAGTTTCTATTAGTATATTATGTTAAATCGACCCATTTTGTTTCATTTCTCATCCGTTTAAACAATTGCATACCTTCGGAACTTGAATTATTAAGACAAAAGAACAAATATATTCTTCAGAGAATTAATAAATGATGAAAAAAGAACGTGTTTACGATTTTTAATGAATCCAATCTTTTCATTTTTTGGTATAGTATAGAATAAAGCGTATCCACTTGTTCATGGTTATGATAATAGTATAATCACTGAAGTGATAACTATGCCATTGACTGTAATGATGTAATATTGATCATTTTTACCTCTGTAGATATAATTCTATGATAATCCTTACTTATTAGGCCATTCTACTGCAATAGCGAGTACAATTAAATTCTCAGCATAGTATCTGTCTAACTTCAAAAAGATCATAAATGAGCTGATTAGCAAATCATACTAACAAGAGTTGTTTATAACCGCAATATTTACCAAATATCCAATTATTTCAACAAAATTCTCGCAATTATGAATCTAAAACAATATCAACATATCAAAAAATTATGACTATTCCTTTCCCACTCTCTTTGTGATTGTTGCGATTGCGTGCAATTATTTTTCAAATTTTATTTCACTAAAGAAATAAGTCTGTAATCGACAAGATGAACTTTACATGTATTCCTCATGGAAACGCTTTTCCTAACCTTGGATCGAACCGGAGACTATTAAATAAATAAATGATAGCCTATATTAATCTCAGTGAACATACTTAAGAATTATTACAGTTGTGAAACCGTGAAACTTATGATTCTTAAGTTTCTCCTGGACATACACAAACTTTTTACTCTCTAATGCGCTTTTCCGTGCCTCAATAATCATATTAATAAATACCGTACAGGCCTGATAGATTAATAAACCCGAGTTAGGAGGGTAAGCACAGGTGTCTGCCAAACCACGAAAAGCTCTTAATAGCTTTATATAATAAATTGTATTTACACTAGTTGTTTATAATCACGAGATTTCACCAAATGGATGAACATTTATTTCAGCGAAATTCTCGCAATTTCAAATCGAAATCAATTCTACACGACCAAAATTAAAATAGTTGTTCATTTCCCGTTCTTTTAGTGCGTGTTTTGATTGCGCGAAATTATTCTTTCTAATATAATTTTGCTAAATAAACAAAGTCTGCACCGCAACCGATAAAGTGCACTTTATTTGCATTTATCATGGATGTCATGTTTTTCTCAGTCTAGGATCAATCCAGGGACAGTAAGGGGAATAAACAGTAGCTAATAATTATCTCAGGGAAGACATTCAAGAGCCTTTTAAGTTTGAACACTGTGCAATTTGTGGTTCTCCAGTTATCCCGGACATACTCATGTAAACTTTTTACTCGACAATGCGCATATCCCTGGAATAGGAACTGAGATTCGGATTGCCGAAATCGAATCGGACTGATAAAGAGAGAACGCGATCCAACAATCGATATATTTCAACGGGGATAAGGATCGGTCGTACTCGAAGTCGATCTGGCCCTAGACCCTCCCCTTCCGAGAGAGAAAATGTAAAACCGAATCCGTAGCGGAGAACAAAAGAATTAAGATCGCGTCCTTTGGGGGAAAGGTTGAATTAAAAAAACAAGGAGGCTGGGATACGGGAAAGTGTATTACCATGAACACGGAATGGCGCAAAGAGTGTGGGGGGTCAGAGGGACCATCTACCGCCCCCACGCATGGAGGCAGACGTCCTAACAATGGATCTCCGAGAGGCGGGGACACCGCCGCAGGCCAACCAACTAAAACCCAGCAACTCCACCCAGGGCGGGCGAAAATAAAAGGGAAATAAAAGAATCGAGTCCAGTGACACGAGTCCCTGCGCCAAACATTGCTTTTAAAACGGGTTCTTTTTCCTCGAAAAGCGGACCTGAGAAAGGCAGGCCTAAGGGACAAATAACGCCGGGAACTCATTTAAGGCCGTGGGATGACTTATTCGACTAATGGCTCGTAATAGGCTTACACTCGCCTTTACCGCCTCAAAGCTTTTGTTTTCGGTTAGCTGTCGAGTTTTTTGAGCGGAGGGACGGAGAAGAGGTTGTAATTGTTGTGAGGTTGGATATTCCACCCCTTGCCACCCCTTTTAAGAGTCCTTTTTTTAAAAGCAACCGGGGTAATGGATTGGGGCGGCTGCCTTGGTAACAACGTAACAATTCAGGTGTTCCGCGCAACAATATTGAAAAATCCGTGTTCTTTCTCGCGCAAGGACCAAATCTTTTCCTTTCTCGATACATATATTTTAGGCGCTCTTGATTTCAACGTTTTATCTTTTTTTCTGCCTTTCTCTTCGTGTTCTTTTTGAGCCCCCTGCTCCCAATTATTTCAATATCCACCCCTCTGTTCTCCTAAGATTGGCCTCCCCATTCTCCGTTCATTTTTTTCATTTCATCAATCATTTTTGCTCCATTTTTAGGCCGCTTTCATTTTTGTTCCGAGATGGCTTATTTAATCAAATCCTTGCCCTCTTATCGTGGAGAAAGTGCTTGTTGTTCCGTCTTGAGGAAATTGATGTGTGTGGAAGTGATTTACAGCGTAGATGCTTTTATTTTCAACTCTCCTTTTTCTATCGGTCTCCTATCTGTGCTTCTCAGTAGTGGGATATATGCTCGACGTATTTCCTCTTCTTCTCTTAGCTATTTTAAATTAAGGTTATTTTGCCTTGCCTCCACTTAAAACTGCCATTTTGTATTGCACGGTGACGTTGATGATGACTGTGAAATTTCAAATAATATAACATAATTTACGCGTATACTTTACGAACACTGACTAAAAGTCATCCTTTCTATTTGGATTGGGCAAACAAAATATGATCCTTCGCTAACACTTAGCCGCTTTGTCAATATTTATGTATGATGAGTACGAGTTTCTTTACAAGAGAATGATTATTACAGTAGCATTGTCTATTAATATAGCATAGAACCATTCCTTGAACTCGTTTCTCCATTAATACAAAACAGATTCTTCATAAAGTTTTTAAAAATAGATAGACGTACAACCAGAAGAGTCCATAAGAATTAGTAAATACCAGATATTAATGCTAAAAAACAATAGCGCAACCTTATGAGCAATTATTATCTTATACATTTATCTACCACTTTATATTTATAAGTATTTATAACCCGTTAGCCCAACAACAGCATGGCGTGCATTCCATCCGCGATTGTATGCGTTGCATTTAGCGTGGAGATCAGTATGAACCACCTCCCATTATCATTAATTTTATTAGTTTTGGAAAGGATATACGTTTTATAAGAATGATCTAGTGTTTTTCTGGCTTATATAAATCAGGAAATATTCCTAGGTTGTCAGTCAGCTGCCTATTTAGATATATCGACCCTTTATGAGCGAGGCTAGGCCCTCGTATGTCGGCATAATTTTTGCAAAATAAAATGAATAATAAACAAAAAGAAAGAATAGGGTTTAGGAAAATATTTTTTGCAACTAAAGGTTGTCTAAGAAAAAAACCACATTGTGGGAAAACACCCTCAAAGAATGGGAGTGAAAAAAACCGCGAAAACTCATAGGACATAATATAAAAATACCGAGCATTAAAAAGTATAACATACAAGTATAACATTAAATTAAGTATTATATGTTAGTATAACTTTAAGTTAAATGTAAATTTTATTACAAATACTTAATAAAATACAAAGTTAAAAGTAAAAATAAAAAGAAACATCAAAAATTCTTTCGTTTAGCGGCTTTACCAAGCAGTCAGCGTTATTCACAGCACAGGAGTCTGTAGTGTTGTAGTAGCCCTGGAAAAAAGTATTAAAAACTGTAGAAAAGCAATAAAACATTGTAGATTAAAATAATTCATTACATTCAATAACAATATTAATGAAGTAAGATCGAAGGTTTCCGTGTCAATCGGGTGATTCCATGGTCTCTCCTTTGGTAGATTCCGTATAATTAGGGCCATGAGCAAGACTGAAACAAAAATAACATTTTACTTCATTTTGTGCCAGAAGTAAAGTGAAAAATACGTCATCTTAAGGTAATGGGTATTTATACTAGAGTAGCTTACATAAAATACAGTTTTAAAATAGAAAACTGTTGCTAAAATCTGCTTTAGTTGTCAAGCAGAAAGGAAAAATTAATATTTTAGCATTTCATACGGATTTTTCCCACGCACATAAATGGAAGGGGAAGTTAGCATTCCGGGAATTTGAGTAATAACCTCACTCTCGTCTAAAATCAATATACTCTGAAATTTCATTTTAAAAAACTCGGAAAAACTATAATTCTCTATACGGTTGCACATAAAGCGATCTGGGAAGCGTTCCAGTGGAATCAAAAGGTAACGAATCCGATCATTATTTGATTTCCGCTCATTTTAAAAACGTTCCCCGCGGCTTAGGAACTCCGGGAGGTTACATTTCGAAAATTAATGGAGTTTTAATATCGAAATGGGGAGCTGACCATACGCGAAGAGGTTTCGTTTTAAACGGGCGGATACTTAATATTTTTTCCCCTTTCCATATGAGATACATATGAGGCAATCAGTTATCGCTTGGGACTAAAATGATTTATCGGTTTGGTGCGGAGGACGGCCCCCGGTGGTGGAGGAAACAGGATATATAGGAGAAGCTGTAATCCTCTCGACTGGAATTCTTCCAAATGTGGATTTATAACCAATCCTCGGATTGGTAGAAAGAGATTTTCGTCGTCAACTGTTGGATGGAATAAATGTCGTAAAATATCTCACCCGTTTTTGTTATCCGCTGCGTGCGTACGAACTTGAGAGCGCTGCTCTTCGCCATTATGAGGACGTGCCGCATTTAAATGTCCAACAAATAACGGCCAAGTATATCCAAATGACGTTATTAGAGGTTTAATATCTCCAAAAGCCGTCTTTGTCGGCGTTCCTCCTCTTACTTCCCGGTAGTCGGATAAAGCAAGAAAAGAATGCCGTACTATAATTGTACTCAAAACTCTTTTCAATAGCTATGCTCAGGGATCATTAAATACGAATGTGCTAAAATATAATGGTATTTTATAACCCCTGAGGAAGGTAGCATTACTATTGAAAAGAGTTTTGGGTACAATCATAGTACGGCATTCTTTTCTTGCTTTGTCCGACTACCGGGAAGTAAGAGGAGGAACGCCGACAAAGACGGCTTTTGGAGATTTTAAACCTCCAACACTATCATATAGATTGAGATTGGCAGTATGTACACTTATATTTCATAGCTCTATTGATTCATCTGAGGCTATAACGATATTAGTTTCGATTGCCCAGCTATAAATAGATAACAAGCATCTGCGCTACGAATATTGTGACTTTATTAAATACAGATTAATGAAATTTAAGTATAGTTAATTAAATTTTTACAAAATTCTTGTATAGTACAAAACCTCTAGGAATCCATTGTAATAAAAGTAATTGTTGAGAGAGAGAGAGAAAGATATGGTCATCCATTCGCTGAATATTATCTTTAAAAATACTATATATATCAGCAACTTGTACTGCAGGAACAATATGCATTATTTCTCATTTCATTAATGCAATCGTAATTTTTCCAAAAATATAATCCGCTGATAAATGGATGACATTTCTGCCGTGATCTATTATCCGAAAATACCCTCATAATCTTATTTCTACGGTATTATACTCGGAGAATTTAGCCATTTTAGCACGGGGATGACATTCCCGACTTCATTCCACCGGAGAGCTTAGCTGGATGGACGAATTTAAATCGCAGGTTAAAATGCATTTATTTATTAATAAACATCAACATACAGCGCGTACTGCTGAAGATCAACAATCATAATAAAGAACTTGTAAATCAATATAATTTTAAAAATCAACAAATTCAACATACAATAATAAATAACAAAGGAATATAAGCAAACAAATTTTAAAAAATCATGCAAAATTATATTTTTCCACGTCTATATCTCGCAACCATATTCTGAATAGATTTCAGAGATAAGAAGAAAGGATCGAATTGAGTATTGGAGGAGAGGGACTTTATAATTGAAGGAATGAGAAAAAAGAGCGATCATTTTACTATTGATGGACGAGGAGTAATCAAAGAGACGGTATCGGATGTATTGTTCTTGAGGGAACTCGGAAAGAGAAAAGAGAGAGTAATAATAAGGAATTTACTTTGCTATTGATTATATAATATAAGAAGGAAATGTCGGAGAAGATTTGTTAATAGGCAAAGTAAAATGCAGGAATTCTCATCTTTGCATACGAGGATGCATTTCGATTCGCAGACAAAGGAAGCAAAGGGATATCCTCGTTTGGGCAGAATTAATTTGGCAACCAAAAAAAAGGGGACTGATTTTCCATCTTCGTTCAGACAGAGGGAATATAAGTTTCAAAACAATTCCCCGTCGCATCTCCCGGAACAAAACGAAGCGTCGCAGTTATCCGCGTTCGTTCGGACCGTTTCACTGGCGGAGATCCCTCTTTCGTCCAAAATAAGAAAACAAAGAGCTTTTTCGCCCTTTTGTGGCCCAGTGGAAAAAAAGAAGGGTCCAACTTTATCCGCGATTCAAACAACTTCGCGCAGAGTTAATTACACGCGTACCAAAGTTCTCTTCTTGCGGCTCTGCTCCCCCGAACAATGACGGCGCTCCTCTCGTTTGGACTTTTTTGCGGCGCCGGAATTCGTTTGGGTTCGCTTCTAAGCCTCTACTCGGGATGGATCCGTTCGGAATCGGTGTCCAGCAGTAGGGACGTGTTCGTTGGTGGTTAACGGTCTGAGGGTAGAGGCGACACGGTAGGACCACCTAGTTGCTCCACTATAATAGGTACGCACTATCACAGTGGTTTCGAACCTATTTAGTGTTGCGTCCACTGCTGGCAACAATGTGGGCGGTGGCTCAAAGGGAAAATTTTCCTCCTTCTTGATTGTTAACTGGCTAAATTTCAGCTCGAGACTGAAATGAAATTCACCAAATCAGGCTAGATGTAGTGGAAATTTATCATGCAAAATGAAGGAAACGAGATAGTACTTTTTCCACAGGATTTTTTGTGCTACCGGTTTCAACGAAGAATCGTCATCTTTGGGTAAAGGTTACAAAAATCAAGCAAATATATATACAACAGGCATGAAGAAGGGGGAAGAGGGGAATGGGGAGGAGGGTGGAGTAGGTGAAGCTGGGAGAAATCGGGAAGGTGATATCCCCGAAGATGAAGATTCCCCGTTGAAACTGGCAGCATATTTAATATGCTACTAAAAAGAACTATCTTGTTTCCTTCATTTTCCATTCGAGACTTAAAGCCTCATATTCCAACCAGTCATCAGCCATAGGTTTACAGTAATTATTTTAAAGCGATAATTTGGAAATTTTAATAGTAAAACAGAAATTTCTCATTATCCTTTCCCTTTAGAAACAGTTCCAAAATAGTTTAAAATGACGAGCAGAGACGTGAGAATACGTACAAGAGAAACATAATGTGCATGGACCCTTTACATCAAGTGCAGAGTGCCATACATGCTAGCCAAGACTTAAAGTTCTCATAATGGAAGCTGTTAATTTAGTCATATTTTGAATAACCTAGGACTGTGGTATATAAAACTTAGTGAAATCGGTGTAGTTTCGAACTACTACTAGATATGGTTTTCATTTGATTAATTTTGTCTTCCTTTTAACGCGGTCTTTTGCAAAGTTATTACAAACTTTGATATTATATCGTAGTTTCTGATTACTTCCTAGTTTTTTGTTTATAGTGCAATAAGATGCTACATTATTGGTATAGAAATGTTGTGGAGTTAATTTCCCTATTCTCAATCGCTATTTCGTTCCTTCATTTCATGGTTTCAATTCTGCTCACTAGGATTTTTTCGTGGTTTATTCCATAAATATATGAGAAATATGGTCTCCCGCATAGCCAATTGGGTAGCGCGTTTGGCTTAGGGGAAAGCGGTCCCAGGTCCGATTCCTGGAGGGAGCCCACGGGCGAAATGACCTAAGCGTTCAAATCACTATTAACAATACTTCTACTAATATGAGAAATGAGAAAGGAAGATGGATGTAAGAACCCAAGGCTAAGAATAATGATCTTCATCAAGGTGTCAATCGATGTCCTAATGGTTGACCATCTCCTTTTTTATTCACACTGAATGAATCATAGCATCGATCAATGATACCAAACTCACTAGTTACACCTTCACCTAATATGCTTGGTTTTGGAAACTCGGATCTGCATTTTCAATTTTTTTTCATGCGTTTATGTCACTCTCTGATATTCATGGGGTGATACTCCTATATGACCAATGAGATACAAGTCTGGAATCACTTTTTTATAAGATTAGTAGCATTAATATTTTGGAAAGCAGTACAGGAATATTCATGACTATGGTGAGTACGCATGAAAAAAAAAGAATAATTCGTTGGGGTGGCTAGATGGTTTTTTGTAAACTGATTCTCTCCAAATCATTTGAATTTTAGGTTAGTTGTAAGCACGCAAAGTGGAAGATAATATAATAGAATAAGTCTCTGACAATTGATTTGCTTTCAGAAGTATATCGATAGTAATACAAATCCTGTCATCCTAAGGGAATGGACCTAAAGTACCGTAAATCTGAAATGGATTCATAACATCAAGCTCTATCCTCTTTCTACCACTTGCGTCAACTTCAACATTTAATAGTAATGATGAGATATATAAATCGCTTCCTCCGGTATTTAATAATAACTAGTTAATCAAAATAAATGGGCTACAGTCGTATTTAAGTATTACACTACTAAGCTTCCTGATGTCAAAAAAAAAATATTTCTATCAGAAATTCTTCTTCTCCTTTCAGTTCTCCAACTGTCGTTACGTTTGGACCAACTTCCTCCACTTTTCTCTTTCTCTTCATCGCTCTTCCCCTGTAACCATATCAACTTGCTCCCCTCAGTTTTTCATGTCTTCTTTGATTCCATCTCTCCCTTATTCGCCCACTTTCCTGTCTCTCTCCTTTCTTTAATGTCACTCCAGGGAGTGTTTCCTCCACCATACACTTCACGTGGCCACACCACACAAGCTTTTTCTGTCGTCTTCTTCTCTTTCATCTCCTATTCCATTTATTATTCTCTTATCTTTAAACCTGCCTCCCTTGATCCTTCCAATTATACCTCTTAGAAATCTCATTTCTTGCTCCTGCACTCTGTTGTAATATATCTTTACGATTGTTCAATTACTCTCCTCAAATTAAATAATTGTGGCAAAATAATTCGGGAAAGTAAGCCAGGGTGTCGAACGTTTATTATTATTGAATATGATGGAGGTATTATAAAAAATATCTTTTTCGAGTTATTTCTTGCATCATTCAAATTTTGTGGAGGCTCCACTCACCGTGAATCAATCACTTTTCTCCCCAGCTCGGTCATGGCCAGCATATCATAATGTGGTGAGCGGTTTGTCTAAAGTGATCACAAAGCAGAAAAACTAGCCGTCTCATGTTTGTCTAAGTTCGCGAACGTTTTTGTTATTTCATATGTAATATCTTGGGTTAAATTTAATTATTATAAGGGAAGATAAAGAACTTGGTAACATACACGAAGTGTTTATTATTACCAAGTTTTATTTCCTCCCTTAGAAGGTATTTCCACAAAGCCCGGCCAAATAATGTAAAGTTAATATGTTAAACAGTCATCTAGTGACATTTTAGATACACCTTAGGAGAAATTAAACTAAGAAACATCCACTGCAGATCTCTGGTGTAGAAGTTACTAAGTTTAATTAAGATATGCCTAAAATTCCACAAAGAGGCAGAGCATATCTTTAGCGTGAAAGTTACTAAGTGTTCTAATTCATAACATTTTATTTCTCTGAATCTATAAACTTTTGCACGCTTAGAGTCACCATCAAGTGATGTAATGCTATGCATTGAACCCTAAGTCTCGTTATTTAAAATTCTGTGCTATCGAGTTTTAGTTAATTTAGCTCCTCTTTGATGAATTAATTTATTATTATATATATTGCTAGTTGAATTTCTTCCGGTGGCAGCTCCAACCATTGTCTATTTACATCTTATTCAAACTTCGATCCCCCACACCAGACTTTGCACACAAACCAATATTCTAAAATTAACATCACTATCCAAGTACAGTCTTCGAACACTGCAACACTTTTACAAAACCTACACGAAGAGCAACCACAAACTAGACGCTGAGACATTGCATTTTGTTAAAATGTGATTTCCTTGATCAGCAAAAATTACACGTTTTGAATGACATTTTACGCAGAATCCACTTTTAATAGCGAACTTGAAAAAGTCATCTTGGCTGAGTCCATCAGCCGAAGAAATTATCACGCTTTGCCTATGCTTGCGGTGAAGCCCAGTTCGAAGCAACGCGGAATTAAGCGGGCAGTGGCGTCACTCGATCGCCCACGTCCGAAGGGTCTTCAGAGGGGAGACTGGGGAAATTACGGTGGGACCTCCTCAGGCCCTCCTCATCACGGATCCGGATTTCCCCCTCCCTTCTAGTCCTCTCCGCTTTGTTAGGACGAGGGAGTGTCGGTGGCTTGTTTGCCGTGGAGGGTAGGTCTCTGGCGGGGTAAGAGATTTGGAAAAAGCGACGGCGGACATTAAAGGAAGGTTTAAGGGAGGTTTAGAGGAGGAGGGATAGGAAATGAGTTTGTGGGGAAAGTCCAGCGTAGACGCACTCATTATTGCCGGCGCTCCCCGCTTAGGATGCCTTTTCACTCTCCGCTGCTTTGTGCTCCCATTCATTGTGCACGAGACATTTTATTCCCGTGGATGGTCACAGACAACGTTTAAGCTGGAGTTAAGCGGCGTCATATGACCAAGCTACGGGGAGATTATGAATAGAATCCCGTGTGATGTTTTAAAGATAAATGAAGTGGAACTGATTTGTACTTTTGTTAAAGGTGCGACGATTTTCGTCACTTGGGTAGGGTTTTACGTTTGTAGCATGTATTCATTACCCCTACCCTGTTAATTTTCCAGAGATTTCTCTTTTATGAATTTTCGATATCACTCGTAGCAATGCTGGACAGATACTATCCTGAGGAAATAAAATGTTCTCGTTTAAGTAGAGGATAGAGAAAAATGTATCTTTCATTAACGTTTGCTTCAGTCTTGAAACCATGGAAATATTAAATATACTTCATATTGTACAGATACTAAGAAAGTAATTTTCATCCCTAATAATACTCATCAGCTATTATTTTTTCATATGTTTCCCATCTTTATGGAAACTCAATATTTTTTTAAATGAAAAAATATTTGACATCATATGAATAACTGCTCATCCAAAACAGAATTTCTTCTAAGATACTTGCATAAGTTTTACCCATTTACCGGTAATAAAGGAAGGTTGTAACGGGCTTAAATCAACCCCAACGATTATTTAATCCCCATCATCTTATGCGGTTGACTGAATGTATTATATTTTATGAAGAATTTTAGAATAATATATACAAAATAATACCCAACAGGAATTTTAAATTGACCTAGCATTGACCCATAGCGATAATATGTTTGTGTAAAGTGCTCTAATCTGCGGCAAATGTAGTCATATGATGACATATTGTCTACGATCTATACGAAATTCAATGTAAGTTAGTCATTTATTCGTTACATTATTAAAAAGTTAATGAATTCAGAAAAAAGAGTAATATGGTAGCCAACTCAGACGACCCACGAAATTTGAAAGCATGTCTAAATAAATATATATTTATATACGTATGTGTATAAGGGTATTAATTTATTCCCCAATCATAAATATAACTAATGACGTATCGCCGTACACTGTTGGCCGTAATTGGATTTGTATGAACAAAAGCGTTTATACTGCATTAGGGAAAGACCCGCCAGCGACACATCCACCATTGTTTATTGGCGCCGTGGAACATGGCAAAAAGTCCGAATTATGTGAAGTATTTAAGCACAAAGGGCGCGAAACGGGGTCAACGCAGTCCAATGGGATCTCGATATCCTGTCTGATTCCGCGAGCTAGACGACCTATTCGAGGTCATCACCTTCTCATGCATTATCGATCACACGAGAAGTAATTATGGAGCGGCCTTTCGCACAATAGAATGCAATATTATCCAAACGGATGGAGGGATGTAAATTATAATTAAAGAGACGATGTTCTTCGTATCTCCTGCATGCCTTTAGGGGAGCTAAGGCCTTATTTCACTTAGGAGTACGCTAAATACACTTCGTTCTCAAAATCACCAATGGCTATTCGGTGCGTTGTTACAGTGTACATGCAGCAAGAATAACAAAAGCCTTCCGAAGAAATAGCGCTGTCTCTTGTAGTCATTTTGTACCAGTATTTACCCAACATTGCTAGACGTAATGTACTGACAAGCTTCCCTGCAGAAGTAGTTCTTATGGATACAAAAAAAGATCCCGTACACATACTTGTACATAAGTGAATATTGGTCTATGCCTTACATTACAAAAATGTACAAGGAATTACAAATTGAAATTAGCTTGCATGATTTTTCCTTCAATATCAGGTGCCGGAGATCTATGTCCCTGCTTTGCTAGAAAAACTGACGTGATGGCATTTTAAAATGTTTAAGAATTTAGCATGCAGAAATCTATATTTGTTTATTTATTCAATTTTTTACATCCAGCTGAGTCGTTATTTAAAGTAAAAACTTTAAAAAATGTATAAAATTAAATTAGTGGTAGTAGTAGTCTCCCTTTTTCATAGCGCATCAACGCTCTCGGGAGTTAGCAGGTTAAGGCTGATAATACTTATAATAATGTTAGCCAAACGGTATGAATGAAGGTAGTGTGGCCGGCACAATGCTTCTACTACCCAGTGTTTTACCTCCGGTACTCATTTTTACTCATTTACAGGCTGAGCCGACCTGTGGCCTTCCTGAAAAAACGGCTGGTAATTTGTCGTGGATTGCGGATGAACCCCAGCCCTCTGCGTGACAGGCGAGCGCCTTAACCGCTACGCCGTCGAGGCCTAAAATTTAATTAAGATTATCAAAATTCAAAACGTAGTAATTAAAAAGATATAGAAAACTTAAAGGCTTGTCGTGAGTCAATCCCAAAAGAATAAATATCCCTTTAGATAATGAGAAAGCAACAGAGGGTGGAAATGAATTCTGCAGAGAAGGAAGAAGAATGAAAAGAGAACGTTAAACAAGTATAAGTCTGGGAGTGAGATAGAGAATCAAAAAGGACAAACGAGTAGATCTGTTAGAAACGTAAAGTGGGAAGAGAGAGAGAGTTCAGGTCAGTCATAGAATAAATTTAGAACAAAAAATTTAGAGCAATAAAAAGATGGATCATATTTAGTTCGATAGCTCAAAAAATAATCCAAAATTATTGAATATATCGTAGAATATTCCTGGGGAAGGCTGGTGGAGAGACGAACTCGGGATTTTGCAATACGGTGAAAAAAGCTTCTAATTTTCACAAGCCGTTTTGAGAACTTCGTGTGCATGGGCAAGTGTAGTGAAGTAGTGGCTGTAGACGATGCCGCTTAATCGGACGAAACCACACTTGCCCTTGCACAGTAAGTTCCCAAAACGGCTTGTTAAAATGTTCTGGCCGGGTAGCCTAGATGGTTAAGGCAGCTTCCCGGATATAATAAGATCCTGGGTTCGATTTCCGGCCTGTAAAACTTTTCTCACGTCCGTTTATCCTAGGGAATTTTCCTGGGTGCACGCTCTTATGCGCAGTGTACCTTTAACCCTTTCCTTGCTTGTAATTTTTTTTAGGAAAATTTGATGCAGAGAATATAGACCAGATTAGGGAACAGTAGGTTCAAAGAGTAAAGGGCAATAGGGCGAGAGGGTGGTACAGAATTCTCAAGAGGGACTTAGGATGGTTTTAATTTTTTGAATGCAATTAGCTAGACAAAGTTTAGAAGCAATGGGAATGAGGAGAAAATTCCTGCGCAGTTTTTTAGTTAGTTTTGGTGTTAGATCTGTATTATTTATTTCTTTGGTCAAAATGGGATTCCCAGGTAGCGAGAAAGAGCGGGAAACCTGTTCGCGCGCTTTATTAACCCGCGAAGAGTAACTTCCGGTAGAGAGAAAATCTTCCTCTGCTACAATACTTCGACGGAAAGGAACAAAAACGAAGCGATATATTCCGGGCGCAACCGTTGTACGATCATCCACAGTAAAACACGATCCATTTTCAAAGCCATCCTCATAAGGGGAGAAACGGAGTATAAATCGGGAACACCATTACATTTCCCGCCCGATTTAATTACGGGGTAAGTAGATTAAGGGGCATTTTTTTCGAATCGAAAGACTTGACTTTCACCCGCCATTCTTCCTCCACTCTTTCACACGTGGGAATAAAAGCTGGGAGGCAAACACATGCAAACGACAAATCCAACCCGGGATCACCTTTTTCCCTTTGAAACGTTGTAATCCGCGATCCGGCCAGTCTTTGACTGCCGGGAGCAGCGCCAGCGCACGCACTCCGCGAATAAAACGAATTCCGAAATAAAACAAAAGGGTCCCTCCCTATCGCCTCCATTCGCTCGGAAAAATTCCCACCCCCATTTGACCAGCGGTTCCCCTTCTCACCGTCGGGCACCGTTTGGCGCTTCCATCGCCCGTGCAAACGAAAGCTGCGTTATTGTCCCGCGCGCTTTGTTTTCTCCGTTTCGATTGGGAGCCGACAATCGATATTGCCGAGTCGGTCATTCGTGGCGCCCGGCGTTCCTCTCTTGTTTATTCTACTCCGATTGATATTCTCCCGCCAACCAAGTGGACGGTGGCGGGAAAAAGTGTCGTGGATTTATTTATCCGCGCTTAATGATATGAATGACTCGCTCGTAGATGGTGGCAGATTTGCCTGGTTTCACAATAGAGTGGGATCCCCTTCCTGTGGACTGAAAAACTGTTCCGGGTCAACTCGGCTTAGGACAACTTGCCGTTAGACAGTCCGGCGTAGGAGTACTCGTCGAAAGGCAAATAATATTGGCTAGGTTGGGTTGGGTGGAGTTGGGTGTGGTGTAGGTGGGGTATGGCATTAGTTACATCGTCGATAATTTCAATCGCTACAAATACAGATCGACACATGCATAGGTCTCCAAGCTTTTTTCCCTTGGACCCCTCTAATTTTTCGTGAACCCCCTTGCCTGTGTAATATTGAATATTTCTGATAAAAATCCATGTCTGAATTCAATGCGATTAAAATATCTTTTGCCTCCAAAAAGTCTAAAATACTATCAAAAATAGTAGTAAAATTTGGACCCCTAATTTTTTTTCTCCATCGCATGGACTCCCTGGAAATCTGAATGGGCCCCTAGGGGTCCACTATCGGAACCTATGACCCCATGTAATAGTAGCAATGAAATCTAGCGCGGTTCCTGGTCAACTCGGCAAGTTGTCGTACGCCGAATTGTCTTACGACGAATTGTATTACCCTGAGTTGTCCGTACTCCAAGTTTTTTCTTACAATGTGTTATTTCTCGATCTTTTACTTATTTCAAAATTTGATTTTCTCTGTACCTAAACAGTAGTTTGAACTCGATATTTATTTCTTGTAGTTCGACGTATTCATTAAATCATTATTATTTTAAACAAAAATGCTACAAGTTATCCTACGCCAAGTTGACCTTACGCCGGGTCGTCGTACGACAAGTTGTCCCGCCGAGAGGCGGGTTGCCTACTGCTGTCTCATACATAATTTCTAAGACATACGTCGTGTTTGAGGCATGTCTTATACAAAACCAACCCGTGTTATTAAATAGGGACTTACACACTGCTTGAGACATCGGTGCGACGTGTCAGCCCTGTTGCAGACACATGTCGTGTGAGACCAGTTGGTCGGTGTTCGGTAAGATATGTCGCAAGACAAACTGGTCGGTTATTAAAAAAAATCATACTTTAAAAATATCTTCAGCGTCACCTTAATGGTAATTGATTTTCTGTAGTTACTTTCACCAACTGTGCACTTACTTTCAACTAACTCACATAGTTTATTAAACGTGTTTTGTTCCATTCTGAAATATTCTTGAAACTTTTGCGGATGTTGGCTGAGTTGTTGCGTCGTGACAATCTGCTTGATGTCTCCGCGTTTTCCCTTCAGTATGCACCCAATATCTTCTATTGATAAGCCTACTCCGTCGACGTCGTCTTCTGACTAGTATATACATCTGTGTATTATTGTAATATTGTATTATACTGTGCAGTTGTGAATTTATCAACATTTAGTATTTTTATTTTTGTATGCTCTTAAGTGCATAGATAAAACTTATTTAAATGTTAACTTGATTATATTTATTAATTTATTTCATACATGTACCTATTGATAGTGTATTTTATATATTTTGTCATTTTTCTTACCATCTTTTTGTTATTACTATCGATAGGTTTGCACATGTTTTTCACATCCGTCTTCTTAGCGGATGTTTTCCTGCAGTGGATAAATTTTTCCTAAGATTTGGTTTTCCGTCCACAATTATTCTCATTTTTTCTCATACTATCTCTTTAAATTGATTTTTTATATATTGTATGACGATAAGATAGATGGAAGAGGAGAGTTTTAGTCTCAATCTCGCCCTAATAAAGCAGTTTTATTATTATTATTATTACTATAATAATAATTATTAATTAACAGCAAAGCGTCGTCTTCTGAGGACATATTGCACTCGAGTGACTACAGCACATAAGTTAATGTCTCAAACATGCAAAAGACATGCATGTCTTATTCAATTGATCATAGGTGTCCTACGACACGATACATGTCGTAAGGCATTGTGTATGAGACATCAGAGTGAAACCAACCTTAGGACAGTATGTTCTACGATTAGTTGTTCCTCGCCGAATTGTCACTGAACTCTATGAAAACAATTGCGGGCGTCGGAAGTGTCAAGGCGTCGCCGGGGAGGCGTCGGTATGCGGTTCCCTCAAAAAAATACCGGGGAGGAATCCAGCCGAGAGAGAGCCATTTTCCCTTTTTGCCAAAGTGAATCGAGCGCTAATTGACGCCGTAAATAATGGATTCGTGGGATTGTTGGGGGATGGGTTATCGTTGAGATGGTGTGTGTTTTGGAACTAGGCCGAATCCTTTGACCGCAGTCGTTTTGAGAAATATCAATAACGATACGTTATTCATGGAGCGGTTCCAAATAGGAAGGAAAATGAAAGGACGGTCTGTTAGGAGGCCCGGAATGAGATTCCCTTTGATGATGAGAATGTTTAAGGCTCGCTGTGAATTTGTGTGGTCAGGCGATCCTTTTAATTTCAATCTGCTGTTGACTTGAGGAGTCCAGGAAAAAACGTTGGGTTTTTCATTTACGCGGCTTCCCTTTCCGAAAATTTCTGCCGTGATTTCGGAAGTCCTTATTTAATTTGTTTCGCTGAAGATTTTTTACATTATCCAATGCAGTGTTGATGGAGGCATAATTGAAGCAAATATAGAGGAGACTGAATTGGCTCATCTAATCAACTGATTACGTATAAATTGTCTCAATCCTTTTTACTGTCCACTGTTGGTTCGCAGTATTTTGCATTAATTTATTCATATTTATTTTTAAAATTTATTCTTATGAGTTATGCACTAATCGAGTAATTAACTATCAAAATCTGATACATTTATAACAGGAATTATCACATGTTTTTTCTCGGAGATATAAATTTCAGAGATTTCTCACAAATTAGTCTTCGGCGTCCCAATAGAGAGATAAAGGTAATAAATCGTTCTTTTTAACTAAAGTATCTTCTTTCAGGTAGATGATTGAATTTTAATTGTCGGAAACTTAAAGCTTCTTTTAATCACAAAAAAAATTTATGTAAACTATAGGGAAATTCATACCTACCACAAGGATGTAGAGGAGACCCGGGTAAAGTGGTCCCCGTAAGAGTTTACTGGCATACTTCTACTAGGTATAATTTTCTGATCTTACACTTTAGACGGGTATATAGAATCCTTGAAGAACATTATCTAATGCATCTGTTGAGTTTATCAGTCGTTATTCTGAGCAATCATTACATTTAGAAATGAGTAGAGGATCAAAATGTATTCCATTCGAAGTTATTGCGGTTATTCGGTATTAAAAGCAAAATTCTTGATCTATCGAATGATTAACGTTCATATCCATGCATAGATGGCCGGATGTCGATGACTACTCTTTACTTCCATGTTATAGTTATTTTTGGGAGAATAAAAAAGCGGATTGCGTACGTGGCATTAGGGAAGGACCGTTTTCATGAGCTGCGGTGCCTCCATCCGTATGAATTATTTGGAGCAGCCCCTAAGGGTCACCCGGAGACCTTGAATAAAACTTTGCCACTTAAAACTTCGATTTCCCCTTCTAAGCACGAGGGCCGTAAAGTTTTTATAGGTTACGAGAATAGCGATGGCCTTCATATTCTTAAATCGCTGATAATTGACTTTGAGTATTGCCCGCGTATCCGTAGCGGAGCCATCTTTTGAAGAGTTCTCGAATTTTATTATGTGAGTTGATTATGTACTTATCCCTTAATAGTATCTATTTAGATTTATTAGGTGTGTGTTGGTGTTACAATTCCCGCTCTTACCTAATTTTATGGTTCAAAAGCATTCAAAATGTATGTTAAATCTCAAATTAAAAAATTATTGAAATAAATATTTAATGCACTAAAGTGTAAGTATTCAGATATCCTAGAAGTGGGTGGGTCAAGTATTGAGGGGAGAGGGATTTGTGAAGAGTGTAATTGAGGGTAGAATTAAGGGGACAAAAGAGAGGGGAAGACAAATATATAAGATGTTGGATGACATAAGAGGTGGGGTTTACTATAAGGAAATGAAGGAGATGGTGCTTAATAAGGATTTTTGAGTGTGCACGAACCTACCGAAAGGTAGAGCATTCATGAATGAATCCTAGAAAAGGATGCTACGTGCTTTGAGCGAAGGCTTTCGCTCCGCATCCACATAGGCAAAACAAGAGGTGGTAGGTGAAATGTCGATTCGTAGGAAAATGTTTTGTTCTTAAAAGTGTTTCACTATGTATATTCAGTATATTTCAAGTCGAGGATTTTTACACAGGGATGAACATTGAAAGAATATGAAAACGACTGCATGGAAACGATAGAGGTAAAATACTTCTAAAGCTCTTATTCCACTAGATCATTTCAACAGTTACTTGTTATATGAAACCGGCTGCGTGGTTTTGAATATCTGTAGATTCAACTATATTATGCAAGATATGCTGAGGAAATTTTAATGATTCCTCTGAAATTTTATGATCCATTCACACTTTTAACCTTTTACCATGCATTGATGGTTGGGATATTTATTGCATTATTACATAGGATATAAAAAAATTTTCTTTCATCTGCTTTTGTCTGCCTTGTTCATGGCTTTGATAACATGAAAGCTACTGAGGTATGAATAGTCTGAATAGAGTTTCTAAATAAGGTCTCTCCCAATGGAATGTCAACGAAAGTTTCATTCATAGAGCCTTTGCGCTTCACTTGCGTGGGCATTTCCCACTTCAAGAATTCTGGTTTGCCGAGGAAAGCAAAAGTAAAATACCTCTCTCCTCATCTTGCCCAGGATGTCTCAACATTTTCCTACACCTCTTGGTATTTATAGTTTGACCATGCTAAGTTCCAACCGGTCTTTCACTTGAGTATTTCACATACAAACTTGTGTACTACTACTACTTCCCTAGTACACAGGCGCTGGCGCAAGGATAGACCGTTGATACATTCTTGAGTAAAACTGTATTTTCCATTGAAGTGAAAACCATCTGTAAAAGAGAACTTATAAGGATAAAGCCTCTGGAAATTCATTTTCTCAAAGAATAGCATGTTCTCCTAGGACATCACCTTAAATCTCGCCAACGTCCTGGCCCTCCCGATCCAATGACGGGGCCATCTATCGACCCTTGGGTGAATCACGGCCTCGCATTTCCGTCCAATCACAATCCTTACGACGTGGGCGATAAAAGCAATCCCAGAAGCCCTTCTGGAAACCGCAAGGAGCGTGTCTCCAGACGCTATCATCGGCAAGCAAGGCTCCCCTCGAAGCAGTTACCACCAACCATCATCCTCCTTAAACTCAACGCTTCAAGGATACGGAAAAAGGGAAGTCTACCATTGAGATCAAACCTCAACTACTGGAGGATCTTCGACGTAATGCAGCGATCCTTTGCTCAAGCGAAATTTTTGGAGCGAACCCCTATGAGGTAATTTAGGTTTCGCTTGCCTTATTTATGCGGAGGGCACTTACTTTTTCCACAATGGAGTGGTGGGGAAACCTTCACGGAGGAAAGATTTTAAGAGGCCTATTTAAAATTGATAGTTCGATTCATGAGGGAAGGGTAGCGGAAGTGGGTTAGGGTGCAGAGATAGAGGGGAGGAAGAACAAAGAGAAGGGGTCAGGACAAACAGACAAACTACTTCGTTATGTTTCGTCTCCATGCTTACCCTCCGCACAACTGATGTTTGTACACTCCTAGCCAAAATTAACGCAGCACCTCCCTAGCGATCCTTACGGCCGGTGCTGCGTTAATTTTGGCCAGGACTGTACAAAGGAATCGCTTTTAAACCACCAAAGTTTCAAACCACCGAATTTATGCATTTCGACCTCCGTTTCATCATGATATTACTCTGCCATTTTAATTCCAAATAAACAATCGATATTAGTGATTGATTTTGATCAAACACAAAAACAAATCTATCCACATGTTAAACGTGGTCCTGAATAGCAGAGCCTTCATCTTTAATTTTTATATTTTCGATGCTCGCTCGCCTGAAACTTGCGGTTTCTTGCGTGGGTTACGTCCTAGGTGGTAAATTTTTGGAACTAGCAGAACTATGAATATTTTAAACGAAGTTTCCGTACAGATCAAAATCGTATAAATCAATTCTAAAATTTCTATGTAAAATAAAAGAATATGTTGACGGAATCTAAAAACTCGGCCTCAAGTTTGCGGTGGTTCTCCATTCTAAAGAATAATAAAAAAAATCCTACGTGGCCAAAACATGAGTTTCTCCAGATTTATTGAAAACAGAAGCCTATGCCGGTAATATATAAATAACTCCAAAACAATGAGTTTTACAGAAAAATGTTTCAAGCAATAGTTGTAGTAAAATACATCATCTAGAATTCTTTTGCAAATTGTATATAAATACATCACATGCTGTCAGAGATATTTAAGAAAAACTAAACTTTTTGGATAAAAAGCAACTTACGGTTAGCGAGTATTCACTAATAACTCCTAAACAATCAGTGTTACGTAAAAATGTTTTAAACAAAAGTAGTAATGTACATTATTTATAACTTTTGTTAATAATTGTATATACCTACATTCCATTCTGACAGAGATATTTAAGAAACAAAATTTTGTTCCGGATAAACCGCAACTTCCAGTTAAGCGATATTCATCAAAAACTAATCAACTCTTGGCATTGTTAGGAAAATACTAAATCTGAATTTTGGATATGATCGGATAATTACTTTTTAAGATAGAGCGCCCACAAACTTTTTTACCACAGACACGCACACACACAGAGACAGACAGACAGACATGTTCGGGAAAATAGTGAAAACGAACGAACGAACCCCAAAACATCTATTTCCGTTGAAATCTGGAGGTCGAATTTTTTTGCGAATACAATACTTTCTCTATACTGTGTATAGGGAGAAAGTAATAATTTCCTCCTCTACCACTAAATAAATATTACATTTACCCACACGATATTCTCTGGTAAAGGTAAAAGTGTTTTTTCCCATCACCTTTAGAAATTAATGTGTTTCTGAAAATAGCTTGTTAGCTAAAATGTTATATTGGTCCTAATATATGCAATGCAAACCTTTTTACATACTTTTTCCGTTTAATTATTTAATTGCATTTTTAAGTGTTTTTGTCGCTAATACTGCATATTATAAAGGCTTAAAATTCTACTTTTGTCTTTCGAATACGATTTGCATAGAATAATTGAATGATCCTTCGATTTTTTTATAGAATGAGGCTTACTGAAATCAGTCTCTTCTACGAATTCCGGTATTTTACTTTGCCGGGCGTACTCTGCAGAATACTTCGAAAGAAAACAATCGGGAAACACTGAGGCTTTTTATAATTTAGGTTTACAGAAAATTAAATATATAAATTGAAATTCCATATGCAATAATAATTGTCTCGGCACTTGTAACAACATAAAGTAAAGAAAAAAGTAAAAACCTATCTACCAAGTTTAATTTCCGTAATATCTTCATGATCATATATCGCCTTAATTCTAGGAAATATACCAATTGTTACAATATTCAGAAGTCAATCGCAAAGAAGCACTTAATGTACATACTTATATTAAACCGTGATAAGTTATACATGTAGGACTGAGTAGTGAGGAAATCACAAGTTAATATGTATAACAATAGATAACATAGAGCGAATATGTGAGATATAACACTTTTTCTTCCGCATTTGATAAAGAAAATTCCCTTAGAATAGAAAATGATATAGAGATTCTTTCTTGTACATACAATCGACCATCAAAATTACGTTGGGTTCATTAACCATTGAACATGTGCTCTGAAACTCGCGGATGTTAAGGTTGGCATCGCCGAAAGCCAGTCACCAAAGCCCTCATCTTAACTCCTGATGAGATGGAATCTATGGGAGAATAGAGCAGAGGTGCAAGAGGATGCCATTTCCAAGCTCCTGCAAATGCAGGCTCTAAGAGGAGAAAATGCAAGGAGGAGACTCTTGCATTGTTCATAGAGCAGCGACGACTGTCTTAAGCGACTTCTCCCTGCTGACGCGGTCGTTTCAATTCCTATTCGTGACCTCTATCGTGGCCCAAATTCACGTGCAAATACTTTAGGAAAGGCCTATGCCAACGAAAAGTTACTATCTTAGGCACATTTTCAAGTATTAATATAGTTCTATAAGACGCTTTGTAAGGTATTTGTCAAAGTGTTAAAAAGCTTCGTTCCTTGCTATATGAAGAGTAGAGGTTTTAAAAGTAAAGGTTTAAAACGCACTAGCTTCATATTGAAAACCTTAAGAAAGCATAGATGAGTGGAATACATTCTACATTTTATTATTATCAATAGCTTTACTTAATCTTCTTCAAATTAAATTTAAAGATAAGAATTATTCGTTCTTTCGTCTATTTTGATAATTCACCTGATATTCATTTGTTTCATAAAAATGGAAATTCAAAATATTTCCTTTATCTTATTGATAATTGAAATTAAAATGGTATTATCAACATTATATTATTCATTTTTTTCTCGGTTTATTCTTACTCTAATATCTCTACCTTATCATCTACCCAATAATTGATACTTGTAATAATTGTTTGGCTGTCTGTAAACATCAATAAATTTTCCGATGCCATCAATAATCAGATGCATCTAAATTTACTAAAATAAGAATCATCATACGATTATCAAGTAAGTTGTTCCTTAACGCACTCTTACAATTCGTGGTCAATATTTTAGTCTTATTCTTCATTTCTATATAAAATAAGAGACGAAACTAAACTGCATTTCCAATTCAGCATTATTTCCGTCTTATAATCGAATATGGCGATAGACCCCTTAGTTGAAAGTTTTGGAGATCCCGTTTTCATCCTTAGAATTCTTTCTTGAGGTTTGCATTAAAAAGCTTCCGTTCTGTATGGCCATGCAGTTCTTTCTCCTGTTTTTCCATTAGAGTACAGAGTATTCCTACATTTATTATTCCGTCTTACACAGCGCTACCTCCTGCATTTTAGCTTCCTGCTTCTTTCTCCTATTTTTTTCCGAATTCATAATTTAAGGACTTATAAAAGAGTTTGGGATGCCGCTACCTCAGAGATTCTGGTATATCCTCATCCCGTTTTCCATAGCCACTTCCTATGTTTCAAATGTAGGTCGCCATCAGAATAGATCATTATCCTGTAAGATACGATCACATGCTGTATCATTATACACTGAAAAAGTAATGCTCGCTTTTGTATGCTTTTTATTACTTAATTTTGGCTACCCTAATGCACGATTTATGCCACTTCAAGAATTGAGATGGTCGATTATGCTAACATACTCGATAAACTTTAGTTATGCTTCTAGTCTAAGTGTTCTGGAATGATAAAATTTGTCTGAGATCATTACAATAGAGACATTTCAATATTGTGAACACAAAATTGGTTAAATTTGACGCCAATTAAAATATTAGTGTTTCTTTTGAGACGCCCTGAAGTAATGCTGCATGGCAGCTTAATTGGTGTTTCGACTACTACTCATCGAATACTATTCTGAAGATTACTGTAACGCCATCAAAAGCATTTATTTGGAATTGGTCATAGAATTTCATTTTATGAAGTAAATGAAAAGTCGGATCTTACTTTAGTATTTCTTACATTACCAGTACTTATTTCACGCAAGAAAAACATTTTGACTCAACTGTAATTTTTGTTATCAGTGTTATGGCCACTTGGTAATAGCTAAAGATATTGGTTTTAAGCAATTGACATTTCTTTGATGGAGGTAATTATACTTGTAAACATTTTATTGGCTCCAATTATTTGCTTCCGTAGGTCTTTATTCAATGATACATTTCAGCTAAATAAAATTTCCGATGATTAGTTTGTTCAATAAATCAATGAAATAGTTTTTAGATCCTTCAAAGGATTATTTCTTGAGCTATTATTAGGGTTATATTAACCCCATCAGCTTACCAATTACTTCTTATACGTACAGATTTATTTTATTAAAATTCTACTTGGAATAATGACTCGATTAACCTTTTAATTTCTAAACGTCGTTTCTTGAATTTCTAAAGGTCATTAATTTAATTCACTGGTGTTTTAACATGCTTAACAATTTATTTAAAATTTAAGTACGGCTTTCCATTCCTGTTACATGAAAATTATCCGCAAAAGCCTACGTTACCAATTTCAAAGAGAGACATTTTTCTAGTAGAAATAAAATTCATGATAAAATACTAATTTTACCGCTGAATTTTTCATAAAGATAATTCAAGTTTCTAGCAAAAGATCGTCGTCAGGTAAAGAAACCATCTTCACTGAAATATGGATGAATTTCGTAGATTATACAAAGCTTGCCAGGTACGATAAAATACTGAATATGGATCCATCCGTTACTTCTTAGTATCTCTAAAAAGGTCTCAAGAGATTTCTGTTTATTCCTAAGCGTAGGTAGACTTCCTCTATGGAAGATTCTGTAATCCCCCATGTACTCAATTTCGACTCAATATTTCCTCTGCATAATCCCATTACACCTCCCAAGGCAAGGAAACTCTTAGGACACCGAACCCATGGCCTCTTAATATAGACGTCATATCCTTGAGGGTATCTATACAGGTATCTCTAGCAAAGCCCATTCTTTGATGCCTCGGGACGTCGTTTTCGCGGCTTCAAAGTTGCATAGAGGAGAGAATCCGCCTTCCCTGGCGTCCATTTTGCGAACTACGTTAAGCACAGGTTATTTGAAGCAAAGGTGATTAAAAGGATTCCTTTTATCCTTTATTTCTCGGCGCCTTGGATGAATCTTCCCCAGAATTCATTTCATTGGGTCAGGAATGCTATTAAAAATTTCTATACCCATTATGGCTTTTTCTTACCCTCAAACTCCCGGATTCCTTTAAGCGGATGGCACGACGCAAATGCGCAATAGGAATTTAAGCGGTTTATTGCGATTTGAAATGATACCTAAAATGTTATTACGAGGCACTAAAGAAAAAACTTTGGGATAAAATTTCCGGGCTATAAAAATCTTAGGGCAAAAAAATTGGTGGAATTTACAACGATATCCTAAACCTATGATGATTACTTTTCTGCTGGTTATATCTACTAAGTATAGGAATTCATTCAGCTAATTTTTGTATTTTTTAACTATAGTAAATCACTATATTGTGCATTACATATATTGTCAACTAAAGAGCCAATCAAAAAATGATGTAATAAATATATATGTAAAACAAAGTTGTTGCAAAAATGATTTTAAACATGTAAAACAAGGATTGTCGTGACTAAAAACTTACTTATACAAAAGGCTTTTATGATGAAATACATTATATGCATAGAAAAAACTTAATGATTATTCAATTAAACAAATATGGATAATATCCATCAGTTCTCAAGGATGACAAAAGGCTTGAGGATAAAAAGATTAAATTAAATTAAATGAAATTCAAATAAAGAAGAAAATTGAAACATCCGATATAAAAGAAATTTTGTTCAAATTAAAATACGTTCATACATTTCTTTTATAATTTTACTGTTCTGTACGTTTGTTAGTGATACTTTACTATCATACACAAAACTTCAAATGCTATCAGAACGAGATTTTTAGCAACAAAAATATGTGTATAATATTTTATAATGAAGAAGTAAATTATATTTTAAAATGTTAGCGAATACACAGCAAAATATCCAACGACCTAGAGTTCACTGAATTCCTCGTAAATATTTTTCGTTCGTATTCTGTACATTGAAACTTTCAAAGGTAGTATTAAAGGCTAAAATTGCGTGCATCCCAGAATTTAAAGTATTCAATGCAATTTAGCGCGAAAAATATTCCCCTAGTAAACTCGAAAATTCCGTTTTGCATGGATAAAGATATGCAAATTTGTTCACAATTTGTAAAGAACGCTCTCTATTCGTCGATCCTGCGAGTTTATTTGGCTCGTGGTGGATAAATTAATACACCATTGCAGAGCAGATATTTTAATGCTACTAAATTCACATGTTCTGATGGGCCTTTAGAATAGAATGCAATAATGTGACGAGGAATGCGAAAATGTGTGGTGGTTTCGCAAAAAAGCAGTTTAATTAGCCTAACTAATGTTTATCCTCTTGAGGTACGAATTTGCCAAAAAGAGAATAAAATTGTAATGGAATGCGGTATAATTACTGTAAGTGTATGCTATGAGTTGTTCTCAAAAGTTAAAGCATAGTCATGAAAAGCTTTAATAGCCAAGTAAGTTTCTTGTTCAGTCAACCAATTTAATTAGAATTTAGAAGCAGCTTCAAGTTTATTTTTGAGTGTGTAAATGGAGTGCTCGTACTGCAACATTTCGGTTGACTTTACCCGCTAGGCATTAAAAAGGTCAATACTGTTATACAGGGAAGGGAAATATATTAGAGAAGTTCATATATAGGAAAGTAACTTAAAATCTTTTTTCTTTAGCAGAAGGTAACCAAGTAAGGACTCATCGGACTCACTTAAAATATTGCAACTATTTTAACCAAAGTTCATTATTGATTGCCTGTAAATCAAATTATTAAGTCAATTTAACGATGCAAAGATGGTTCGTACAGTGCATTTTTACTGCATTGAATATCATCGTGAAGTAAATAATATATCTTATTTCTAAATTCATTTTCAGAATGTTTCAGTCGCGTAAATTTACTCTCAGTTTCGAATAAATACATTTTTGCGAGAAAACTGAAATTAATAAATCATTAAGTTCAGTTCTTGGCTACTCCGGAACTATGTGTATATGAAACTAAAAGTTCAAAAATTGAAGATTAATTGGGCATGTGTGGATAATTAATGTTCCTTGATATGAATTGGCAGGTTTTCTATCACATCAGATAGACATTCTCGAAATTTTCGCTGTTGTTAAAAGTGAATAAATATGCATAGCCTATTCATAATATTTGATAAAAATTTGAAGGGTGTAAATGAATTTCATTGAAGTTCCTCATTTCCACATCTCCCATTGCGAGTAGATTTTGTTATTTTATCACGGAAACTATTGTAGACAATTTAAGCTGATGCCAGGCGCTAGAATCAATTCTCAGCGATGCAAAGTGCGTACTTGATAATTAAAAGATTATATTGCATGTATAGTGACGAATCATATGTAAATTAATCCTAGCCCAAGATGATTATTCATATAGTTCGCTGATATCTCCTCATATTCGCTCTAGATTGTTTTTATTGTAATTACTAAATTTTTAGGGAAAATTCAACTTCCCATATCATACGTAACGAAATGATTTAGCGTTCAACCAATCCGGCATTTCGCCGAAAATCACTGTTGAGTCAGCTCGCCCTGATTTCTCAATGGGGGACGTCGGAGATTGTTCTCATGGCTCAGCCTCTTATGGTTCTGCCATCCTCATAGGCCTTCACCATGTAGACATCTCTGAGACGTCCTCAACCAACGGAACAACCCTTCTTAATCATTCCGCTTGCAGAGCTCAAATCCAAACCCACCGATCATAGCAGTTAATTAACCTCCAGAGCGTATGCTCAACCGCCCTATTTTGCATTTCATCCTTTTGGCAGTTCCATTTCAATCGGGGGGACATTTAACATTTCCCTCCCTGGGAACCCCTTCTTCGCCCCGGGCGACCTCCGGACTTGTCTCCCGCACGCCTACCGGCCAAAGCCACGAGGGCGCTTCCGACCTCTGCAGACAAAGGGACTCCCACTCGCTTCCTATCTGCGATGCTCTAATCTCGTACGCCCATCATCCCAGAGGGCCTTCAACTTTCGTGATTCCATTCATTTGAGTCCGTGCAAAGCTAAACGGAATGGAAACGCATCGTTCCTTTCATAACTTTACAAATTTAGAGCGGCGGAGTCTATGTGCGCAAACATCTGCATCAGATACCTTATGGACGCTTTCTTTTCATTAGCACCTGTTCGGTTTATCAATTACCCGAAATCAAATTCCTCTCCTTTCATGAAGGATTTCCTCCTATAAATAGACTGTGTAACTGTATTACTTAACCTATATAACAGTACATCAGTCTATGCATACATTATCGAATTAATTTAATGTATCGCCGGAAGAATTTTTCAAAATTTTATGTATTATGTTAGTGGAAATTCATATTGAAAATCTCTCCATCAACCAAATATCTTTCTTTTAGCAAGATAACTCCCAAGCCACTGATGCGTTTATGTATGATATGTTATAAAAAATATTGGTGATTTTATCCATTTTATTTTCTATGTAATACAAATTTCCATGTACCAGTTTGCAATTGCCGGTCTAAAGTGCAACATTTTCTGCATTTTGTTCTTTTCTGGATCTGGATGGATGGATTAGTAATTGCTATAGTTCCTTCATATGCCATTTATGGACTGAAAATATTTTTATATGCGGGTCCCGGTCATGTCAGACTTTTTTCATCTCCGTTCTGCCTGGGGAATTTTCCTAGGTGCAGGTCCTTTTCGTGAAAAGTCTCCTGTATTCACTCTTTGTTGAAAATATTTCCCTATTCTTTTACAGCTTATACACAATCTTATACAGCTTTAATCACGCACCACACAGCTGATTATATATTAAAAGATTACCAAAATAAACACGACTGCATTCTTAGTCGTAATGCTAATGGTAGTTAGCAATACTTACCATAAACCTAGGAGGTTGTGCTATGTAAGAGCTCTCGAAAAGTATTAGTGAACTCGTTATACTTCAATACCACAGAACAATACAATATTCTCCAAGATCGAAGAGGAAACTTTTTCTTGCGATCAACTGTCTTGTTCCTTATTTCTAATCGATTCAGAGTAAATGACGATTAGTATCTTTGTGACAGTGACCTTAACGAGTGTCCTTTTCTTCTCTTTGCAGAGCCGAATTAACCTACGATCCGAACGTGACAAGGACGTTCTTGCAACTCGGTAGACTCACGGTAGCGGACGAAGCTGTTTACAAGTGCGAGTTGACCTTTTTAGAGGTCAGAGACGGATGTCCAGTCGTGCAGTTTGTCAACCTCACAGCACTCAGTAAGTACTCTCTTCTAGTTGTTTTTCTAAAAGCTTAACTGTACAGTTAAAACTCGTAATTTCGGTGTTCGATGGTTTAAAATACATATTTAAAATTCTTAAGGCAATCCCTGTAAGACAGTGTGCCATGGTGTTAGCATGATTCAAAAAATGTTTGCAAGGAAATTGTCAATCTTGATCGGGTTTGGTGACCGGTGTGGTAATATTTAAGTATCAGCTACTGTTTATCTTATGTGATTACTTGGATGTATGAAGTTAACGTTTTCCATTTGCATACCCAATTTATCTGGATTTCTAAACGACTGTTATCAAATTAATTGTAAACATCAGTGAGAACCTGTCTCCCGCGAAGTACCCTAAATACGTTTTGTGATAGTTGTAGTATAAATGCATTTTGTAAATAAGTAATAAATTATGTTAGGACCTGAAAGTCCTGTTCTCATCCAGAAATAGCGGTATGGTAAAAAATTGGATTCCTTTCAGTTCGCTTAAATCAAACCTTAAATAAACCTTTTACTTCGAAATTACGAGCTTTAACTGTATTTTCAGATTCAACTTTCAACTCGGATCTTCAACATAAAGTTAAAATGCCCCGGAGATATCGCCTGGCTCTGTGGCCATATAGAGTCATATCGAATAGATTTAAAATTGTAAGGTTTATTTATTTATTTATTCCTTTCGTTCCGTCGTTAATGTCCTTAATATTGTTTACGAATTTGAGGCTGCGAAATTGTTAGCTAAATATTTATAGGTTAAGGTTTTCCCTGGATTGAATAAGCGCAAGAAAATACTGGTGTTGAAGGCAAAAGTCTGGGTCTATGTTGGAAAGGAAAGTAGGCAACATATAGAGAGGCATCGCCTCTCCATATATTTGTACTATCTTAGCATTACTAAATATGTATCTACCACACCTTTCATAGTAAAGTTAGTTCTATGATAAATTATCAAAGGGCAAATATAACCATGCCACAAAGTGCATGGGAAGTACATATTTAAGCTAAAATACAGGTATATCATTGTATCGAAGTTAGATATAGAGTTGTGTATTTTATTACTAGCTAATTTTATAGATAAACAATGTAATATGGAATACATACCTAAAGAAAAAGGGACCCATTGCTTTAATGTATCGGTCCAGAAGAAATGCATAAATATTAATGACACGGATGAAATCAGAAAATCTTACATCCTCAATTAATATCAAATGAGGGTATATGTGATTAAAATTTTATGCTATAAAAATCCATACTTGATACATACATATCGATTTAGAGAAGTTGTATGCATGCGCTGGAAAACATCGATGGCGAGAATCAAATGAGAGTCTCACACACTTAGCCAACAACAATTTATTCTACAGTACAAAAAACATTTCCGTTTGAATTCCCAATCGATTCTCATTCGTTCGCGATAAAGAACGTGTTAGTTCCGAAAAGCCAAGATACCTAAGGGGTATAAAGAGAAGGAAAAATTCCGCGCAATTTTCGTTTTACGTGATCCGCAAAAGCCTCCAATCCTCTTCTCCCCTCGAAACGAACCCATTCCCGCGTTATTGTCCATTCGAACCCGCGAAAGAAATCACTTTTACACGTTTTAAAGCGTCTCGGAATCGAAGGGCCCACCTGCAGCGACCCCGCCGCCGAAGCGGGGCAAAGCGCCCTCGGGTCACTCGCTGCCCTCGATATCTCGGAATGACGGTTATGTAAGCGGCAATCTCACGTCTGGGAGGAGTCCCAAGACGCATTTCGAAGCTTAAGGACTTCGCCAAAAACGGCGTCGGCGGTAATGTAAGCCGATTAGAGCGGGATATTGCTGCAGCGGAGAACGTAGATCTCGGGTTATGACGCTCGCTTCATGGCAGTGGTCATTACGTATCGATGTCTGGGCCAATATTGCCTTGCATCCGATAGATAAACTGGGAGAGTGTAAGCGGCGGGGATTACACGGAGGAGTGACTGCGGTAAGGATTAGGAGAGACGTCGTGGAGGAATCTAGATGGACCGATACGAGTCTTCCGCCTGGCTGCCTCCTGGAGATTCCACCCGCCGAGTATTGATATTTCTTTTTTATCGGTGTTGAGGTCGGGAAAATCCTGGGGGGAAGGAAGGGTACGCGATTTCACATTGGGAGTGCGGAGCGTCCTCGTGGTGGTTTTTTTGTAGTTGTTTACACGTTTCGTTATAAATATTTATGTGTTAATACCCCGTGATGTACCGCTGGATGGACTGTTGCGTTTATTGCGTTAAGAATGGAGAGAATTTGAATTTTAAGCGTCCATGTTCGAAACTAGGGCTTTCGTGTTTATTTTCGTCGTGATGGGAAAGCTACCTTTTAAGAGATTATAGCACTGTGATATTTCAGCGTTATATTGGTGAAGAGTTCTAGAAATTCAATTAGAATTCTCAAAGGGGAAGTGCTGATAGTAGATATAACGTGAGAATGATGAAAACATTTGTTCTTACTCCATTGCCTCTATTTATAATTAGCTGATCTACATGCTTCAATTAACTTTAAATAATGAAAAAGCGACGTGAGAAAAAATGTATTATACACTAATATTCTCTCGGTAATGGAGCAAATTTATAAGGGAGTAAAAACCCTTAAATAAAAAAGAGAGGTGGCATTGTACATGATGGATTTTGTCTGACTCTGTGAATTTATAAATAATTTAAATAAATACACGTTACTACGTTTCAAGCAAATCGGTGGTCCAACCTTATACTAAAACTGCAAATATTTTATTTACATTGCAGCAAAACCTAGTAAATTCAACTACGGATTATTCGAAACATTTTTAATTTGATTTGGAAATAATTTCAATAATACAATACTATGGCAAATATTTGGGAATTCTGGGTACGTCATAATTGAAAGATTTCTAAATTCGAAGTTCTGATTTGTTTCGATGACTCGTGAACATATGATAAAAAGCGAAACCATCTAATATGTGTAAATATTTGATAATCAAATTAAACAAATGATTATTTTATATAATATTTATTTTAGTTTATTTGACTCATACCCTTTCAGCTTCCAACTACCTCAACTAGATGACTTTATTTTTTTGTGAATAGTTTATTAGTGTTTCGAAGCCAGGCGATTAAATCTTTTCTCTAACGGCACTATATGGAAATTCCTCGGAAATTAAAAAAGGATTTCACGCTTTTTCATAAATTTACATAAATAAATAAAACTGCGGAATAAGTAGGTCACGTTATTTCATTTCTTGGAATATGATACATATCCAAAAATTAACGCCTTCATCTGTGAGTTTTACTGTTTGTCAATTCGTAAACGGCATTATCGAAAGTATTTTAATATTCATGAATAATATTCGTATTTATGAAATATTTCAAAGCGTGTTAGATTAATGATCATGTGGAGCCTCTCTAAACTCAGAGATAAACAAGTTTGCTCTACCAAGCACCTAACTCATTACCCACCATCGATGGTAGGCAGTGATAACTTCAATCATTAAAATAATATCATCCAGCTTATTGGCCTTTTTTTGGCTGTAGTTAAGTTTTTTTATTGTATTCAAAAAGAATAATCAGAAGAATTTATAAATAAAACATGGTACGGATCGAAAAAGATAAAAAGAAAAACAAGAATTACATATAACAAATACAAGTCCAATACCGTAACTACCGATAAATGGCTTACAAAACAAAATAAAACAAAGTTTTGATACATTCGAGTCCACCTGAGCTAATTCTAGCTCATCAGGGGGTGCTCCAAATGTATAAATTTGTTCACCTATTCGTTCACCTATTTTGTATTATTATAATAAGAGACGAAGGAAGTATATTTCTCTCTAGTTCTCTTCGAAATATGCACAGTTATAAAGGATCTTTCTGATAAGGGGGAATATAAATTTAGATACATCATAATACAGCATTTATTACGGGAGATGCCGTATATATCAATAAAGAAAGAGTGAATCATGTTCAAGCGTTCCTTAATATATCCACTTACTTTTGGATCACGATGTCCAATTTTCCGATTGCAGTATTTCTCAATTCGGTTGAAGGGAAAAGGAAAAACGTGTTTCCGGCGAAAATTTATTACCGGATCTCTGGAAATGTCAATGCAGAGGCTCGTCTTCCAGGAAGCGAAACAAATAGTGAAAAAGTTCTTGTTTCATGTTAACGCGATTCTTCTCTTTGAGATATGCCGGCTAATATATCGAATTTGCTTCCTTCTCACACATGTTTCACGAATCCTCAATCTTCTCAGAAGGAATTTACATTCTCATTGTCAACGCCTTCTTCACTTCGTTAATTCTCTACTCTCAGCAGACTTCGGAGCACGGAGTCCAACGTTTTGTTTTCCACAGTGCATCGCGTATTTCATAAAACACTATTTAGGCTCTCAAAGCATTTTTGTAGCTGACCCCAGTCATAATTTTGCCATTTCTAACGAGAGAATCATGTATTGACGTTGGAACTAAAATGCAAGGAAAGTTCTTAATGGTATTATTGCTTTAATCGTGGATGTATTTGTTGCTTGAGCCATGTCAATTTGCTGTTAACCACCCTTTTATTATTATTATCTATTTTATTCCGTTTTTTCTCAGCACTACTGGATTACTCAAGGGTACGGGTATAAATACCAAGTACTCCCAGAGAACAATATTTCTGATAGTACGATAATTAATCACAAACTGAAATTTTGAAATTCCCTTACAATATGCAAATATGCAAATGTTGAAATAATGTCAGCCTTTTGAATTTTTATATAAATGTTCTTTTTTAAACTTAAAGTTCCCAGGCTATGAAAGCGTTCTTTTGGGATTATACCTGTGACCGATAACACCATGGGCACTATTATAACTTGTTTCATCCTTAATATTTCATTCGCTAGTTCTAGGTATTTGTTTCTTTTTTCATGAATTGATTTTTGTATGTTATCCGTTAAAGGGACTGCAATATCCATCAGAAAAACGATTTTGTTTTCTTTGTCTGTTAGAGTAATATAAGGTCTGTTGTGGTGTATTGTCTTATCTGTCATTATTGTGCGGTCTAAGTATAATTTGTGCTTTTTATTTTACAAAACAGAATCAGGGTTGTAATTGTAGTACGGTGGAATTTTTTATCTAGTAATAACGTTTGTTTGCCTATTTCTTGGTGAATGATTTATGCTACTAAGTTATGCCTATGTAAGTAATTTGTGTGTGCCATGATCTTACAGCCAGATAATATGTGTTGAATATTTTCTGTGATTTGATGTCACCGCCTACATCTGTCATCTGTGATGGCTGGATCCTTCAGAATAAATTTACTGCAGTTCTTGGTTTTAATCACCGGGTGGTTATTATCTATTATTATTACCTATTATGATTATCTCATGCTAATTACATGCTTGAGAGATGGATGTAAAGAATTACAAAGCTGCAGTCTTAAACGTAATTTACAAATCTTCTTCAAACTGGCAATATTTGACAAATTCTCAGACTTTCGTGTGAAAAATATGGCGTTTTAGTGCCATTTTCTAATAACTTATTGTGTTAGTTAATGCATCTATTTGGGTTATATTTTTCCTGGGTGCACGCCCTTATGTGCAAATATACCCTAACCCTTTTTCAGGAAGGGTTACATAGCTTTTTTAACTGGTATTACAAGATAAGATAAGCCTCACCAATCAATCCTACATTGTTTTTGTTTGTTAGGAAGAATAACAAAAAATTCGAATCTTCGTTCGAGATAACTACTAATAATCGAATTTTTTATATAATTGTATTTTATTGGTGATGCATTCCTGGATTGCGGTGATTTTAACCTTGGAGCTCTGTGATCCATTCTCATTATATCGACCATTTGCTATCAATAAACAGGAATGGACTAACTGAAAACATTAACTGGTTGAATGATTTTATGTGTGAAATATTTGATTTCAATTTTGAACAAATATTTCTCCTCTATCCACCGAATAAATTTTAGATTTTCTCCGAACAAAACTGCTTGAAACGCATTAATAATCCGATAATTTTTAACTTTTGGTTTTAAATGGCCAAAAATTGAGATATGTATGATTTTGCAGACAAATTTAGAGGCGAACTTTTTAATATCGTTATTTTGCCTGGAATTAGAACAATTTTTATTCATCAGTTAATTATTCAGGTTTCGTTATAATCTTCAGAGAATTCTTGTTTACGTTTTGTACTCTTTCATTTTAATAATGTATTTTGGAAATTCGCAGCTGTTATTAATATATATTTGTGAATAAATGGTCATAATTTAGGTGTGTTTGGGTCTTAGAGCATATCATTTCGAAAAAAAGTTTCTGTCACGAATACCGATGTTCACAATAAAATTAATTTTGTGAATTAAACTAATTTTATTGAAAGCAACTGAACGGATATATCGATATTAATCCATCTCCTTTTAAATACATATTATTCATTTATATTAATTCTGTAAAAACTTTTGCTCATGAAGAAGTATCCTGCTTTTTGCGATAGTTTTATGGAAAATAATGACGATGGTATATATTCCTCTTTGTATTTATGCACTCAAACGTAATAAATATCGTATTTTATATTATATTCAAGAGTATTACAAAATTTTAATCCCGGATCAAGAGTCATTTTCTCTGTAAGCACTTCACAACAGCTCCTTCTGCCGATGCATATGATTGATCGAATTTCATATCGTGATAGACTGATTAATTAATAACTTTGAGCCTTTAATAATGATAAAACGTCATTTGCATCCCGCTCTCAACTACGAATTCAAAGCTTTCACGCGCATCAATTTCTTCAAGCGCATTAATTTAATTCATTTAATAATTAATTGCGTTATTTAAAGCGAGTTCACGTTGTAAATGACGGACAGGAACATTTCATAGCCTTTTTTCTCTCTCGATTGCTATCATTTCCAAATTAAATCAATTAAAGGTTAAATTAATATGTTTTATGTATGATTAATGTGTGCATTTATTCCTAATACGGATATCATTCGTTAATTCCCTAAGTATACTGTAAATGAATCAAGGATATGAACTTTCACGTAATGGAAAGCGTCTTGAAAAGTAGAAATCATTGAAGAAGCCAATCTACTCGAGCTTTAGTCTTCTCTGATGGACGTGCCTTTTAAATTTTCTGACGGTCATTTATCGGAAGTAGGTACTCCAAAAACGCAACGAATTGATTAAATTGCTTATACTAATCGCAAATTTTATGATCAAACGTAGACTTTTCTTCAGTTTGTTTTCAGACATTTGAAGCATTTTTTGTTTTTCTCCTAAGTTAAGATTACGATAATGCATCAAAATATAGATCTTTTTCAAATATAGAAAATTTTCTGGAGATTTACATAAATTATTAAAGTTATCCTTAAAAGTTGTAGCTGGGGAGATCCATCGATCATGGACTACTGAAAGATTAGACTGGGAATAGACCTTTGGGCAGCCAGTCTAAATTCCCCGATTTCGTAGGAGTCAATTTTACTTGGTTAACGTTGAGTAAAAGGAAAAAAGATAGAGGTGTTGGAAATAGGAATTTTTCTCCTTGAGACCAACAAAGGCAATTTACGCTCTCCCTAAAACAGAAAAGCCATATTCAGTTTCCATTTGAATATATTATCTTTTAAAATAGGATCACTGGCTTTCATAAACTCAAAAATTTAAAAAGAATCTTGAACTCTCATTTATTTCTCCCGAACATAGACCCCCTATAAATGTATATGGACCACTTCGGGAACCGATGGTCTAATTTAGGTATTCATGAAAGGTCCAAATTTATTTTGTGATTCTTCGGCCGTCGAGGTTGGACAGCCCTGCTCCTTATCAAAATATTTAAGATTTCCGAAACATTATTAAGTGTCAGTTTATTGTTAGCTCGTCTCCACAGATCGTATCTTGATAGCAGCTTTAGCCAGCTGTGTCACCTTGTAATCTTTTCACTCGACCGAGGGCTTACCTCCGGGAGGAAGAAAGGTGGACTGGAAGCCCTTCGTTTCCACTCCGCTTCCTCCACATCTGTCGCCCGCCGATGCACAGTGCTCGTGCCCTATCAGAGCGCCCTCACGCGTCGCATTTGCGAACCCTTGCAGCACATGTACGATTCATGCCCAGTCTCCTGTTTATGAGGATCCCCGGACCATCGACCCTATGCCTAAGAGAAGGGAAGGATAGGAATGATAAAGACAGAAAGAAAAGAAGGAAGGATAAGAGAAAAGAGAGAAAATTAGTGATTTCTCACGTTCATCCTTTCTCAACATAGAGACTCGATGAAATAACATTGGAGAATAACTTCAAGGCTTTCTAAAATTTTGAAGGAAATAAATGTCCGTAAGATAGTGTCGTACTACACTATCTATGTATGTACTGTTATATCTCCCTATGTAAAATCACTATCTATGTACTAGTTTATATAACTATGTACATCGAATTGTGACGCATAATGATCCTGATACTTCTCTGTTACATGACGTATTACTTTTGGTAGAGTTTGGGAATCTACGACCTTTATGGGTGTGAAATGTTGTCTTTTAATCACCTCCTTAAATAAGGACACGGATTTAAACATTGTTTCCCAATCCCACTAATGAAACTCAGTGAAATAATGGAAAATATCCTATTTTAGTTTACCCAGTGAATCAAATTATTTTCTCTCTAATTGTAAGTAAACAGACTGCACACATTGTTGTAGCAATGAGTAAACATCGATGTCGCGGGGAACTGCTTTCAGAAATTTTCCGTGTTAAAGGCGCTTGAACGTACTTTTAGTGTATGGTAACGTCGAGCATTGCCTTCTATAGTGAAAGCCAGTTATAAGTTCCTTAGTAGAAACATGTGGTGATAATAGAGCAAGGCACCGGTTTAGCGAAGAAGTGTTTTACCTCTCCGAACGAAGGGTTGAGTCACACGATATCCATGGAAGGGTAATAGAAATTATAGAAAGTGAATAAGAAAAGCATAAGTTTCTCCAAAATATAATTTTTACAAGCCGCTACATTCTAGTACCACCAACACTAAGTTGGTTTCCATAAAATAAGTTACAGCCAACCAAGCAATTCCACTAATAGCTAACCATTGCTTTTCTTCATTGTGCGAATACTTTGTCTTCCATGGCTTGAGTCAATTACTTTTCTTAGGCCTCCCCTTCTACAGTTATCTCAAATTCTCTATTTTCGACTGCCATTATAATAAATTGTTATTTAACTTGTTCCTTTCACCATCTTGGTTTCTCGTAGGTCTTCATGAGGTTGATTCCATGTTTTTCTCTTTTCTTCGAAGGCCGGAATAGAAGTCCATTTCATCTTCATCATCCCTCCACACCACTATATTTCCATCAGTTTGTTCCCTTTTTTCTCCCCAACGTCCAATTTTTCCGGCCCCGCAAAAGAATATCCCAAATATCGGTTTTCTCAAGCCACGTCCTTGCTACGAAACTTGCAGAAGGACCTGCAGGCCCGATATTTAGATTTAAATATATATATATAGATAAAATTCCTTTATTTTGATGAATATGTAGTTGAAGCATATGAGTTATTAATTCAAAAAATAAACTATTTTTTCTCTCGTCACTTCTTTTATTTAAGCCATTTTATGCTTATCAGGACGTACAATTTTTATTTTTTCTTAAATTGTTTTTAACTATTGTGTAATTTTTAAAATTCTATATGCAATCTGTTTATCATATTACTCGTTGATTATAAAGTGAAAGTTATATTTTTTGTCAGAAAGTTAATCATTATGTATATACCTACAGTATTGTAAAGTTTATTCACTTAATAAAAAGGTATAACATAAAAAATTAATAATCGTATTTTTATGCCCGATTTCTGTGTAGCAACCACTAGCATTACAAAAGACATTTTAGAAGCCAGATGTGAAAATTTTCATTATATTTGAAATATTAAAGTTGTATTTATCATCGAATTGAATTTATGGGTACGCAAAATCCTATTGAGTACATTGTCCTAAGTACGTATAAACGCACTTACTCTGCATATACCACACATTCAATATCAATGAACTATAACAAAAAGAAGTTGCAGTGTTATTCGTATCATCAAATTTCGAAATATTTATGCTATCATATCGTTAAAGCAATACTAAATGCCATCATATAGGAAAAACACTTTAATTTCCACAGCATATATTTCCGTCAATCGCTTTCATCAACGTATTGACATCATCCACCGCAATACGTTGATGAAACCAGTCGGCTGAAATATGCATATTGCGGAAGTTGCAATAATTTTCTTTTAAAATGGTTTCTATGATATAAATTTTACTTGTAAATCATTAAACTTTTATGGTTCCGTTTTATATTAATATTTGTGAATTGAATATGATGCAAAAAATGTTTTATTTAAAGCTATATTTTCAAATACCCATCGTGAAACTGTGAAATAGAAATTGAAATTACAAATGTAAAACCCCAAGTTAAATAAATAGAGACACATGTAAACTCAAAGAAAAAAAATAATCAGCGAATAATTTGAATTCACAAAGAAATTAGAAGTGACTGAGTCTTCCGCTAAACATCAAGTCTTTAACTTGAAACAGGAATTTGTGATAATCATCGTAAACCTATGGAATGAAAGTTAAAAGTGACGACCATACAAATACACAAGTTTAATAAGTAGCGCTACATGTAAGCGTTAAGGAAATTTTCAATCAGACGCTTTTAATTTGAATTCACAAGAAAATTAGAAGCGACTTCCGCTAAACATCCACTCCTTAACGTGAAACCGTGAAATTAGGGTAATCTGATAACGCATCCTCGCTGTGGCTCTCGTTGAATACTGATCATCCATTCAGAATAGAAAAAGGCCGCTTCAGAAGGGTATAAAAAGCCCAGTCGGACAAGCAAAAACAAACGTATTAAGCAGAATGCAGCGTCTCATCTCTTGTTGCTGGGGAAACGTGAAAGAGCTACATTACTTCTTCTCGAGGGGGAAGGATCAAAGGAATTCTCAACTGGAAATGCTTTAGATTTTTGTAAGGAAAACGCTGAGCAAGCCCTTAAAATCGCTGCAGTGGAACAAGAGACCTAAAAGGAAAAAGGCGATCTGGCTTTTCAGAATTTCTAGTTTTTAAAATATTAAGCCTCTGTGACATCGGTCCCTCCCTTTACCGATTCCGAAACTTTTGACAGCTTTCCAAGTCTGAAATCCGCAAGCGTAACTCCAGAATAAGCATAAAAGTACAATAAGAGCGGGATTTATGAATACGGGTCAAGAAGGATAGACTGATATGTTAAAGTGGGTCAAGGGCAGATGTGAAAGAAAATGTGGTAAATTTTGCATGGACAGAGTAAGGAAATTTCTACGTATATATCCCCGTATAAATCGCATTCGAGTATAAGACGTGGCAACGTTTTTGATACTTTATTCAACATTCGCAATACCAATAGATGCATACAAAACGATGGAATATCTGTGCTCTACCCCAAGACGTACCCTGCTTTTTAATCAAATTTTTGTTATAAATTATGTTTTATTGATGGATACGGGTAATTTAAATAAAAAATTCGTTGAAAAATTAAGAAGCATTATTTGGCAACAGAGACTATTTAAGGCTGATTGAAAGCTGACGTTCATTTGTTGATCTATGGAAAGGAAAGCGAATTTCTAATACAGTTTCTAATAACGTGTCAAGCCTGATTTATTTTCAAAATTATTCTCAATTTGCGTACAATTTTGATTACTTCGGTGATTCAACTTAACCACACATTTATAATTAATAAGATATATTATTGTTAATATATAGATCACGCTTATACTATAAGTTTAAGAGTCGGTAGTAGCAAGATATATGTTGGCTAACCCTCGGCTGAAGGATATATGGAAAAAGCCTCCCATTCCCAATTTATTATTCCCTTCATTGTGAAAAAATATAAATGAAATTGTCCTTAATGCAAGGCTGAGTATCTCATCGTTAGATCAAATGTGACAATTCGCCTATGAATCCGAAACTGCGCCTATGCAATTTCAAATGGGTAGCATTGTAGCATAGAGAGGGCCGTGAATACGGAAGGCAGTTCAGTACCCTGGTAGTTTATGGGAAGGCCCCTTTTGCAGATAAGGGTACGTGAGAGGGTAGTTGGGGATCGCTGCGGAGTTAGCGATTCAACTGCGAGGAGAGCTAAGTTTCAGTGGTGCATCTCCGAGATTAATAGCTGTCCGAAGCTTCAATCGTACAACTCCGCCAACATAGCTGACCTTGGTCACACGCGTTGAATCTCAACCCATTGGCCATCTCTCGCGCAAGTGGCTATCGCTGCAGATGAGGTCATTCGGTTTTGGGTGGCTGAGGTCGCGGCGAGGGTCAGCGACAGAGGGTCAACGTGGAAAGATCTTGCGGAGGACGATGGAGGAATGATAGTGCCATGGCAATTAGATCCTCGCTGGGTGACTTGCATTTCCAAGTGATTTGAGGAATGGTATCGCAGTTTGCCCGTGTTAAAGAGGGATGAATCTTTGCCGATCGTTTAAATTACCTGCGGGTTTCCGCAGTAGCATCGATGTTCTGTTGGATTATTCTGTATTATTTGTATTTGAGCTCATCTAAATAGTGTTTCAATTGTTGATTAGTGTGAATGTCGTTCGTTCAAAGAAACGAAATTTTTCATTTCAATATATTTTTGGTGACTGTTTTCATCTTAGCCTTTAAAAATTTCCATGTAATGTTGCGATGTAGGAGAGAAAAAAGAGACCAAAGCATAATCTGAAACTAGACAGCAGGAGGTAAGATAATAATGGAAGAATAAAGAGAAGTGTCCAATTGCGATTAATAAAAAATAAATTAAGGCAATTTATATCGATAGAAATCGCTGGGAAATAAATTTAAAGTCTATATAACAGGAAACACCAATTTTCATGCTTTTTTAGATAACTTAACGATGAGTTTTTTCCTCATTACCCGTATATAGAAACACAATACAAACATACCCACAATTGCAACAATAAGCTTTATTTCCAACAGCAATCCTCTGACACTCACTTTATTATACATACAACACAGTAATCCCATAAATATAGTTAATAAACTCGGGTTTCATCGTTTCATTGCTAAGCTGCATATCTTTTTGTCGCGTTGCCTATCATTACACTTATAATTTATAAAAAATACACAAATTAACATTCATTTTATCATTTTAGAATAAACTTCAACTTCTACATCTTAACTCCTTTCTGTTAATTGTTAAGGATTTGAACCACTTTAAGGGCAAAATTTCCTATTCACAAGCCCTTCTATTTATATAAGACTTGACAAAAATATAAAAGGATGTCATAATGTAAAGCGCTTGGTCACAACGTCATTCATAGTATTGCATATGAGTTATATTGTCTCGTTCTCCCATTTCTAAACTCATTCTGCGAGTACCTTAATTTCTCAATACAGTCCTCTTTTTACCAATTTTTCCGTTTCTCTCCATTATCCTGCCATTTCCACTTCATGGTCCCATTACAACTCCACCTCCACTCCTGTCCTTTTTCTATGTCCTTTCACCCCTTTTACGGACTAGTAAAGTGGGATACACCCTACTTTCTCTCCATTACTGCCCCGTAATTCCCTACGAAACTGACCCATCAATTTTTCCTGCTGCTTCTTCAGAGGCGTCCATTGACTGTACGTGAGGGAGAGCTTCGTCTTAAGTCCGCACGACGGTGGCTCCGAGGGTACCAATTCTTGTCTCGGCGACCTCAGCATCCGAGAATTCCATCGATTTCTCCATTTCCTTTTATTCCATCTCTTTGCCCCTATTCACTCAACTACACGGACCACCTGGATATCAGTAAGCCTCTAGTAAGCTAAAAAATTCGGTGCCAAGTTCATTCGCACAAGTCGCCTACACGCGCAGTTGAACGCGTTGGGATTATGCTCCGACGTATGGCGAAGCCACTTGAGTCCCACTCTTTATCCCCGCATGCATTACCGGGTGCTGACATTCACCGCTCCCCGGGAGACCGGAAGAGTTTTGCATCTGCGCTCGACTTAAAATGTGCAGCGCAATTCCTTGTGGGTCCATGTAAACGTACTCGTCAGTAGGCGTTGAAATTAACGGCTGAAATACTTTTCCAACTTCGTTTTGCTATCTAGATACGAATTAAGCAACAAAAACAAAAAATTCATATTTTCCACAGATTTTATCCGTGTAAAATAAAGAATTTATTGTACTGATCTGCATTGACCTTATTGGTCTTACACGGAAACCTTATTGGTATTATCATTGAATCAAGGCTCCATATTATAGCAGCCGTTAAAAAAAAACGAATAATTCAGACAATCAACGAGCTTATGCGAAATTTACTAGCCTATAAGGTAAGGTATGTACTCGTATAAGTAGGTATGATTGAATGCATATGACTTTTAAGCATGAAATCCATTCATAGTTAAATATAAAATCATAACATAACCTTATACTAACTTAGCATTGAATATACTAAGTAATACAACGAGCTTTATATTCAGCAATGTTTTTACCTATGTTCTGTTTACTACTTACATTTATTATTATATTATATTTATGTTCTTGTCTAGTTATAATTGCTTGTAATATTATAATTAATATTGTAAATTTTAGTTTTATGAGTTTTTATTTTTATTATTGTATATAGTAATTATTTGTATGCTTAAATTGCATGACTTTAATTTTAAATTATATGATGTACTGCCTTTGGGAGGTTTTTGGGGGTTTTCCTCTCAACTAGGGTGAATACCAGACAGGCTAATGTATTTTCTTTCCCTAAGAAAAGATGACTACCACCTGGCCTAGAGCCTACCTATAGTCCTTAAAATTTAATGAAAAAATAAATAACAAAACAATTCATACCCACGACGTAATATTCCGTCATTCCGAGTCAATCACCCAGAGGGACGTCGTCAGGCAGCACCACCAGCACCAGCAGAAGCAACACCAGCGACGTGCTTCCCGTAATTCATAGGTAAACGGCGTCGAAAGCAGTATGAATATTAATGGCTGTAGTTTTAGTGCGAGACTGGGGCAGGGATTTGGCTGTTCTCGCGCAGGGGATTGTGGGATACCCGCTGCAACACCTCCACCGACTTAAAGCGCCCCCTTAAACCGTCTTCGGTCCATGAATTCTTCAAACGAGAGCCTCGTAATATTATCGTCACTTCAACGCCTTAATTATTTAAGCGCCTTTCCTCTCCGCGTCCATTTTTTAAGCCCGTGCGGGCCTTAGTGTAGGCGGACGCATTTTCATTTCGTCCCCCCCTAAGCTTCATCTTTCCCCCGAGCATTTGGCTTAGCGTATTATTTTCATCGCCGTAAAAATAATTATGTTTACCCCTTCAACAGGCATGTCTCGCTTTTTCTAGGTGTGCGTTCGTGAAAAAACTGCTGTTCATAGTTGGGGTCTTAAAATTAAGTTAGACATAGTTCCGGGATCCCGAATAGCCAAGTGGACTGCACCAGGATTTTGTGATAGTAGGCCCAGGTTTATATCCCGGTTGGAGTACATCTACAAAATTACCGAAGCTGCCTTATTTATAAAGCAATGACAATGACAAAAAAGACTCTACCAGAGGTGTTTGTTATGCTTTCTTCGAACAGGTTATAGTGAGAATAATAGATTTTGATTTTGTTACGAAAAGAGTGTAGTAGACCATTGATGACAAAGTGTGATAGATTAATAAAACCATCAATAAATAAACCCATTACGCATTTTTTGATAGTTCGTTAGTTTTTAATCATTTATTACAAAAAATGGGAAAAGAAGAAAAATAAAAACCTTAGAAACGAGCCGGAAATAAAAGAATGAAGATACCTGCATGAAATCAGAATATTTAAATAGTAGAATGAAACAAAAGGATTGAACAGCATGATAAAATATAATATCGAATTTTAAAAGTCATGATAAATCTGAGAAATACTGTACAGACAGTTAAAATTATACAAGAATTATCGTCAATTTCTAAGTTTAAAAATGATGGATGAGATTAGATAAGATAATGGCATTATGCACTCTAAGGAAATGATGATACTTTATTATAGGGTTTTAATTGGAAAGTACCTCAATATCTTCATTTGTTTTCATGAATGAATAAACTATTAGCCGTAGTATCGGAACTTTTTTTCTCTCGATAAATAAAATCCCAGCTCTTTGGTTATAATTTGAAACAAGTAAACTCAGAAAATACACAAAAGCAATCTTATAAATGGAAATATTTTAGTCTAATTGTAATTTTATCAATCAGAGTTCAGCCGAATCGCCATTTGCAATGGCATGCTTGGTCTTATAAGTTAGATTAGAACCTGATCTTAAAAAGAGAATTTCAGGCACACACTATCAAATTGTTTTAAGACTCTTGACTTCCAGAAACACGACTAAATAAGACTTTAATCGATAAGAATAGATTTTATACAGTTCCATTGGGAAGACAGAAAAAACAAGTGCAGATCTTAGCCGCGTGATAATTGTGTTACTTTGCACAACTTACTCAATAACCCTTGCCAATAGTCGCCAATGCATTAAATATTTGATTTCCCGAAAAGTTTTCCCCCGCAGTTGGTCCGGGTAAGAAAAGGTCCCGAAACTTTCTCATTTAAATGACCGAACCCCATTCAACTGCACTCGTTTTATTCCCTCTCCCCGCGTCGGGCGCCGTCATACGCCCCAAAATGCTCCTCGGGCGCACGTCAAAATTCTGGCGGAGAGCGAAAAGAGTAGAAAATTACGTCCCGTCAAACACGTGGAGGAGTTTTCGTTCAATTTCCTCGCCTTCGCAGTTCTTTCTTTTGAGGCCAATCCATTGAGCGACTTTGTCTCGCCTTCTTTTGTTCAGACGCAGCAATTTGATTTTTCCCCTCCGAACGGCGCCACTTGCGAAAGGCTCTCCGGAATTTCAGAAGGGTCAAGGAAAGGGCAGGTGGAGGTACTGGGGCGTGGCCGGAAGGACAGGAATTAGAGGTGGGGACACTCATCTGTATTTTGTTTAAGCGAGGGCTAACCATAGTTACAAATGCCCTCAACATAGGTAAAATATTGAAATTCTATAACTTTGTTTCGCTTGAGAAGACTACTCGGCATCATAATGCAAAATGTATTAAATACAGTTTTCTTGGATTTAAGAAAAGAAAGTAAGGATATCGGGATATTTAACTCAGCGGAGAGTAACGTTGATGTTAATTTTTTTAGAGAAGAATATTAGCTAAACGATAATTAATGAGTATTCTGTTAATTTTATGATGAATGCTATTTAATGATTTTTTTTGAAAACGTATACAATTTCTGTACTGTACTTTCGAAACATTCAGATAGGCAGTTTTTCGGCGCTCATACGAAAATATTGATGAAACATTTTTATTAGATACACATTGCAATAAATTGCTTTTTTTATTCGGGACTCAAAAATATTAACCATATTAACCATTTCCCTAGTGGTGTCGACGGTTAGTTCTGAAATTCCATTGTAGCGTCACTATCTTCCCAAGGTATTTCTCTATTGATCGGGACATGATTGAGGATATTTGATACCTCTCTACCTTCATCATGTCTACAGACTCTTGTCTCAGTTCAATTTTTCTTAGATTATTCGTGTAGCAAGATATTTCCTTCCTTATACGATTTTAATACCCTCAAAATTCGATTGACGGATTAATGGATAATGACGGAAAATGTTCGACAGACAGGTCGTCGAATAGACAATTTAGCAGCAATCAGTGTCTTTCCTTCCTAATGCGATGTATTCACTCTCATTATTTCATTGAGGTGTCACGGACAGATGATTAATGGGCAATTCGTCGATGAGACACTTCATCGACTTTCACATGGTAGAAAAACTATTCTTAGACAATTAACGGGTCAAAAACTCAATATGACGACATATATTTAACCAGCTAACACTTGATTTCATTCTGTGAGAAAATGATTTCATGTGCAGTTGATCGACACATATCTAGTCAAATAGTCAACTCAGTGACGGTCAACAATTTATGGTATACAGAAATATTTCGTACTTTAAAAAACTGAGTGAAGATTAGAATAATGGCATTCCATTCGCGTGTACAGGAAAACTAAAATAAATAAACGTTGAGATCAACTTGGAATTTTCGTAAGTTTGAAAAGAACAAAGGCAATAATTTTATTGCGTCACAAGAAATACATTAATTTCAACGTAAATCTTCTCTCCTGAAACGGTGACAATGTAAAACGTTTGTTACTAACACTAATAATATATGAGACATTTTTAAATTCAGTTAACTGAAATTGAATTATGTTTACGGAAATTTTTAATTAGGTTATAAAATCATAAATTCACACCAAGATGCAAACAATTCCAGAAATATAGAAATGGAAGTAAATTTTTGGTATTACGTAAAAACTTTTAAACATATGTTATAAAAATATCTATAGAACCTTATCCTCTAAAAAATCTTCAATGTAGTGATAACCTTTTTCTGCCAATATGTCCTTTTAGTTGTCCTAAAACAGTATATCATTTTTGCCATACCAAATATATAAACAGCAGTAAATTTTACGTATTAAATCAAAATATATTGAAATGTCTATCGAGCCAAATCTTCTAGAAAATCTTCAATGGAGTAATGACATTTACATAACTTATAATCAAATGATGTAGCAATGGTTGTTTTAGGTTATCCTGAAATATTTTATCATCTTCGCTGTATCTTTTAAGAAGATTAGGGAAATTAATGTATCTTGCGGTGTGCAAAAGTGAGGGAAGTTCGGGAAGGGATGGGAGCATGCAGAGGTCGAAGTGGTGAACTGTCATCATGGCGCATTAAGGATCAATGCTTGCATTGATATTGCATGGTAGATGAGCTATTAATCGCACACGTGCACTCCCGAGTTTCGCGTATGAATTACACATTACACGTTCACCAATACCGAAGACACGGAAGCTCTAGAGGTAAGACATGGCACGCGAAGTCTATGAGACGGGATTACACGGCAAAACTTGAAACTGCATCGTTTAGTAATCCGTCAAAGCGGTAATTGATGGGGAAACTCGTATTCAGGCCACTGGTGGACGAATCAATTAACATTTATACATATCAATTAAATCTATTCGTAAAGGTGAAGTTTACATATGAAGAGTTACGTTAAATAACGTATTTAATTTTATGACGAAAAGGAGTGATTTTCCTTTCTCTTACCCATTCACATTTTAAATATTAACCAAGAATTCGAAGGATAGAATATTCTAATGTTACATGCTCTATGATAGATCAAGAACTTTTATTAATGAAAATTAACTACTAACCATTTGCCAATATTCAATCGTATTACTTATCTTTAAAAAATCCTAATATCGCTGTTTCTACATAAATTTGAAACTACAACGTCATCTTCAGTATTATCGTTTTAAGGACAAAAATTGGAGCGGAGTATAATTTTTTATAACCTTAGTGCTATTAGATTTGTTTAGATGAATTACTTTAGTTGTTTCAACGAATTGGAGGCAGAATTAGTGCAGGATTTACTCTTTTACGAGTTTAATATTAGCTAATAAAGTTTTACTACTCTATTTGAGATTTTTATGAGATTGTGGTTGATATTTATTGATATGTTATACCTGCTAAAGATAGGTAGATGTGATATTGCTAGACATAGACTAGCTAAACATCTACTAGATACAGCCGCAGACAAGCTAGACATATGTAGATGTTTGATTGTTGTTGTACCTAATCTTTAATTATTTAACTTAAAATTAAATGGAAAATTTTCAAAGAATATACCACTTTAAACTAGAAAAAACTTGTTCAAGATCAAATATCTGTTTAAATTATAAATAATTGAATATTTGTGTATTTCTGGACATTTTATGCCCGAAGATCTAAACCTGATTATCACGATATATGAACTCGAAACCTAATTTAATTAAATTCATAATTACCCTCTGGTAAGAACTTCCAGTAATATAATTCCCTACCTATGGATAAAAAATATATCTGCTTGAAAGTAGGATGTGGATACTTAAGTTGGTACTTTTCGCCATCTTATGACATTTCATCTAAACTCGCTTTTCGAAAAATATGATCTCGAAACCTAATTCATTCAATCGATCCTTTTTCCTTTGGCAAGAAGCTTCAGCAACATTAATTCCCGCCAACGGATAAAAAGGAGGCGGAAGAGGCAATTTTGTCTCACGTACTCCGTAACCTACATTCTTGATGAAGGCCTTTTTGTCGTCAGGTAATCCCGATGGGAAAGTGAACGCCTGGGAAGGAAGCAGACGCGATTGTAGCATTCTGATTCGCGGTTTTAATAAAGAGCAATGATTTGGATTGTAGGAAACGAAAGTGGGTGGAGGCAACGCCGTCCCGGGAGAGTGAACCCGGGATGAATTCCTACTCTCCACGGCTCCATTACTACGCGCAGGTGACAAATGACGCCCGATAACCCGTCAGTTCATGTCCGAAGCTGCGGTCGTATCGCCTTCTCATTCCATCCCTTCCTTATTCGTCCTATCCCTTCCTTCACCCTCTCCTTTCATCCTATCCTTAGATAGTGTTCAACGCCACCCTTCTCTAATCTCCTTGTATTCCGCATGTTTGAATTGAAGTGTTTTTGCCTTAAAAGAAACGGCCAGAACATTGTAAAGTCAAGTATAATTACGACATGCATTTAACTTTTCTAAAATTGGATATATGTATTGGGGTCCGGTATAGATATAGTTTTTTTCATACATCTTGATTACGTTCCCTGAATTCAGTTTCCGTTTTTGCCAGAAATTACTTATAGTTCTACGCGTTTTGATTACGGGTGCGAAGGATTTTATCGAAGTAGAAACAAGCAGAAATACGTGGTACTTAATCCTTGCAGAAATATTCATTTTCGCAAAGTAATACGTAATTTTCAGTGTTAGGTAGGTAAAATTTGTGAAAAGGAAAGAATGGTGTTAAAATTTTGAGAGAAATATGTTATAATATTTACATTAAAGTGTTCATCTACTCTTGATGAACGAACAAAAGTTCTGGGTAACTTCGGTACATTCAGTGATGAGGAAAGACTCATGTTTAACCTGCGAGATGCATACTATCTAGTAAGATTGGGCTGGTATTTTTTCAGCGCAACATTATATCGGTGTTTCCATATTATTTAATAATCAGGAGTTGTAATCGCAATGTTTCACAATGAGAGTCAATAAAATCAATGCCTGCTATTTAAAAAGGGTAGAATAAGTTTTTAAGGTACGCACATGCAGACATAGCGGCTTTTCATGCAAGAAAAATATGACACTATATTCTAATTGGTTTTGAAATGGCTGCTGATCAAAAAGATACTCCAATTAAAGGAAATATATATGGGTTAACTATTCTCTGATTATTAGAGTTATCGTGTACCGAGTGATTACGCGGTTTAGTTAACAAGTAATACAGAAATGATATGATTGTAGTTAATAAGATTATGATATATCATCTCCATTGATAGCGATGTTGAACAATATATTATCATCTCTGAACCATTTATATATTCAATATTACTAAATAAAACGTAAAAAAATGTATTTCATAATATATATTCTTCTACCGGGACACATATAAATCATTTTCATTCATTATTCTTGTTTTCCTGCCACGTGTCACGTTGAATGAGGTTTACAAGTCTCAGTTCCTCTTTCAATGGACGTGTTTATCTTCCGCTTCCTCCTTGGCCCTTCATTCTCTTCCTCTCGAACACAAAAGTGCCGCAATCAAGGCTGAAATTGCCATTTCACCCATTTGTCTCCTCTCCTCGTTTTTCCCTCGCAACAATGGGAGAAGTTCGCGGTTTCGCCGCCGCGTGGCTCTGCCCTCGCCCCGCATTGCTCGTTTCCGTTTCCTGAGAAAGCGCAATTCCGTCGCCGTGATTCCAAGTCGTCACCTCAACACGGACTCATCGCGTCGATTAATCCGAAAGCGCATGCGTTCGATCACGCGTGCTCGGCTGTCTCCAGCGAAGCGAGCCAAAACCATAAATCCGCGTTCTGAAAATGGCGTCTTCTGAATAACCCACGGATTCATAGTTGAAAAATCTGATGTGGCCAGCACATGACTTTCTCCATATATAAGATGTAATATTTATCTATGTATTTTCGAACTCTATATTCAATCTAAACTTGGAAGATAAGTGATTAATTTATATCATATTATCTTTTACGTCACAAACATTATAAATAATGTTTTTCTGGACAGGTTCGATGAAAAACGTTGAAATGGCTTTTCGCCCCAGCGCTCATAGCACCCACAACGTACATAATGAGCAACTTCCGGTTTATCAGTATTTCACAAATAACTCCTACACAATCAGTGATACAAAAATATGTTAAATACAAAAGTTATAGTAAAATACATTATCTAAAACTTTTATTAGTAATACAAAATACCTATATATCATATTTATGGAGATATTTTGAAAACCGGAAATGAGCTTTGATGAATGAAGCTCAACTTCCGGTGAACCGATTAACTCCAAAAACTAATCAACTCAGACAGCACACACTACAGTGCTATATATGAGGTTTGGTATTGATACGACTTATAGTTTATACGTTAAAGCGCCCACAAGCACAGACACACATACATACACACACACACACAGACATCATTCCGAAAATGGTCAAAACGTGTTCTAGGGACCCCAAAACGTGTATTTCCGTTGAAATCTCGAAATCGATTTTTTTCATGAAAACAATACTTTCTCTATACTACGTATATATAGGGAAGAGTAAAAAGCGGTCGTTGGCGCGGACCTCTACGGCATTTAAGTTATGGTAATGCAACTATTTGATTCATCTGGTACCGTGGTATAAATGCTTGTCCGGTTGAGGGTGTACTGCAGGGAGATGAGGCATTGCTTAATCTCACCTGCGCTGGGCAGTGCTCGTTTCTCATGGGATTAGCCAATGGCTAAATCGGACGTTGTATTACGTGTGTACATCACGGGGTTGCCCTTTTGTTTCTTTCCCAGTGAAGGATAAGAGCGATGGGTCAAAATGAAAATGTTAGGGTCGCGTACGTCATGAGCATGTTTGAGGAAATGTTTTGCAATGCTACTGCTCGCGTTATGCAGGTGGATATCCTTGGCAGGGAGGCTATGTTGAATCTGTATCAGTTGAATAATTACTTCTGCAATGTGTTTCGCTTCAGATGGTTCAACTACCTTCAGAAGGTATAATATATCGTGAAGACTGTACGGTGAATGTCATACAGAGAAATTTACACGTTATTTATGTGGTAGTATCGCGGTAGTACTAATTTCTGTTTAAGTATTTAACCCGATAACCGGTTGAAAACTCATTTCCTCTTTCATTAGCTTCTTATAGATTGAAAAGGGTAGTGGGGCTTACTAGCAGAGATGAGGAGTGAGGTAGTTTGCCTTTCCTCGCCGATACAGAATGCTACAGGCGGAATTAGGCCTCTACGTAACAGAAGCACAATTACTTCAAAAGGAACAGTCTTTGTACCATTCCATAATTAGAAACTCTAATCACTACTATTATCCAGGATCACTCATACCTCACTAACTTTCATATTTCAAGAGTAAGAATGATTGTATGAGGATGTATAAAAGTATATTTTCCTCCATCTTGTACCAAAACAAGAATGTAAAATATTCCATTCATCAACTCTCAGTAGCAGAACTGATTACAAATGATAACGCTAATCTTAATCATCCAATGCATTAAGTATCACATTTTCCGTTTTTCTCCCAAAAAAGAAAAGAATCTTTTCAAAAAGAAGTTTAATTCACTGAATTACTTAGCACAATGCTTCCTCTGATAAATGCCATTACATTATAAGGAAAGGGTAAAGGTGACTTTGCACATAAGGGCGTGCACCCAGGAAAATTCCCAAGGAAAAACGGACTTGAAAAAAGTCTGACAGGGCCGGGAATCGAATTCGATTCCCGGCCCTGTCAGACTTTTTTCAAGTCCGTTTTTCCATTACATTATGTTACGCAAAGATACCTTAACTTAAATATAATCATTTATCATTAGGTATAACGTTTCTTAAAACAAATTTTGCTTCGCTTAATTGTGAGCAACTAAAATTAACTCAAGGATTCACTCACTCACTGATAATGTATTAACTCCCTTACTGATACCGAATCCTCAGATGATAATCAAACATGTTCGTATGGTATCTTGAGTTACCTTTCCTTGAAAGAAAAATAATCATAATAAATCGTCTTTATTGGGGTGAGATTGAGACTAAAAAGTCTCTTGTTCCATCTAACCTATCGACGTTAATTATTAAGTTAGAAATAGAAACAATTAGAAGAATTGTGGATGTGAAACACATAGGAGATTCTTAGGAAAACATTCACTTCAGGAAAACACCACAAGGCAAACCTACCAATAGTATTAGCTAAAAGATAAGAAAAACATTAAAAAATAAATAAATACACTACCAATAAGTACTTTAATGCGATATATAAATAAGAATAAGTTTACATTTAAAAAAGATAGCAATATATAAAATAACATAAAACAAACAAAAAAGAAAAATAAGGAAAAAGTACATGGATTTTCATCCATAAAGAACAATATGAGAAAAAAAGAATATTATAAAAACATTACCAAAATGATACATACAGTATAGTCAAAATTGTGTATAACATAGACATTTATGTAACTCTAAATAAGAAGAAAAGAGAAAAAAGGAAACAGATGAGAATTATTAAGTATAAAGACAAAACTATGACCTACCATAAAGTTTGGCTGATTTCATGTGCTGTATTGAATTGAATCTCATACGGCTGAAATTTATTTCTACCAATTCTCTATTCTTAGATAATACTTACCAAAAAGTTCCACGATGCGTGAATACTAGGAAAGAATCCGCACTCTCTCGAAATTCACGTGCTCTCGTAGTGGCACTAATCGAGTCAACCCTCGTCATCCCAGCCTTCGTTCTAATGCGTCGGATAGGGAAAGATAAAAAGGATAGATTAAGAAGTTAATTATCCCACCAAGTTTCTGCCAAAATCCCATAAAATATCTGTCACGTAAATCGTTAACTCCTGGAAATGACGATTTTCTAAACTTTCAACTCATCCGGCGACATTCCGGACGGTGATTTTTACGGAATAATTAACGAAAGTTAAAATTAATTATCAACAGACACACAAGGAGGTGATGAATTTCAGAGAAAAGTGAAAAAAAGAATGTAAGAAAATTTAACAAAATTTTATTTCAGATTAGAACTTTTTTAAACATTTATTACAAAAATATAAATCAAGAACTCTTTTTTAAACATTTATTGCAAAAGTAAATATTCACTGCCAAAGAATTAAGAGGAAATGAACCCCAGAGCAAGATTTAAAGAATAACTACACTAAAAAAATAACTTTATTATATTGTAGATATGAACTCTCTGTGAATCATTCAAGGCGAAAAAAAACAGATTCATTAGGAAATATTACACCTAGAACACGGTTTGAAAATCAACATTAAAAAAGCCACCATATATATTTTAGATCAGAAATATTTATTAAGAAAATTTGAAGTTTAAAATAAACATTCATTGGAAATATAATATGAGTAAAGAAGTCATAATGCAAAGTTTAAAAAGCACTTTTCCAAAATGTATATTTTGTATTTAAATCTGCCATGAAAAATTAAAGTAAAAGTACAGTATCATTAAAAATATATAGGAGAGAATGAAATAATAATGATAATATTAATAAAATGACTTTATTAGGGCGAGATTGAGACTAGGTAGTTTCTTCTTACATCCAACCCTTCTTTGTATGAGATATAAATGGAAATAGATAGCTCGCAAAAGTGCAAAGAAGAAAACTACTATGAGAATTAAAAAATCTAAGCTAAGAGCTTAGGAAAAAATTACGCTGCAGGAAAACACTCACTAGAATGGAAGAGTGAAAAACCTGCGAAGCCTACAGACAGAAAGCTAAATTTGATGATGAAAGTAGATTAAAAGAGTTATAAATCAATAGATGCAAACAAAAAATAAAAAAACAAGTGATGTCATATTGACATAAAAATCAGTTTCTCATAAATTGGAACTAATTACGAGATGAGTTTAGGATATAAAAACAGGAGTTGTATCAAAATTAAAAATTATATGCATGAAAATAACAGAATAGAGAAACAGAATATTCACTGGATTAAACTTGCTTTGTCGGTTATATTAGCATTAAATTAGCATGAACAGGATTTTGCTTGATAAAATCTCGTCAAATATCAGGAATGAGACAAGAGTTAAAAATTCAAGCAAATAGTTGGCAAAAATACTAAGTCTACAGATCATGCTTGAAAAAGAAGTATTGGCGAATCACTGCATTATATTTGAAATGAGAAGTCTTTTTTAATCTATAACGGTGAAAACATTGGCAATTTATAGAGCAAACAAACCCTTAAAGTTGCTCTCCATGGAAACTGCTCATACTATTATTTTTTTACTTTTCCAGCCCACGATGTAATCTATAGAATATTCACTTTCTTTTACGACTGAGGAATCATAATACGATATTCGTATTTTCTAGAAGAGGGATGTTTCTCTTGCTGAGAAAATTCGGTTACATTCGTAAGATCTTAAATGCACACAGAGCTCCTTCTTAAGCTAGCCCCTGGCGTTCTAGTTTTCGATTCGACCCAGCCCTATGTCAATACGGCCCTCTGCGGTCCCCTGTCATTTGCGGGTTCATTTGAGACGTCTTAAAGAAAATCAGGTCGAGCCGCTCTTAGCAGGAGTTCTTGGTGTTGCTTTGCTTCTTCGTTTTTAACTTTGCGATAGTAGGATTATTGAAATTTGGTTCTTTTTCTACATCCTCGCTACTGCAAGTATGTTGCTAAAAGCCTCCCTCTCTGTTATTTTCAGAGGTAGCGTATCGACTGGTGTAATGGAAAAGACCTCTTTCCTATAACCGATGATCATTATTAGGGAGGAAAAGGAATTTTACTGTGTCTCGTCGATAATGACTTTTAATGACAATGGTAGTTGGACCTTAATATTTCCCACGAATGGCTTGTACGTTTTATGTACTACTGCAGCTTTCGATAACTATACGTTTCGCGCTCCTGTTCTCAAAGTTCTAAAAGAGTGATATGAAGCCATGTACCACGCAAAATAAAATACTGTGGTTTGATTTTCGAATCAATTTTCTCGCTTCAATTAAAAAAATTAAGGATTTTATACTTTTAATACCACCTTTATTTAATACGCATCTTTTTTTAATTAATTTTTCTGCAATCTACTTGGAAAAATTTTTATTGGTGAGAGCTTCCAAAGGAAAATTCATTCCCGCATTAATTTTTTTATCAAATCTATGTCTAGAGTAATCATTCGAAAAATTTATTTCATGCATCCATTCAAGACATCCATTTCCCTCCAAGCCGCTTCATTCCTTCATAGTTCCTAACTTTTATTTCAAACAAGATTTTCTCCTATCATTTCTATCCTCCACTTATTCTTCTAATTACTATTTTCAGGTGACTATCATGCCCTAGTGTGTCCGATTAACTTTTTATTCTTTCTCTCTATCCCTTTTTCAGAATCACCCCACTATTCTATTTTAATTCTGTCCTCTATTATGTTCCTCATATTTCCTTTGTGTTTCCTCTCTCAGTGAACGTTTCCCCAACAAATAGGTTATTTTAATTTTCAAACTTCAGTTTCAAAATATTTTCCCATACTGCAATCCTTCTTTCTGGTTTCAATGGATAGTTGTAACCATTAAAACAATATATGAGGTTAGGTGCCAGAGAATCCCGTAAACATAGCATCGTAAATATATAGTGTGTATATTTATCTTCTTTGCTATTTGAAGGAATTCTTTTATAATTAGTTTAACCGGAATCATTTTTAATTATAAATATTTCTTCGTAATTTTATTTTCATGCGATGCATTACCAATTTGGTATCTAATTACTTCTGACGAAGAATGCATTGCATTCGAAATACGTATTGAGTGATCTCAAAAAAGGCGTTGTCCTGTCTTTTTTTCGGAATACCGGGAAATGAAAAGAGGAACGCTATTGGAGATTGTAAACCTCTGATTCCTTAACTGCCGTGTCCCAACTTCCCTTTCTTTACATGGATTTCTTAGTTAGAAACAGACAATGTAACTATATCTAAACATATAAAAAGTCATAAAATATATATAGCTCTAGGATGGGTAATAGGATAGTTGGTGCAAATCAATGATAAAAATCAGTGGTCAATTGATATTGGTAAATAAGTTTCTCACTGAGGCATTTCTAGCTGTTTTGGAGTAATGGAGAAAGGTTTGAAAAGGTAGAGATCGTATGGTCTGAAGTGAAAGCAGAGAAAGGGCAAAGAGATGCAGAATGGAAGAGGCACGGATTTGGTCTCGTGCGTGCTCGGACGGAATGCTAGCAGGAGGAATCTCTTGCTGTAGGCTCTCGAGGAATACTCTGCGAGCGGCATCCGTGCATTCTTCAAAAGGGCACGCGGTTCAAAGGAAGGAGGGTGCGTGATTCGTGACAAGAGAGTGGAGAAGTAAAAGGGAGGATCGAGAGATTGTTTATCGGAGGAAATGCGGGATTAACCTCGTCAACGGGGCTTCTGTAATGTATTTTGGATAGATGTTTACGGAGGATGAGGGAGGATAAACACAGGCCCCTCTCAGCGAGGGTGTCTAAGCGGGTGATCTGAATGGCTTTAGTCACAGCGACTTTCGCGCTGGAACTTTAAGCGATCTAACCGTATTTACCATGAGACAGAGCGCCTCGATTTCCGCTTCTGTCGTGCGGTTCAGGGATGTGCAAAGTGATATAGCTCCATTATGATGAATAAATTCAAGAATTATCGCACTATAGAAATATCCAATCATAATTGTGGGAGGAAATTTATTTATCCGTTATTTATTTCATTTTACGAGTAGGGGAGAGTTTCCTGTATTGTACTGGCGCCTTATTTGTACCTTCTCCGTTTTCATAAAGACATGATTCTCTAACTCAAACGATTAGTTTGGAAGAAAGCGACAACGAAAAAATTGCGGAGTTGCCTTTATTGTACCGTTTTGCCATTCTCTTTATTGTATCGGTATAATTTAGGAAAATGTAGTGCTTTTAAATGATAATTTTGCTTTTTTAAATATATAACGATATTTTAGTTGATATGATGCATTTTTAATGTGTAATTTACTATGATTCATTCATGCTGGCCGGGTAGCCTAGATGGTTAAGGCAGCCTCCCGGATAGAGGAAGATCCCGGGTTCGTTTCCCGACCCTGTCAGACTTTTTTCAAGTCCGTTCTTCCTTGGGAATTTTCCTGGGTGCACGCCCTTATGTGTAAAGTCACCACAACCCTTTCCTTAAATGATTCATTAATTAAACAGTTATTTTTTTATTTTAATTTTAACATTAAACATTAATTAAACAGTTACATTAATTAAACAGTACATTAATTAAACAAATAATTTTAATGAACCTAATTTAGCTGTGGCAGCAGATATAAATGGAGATTACGGTTTAAGTGAATGAGCTCGTGTTTATAACATCTCAAAAACAACTGTAATTAGAACAAAGGCGTAAATGGGGAAATTAAAAGGTTTGGTCGCAGTAAAGTGTTTTCGGAAGAAATTGAAGTGGAATTAGAGCAACACCTCTAAAAATATGAAGAGATAATGTTTGTTTAATCTCATCCAACCTCGCATTTGACATTGTAAAAAAGAACGGAATAGCTCATAACTCGAACGTCGAAAAAAGCATTGCAGGAAAAAGAGGCTTGTAGACTTTGATTAAGAGACATCCTGTATTGTTATGCAAACAGCGTCATTCAAGGCTGGGGCTAAAGGACTCAATAAACAAAAAGTCTAAAAGTGCAGTTAAATATATTAACTACGTTGATCTGGACTGTAATCAATTTATGTAGCTTCAATTGATAAGAGTATATGTGTAGTCTAATTTAGGAAACCAGTGGTACAAATAAGGGGACCAGTTTCCTACATTTTATGTACCACTTGTAGATATCTATAAATTCATAAATATTTTACTTTTCACTGTGTGATTTTGAACATTTTACTATCAGAATCTATGTACTGAAAAAAATAATATAGTTTCAATCACCTTAACTAACGATTTGAGCTATGTAAAATAAAATGAAAAAAGTGGGTACAATATAGGTAACTCTTCCCTATATTTTTCTAAAGAATTGCTTACGAGCAAAATATAAGAATGTTTGTAAAAAATATTTTCACTAAGAAAGATTGGTATTGTTTTATTGAATTAATCATGCTAAAAGTTATTCCATGATGTTTTTCGTTCACAAAAAGTAGGAGTGATTAATTGAATATAGGAATCTTGCAGTTTTTAATTTGAAAGGTGTACTTAAGTCGTATAAAATTAATCGTCTACTTGCCTCTCTTTTCCTTAGTGGTTTGTCCTGACTCAACCGTAGATTCATCTACATAACGGAGCGAATTATACTTTGCAAGTACTTAAGGTTCTGTGATACCTCTGTTAAACTTGCTAAGAAATTTTCCTACAAAAAAGATTTTGTCTATATTTTTGGATTTCACTAGTGAATAATTTCTATAACTCACATATATGCACGTATGCAAAATGTGTGCAAAAGATTAACACTTATAGGATTTTGCTCATTTTCCCTTTTAATTTGAATAGCCAATTAATAAAAATTGGTTCCTTTTGGAAGTGTGTATTTATAAGGAATGTTCTTCTATTCTCTGAGAATACATTCTCTGAATGTATTTTCAGAGAAGCCTCGCTGGAAATTTTAGTACTTTCGATTTTGTCAATACTTGGTGACTTTCGAAGAAATTATAGCGTTAAATTTAAGGAGTGCGTAATCGTTTAATAATTGACATTGGTCACTTGGTAATTTCAAATTGATATTACCCATCATACGGTCGTATTATTGTATTTTTCGGATATAATCTCTTTACTACCTTTAGTCTCTGGTTCATATTTAAGGAGCTACGGGATAAAAAACCCAATTGCGAATAAACAAAGGAAAGCGATTGTTATCGTCATTGGTTGAAGTAATATTTACAAAACCACATTACGCTTTGACCAGCGAAGTGGAAAAACTGTCACTTTCAGAGGAGACAGAAGAACAAAGAGAGGTCCATCCCAATAGGGGGTCTACGAAGTGGACAGAAGTAGTAATACTGCTTTGCTGGGATTCCTTTCTAATGAAACGATGGACAAAGAGAAAGCGAGGAAAGCGTTTCCGAGTCTTCAAGGTAAACTAAAAATTAACTCCAAGTCTACGACGTAGAGCCATCAGAGGCGGTCACCCTCATCAACGATTGTAGGTGGACGTCATTTGTCATGGGAAGTTTCTCGAATTTCGCCTATAATTTTCAAGAACGACTATTATGATAGGAAATAATTCATTATTTCCTACAATGGCAACTAGTTGATAGAACTAATAATAATAAATCTATTTCAATGTTCTGGGTACAATTAACCCATAGAGCACAAAAGAAAAATACTTAATAATGGATATGCGCAATAAAGATAAATATTACGTGAAAAAGCATTTAAATTAAATCATCCATTTATCAAAATCTCTCCACTCAACCGTTATGTTACGAGCCGTATGAAATAATAGTTATGTGATATCTCAAATTGAATGAATTCCTGAAGTTTAGTTTTCTGAGAGTTAATTTAACATTAATATAAAGTGTGGCTCTATATTCCGTTTCCCCCTTTTTTAAATTGATAATATATTTCTGTACGTCATGCGTATATGAATTATAACTGAAAATTAATAATTTTGCAGGTAGGAAAACTTTCTACAATTATTTCTTGAAACAAGCCGTGTTTAATGATAGTTATGTGGTATCTCTAGCAGAGAGAATTCTTAGAGAATTTGAAGCATATATCTTCATAAAAATACTAATAATTTATGAATCCCTCCCCCCACAGGAATGACTACCACCTAACCTGGTGCCTATTTGCAGTCCTTAAGAATAAATAAATAATATTACAGTAGTTTGAAACTTTTCAAGTAATTAAAATTTTTAATTTCAATTACTTACAATCACATATTTCGTCCATCAAAGTATTCCTGTAAGCTATAAAATAACTTGTAGAGCAAGTATTTTTTAACCCCATTAGTTCTAGTTGGTATTAAATATTTATATTTATAGTAAGCGTGGTTGTGAATTATTTAAATTTTATTCATTAACAGAACTGTGATACATTTCTATACGTCGGCTATATTTAAGTGATTCTCGAAACTTCCAATCCGGATAAAACTCCCAATACCTTGACAGAACGTACCAAAATAGATGCAAAACTCCGCCATCAAGTATTCGCGGCGCAGAGCGGGCTTCGGGCGCTAAATTCGCAACGAGCCGCCCTCAAAGTCCCCTCGCCAAGGCTCTCAATTACAGCCTTTTGAGTGCCCTGAGCACAAATGCGTAACAAAGGCGGGAATGCATCTCCATACGGAGTCAAGAGACGCGACCGTCGATTACCGCGATCCCTGGCGTTCCATTATGGAACTGATCAAAAGGTCCGGCGATTCCCTTTCCCACCCGCATATTCTCGGCCGAGGTGGATTGTGGGAGACTCTGATTACGTATGCGATTGCGACCTCCGTAATGAGCGGGCCTCTTGATTGGCCTCCGAGAAGAGTGTCTGCCGCCGAGAGGTCGATTCTTCCCAAAGACGACTTCCTTTGTATGCGCTTCGCCTATGATTTCAATTTGGACGGAATGAAATAGTCCGTACTATTTGGATGAGCCTGTCCAACTGCCCTTTGCCATCGAAATTGTTTCCAAAACCATTTTTCTTTTTTCCTTTCATCTCCCCGTCCTATTCTGCTACACGGGGATCTCGATTCCGGCGGAAATTGTTGCGAAATTTCCGCGAATAGGTCTCGTGATAGACGAGAGAGAAGAATTTGCGTGGGGTTGTTACGAGTTGGAATCATACATGCATTTCCCGTACTAGAGGGGCACTGGAAGGCTTTCGCAAAGGTTGGATTGCTAGAACAAAAATTTAAGTGGATTGTTATGGTACTGTGCTAGAAAATGACCGTAATATACTTCGAAGCAGGAGGGTTTTGGCAACAAAAATTAGAATACTCTTCCACTCTAATGAATGAAATGCTTCAATAATCCTGGATAAATGAGAAATTGATTGAATAATTGTAAATGTAAGGGTATCGTAGCAAACGAGAAATTATCTTTATTTAATGGGTAGTTATATTAAGTCACATATATTAATGTTATACTGAAAAATCGTTCATACCAACAGGAAATTAAACTAATTTAATTCAAAGTCATAATGTATCATAGTTATTCTAAATATCTCAGAGTAAAATTAATTTAAACAAAACAAATTATTTCAAAGGAATGTATACTTTTTATGTTATAAAAATGTGATAATTACGAAATTTATCCGTGTTGCTGTTAGTTCGAGAGTTATTGCCTTTGAAATAAGGAGATTCACCGTTGATTGTAATTCATTTTGTCAATTATTTCAACTTTTTAAAAGTTATTTGGATCTGGATATGTTTTTCTTCACTATTTGTTTTCAATTTTATTCTAGGAAAGAAATTTTCATTAGACAAGCGATTTATTTTCAATATCGGATATTTCTTATTAAAATTAGGGATGATTGAATGAAAATTGAAGTTGGAAGCTGTATAAAAGGCTCTTCAATGATCTCGAAGGACTTCCGTTTCTTTAATTCACAGTCTATTACAAGATTAAGATCACTTTACACGTAACGAACAATATGCTTTTCAGCTGCGTACTTAACAAAATGCAATATTTGCACGTTAGATCTCGCATACAATGTTATCTTCAAGTGGGTGTCAGCTCACTTAATCTATTTACCATTCCCTTAATTAGCAGCGTTTTCTAAAGATGAATCGGTACTATACCATAACATTTACTTAATTAACCATCAGAATAGAATCAAACAGTAGACTGGGATCCGAATAAGGTACAATGTACACAAAGCTCGCATTTCATTCAAGACCACTTACTTGTTTAGTACGAGATAACTTGTGCTCCATTCTCATGTTAAACTAGAAAATACGCAATCACCGGATGATTGGCTGTAATGAGTAGGAGAATTAGAAAAGATATGAGTGAGGGAATTTTTTATTCCCTCGATGATTAAGGCCAAAACAGCATAGTCCATTGTGTCTCTAAATAGAAAAGAATGAACGAAGCACCGAGGAACAAATGTAGATTTGTGAAGGGCGGTGTTCGCATTGAACCCATGGGCTAAAGGCCACCGCTTTGCTGTTACCGATGTTTCCCTTCTTTTGAAATCGTCGATGCCACTTAGCGATGTAAAGTAAATCATACAGGAAAATCTACGGGAATGGGAAAAGCCAGTATTCCTGTTCTGAAGGAACGTTCTCAGATAAAATCCGATACTGTTTTTTTTAGCCTTATGTTCCCTTGAACGAGAGAGAATTGAGATGGTGAAGTATGATCTGAAACTCAAATTGAGAACGGGAAGAACTCGGATGTATCTACATTGAAATCGGATCAGAGGAGCTAATTTCAGGAGGATATTATTTTACATCCATCATTTTTTTAATGTGTCTAAAAAAGTCTAAAAATTGACTGTTAGATCATGAAGAAATTGTTAACTTTTTCTTTAATTTTTTTAAAGTTTCTTTGTTCATTAACGTACTTTTACAATTTTCTTTTCCTTCTAAATCTTTTTCTCAATTTTTGTTCTATAGCCTTTCTTTTGTATAAATATGTTCCTTCATTTCTATTATATTTGTATCATACCATCGTAATATTATCGTAATAACATACGTCACCATTCTAAGATAAATGAGTGCTTCAATGTATTTCTATGTTAACACAAAACGTACTGTGTATTATTGGTGCCAACAATACAGGATATCCTTAGTTGGCACCTAAAACTCTTATATCTGTTAAAATTATGTAAATTATATTCTATTAATATTATATGGAATACTTAGGGCAATAAATATATTCATTCATTCATAATTACCGAACGTTTCAATACTCTATAAATTCCTAGTGACGCTATCGCACAGGAGGGGAATCACGAAGGAGTGATTGCTTACGCCGTGACTTCTGATTCGAATCACATTCCTCCGTAATTGCCACTTCCCCTTCGACTCGTCAACTGCGACGTCAATTCCAAAGATAATGATGCATCAACAGCGTCACAACAGGTTTATTAGGCAGACAACGTTCCCAGAAGCGTGCTCCGCCTTATTATTTCATTACAGTATTAATCAACTTCGTTCGCTTCTTTGAAACGAAGCGTCAAACTGATTTGAACTCCGCAGTCAAATGCGGCATTTAGCTACTCCCAGCACGAAATGAATAAGATAAATAGAAACTCGTTCGTTTTATTCTGTCGTTAAATGGAGTTTCAGTGAACGCTGGCGTAACTGATGCTCCCTTTGATGGGATTTTATTTTCCTCCGCTGAATCTTGTTCTCGTTTCGAAATGGTGAATTATAAGAAGTGGTATGATTCAGTTAAAGGTCACAATGTTAAACATTTTTCGGCTCGTCTCCTGATCTTCATTAACACTTCATCGGCCTTGAGTGCGGTGTCCTGTCTTGTTTTCTCGGAATGCCGGGGAACGAGAAGAGGAAGGCCAACAAAAACGGCTATTGGAGATTTTAAACCTCTAATTCCTTAACAGCCGTGTCCCAACTTTCCTTTCTTTTCACTTCATCGGTCGCAACTAAAATCTTAACACGAAAAGTCGCGCGTTTTATTCCGTACAACAGGTAAAGACCAATCGGCCATTTTTTAATATGAGTTGAATTAATCGTGAGTTTTAAAAAAATCATAGCTTATAGTGCAAGCGATGATACATTTTTTATAATGAATCGCCTTCTTGAGGTATCACATCTTTCCGTTCTTCTTCCTATCATATCCTGGTGAATGGAACATATTTCCTTCGTGTTTTGTTACAGGATGTAAAGAAATGTGTCTCTCTTTTATTGTAATACAGTCTTGTTCATGGGTGCGTTGACATGAAAGCTACTGAGGTATGAATAAATGCACTGTTTAAGGTCTCTCCTTTCGGGAATTCAAGGAAACTGTTACTCTTGTAACATGTATCGCTTAAGCATTCTGTCTCAGTGAGGAGAGAAAAAAGAAAATTACCTCACTCCTCATCCCTCCTAGTTAGTCTCATCACCCCCCGCTATCTCTTGGTATCTTCTATTAGAGGGGATAGGGTTCCTTCCAATCTTCGGGCTATTTCTTTACAGAAAGGTATATTTTTTACACATGTTTATTTTGAATCCAAATCGATACATTAAAAGTGGCTCCATTGTTTCAGATAGTACCAAAGTAGACAAGGAAATTACAGAGTAATACCATGTATGTATCATTTAAAACAAAACTAGAAGTAGTTGACAAAAGACTTACATAAGCGACCGGGCGTTACTGTATGAAATATAGTAGGTGTCACTTCACTGATTTTCTTGCTGTATTAAAGCAATCGACACCTTTAAATGATAACGGAGAGTCAATGAATAGGATTAGGAGCAGTATAGGTATGCGTGGGATCATATATAGGGCCCGTAAATGGAATTGTATTGTACGGAATATAACGGCGCGACAGATGGAGAGTTGATTCTTGTACTCATATAATTTCACTCCTCATAAGAATTCAAACACCCATTCATATTTATCATTCATGATCTTATCCATTTTACACCTTTAATTTCAAATGCATCTTCCATTTTCCCGAACATTCTAAAAAACTACGTGCCAATGTCATCCAATGCTTTCACCATATCCCAATATCCACATTTTCCGTTCTACTTTTTCATCCATTCATTTTTCTACCTCAGCATATTTTCGTTCCATATGCCTCCACGTAAATCTGCCATATAATCTTTCCCTTTACTTTTTTGGTTCGCGCAAAAACTTTCTCATATCGCCAGGTGCCGCGCAAAAGTTTTTCTCCATTTTATCCCCAGTTAATTCGCTCACCTTCCAATATAATAAATCGACCCTTTTTGCCTCATCTCTATTTCATTACTACTTTTCTTCGGCTCTTTTTTCTTCTTCGTTCATTATTTATTGCCTTCCGAAATCGGCATTCATTTCATTTCCATCTCCACCTTTCATTTGCTTTATTAGCTATGATTCATATTCTTCATCTAACCGAAACCTACATTCTGATCTGCAGCGATAACATTTTTGCCACCTTTTTTACACCCAACTCATATTAGATAATATTAAGTTTTTTATAAATAAGTTATGACCCTTCGTCAGCATGAAATCTAGAACTAGTGTTATTCACCCCTTGTATAACATTCACCTTCTTTCTCGATACCTCTTCTAAGGATGAATTACATGACTGATAAAATCCCCTGGTTTAAATATTACAGCATTAATATAGGTTTTTGAATAGTTCTTTAATAAACGTAAATTGTTCGACGTAAATGTACGATGTAAATTCCCAAAATTTCAAAAAATATCAACTTCATCTTGTAACAACTTTGATTAGAAATTCATCTGTTGCTTTCATCACTTTTCTTTCGTCTAAAAATCGATCTACTCCATTTTTCTGTGATAATGGCCTTCTACTAGCAACCCATCTTTGATCTTTCTTATTTATGTCAATGAAATATTTAATATTTGCTGGAAAAAATTGTTCCTTTTATTGTAAAACAGTCCTTACGGATGTTAAAAAGGTTAAATTTGGTTGCGATTAACAACTAATACAGAGATAAGGAATGAAATTAATAGATTCAATTCTCTTAAATCTTGCACCAAGATCTGTGTATTGTGTGAAGTAAAGATTGGTCCTTAACCCACGTTAATTTACTGTACACGTTTCTACATGTATTGTGCTTTTTGTACATTTTCAATCAATCAATCAATTGTTCTATCAAAATTTTATTTTAATAACATCAATATTTTCTGAAAAATAATAATTAATTTTGTAAGAATACAGTCCTTATCCCTGTCAAAAAGACCGTCTATAGCTTTTAATTACGCTCTATGCCTTGCGCCAAGGAAATTTCTGATTTAATTGTATTTGAATATTAAATTAAATTAATTTTCCATCTTGAAATAAATTAACTTTGTAGCTTCCAGATCTTTATTTCAAGATGGTTATATCACCTTTCCACGAAGTGAAGATCAAGCATATTTATTTTAAATAAATTGTAGTTGAAATGTTCGACTAAATCATAACTAATTAAAACATTCAACTTTCTAAAAGCTAATAACAAGGTTTGTGTATTCTGTTAAAAACGTTTAGTCTATAACCTGCCTTAATTAACGAAACATTTTCTCTGTCCTAGTCTGTTTTATACATATTCATCAATTCAACATGACAATGTGCAATGCAGTGAGTAGACTTTACCTAGTTGCTCACATGTTCATACGTTTCGAAAGATAATCTTCTCCTCACCCGTCCGCAGTTCGAACATCCGCAGTCCCAATTTTGCGGACTCGTTAAAAAGGGCAGATTGATGCGGGATTTCATTAGCATTCCGTACTTTCTCACGCGAGAAACAGAACAAGAGACCTTGAACTTAGGCCCATAAACCGTCCGAAATATTAAGAGGAAAAAAGCATTCCCGGCATGCATCGGGGACTGTAATTCTTTTGTGTCCGGCGCGTTTTGTTTGCGGGAGGTGCTCGATCGTTTCATGTCAACGACACGGGTGAACCGAAAGTCTGAATAAATGAATGCTCGGGGCGAAATTTTCACCTCAAAAAAAATTTGTTGGGGAAAAGTCGTGCGTGGACATAAATTAGGAGGTTGTGTGAGGAGGAATAAAGGCAGGTCAGAAGTGCTGGGATCGATGTTCCCTTCCAGTGTCTCGGTGTTTGTCAGTGCTGGCCTTACGTTGACGAAGGACGAATTATATTCCCAATACCCCGCCGCAAGAAATTGCGGTTTCGTCGTTGTTTGTGTGAGCATATGGTGAAGGATATCATGGAGTAGTCTCTCTTCGGAATCTGAACTAATGAAAAAAAACGCATTCTCATCAATTTGTAGAGATTTTCATTTAACTCGAGATAAGAATCACGACTTTATTATTGATGTTAGTCTCCAAGGTCGTTCCTACAGTTAACTCTTGGAAGTCGCTAGATAAACTGCAAATTTGTTCGCCCTCGAGTCCCTCTCTTTTAAACTACTCGTATCAAAACCTACTAAATACAAATTATATTGTGCCTGTTATGTTTTCGAGAATAAAACATCACCTGTTAATACGTAAAATCATGAAGTATTAAAGAAAATAGTCTACAGTAGTATCTCATTGCCTTCCATATCCATTTTCCTTGTTATTTGTCATTTTCATTCCTCTTTGGCTTCGAGAAATATCGAACTAATGATAAATATTGAATTTTCGACGGATGTACTTACAAATTTCCTCCCAAAGAAAAGACTGAAATGAATTTATTTGTTTAGGTAGCGTTAGCGCCTCCATTTAGGACAAAAAGTAGATTATGCTGGTAAAATATTCTAATGCAAACCTAAATAAAACTGAGGAATCTCAGCAAATAAACATTAATCGTTTTACATTATTTTTATCACAACTTCAAAGAGGACAATTACTATTCCATTCATGAACTCTTAATTACTCAATTTAAACCCTTTTTGATTTATTTCTAAATAAATATAGAAGATCAAAATCATTCGAAAATAATCTTGTCTTTAGAAAATTACTAGGAACCTGGATTTAAAGTAATGTCCATTTTAATATAGCTATTTATGCGTAAATAATTATGTGAATAAGTAATAATCTGACCAAAGATTCTTTATTAGTGATGCTGATGAAACTAATGTTAAAATATATGCATAAGAAAGAAATTCGAATATTTCAATATGTAGCAGTAAAAATAAACCGATTCAGTTAATTTATAATGATATTTCACAGTATCTTACAAAGCGATAACTTCAAAAGCTGTTTTTTTTATAAAATTAACGGATTCGCGAGCTGTTTTTCCATTCAAATATCATATGACTCTGAAAAGAATAAATTTTACGTCGTTATCGTATTTTTTTGTATTTACATTATGAGTAATCAGATTATTAATATGATTTTTACCCGTAAAAGTCTTTATTCTCAACCTAAGTTTACAAAAATACCCTTTGATATACACCCGTGTGCCATCCTCAGCGTCAAGTTGGCTAGGAAAATGAAACGAGAGACTTTTTGAAGGTGTGGAAACGCATCTCATCGATTTAAATTAAAGAAAAAGAAAATCTGCTACGGTGGCTGCACTTCCGCCGCAGTTCAATGAGCGGGGGGATCGCGAAGCGCAGAAGATCAAACAAAAGAGAGGAGAAAAGATTATGACGGGCGAGAAGAAGGGGAGAGAGTCGGAGATTAAGGTCTGGGGAAGCCGTGGGGGACAGGAGCCAAAAGGAAACCTTTCCCGGGAGTGTTTTCGTGTGGCTGTGTGTGTTTCTGCTTGTGGTCTGGAAAGCAAGTCGATCAAAGCGCTGTTTGTACTCTTCATCCAAAACGTTTCGTTTGCCCAGGGACGTCTCCCTCCCTCCCTCTCCATGCCCCATATTCCCCCCGCACTGAGTAAACCTCCCTTGACCCTTAGAAGCTGCTGCCCGTCAGCGGTTCTGTTTAAAGCACGTGCTGAACAAATGATACGGAAATCGAGAGAGGGCCTTCTCAAGTACTCGCACGATATTAAGAAAAGGAATGAAGCGGGTGCGTAAACAGCGGCTGATTCATCAGAGGGGCCTTCCAGTTTGACGGAGGTAACTCTATCTCCGAGAGTTGGGTTCGCTTACAGCCACGGAGCTGAGGGATACCGGGTTTGCATCTAAGTGGCTGAAATACCGAAATAAACACAAGGTAGCTCCATTTTTTGGAGCGATGATTGGGTATCCTGTTCCAGATGGTTAAGACTCTTAGGTTAAAGGGAAGCTAAAAAAATTATGGATATTTTATTCTGGTGTTCAAGGCTCATCAAGAGTGACGCAATGTAAATGAAATAGAACTGCAAAGAATAAATTGCTTTTATAGATCAATTAGACACCTGCTTTAGTAATAGAACGAGGCTGTGAACAATAACAGATAAAAAATACTAAATCTTAGCTATCAGTAGATTAAAAAATTCGTCAAACGTGACGAAGCGTGATTTAAATATAACTCCGAGTCTAAATTTATTAATTAGAAAACTCTTTACTAAACTGTTGCATTTAACTGCGTAATTTCATAATAAAATTGCCGATGAATTAACTTCAAGATAACATGAATATAAATATGGCTGAGTGACTATTACGAAAAGGTAAAATGAAAGAGTATATCTTACACAATCTATTAAAATACCTTCGCTACCAAATGAGTTATACCTTTCTGTGAAATATTCAGCCCGAAGGCCGGTAGGTACCTCACCCACTCCGACATCAGCTAATAAGAGCTTGCAGAGAGGAATGATATTCACCAGGCAGGATGAGGAGTGAGGTAGTTTGCCCTTGCTTTCCTCACTGAGCCAGAATGCTATAAGTGTAACATGTCCACGCAAGTGAAGCACAATGACTCTGTGAGCAATGCTTTTCTTTTCAGTCCATAAGGAGAGACATTGATCAGTGCAAAACTCATACCTTTAGCAGCTTTCATTTCATCACAGCCATGATCAAGACTGTGACAAGATAAAATGAAGGATAATTATTTCTCTATCCAGTACCACATGAAAAAGTAAATATTTCATTCATTAGAGTACTGAAACATGAATGGGGGTTATACCTACCGCAGCTATATTAGGGGTCAGTTACTAACTATTAGATGATTTAATGATATTTTTATGAACTCTTCTTCCAAATTACAGAGAAATTTCAAGAAAATAATAGCAACGATACCTTCTTACAAAGAAAACGAAAATAAAGTCCCTGAATCTGAAATCTCAGATGAAAATTAAATTTTTTGACATGTAATCAACACCAATGTACACACTTGCCCAGTATTCCAGTATAAAAAAAGATTGGGATATGAAATCAGATCCAGGTCGTTAAACGTTAAAGACGCGTTTACTTGATGCTGCAATATAAATAAAGAAGAGCAATTACTAGAATTACGAAGAATTTACGCGTAAATGAGTAGTATTAGATAAATCTGACCAAGTGGTCCGACACGTTAATGACTAGATTAGTTGAATTTAAGGAAAAATTTTATATAAAAACAAAGCTAACTCAAATTTGACACCGAATATTTCCCGATATCTGCGAATTTAGGTGGAGATTAAGGCCAGCTGTTCGTTCATTTCCTGTGAACTGGTTTTCGTCGTATTTGCTCTGCAGCCACGATTTCCATTTAAGCTTCGTTTGAATCAAATATGTTTGTCCGTAAATTTCGCGTCCAAGTTTTTATTTGGAATGATGAATAAGCACCTATGCATACGAAACAGGCGGAATGGGCGGAGTTAACTTATAAAGGAGCGAAAGGTGAAAAGGAACAACACAGTCACAGAAATCGCTGAAAATCAACGGTCAGCTAACGAACTTTATCACCATCGTTACGCTACCTCATAACTTTCAAAACATGGCTCAAACAAATCAAAATGTATATTTTCGCAAAGAGAGCGACATTTTCTAGGATTAGATATGAAACATTGAAAAATATATGAAAAGGTAAATTGTCAAATTTATTTCGTAAAATATCTAAAAATATCAAAATTTATACTATATAATTCATTGAATTTTATAGAATTCATTTCTTTGATCTACTTTGAAAACATAAATATTACAATCAATAAAGATTGGACTTTGCGAATATATGCACCCAACAACCATATCTCCTGAATTAGTACTATATTCATAACTTAACCTGGTAGTGTTTTCTATAATAATGAATTACTGACGGAAACTATTTACCTAATTCTGAAAACACAGATAAAAATTCATTAGTTTTAACGTTTGATCAACTTCATATTGGATCAGCATTTTAAGTTACAAATCAGTATTCGAATATTTAACCAGATCCGTTTCATTTACCAATATAGATGTGCTAACTTGAATCTGTTATACCGTAAAATATTTTGTTGATTTAATTAATAATGAAGGACAAAATTTATGTTATATAAAGACGGAGAAATTCGACCAAGAAATATTTAAAAGGTACATATTTCTATTCAATAAATGTTTTAACTTGTGAATATATGATTTCAAAAATTATTGATATTTACATAACTTAATAATAGGTTATTTTGGCTGTACTTCTAAAATATTGCATTTCACTTTAGTTTTAGAGTCACTAAATATCATAGTTTCTGATATAGCTGATTCTTAAGGCTTGACACTCATTGTCATATTCATATCACTTAACTGCGTTTTAATGACAGAGAAATGAACTTGAAAATCCGTGGAGACCGAATATGAGTAAATATTCGGTGCCTTATCTTTTTTACCTTTGCTGTAGAGCAAGGGCATGTTTTCCTGTGAAAATGTTTTCTTTATCCGTATCTAAAATACTCCAAATGGTCTCTTTTGTGTACAGACCCATTATTTTTATTCCGTAGCACTGTTTCTTTTCTCTCGTTCCAAAATATGTTATTCAAATACACCGCTCCTTCCTTACATTTTGATAAGTGTCTCTCTACTTTTCACGTAATGTCTGTATTTTCCCTCCTATTGTTATTCTCCTCCTTTCTCCAGCAAATCTCTCGTACGATTTTGTACGCAGCTTTTGAAAGTCCTGGATGCACCTTTTGAAAGTCACTGATCTTTCTCTTTTTATTCAAACTCTTCACGTTGCACGAGCTCTGAGCAGCTTTGCTCATTCGCCATTTCGTTTCACATTTCAGTAGTTCTGCAAATTGATTTTTTTTTCTTGGCAAAATTACATCTGAGGCAAAGGGAAATCTCAGTTTTCATCTTTCGAAATTTGCTTTTTTTAGGTTAATTCTGATTTCTTCCTCCAACATACACGTTCCAATCATGGCTGGAACAATGCCTCGTTTAAATATTTACATTTTGCTGATGAAAAAGGCTTTTTTGTCTTCGAACAAACTGTTCGAATGCTAATAATTTTAACCCAACAAATCAACTTTGAAGTACCGTATTTATTTCCTTTTTTGCTATACCTAAATGAATAAAATCACTCTTTTGATAAGTTTTGAATTTTCTGAGAGTTTGTTTCTAATTTACGATGGAATAATTTACATCGCAGGGCTAACACTAAAATCTTTAAGCCGAATCATGCTTAATAAATAATTTTCGGGAAATTTGGTGATTTTTTTTAGTATCGTCAAATATTTTCAAATTGTCTGTTATTTGCCAACATCTCCTAACTTCTCGGAAACAGTAATTGAAAAAATAAAATTTTATTTTTCTATTTAATTTTCCTCCATTGCCATTAAAAAAAAAACAACTGAACCAAACTGCAAATATCAATGTGGATATATACTTCATTAATCAATCAGATAATGAATGAATGGAGGTTCATAAAGTTTACGATGATAAATTTATATTTTTTATAATTTATTTATATTTATAGGTTTACTTTTCCTTTGGCTTTAAGGCAAAATTAGATGTCAATATGTCGATATCAATGCCGTATGTCAATTTTCAGATGACTATTTAAGTTTGTTTTTTCTTTACCATTGCATAGGCTATACTGATTCCATGACAGCAGTGAAAATTCTTTACGTCAATAAAAACACGAAAACAATATCGCGCGAAGGAAAATATTCCAAAGAATGTTACGATTGGTTGCACAAAACTTTAGAACGCTTACCTGTAACGATTAATATTAAATCCGGATTCAGGTTCATTGCCTCCAGAAAAGGGTCGCCTTTCTTCGAAAGTGATTTGTTTTTCGCTAAAAGCCGAACTCGCTCGAAATGAATTAGTATATCGCGTGCCCCTCGCCCTAAGCAATTAACAGATGAAGATCGCGTCTTTCGCAAATGCCCGCCTACCGTGACTTCCTGGAAAAAGCACACACCAGACAAGCTTTCCTCCCCATTCAGGAGAATTTCAAATATTTTTGACAGTAAATAAGTGTAAGGTTTCACCCTTAATGTTCTGTTTACATACTTATATCTCCTAAATACACAAGATGAATCAAATGAACACAATAGACGATTGGTTAGCGAATATATACCTTCAATTTCAAAGATAATTCGCACGAATCGACCGTTAAACTATCGTAATTTCCCATGAATTTTTATCCGAATTTAATCTGCTTATTCCAGAAGCACAAGAAAACAAAAGATAAACGCATGAGTTCTTTTAAATTGCTGACACTAGTGTGACGGGAAAGGGTGCTCTTTTTTTAGGGCTCTAATCCCAGTCTCGAAGGAATTTATACCATTTGTTTTTTTGAGAGTAAATCATTTTATAATCATTTACAATAACATATCGCCAATTTTTTGCGTTGGATTATTTCTATCAGCAAGCTATGCCATACTATTTGATCTATTTATTTAATTTTCATAGCCTGTTCACGGGAACCTTATTTTTGGACTTAAATGCCAAAGCGTGCATGGATTCTCATGAGATTCTTAGACACGTGACAAGTTTCCATCTTGAAAATCTGTGAATAATGTCACACTTAATGCGATGTCACTACCAAAAAGATATAGAGCATGCTTATTCAGCTTCAAAACTGTATTTTAATACCAGATTACCCTTGCGATAAACATTGCCATTTTTATCAATAAATTTGGTTATTTTTTGCAATAGACTGAGATAATCAAATTTAGTCTAAATATCGAAAAGCATATATATACAATCTTAAGAATCATTATTATTACCTGAGTCATATAATGACAATTGTGCCATGTCCATTCTGTTTGTAATTGTGAGCTTTTGATGATTGTGTGTATTTGAACTTAAGTATCATTGCAGTAAAACAGGTTTGAGGTGCAGTATAGTGCAAGATTTCTCAGTCAATTGAACGAATATCATATAGATATACTAATTATGCTTGACAAAAGATTGAAGGTGCGTGAAATATATATAAATCATTTTTGATTGAAATATTATGAAATAATAATAATAAAGAGTCTTTATTCAGGCGAGATCGACACTAAAAGTGCCTTCACACATTTAACTCATCGTCAAAATTATACTATAATTGAATTAAAGTACCATTATGCCAAGTGAAGGTAAATCGATACTGAAAACATTTGATGGCTAAGAGAGTATAACAATTATGAGAATTGTCGCAATTTAAAATGAATTAACTTTATAAGATGGCGGAATAGATATTCGCATTATTTATATGCTATTGGTACGTTTCTTTGAAGTAACTGAGTACCCCTAGTCTAGTGCATCTCATCAGCGTAGAGCACATTAATAAATGTCGACTTTTGGAGTATGAAGTAGAAAGAAAATTATGTATTATTATTATGCGAGCAAGAGAAGAGGAGAAAGATTGCTCTGGATAAGATCAAGGATCAATCGGAGGGATTAAAAGCGGCGATGATGACCCTTAAGAAGCGATGGGTATACAATGATCACAAGGCAATAAGGCATCCCCGGTAATAGTACGGCAGAAAACTTTCCGAGCCTTTCATCTGCCAGTATTAGTGCTGGAAGTTAACGGTAGACCGCTCTAGCGAGGAGAGGTTGCTTTGCCGGGAGCCATTCCACGGCACCCCTTTTCAACGGAGGCCCTCGACGCCCCAAAAGGCTCCGCGAAATACTGACCGCTCAAAGTAAGGAAATCCCGGTGAGAAAGCGACGGCTGCAGATGCATTCTCTCTAAAAGGAATCGGAGTGCGGGACTCGTTTCAGAAGACTTTGGGAAATAAACCGGCCGATGACGGCTTTAATTTTCCCGGAGAATTAAGAGAGAGAATGGGAACACGATCTGCACGAGACATACGCACTTGCTCGTGTTCTTTCCCAAGGTCAAACCGGTAGAGGACTTGGGGAATTGAACTGAATTTTCATGCGAAACCTGTATGCAACGGAGTGTAATTGTGCCGTGAACGTTCAGCGTTTCGCGGAATGAATTTCCCCAGGAATTGTTTGCCTTTAAAATGTTCCAGTGCACGAAAGGAACAACCAGCTCTCCTTGACTTTAGGTCATACATTAAATGAAATACTGAAAAGGCTTAGCAGGTAGAGAGATAGCATCCACTGATGTTAAATATAATATATAATACAACTCAATGACAAATGGAAAGAAAAAGTACTTCTTCTGCAGATGACATAGAAGCACTTTGAAAGGAAAGGAAAGTTGGTAAACGGCTGTTAAGGAATTAGAGGTTTAAAATCTCTACTAGGAGTACTTTATCTTTTAATTTGTTGCTAAGATGCTGCAACATTGTCCTCTTTCATGTTTATCTTTAATAGTTCAGAGGTTTGATGGAAAGGGATGATTGACTCATAGATAAAATAGCTTATATATTGTATATATTCATCAATTACTTTGAAAAATATCGCAGTTATTGTTTACCTTAAATTTTTTGTATCATGCTTGTAAATGTGTGATATTATAGAAGCCATTTTCAAAATAATATTCACACTACTGCTTTAGTTAAGGCACTAAAATTGATAATTGATTAATTCGATCTTCGTAGTTTTATATCCCTTTAACAAAATCATCATGTCACTTGCACTATTGACAAATTGTATTGATTTTCGGCGTACGGTTTTGAATTAAAGTAATCCTAACGAGCTTAATCACAAAACTTTGAGTCACAAATACTATTTTTTCGCTCACTTTTCATGTGCCTGCACCAGTCTAAAGTATAATGTAATAACTAGTAACACAAAGTGTTATTTTTTGTGATATATATAATTGTAACGTAGCATTGCACAAAGGATGCAATTGAATTTTATCTTAGCACATGAAAGCGTTCGATTTCACCCAAGGTTGCACAAGAAGGGAAAAATAGCGACATTGCATTATTAAGTTTAACATGGAGTAAAAAGTCTAAATTTTCCATATTGCCGTGTTCAACTGTATTGAAATGATAAGAAGACTTGTAATTTTTCTCCTGCACTATTGTCTTCTGCAGATGTTGTCAAAACACTATTGCATTGAACCCATAGGGTAGGCTAATAAAAATTAATTTTTAATTATTATTTATTATGTTCTGAAAAGCACGATTGTAATCTTTATTTCGCCTATTTCTATTATAGATATATACCAAACCGAACCGAATAATATTCACTTCTTGTTCACTTTTGTTCATTGCTCCAAACTCGAGGTCTTATCCATGGTTTTCTTTTATGCACTTTAAGTTCGCTTTCTTTTTGAAGATCACTAGGTAACGGAGAACATCTGACTCGGTTTCAGTTTGGGTTATGGTTTATTCATTTAACGCAATTTTAGGACGACGATATATATTGATATTTGTTTTTAGGTCGTAATCCCAGATAGTGGAAAATAAGCTATTTTGAGTGTGTTTTAGTTTTGAGTTGAACGTTTTAGTTAAAATATTTAAGGTTTTGGAGATAAGTATGATTCTATGATACGTATTTGTATATCTCTGAGGTACTTGTATTATAGATATATATTAATCATTATTGGCCTAATCCACGTAGAAATTACTACGGTAAACTTCAGAATTTACGGCAGATTCACCTTTTCCGTGCTTTTTCCAGAAAAGTGCCGGAAGGAAGTTCATACGGATGGAGTCCAATTGCGACTCGATTTGGTCTCGATTCGTATTCACCTGCGGGGATCGCGATTTATTCCAGCAGGGGAAAACTTGACGAATCAGTGTAGGTGGCGTTCGTGATTGGTCACCGTCCAGTGCGCGAACCGCCCCCTCACGTCGCACGAATGCACGCTCCCTGTCGTTGAAGAAACTCCCTTTTCATCTCTTCCTCATCCGTGACTCCCATGAGAATCGCGCTCGTTCGCCATTCGATAGACGCCTCGCAAAGTACGCCTGCTGAACTGTGGAAACCAGGTTACACCTCTTAAGAGAGCGCTGGAATTCGGATCCGAAGTTGTTAACGCCGATGTAATGCTAAAGGTAAACCAACCTTCTCCCAAACTTACCACGAACACGTATTACAAATATAGTCTTGGGAAAGATAGAATTTTCCGCATTTGAATTTCCCGAAACATAAATGATCTGCGTTTAAATAAATATTACTTGAATACATGCTAATTTCTAATTTTTCATTCCAAGTAATTACAAAATAAATTCCGTACACTACAACTACTAATTAGAGGTTACCTACTAATACTAATTCAACTAATTTGAGGTACCTCTAATTCATTTAACAATTCAACAACCGTGTTCCAATATTTATTTCTTTACAACTACTAATTAATAATTTCTTCAATAATCGGAATAGATAACTCGAAACGAAATGTGAACTGATCGCCAAAATCGTAATGTCTTTAAAGAGTGAATAATAATTTAAACCAGCTAAGTTATTTGATCACCGTATTATCCTAATGAAACCTAGATTTTTGATTGCCAAAGAGAATTGCAAATATATTTAATGAGTACCGCATTTAAATTGTGTAGAACTATACTATACTTTGTTAACTATGTTTGTTTGTAACTATAATTTGTTTACTTTGCGTTTGTCTATTAGTCTCTATAGCTTTTACTTGTTGTTTCTGGAAATTTGCTTAAAACATTAAAACACGTTGATGATTGTTCGACTCGAGGTCTTCATTCAAGTGGAATTTTAGAAGCTGATATAAATTAGTGGTGAAGAGTTCAATGCATCATTAATGGCTTGAAAATTTATCAAGACCAAGGAAAGATTATAATATCTGAAAAAAATTCATGAAACCCTTCAGGATTATCAGATTCTTCCAACTCAACGCGGTATCCTTAGCCAGCTTACCTGCATTTCTTGTAGCTCAATTTCTCTCTAGCTCCTAATCTGCTCTCCCGGGATATAGGCAACACATCTCCTTTGCTGCTATGCGGATACTGTAATCACAAGGATAACGTCCAATCATATGCTGCAAATAATGAAATGAAAAATGTATTGTATCGAATCCCTTAAACGTTGTTTTTATATGAGATATAAGCTCCTATGAGTTACAGTTTATAATAATCCTCTGAAGCCTGCAATTGCTTCAGATTAATAAAAATTGCTAATTCTTGAAAAAAAAATGGTTTTATCTAAATTATCACTAAGGATTTTCAAAATGATCTGCGAATAATTCATCCTATGACAGAATTACTCATTTTAAAGAGATTCAATAGAATTATATGTTTGCTTTTCAGAAAATTCTATTTGTTATCATTAATTTCAAATGTATCTTCAGTTATGCTAATACTTGATATTTAGGTTCTCTTCTATGCTAGCTACCTTTAATTAAATGTATTATGTACATTGTATAGGGATTGTTCAAAATTGATCATTCTCATATATTGATAAAACATACACAGTCAAAGTAGGAACAAAAAAAAATAAAATAAAAGTAACCTGTGGGATCCATATAAATTGAAAAAATTTTCTATATAGATAAATATTTTTTAAATCCATGGTTATAACCGTGTTGTTTGATTATTTGCATTTTGTCTCTTAATATGCAAAATATGGTAAACTCTGCCGTACATATTGTATATAAATCTTTCATATTGTATTTTGACTCTTACTTGGTAATGAATATTGTGTATGTACAGCTATGTGCAAAAAAAAACTTTAAAGTCCCGCGGGCTATATAAGACTAAGGATTAAAGTTTTTTTTCACATAGCTGTACAATAAAACAAATATTATAATACTTTAAAAAAATTCAGTGCTTTAATATGAATGGAGCAGAGATACACAGACGAAAAACACAGCCAGAACGTGTTTGCATCGCACGGCAGCCGATCTCACTTTCGCGTAAATGGCTGGTGACGTCAGGAGAAGCACAAAATCCACTTTGGCATCGGAAATCGCTCCGTAAACAGCGCCACCGTCCAATAACACTTAACAACCGTCGCTTCGGAAAATCGTCTGGGAATTTCATTTAGCGGCTCAAAAGTTGTTCCCCACCGCGAAATATCAGCGGCGACATCTACGAAAGCGTAGGTAACAGAAATGCTGCAAAGAGGGAGGCAAAAGACCATCCAATGCTACTCGCAACGTCTACGCAGGCATTGCCTGTGCTATCGAAACGTTATTTTTGAGGATATTCCTCGCTGAACATAGAATAGTACTATATCCAACCCTGAGTCACATTGTAACCTTTTACTAGTTCTCAGTCTTCTTTGTTTCTAGATTTGTTTGCATTCGAAATGTTTAATTCATTTAGTAGGAGTTGATAGGTTGATCAACACAAGGTATCTTATTGCTACAGCCGATTTATTGCTAATTATTTCATAAAATACCATACTTCAGTATTTTTAATATCAGACGGCCATTTAAATGTAGTTCTCATTCTGTTTTGTTTCTATATTCGTTTTTATTCAAAGTTCTTCATTTATTCAGGAGACTTGGTAGCTTATCTACAACAAACTGTCTTATACCTCGTCATGTAAATTTTATGGCTAAATTCACAACAAACATTTCACATGTATATAATTTTCATAATCATAATCTGGTTTATTATTTAGTATAAATTTCTCTGTATTCGAAATTATTTTCTCATTCTGAGTAATTGTTAGCTTAATAAACAAACTATTTTTTGTTATAGCTATATCCAATATTATGGCAAATTGTTTGATTGAAAATAAACAAACAATCACAGATTCACTAAACATTCATTAGAATAGATTTTAATGTAGAAGAATTTTTTTCTGAGGCTGTAGTTGCAACCATAATTTTAAGTGCTCTTTCATTTTATAGTTCTACAATAAAATTGTATTCCTCATAAATGTCATATTGATTCTCAGTTATCATCCTATCAATTAAACCATATTCCTACTAATTTTTCTTCTCTCTATTACAGTCTTTACATCACTCGTCGTCTTAAAAATTTAGCTATTGAACTACCAGTACTCTATCTCTTGCTTCCTCTAACTAATTTAATAGTCAATCCATCCAAATTTCACAAACATCGATATCCTTTCTCCCTAGTATATTCCTTAGTTTTTCCAATCATCCATAGATAATCTTTTTCCTAGCTTTTAGCAAGGTTTCCGCCTCCAATTTTAGATAATTAGAAGGAGATTCCTTTCTTATAAGACGATGTACAGGCACTGTATAGGCATATCGTCGCGGAAAACTTGATGCTCTGAACGGAGTACGCATATTGCTGAATAAGGAAAATAATTTAAAGAAGCTTCGCTACGCACAATCATCCGGTACTTGATTCTTTTTATTTTTATCGATGGGAAAACAAAATAAATACAGCCAAACTTATCTGTACAAATTTGAGGGTTTGCATTTCCCCATTGATGAAAGAGGAATAAAATTAATTTCAATGAATTCAACCTTACATATCCCATCCTCTAAAACTTCTAAGCATATTCTCCAAGACGTTTTATTTTATGGTATATTGTTATTTGGCAAGCGTACTCTGACACAGTACATCACATCCGGTTACCTATTAATTTACTAGACGAAATGCGCACTTGTAGCTTGTTTTTTTTCCTAATATGAAATGAAATTTAAGTTTTATTATTGCCTGGATACATTAGGTCTGTTCATAATTGCCTACCTAAGATTAATTGCGATGTACATGTAAATAGTTATACTGTTTCTCTATTATGTTATTTTCATGTACATATATAATTTTTATTTTTTACTATTGATACATTTCCTGTCGTTACAATTGAAACTCATCTCGCAATTAGTTTCAATTTGTGAGATACTGGTTTTTATGTAAATATTTCATCATTTGTTTATTCTTTTTTGTATACCACTATCAATTTTTCTTCATGTCTTTTATAACTCTTTTAACCTACTTTCATCATCAAGTTTAGCTATCTATTTGTAGACTTCGCAGTATTTTCATACTTCCCTTCTATTGAGTGTTTTCCTGCAATGGAAATTTTTCCAAAGCTCTTAGCTTAGGTTTTGTAATCTTCATGGTAGTTTTCTTCTTTCTACTTTTGCAAGCTATCTATTTCCATTCATTTCTCATACGAAGAAGGGTTAAATATAAGAAATGACTTCCTAGTCTCAATCTCACCCTAATAAAGTCCTTTTATTATTATTATTGTTAATATTATTATTATAGTGTATAGCAGTGTTTCTATCTATGCCCCAAAAAAGTTTCTCGACAACATTTTTCTCTATGATATATAGTAATTTCGTAAGTGTACTGTGCATATTTTACCTCGATTTGTTTATTGAACAAAATGTGTGTGTGCCGACAGCAAGCAGGGTCATTTTTCCGTGGAAGCTATCGAGAATTACAGTTTTAGTGCGGCATATTCCCTTTCGCTTTCAAGAAGTGTAAACCACACTCTCGGTCCTCCGCGTTTACAGCACGTGCTTCAATAACCGGAAACGACGCTACGCTTCCGGGACCCGTAAGATCTGATGTCCAACGTCCCGCGCCCGGTTTTTTACGCACCTCCGCATGTAACGCGGGCGTGTAAACCAAAATGTCGGGTAGAGAGGTAAAGGAATCCTGTGTAATCATGTTTCGCAGATTGGCCTCTCACTCACCGCGGGGCGCCAGCATCTCCCCTCGGCACGGCCGCCAATGGCTGAACCCCGTTGCTTCCTTTCTCCTCGCTTTTCGCTCCGTTTTTGTTTGGAGAACGTGACTTAAGGAAAGGACTCGGTGGTGCGGTATAGGGCCTAAGAGATGAGGAGGCGTGCTGTGGGCAACAGGAAGGGGGAAAGGCGGTTTGCGAAAGGTGCCGTTGGGAAAACGCGAGGGGCCAGTCACGTATCCCGGCTTCTTTTCCCTTTCCCCGGCGACTCCCGAGGAAATAATACTTTTTCGCCTTTTGTTTGTCGTTGAGTTTAAGGGTGCGATTCCACCTTCTCGTTTTCATCTCCCGATTTCCATCGATATCCGACGCTTTCATTTCCATCTCGCGCGAATATTTGCCTTCGATTTCCTCCGGAGACGGGGACCCTTTCCCACTGCTTCCTCGACGGCAAATTTCGGGGATTTGCTTATTAACCCTCTCGTTCGATTTTTCTCTACCGTGGAGATGGGAGATACCCGGTCGTCGGCAATTAAAATTTGTGGAGGCGAAAAACTTTACAGCGTGTTTTACTTTCTTCTATTTTATATTCCCAGACTTAATATTTAAGTACAATTCACAGCCGTTGGTAAAGTCCGATGGAAATTAATCATGATGAGAAAAGATAAAATTAGTGACTTTTCCACAGTCTTTTTCACAATCCTCAAGAGGATGGCAATCAATCGCCGAAACATGTCGTGTTGATCTTTATTGTTTTAAAAAAAGTTGATAAGTACAAATTTTATATTTTCTCATCTTAATATTTGAGTTCTCTATTTAAAAGTCATATCTAGTCATAGAATATGCTCAATATGCGTTTAGTAACAATAAGCGATAAACAGGGCCATTTCTTCTTTCTTCAATATATTCCCAGGCATAATATTTAAGTTATCTTTTTCAAATTCTTATCTAGTTGTAGAATAAGCTGAATATACTTCTAGTAAGAATTAGCGAGATTGAAAATTAATAGAACGATAGACCTTTTATCTAAAGGTGTTACACTGAACCCCAAATGCCGATTAAATATTTTACAAATATTAACGAAAAAGACAAAGAGTGAATAATAATATATGGAGTTCAACATCCACGACATGATTCGTATGAATTTAACAACTAAACTCCCGAATTGGAAAGTTCCATTTACTTACAGCACAGGAAATAATCAATATGTGAAATATTCTAAAAACAGCGAAAATACTTAGTTTGTCATTACATTCCACATATAAATAACTCAGCAGAAGAATAACACTCATTTTTCTCACCTTCTCTGAAATCGATCTCTATACCACTTTACATCCTGAAGTGTTTAAAATCTTCTGCATAGAAAAAACATTAGCTTCTAGACTCATGAATTTGATTCTATAAATACATATTTAAAATTTTCCTTGTAACAGAGAGTGGCCAAGGAAAATACATTTCCTTCATCCCACGCACAATTCTTAAATCTCTACCGATATTCCTTTTCCATTTTGCGTTGATTGGCCTGTATTTTTATCGTGATTAAGTTACAATTCCAGCAAACCAAGTATAAAGTAAGTGACTTTGATATAAATGCCTACAATCAGTTAATTGCAATTGCGACCCCAGGATAATTAACATATCTCAAATTTTAGAAACTATTCTTCCAGGATTTTTATGCATCTGGACCCGATGTATAAATTATAAAGAACGCATATTTCTGTCAAATATAATCCGTTCTCCAACATGAAATTATTAGGATTTTGTGTAGAGTGTAATAGAATATTTTATAAATTTAAAATGGAATATTTATATTTGTACAAAACGTTTTTAACTGCAAATTCAACTCCTTCATTTGCTCTTATTTTGATATGAACACCTAATTTATCTCGCTGTTTAATACTGAAGACGAAGTCAGATGATCAAAATATCCACGTTTTACAAAGCTAATAGCTTTATTTATGAACATAATTGGTTCCATCAACATACCGCTATTTTGTGAACAAACATACACCATATGTTTTTTAAACCCTCAAACTATTCTTCTGAGTTCCTTAGTAGAAGTTATCCTTTTCTTTAAAACATGACCAAGGGTTAGTTGTAAGAACATAATTAATAATCTCAGTCTTCTTCTTCTTCTGCCTATCCATAAATATATGTTGACGATCACATTTAGCATTTCGTTCCTGCTGGTTGCTGAGTGTAATAGTCTCTCAGCAGTTGGTAATCCAGTCCATTGTTTTATATTGTCCATCCAAGATGTTCTTCTCCGTCCTCTTCCTCTTTTAATTTTCGATTTTTCCTTCCATTACCAACTGTAGGAGATAATATTTTTTGTTCCGCAGGATGTGCCCTAGAAATGCCGTTTTCCTTTTTTAATTATTTAATATCAGTTCTTGCTGTTTTCCTATTCTTTTGAGTACTTCTTCATTACTCACTCTTTCCGTCCATGATTATCCTGCGGTAAGTCCAGATTTCAAATGCTTCGATCTTTTTTGTTATTGCCTTCTTTAAACCATCCTTCAGAGCCGTATAAAAGTATTGACCATATAATCTCAATACCGATGTAATAAAAGAGAAATTATCATTATCATTTATTACTTTCTTCCTATACGTAGTATAGAGAAAGTATTGTATTCGCACCTCCAGATTTCGACGGAAATAGATGTTTTGGGGCCCATAGAGCTCGTTTTCGCTATTTTCCCGAACACGTCTGCCCATGTGTCTGTGTGTGTGTCTGTCTGTCTGTGGTAAAAAAGTTTATGGGCGCTCTATCTTAAAAAGTAATCATCCGATCATTTCCAAAATTCATATTTAGTATTTTCCTAACAGTTCCAAGAGTTGATTAGTTTTTGATGAATACTGCTTAACCGGAATTTTCGGTTTATCTGGAACAAAGTTTGTTTCTTAAATATCTCTGTCAGAATGCAGTGTAGGTATATACAATTAAATACAAAAGTTATAGATGATGTACTTTACTACTACTTTTGTTTTAAACATTTTTTCGTAACACTGATTGTTTAGGAGTTATTCTTGAATAATGGTTAACCGGAAGTTGTTGTTTACCCAGAAATAATGGAAGGTTTTCATACATATCTCTGCCAGAATGCAATCTTTGTAGGTATATACAACTACACACAAATGTTATAGATAATGTACATTACTACAAATTTTGTATGAATCATTTTTCTGTAACACTCATTGTTTAGGAGTTATTTATATATTACCGACATAGGCTTCTGTTTTCACGAAATATGGAGAAACTCATGTGTTGGCCACATCAGATTTTTTTTGATAGTATATTTCAGGAGTTTTTCATTCCATTGGTCCATTGTATCACGAGCGCTTTGGATGTGCATTAAAACTAAGCGACCGCACTTGTACCGGACAATATCCCCGGCAGTTCATTTTTATTGCGTATGAAGAGGAGTTCCAGACCAATACAAGCGCCAGGAACACGTCCGGCGTCCTAATTTCAGCACCGTCTAAGAGAGGCTCTCTCCTCCTCGGCACATTCCTCCGACGTATACATCATCTCATTCCGTCCCTAAGTCCTCCATCTACGTGCCTCCACTTACTGCCTCTCACATTTCACCCATTCTTCTTCCTCGCATTACGTAATTTCGAATTTACGATAACAGCGCGATATCGCGAGCTCACTCAGACGCGTTTCGCAGCCTACGACGTTCACTTTTCACCCACGTATTTGTTTCATTGATTTACACAGTTGTATATTTGTGGATTGTTCTTCAAATTTTTATTTGTTTACCTTGTTGTTTATACGGACAGCACTTTTATGAGCGAAGCGATGAAATCGAAGTCTTCATATCTCTCCGCATTGTATTTAATTCCTTTCTCTTAATTTAAAGGCAAAAATCTATATATTATTGCTACCTAAACAAGCACATGACGAGACGATCATGTCCACCTCAACAATGACCCTGCTCGATATAACTTATTCTACATATTTAAGCTACTAGTGTTCTGTAAAATACATACAAAACTGAATTAGCAATATTACGCCAACTTACTGATATGGTAACTTAACTTTGGATAATGTACCACATTCTAGGAATTAATTATACTGTGTTTATATAATTTGTTTGTTTCCTCTCGTCATTTAGTTATTACTATTGGTAGGTTTGTGCAGGTTTTTTGCACCCCTCTTCGTCGTGGGTTTTTTCCTGCACTAGATATTTTCCCCTTTAAAATCTCTTATATATTTAGGAATTTTTGAATCTGCAATTATTTTCATTTTTCTCATCCTATCGCTTTAAGTTATTCATAAAAATGTATAACAATGAATCAATTGAAGGAGATAAGAATTAACGTGATAAGATATCTTCTCTTTCTTTTCCTTTTATTTTTAAAATCTGTACAATACCGTCTAGAAAAAGATACACAAGGCCAGTTGAAAGAAAAGCTCACACGGGTCTAACCTTGTCGAATATTGGATTACATGAATAACTAAATAGATGAAAAATGAATCTTTTGAGGATTTATTAATTTATAAAATGCATCAGAAAGCACTACGTCACACTGGTACGAAATTTACTGTGTTGCATTTAACGATTATAATATTTCAAGACAATATTAATTAAGGTAATTTTCATGGGTATACTTTGGCAGGCTCCTATTGATAAACAACAACGGCAATCTTAAAGTAGATTCAGTTGCGATAATCAACTAAAAAAGCAATCAATTTGAACACAAATAAATTCGATGGAGGAAGCACTAATTCAGAAGATAGAGAATGAGAAAAAAATTTAATTAAGTTATTAAAACTGTAGTTAGTTTTTATCAAGTTTAAATTAAATATTAAAGTAATTAAATTACTAATTTTTGAGGTACATTACATTCACGTTATATTTTATGTAAGCCTTGTAACCTTTCCACTCTTCTATTTCATATCTATTGCTTTATTTTCATTTGTACGAAGTCTATCTTTCACTCTGGAAAACATTCTCGGAAAATCAACGCAAGGAGGCATCTTGAATTCGCTTTTTGAACTCGGTCCCAGCCGCTCCTACGTGTGTCCTCCATCGACGATGATTAATCAAGTGTGGCGTATACACGTTCCGTCCCTTTGTCTCTCCTCGAACCCCGCTCCGCGTGCATGTTCACGTATTGAATGAAACGCTTTCGAAGCGTCTACCGAACGAACTGAATTGACGAGAGACTTAAAATGAATGGCGTTTTCAAAGCGCACGGATTTAATTACGGTTGCCACAATCCGATTTGAGGTGAGACGATTGACTAATTAATGCTGATATTAGATGCACCGTTGAATTCAAACAAACTCTATACTAAATTTCGTACTGGTATGATAGCTCTTACTGACGTGTTGATGTGATTATGCAATTGATAAATATAAGCAGTAATTTTGTACTTTTGATTGTAGCAATATGAAATACTCTACAAAGTTAGGTCATGTTTCATGATTTATGTTTAGCATGTAGTTTAATTTTAATCTTCACTTTAAATCAAATACATTGTATTTTAATCAATATTTAAACCCTTTCTGGTAATTAAAGTAAACTAATTAAAGGTTAGATAAAATAAGAAGCTTTTCAGTCTTAATCCTGCCTTAATAAAGACCTCATAAACTCATATTATAGATAGTTTAAGTAAGTACCAGATTCAGGCTCGGAGTTATATTATCTAGTCGAATTTGCTTATCTAATAACCCGAAGATCAAACGTACCTGCAATTTAATTACATGAATTTTGTTATAATTAAACGTAGGTAATTTTAAGATCGAAAGCTCACCAAATCTGGTCATTACGTTTGTCATCATTTTAAATACCTGTGATGGCTTAACTATTGATTATATCTTAGTTAAAGTGATGATTACAGCTAAATCTCTTTAGCAGCGCAATGGAATAATGGACTAGAGTCTCTTTTAGGAGAGTATTACATTTTAAACCGGAATTACTCTACCAAAGAAATAACTGAGATGATCATATCCCTTTGTGGATTGGTAGTGACTTTTCCTTTGGGTGCAGTTAAAATAATCAAGAGGTTTTGATGTTTAGCTGCAAAAACTCAATAGTAAACTTGAATTGAATATTTTTACTTTAGTTTAGATAATATCTCTGTCACCAATAACTTGCCTTAAATGTATAAACATGGTTAGGTTTTTTCTGATACTTAAATGTATAATAAATACATTTTTTGCAGTACATTTAATTGTGTACAATTAAATACATTTTACAGATATTTCATAGTTTCATTTAACTATGTAAAGGCTAGTCAATGAGTGAATACAGTAATTATTTAAGGTACATGAAAAACTATGTATAGATGGATAACACACGGGATGGCTGGCTAAACCCTGGCGTATAGGTAAAGATAAGAAATAGCTTTTTCATCTGAAAGGGGTGTGCATTTAGAGGGCAAATGTTTGATGCAATATATAACATACCGAGTTCTGCCAGATATCTAACATACGTCTTCCGTTTATCTATCGTGTATCGAATTGTTTTACTATGATGGCTTTTCGTTCCTCTTCCGGATAGAAATCGGGATTCAAATTTGATTGAGTATGGATGTCAGGAGGCGCTGGCAAAGATCCGCGGAGACTTGCTCGCATACCAATCACTTCCCCTAATCCTCTTCTCCTTTCCCGGGGGCTAAATATTGTGGCTCCGGAAGATGGGATTAAAAGAGCGGCAGATAAATCGACAAATGACTGCGCTTAGAGCGGAGAGAGGAAGAGATTAGGAAAAAAGCGGCGTTTTTAAAATGGCTTTGGAGATTCATTTGTCAGTGTCGGGTGAGCTATGCGGAGCGTATTTGGGCCTCTATTCATCATATATATGAGTCCTGCCTTCAAACGCCCGCTTAACGTGCCTCGGAGGAATCGGGAAGGGAAGAATTGAGAGGGGACCCACTTTTGGTGCATATTTACTGAGCGCCCCTAAACGCATTTTAAGAGCCCTTTTTCCTTGGCTAAAGGCAGTCTGGTTTTTATTTATTTCTAAATCTTGCAGCAGTAAATAATTTTGAGGTAGCCTTAAACCCCTTTCAACAAATCTTAAATACTACAATAAATTTTCATACATATTTGTCGTATATCCATTCGCTGTTTCTGCCATCGATCTATGGAATTCAGTTCGTAATAGTCTAAGGAATGTGCACAGGGCCAATTATGTGTAAATTTTATACAGGAAGGATAGACCCACCTCTTCTCGGGATGGATTGCTATAGACAGTGCTATCTTTAGGTATATTTGCCTTATTAGTATCAATTTTACATTAAGTTGATACTGATTAAGGCTTTATTCAAGAAAACGTTTGTAATCTACATTTAAATTTCAATTCAAATTTAAATCCACGGTCAAATGCATTTTCTGCCCGATCAAAAGATGACGAATTGTTTTTAAGGTGGATCGTTTTGCCACTTTTCTGATCGAAATGTAATACCCGGAAAAAGTGGCCCTTTTCCACGGACTTGAAAATATATTTTTTCGAAATCAAGAAATATCTTTGAGAATTATTGCCTCGAAGTTTCAAAATTTTGACGAAAACATCAAATTTGTCATAATTTTTTTTCTGTTAAAATGACAATATTTTTGCGTGAATAGATGTCACTCGTAAAAAAATTATGCCTTCAATTTTTTTGCAAGTGACACTTCTAAATAGGTTTTAAAGTTAGCTTAAACGTTTAGTTAGATCCTAATTTCAAGTTCAATTTAACAATTTTGTCGTGCAACAAGCGCTTTCCAGATTAAATTCAGTTTAAGCTATTGGGGCATCTCTCCCGCAGAGGTGGGGCACATCGCACTCTCGGAGAGAAGGCCAAATGCATGGATCCAGAAATATTTTAATATTTTGGGAAAAATAAAAAATATATATTTATATACTATTCATATTCAATAAATGTTATATTCTATCACTTAGTTCACATTCTTATTATCACTTCAGTCATTGTTATGAAGTCATTTCCTTAGGTGGGGCATCTCTCCCGGAATTACCTTTTATTGTATTGTTCTAAAAAACTTTTTCTTAGAGTTTGTTATGTTTCATTGTGATTTTTGTCGAGTTTTATAATTAATATAAAATACATACATGATAAAAAGACAATTCCCATTGAATGATTACATACATATATTTACCTGAAATCTAAATAATAATAAAATATACATTACACGATACCAGAATCAAATTATATTTCTAGGGGATATTGATGTCGTTTTGAAATAGTTTTTTATTTAATCACCGCTAGTCAACAATATATTCATTTTTCCACCAGATGTAAGAAAATAGAAGAATAGTATGACTCTTGATTATCAAGAAAATTATAATTTCCGTTGCGATAACATTAGAAGAGTTGGAGAGGAAACCTTAAAGGAAAGCATTTCATAGATACTACTAGAGGTTTTTACTCTACGGGTTTATACAATGGATCGACATCGTCATCTTTTCTTCTTTTATTCATAAACTTCGTGGAAAAAGTTTAGAACGAATACATTTCGGATACGTATTATTTCTGTAAAAAAACCGTGATTTGAATGACCATAAACCTATTCTTTTCCTCTTCGATAGATATCTTCCAAACATTTCTGTGTTACGAAAACGGATTTTCAAACGAAAAAAACAAAACAAACATTCTTGAGTTTCGCGCAACCATTTAATTAAGCTAATCCAGTTGAAGATACTTCCACTGAACGACTGCTCTGTTTTTGTTGTAATTGTCCATTAACCTAGAAAAGACCTCAAAGAAGGGACGTGTGAAGCGACCGCAGGAATGGCTGCGATTTTTTTCGCCAACAGGAATGCACGGGAGATTCCTCTGTCGAAGAAGTAAATGACATTTCCTAGTCTGGAGCCGCGAAATCTGTATCTCCACAAAAAGGAACACAATCGTCGTGTTTTCTCATAAAAACTCATAGTATTTAGCGTTCCATGATCATTTTCAGGAAAAAGCAGAAAGCACTCCTTGTGGAATGGAACCTGGGTTATTTCTATATTAAGTAGCCCATCGTATGTACCTACAAAGAGTTAACTTTTGTGTGTTAAATGGAAGAATTAGAAATTTTTAAATATTGCAATTAAACATATGTAAGCCAGAATACTGGTGAATTAGGAATCGTTAATTGACAATCATTAACTTAACATAGTAATTATTCATATAAATTTGTGTTTTATTTAAGATTTTTGTCTCGAAGTTTACTACGAAATTCGACTTTTAATCCTTATTTTGTTATTTAATTTAAGAAATTCATTCTACCCTTTTGATATGTTTTTTTCGAATATGCAATCTCTTCACAAAATAATTTATTTTTAGCGTTCAGATTATTTTTTATTACGCATATTTTAATGAACTTAAAGCAAGTGAATGGAAATTAACTGCTTCCTTTTATTAAATATATTTGATAACTTTACAATATTTGCTCCTATTGAAATATCAACATCAAAATTGAAGGAAGATAAATTCTATTTATTCAAATATTGGTATAGGTTATAATGTAACTGAAAAATTGTAGTAAATCTCCCATTAAGGTAAATTGTAATAACATACCGGTTTCGTCGCTTAGCAGCATGGCCAAGTGCTGAATACATGCCTTTGGGATAACAGATATATAATAAAGTTGTGGTGGTTCTACAGTGAATAGAATTAGAATAGTAGCGATTTAGAAGATTTCTTTTTTTGAATTATTGCATAATCTTCCTTATGCTTAACATTTTTGCTCTTATCATGTAATCAGTTTTCAAGAATTGAAACATTTTTCAGGAGGTTGGAAGTATCTCCAAATTAGAATACGTTTTTGTACAGTTACATCAGTTTTGTCATTATAATTTTCATAAATTAATTTCAGGATTCGATTCTGTAATTTGTAGATTTTTTTAAAGTTGCTTACTAGTATGGCCGCTAATAGTCAAACCTTATACCTTATACCAATAAACCTTAGTGTTCATCCCAAAATCGCAAAAATGCATCTTTCTTTATTTTTTTATTTTATAGGAATGAATGGAAAAGTTCATTTGTACCATAAATAATCAATAATGTATCTGGAGCGGGTATTTGAAATGAAACATCAAATGCTTTTGCATTGTAATCGTAAAAAGAGGTCTCAGATATGAACCTCGCTCGGAGATTGGATTCTAAATAGTCCAGCCTTTACTAGCTAGGACATGAGAAACGTATTGAGAACTTTTCTCGTATGGCTTCCCGTTGAAATACTTCGCAAACGCAGTCAACCGAGGTCGAATACCGCGTCTGCATCCCAACAAAGACCTACAGCCTCCGGCAACGCGTCTCATTTATAGGTTGATAACTTTTGTTTGCGAGGCCCGCGTTCAGCCGAATTATTTCCAAAAACTAACTTCCAAACGTTTCAAAAAACGGACAATCCAGCGAATCCAAATTGGAGGCAGCATATAATTAAACAGTGGCAGTGATCTCGAATACCAATTGAGAGTCAACGCTGAGGAAGGTGAACAAACATTCCATAACGTTGGAGAGGGAAGAAAAAGCTACGCGCAACAGTTTGAAGCATCGTTGACTTCCAAATTAAGGGAATGTGCAATGAATAAAACGGAAATTGGCCCTAACATTTAAATGCTCTGCTTACATATCCATATTTACTTTTAGCCTCTGCGCTGTAAAGTTTTTCTCAAAGAGAAGATAACCGAAAGCGGTTATTTAAATTATGCCGAGCTATATAGAAGCCCATGACTGTTATTTTGCCAGAAATAATTTAGCTAATGAATACGAGTGTGTACCCTACGGGCCATGGGCCGAACTAGCCTCTATAACTTACTTTGGCTCCTATCTGCTATTGCATTCAGTCTACCATGCACTACCGTGTGATTCTTTGTAATTGCTTTTCAAATACTTTTTATTCATGTTTCAAATGCAAGTGTATTCCATTTTGGAGCCACCGCAAAGCCAATCCTCATTTGCTGGGCGCATTTCAATCTCAAATGCTCGGTTTTGGCATGTTTATCTAAAGTTCGTATTGCGGAAGCGTAGGACCGAAAACTTAAGCCTGTCCGGCATGAATAGTTTAAGCCCAAAGACCCCTCAAGTAGACGACTGGATCGCTCATGATGTTAAGTTATATAGGTCACATCAAAATGGAGGATTAAGCGGAATTAATATACATTACATTTTGATGAATATTATCTACAACAAAAGCATTCTTTGTGACCATAGTGTTACAGCAGTTACAATATTTGCAACCCGTCATACCGTCATATTACATATACTTGGTCTTTAACTTTTCACGTTTATATGGAAAAACAATGCGGAGTATTTATAATAAAATTTTACATTCTATTCTTAGAGCATCAAGTTCTCAAAACATACCTTGGTAGATACAATATCGCATCATTCAACAAAAATATACTCATAGATGCCTCAGGGAGATGTCACGAGATGTGCCTATATTTTTTGGGAATCGATAGATCCTCCATATCGGGTTTAATTAATGGGCCGTTGTAGCCGGTTTCAACTTGATTTTGGTGTTTTTACCACCTTGAAGTGAGGAGAAAGCATCTCTTTACACATCGATTTACTATTTGTTTAAGCTTAACAGGTAGTTTTATACGTTTCTACATAATTAATAAACTATTTTACTATAATTCAACTTTCTCGGAAGAAGTAGTAAATCTTTTAATTTAATCATTTAAGTGGTACTTGTCGTAATAACCATGAAAGTTAAAATCTATTACAAAATCTCTTTCATTTAATCCAGTGGGAAAGACTTTTGCCACGAATAATTATCCAATGTTTATTTACTGCTGACCCTCTTAGCAACGGAGTCCCCAAAATGTTTACGATTTTTCAGAATACTGACTAACACAAGAGTATATCAGGAGTACAAACCGCTGAAAGAGAGGCTTAATAATCAGAATGATGTGCAAGGTTTCTGTATTCACAGCGGTGTTTTTTATTCATGTATGTATTGCATATTTATATCGTTGTATTTATTTTTATTTATGTATGTGTATACTGTATTTGGTTTTGTTTATTGTATTGATGTTAAGTAATATTTAAAAAAATAATTGTTATAAAAATAACGTCGCCACCAGTCTTCGCGACTAACTGCTGCGGTTTTGTAAAATAATTAAATGAATAAAAATAAAGAATGAAATCTCAGCAAAGAGAACTAGAGGCGATAAATAACGACATGACTTAAAAGCTTAGCAGCATAATATTCAACAAATAAGAGTCAAATAGGTTCATTGATGCAATATTTGCACAATACGTTGTGTACAAATTAAGTTAATTTCCCATTCACAGCAAAGTAAATTGTTGTCCATAGTTACTAGATATTGTAACTGTAAACAAAAAGGGTATCAGAATCAAAATTTAAATATTGATTGTCTAGGTGCCTAAAACTCTTGCGATAAAGGATCTAATTAATAAATCAGAGTTTTTCATGCTTAGATAAGATTTTGGGAATTAGCGAAACAAAGAAACTTGGCACTTTACAGAATCTCCTGTCACCGGATCAAACGCACCTCGGATTGGATGAAGTGCATCAGTCGGGCAGAATTCGGAAAGATTAACGATAAAGCCAATCCGAGCGCTTATGTGGGTGGATTCCGGACCAATTCCCACCGTTTGGGCGCATGTTTAGGGCCGAGAGAACCGGTGCCAATCACCGTTACGAGCTTCTTCCTCAGGCGGAATAAAACACTAAGGGAGCAATGTCCACTCGCGGCCGCCACGTCCAAATTGTGTGTGAAACAAATCGATGCACTGCATTAGGGTCTAAACAGCGGCAGAGGTGTTAGCAAAGGTTTGCAGTCGGAATGTCCGCTTGGACATGGGAAGTCTTTTGTCGACTTGGCAACGAGCAGTTGCTCGTCTATAGGAGAGTAAGCTAGGCTTTTGAAAACTGTAAAAAAATCGGTTATCGATTCGGGGAGGAGCGTGTGAAGGAATTAAAATTTAAAGATCGCAACAAAAGGAGGGTTATGTGAGAGCACAACTTAAAGGAAAACACTTCTGGATTAGGATCAATCACGAAGAACTTTTATTTGAATTTCAAAATTTCAAGTCGATTAAAAGTTATTATGACTATGGTCCCATATTTACCCAAAAAAATTGTAATCGAATAGAAAAATATTTAGGTCGCCCGCAACCGGCCTTAAGTATGATTTTTGTCAAAAACGTAGATTTATCAATTTTAAACATAAATATAAAGCAAATTTTTGTTTTCAAGAACAAAAATGCTAAGTTTAAAATGTTAACGAACCGTATAAAAATATATCTATCGCGTGACATTTACGCCTCCGGGATTAGCTGTAAAATTATCATATTTTTGCAAAATTATGGTCTGTTGTTGACCTTTTCGTTTACTTCTAGTCTACTTTTTCATTTATAAAATTTCTTAAAACCATACAAATAAAAAGTATTCCGGATTATATATTTTTATGCTGTTGTTTTTATACAACAACTTTTTATCGACTTCAAATTTTGAATTACAAAAAACTTTTTTGTGATACTTCCTCTTGTACATACATTATGTATAATATTATCATTATCATATACAATAATTTTCAGGAAAATTTAAACTCGTATTCCCTATAAAGATTTATTTTTCTATAATGCATCCTTCATTAATAATTTACTTTTATTCCCTGTTAAAGGGAAGATTTAAACTGGAAATACTCTGTAATGTTTTCTTTGTGTCTTTTCTTTCTTCCCAAATTTTCTTCATGTGTTTACTGTTTTCTTTATTTCGCTCTTCCATCCCCTTACAATCTGCCTTCTTTTGTTTATGTCGTGGATTCAAATTTCTATTTTTTGATGCTATTCCTGAATTCTTTCCGGTCTTCTATTATTTCTTTAATTAAGACTGTAGTTTTCCTACTTCTTGCATCCATCTTGTTTTTCCCCTGAGTTAATGACTTCGAGAATATGCTTCGAGGTTCTGTTCCCGTTTATCCTGTCAATTTGTTCATGAAATCTGGCGATTATTTCACTGAAGATGTGTGTTTGTAGATTTTTGTTGCCTGTCTCTTCAGCCAGGTTATAATATTTATTGAGCTAAATATTTTCTTGAGGACTTTCCGTCCCAGTTTCTCTATTACTTTAATGCTTGTTTTTGGCCAATTTATATTTCTTCAGCTGCTTATGATGCTTCCGAAAGTATATCTGTAATGTAGAGTCTTCATTTTGTGTTGATCGATGCGGATGCCTAGTTATTGTATTCCATGTAAGCTAATATGCTTTCTATAACCTTCGGATTCTCTAGACACGCGTCTTTGTGGTTGCTTCCCTGCAGAAGTTTTTATTCAAAAGATATTACTTTAGGTTTATTTCACTACCACCAATACATTGTTAATGTATTTTTTTAATGTCATAGACGGCATTGCTTGGAAGAAGAGGCAATTTATTCTCAATTTAGCCGTAATAACCTTATAGATACACATTTTATGTTATTTTTATTAGTGTTTTTTATTTTATAAAATATATAGAATGTTTATTAATTCAGGCCGTCATCACACGTGGGTGGATTAAAATTTAACGATTGGACTACTTAATTACCACTGCGCTCCATGACTTCTGTGCCAATGGTTGAATACACACACACCCCGCAATGAATACAATTGAAGGCAGAACTGCATTTAAGCCCCAAGTTTCATATTTAATAAATCGCTATACAATTTGACCGTCCCATATTATTAAATCTATGCATAGTATTCGGGCGCCCGGAGCAATTACAGTGGACAAACAATAGGTGCGCGGAAAAGATCCTTTTGTGACCGTTATCTTTTGAAAAGCCAACCTTTTAACGCGCATATTAATTTGATGAATTCCATTAATAATCTGCTTGTTAACAGCTGCTGTGTATATACATATTTCGCGCAAAATTTTAATTAATGAGGGCAAAATATTCATTACATCGGCCCGCCATTGTAACTTTCCGTTGCCTCATTTAATTTAATTAGCAAAAATTTAAATGCTCGCTTCTTGAATAGGGTGCACGCGGTTTTTTCGTTCGTGAGCCGATGCAGCCTGCGTTCAGTTTGTGAGAGCAAAGCGTGAGGAGGTGAGAAAGAATTCCGCTCTGGAAGATTGGCTGTTTCCTTGAAATTTGGGAAAAGAAGCGAAAGAAAACTCAAAGAGTTAATTAATTATGGAAGAATTAGTACTCAAACACTAGTCAGTGTTTTTATTTGTATGCTCCACCTAAGCCTTTTATAATAAATTTATACCAAATAATTGTATCATGTACAATTATAGAATATAATTAACTAATTTTTATTTGTTCAACAATTCGTACGTTTCAAGACGAAATAGCTGTTTGGACAAATAAAGCAAACTTCCCGATGGAAAACTTTTGTTCATGGTGTCTAACTCTGGGTCTTATCCGTAGTTTCCTGTTTAGCAAAATAACTCTGTATATGTGTTAGGTTAAATTAGGTTTCGCTAAGGAAAATAAATAAACCGTACCAGGAAAACACCCGCCAGATTATATATCATTATTTAAATCATATATAGATATGAATTAAATTATAATTTAACAAAAATAATTGAGTAAACAAAGAAGAGTGAAACAAAGCTCAAAAAATAGTTCTACACTCTCCAGGGCGTTGTGGGAAGTTGATCACACAAAAAGAGGGATAAGGTGCAGTAGATTACTCATTGGAAGAGTACCCTTTTGTCTCCATTCAGAACAAAAATACATGAAAAACATTACAATAATCACGATACGGTAGCAAATCTTCAGTGAGAGCAGCTCTTCAAAGTTTATTTTACAAACAGGTTAAATCCTTCTGAACACGCTGCGAAAAAGGATTTCTTCAAGCGTTCGTAAGACCCCCTCTTCTCAAAACTGAAATGTGTTCGCTTTCTTAACGACCCGAATTCGGTCCAATTCGATAGTATTGTGAATCACCGGAAGGGAGATAATGGCCGACGACTTCGTCTGAATCGCGTTCCCGGAAATTTCCCATTTTCGGATCGCATTTCACTTAAGCATTCATCGAGGCAAGAAATAAACAGTTTTGAAGCATCATGCACCGATAAACGATCCGCCCCCGCTCGCTCCGCCGGATACGAGTCCTTCCACCCCTCGAATTCTTCGAGCTGAAGTTATATAGGAAGAAGAAAACTTTGGGAACGGCTTTATCTGCGAGGAAGAGCTCATTTGAGCGATCGTTAGCGAAGTGAAATAAGGAAATAAGCGAATGGGAAAGATAGGGGAGATTTAATTCGAGGCCGGTGGAAGAATCGGGTGAGGTGGAAAACTGGATTTGGGCAGATGCACCGCCGAGAATCTTAAAGGCCCGGGCAGAACGTGGGGCCGCTTATAATTTGGGAAGTTCTCTCCGAGGAAATAAGTAACGCGGTCAGATTCAATTAAATTTCTCGGAATCGCTCGCGGGCTGGAGGAAAGTTGCGGAAGTGTGAGGGAATCGCGGAAATGGGAGTTCCTTTAAGGTTATCGTTCGAATCGGATTGCGGTTATCTGCCGTCATTTTTCCCGTTTCGCTTCTTTTCCAGGGAAATTAAATACATATTTATATTGAGGGAGTAAATATAGAGCTAGCGACCACTGCCCGTGTCTCATGTTGTCGAAATTATTTTCTATGGTTTTCAAGTTTATTGAAATCCCATCATAAAAACAGTTTCATGATATATTTATATCACTCAGAGATATTTTTTCTCCAGAATTTAAAATGATTTCATGCCTACTGTCATTTCGTCGGCTATCCCGCAAACTATCCAAAACATTTTTACCACCATGGTCTTACAAAAATTATAATCTTTTTATTTGGAGAGGTTATGTCAGTGTGAGCCTCTCTTACTTCTAACCCCTTAAGACATATTTTATTTAATATATATTTTATTGCTATATTATTTCTTGGCAGTGGTTAATTTAGGATATTTGTCTTTGAAAATTTAGATATATTCTTGTCAGTAGGAAATTTTTCATATATATATATATATTCCTGTCACTACACAGCTTCAGAAACTATACAGTTACCGCATACTTACTGGAACAGTTTCTTTGTATTTGGAAATGAGCTTTTAATTCAAATTTTTAAATTCTATAACATTTAATGTAAATACAAAAATGTATAATGCTATCTTAATTATCAACTATTTTAATTTAATTCTGATAGTATATGTTGTTTTCATTGGATTTTCAGAAATGTATTTAGAATATATTCTGCGAACTGAACACCAATTTTACCCATACATCAAATAAAACCTGAGTGATTCATTAAATGGAATTCAACAAGAATTTCGGTTTCAATTTTGATAGAATAAATTTTAAATCTTAAATTTATAATTTGATGCTAATATTCGAGAATATACTCGTAAATATATAAATTTCTTTGTTTCTAATTGCATTGCCATTTATATCTGCATACTGAGCACGAAAATTCAACCAAGGATCATAGCAAGAAGGATTTTCTACATTTTAAAATGAAATAAAGCATTAAAAGTCTTACTTTTAGATGTATTAGATATGTTTATTATTCACTTACGTGTTATAGCGAAAATAATATGTCGTCTCTATGTAATCCTTATTCACGATCATAACCCTCGTCGACCCTCTCTCCTAGGAGGATTTAGGGCGGCCAAACACCCCGTATAAGTTACGTCCATCCTTATCATACTTTCGTATGCGATTTAACTCGGGCCAACTATTAATCTAGTTTGAGGTGCAAACACGACGTAATGATAACCTCGAGGGGAAGTCTCCGCTAAAATCCCTCGCAGGAAAAAAATGGAGTTTCGAAAGCTCGCTTCGAACCTGGAGTGTTTAAGAGGAGGGACATGGGTTGAAATGAGGACCAAAATGGCTTCTTATTGAGGTTCACCCGGCCGCAGTGAAAGGAGCTTGATATATGCTGAGAGGGCCGAAAGAGAGGGAAGGGGTCAGCGGAGGATTGCCCCGAGGTTTTAATTAAGCGAACCCGTAAATCTCGAGGTTAATGCCTGTGAGAAGGCGGGTTAAGGAGAAGAGGGGGTTGGGAAGGGAGGGGAATAGTAATGGGGGTTTGGGTAGGGATGGGTTGGGTTGGGAGGCTGGCGTCGGGTTTGGTAGGTTAGTTTGGGTGGGGTAAGGAGGGTCCAAAGAGTGGGAGAAGTATTGAAGAATCCACGGAGGAATGGGGGAAGTCATGCTCCCATCGGAGGCTGGTGAATGGACCCGGAAAAATTCGGAATCACGGAGAAAGACGCGGAAGGAAAGAGGAGGAAAAGTTTTCCCATTCGTCCACGTGACTTCTTAATTCAAGGATCCCCCGCCAGGTGCCGCCGCGTGTCCTTTTTTTCCGTTCCCGCGGATTTCTTTCGGGATAATTCGCAGGCGATACGCTCTCCGGTGCGTCTGAGGGAACTTTTTCGGAGGAACTTTTTCGGTGTCTATGGCGCGGCCGTAAAAACGCTTTGATAAGGGCTGTTGAACCGGAAATGGTACTCAAGGTTCTTTCTTTTAACGGCTGGGTAAATGTTTAAAACTCTCCGAAGCCTTGATGTAAAGATGTCTGAGGAAAAGGTTTGCGTTAAATTGAAAAGTTTGAAGTTTGAGTTTGAGCGATGTGGCCATCAATGGGCGATCAGTTGATAGTGCCTTAAATATTAATAAAGCTTTGAGAAGTGCTCTTTGAAGTTGGCTGTTCCGTGGAAGGGAACCTCATCTGCATTGAGTGGGATACGAGGGGTCAAAAGTGAGGAGATAATCTAATAGACGTCGTATTAAAGTTTAACACTCCATCTTGAGACTGATTTGTTGCTGAAGATTGATTCCATACCCCTGTATACTCCACTAAAATGACCAACCTCGTGATTTTTTTATCAAACGTCTCGCTGAGGGAATCAGGATACGTTTGGCGAAATCTTTGATCTGGCTTTTTTATGTATGGGTGTGAAACGTGGAACTTAAGTAATGAGGAAATCGAAAGATTGGAGGACTTATAGAGGCTCTGAACGATAAAGAAGGGGGGTTTGGGAGCTATTTAAACTGCACAAACTAGGTTTAACCGGCCGCGGTAGCGATGTGGTCAGCGTGTAAGTGTGCTAGCAATTCCCCATGGTCCTGGGTTCGAATCCCGGCTAATCGGATTTTTTCCTTTTAGGGAATGGTTGTGCGTGTTTGTCTGTTGTTATTATTTGAAGGATTGGTGAAAACTGTAATTGAAAGTAAAAGTCAGGGGAAAAACAGAGGGGAAGACAGAGATAAAAGTTGTTGAATGACATAAGAGGTGGGGTTAACTAAAAGGAAATGAAGGAGATGGCGCTGAATAGGGATTTTTTATTATACATAAACCTACTGAAAGGTAGGTTAATTACTTATGATGTTAATTGTTTGGAACCAACCACTGTAATTGTCAAGAAAATGGATGTTTGAGGGGGATTTGGAAATAAATAAAATTAAAAAATAAAGCTAAGTTGACGATAAGCTTTAATTAGTTAATATAAAAACAATTAAGGTCCTATCTGATGCACAGATGGTTTGAGGATGGACAACTTTGGCCAAGGAAGAGTTTATGAAGCGAAGGTGAACTTAGTTGAAGTGGTCTCGATAAAGGATTCAAGAAAAGATTAGCGCCATCCTTGGCGTTGAGTTTTTTTTCAAGTTTTTTGAACGTACATCTTAAGAAAAGAGGATATCAAGACATCGGATGGAACAATAGAAAGGCAAACTAAGAAGTGCTGGGTATTAGATTTAACCTTTCTTCTGATCATTTTAGTCTCACTGATTTTACATCCTGTTTCGGGCATTCCAGCAAATATTCTTGTATTCCTCTCTTTCTTAAATATTGTAAATTTAGATTATTTTCTAATCATTAATAAGCTGAAGAACAAAGTAAATAAGAAATAGAAATATAAAGGTAGGATGTAAAAATCCATCCCCTGTTTTTAGGTGGTGAAATATAACATTAAATTAAAACATATGTAATCTATACGATTAAAGAAATTCATAATTTTTATATTTGAGCTCCAGTAATGAACAGTCGGTGGCAGAGCTAACTACAAAATTAAACGTATTATAAAACTAAATTTAATATTTAAATGATTATAAAGGTATATTTCCAGCGTAGTGATCCGTGCATTATGAAAAACAGACGACAGACCTTAAAACATATTTTAACTCTCGCTGATAAATTCGAAAAATGAGTCAGAGTTTTCAGATGAATCATTAAAACTGAAAATTACGGTCATTAACCACAAACAAATCAGAAAAATCTATCTTTTGGGGGGGCGGGGGGAATGGAGCGAAACATTATTTTTTAAAACTTTTCCCCAACTTCAGTGACGATTAAAAAGTCGAAAAATATTCGTCACGGATGCATCAGATAAATGTCATTTAGAGTCGTCGGAGGGGAACGGAAAAAAAAGTCGTGAAAATCAGTTTCTTTCGTTAGCGAGCGGTTTTTGCGCCGAATTCATCGACTTTTTTTCGCACCGAAATTATCGACTTTTTTCGCATCGTATCGATTGAGCAAAGCGCGCAATTATGTCGGCGGCCCGGAACACTGCGGATCAGCGGGTTGCAAACTCACGCAGTATCCGTTTAATTGTATCCTCGCGGTGCGCGACCGAATTCCCTCCACTTTTTGCGTTCTTTCAATTAATTTTTGCGCCTCCGAATGGAGACGATTCTCTTTTTGTTCGCTGAGAACCAATTTTCGATGGGAAGTGCCCCATTACAGATTCCCCGCGGTTTACGCTACCTCTAAAATGCCACCAGATGTCTCTACTTGCCTGTTTCGTTACCTCCTTCTTCCGCTTAACATTTATTTATTTATTTTTTAAATTTTATTCATGAACAGCCAAATTGACAAACTACAATGAATTGTAACAACAACGTGGTGAAAATGTATAAATATAATTAAAAATATGTATAAATATTAACAAAATACCATGGAAATGCAAAAAAACAATTGATAAAATGAAAATATATAGAAATATAAAAGAAGAGGGAAGATAAATAATAGAAAAATACCGAAAATTAAAATTAAAATAAGTGAGGAAAAATATATTAAAAATATAGAATTTGAGGAAAAAAATAAACAACAATGATGGGAAAATAAAAAACAATCTAAAGTGAGGAGAAAATAAAAAAACATGAATCCAGTATTGCAGTATTATTTTATTTACATGCATTTATCTCATCAAAAACGTCGACCTAAATTTTATAAATGGAGGTTTTCAAGACAATATATACTGCAAGTCAGAATAATTGCAATATCTCCCTCAGTCATCTCTTTTTCGGTATTCGATTGGAAAATATGGTTTTTGTTATCCTCAAAGCTGTTTAAAATATTCATTTTACTATTTCCTGAAGATTTTCCATCTCAAAATGCTCATAAATGGCAATGAAAACAATTTTTATCGTGTTAGCTTAATAATTTTTCAGTGATAAGTAAATGGTTCCAGTAGTAATAAAATCACTTACTATCAATCAAAAGTTTTAAAATTTATCCTTATTTTGTATTGAGTAGGACATAGTAGAGGTTTTAAATCATACACATTGAATAGTTCACAATGTTTACTGGATTATTTTTCAAATATGTATTGGTAACGTAACCTATCAACGCATTGCTATGAGCTTGAGGTAGCCTAATTTTATTATCCTCTGCTTTTACTCCTGAAATACCAATAAATGTTTTCCCATTATAATCTAGTTAGATAACACTATTAGGAAGTTAATTTGATGATTTTTTTCGTACTTTTAACTTTCATTTTGTACTTGTTCACATCTCTTGAAAATACAATTTAAATCTCGTGAAGGAATGTAATACATGTGCGTTTTTCCTACATACATATGCATCTGAAAACGACAAAATAGGAGTATTCTATTGAATGACCTAATTTTTAGTCGTAATAAATAATCATAATAAAGCAATGACTATAATAGTGGAATAGTAGCGAAATGTGCGATCATAACCTGAGCTGGAGTAACAAAGAGAAAAATGATCGACACTATCTCCCTCTGCCTTCCGTTCACGATTTACCAGACAATTACACATAAGAGGATTATGATCACCAGTGAAGCTAAGTAGTTTATCGAGCCAAACTATTTCCTTCTTCCATTACTTACACACATATTCTTCTTACTTTGAACTCGATTAATCGGCTGGAGAAAAAGATAAAATCTTTCCACCAATTAATCGGACTTTACGGGTTGAAGATATATTTTTTTACGAGTTTCAGTGATTTTCACGTGTGGGGTTATGCAACAAGTCTCTTTATAAAACTTTATTCCTACTTCGAACTTCTCTTGAGAACGTGTTGTAATTATATTATTATTATTATTACATGAACACTACAAGTAGATTTTAAATCTGGTGGCAGTGGTTGGACATTACATATAATATATTCATATAAATTATATATAATATATACATTATATATAATATATACATATAAATATTATCCTCATTACCACGTGTATGTGTAAGCCGGAACAATTTCTTATACTGTTATCACTTCTATCTTACTCATCAGATTATACTTTCTCTTCTTTCAGTTAATGACCATTGTAATTGGTTTATCTCATTTGCATAGATTACCCAATATAATAATATGATAATTTTTACTTGATCAATTGATCATACCTAAATTTTTATGAATCTTACATATACTTCACGTATATCAAATCCGCGACCCTTCATTGAGAATACTTCGTCAATTATATAGTTAATTTCGAGTTTAGCTTCTAATTCTTATCTTATCAAATACCTCTAATTCATTTTTACTTTTTACAGTTCTTCTTCGCGTATATTTTCTGGGGCAAGAATAATTTACTTGGAGCGATATATTTTCATCTCCCTGCAAGGCAGTGAATCACAAGTGGTGTTAAAAACTATGTCGACAAGATGCATTTACCCTAACATACTTATGGTTTCTGCTAAGATAACTCTGTGTTTATTTGCCTTTATAGAAGTGCAAAGATCCTAAATTAACTGTAATACTGGGGAATGTATCCTAATGCATTGGCCAAGGGAGTTGGAAAAAGAGGGCAAATCCTAAATACCTATATGCTTTTAATGTAGGTGATGGCATATTGCGCCTTTCTCCTTCTTATCAGTCTGCTCGTTTCATATTTTTCAACTAATCGTAATAACGCTGGATTAAGCTTCCCTCTTAAATTTCTGAATCAACATCCTCTTCCAGTTCTTAAAATATTTTATGAGTACAATGAGAGTTTTCAGGTAATGTGTTTAAAAAGGTGAACAATACAAGTACAATTTACGCACATAATTGTGTCGAGTTTTATCTTCTTTTAAAAATTGGAATTCCTACTAATAACGCTCCGTGTGAATCAAGTAATAACTTTTAGAACTTTATATCCTCCATTATTGATGCATTATTAAAACTTCGCAAACGCTTCACATAAAACAATTTCTACACGCCACTCATGTCATAGGAATATGGATAACAGAAATTTGTGGAACTTATTTCAACGAAGATGCTGAACTCGCTTATCACACCCTTTATCTGTGGTCCATCTTTATTAAGGATTATGACGAGCCATTATCAAACGTAAGATCTGAGAGCCCGGATGTTAGACTGAGGGAAGTGGTATGATAGCAACGCATCCCCATCCAGGAATGTTTCCATTGAATTTTGAATCGCGGACCTCCAAGGTCTCCCATTGGTATTCACCCCCACAAATCAGTCTCCTGGTGCGGCTTAGCTCGCCGTGCCCTCTTAAAAACCCTTCGCGGCAGCGTCTCGGAAACCCTGAGCACACACACACACCTTCCCTTGATCCCTGGAAACCCCCGGGGCTCTGTGGTTCTCCACCTCAAACATCGCAATCCTAAGAATCCAATAAAATGAACGGCAGCGAAGGGATTGAGAGCGAATAGGAAATAAATGGGGTTACAGTGTTAAATGAGGAGAAAGGAGCTAATGGAGGGACTGCGAATGAGGAACGTGATCAAAGAGAGTCCAAGGAGGAGCCATTAGGGCGGTCCCTCCATTATTAAAATTCTTCGGAGGATTACGAAGGAATAACGGAGTCTCGAATACCTGTGGGAAGATGGAAGGAGCTTGGGAGTGACAATGGCTGGGAATTGCTACTTGTTCCGCTTTTGAAAGTTTTCCGGATTCGTTTAATTCTTCCGCGAATATTTTGCGAGTCTAGTTCTTTCTGGACGTATTTAGGTTGAGAGAAAACTCTTTCTGAGACAAATGCGGCAAAGGAATGAACTTGTTGGCCAACACAAGTCCTTCCTATGATACGGATGTGGTCTAACCAAAGAGTTTTTTCAAGTATACATCGTCTAATAAGAAATTATCAATGACGTTAAGTTATTCTGGAGTGAAAGGTAGTTGGGTAGGTGAAAATCGTGTTGAGACTTATGCATTTCCTTTGCCGATAAGGTCTTTTTGATTACTTATGTTGATGAACCTTGCCTAATGATATATACCCTTAGTTTGGGTTGGACCAAACACAAATACGTATGATTTATTCATAATTATTTACAGTTTGGTGAAACCAAACTTGTCAATCCGAATCATTGATGAACCTACCTTTCGATTTTTCCTTCTAAATTGAATTGGTCCAGGGATTTTCCTATTTATTACCGAATGATTCAATAAATATTTGCACCTATCCTTTCTTTTAATTTGGCTGACACACAGGCGTAAAATTCTCTCATTAAGTTAAGCTGCACGTAAAACTTTAGTATGACTTTTTTCATCAAAAGGGTTTTTTTCTAGCGAAGGGAGAGTAAACAGAATCGATTTTTTACGCCAAGCTAATCGTTATATGGAGTTGAGGAGAACTTGGTGGTGCTAACAAAATATATTTTGGTAGAAGTTAATCTAAATCTAAAGAAAACTGAACGCATATGATCATAATCCTCCGTAGCAATCACAGTTTTATGATTTTCTTAGTGTGTTTCGTGCACTTTCTTGATCTAACCCGAGAAATAAAGAGTACGTCTAAATAATTATGAATAAAACTATAAAGCTATAATTAACAAACAAATTAATTTTTTACAAGGATTTTTCAGTCAACTCATGATATAGATGTATTTTATAGAAAACAAATCAATGGAATCACAACTAAAGTTCCGCGTGAGAGATGAATTAATTTTAATGAGTTTCAGGTGAACATCCGGATTTAAATCGAGTATATTCATTAATGAGTCAAGACCAATTTGAGATTTAATTAACTCGCCGTCTATGACATTCAGATAAAGAAGCCATTAAATTAAATTCCTCATTAGTTACTGTTCAGGTCAATTGATTAATTAAATAAAAACATTCTGTGATCTATTGTTAAAGTCAGCGGTTTTTAATTGTTAATGTAACACAGAAGAGTTGTCTGTTGAGAGGAAAGATTTATATTTTACAACTATTTTATTATTTTCACTAAGAAAATATGATAAAATGCAGCTAAATTTTCGCAATTTAATTTGGTAGAGCTCTCTTTAAGTTATAGTTAAATATTCAAGCACCATATACATTCTGTTAAATACAATACGCTTTCATTACTAATAGAACTATGCTTAAAACGAGGATTTCAAAACCGAGCACAAATATATAGTTTTGACGAGAACCTTCGAAGATAGACTGAAAATATTAATTGTTAATTTTCACGTACAGAAATTAATGAAATATCCAAGTTAATAAATCAGAAAGGCAATACTTTGCAAGCTCCAGAACTTGGTCCAAATAAAAGACACCTTCACAAAGGGAGTTATTAAATAAATCAATGACGTCCTGTAACTTTAATGTATATACGTTCCGTTTGTGCAGATTAGTGGTTCAATTATTTACTGGGAAAATAGGCCGTCTGCATTCATTAACATATCGATTGGTGGCAACATTGTAGTCAAATGCAGGCGATATTAAACGGTTTAATATTAATTCTGGTTCCAGAAATTCCATCGAAAACATTTGTCAAAGCAGCTTACTCTAACTGTAAGAACACGGTACTGGATTCCTTTAACAACAATGTATAGGTCGAGTAAATATACATCGTACCTTAAACTGTTTGACGCATGAAAAAATATATGGTACTGGATTGATTTAACAACTAATCTCTGTCGGGTGAATATATATCGTTGTCCAAAGTGTTTGAAACATGACAAAATATATAAATACTCTATCAAAAAGTGCATAAAATATGTGGTACATCAATGAGGATGATCACGTTAATATTTTGATAATTGTTGCCTATAAACATAGTCATTTAAAACAGTAGGAATAATTATAAAAAAATCATTTTAAAAAATCTAGACTAAAATTCACAGCTATACAATACAGTAATACATACATTTATTCATACAACAGGCACAAGTTCAATGCTATAAATAGTTATATATTCAAATGTTGTTCTTCCTATTTATGATTATCGTGTACACGATTTTCGTCAACATTGTATTCAAATGCAGGTGATATAAAATGCTTTAATATAAATGCTTTATGCTTTAATATAAATCACCATAAAATTCTATGTAATACATTTGTCAAAGGAGCTCATTTAACTTGAAGAAAGCCGTACCGGATCTCTTTAACAACAATATCTCTGTCGAGCGGATGGATACGGTTTGTTTAAACTGTTTCACACGCGTAATTCGGATTAAGTGCATAATTAATTGACATGCTTTCCAAAGAACGACCCGGGCGAGAGGAAAAAAGTCTCCGAAATGCGGAAGACTGCAAAGAGAGAGGGATTTTATATCCTTCTCTCTCTCACTTAGCATTCCCTTCCTCTCTTCCATTGCTCTCGTCGGATTTTTCTCACAAAAGACATTGCCCTGGGGAGAAGTAGTTGGGAAGGAGGCCGCTCAGGGGGCAGCACTCAGCGACTCGCATCCAAACCAACGACATTCGGTCGTTAACTGAACATAATCATGACAACAGAGCACTTCCACCCGTAAACTCGCCTGCCCCCTCCTCAGCTTCCGCAACCCGTCTCCCCAGACTAATTTTCCTCAGCTTTGCGAATACTTTCTCCCTTTGCTTAGTCTCAGTGATCACATATATATCTGAGCTCATCAGCAATTTATTCCACGTTCTTTGCCAAATTCTTCAATTCTTATGTTTATATGATATGTATCTCATCCTTGGTCCAAACTAAAGAGCACGGTTTGATGAAAATTACTATTTTTGCCAGTTGCACACATTTATTAATATCATCCATCACTTGCCATAAATTATTCTAGCATAACATTCACCTTTTAAAATGCATCGATTAATTTTCAATTTTTTCTAATTATTCATTTAATTATTTGCTTCTATAGTTGTGGATTATTATTCAAGGTATTATTATTTTTTATTTCTTTCAAATTCCTATTTTTATATTTTAATTAAATATTTGCTTCTATAGTTGTGGACTAATGCGCAAGGCATTACTACTTTTCATTTCTTGTTACGTATTACAACTGTGCCAATTACTAATAATAACGAATCTCCCATGATGATTTCCCCCACACTCGTAGACAATACTTCCTTACATGGGATACATTGGTCATATCCTTAGAGCTACTTTCCTTTTTTATGTTTTACATTTATTAGGTAGGGAAATATGTGAATATCTTCAATTGCAAGAAAAATTCCTCGTTTACATCGATTTGTAAAATGTATTGCTCCGATATTTCATTTTTGTCTTTGGAGATAAACTTCCACCGCTGAGGAGCTGGTTTGATAATCGCACCTGGAATCCCCCCGTTCTGCATCTAAGAAAGCTACTGAGACGAGAATCAAATAAAATACATCCGCATGGACCATCTTGAGCCTCAATATGGCAGTTACAGTGAAAGCGTTTCTAGGAAGACTACTTTCTTTTTGTAAACATTATTGATTTTTATGCGATATTTCCTTTGAACCGAGATAAAAAAAATAAGAATGTGCCTTTCCCAGGTAACAATTAAAAATGTTGAAGTCTAAAGTTGTGTTAGAATCTCTGATGAACTACTGGATCGAATATTAATTAATAGTGTATGATTTTGCATTACCGCTCAGATATATCCCGTCGTAACACAAGTTTTTTTTTAATTACGGTAATTAACGAGGGATCAAAATGCACTGCATCCGGGCATGAATCATGGGGTCACGGATTAGTATTGGATACAGTTGATTACAGCTCATCGTCATTAAATCAATCTACATTAAGTATAAAATAAAATCTGATCGGAATCATTCCCCAACATATTGCTATTCACTATGCGGGCATTTGTACTTATCCATCAATGCCTATGTGCCTAAAGTGCAGTTCTCATTTGCGGGCTTTTTCTCGCAAAGTTAAGTACTAATTTACGGCATAATTTAATCTATAATTTTTTCTTATTTCGATTTCTTTACAGACAATTGCTTTTTAAAGTTTCTTCCTACATTTGCATCTTTGGGTCCGAATATTGTAGCATTTACCTGTGTATGCAAGTCTAATGTCATTAGCCTTAAGAAAGGTAGGCTCTTTTCCAACATTCTACTTTTACAATGAATAACATTTTATGTGAAATTCATTGCACCTAACTCATTGCGTTTCATAAACAGCTTCCAAAATCGAAGTATTTTTCATCATCACTCATACCCAAGTGGTTATTGTATTATCCGAGCTATCAGTAATACTGTGACAGAAGGAAGTTAAGCAAACTTTTTTCCTGCGCCGTACGTAAAGGCGAATAAATAATGGGTCGTTCACCGAGTTGTAGTAGCAGCAGCGATCGCTTTTCCATTCATAATATAGCTAATTAATGTAATAGTATTCATGATAACAGCTCATTCTGATCCGCTAAAAGATTGAACCAATAAAAAATCGGCGATAATACTATCAAAGTTTACTTTCCCTCCCACCAGCTGGAGCCATAATTCCCTTCTGGTTCAAACTACGGAACAGCGCCCCATGAATCAGGGAGGCGTGTTCTTGAAAGAAGATTACGATCACAATTAAAGCAGCAGGCAGCGGACGCATCGCAACCCGGTTACGATCGGCTCCATCGCATTAATTAGTCCCAATAAAATTGTCTCCCGCGCACTCGCGCGACCGAATCGAGTGCGGAATAAAATTCGGCGATAATGATTTCCCAGCTCAAGCCGCTCGCAATTCCCAAAATGCAACGCGCGATATTAGATTCCGCGAACGAGGTCAGGGGGAGCGTATTACTCCTTCGTGACGAGTTCAAAGGAGGAATAACGGTTTTTATTCAATTTGAGGACCGGGAGTCCCTTTTTTGCGCCACGGGGGAATAATTCTGCAGCATAAATCATTTCCCTCACTCTCTCTCCCATGGACAACCTTGGTGACTCTCGGAGGAGCGGTAAAATTTGTTTTCGTCGCGGGCGAGTGATTAATTTCGTAAGACGTCCTCCGAGATGGTGGGCCATCATGGCGGAATTTACATAAATGCCGCTATTTTTATCCTGTCTTTCTGCGATTGAAAATTATTCTGTGAAATTGCCACTGCATTGCCCCGGAAGAGGTTTTTCCATGAAGAGAGATGAATGGAAGTGTACGCAAATGTAATTCTAAGTACGACTGCAGTCGTTGTTTGCATTGAGAAACTCAGATAGGACGTCTGAATTAATAATGGAGATATCCTTAGGTGGTGAACTGTAAAACATCTCACGTATAATAAAAAAGACGAACACAAGATTATGTATTTGACATGCTAATTACTATATGAATATAGATGCTAAAGGAATAAATATTAATGTGAATTGAAACTAATTACACTATGTTACTACATAATAACAGACATTTTATGTGATAATACATACTATATGTATACATGTGTTGATCATAGTTCTGTTTTTCAACATATATTTGACCTAATTCACTATTGTGAGTGCCCTACGGTTCATTGAAGGAAATACGATAAAACCTTGTTGCCTTTACAAATGAGTTTGTAGCTTATGAGGAAGGGATGAGGTACAAACCGGGCGGAATATTGTATAGACGGTCTTAAAGTTTATTCAGCAATAAAATTGGAATTTAGATAAATTTCATTACTGAATATTTAAATAAAGAAAACAGTCAACTCATACACACAAGATAGGTAAAATAACGGAATTTTCATCTCATTTAACAAGCCTCATTCCCTCCCCCAAAGCTCTGATGGAGTCATGATACTCAACACGGTCTGCCAAAAGAATATCATACTGAATCTTTCACTTTACACAACTATAAAATTATATAAATTAATTGAAGAAGGCGTTACCAGGTGAAACTACATTACGGTAAATAACTAAGCAAAAGTATAACAAAATATTTTATTCAATGCGAGCGGATAGGTTTCCATTAAAAACTCGGATAGGTACAGTTTACTTAACACTTTTCTCAGTCATGGATTGATGATAACTACTAATAGTTGAAACCAGCCTGGCCGCATTAAATAAAATATTTTGTGAAACTTTTCCTGAGTTATTTCCACCACTTTTAAAATTTTGATGATGAGAAGGGGTAAAAGTTTTATTTTTTCACAATTTTAATTAAAACAATTAAGATTAATACGACTTGTTCAGTTTACTTGAATATGGCGATCAATCGCCGAAAAATGTCGTATTAATCTTTATTATTTGAATAAAAAAATTGTGGAAAGAGTACCACCCTTATCTTTTCTCATCATAATGAATTTCTACCAGACTTCGGCAACGACTGTGATTTTTTTTTTAAATTTTACTTCTTAGAACTTGTTCATTCGTTTTTTACAGAAAATTAAATTGCTGAAAAAGCCAAATATTTTATGAATGTTTCATTTAATTAGAATCTACTCCGTCAGTCACCATCAGCTATATAAGTAGTTCCGTTTTTAATGTGTTTCAATATTATTTCTTATTTATCCAATGAGGCTCGAGATACCTAGCGGAGGATTTAGGTTGACTGTTGACGACGTTTGGACTCGATGTAATTAAATTCACATATATGTATTTAAATGATGCATATTTATTTTAAAAGTGATGGAAGGCTGAGATACATTTGTACTATAATAAAATTTTCGTTTCTCTCTTTTCCAGTAAAACCGGAGTACGTTAAGATCGCCAAGGGAGACGGATCCGAGATCCAGAACTCGTCGCTGATTGGTCCGTTCCCAGAGGAGACGAAACTGGAGCTAATCTGCGAATCAGGAGGAGGGAAGCCCCTTCCTGCCATCACCTGGTGGAACGGATCCCGGATCATTCACAGTGAGTGCACCGAGACACTGCTTTCACCGATTGTTAATTTGCAATTTATTGTCGCTCCCCGGAGACACCTCAAGTGACGCGATTGAAAGAGAAGTTGCGGGTGGAAATGTCATTGCGGAGATGCTTTAACGCAATGAATAGCTGTCAGACATTCTGCAGAAGAAAATACTGCATAGTAATACAGAGGTTGCGTATGTTACTACCGTGTCAAGTTCATATTTTCCTAAAGTTGCGTATAAGGCTTTAGGGCATCTAAACATGAACTTTTTCTAACGATTTTAAGATATACAATATGATTTTTTCCTGGAACGCGGTTAGTAGGTGTCACAAATGCAGTATGCTGCGAAAGAAAATACTGCGTGTTAATATAGAGCTTGCATATGTGATTCCCGAGGTGTCAGAAGTACAGTATGCTGTAGAAAAATATATTGCACTGTAATCTAGAGCTAGCTTATCTGACTACCGTGTCGGTTATATTTTCCTAAAGTTGCGTTTTTGGTTAATTACTTAGTTTAGGGCATCTGAACATGAACTTTTCTCTATCTTTTGTGAGATATGTATTGTAATTTATGATATTTTCCTGCACCGCGGTAAAAAAAGGTGTCAGAAATGCAGTATGCCGAGGAAATAAATACTGCGCAGTAATCTCGTGCTTATAGAGGGTGAGGCAACATAACTTCCTGTTTTCACAATCAAAAGTAAGTGAAAAAAGGAAGTTATGATTCCACACCCTGTATGTGACTACCGTGTCAATTTTATATTCTCCTAAAGTTGCGAGCTTGCTGTTTTTTCGGGTTGTTTAGGTCATGTAAATGCATGAACTTTTTCTTTCAATTTTCAGATATGTATTGAAATGTATGATTCTTCCGTAACTTAAATTTCTTGCGCTTGCTTAAACAAAGAGCTTAAACAGGCTTTAGTGATGGGATGAAAACTAAGGGAGTCTAAAGGGAATTTATAATAAAAAATATCTTCGTATTCCGACATATAAATGAATGGAGAGTGATAACACCATACCAGTATTACCAAAAGAATAACTGCTATCTTTATATTCGAAGGAATTTGGACGACACTTTATGAACAAATAGTTTTCTCCGAAATGAAAATTACTGCCACGTCCAAGGTTTTACCACTCTTGTTTATCGTAATTTTCCGAATCATAGATATCTAGATAGAAGAATTCACTATACTACGTCCACCATTATAACGGCAATGTTTAAATACATTGGTATCTCTTACGAAAAACAATTGTATACAGTTGCAGCATTTTCCGCGTATAGACAAAGCTAGTCAAATTATTTTCAAAAAGTAAATTTTACAAGTATTAATTATTTTCAAGTATTATTATCCTAGAACATGTCACATTTGATTTCTTGCATCTCTTTCACTCAATGCAGATTTTATTTTACAATTATGACAGACTATATTTTTATGTAATTATTGCAACAGCGCGCAAATTTCTCCCGTAAGAGATTCACATTTCAGAATATTTTAAATAGTGCCATCATAACGCTTAAACGAGTATATAAAAAAATTAGTGTTAAATGGCTGTTTCCGGGACCACTAGGATTATAAAAAATAAATGGTTGCAGCTAAAACAAAACGTCAATAAAGACCGTATCTACTCACTTCGATTGTTTACTTTTATTTAACTCATTTTTGCTTGTTTATCCATCTCGTTTCCTGATTTAATTCGATAAGTTATGACATAAAGGTCACCGCTTCAATAATTCATATATAAACTTAATTTGCAATTAAAATTTTAAGAGCGATGTAGCAAGGGATAAACGCGGGAGCACGATATTGGCCGTTGAACAAGTCACATACTGTCCTATTCCGTGACTCGTTGAAGTAAACTTTATCTTTATATTCGTACATGAATTTTCATTTTAAAAATATTCTTTACCGCTGCAAATTTGCATGCTATTTGTTTTCTCTCTGTGTGCATGATTTTGAGGTCAATGCCACCTCGGAAATATTGACGATCAACTGCTTTAGTTTTTTTGGAATTATTATTTCCATCCAGTTGTTTTTATTTCGATTTACGCTCTCTAAAGAAGAGTGCTATGGTGATATTTTTACTTTTGGTGCTAACTATTGGAAAGTATTGAATAATAACTAAAATTCGACTGATATATTTACACCTTTACCCGCTATTCCTGCATTTAATCATAAGTATATGTTCTGAAAGACCATGGAGATTGAAATTTTTCAAAATGCCTATTGTAAGCTGAAATTGTCATGAATTTTAGTTCCCATTAATGCGAGGAGGGTATAGATTTGAAAGATTTTCGTTTAAGAAGATTCATTTCATTCATTCATTAAAAAGTTTCATTTCACTACGTTAAAAATACATACATTCATGAAAATTTTATGCACATTACATGCATACTTTGTAAGTGCTTTACACATACTTTCTGTATATACAGTGAAATCTTTATCTAACGTTCTTTACCGGAGCAAGGGAAATCGACTCTGTGTGGAATAACGGTAATATGCGAAGAACAAAGGATGTCATTACTGTATTTTGTTCCTTCAAATTTAAAATTAGAATCCTTTCACTGTACGTTGTACATAGTTGATACATATATTCATGCATAGTTTGTTAAATAATTGTCCATAATTTTCGTATAATTTGTACTTAAATAACAACGCAACAAGTACTGCATTATTAGTCCAAAAATAAAACAATTGAAAGCATCCTTACTTCCTAAATCAGCTTTCACGTTTTACAAAGGGAGTGGATATCTATTTTTCCACCCCTTTTCCTCTAAATGATTATTTGATTCCCATACCACAAGTGGAAAGGCAGCTTGTATGGTATTAGTGTAGATGGAGATTATACGACTGGAATTTAAACTCGCACGATTTTCCCTTTATAAAAACTTGTCGTTGATAGCCGGACGCAAATCCGTACTTGAGGCATTATTTAGATATCTCGGGGAGAACACGCTCTCGGCGAGATCGATGGCATATCGGATTCCAACGACTCATTACAATAATGGATTATATCCATGGGATCGCGTCTCCATACGTTAGCTGCCTTCGCGACGGGCACCGTAAATCTAAACGCATACGGCCGGAGCCCAATTTAATTAATTTAATGCGCCCAGAAGTCAAAGGACAAGCCTTCCATCAATACCGCGTGTTTTTTTGAATGCCAGTGACGATTAATCAGGATATATATACCAGCCCTGGAGCAATCATTCGGATGATATCGTTTATTATTGGGGAATTATCAACGTTGAAGTTCTAGATGTACCGGACCTCGAATATACGGTCTGATTCCTCTTTGATAAGTATTTCCCGCGTAAAATGAAAACTTTCCCGCCTTTTTTACCGCTTTTTTCCCCGCCTTTTTTAAATGAGCTAATGGGGCTGGGAAATAGTCTATTGAGTGCGTTTGTCAGCTTCTTGCAGTCAGAGTTCCCCAAAAGCGATATATGTCGTATCGGCAAAGTAAGAGGTACGACTGGAGCAAAGGGAGACAAAGGGAGGCTTGGCGGGAAAAAATCCGACCGTTACGTAGCGGGTTCAAGGGTTAAAGAAATATAGGACACGAAATGGAGTATTATGAGCAGCCCCCGCACCGGAGAAAAATGAGCAGAGGTCCTTTTCCCCGCGGGATGAGAGGAAAAAACAAATGAACATTAACCCAACACTTTAATTATAGCCCTTAAAAATCACGGACGGAGTGGCGCTCTTGTTTGGTGGGCCGTTAAAAGCGGTTCCCCTCCCGCTGTGGGATAAAAATCTTGCCAATGGGTGTGGCCGTGGAAGGGAGGAAGAAGGGCAGAAAATGTAGGAAGAGACGGCTCGTAATTGCCCATAACTCCCGCCGAGGGCTCCGGCGAGGGGGCAGGGAGACCTCCTTTAAATAAGTCAATTATCGGGGAGTGCAGATTCATTTTCTCATTATAATCCGTTCCCCTAACTTCTCCGCTTATTATCTTCGCCACAATCCATTTCTCCCGGAGAGATAACTTGGAGATTAACGCTTCCGGTGGGCTTTTTTCCGTATTGACTCTTTTTTTCGTAAATGATACGGCCCGGAACAATGAGGGCCCCATTTGACGGTGCTCTTTTCGCGGGCGCGGGAACGATTAATACATAGGAGAGCAAGGTCGTAATTTTGGGTTTTTACTCCGATTCCTTTTATGCGAAAGTGATGGAGTGTGCAACTAAAATCTTTCGGCCTCCGTATGGACAATTTTTCTTCCTCTTCAATGAAATTAACTTCTCTCGCGGAGTATATGGTTTCAGACAGTTATCCTCGCTCACTATAAGTAAAATTCTCTTCCAAAAGAAGGAAATGTTATATCTGCGAGTATTTCTCACAAAAGATAATTATTTATTATTAACTTAATTATTCATTCTTCGATTAATGATATCTACAAAGGGTAAGAAATTGATTTTAAAAAAACAACTGATATCGTAAGGAAGGAAAATGAAAACGGCTACTAATGAGTTAGAGGTTAAAATTTTTACAATAGCTGTCTTTCAGACTTTCAGCACCACTGCACTCTTTTCCGGAAACAACGGAAAAATTCGATTACTAACCTTTAAAGAGTTTTATGACATCGGATTGCGCCTATGGATAAAGAATATTCGGTTTAGATGTTTTATGTCATAATTAAACATTTAAAAGCTCTACCAAGTATTGCTCCATTTAGTTAAGATAAACAATTTTACAATACAATGTAACTCTGCGGCTACGTAAAATTCTTTTCTACTCTTGACTAACGGCTAACTTCGCATATAGGTACATCTAGCCTGTTTTAAGGATGAATATTGCATATCATTTACTGCAGTGTATAATATACACCATAAGGTTGGCTTACCGAAGTAGCTAAACTTACTGATCTGGAGAGGTTTATAATGACGGTGTAACTAAATGTAGTGAAGAGTCGTGAATTTGCGTATAATAAATAATGATTATCTTTGCAGGTACATCGGAAGTGGAATCCGGTTCGGGAGGGTCTGGTTCCAAATCACGGGCAAAGGTGTCTTTGACACTGGGTAGAGGAGATCTCGGAGCAAAGTACGAATGCAGAGTGGCCAGCCCAGCACTTGCAGATCAAGGAGGACTCGTGCTGGCATGGGTCGAGGTGGACGTTCATGGTGAGTTTCCAATCAAATTTAGTATTTCTTCTGATTTATGTTCGGATAACTGCTCACCAACTCATACCAACCTCACCAACAAGCTATTTGTGTTCAGAAAATATCCCCTAACGCGATTGAGCTGCAATTGATCTCGGTAATACAAGTTGAAAGATGTTATCAGTCACTTATGACAATGTTTAATAATATCTATTTCGGTTTCTGCTTTTAAATTTATTTATTCTGCTTTTTCTGCGGTATAATTCACGAATGAAATTTCCTTTCATGGTTTGTAGGTTGTTTAACGATTTCGATGTTTTAGGGGATGAATTTACAGCCTCTATTAGTATTTTGAATTGATTCTCATCTGCCAGGATTCGAAAGGCATTGCAGATGCTCCCGTGAAAACCCTGCTTGAACAATTTTAGTTGGCAAGGAACTGCCGATTCTTGACTTGTTGGTGAACGGTCGTCTGGTAAACCTTCTTTTGTAGCAATAATTATGCTTTATTAGACCTATTGGTACGCTCGCAATACAATATGCAGTGCAATAGTAATTCCCGAGTAATGAAACAAAATGAATAAATATGACATTGTATAAAAATTTATGGAATATGATCTCTTTTGCGTCCTAAAATATGTACCTCGCTGACAAATTGAATCAAAACCATGCTTTGGAGATGAAATTCGATGAATTTAAAAGCTTGAAAATTATGGAAAAGATGCTTCAACGAAAATCGTTTTATATATGTTGACTGAGTTTCTTTTAAGGAATGCAAAAAAGGATTATGCAATAAATATTAAGATAATGTAAAATTCTAGTATGACAGGATTCAGATGAATGGAATCTTTACCTTTTCATTTGATGCAGGACAGAGTACAATGTATCCTTCATTTATTCGTGTTACAGTTTTGTATAAGGCTATGATGATGTGAAGTATACCCCTGAGGTAGGAATCTCGATGAATAGTGATACATTGTAAGGACAAACTACCTCACTCCTCATCCTGCTTTGTAAGCCTCATTTGCCCCTTCTACCCTCTTGGTAGCTTAAATCAGAGGATGTGTGGTATCAACCGACCTTTGAGTTGAATACTTTACAAGAAGAAAGGATTTTCACTCTAGAAAGTATGTTTCCTAGAAAGGCCTATATTTTTTTATGAGAGCTCTTCCTTTCTCCGCGACAAAAGGTCCAATTCAATTTTCCGCCAGCTAATTACCGCATCAGACGCTAGGAGGCGTTGATTTCCAGTTGGTGGAAGAACCCTCGAAAACATTCTCGTGGTCGGCGGAAAAAATTGTTACCAACTCTTTCAAGGATTCGGAACGCAAAAAAACGCTTGTTCGAACCCATCCCAAGACGCGCGAGGCGCAACCGCAAAGTCTCTCGTACTCGAGATGTATAATGACCTCGGAAAGAGTCACTTCCCGAGAGGCTGCAAAAAATGGTCAATTATTCCTTGCGGGCCCGCTAGCTAGTGGCGCCGGGTGGACAAAAAAGGCAAAACTTCGACTTGTTCTTTGGAATGGGCTGATTTGCAAACGCCTTCTTCTTCTACTCTCACCCCGGGGGCGGTCATGGAGAGAGGCTGGAGGAGAGCTTTTAACGGCCGCTAACTCTCGTAACGACTTGTAAATTTCCAACTCTGCTAAAATTGCATACTTTTCATTGTTCAAAATAAACGTAATTTTCGTATCATCATAATAGTGCAAAATTATTTCCAAAATAAAAAATGGTGGCTTGCATATCTTAAATAGTTTTTGTTTTATCGAAGTAAATTTATCGCCTGCGGTCGTATCGGTCCCACAAGACTAATTAAGGGTTATTGTGGATTAATTGCTACTGTGAAGTGGTGCTATGTTCTTAACAAAAAATGTGGCAGATCTCTTACTTTCTTCTTACATTGCTTTTATTTATTGATTTATTCAACGATTCACATACAGTTTTGAGACCATTTTAAAGTGAATACAAGCAGCAAACAAAGAATATCAAAAATTTTAAATAAATATGCATGATTATACGAAATAAAAACAGAAGCAAAATAAAATGAATATATGTAGACAGAAAACGACGCAAGCAAGAAATTGTTTACAAGTATTTATACACTCATATTCTTTTAAGAATGCGTCAAGCGACAGTCTGAGGTGGTCTATGGAGGAAGGTAAGAAATTAAGAATAATTGGAAGTCTATATTTTAGGAAATGTTGCGCAAGGGACAATCTAAATGTAGGAACATGGAGAAGAGAAGTCAGTCTTGTTATGTCACATCGGACTGATAGATAAAATCCTTGCGGAGAACGAGTAATTTCAGGTATTTTGAAACATCATTTCAATTTTTACTAGCCTATTATTCCTTGCTGGCCCGCTAGCTGGTGGCGCCACGTGGACAAAAAACGCAAACTTGGACTTGTTCTTTGGAATGAGCTGATTTGCAAACGCCTTGTTCTTCTCTCGCCCCGGGGGCGGTCACGGAGTGGGGGCCCGAGGAGGGCTTTAAGGGTCGCTAACTCTAGCAACGACTGGGAAGGGAAATGCGGATCCACAATAAAAGGAGTAAAAAAACACGTGAAGAATTGCAGCCGGATGCAGTATTTTCCTTTGCAGCCAAAACTTCAAAAATATATGGCCTCGTCGCTCTTTCCTATGGCGTTGCGGTTCCGGAGGCTCTAAAAGACGGTACTTAAACGCGTGGAAGAAGAGTTTATCCCTCCTTTTCCTTCTGTTTATGCATTCGATATATCTTCCCCGTTTTCCCGGAGCCGGAGAAGGGATTTTTAACCGTATGGAAGATCTCAAGCGGATTAATATTCATTAAGATTATTTGGACGTCACCACCAATGGTTGCTGAGATGTATTATCTTATTGCTAGAGGACTCATGGGAAGATATACTATTCCCGATTATTCCGTTAGATTAGATAACATTTAGTCATAAAAATTCTTGCCAAATGTGATATTTAAATTAGAGGTTTAAAGTCTCCTATAGCCGTCTTTGTCGGCGTTCCCCGCCTCCTTCACCGCTATTCGGAGACTTGGTAAGGCGAGGATTATAAATATTTAAATACTCCCAACTTATAAGAGCTTCTAGCTTTCTTATCGTATCCAAATACCGTGAAAGGGACGAGGAACGCCGACAAAGACGGCTGTTGGAGATTTTAAACCTCTTGTTCCTTAAAAGTCGCGTTAAAAAAATTTTCTTTCCTTACGTAAATTTACATATTTTTCAACTTAATGATTTTTCCTTCTTTTTTTGTTTACTCTACCTCTCGTAAGTGATAATCCAGCGTTGTATCCTAATCGCCTTTATCAATAAGGTTAATTCAATTATATTTGTATACTGGATACTGAAGGCTCAGCTTATGTTTAGTGTGTCCTGAAACCTCAGAGTTTCATTCACTTGTTTGCTCAAATCCTCAGCTAATTATTGAAATATTTTAAGATCAAACGTTCCTTAAGAACTATCATATTTTCCTTATCCGTATTGGTTTACTTCATCAAACATCTACTTTATCTACACGCAGCTTGCTGTTTTTTTTTTATTTTACACTACATACAAGTAAAAACACTTCAACATAAATATTTCTGGAAAATTGCGTTGAGGATTCATTTTATATTTTTTTAATGTAAGTTACCAAATTAATTTCAAACTTTCCATTTTAAAAATGTTTGTATTATTCTTCAATACACAAGCATCCGAAAAAGATGTAAAAAGAACTTGGTTGATTATTTATTTTTAAGAGAAAAATAGGATTGTATGGAAACCTAGGTTATAATTTCGTATAGAATATAATAAAATCGTAAACTTCAAACCCTCCGTGAAGATGGTAGCATAATTATCGAAATACGTATTGGGTGCCACGGGTATTAGAAAGTTGGTAATCCAGGCTCCTGCTGTTTCCGACAACCGTTGGCAACGAGGTGCGGATCGGATATCTTTTAAACCTCTAATACCGTCATGATGTACCGCAAAGTTACTCGTCAGTCAGTTGAAAACTTCATATACTCTTCTAAAGATTCCAAACATACTTCAGTGTTTTCCAATAAAAACCAGAATGTTTTGCAATGGACAGCTATGCTTTTTTTCCATGGACAGCTATTTCTAAGATGGCGTCTAGGTGGCCTAAATTTTATCGAAAGGGCATCAGGTGGGAAGGAAGGGTCCGTTGAAGAGGGAATTATTTAATCTCACTGATAGAGAACGGGATCGAGGCAATGGTGCGAAGACGTCCACTCCGGCGTAAAAACACAGTGGAAGGGTTGGGCGCCGAGGGAGAGAAGGGGAATGAATTTGGGCCCACTGTGATTGGTTGGGATAGCGGAAGATTGATGCGATAGGGATGTCCTCTGACACAGGGCTTCGCTCCAAGGTTTTTCGAAAGGTAAATTTGATTCCACTACCGATCGGATGCCTATAAGTTGAGAGTGAAGTTTTTCGATGTGAACTTTCCAGTTCGAACTGCTTCTAGCCAGCGGAAATGTTGAATGATTAGTTTTTATCCTTTTCTATGAAGTGATATAAATGATCATTAAAGTAATCAGCTCGAAATCGGGTTGCTACCTCACTTCCTCTAATATTAGTCACAAAGATTTCTTAGCAGGAAATGAGGCTTACTAGGCAGGGTGAGGAGTGAGGTAGTTTGCCCTTGCTTTCCCCACCATAGTTCAGTAAGCGTAACATTTCCACATAAGTGAAGCACAATGACGAATACGATTAACTTTTCTCTTGTCACACCATATGGTAAGACCTAAATTGGTGTCACTACTCAGCGTATTCATACTTACGTAGCTTTCATTTATCACAGCCATGATCAAAACTGAGACTAAGAAGGTTGAAAGATACATTTTCTATGAAGTGGTATGAATTGGTTGTTTTAGTTACTGCTAAATATTTGTTACAAAGTATGAGTTTAGTATTATGGACCACTTTACTAACGTATCTTGTGTATTATTTAGGGAAAGTGTTTATTTTATTCTACTAAAGTTTAAAGGCAGAAATATATACTCAAGATTATCGAAAGATAATTAACTCAGAAGAAATTTTGCTGATAATAGTTGGTGCATTATCATTTAATATGAAAAGAAATAGAGGTAGTGGAATCAAATATATCTATACACAAGGATGGAAAAGGAATAACTCATCCTATGCTACCTTTAGTATAGGTTTTCTTGTTTGTAAAAGGATTAAAAAATATTTTTGTATAAGAACAAAGATATATATGATTTGATATACGAATAACACGGACTATATTATAGGTATAATCAGGAAAAATATAGACAGAGATTTACCCAATGTTTACGCAATTGTAATTAAATGCACTAGGATAATAAGAGCAGGATTCAAAGTAGAAAGAAGAATGAAAACATTTCGTACTTCAAATAGCTTTCCACGAAGTCACGCCTTCTCATATCGATTAAAGTAGAAAGATTTGCAAACCAACTATTAATTTATTTTACAAAACATTATACAATATTGATTTCCTAATCAGCCTTGGTAATTTAGTATTAGGAGACGATCTTAGTCTGTATATAAGAATATACAATACTTTGCTTTATTATTAGATATTATCAAAGAATATAGAGGAAAATATTAGCATCTTTAACAAGGCTAGTATACATACATCATTCACTTTGACTTCTCACTCAAAATTGATTCGAGAGAGTCGCAGAGTGGACTACTGTGACGCATGATTTTGTCACTCGCTTTTGGATGACAACAGCACCGCCATTCTGCGGCATTTTAGAAGGTTATCAAGAACACAATCTTTTGGATATCTGCAATCGCGAGTCTCTCTCCATAGTTATAACCGTGTAGCGTCCCTTTACCGCATTATTCGCGCTTCGGTCTTTCAAAGGATGGACAATGGGAGTAGGCAGTTCGACGAAATCAGCCATCCTGCAAACTAGCACTCGGAAACCAGGGTGGGAAGAAAAGCCATTGGTAGTCTTTATATACGTATGTGAATGTGGATATATGAATTTATATCAATTTGAATCTGCTTATACCTAAAACGTGTTTTAAATTAGTAATCTTTTGTAAATCGCACCGTATTCGATGGTGCATATAACATTTTTGGTCGAAATCGTGGCACAGAAAATTATCCAAACGTTAAATACGTGATGCTTTAGCCTTCGTTAGCATTTTCCTCATGTCTTTCTTGCAAAAGGAAGTTCGAACGAGACCTCCAACAGCTTTCATCAATTGGAATGGACATAAATATATAAGTAAAGTACAAAACTATAGCTCGTGTTTTAACAATGCTGACGAAATCTCTTGAGATTACCATACAAAATTGAGTGTTGCTAGCACTAAAAGAACACAACGGATAGAAAATGATTTATGAATATACCTATACTACATTTTTCAATTAGCAATCATTTTTTCATAATAATAGTAATAATAATGATGACCTTATTAGGCGAATTTTAGTCATGAGAGAAAACTATAAGAATTAACCTTTTCAAGTTCACAAGCAGCCTTGCAATAATGGATTCGAACCCGTGTCTTCGGCGTAGCAAAGCTTGTACGCTTACCATATTACAACGAACTATGCATGTTTACGGTTATAAACTTCAGCAGTTCTAGAAGAACGCAAAAAAGAGTAATTAAAACCATAGAGAATGAAACCCGATCTCTCACCTTCAAGACAGATACTTACTCCACCCAAGCTATGTCACCATACATTTTCACACTGTTTTCGGGATACTTTGCAGTGAGAAGTTGCTCTTATTTAGCAGCAAGGTCCACGTAGATAAGACCGATCAGGGGACAGGAGGAAAATAGACGAAATAAAAACAAAAGAAAATATTCGTGAAATATGTGTAATTGGCATGTAAGTCAAAATTAAACATGAAAGAAATTAGGGTAAGTATTGACTAACAAGAAATAAAAATATGGATAATCCCTCGCTATATATTTTCAAAATTAATCGCTGCCATTTTAAGGTAGAATGTGCGCTGTTGAAGTATTTCAAAAATTGAAGCATCTCACGTTTTAACGGTGTGCAATTTACGTGGAAGTATTCGAGGAATCGCTTACCAAATAGCTCGCTAATGACGTAAGCGCTCACTTTACCCGCGGATATTAACAAATTATTTAAAAAAATGGGAAAGAAAGGCTTCACATTTCATGACGCAACGGAGATCGTCGGGAATTTCCCCCGAGCGATGTGCATTCTGGGAAAACGCATCGCGTAATTAGTTCAACGCGGGAGTAAATATTCCCCTTGAAAGTATTCCAAAGCATTACATGCATTTTTCAACCGAGCCTCGCCGGGAAGAAAAACGAGAATTCGCCCTCATAATTGACTCGAATAACTCCCATCTCCATCCGGCCTTCATATTTAATTCCCCACGAGATATTTTCGATAAACAAAATCCCCTCACCGTGGATACGCCGTGTCGAAAATTAGAATCCGACGTATCAATCTCAATTCAGGGGTCGCTATTACTGTTATGGAGGTCCATTACAATCCGAAAAAACGAGGCAAACAAACGGGAGGTATCTACATAAACTTCGGAGTGGCTCTAATAAGATAAATAAAGTCGAAAACCGTCAATGTTTTATCATTAGCGCGCATCGAGTACATTTTTTCCGCATAAAACTAATCGCATCAGAGCGATTATTACTCTTCTCCGGCGACCCGGTGATTAGAGCCTGATTTATTTTTCTCGCCCGGAATTAAATTTCGAGGTAAAAGTTTCAAAAACGCTCGTTCCATTAATATAAAAAGGTTCCACGGGGATCGCGGGGGAAAAAACAGACGTTCCGAAAATCAACGCGCATTTAGCTTAATTACGTTAATTTATGAAATTCACACTTCAACGGTCTCGCCGGCCGGGTTATTTACCAGGACACGGGCTTCCTCCTCAAATCCCCGCGAATTAAACTGCCCGAAATGGGTGCGCCGACCTCCGGCGTAACTCCAATCCATGATATATCAAAGGGACAGCGACAAAAGGGTCTCGGGGAATATGACTAAGAGATGTACACAATGAAAATCTCACTCAATTACAATCCACAATGCATTTTGGCCATTCTCCGGCCCGAAAAGCTCTTTTATTCTTTCCCTCGAAACCCAGCCATTGTTCCTGCTCGTACATCACTAACCCACAGCATTCCCGAAAACATCCCTCTGCCCATTCGGCGCTCCTCCCACTCGCTGTAGCTCCCCACTCCCCTTTAAATCCCCTTCAACTCCGACTTGCTCGCGTCTCCCACGCGGGGAATCAATTCAATTGTTTTATTCGTTATTATCATAAGAATATATAACCATTAATTTCTTACACTATTTGCATTTTGGAGATGAAAAGAAGTCCAAAATCCGCTCCAACTAATTTATACGTCGAAATAATTTAAGAGGGAATGCGAAAGTGAAGGCTGAAAAAAAGTTTTTCGTTAACTATTTTTGTTTGCTTTTAAAATAGAATAAATTAGTCTAGACAATTGTGCAATGCGGACAGATAGGAATTGGAATATTTAATGTTGGTTTTATTTGTATTGTACTAGGGCTGTATATAAATGTTGGAAAGATTTTATCGATATTTCACTCGATTTAATTATCATACCATTTTAGTTTCTACTTCTTTCCTTTTCCTTAATTTTACATAATTACAATATTCTTCAGTATACTTCTTTTTGTGATGATACACCATACAATTAAAGGAATGTCTGGCAATATTTTATCCGTAATTTTTTTATCATTACATTCAGTTTTTTGCTACTTTTTCTTCACTGTAAATGTATCCCTGTCCTGTCCTGATCATATTATTTGTGCATTGAATACGGACTTAAAACGCCTGAATTCTTATAGTTTCTTCTTTGAATTCAAGTTATTAATTATTTATCTTAATATATTTCTGTTTAAGTATCTTGAAACACTTACTGAAGCTGGATTGACTTATCTTTTCTAAGTCTACATATTGTAAGAAGCTTTACTGTGACCTGACTAAATTTTTATTTTACGGCTAGGACCAATTGAGTATCCCAAGTATGTATCCATTACTTCTATGGCAAACACCCAAATAAGAGATACATTCTACACTTACCTCACTAAACAACAGAGGCATCGACATTAAATTTCTTTCGGCAGGTTTATGAGCCTCAATATTTTGTATTCAGTGCCTTTTCTTTTGTTTCTTCATAAATTATCCCACACTAAATATCTTCGACTTGCAATGGTGGTTTTTGTGAGTTAAAGATGCATTTAATACATGTAATTTTGCCTCATCATCTTCGTTTGTTTCAATTATCTAAAACAAACACAAAACATCAAAAAAAATTCCAAATAATTCATAGTTAAAAATACCCTGACTTCGTAGGGGTATATAGCTGATGGTATCTGTCTTGGAAAAAAGAATCAAAGACAGACTGAGAAAAAAAATATTTTTACGAAAAAAGAATTAAATATACGACCTATTTTAGATCTAAAATGTGATTATACAACTTTTTAATCCATGTCCAATGGAAGTTAAATCTTAACGTTGACATACCAACTTAGAAAAACAAATAAATACATATTTCGTACTCAAGGACAAAATCTATGGATCAATAATAGCAATATATTTTTATTCCTCTTTTGATTATGAATGGAAAATTAAAGAGCCAATATAATAAATACATATAAGTGCTTAAGTGCTTAATTAATACTAATTACCAATTAAAAATTACAGGAAGCAACGGCAAAATGAATAAAATCTGACATCAAAACCCAACTAGTACTAATGCAACACCGAATACTTAGGCACGTTCTTCTCCAAATAGATTTTCATTTGCTCTCGCACGCTTTGAGTACGCCGATACATAATTGTCCTCGGTGGCAAGAGGATTGATTCGGCAGCTGTGAGGTGGAACGCCCCGTCACTACCACCAGCGCATTCCATTCCTCGTTCCATTGAATCTGCGATGAGTCCTCGACGCGCATGCCTTAGAACCTAAGAGTGTCTCCTCACGTCCCTTTGATCTCTACGCCCCCACTCAATTTGTCCACGATTTCGGTCGATTGCTGCTCTATAGTACACCTCGTGCACCTCACGTGCATACCGTACTTGAACTTCCTTACGTCACAACGGAGCACCTTGCCCTTTCCAGCTATCCCGTCTTTTTCGGTGGTAATTGGGAGATTCTCTGCTATTCCTTGGAATAGGATGTGCATTTTCATGAGCTCTATTCTTAAAGTCTCGGTTTACTATTTATCGTATTTATGACTCTGCTTAAGAAGACATTTTAACGAACTTATAGTGATCTACACGAAATATAACACTACACAGTTCCGGAGCAAGGGTGCATAATCAGGTCAATGAAAGCTTGTTAATGTGTCTTTCCAAATCAGACAGAACCACAAAGTTGAGCATCATCATATGTCTCAAAGTCTGGTTAAGTCTGGTTAATACTAGAAGCTAATTAAATGTAGATTAATCGATCAAATTAAATGAATTCTTTACTCGAGAGAGACTAGGAGAGGGTTTAAAGTCTTTCTTACCATAAACAGTGAATGCTTACCGTATATTAAATCAAGTACGTTATAAATGTTTTAATACGTCATCTTATTACGAAAGTTTAGATTTACATGAAGTCTCTTTAGAGAAACGTGTCGCAAACAAAGTAGATACACATCGACAATCCATCACCTTTAACTGATGTCAAATTTTGCTTTAGTGCATGAGTTAAAAAAGATCATATCAGGTTCTCTTCAAAGTCCTATCTGAAGATAATAATAGCTGTTATATATCATCTGATTTTAAAAAGATGTTTCGTTTGAGTTGGACAACTAAAGAGATACTATTTTGAAATTACATAAACTAATAAACAAAAAGAAAAATGAATATCTTCGCTTCAAAGCGTGTTCCTATAAATGATTTGGTGCTGAACAATAATTTCAAGGGAGATTTTATTTGATGCAATGTAATAGCTTTAATTCTAATCTGAACGCACTTAGATTAATCAAATCAATATGATCACATTCAGCTATTTCCATCTTTGAATTACATATGACGATGACTCTGAAAGGAACCCTTTGTAATCATCTCTTTTACCTGGAAATTTTTGCTCAAAAAGGGTTTCACTCAAACATACCCTTTCCGAGATTTTAAAATACGTTTTTGAATACCGAAAAGTATTCTTTTACTTGAAATTATAATAAAAAGAGTTAAAATAAGGAAAGCATTTTTTGAAAAAGAGCTTTAAACAAGTATACGTATGGATGCATCTGTAAGTAAGACCTTTGCCAAATCGTTGGAATGTAGTGATTTACTGCAAAGGTTTGAGGGTAAGAAATACCTCCATTCCATTATTCCTTCTCTCTTAGGAAAAGGTGAATTGTGTGAATTATGAAGAAGATGGCAAGAGCTGTATGGACGAAAAAGAGAACAAATGTAGTGATATCAAAGGGGGCGAGGTAGAAAGAAGGAAAATTAGAATTTATTGAAGACTATGTAAGGCACCACATTTTGTTTTTCACCAACTGATTTGAAATCAAGATCCAAGGAAAAAATGGTAAGGATAGAACAAGGAAATACATTGAAGAATTATGGATGAGAATTGGACTTAACGATTACAACAAGATTAGCGGATAATCTGGAATGAGAGGAGAATTTTTGCACCGATTATCGCTATTATAGTTTATGAGGGAATGTTCTATTAGATCAGGCTATCTTAGTTTTCCGTATATTATATGTAAAGTGGCTCCATCAGCCAATGAGGAATCCATTTTTGAGTTACGATATAGATTCATCCGCAGAAGTCAGCTCCGAATGGTAACCGACCGAATCTCTTTCACCGCCCGTGAACTCAGCTGGTCCAGCGTGAACCTCAGAGAGAGTTGGTGGAGAGATGTGCTCGCCTTCCGACGATTTTTCAAAGCAATGCAGGTCACCGAATTCGCTAATCAATTAAGCGCGGACACCATTTCAACGTCGGCGATACGCAGCAAAAGCATTAATTAAAAGAATGGAACATCTTTTATATTTGAATACATGCTATGAGAATTTCAAAGCTATCGCAAATACTGTTTGAGTTGTTATTAAATTATACTAGTGATAAGCTCGTGTGAGATATTTGAGTTGTTTTGTTCTTCGTTTAAATGAGATTCTACTACGTTTCTCTTCAATCGAGATAAAATAAGGCTATAAATGTTCCGGGAATCCAGAAAAGCTGAGTTTAATCTTGTTGGTTCGTAAATAGCAATTTCATAAGTTTCCTTTGATTGACTTGATAGCTTGTAATTTTTGTCGCTCCAAATTGGATAATTAAAGCTCTCAGTATAGTTTCCTAAAAAACGTTTCTGTGCCTGTAATATGTATTTAAATCTACATTCTTTTAGCCATGACGTTTAAATATAATGGGATTTATATTCCCCTTAATCTCGAAATTCGTTACTTTGATATTGAATCTTCTATCATGCAGCTATTGAAAAGAGTAAACGCTGTTTAATTTCTATAATTAGTAACTTTTTAGAATAAGATGACAAGGAAAGTCTTGGTTTACTTCACATTCATGAGTATATTCAGTTAATTATTTAGAAGAATTAGATTATGAAATTCGTAGTTATTAGGTAATGAACAAACAGAAGTGATAGTTGGATATAAATGTATTTGGACGAAAATTCCATGTGACCAGATGACAAGTAAATTTTAGGTTGTTTCGGATATCTTTTGGAAGATTGTTTGGTAGTATATTGATTGTGATAGTGTATGAATAATTATATATAAGAATATAACTATTTTATTCATACATTCTACATACGTTTAAATATGAATTATTATACCATCATATACATACCTATTATAATTTATTTATGCATCATCAATGTATCTATAGCATATTATTCAGTCATTTTCAATCAGCTTTCGATAAAAACTTATCCAAGTACTTTCCAGTGGTATCTATTCTGAGCTTCTAGTTGTAATGCTACCGCTAGATAAATAATTCACGATGTTTCTATATTAAATCAGCCGCTTTTAATCTGATGTTGGATCTACGCGTTTACCAATCCTCCCTTATCTGAGATTCCCAATGCCATGTAACTCGTAGGTATTTTTGATTTTTCGGTTCGATTTATATGCATAAAAGAGTAAGTTGTGGTTGAAAAAGGATATCTCAACAATAAGTTATACCTTCAGTTGTTTATTTCAGATAGTTCTAGCGTATAGATATCGCGGTTACCTCAGGAACGGTCTTCAACGCCTAGCCCCGAAACGCCTTCCTTTGGCGATGAATCTTGTATCATTTAAAGCCAAAGGCGGTGCAAACCACGGGGTGCGGGCGGCCGCTAAGTCCAACGGCAGCCGTGATTACAGGATTCCACGCCGATCACCTTACCCTTGACCGTCAGCGAAGCATCCACACCCCATCCCCCATTCATAACCCCATACGACCCCACCCACCTCTCCCGCCGCGTTATTAAAATTCTGGAACATGGTCGCCTCCTCATCTGAGAAACACACCATCAATACATACTTAGTGTGCGTGTTGTCGGAAGAGGGAGAAAGAGCCTGCAACCCAGAACCAAACCGATGCGATCGATAAATCGTTGGGAGCTCAGTCGGCGGCGCGGGCACGCACGTTGAGCACACGCAGTGATTCCGCGCCGAGTGAATCCCCGCGGACACGCAAGCACTCCTCTGAGTAATTGCTGCAGTTCAATCGACGCCGTCGCCGAGTTATGCAGGGAGATGACGGAGGGATGCTGTGAGGAGTAGATGGAAATTAAGAAGAAGCTAGGAAATGGGAATTCTATAAAAATGGGAGGGAAAGGCTAGTGCATCGTAACCACCGCAATGCGGGGGTGCCAGGATATAAAGAACCCAGTATCCAGGGAGGGGCAATATTCGAGGGCCCCAAAATTGGAATATTATTTAAAGCGGAGTTTCATAAAAAATGGATAGAAAATGTGGTGTATTGCAGCCACCACAATGTGAGGGGCCCAGGATTCAATGGATCCAAGATTCAGGGGGCTCAAGATTCAAGGGCCCCAAAATTCAGGGGTGCGAACTGTTATTCAAAATGGCTGTGATACCGTTAGAACATAATTTAAAGTGGTATTTTATAGAAAATTAACAGAAAAGGTGGTTTATCGAAGTCACTGCAATGCGGGGGGTGGCAAGATTCGAGGGCCCTAAAATTCAGGGGCGACAAGTTTATTCAAGATGGCTTCAATATCCTTAGAATATTATTTAAACTAAAATTTCATAGAAATTAATCAGAAAAGGCGGTTTATCATAACCACCGCAATCCGGGGGGCCAGGATTTAAGGGGCCCATTATTCAGAGGGACCAAGTTTCGAGGGTCCCAAACTCAGGGTTGCCAACTGTTATTAAAAATGGCTGCAATGATGTCAGAATATTATTTACCTCGGAAATTATCCATAATGAGTGTGTCTAGGGAGAAGGGGGATAGTAACAAGCCAAGCAAATCTCACTATCTATGGGCCCCAATGTTCAGGGTACCCAATTTGGTTATAATATTATTTCCCTCAAGAGTTGCCCATAAATAATTCCGTATCCAGAGAGAGAAGGCAGAGCGGTAGGTCACATAAATCCAATAGCTCAGAGAACCAAAATTCAGGGACCCCAACTGTTATTCGAAATTACTGGAATATTTTTGTTATAGTTATTCATAGATCTTTGATGTTTTAACAAGTACATCTCCAGAACGCTTCTGCGTATGACTGACTGTGAACCATCGCTCATAATGTTTTCTCTTTTTTAGCGTTCGTCATATCTATGCCTAATTCGAAAATTTATATTCCTAAGTTATAAGATTTTTATTTTTAAACTTAAAATTTCTGTTAATTTGAACAGTTAATCCATTATATTTCCTCGTAACTCTTCATATTAATGCAATAAAATTCATTTCAAGCATTTATCGGAACTGCAAAAATCTAATAAATACAACCAACAGTAAATTTATTTTTCATTCAGTCTCCTCGAAAAATCATTCCTTTATTTTTTTAGCATTTCTAAATCCGTCGATCGTCCTAAAACAGATCAAAAATTGAAATTCCACATCATAAAATGGTCATGTTGGTCATCGCATTCTCGATAGAGCAAATGTAGTAGGCTTAGTACATTCTCTTCCTCATCTCAATTTAGGGTTTCACAACTCCCTGGTTTTGGCGTTGCCTGTCACAGCAGGATTTCCTTCCAGATACCTCACCCATCACCTTGCATTGGGGTATTGGCAGCAATTTGGGCGTCGAATCCCAGGGTAACAACCCATTAGGCTAGTGGTTTGCAAACTGTGGGAGCTCGAGATTCAGAGGAATGGCAGTATTTGCGGTATATTTAGCATCTTTTTAACCGAAATGGCTTGCTAACGAGACTTATATTTAATTACTGAGTCACTAGGATACAAGCTAAATAGTGTATGTGGATTAATTCATAAATGATCAACATACATAATGATTTAATTCATAAATAAATATTTAAGATTTCATCGTGTGAAATTGTTTCATGCAACCTTTTATGTTTGTTTCTCATTTTCACGTTAGGTACGATAAGAAAAGTCCACGAATGACGTCACCCTGCGTTAGCTAGGTCTCATCTTGAGTATGCATGTAGCGTATGGGGCCCAAACATGCCATAAAATCTTAGTTTAGGGTCCCCGCATAGCCATATGGGCCGCACATTCTGCTGCAGAGAAAGCGGTCACGGGTTCGATTCCCGGTGGGAACCCATGTCCGAGAAAAACCTTAGCTGTCGAAGCACTTTTAACAATTGTACAAAAAGTACAAGACTTAAGTATTAGGAAAGGCTGTTAAGAAAAGGTTAGGCAACTGCTTTGTCCCTTGAAGCTGGTCAATTGGCATGTCGAATTGCATTGCGTGATTATTACCACAAGGATAAAAGCTTACGAATATAATAAGGAAACATAATTCATTCCTAGACCCATTTTTTAATTAAACTTTGGTGTACATTAATTCGAACATTATATTATTAACATTTGCGAAATGTCCTTAGCGGTTGAAGCACTTTTAATTTTACTACTACAACAAGAGCTATGTTAGTTTTAGAAATGCCTGCGATGAAGAGGTTTGCTAACGGTATTGCCCCTTTAAAATTAGGCAGCCTGTATACCGAACCAGATTGCGTGCTTCATAATCACAAGGATAAAGGCGTTCGAATTTCTCCAGGAAACTTATTTTCTTTGTCGATGCATTAATTGATTTAAAATTTGGTGCTCTTATCGGAAGCTATGACCTCCATATATTTTAAGAATAAATTTAGTTATTAAGAAACGTGTTTATTCAAGCAATATATCGACACTAAGTCATTTGTTAGTAGTTGCATATCGGGAAGGCTAATATTTTCGAGAAGAGATGTTTATCGTGAGAGAGTATGTTTGAATTAAACTGTGTTAATTTTTTTGAGTTAACGAAATAAATTAAGAGAAGAAATTTTTATGGCCTAAATAGCAATTCAAATATATTCTGTTAGAATAGATTCTTTGGACTGTGACAAACTTTACATAGGACCTGTTCCTTAACGGATACAATATGATAACGTGCGCTTTCTCAAGTCTTACATAAGGTCTTTGTGATTCTTTTCAGAGCTAATTTTCATTTCCTACTTAAATTAAATTTTTAGCTCTATGAGTATCATATTGGTTCAAAAATTCAATTAATGTCGCAAAGGCATTCATCCTGTAGTTATAGACAGTCTAAAAATTACACCTTGATTTGTTGTAAGAATTTATTTTCAATCACCTCTTTCAATTCAATTTTCAGCTCGTTCAGTATCAAAGTGACCCACAAAATCGATAGATGTGCTCATCCTATCCTCTTGTAGTTGTCGTAAAAATAATAAATTCAGTCCCTATATCAAATAAACAGCATTCAGTACATTTTTTCCATCTAGAAAAAGTTCGGCATCCCTTCGGAAATGGGTTACGCTGTAAAATCTCTCGGGCGAAATGCTGGACGTACATGAAAGCAGTGGGAGAAAGTAGCAAGAAATATGTCAATAACTGGGACGAGTAATGTTGGCTAGGAATGTTTGGCTATCTCCGAATCAATCGCTTCGCAAAATGGCGCACTCAGTCAGAAGGCCTGTTTTTGACACAACTTTTTGCAACCTTGCGATCCGACCATGTTTTTGATTTCACCGGCCCATCTAATGCAAAGTGGCGCTTTGCTCCTCATATGTGATCATAATCCGAGCATCAGCAATAATTCGTCAATTTGCAACCGGTTCTTCAATGCGTTAATCCGTCAGAAGTTGGGTGTTTGTCGATCAAAGCCAGCTCACTCCGCGGTTCACGTCCCGTTGCCCGCGAATGCCTCGCACAATTGCGCTCGCCTCTTTCTCCGTGCCCGTCGAATTAGTTTCTCGCGATTCTTTTCGCCCCGAACATGTAACTAACAGAATAATTGATTCCGCATAGAGAGGAACGTTCGTCTCTCCCCGTTTGTTGTTCTCCGATGCGGAATTATTCCAGACGATTGCCTGTAAAAGATTGCGCGTTTTAATTCTGTGATTGGGGATTGTTCGGGCCGAATTCCACAGATTGCAACAGTTTCACCGTGAAGGAGTTTTGCTGAATTTGCAATATTAGCAGATAAGTTCAGAAAATCGTATTCTAGAGTACTCCTGAATAGTCGCGATGCCACGGTGCCTTTAGTATTGCCTTATCTTTGAGAAAACCCAATTTTATTCTTTAATAATCAACCTTTAATAAAAGCATAGTACCCATAATATAAATCTTCGCACAATATTATCCACTTTTATCAATATTTGTTCAAGAATATATAGGAATAGGCTTTAGTGTTACTTTCTCCATTGCTTTAGGGCTTTAACAGCTGTAGAAAGATAGTTGAAGATCTAAGTGAAATACGGTAGCTCTAACTTATAAAAATGATAATGGAGTTGAGCTCTTCAAGAGTGTATCCTTTAAACTCACCCCAAAATCAAAAGACTGTAAGAAACGACCATTTTCTCTACTAATTTTAGTCTCAATCGTACCCGAATAAAGACATATTTTATCATATTTATTTAGTAAATCTTATCATACCCATACACAAAAAACGTCATCAAATAGAATTCGAGTTATTTTTTCTCTCAAAATAGACAAATATAAATTTTGGCTAACTTTTGATAGCTCAAACATCATGATAGTCACATTTTATCCATCTCCAAGCCAGGCTAAGATAACAAAGCCGTAGTTACGGATTAAAATTATTTCTTACCACAATAATGTTAAAAGAAAAAAAAAGTGAATCGAGTACTTTGTTGCCCACTTATTTTGTCGTAATACAGAATGCCTTCTATTTTGTGGAAGAGAGAAAATTCATAGTACCCTGTCATCATGAGACGGGAAATTTATAATTTCCTACGCGTTAATTAACGGGTTGAAACAAAAATACGAGATTTAATAATCAATACGGTGCTAATAGATTCAATATTGTAGCTCCAAAAAAATTCAACAATCTGCCTGACTATATGCATCGTCTCAATATCTGTCAGAGGTAAAGAATAACATGATATAACTCCTATACAACTAATTGGTGAACAAAATGTGACATTCGTAGCACCCTTTGATGAGTTATAATTGACACAGGGGGACTCGAAGGTTCTAAATTGTGTTTAATTTTTGTTTTGTAAGCCATTTACTTGCAGATGCTGTCTTTTATTTGTATTTTCTTTTTCTCACTATATCTCATATTTTTTTCTTTTTATGACTAACAAAGATACTATTATTATTTTGTAAAAAATTCTAAATCAGATAGAATTATCACACATCTATCAAATGCGTAATCGGCACTTCAATTTACACCTCTCCGCTTTACTACGCACGCGAGAGGGAAGGATAAACCACTTTCAGGGGGGAACGGTTGGAATTAAACGGCGAACTCCTGTTTAACGTTCCTTCCTCTCTAAGAGAGGGAGGTGCTCTAAAATTGTCTCCGAGAGAAAACGAGACAATTCCGCCATCCGTTACCCCCCTCATCTCCCGACCTCCGCAGACAATCTAATATGGCCTTCTTTGCCTCTCGTTTGTCACATTCGCCTCCTTAATAAATCATAGATGGCGTCTGCGAAGATAATTCGCTCCCTCGGAGATGGACGGTCGCGCGATAAGGAGCGGGTTGGTCTCCGCTGGAAAATTTATCAGCGCGCGAGGTGTTTGCCGCCAGGGGGATCTGCTAAGCATCCGCGGGAAAAGCGGTAGTTCCACCTCGGGAGGAATTATACGGCCTCGGCTCGCTCTACTTTCCTAGCTTCCACTGAGAAAAAGTTTTCCCCTGCGAGGTCTGTGAACCTTCATAAGGGAGTTTCTCCTGAGTAAGTCCCTTTTCTCGAAAATTTATTCTTTAGCGGGATCGGAGAGAATCGATCCGTGATCCCCAAGGTGAAATCTTTCCTAGGACAAATGAAGAATGCAGGGCGAAGCGATTTATTGGAATGGAAATATGTTGTGAAAATTATTGTATATACGTCGTTCAATTCATCATGGCTTAGAAGGGGGAGCAGGAAAGTCATAGCGATCTAAATTAAATCTAAGGGGCAATTAGGGTGAAACTCTTGATCTTTCTAATATTTCCGGTAATTAGGACAGACCGGGGTAATTTGATAAAAATATTAAAATATCATTGTTCAAATTTTAGTTTTTACCCTTATTCACCCGTTATTCGTAAACGTTTATTGCTGGAACTTTAAGCTTTATTGCAATGTATTTTTATTTGCCTTAAATTATCATAGGAAAAAAGAAAGAGTACACGGCTGTTAGTAATTAATTTAAAAATTAATTTAAAAAGAAAAAACTCCAATTGCCGTAATTCAACCAAGTAAGAAAACACTGTGACTTACCTTGGGGTGGTTCCACTGCTTCATCTGGAGAGTCCAACGTTGCAGGGGAACACCGGTTTTTGGACACTATATACGTATTTCGGAAACTAAGTTTCCATCCTCAGTAGCTATGTCGGACGACATAGCTACTGGTTAAGTGACGTCCTATGCATTAAATTGTATATAACAGGCTTTTACTTCACTTAGAGCGTTAACATAATGAGATCATGCCATCTAATGCGTGGATCTTTGGATTGATCATTTCTCCGTGAGTAACTAGCGGATTTGTATTAATATCTGCATTCTGTGGATCGACTTAGAAAGAGATTATATCTCCCATTTTTAAAACTGAATTCGAAATTTTAAAAAGTTTTCTCGCCATGAAATTCTTCACTACATCAGATCGAATGTAGTGTTTTTAAATGCCTTTCTTCAAAATGTCGCTTTCGACTAGTACCTACTTGATCGAGCATATATTCAGAAAACCTACAATGGAAGAAGTAAGTTGGTCTGAGCGGAAAACAAACACGGAGTTGATAGAAATGGATGGGGAAGAGGGTTTTCGTTGAAGTAATTAGGCGTTGACTGAAGAAATGGGTGGATTAGATATTGAGAGGAAAGAGACTGCTATAGAAAGTGATTAAGGGTAGTATACAATGGAAATACTGAAAGGAAGGCAAAGGTGTAAGATATAAGATGGCATAAAGGGGGAGTAAGTTACTGATAAAAAAATGAAAAAACAAAGTATAGGGAAAATTGAGCCACATGAACTTACCGAAGGGTAGAAAACCCATGAAAAGGATTTCAAACTTGGGTTTCCAAATTATTCCTTTTACCCAGAAACATCTATTTCCATGATATTGCTCTCGTTTGGAGTTTTATAATGTATAATAACTATATCTAACAAATAAACATCTATTTCTTTCCCATACTTTACGAGAAATAAATTATATTTGGATGCTCGGCTAACTATATAAGCGTAAAGCATATACAGTGAGCACCATTTAACGTTTAACACCTTCTCATATCGTTCCATTATCCTTTCCATTCTTGGATTCATTGAACTTTTTAGCCACAGATACGATATCTAGCACAATGATTGCATTGGCAAGTAGATATGTATGCTCATAGATACATGAATGTGCAGTATATCCTTCTGTTAAAAATGGAACAAAATAGATGGAAAAAATTACTCATCCAGAATGCTCCACATATTATCAGCTCGACCGTTCCATTTTTTATTGTAGCAACAAATCTTTCAAAAATGTGTCTCTATGAGATCGGCGGAAATTTTTGTCATATATTTCATTGCCGCATCGTTTGTTGCGACACATTTTCAGCAAGCAAAACAAGAAAGAAATAAAATCCTCTCCAATACAAGAATCCCTATGGAAAAAACGCCGAGCTCCATATAAATAAGATGCTGCAATAAATGAGAGGGAAAATTAGTTGCCGTGACAACTGATTTCTTCAAAAGATCCGCCTTTCCTTCTGTTAAAATCCAATTTCCGGAGAATTAATATTTGGAGTTTCTCAATTAAATTCGAGGAGAGGTTCTCGTCTCGATCCCTCGACAGGAACTTTCCTTTCGACTCTACTTAAGGAAAAAAAGGCCACGTGACTTTGTCTGAGTCCTTTTTATCTATAATTAAATACTAAGGGGAATTAATACCGGCTCGCAAAGGGAATAAGAAATCGGGAGGCTCTCTCTCACTGGGGATGAAATGTTCGGGGGATGGTTTTGGAAGAGCGCCAGATTTTGTAATTGCAGTGATTCAACGTCAATAAAAATACACAAATTCGTCCTAATGACGACGATTTGCATTCGTTAACTGTTTCGCGAGAGATTTTCTGGTACTTTCACTAAAAGTTGAGGATCGAAATAAAAAAGGGTTGTTTATTTTTATTTACCCTTGTATCTCCTGAGTATTTTTTTCTTAGCGTTGGAGATTGTACCGTCGAGAAAATATAAAAGAGAATACAAGAGAAGAAACCGATATTTTCGTAGAAAAAAAATATGCAGGAATTCATAAGAATTTACCTCTAGGCTAGTTTCTGTTTAAAATATTTCTGGCATTTGCTAAGTAGTACAAAATTTGTATTTATAAATAATTGCCTAGTCTACTCCTAAGACATAATCACAATTAGTTGCGAATTTCTTCCTTGTATCAATTAATATTCGAACTTATCTTAATAACAAAATGTATCCCACCGGCCCTTACATTGCGGAATTTAGTTTTAACAGCTCAATATTAAAGTAACAGTGGAGGTTACTTATTTTATTACTTCTTTGAATCGTTTGCAGGAAAAAGGTGGTAATTTCCTGCAAATTGTTTTAAATGACATGCCCACCAGCTTGTATTTTCTCTCATTTCTAGTCTAATAACCTTTACAGTAGATACTACAGATTGTTCCCATCGTTAAATATTACAATTTATTTTGTTCTTATTAAGCATGTATATATTAATCACAATGATTTTCCATGTTTTTGTAAGCGGTAGAGTGGGTGCATCAATTTTAATCGGATATATTTCTTGTCACATTGCTTATCAGAGGTTTTGTGGGGAAACATGACGAGTTTAATTGTTCAACATTTGACTCAATATCCTCTATGAAATTTTTAGGCAGACAAAGACATGTCGATTTATTTTCTTCACGATTCCATTTCGACTGTTTACTATTCTATTCCGGTTTCATTCATAGATAGCAGCATTTTAATTATAGTCTTCCTGATTAAATCACATGTTTCAGTTACGTTACAGAGTGATCAAACTATAGTTATATTGAAAAAAATCCATGGTAAACATACTTTTACTAGACCATTTAGTTTAGTTTTCTAGTTTGTTTACCATGGATTTTTTACTAGTTAATAAGTACCACAAAATTAATCCTGAATCTGCATCGTTTATATTGAAAACGTTATTCATCAGATACTGCATTTTGATATTATTTGGGACTTATTCCTTGTGAATCTAGAAAAGTATGTTTACATGTTCTCATGCGGAATTCCAGCCTAAAGCGTTTCAATCTAGTCAGCAAAAGTCTGGGTAAATGCATGGAAGAATGGGAATTCGCCAATTACACCGCCAAGGGAAGCAGGAAAACAGTAACTTGCATTCTGAGCTCAATCTTATCGCTTCCATAAATATCTCAGGAGAACAACTTTTCGATCGCAATCCATCTTATTCACAACACGCCACTCTCCTCAAGATTCAAAATCACTATAATTACTCGCGAATCTCATTTCGCTCGCAAAACGTGCTGGGCCATCGCGGAGCGCTGGAAATTAGACCGTTCCCAGCGTTAAAGCACCCGTTATTTCTTTCCGTGAAGGATCTCCCGGTAATTTTCGCAAGTCACGAATCCCCAGTCGCTTCCCTTGCGTGAATTAATCGAAAGAAACGCCTTAATGAGAAGCGAACTGCCATCCCCCTTCGCAAGACTAGAACAATAAGTTTAAGCTAAGGAAAGGCGGATAGAACCGTTTCTATTACATGTGGGTCGCTTTATTGTGGAATAGTAATCCGATTCCGCTCCTCGCATTGCATAAAACGCTCTCATTGTGTCTCCCAAGGCCGTAAATTCTCTTCCCCACTCCCTCTCTCCCATAAATTACGTATTTCGCCCACCGCCCCATTAAACATCTTTCAACCCTTGTGATCTCTGCCGTGAAACACTCTGTACATTCGCCTCCTTGCCGCTTCCGCCAGAAGGCCCCTTCTTCGTCCGACGCACCTTTCCCCTGGGTGCTATCGCGCCGCCACCTGGCGCCTGGGATCGCAAATATGAGAGAGGAGGATCACTCCGGGAAGTGTAACATTCCGGGGGGAAAACACGATTTCGGGCGGAATCGTGACGTTCCGTTGCTTTCATCGCGGTCCATATCTTGTCGGATTTGAAAAAAGCGATTGATTGGCTTTTCGTGGACGTAGGGTTGTATTTATAAGGATATATCACTGTAAGTTGAGAGCAGGGCGCTATAAAAGAAGGTTGTTCTTACAGAAGTAGTCATTATACTACATTTGCGTTGAGTTTGAAGTATCTCACGTTATTTATTAGGTTTTTGTTTGCGATTGTAAATGAATCGGCTCAAGTTTTGACGCTCGCTGATATGAAGCCGAGTAACTTCTCTGTAGCTACAGCCCGACAAATTAGATTGCCCCAGAGTCAATGGCATGACGGGCCCAAGCGATACCATTCTACAATATGCTTTGCTATTATCCCCGAGACTTAATTGCATGGCCATCATATTTCTACCGTGAGGCATGAAAGACAAGATTGAAATGGCTATCAGAACCAATTTTATGATACGCATCAATTCTTTTACACGAGTCATGATGAGTGTGGTAGTTTTAAGGATGGAGTACCACTCAAATTTTATACTGAACATAATTTCCTTTAATAATCAGTATGATATTCTTCCTTTCAATCACTCTAATTACTACTTTGTACAGGTAAATTGCCCTATCATTCTTTATTGAAAATCATTTCCAATAATTTATAGTATAAATTTCTTCTTTCAGTCATTCAAATCACTTTTTTCATATCTTTCCCAGCTTTGTTTGTCTTTTTTAGCAATCATTCAAAGTTAAATACCCATTCTTCTTCATCAATTTTAATTTTTCTTTCTGCAAATGGTAAACTAGATAATTTTTTCGATGCATATTGCAATTGACATCTTCTAACTATTGCGTTGGATTTTACGGTTATTAAAAGGCCTATGTCATCCCCAAGTAAAAAATTCTAACTATCTGATAATTAAAATACTACATAATAATAATAATAATAAGGACTTTATTTAAATGCGAGACTTTCAAGTCTCATCCTAACTCTTACCATTAATTTCCTTCCATACATATCCAAATAATGAGATATCCAATTTTCAAATCTTTCATATCTCAAAATCTGAAACACAATTACAGTTTTGACAAAATTTGTCGTTTTTTAGAAACTCTCATTGATTTCTAAATATTCAAGAATTTTCATCGCCTTTAAAAACACTTCATACGCTGAGCCCGTAAGCCAAAACCTCTTCCGAAGTTTAGTCCTTACAGAATTGTCACATCGCTTTCCATCAAAATACTTAACGGTGTTTTGTTTTCAGTCCTGGTAACTGAATATATTGGATATGTTCCCAAAGTTTCTTCGTAGCGAAACTTTCCTGATTCAGAAAAATCGCTTTGTACTGTTCTCACTCGGGGAGGGATTCCAGAGGTCAGCACCTGCGCACCTCACACCCCCAATCCCTCAATCTTCGACTCTTTTTTTCACCCTTTTCCTCTCAAGTTTATCTGTATATTTTATCTCTTCTTTTTTGGCTATGTGATACCGATGGCGTAAGATGGAAATGTAATTCCTCACGAAGTATTTCCACCCTCAATCTAGTCTTGAAGGAATGCTCGGATCACGGTTGCAATTCCGGAGATTACCTACGCATCAGGTAGCAAGAATTACGTTCTCCCGCGCCCTTCACTTGTTAAAGTTGCCCTTCACGGTTCAACGGTGTAACTTCTACGGAGCAACACATCTTCGAGACTTTGCAACGTTCAAAATATCCATTTACTAACATCCCATCCGTCTTATACGGCTTTCTTTTCTTGTATTCGGTCGACATATGTTTTTCCTTTGGTTATGTCGATTCTGTTTCGGTTATAAATGAACGTGGAGTCATTACACGAAGTACAGATAAAATGTCGTCGGTCAAAACTTTGTTTTTTCTTTGTACAGGTTTAAAGTTCATTTCCTAATCGATGTCTTAGAAAAAAAATCGGTGTTGTGTTAGGCTGGAGTGAAAATGTCAAGTTTATCGTTTACAATTTATCCTCATTCTCGCTAACAAATAAATTTTTGTCATTTTTCCACTCCGGGTATTTCAATAGTGGTTTGATTCCAAGAGTGATGATCAACTAAAATGTATTAGTATGACGAAGTGGACATTTTGGAAACTTACAAAACTTTTATGATAATGAGTGTAATTTTATTCGCAACATTTACATAATTTTGTAAATGATACATTAAAGAGTAGTCTTTAAACTAACAAAGAGTAAGGTCACAAAGTTATACCTAGTTGGAGATATAGCCAGTAGAGTCAGGTGTTAGAATTGCAAGCAATTATCATTTATGTAATATAAGTTTTCTTAAAAAGTCTTTCCTAACAAAACTTTGACCATGTTTACATAAAAATTGTTCGTTTTAAGTTTATTTAATTATAAGAAGCCCTAGAAACTTTATTTTCATTAGATGAAGCTATTTTTGTTCCATAAAAAAGCTAGTTTTTCAGAAAAGTGCGTTTGTATTCCTCTTGTAACTATTACACTTCTCCATCCTGAAATTAGTTAATGATTCCTTTTCCAATCGAATTCGCAGTGAATGTACCTAACAAATCAATAAGTAAGTCACAAAGCCTCATTTAAAACATAATTGTACCGTTGAGGCGAGAACTATTGCAGGCGCTGCACGAGCGGAAAAGTTAATCCATAATGAATGCCAAGCTATTCGAGCGAACTTCTTCGATAAAAAATATCGAGTCTACAGCATTCCTCGCATAGTCTTCAGGAAGCAGAGAGGCAAAAAAGTTCGCAGCAGACATTGCTTGATTTGGAACACTCCTTTCGGAGAAGAGACGCGAGGAAAAAGTTTTCTTACTCACTAATCTTAAAATGGGTTGCAGCGGAAGATTTATTTAAGCCTCGAATGACATAAATCACTTTTCCACCGCTTAAACTCGAGAGAAGACCTCGTCCCGGGGGGCCGCAAGAGCTTTCGTTTCTTTTGCATCTATTCCCCAATAGTCAATCCTCTTCGTGCGGATTCTCAAACGCTCCCCCCGCACACACGCACGCATATCCCGCGCTCTTCAATCCCCAAACTCCCCTAACCCGCCCACTCGCATCCCTTCATCTCGAAATTGGAAAAGTCCCTCTTTTTAAGTTCGAAAAGACAGAAAAAGCGGATACTCCTTCCCGCTGGAAATCCTAACTACAAACCCTCCTAACCTTTTCTCTTCGATTTCCTTACGCTCTGTTTCCACCTCCGATATCTATATATAATTTCTGTTTGTGCTGAACGAATCACCGAAGAATAAATCGTTCTCACCTGGACCGAATACACGCTCAAAGGTCAGAGACAGAGAAAGGTCGAATTGGCCGTTAGTGATAATTTTTTTTGAAAGAATATTCCAATTGATAAATATATCTTATGTGTCGCTAACTGAAAAGTCTTAAACTCATCAACAGTAGAAGATTGGGGAGGGACTAAAAATTTCATAAATTTCAAGTTCATAGATGTCAAGTACTTTGCTATGATTTCGTATCTTTCATCGTGCCAGAATAAATGTTTTAATATCTTACGTTTTCATAATACCAACATAAGTGGCCTATAAATCATTTAATACTACTTATTGTATTATTATGGTTTTATTACTCAAAATCATAGATGGCATCATATAGATACATTTATACTCAAACCCTTTCGCCATCGACTTAAGTTCTTCTGGGCAACGATATAAATGATGTATTCTATATTAAACTGCATTATCAAATTGATAATGGGAAACTAGCGAGTATTCTTGAGGTACTATGCAGTTTTCAATATTGATATTAAAACGAATCTTTTAAATGAAAAAAATATACGTTTATTTTCCATAAATATCTAAGTTTTACTTCAACACTGCCAAGTAATATTCAATAGACCAGTAAACCAGCGGTAGAAATTAAAACGCATCTTCGTCTTCTTTTCAGTAAGCGTCCTTCCTATCGAAAACAATTAAAGAGATTCGGATTTCAATAGCTCTACCGACTACTCCACTCCTTCTATTAATTCACTTCTTACTTCTTTTTCAACTTTTTGACCAAGAATAAAGGTAACAATGACCCTTTTTATTGCAAGTGATGTACCAAGACGGTCTGAATACACCCAATTCCTCTCGGATAGTATTTTTTCCCTCCGCCTAACCCTAATCCCGCTGTTTCCCTTGTAATTCAGCTCAGGAAGTTATCGTGGAATTTTGTGTTGTTTTCTGCTTATCCGTAAGTTCATGTGCCTTACTGCCACTTACATAACAGTATTTCTTTTATTTCTCGATAAGTAGTCCTCCTTTTATCTCATTTGGCACCTTTTTTATTTGCATCCCCGTCTTTTCCTTGTGTTCAATCACTCTCTTTGGTAATCTATTCTCTTTTCTTATCCGTTGCACCCCTTTATTCTTCCATCTCTTATATATTTGTATACTCAATAGAGGCAATTTTTTCTTAGGCCCTCTGAAGAACTTCCTCGTTGGTTCCTTTTCAACTCCAGCTATTTTTTCCATTCTATACTACATCCATATCTTAAGGCTTTAATTCTTTGCAGTTTAGTGGTTGCAGCGTTATACCACCTTTTCCATGAGTTATTTTACATTGGCACGATGATCTCGTTACCGGAACCACTATTTAGGATTAGCTCTGAGCAGTATCCGTTTTAAAAAAGAAGAACTAAGGTACAAAGATGTTTTAGTAGGTTTTTTCCTTCATTCATTTTCTTTTTCTCTTTTGGTTTTTTTCCTGCTGCAAAGGGTTAAAGTGCTACCTCCTCGCGAGCCCTATTTCACATCCATGTGGTGGAACAATTTAAACGGTATTTTACCTTAATTTTCCCGGATCTATTTTGAAACTCTTCATCGTCAGCTTCCTTAACCTCTACTGTTTTTCTTCAACCACTTTTTGCTGTTTTTTCCAAATAATGACTTCATTCAAGCTTGCGGGTATGTCTATATGCCCTAACATTACTCCTACTGCATTGATTCTTAACTTAGGAAACACATTTGAGCATAAAAAGGTTCATTTATGTTATATTTTATGAAAACGATCCGACTCAAAAGGATATATTGTTTGCATGGTAGAAATATTTCAGACAACCTTTCTGAAAAAGATTTTAGGAAAATTCGTTTCATATAAAACCCATGAAAGCAGAAAATATTAAGTGTATTCGATTTTATAAACATCATCTTAGATAAATTCATAAAATGTTCGGGTTAAAATAAGATCAATATATCATATTCCAGATAACTTGGTCATGGTCAAAATATCTCAGACCACTTTTCTAAAGAAGTATTACGCTAAGGAAACCTTAGGATAAATTACATCATCTGATACGTGAGCACGTAATTTTAAGTGTCACAAGGAAAAACGGACTTGAAAAAAGTCTGACTGGGCCGAGAATCGAACCCGGGATCTTCCTCTATCCGCGAGGCTGCTTTAGCCACTAGGCTACCGAGACAGAACATTTCTACAAGCCGTTTTGGGAACCTTGTGAGCAAGAGCAACTGTGGTTTCGTCCGACTATGCGGCATCGTCCACGGCTTCATATATATAAAACCTCATCGAGGCACCGATAACACAAAGTGGTTTTAAGGATAAACCCACCTTAGGGAATCACAAAAGAAAGGGTAAAGGTATTACACATAAAGGCGAGATCCCGGGTTCGATTCCCGGCCCAGTTAGACTTTTTTCAAGTCCGTGTTTCCTTGGGATTTTTCCTGGGTGCACGCCCTTTTGTGCAATTTAACCTTTACCCTTTCCTTTTTAAGTGTCACAGTATTTCAAAGAACTGTTAAAAATAACTTACGCCGGACTTCAGCTGCAACTGCTAAAAGCACTTTATTGAATTGCTTTTTTAACTGCGAAACTCGTCTTATACTAACTGTTAATAATTCAAACGCTCTCGCTTCGCAGAAATTCGCCAACGTTTTCTGCCGCAACGAAAGAAATCCTCGTACCGAAAATAGGCGCCGAACGAGGAAAACCCAGGGAGTGCACATTCGACCGAACTTTCATCTCTTGTCTTCGTCGGCTAATTCCCTCATTTATCCTTAACTTAAAAAAGAGAGTGGGACGACGTGGCCTTTTAAAACTTCGCATTTATTCCGCCGTGCCTCTCGAATCAATGCTCCGCTATGAATTCGGAGCCTCTATTCATTCCGTCTATTTACGATTTTTGCTGTTTCTTAAAAATCCCCTCCTCTGTGGGCGTGATCCCGCAGTGAAAATCCTTCCTCCCTCCCTCGCCACTCTTCCTTCTTTCTCCACGTACTGACTTTTAAGAATGGTCTCAAAAATGGCTGCTGGAGGAATTCTACTTCCGAAGTTTAGTTTACTCCGAGATTTGCGATTTTGTCTATCCTCTGCGTATACGGAGTGGTGATTTTTCGGACTTCGATTTAGAACTTATAGATAAAGTAAATTAAAGTAAAATATATTTATTCCATCTTGCAAGGAATACCAACATGAAAATAATAAATATTAAAATGAGAATAGGTACCCCACAAGTATAACCTGTTTCGGGGTTACCATCAAACTCAATGTAAACATAAGGTGGCTGATTGGCGCAGATAAATTAATTAACACACAATAAAAACATAACATATGGAAATAGTTTAACAGAAAAGGAAAATAATGGGAGTTCTTTACACTTGTTCTTAGAAAAAAAGAAAAGTAATACCGGTAAAGTTAACAAAAAATGCTAGATACATATATATATATAACGCTAATAAGGAATAATTTTACTATTTTAATAATAATAATAATAATGTTTTATTCCTTTTCTGAGATAAAAAGATACATATTTTGGAACATCAAGTAAGGAATATAGGTACCCTGAAAGTGAGAATCACTTGTTTAAGGGTTACCAACTCTTCAGTTTATAAAACTAGAAAGGAAAACAATATAAAAAATACTTAACTAAAAGAAAAAGATTAAATGAAAGCATTTATTCCATCTTACGTAACAAAAAATCAACATCTTCATGTTGCAGAAGCTAATCTTTTAATTTTATGGCAAATTTAATTTTACTTTTTACTGAAGTAATAAACTTAGGCAAAGTACAATACATTCTAGAACTAAAATATATATACGATTGTCTAAATAATTCTATATTAGGTTTTAAACAGCGTTTTTTGTCAAGTAGTATAATTATAACTACCAAATTTATATCCAAAAATATCTATTAATATTTTCATTTGCCAATAGCGACGACTTGGCCAACTTTGACACTTATGACAACGTTTCTCATTTTTTATTTCTTCAGGCAAGAAATCATAAATCTTTGGGCCCACATAAACAAAAGACCTTTAGAAAATAGTTAAATTAGGTTTAATTAATGATATATTTCCTTTAATCAAATTATACTGAATTGCGCTATCAACATTTAGAGTGCAAGCAGGATAAGAAGAAAAAGTGGGGTAAATTCTTCTTCGTAGACTTCCCCTCCAAATTCCTTCCCCAACGTTTGCGGCTATATAGAGGTCGCGATCTCAGTAGGCGAAAACATTTATAAATTACGCATGATTATTATGGCCTATTTTAATCTGTGACTTCCTCACGTTTTTAAAGGACACTCTGAAACAAATTTTTATCGCCATATATTTTTGCAGCTAACCCTATAACAAGGTTTGAAAAAAAGCTACTGCTTTTCAAATCTGTTTAAAAAAAAGCGAGTGAATTCTGATAGAGAAAGCTTACTTTGTCTCGATTTCATACTTATTTGTAAAGTTATTTGTTACTTCTCTTAACTTCTAAGATAAGAAAGCAGTATTTTCATCTTTTTACCATCAAATACAGAATGTGTTATATTTCTGCAGTTATATTTAAAATTTAAAGAAATTGAAAGTAAATTACACCGAAAAAGTAGCTATTTTTCATGATTTCAATCGTCTTTTTAAAGATTAATGTTACTTATTAATGTTACTTATTTGTTTAAAGTTATATGAAATAACGCAATCCAATTTCAATATTCTTTCAATCCGATATCTTTTACTCTATCAAATGCGTTTAAAATAAGTAAATAAATTTGGCCAAAAAACTGGCCATTTTTCCATTAATTCAAATGTCTTTTGAAAGATTTCTGCTACATCATTTTGAATTCGGGCAAGAGAACGCATGTTTTGAAAATTCCAGCTCTCAAATTCATAAGAATACCACATATCTCTGCGATTATATTCAATGCAAAGAAAATATGCCAAAAAAGGTATTATTTTTCATAATTTCAAACTTCTTTTAAAAGTATCCTGATACTTCACTTTACTGAACGTAATTTACTAGTTAAACTAAACTACACTAAACCTAATGTACAATTATGTAAGCAATTTTATTGTTATTTAGCTCCCAATTTGTTCTCTTAACTTCCAAAAACTGTATTCACCTCACCCAGTGAAAGAATTTTTCTTACTAAATTAAAGAATCAGCTTTTTTAGCAAAATGATATAGAATTATGTTCTTGAATCTTTTAACAGCCTACCTTGTGCAACCGTATCATTTACTTTGATTTTTGAATAGTTTTCATTTCGTGTTCTTGGAACTGCCACGTTCCATGAATAAAAACGGTGTCTAAATAATTTTCCTTCATCGCCCGTATAATTAATCGTGTACCGTTTAAGAGTCCTTATCTCGGATTAATATTTCTTGTAAGCATAACTGTTGCATAATTTTTAAAATTAATTTGTGTTGCGGCATTCCCGATGGTGTCTAAGAATTTTAAAATTCTCTTAATTTCGTCTCATTTTCTACCTAAATAATATCTTTAAATTACTTACAACGCAGACACTCAAAACTGAAGAGGTAAAAAAAGTCAAATAACGAACACACACACTGAGCAATGCTTTTTATTTTATTTTTTTTATATGATGGTCTCTAATAATTTTAAAATTCTCAAAATTTCGTCTCATTTTCTACCTAAATAATATCTTTAAATTACATGCAACGCAGACACTCAAAACTGTAGCGGTGATAAAAGTCAAATAACGAACACACACACTGAGCAATACTTTTTATTTTATTTGTTTATTTATAACATTGTATGTATGGTTACATAGATACACATATATAAACATATATGATTACGAACGAACACACGATAGCTTTTTAATATATTAGATATTATTATACTCTCAAGTGCAGAAAAGTGTTTATCTCTTCGATGATATTCCGTATCCTAAAAGTTGGAAGCAAAATAGGCTCGAATCAACAACTTCGGACAAGCGCTTCAGGAGCCTTAAAAATGGCTTCCTGTGGAACACTCCCGAGGTTAAGAGGTCTGAGGATAGTGCCCTAGTTTCCCCGTTCGCCGCGAAGGGGAAGCGGCGCGGATTCCTGAGCCGCGGGTGGCGAGAGTAAACCACGGATTTTCGCATCCCTCTGGAAATTCCCGGTACGAGCGGTCCCCACCTAATCCCTAGTAACCACCCTCAACGCCCTTCACTTATAAACTTCCTTCCATCCCAAAACCCACGCCTTTCTCCCGGTTCCCTTTCTTTCCCGTTCCATTTGTATTCCCCGCCCGTCTCTTTTATTGCCCTCTCTTCCAAGCCTCTCTCTCCCCGGTTCCGGTCGCGATGAAATATAGGAAGACAAAAAAGTTGTCGCGGGAATTTTTCGTATGCTCTTGTCGAAATGTTTTCCGTTTTCTCCCCAAGTCGAAACTTTTTCCTCCGCCCGGAGACAGCGGCGATTTTTTAAATTTTGATTCCTCAGGGGGGGCGAATAGCTCTCTGCGTGGTTCAAGTGAACTTCCGTGTATCATTATTTCAGAATTTTCTACGGTGTTTTTCCCGCTGAAGGAAACAGTGTGTGGAGGAGAATAATGGCTGTAATTAAAAACTAAATGTGTTTGTTCCGATTGCTACATATCGTGCTTCCTATATATGTAGACCGACTGATCCCGAAAATGTAATGAATCACTGAGTGCCTTACGTGACTTGTTATTCTAAATGCATGCCGAAAACATCTGAAATTGCGCGTATATTTATTTATTTATTTAAATATTCGCATACAGTGTTGGTGCCTTTATACAGTGAATGCAAAAAAAGAATAAATAATTAAAATCGTTAAATATGACTGCAAACGAAATGAAAATGAAAGCAAATCATCAAAAATAACACACAAAAATTAACAAAAAAAACGTTATAAAGTGGAAATTGTTTGCTAGAATCTATATACAGACACTCTTTTAAGAATCAGTCTAGAGATAGTCTGAAAGGATAAGTAGTAGGATGTGGGAAATTAAGTTTGTCTTTATATTCGCGTACAAGTACATTTATCCTTAACATTTGTGAAAGAGCATACAAGAAACTTGGCATCACTAAGAGGATAGTCGGAAAGAAAAAGTACGTGGGTGATTTTACTTTTCATTAACTAGGCCTCACCTTGAGTATACATGCAGTGAGATGTAGAGTATGAGACTTGGTCAAAAACTGCCGAAAGATAAAAGGTAAATACAAAGGTATAAAAATATTCAGCGAAGAGCAATAGGTTTTGTAAAACATCCTACGAAAAATCAGTGAACGTAACTAAGATGCTTCAGGATGACGAATGGGAATATTTAAAATATAGAAGATGTACACTAAGACGCAAATTACTTAAAAATTAGGGAAATTATACGTTATTTGAGGTTATGCGTCATTCTGCAATAGAAGCCGTTCAGAAACTGCAGAAAGATCAGGCAAATAAATTTCAATCAAAGTCAAGTAACTCAAATAAATTACAGAAGTATATGGAGCCTAAATTTTATACCTAACTTAAGCTAAGAAGCATGCACTCTTATGAGTGTTCTACCTTTCGGAGGTTCATGTACAATCAAATATCCCTATTAGGCGCCATCTCCTTCATTTCTTTATAGTTAACCCCACCTCTTATGTCATCCAACAACTTTTGTCTCTGTCTTCCCTTCTGTTTTTTCCCCTGAATCCTACCCTCGATTACAACCTTTACCAAACCTTCTCCCTCAATATCTGACCCACCCATTTCTTCTAACGATGCTTAATCACGTAAATTAAAGCCATCTCCTCCCCAAATTACACTTACACAAATATTAAAATTAAATATTCTGATAATTAAATTTTTTAAATCACCTAAGTTTGCTTGTCATTTAGGATTTATCTTAAGTAGAGAAATATCCAGATTCAAAATTGAAGATACGTTATCTTGAGTAGAATTCCGGAGAAAACATTTCAACGCACGAAAAATATTTCCAAGAAAATACCAAGTGAGAATGTGCAAAAATTCACCCGATTTCAAAAAATGCATTTTTTAAATTCGCCTGTAATACTTTCCTCGCAATTTGTCTTAGTCGTGAAAACGACTCTTTCCTAAGTCTTGCTAAGAGTTTTGAAACGGAATTTTCTCTGCATTTCCGTTTGATCTCGGCGCGGATTCCGGAGCTGAGAGAGTAAACAATGGAGCACAGATGCAGAATCCGCTGATCAAATGAGAGATTAAAAATTCCTTCTTCGACTCTGTCACGGAAGTCAAATGGCGGGGGAAAGGTCGCTCTTCGCAAACTACGTCGTTCTTTTATTTCACAGTACTTACTCCGGTTCAAGAATGTGGAGGCTAAAAAGTGATTTTTAAAGTAACGTAATCTCTGGGAAATTGTCATGATTTAACGAGCAATGGGAATCGGTTACTGCAAAATTTAGGTCTTTTGAATTACGCGTTAGCCGAATTTCGTTGTGACAGAATTACGTTTTACCAAATATCGTGTTAACCGAGTTTCGCGTTAAAGGAATTACTACCGGCTGTAAGTTATAGGGGATGAAGTAGTATCAAGATTATACTTCGCGTGACGATAATTCATGTTATTCATTATCTAGTTCACTTTCTTTCAGTGAAAATGATTTAATAACGTCTTTAATTATTGAAACATTGAGATTTAAAAATATCCTCTTTATCCTAACAACAATTTAAAATAATACCTTTACTTTAAATTTATATAGGTTGGATGTCATTAATGGAGAGGGGAGTGCATGTACTTGTGGATTTGATGAAACTCGATCAGTCTTAGAAAAACTTTGTTTACAGCAAAAAACACCCACCAAAATGAAGAAAAAACTCGCACAATAAATTTGAAATTGATCTAATTAGAAAAGTTTATTTGAGAATAAAATTGAATATAATTGTATCTAAAATATTTTTAAAAAGATATTGTTAGGTATTAAAAATACCCAAGTTAAGCTTAGAAATATTTACCTACAGAAGTGCAATGCTCTCAAAGAAAGAGCGTGGGAAAAACCAGTACAAATCTACTGAGAGAAATAACTAATAATTTTGTAAATATACTGTTTCCTATTTTATTTGTGATTGTAAAATATAACTTACTTCATGTACCTCGTTTTTAACTTTATCTCCCTATTTTCTATCTCATCCTAAAACTATTCAATTCTATTTTATCTTTCAATCTTACTCTTGAACTGTTTTTCCCTATTACTTCACTCCTTTGTTCCTTTAATTAATCTCTGGTCTTTAGTCTTTATTTAGTCTTTTATATATATATATATATTTTCATCGCCATGTTTTCCTTCTTTATATTTATTATGTATTATTTATTTATTGGTTTATGGTCTATTGTGTGTTTATTATTACTTATTTTTATTTATTTATTTGATTTACGACTTATTTCTATTTATTTAATTAATTCACTCCCTTCTTCAATATAATTGATTCCTGGTCTTTAGTTTATTTAGTCTTTTTGCTAGTTTGATATATTTTTTGCATCGTTACGTTTCCCTTGTAAATATTTATGCTTATTATTATAAGTTATAATTTATTAATTATTTTTTATGATTTTATTGTATATTTTATGTTTATAATAACTTGTTTTTATTTTATTTACTTATATTATTTATACTTATTATTTTTACTTATTATGTATACTAACGATTCATTGTAATTGATCAAATTGGCTAAATAAATAAATAAATATGAATAACCGATTGGAAGAAGTGCGACAGGTTTTTACAGGTTAGAACAAAATGCGGCCACTAAAAATTGAAAATAAATTCGGGGTTAACTCGTTTCACTTTCCAGGCCATCGGCGCGTTTGGCACGCGGTTCTAGGGTTCCCCACCCTTTCTCTATGGTCATCTACTTACATTACGAAGAGCCGCAATTACCCACGTAATTTTAGCCTCGCCATCACTCACGCAAATATCTCTTTTTTCCAGTTCGTCCCCGGAAGATGGAGCTCGGCGGAGTGGAGCACCACGTGGTGCAAGGAACCGAAGTAACCCTTCGATGTCACGTGACAGGAGCACGGCCCGCGGCCAACGTAACGTGGTATAACAGCACGGAGCCCATCCCGATTGACAGGCCGCTGTCAGACGCGTCTGTCCAGGTAAGCGTTCGCTTATTAGCCGTTAAAGATATCGATAATTTCATGTTGGGGTTTAAAACACCCTGGAGCGATTGACCTTTGATGATTCCCATCACGCACTGGGTAAAACCATTGAATCGGGATCAAACCTGATAAAGGAAATACTGCGGCGTCAATACCTGCCTCCAAGTGAATCAGCCCCTGTATCAAAATTGGATCTGGGTGAATGAATCCGTTTAAAATGTTTGATCCGTTGAAAATAAAGCTGTCTATCTCGGATCAAGAAAGGATAATTTTTGGGAGGAAGCTGACGTGATAATCCACTACTCAGGGGCATGCTTATACAGTAAAGATACGTTTTAATTATGTAATTATGACGATATTAATTATTGTGATGATATGTGGTTGAAACCCACCAATGAGCTGGCTTAATTGTTGGAATCTAAAGATACCTTTTAATTGCGTAATTATCTTTGAGCTAAAGCCAGGCTTTAAATCATTTTTATGTTCCCCTTAAATTTCGCTACCTGGCCAGAATTAAATAAATAAATACATTTAATATGCTGGTTAAACTTAATTTTAGTGGCATTTTTAACGATGAAATGGCAGGTCAACTCAATTCTCTGTTTCAAAACATAAGTTTCTATATCAAAAAGAAATTTTTCTCTCGCTCTAAATCAATCAACCCCGTGATTCAAAGGAATCCTCCACGTTCGCTAAATGAAATAATATAAGAAAAATTCCACCTTTTTTCATCTATGTTTTCCATCATCTGCTACAAAAAGAAACGTATTTCCTTTGTGATTGACTCCACTTCGGTGGCTTTGAGAGAGACGTAAAAGATGTATTTCCAAAGAATTTTTTTGTTTCGCATTTTTCTTCCTTAAAAGATCAATTTCCTTCTTGACTTTCATCTTAGATTTTCATATAATGGGCACAATTTCGAGCTCGCTATATGAGTGCTTTCTAAATAAGCAAAAAATTCGGGATACTTTTCTTTCTTATCGTAAAATTGCTATACATCAATTTCGTGTTTTTGAAAGGAAGCAAATATTTCCATCCTCGCTCAACCTGAACAATTTTATGCTTCTTGCATACTTCGCACCATTTAAACTCGCATATTTTGTAAGGCGTTATTATGTATGAAGTTGCTTTTATTATGACTTCCCTTAAGCTATTTCTGCAAAATAATTGGTCGATTTTGAAATCTGGCATTTTAAGTATCATCTTTTGTTTTTTCTAGTCTCTGCGGTTTTATATTATTTGAAAGACAATATCTGCTTTTGTTTGACCTTATCTACGTTTTTACCAAAAGTCGTTCATAATAATGACTCTCTTATTTTAATACGATGCATCTTATATATTTTAAAAGTATTTCAAATTTGTCATAAATTGGTTTTTACTTTCTATATTACCTTTGGGTAAGAAAATGCTTTTCGTTTTCAAAGTCTCTCTAATTTTTGTTTAATAATTTTAATTCTTTAAATTTTTAATGGTTTTTCCGAATATTTCATTACCTTTTTCATTCTAGAAAAAACCGTTTTTAAACCTCAACATGGATAGATATTAGATTTCCCTTAACTTTTCTGAAAGCACTGATGAATTCTCATCAGTGCTTTGAGAAGCATTTCTCATCTTTTGCATTGGATTTCTTCCCAAGAGAATGGAAATTTACATTGAATTTTCCCTCATTTGAAAAAGATATCGAAAAAATAATAGATGACCAATCATGACTTCCAGCAAAATATTCTGTCCACAGTAATTGCTAAATAAAGTGATATAATCGCGTAAATCTTCATTTTACATATCCTATATAACCATTTGCAATTATTTGGGCTATTTTTCATCAAAAAATTATTTACTAAAACAAGGTAATATTTTCTACATTTTTGTAGCTCCTTTCCATCTCTCTCCAAGAATCTTTATTCGATAACTATTCTCTACATACCCTTCTCTAGGATACCGCAAACCTTTCGTAACCTAAACAATCCCATAAACGCCTTTTTGCCTCTAGGGATTAGACCCATTGAGATTCACTCCTCAAGGATTTAAAAATATCAGCGTAAAAATGTAAATAGGAGAACTCCCATTTGAAAAGTGGAGAGTATATTTTGCAGAGGCCATAGAATCCACAAATCCGGCGCTTTTTACGCCAAAATATCGCCATTCCTCTCTGCAAAACCTTACCTGGATCCCTCGTTCCATTGAATTCTATAGTCTATTAAATTTATCTTCACGTCTGAGAAGTTGCAGTAAAAACTGAAATATTTTGGGTAGGTGGAGCTAGGTAAACTAATGGTGAGTAAATTAAAATTACTTATCTGTTTAGTAGTAGACTCTCATTATCTCCATTGAGTTCTGTTACAACCCAGTCTCTATCGAATCTGTGTTGCAGCGCGTAATATACTGTTTTTCTTCCTTCCTTATATACTGCATTAATGAATTAAAGTTTGATATGAATAATGCATAGACCACAAGCTTTGAATTTAGAGAAAGGAGTGAAGGAGATAAAGTATACCATAGCCGGACTCGAACCCGGATCTCCCGTTTCCGCACATCGTTTTATATCAGAAATCGAAGGAGAGGATATATTGGAGTTGCATTTCTAAATTTAAACTTAAAATTTTTCCATCTGTCTTTTGTTGATCTTTAAACTCCAATCAACTTTTAACAATATCATTTAGTTTCATGGAGTCGATATCGATGTAGAAGGAAAAGAATCGGTGTAGTAAACGTATTATGCATGTTGCAACACAGACTTGAGAAAAGCTGATTTCTCATGGAACTCAACAGAGTTAACGAGACTGTCCGAGTTCACAGATAAGTAGTTTTAATGAAGTCACCATTAGAAGAACGGACAAAAAAAAGTCTGGCAGGGTAGGCACACGAACCTGGATCTCATGAATAGCAATCAGTAGCTATCCAATTGAACTATCCGACTTGAACATTCTGACATATCGGAGAATTTTCTGTACGGTTAACTCAATAGAATAGAGCAAACGTCCGGCAATCGGGAGATATGGGTTATTGTCCCAGTCCATTCAGTCTTTTTACTATTCCATTCTTCATTTAGGTATTTCCTAGGTGAACACCATTACGTGCGAATCACCTTAAATCTTTACTTTTGATTGGTCTTCCTCATTGTGTTCTAAAATACATGAATTTTCTTGACCCACCTTCTCAGAAGTGAAGATTACTTTAATACACCAACTCAAGTGAAATTGATTATCAAAATACGCATCTCTCTATAACTCCCTTCTTCCTCTTTCCAGCCTCCTGAGACTAAATTGCTGAACGCTGTGAGTATAAGACGGTTTTCTCGTTTGGTTTTTCTGTGTCCACGAATGTGTTTTATGCGGATTCTCTATGTTTTGGCCTTTAAAACGTACGGTGTCGCCTGTTTCTAACGCTTCGCAGTTTTTATGTTTGCTTGATGCATGCTGAAGGACTACTCAGTCCTTGTCGATGTTCGTCGATTGGTCCTCGGTGGATATTGCCTCCACCGCTGACCTTTGCAAACGCTTCATGTTCCTAGATGTGATCTATTTTTTCTTTGCGAATCCAGATTTTCGCATGCTTTTTTCTAAGGCTGTTTACCTCAGTCTTTTTGTACGCTGTGACCGTAACTTTGCGGTTTATAAGTGTCGTGTTTACGTCAAAAGCATGCATGCGCCTGATTGTTATGGAGTATTTACTTGAGATTGATGCTGAAATTACAGTTTTCCCTATTTTGGGAGAATACCCGTCGATCTGGAAGAATCTTAAGATGAAGTTTGACGTTAGGTTTGTGCTTAAAGTCGGAGGCATTAAAATAACGTGTTAATTACATGTGGATTTTTTATGGAAAAGAAATAGTATGCTTATCTGAGTACTTGTATTTTTAATTAATTATGGTATTCGATGACATGAAAAATACTTGAGGTGTAAAATGTGTTTATTAAAAATATGAATGGGTAACGAAATAAGTCTTTATCAATATAAATAATGATATTATTCCTATAGTTATGATTCTAACACTGGATCTTCGATGGCTGTGGACAGCTGCATATAATGAACAAAGATATGAGCACAGGCTGACTAAGTTACCAACTTGAAAATTAGAATTAAACCAGAGTTATTCTACGCTCCAGTCAATAACGTATCATTTATTTATTTATTCTTGTATAGAACTTTGATTTTCAGGCAGGATATCAACGTTTAAGGAGAATACAATAAATTCATGTTTTAAGATTTATCGGCATTTGCCCACAAAAAAAACTTCAGTAAGCATTATTAGACATTAGAATGTTATGAATTAATCGTCACAAAAATTTTGCGTTCATAACCTTGTCCTAGAAGTCATTATTAATTGGTTATACACATAAAAATTACGTAAGTCAATATGCAAGTAGCACACTATAAATATTGTCATATAATAGAAAATAACGATGGAAATAAGATAAATATATTGTTGATTTTGATTGACAGAAATGTGTCAAAAGTAAGGAATATAAGCAAAATTACTCGGTAGATTATTCGTTTAGTCACATGTTAGTATATTTCCGTACTGACTAATAAATGTGAAAAAAAGTAAAAATAATGTCACTATGTCACTTATTTCCTCTTGATGTAAGGGCGAGTAAACTTGCTAAGGGCGACCATACAAGTTTTAACTTTCAAATCCTTATCTATGGTGAAATTACTTGTGAAAGGAGAGAGCAAGTACGTGGAAGTGTGGTCTGAAAGTCACAAAGGTAGAACCAGAGGGTATCCATTAGCAACACCTTCAAGGGTAGATTAAATTAACCCGTAGAAGTGGCCGTATGCTAATCCCGGCCAGCCTCTCTAATCCGCACTGAGTCATTTCAATCTAACCCTCGCGAAGAAGTTAATATATCGTGATTTAATGTTTTCATTTGTTCCTCGAGAAGGACTTAACCCGTGGTCCCGAGTAAATAACTCCAGAATAGTTCGAATCGGTGGATACCTGTTCAGACGTTCAAAATACCGGGATAAGGGGACGCTTTGCGACCGACTCATAGAAAGGGGATCCTTTGATATAGATGATAAAATAAATCTCCGAGGGCGCTATCTTCTGGATCCCTGGGATCTCTGCGGGTCCCAGTGTAATATCCGGAATTCGGGATTAAGGAACGCATCTCGAGGGAGATTTAAGAGGGAGCGAAGGGTTCTCGGCCCCCGCGTTACTCATAGCGAAAGATCATCTCTTCTAAGTAAATCGAGATACTCTTGCCCTCTCTCTAAGATGCTTCAAGAGTTTGCTACTTACGATCAAGGCCGAGATATACGTGTCATCAATTCGTGTGAAAAATCAGTTTCTGTATATTTGATTTGTAAGATGGTTTTATCTGAGTTTCTAAATGTATGTTACCTTTTGTTTCAGAGAAAAATTATTTGCCCGAACTTCATGAAAAACGACTATCTGTTATCAACGAGTAAATAAGAAAGGAATAGGAAAGAAACTTTGATAAAGTTTTATCACATAATGGTAGTTCCCATTTTTTTATATAGCACAGAATTTTGGGTAGAATAACAAAAGGAAATAAGACAGCGTAATTTGAAATGAAATTTTTCCCCTGATGTCTAAGGGTGTACAAGGGTAGACAAATTAAGGAATCCACCCGTAAGAGAGAAAATAGGGGGTCAGCTTACATCCAATGAATTAGAAGTTTACGAAAATTGGTGAAAACGATATGAGCTACGAATGCCTAAGAGTTCCAAAGAAGGCTTTGAATTATATGCCATTGGGCAAAACAATGCCGTTAGACCAAGGATGAAATTAAGAGGAAATCATATTGTGGTAAATTATTATTTGCAGGAAGATGCAGAAAACTTGGTAACTCAGGCTATTTTATAAGCGTGTATTTCATTGGCAGACAAAATTAAAACTACAGCGAGCATCTTTCTTTTATGACTGCTTAAAATTTTAAATATCTGTATTTGAAACATTTAAGACATTTATGTAACGCATTGAAGTTACTTAAATTGTCTGGAAAAACAACAATTTCTTTCTTTTCTTTTCAACTACTTTAAAAAAATCATTGTTCGTTACATAGAATTGAAAAATGGATAAGAAAGGAAAGTTGGATGATGAAGATCCACTGTTTAGCTATACTATAGCTACATGATATTAGATATTAAAATAAACACGTTTTATTAAGCGTCCGAAAAGCCATTAGCTCTTTGCGTGAAAGAACGGCATATACAAATTGCTCAAGAACTTTTTTTCAAAAACTGATGGGCATAGAATGAAACTACCTGTGAAATTAGGTATCACACATGACAGATAAAAAATAAACGAAAAGAAAGTGGAAATGCTGAGATAAATTGATTCGTTTCGAATCGATGAAGACGAAGGCCTACTGCGTAACGAAAAAGGATGTGCAACTCGTTGGAGATAATGAGCCAAATCTAGATCTTGTGAAAACTAGAACGAAGTATTTTCTGTTGTTAACAAGTGAAAGTGTATAGCGTGAGGTTGTGTATTAGGAACCTCCCCTAATTCATTCCACCAATACGGCGCACGGTGCTATGACAAATCTAAAACTTTGTTACTTATGATATGGCACTAATAGATACGTAATCAGAAATATCAGTTGGTAGTTTATGTATCGCATACATAGGAAGGTAGGAAAAAAAATTCTCTATGAATTTAATCGAAAATTGGATTTATTAAAAATCTCCTTTTATAAAATTTCAACAAACTCCTTCAATGATCTTCACCTTCTCCGAATCTCTTTGGAATGACTCCAAACATCAGCTGCCTCTATGGTGACATCAATGGGTGGATACGATGGTGACTTCAGAAAAACCTTACTTTAGATGTAATTCAATGAGTTAGTGGTGTCCACTGAATCCCTGTCCTCCGCTGATGCCGTGTCCACTGGATCCGCCAAATCCTCCGCCTAGTCCATGTCCACTGAATCCTCCGTTGAATCCATGTCCTCCACTGATGCCGTGTCCGCTGTATCCACCAAATCCTCCACTGACGCCGTGTCCGCTGTATCCACCGAATCCTCCGCCGAGTCCATGTCCACTGGATCCACCGAATCCTCCGCTGATACCGTGTCCGCCGAATCCGCCAAATCCTCCGCTTACTCCATGTCCACCGCTGACTCCGCTGAAACCGGCACCATAACCACCTCCTTCATGACCATGGGACTTGATGAAGACAGGCACTGGTTTGTAGACTGGGTATGGTTTAGCAATGGGCACCTTGTAGGGGACGCTGACGGGGACGGCAACTGGCTTGGGAACATGGACTGGCACTGGGTGGGGTACTGGGACCTTGACTGGGATATGAACTGGGTAAGGGATCTTCTTCACCACTGGATAAGGTACTGGCTTCTCTACTGGTACTGGGTATGGTTTCTCGACTGGGACTGGGTAGGGTTTTTCAACTGGGTATGGTACTGGATGAGGGACTGGCACTCCCACTTTCTTCACTACTGGTACGGGGTAAGGGTGAGGGACAGGTACTCCCACTTCCTTGGTAATGGTCACCGATTTGATATTCTCGTGACCCCCTCCATACCCGTATCCTCCTCCAAAACCTCCTCCCAGGGAGAGTCCTCCGTGTCCTCCACCGTATCCTCCTCCGTATCCTCCTCCGTGTCCTCCGCCGTACCCTCCTCCGTATCCTCCGGCAAATCCTCCATCATGACCAAGACCTCCTCCGTAGCCAAGGTCCAAGCCTCTCTTCTCTTGCTTCTTGGCGTCCTGCTTCGCCTCTTCAGAAGAAGCGAAGGCGACAGCCACAGCAAAGACTACTGCTAGGGACTGAAAAACCGCACACACAAAAAAATTCATTAAAACAACACTTACAAATTAAATCCAATGCGATTCCATATAAGTTATACTGTGCGTCACTCACCAGGAGCTTCATGGTCTCGATGTTTGATGGAAGGCCGATGGCTGCTGAAGATGGAGTGATTTAGGAACTGCTTCACCCTCCTTATATACTTCTCGGAACGACGTGCATCGCCTACTTTTCGTTCTCCCTTGCCATTTTAATTGTTTTCTGCTTTTTCTCGTTCACCCTGTTAGTTACTTCGTCCATGCATGACATGGAGCTCGAAATTCGTTCCACTTAATGATGATGATGAGTTTTCTTTTCGGGTGTATTACCCATTCCGTACTATCTTATGATGCCCTATTTTAAATTCAATTGCCTATTTTCTTAATCAACGGGCACCGAAAATACTCTTTTATAAACGGGAGACCATTTGTGTGATTATAAATCATTCCGACATATAGATTGCGAGTTACTTTTTCTTCGGGCGAGAAACAGAATTATATTTTTAGATACGATATTAAACTAATAATAAGTAGATTTCCACAGAGAGCAGAATATAAAGTCAGCCATGTCTTAGTGGAATAATCCATCCAATGAAAAAATAGTCAATTTTTAATTGATGATATTGTAATGACAGGAAGCAAATAAGTTCCTTGATTATTATGTAACGCTGGCGAATATTAATATCATTATAGTGCTTTTTAACTTTTAGATATTGAAAGTTACTTCAAAAATACAAACCATTCAATTCAATATTATTAATAACTTTCTAATAAGTATCAAATTATAGATTACTTCAATTGTACTTATGTATTCGAAAACATATGCGAGGAACTTACTGAGCTATTAAAGTAAATTACTGTATCACTCGTATAAGGGAATTTCCATTTTGTTTTCTTAAATTTTGGACCGTTATTTCTGTTATATTCATCCTGCTACCCGCTTTTCGTAAGTAGTAAAAGTCTTATTCTGCCATGCCTTGCCTTGCAAGGTTTTTTAAAAGATGATATTGGCCCATGCAAGTGACTGCCTTCAAAACCCTTTTTGTAAGTACTCGCATCAAGTTTGAATCCTCTCTGAACTGCATTATGACAGCAAAGGATGTTTAGATATAATGCATAATTTTTAATTTATCAGAAAAGTTTCGTCACTTGTTGTGCTTAAAGGTAGCATAAAGGATAGTGTGCGTGATGTTTCTTTCGACGTTTTTGTAATTTATACCATAGTTACTTCCTTTAATTACTCTCCCTTGAGATCGTATTAGACTTAAAAATTATAGATTCATGCAAAGAATGGGATATTGTTTGAGTTGCCGATGAAATTTAATTTTCATTATCTCAGGTAAATCAAGCTCACAGAAGGAAAAAAGGTAAACTTTCGCATGATTGAAGCTTCCGAGATGCATATCCTATCAGCGGAAATTAAAGTAAGGCCTTCTTCGCGGTTTCATCGCAAATTCATCTTCCGCGCACGAAAATAAGGTGAGCTCTACTCCAACGTGGAGCTCAACACAAACGAGGATCTCAATTGCAGACATGATTACGAAGGAAGGGAAATTTACATTTCTCATCTCCGTTCACTTCAAGAAGACTTTTTCCTTCCATTGGCATCTTATAATCAAGGAATCACGGGCTCTTTCTTCGTAGGAACGGAAAACTTACTCCATCGACGAATCCGCATTTCTTTGACTCTCCCATACCTTCAATCACGGCGTCATTATTGCCTCCACCAGGACGCCGATGCGGGCCCCGATCTTCGGCTGTTCGTATAATAGAGCGATTTGAGCAGTCATTATTTCTAGCATCGGAAAGAAGCGGAGTTCTTCCGAGAAGGACCTGATTTCCACATCGTTTTTCATCGGACGTTTATACCAAGTCTTTTCCTTTGACGGATGTGCCTTTTAAAGTTCAACTCTCGAAGAGTTCTTTCCATTTGTTCGGAGCTCTTCCCTCCGACGAATAATTACTCTTTTCCGGGTGCCTCTCTAGAAAATAGGAGAGCGGGTGTTCTTCATTTTTCTCCATCACTCTCAATTGCGAATGTTTATCTGGATGTATAAGAAGGCAGTAGGTCTGATAAGTATTTTCGCGAATAAGGAGAAGGAAATTTTTAGCATACACTTCTTTTGTGTTTCCCGTAATGGAAGAGGAGTTAATTTCAATCTCTTAGACTTTCGCATTTTCTTCAATCGGAAAAATTGTTTTCGGCTGATGAATCTACAGTTAGAGAGAGTGCCTCTACTAACTCCTTGGTCATCATCACTTTACTTTGTCTCTCTCTTTATTAATTATGTAGAAGCAATTTTCATTTAATATGATCCTATTTACTAACAAGTCTTATAAGGTGATCTATATTTTCTTTTGAAATTTAGGTTTCAAAATGTATTGCATGATTATTTTCAATACCAATGCTAATTGTTAATTACGTTATTCTGTGGAAATGTAGAGTTTGAGGTCAATATTTTGCAGTAAGATATATTTGTATAGATATAATTTTCGGTCTATATATTACGCAAGACATGGTCTCTTGTCTGTTCTACAGTACTATATTACTACATGTATGCATATGCTGTTATTATATTACTGCACAATACTAAAACGTTTAATATGGGCATTTACTGGTCGCTACGTTGAAATTGAACTCAATTATCGTAAATATCCCATTACGAAACTCATCTTTGAATCTCCGTCCCAAGAAAGAGAACTTTCCAAGTAAGAAAATTCATCCAGCTACTCTATTTTTCCCCACCCACCCTAATCGATGACTTAGCTTTCTCTTTCTTGGTAAACCTCATTAATTTAATAAATGAGAAAGCAAACTCCGTATTTCCCACAACATTTTAATAACGATCGCTTATGGCCCTGCAGCCACTATCAGGTACACTCAGAGGAAAACAGAAGGAATTTATATCCTCACAGCTAGTTTTGATGGTAAGGTGAGGAGTGGAGAGCAATTGATAAAGGTGATATCCTCATTATTTTAGTTTTATAGACGTTAATTTGCATCCCATACCCCTTGCATTATAGTTTAGTGCATTTTCTCAAATTTGTAAACCTTTTTCGGAAATATATACAATAGTTTTGTCGTATGTATATGACAGGCTTCATTACTTCCACACCAGCATTTACTCCCTGATATTTTTCTTCCTAAACTTCTTCCCGTTTTATTACTTTATCTTATTGTCTTTATATTTCAGTTAATCTCATTTCATCACTAAATTTAGTTTTATATCTGTAGTTTTCGCAGTTTTTCACACCCCCCTTCTTGAGGGCGTTTTCTCACGGTGGAAGTTTTTTCCTGTGATCTTAACTTAATATTTTATAATCCACAAAGTAGTATTCTTCTATGTACTTCTTTCAAGCTTCCTCTTGTTTTACATTTATATGGCGATAGGTTGGATGTCAGAAGAGACTTTACAGTCTCGATCTTGCCTTAAATAAAGTCCTTTATTATTATTATTATTATTATTATTATCGTTAGGTGCAATTAATCGAATTTGTAAGTCGTTTTCGGAAATATATACGCTAGTTTTGTCGTATCTTATAGACTTTACTACATCCACACCAACCTTTACTCCCTCATCTTTTTCTCCCTAAACTTCTTTCCATTTTATTGCTTTGTCTTCTATTGTATTTAGTAATATTATCATCATCATTAGGTGCAATCACTCGAATCTGTAATCGCATTTTGGAATCATACACAAAAGATTTGTTGTCTGAACGCCTTGCTGATTTCATTACTTCCCCACCAACCTCCAAATAACTTATCTATTTATTTCCCATTTTCTTTCGCCATTTCTTCTACACATAACAGGTTCTCAATATCCCGTTTAAACACCCCTCGAAATCTCGAAACAAACGCGAAAGAAAAAGTTTCCCTTTCGACGCGAAACGTCTTTTTCGGACAGAATCGTATTCTGACGAAAAGGAGATAGCAATTCCAAATCGAGAGCCTCTATCGGAGCGAAATCCGGGCGGCGAAGTAACGCGCTTTGTTTTGATTCGACGTCCCTTCCAATAGACACCCAGGATTTCCATCCTTCGATCGCCAACTTTTCAATCTCCTCGACCTTCCCTTTTCCGTCCTCGCAAGAGTCACGACGCCGAATTACTCTCATCTTCTGATTACTCCCCGGCTTTTATTTCTACTTTCCGAAATTCCTTTTCATCAGCGTCCCCTTCCCGAGTCTTTCCCCTTTTTGTCCCGCGGAAAGGTTCGACGGAGATAAAAAATAACATGTACAAAGAGGAGAAATGACAAAGTCATCGGTTTCCTTGTTCCTGACGCCCGAACCCTCCGCCGGAAAAAAATCGGAATAATCGATGGGCACAATGGATATCGGAGTCATCCTGTAGCTGTCACTCCGAGTCAAATCATTCCGTTCCCTTCTGACACCATGTCACGCAGCACCGCATCCCCCCCGCCCACCTCACTCCCCCCAGCCCGCCTCACTCCCCTTTCCCTGTTCCTCACCGACGGAATGCCCTCCACTTATCCCGCCATTTTCTCGGATCCGAATCGTACTGACGCCCCTGGAAATGAGTTTCACCTGCATCTCTCTCGGAAAAGGTCCCTCCCTTAATTTCTTACCGTAGGAGGACAAGGCTGCTCGCGTTGATTATTTCGGGACCGAAATGTCGAATTCGTCCTTTATCCCTGTCCTTTCGCCTCTGACGGAGCATTTCTGCGTTGTGCAGACACACAGCTCACCGGTAATTCACTAGAGGTACATTTGCCTGTGGCTCCGTACTCCACGAAGTTTGCAGTTCGTTGAATTTGACAATAAATTTCATTGACGGGTTTAACATACGTAATTGTATTATCACCAAGAAAAATTTTGGTTCTGTAAAATAAAATTTTGTTCAAATTGCCACGATTGAAAAGCTAGCGTCACAAAAATAGGCTCAAACGTAGGTTGGTAATACTACTGCGATTGCTTGATAAGTTTAGAGAAAGTAAGTTTGCGGAAGGCGTATCCGGTAACATACGACCCCCCCAGCTACTTTGGTAGATCCGATAATTAGCGTAAATTAAGAGAAATGAATGCTAGGAAAAGTAGTTTAAAAAATCATTATTTCCGGCAACAATATCCGATAGTAATAAACAAAAGGAGTAGTTCAAACGCCAGTGTTTACTCACCCTGTGAATTTACGCCGAAAGTCGGCTTTTATGATATTGGTGTAGATGTAGGAATTAATAATTATTGTAATATTTCAAGAACTCGTGCTTGTTCACTTTTTTGAATACTTTAACCCTCAATAGATGCATTACAAGGAAATTGTAGGGTAGTATTGCTAAAAGTGCTTCGACAGCTTAGGTCATTTCGCACATTGGCACCCACCGAGGTTCGAACCCGGGACCGCTTTCACCAAAGGCAAACGCGCTGTCCACATGACTATCCGGGAGCCCAGGAAATTGTATTTTAATTCTTTATGGATTCATTCTAAATGCATCCGTTTCTTGTATAATTTATCGCATCTCAATGAATGTCCCCAGATTAATTTCTTCGAATCCTTCGAAGAAAATTTTTGTGTATAATTTCCCTCTCGAAGTGGATATGCTCACCTACCAAAGAATAATCCCACCACATTATGTGTGCATGTCATGTATTTAAAATAATGGTTCCTGAGATCGAGATGATGATTTTTCTGGCTTTTGCTCAAAGACGGAAGAGAAAACTTGCAAAATCATCCAGTGGGCAGTAGGCATCTTTCCAATCAAGTTGACAGTTAAAGTTAGAGCTAGTTATACTATTTTGCATGATTCACAAACGCAGTTCAAACGGAAAGAACCAATACTTAAAATATGTCTACACGATATATAATATTTGTTATTATACATGAAGGAATACAACCGTGTCATGCCATATAGTCATACTTGCTAATGAGATTAGATAAAGGTATTAGAAGATAAGAAGGCACATGTAGCTGGGAAAACGATAGAGAATTCGGGAGAGAAAATGGGTTTGAGACGGTGTTGAGAAGATGGAGAAGAGAAATAAAGAACGAGCGTTTTTTCACGGAATAAATGGAGAAAGCAGATACGAAAGAGATTGGGAGCAGAGGAGCTCAAGTGTGAAACTCTCTTCATCAGGTCAGAAAATGGACTCATTTCCTTAAAGAAATTTCTTTCGCTTTATTTAAGAAAGGGACGCTCAACGTATTATTAGAACGTATAAATATTTATGCGAAATTAGACTGATATACTGTAGTAATAAGAGTGCTGCTTTTGTTTGGAAGGAAAATTTTGTTATTAAATGCTATCTATTCATTAGATTCCAAAAAATTATCTTTCCTGATGTATTCCATTATAGCGTCTACGCATACTTTGGTGCCATTATTATATTGAGATCAGAGTCTTTACGTCACTCGTCGAATGCTTCTAAAAGTACAGTCCTGGCCAAAATTAACGCAGTACCTCCCTAGCGATCCTTACGGCCGGTGCTGCGTTAATTTTGGCCAGGAGTGTACATTTCATTGTCGATTTTACATTTTTCATGTCAATTCATGTCGTATAATATATTGTATAAACAATAATTATTAAATGCCTACCATGGTTTGGTTGCCCAATATAACAATCGGATATACTATGGATAGTTGTTGATAAAAGACTGCATTGGAAGTAAGCGTTAACATTTATTTTTGTTTTAGCTGCTTCAAATTATTACAATGACCTGGTTAGGAGATAAATATTGAATTGAATTTAATAGCTGTACTATAAAAGACAAAAACAATGGCCACCTCACCTTTTGTCAAAAGAAGTATTGATATATATTATCACTTAATAGACGGATAGTAATTCTTATTTAGTTGGGTTTAGTGTTTAGTTGGAGAGCAAATAGTATTTGTAAAAGAAACGTTCCTCTTTCCCATCATTTACAAGCAAGGAATCAATATCTAGAACTTCTAGAATTGATTGGTAAATGCATAGTTCTTTTACTTGTGGGCAGCCTTCTACATCTTGCTTGATGTTCGTTTATTTCATTTAAAAATGATACTTCAAACTTCCTTTCTTATATATGAATATTTGAAAAAATTATTGTGCAAATATAACTTGGTATTTTCTCACAAACGTGAAATTATAAGTGATTATTGATGCTTATGTTTCTTTAGAGTAAAAGTGTGCATAGGACTTCAAACATGCTTCGTAGTAGATGTCTTCCTGATTCGTATGTAGTTTCCCTTGAATCAGATGAAATATAAAACATTTCACCTGACTAATTTCGAGACGACATTATTAAAATCATACTCACAAATGTGTTTTTAAGATTTTTATTTCCTTATGCTTCAACTTAACTTTTCTTACATGCTGATAGCTAATTATCAGAAAACCCTCAGAAATTCGCCATCGTAGCGCCAGGGCGATATTTTCGCTCAATATTTCTAAAAATCGTCAAAAATTTCGTAGCTCCCCAGAATATATTTAAAATATAATAATTAGTCAGCGGAAAAACATTTACGCGTAAACTTGCTCTGTTTTTTTAGTTTATGCTTTTACTATTCTTAGTTGCTATTCCGGTGTGAAGCATATAAGTCTCACATCAACACTACACTAATGTAGCGTAAAAATTACTTTTACTTTTATTCATCCCAGAATAATTTTCCGTTTTGTTTTCCTTTCCTTCGAACCGGTAACTCCATGAGATGGATCAATTGGCTATCTTCGCTCACATAATATGATTAGATATTTTTCAGTCAAATGATGAATCTCAAACAACGAGATTTTTAACGAAAACAATATTTTATGGTAATTTGAATTTCGCTCTCATAATATTTTGCTCTGGGTTATTATCGCAAGAAAATCAAGATACGCACAATCGTTCACATCTTTACCGAGCTTGTGTTATCGTGGGCTGTTATCAGAAGCAAAGTGGCTGTTGTCAAAACATACTTTGTTGTTGTTAACATGGTCCTAGATACAGGCGGAAATTCATTCGACAAAGAGCTCATTTCATATCGAGGGATTAATTAAGGGATAAAATATTGTAGGATACTTTGAATGTCACCTTGCCTGAACTATTCATGAAAATCAAGGCAGAATAAGATAATAAAATACGCTCAGAAAGCATTTAATTATCTTTCTACAACTTATATGTGGAAATAATTTGCTGTGATGAAAAGAATCAGAACGATAAAATAAAAATAACTAGAAAAATAACTAGGATTCAACTAATTAAGGAGATTATCAATCTGGGGAATGGAATCCACTACTATTTGCGTCAAAAATTCATATACTTTGTGAATGTTACGTTACAATTAAGAATTAAGTAAATTGACAACAAATTGTAAGGTGCATGTGCCCTTTACCATACGTAGAAAAATAACCAGCTGTAGCATATTTAGATACGGATGAATTTTAGAAACAATTAAATGTGATCCAACTAGACGCGATTGGGCTTTGGATGAGAGAAAACACAAATAACTTCGGTAAAATGAATCTGGATTTCTTAATGTATTAATGGACTGGAAATAATTCATTTTAGAGGAAGAAAGGTTGGTGAAACTTAGAGTTAAATGACAAGGCAAACAGGGGGATCAAAATACAAATTTGTAAAAGTGATAACCAGTTTGAAGAAATGCTTATTGTTTGATGACCAAGTACGTATCATCACGAGTATGAGTCCTAAGTCCTTTTAGTGTGAGAGTCCCGTTTTATCCAGAATATAATGGAATAATCCAGTTCTTGTCAACGGCACACCCTCGACTATTGTTAATGAGTCAATATTAATATTTACATAGTCTCTGAGTGGCTGAATATTCCCGGTTTCATAAATATTTTTAACAGGCACAGTCCCTCCGTGGAATCCCAACTTACCCCTCTATCAACTCCCCTGCAGGCACCTTTTTCAACGGGCATCTTGCGCCAAATTGAGAGATTCGCATTGCAAAGCAGCTCTTCCTCCCCCGGCTTCCCCTTTGACAAAAAACCACCCCGAGCTCCCTCTGGAGATGTCATATAAAGTGGACATCGAGTCCCTCTAAATCAATCATCACCTCCTTGAAAGTGACGTCACCGCCCCCTCCCCTTCTTTTGTTTCTATTCCGCCGATGGCCGATACAAAGAACGGCGAGGAATTTGAGGGCTTCGGTTGCGTACGCAGTCCAACGTATGGTATCAAGTGCGAATTTGTAAAAAGATAAAAACTGGATTAAAATACCACCGCTTGATCTTTATCTGAGAGGGTTGAATTTAATTTCTCGTGAAGAGGTACGTGCTAGCTATTGTCGATAATATATGAAAACTGATTACCTTAGAAAAAAACATGGATCAAAAGGAATATTGCTTTTCAGCTAAACTTTAAGTTTGCTCCATCTATGATTAAAATAAATTTAACTTCTCATTAACGATCGTAAATTATTAGACCGAAATGCAAGGTTGGTTTTAAGAGTGAGTCACGTTGGCCTAGAATTCTCATTAAAAAACCACCTGCTTCAGACAATTCAAAGAGGTATGGAGCGCTGTATGCTTGAAATAGCATGAAGAGGCAATCAGTCTTCAGTGAGGGTGATTACTGAATCGGCAGACATCGCAGATAAAGTAAGTTCACTTAAGTGAATGTGGACAGGCAATGCGGTGAGAAGAAACGACAACTTCAAATTGGACATCTGTAGTGTCTGTAGGTCTCAACTGGACCCCAAGGGATTGAAAATATCAAGAAAAAACCAAGGAAGATCTAAGAATAGATGGAACAACACACCAAATACTTAGGTGCTACATTGCAACGTTAAGGTCAGAACAGATAAAATTGGAATCACATCCGACATACATATTTACATTTGATACTTATTTTGTTAATTGTTTTCACGAGCCATCCGATAACCATGGTAAACATCTGGGTCAGTAACCGTAAAATTTTTCAAAGCGGAATTTCAGTCGTCATCTTTATAACCGATTTTTATTAAGTTGATAATTAGTTTAAAACGTATCACCTTACACCTAACCCTTCGTCATATAGTGTACAAAACAAAGAGATAATACGATGAATATTAAATGGAAGAAAACTACATTGCTGGTTTCAAAACATAAATATGTCTCTATTTAGGAAAATACCACAACAGGAAAGCCAACAAGAGGAGAGGAGGAGAGAAGAACAAGCTTCGACAGCTTAGGTCATCTCACATATTAATGGTATATTTTTCATTTGTCATCTGGTGCAGGATAGAGAAAAATATTTCTTTTTTTAATCCTATCAGAGAGTGATTCATGGCTGTGATGGGATTAAAACTAATGATATTAATCTAATTATTCTGAGTAGTTGCACTGATTAAGGTCTTTCCTCATGGAATACCAAGAAAAGTGTTACTCATAGAGTCATTATGATTCGCTAACTTGGTCATATTCTGATGATAGCATTTTGGCTTGGTGAGGAAAGAAAGGGAAAACAACCTCACTCCTCATTCTGTCCAATAAGTCCCTTTACTAGTTATTGGTATCTATAGAAATGAAATGAATGTAGAATGAAATGATAATCACACTCACGCATATTCTCTTTAAATTCAGAGCGTTTGCGTGCAACACGGCGCACGTGCTTGCATCGGTGGCGAGCTGTCAATATTTTGACGATGGTCTCGCAGTTTTTCCTCGTTCTCATATTTTCCGAAATTTTTGCATTGCAATGCGGGAAGGTCGGTGGAGAGGGGCTCTCACGAAAAAAATACGCTTCGCGAAAATACGGGAAATGATTTCGAGGGTCATCTGAGTTAGCTCACGTCATCATACGTTGAGGTTCGCTTCCAATTTTTCTATTCCTAGTAATTCCTCAACGATTTCGCGTTGGACATGTAAACGCAACGCTTGAATTCCTACGATATTTCTGTCCCTTTTATCATACTATATATTATTATTATTGTTATTATTGCATAAACTGCAGGTAGGCTATTAGCCTGGTGGCAGCTTTTTCTACATATTTATTTAGCCCTTTTAGCGGGGTTATGCCAGTAAGGCCTCTCTACCATCCAAAATTTAAAGATAATATTTAAACAATTAATTCAAAATCTAAAATTAACTTATGACTAAAACGATAGGGAAAAAGAGAAGTTTACACTTCTAAATACAACAACTTACACAATTTCAGGATCATTCTAAGAAAATATAAACTACATGTAAACGATTTGGGTTGTGGGAAAAAAACTCGTCGTAGATTCATTTATACCAGTTATACATAATTAATATAAAAACATACATGGTAAACTTACGATTCCAACAGGATGATTGCAAACAGGTATTATATATAATTAAAAACTAAATAATGCACATATAATATTTAAATTTGATATAAACAAGGTTCTAAAATAATCGTCTCAAAAAGTTTGATGGTAGAGCTGCGTTTACATTGGAGTGAAATTCATCTTCCAGTATCCGCAGGTTAGTTAGGCAAAATGGAAACGGCAATTCTGTGCATAGGTGTTGCTTAATAAGAATATGATTAAGCTTTATTCATATTCTTGCAATCTAGGAAGAGAGTTTATACTTAACCTTGCCTATACTAACCTTTAACCTTGTGGTGGTTTTACAGTTTACTTATTAGAAGGCCGAAATGTGTAGACTATTTTTTTTTGTTCGAAGCTATGCTTAATCTCATCAATTAAAATGGGAAGGGCCCGCAAGGGGATTTGAATAGACAATCCAGCCGCAATGGAAGACCTTATGAAAGGTTTCTCATATAGGGCGTCTCTGGAAACGTATCACCGGTGCTCAAGCGGCTGAGGATTACAAGGGAGGTCCTGCGGTCTTATTAAGACTGCTGTCCGAGATTTCTGAATTTAGCGGTCATTCCTCGGAGGATACGAAGTGGAGATTTTTAGAACTGATAATAAGGTGACGAAGTGGCAAGAATAGGGAACTTCCTTATATTGGACTTATACTCAAAGTCCCTTCCCAAACATTAGTAGCTACCAAAAGTTCACGTCATATTCTGTCTCAGTAGGCAAAATTAGTTGTAACTTATGTATAAGCTTAACACCGATATTGATATGTATTTCCTTAAATTTTCATTGCATACTCTATAGGACAAGGTTTAAAAATGATTGGCTTGTTTTTACTTTTTCAAATGCGATTAAAATAAACGAGTAAATTTGACAAAAAAAGTGGCAACATTTTGTGATTTAAAATATATTTTAAAGATTTCTGTTAATTTATTTTAAATTCTAAAAAGAGAGTGCGATTTTTAAATATCATTCCTAGTAAATTCCGAAGACTGCACATCTTTGTGATGATGCTTAATTCTCAAAAGTTTAAAATAAAATACGACGAAAAAGTATTTATTTTTCTTCGTTTCAAACGGCTTTTTGAAAACTCACTGTTGTAACATTTTAAACTCTAAAACTGGACTGCTATTTGTGAATCTTTTTACTCTTAAATTCAGTAAATCGTCTACTTCAATGATAATATTTAATGTCTCAAAAGTTGAAAACAAAATTTGCCGGAAAAGTAGCTAATTTTCATGATTTCAAGTTAAGTCCTTTGAGAACCATTTGAAAGATTTCTATCGCTTTGTCTTGAATTTTAAAAAGGGAACGCAATTTCGAATCTTTTTGCTCGCCAATGCATAATATTGCTTATCCCTACAGTGATGTTTAATTACTTAAGAGTTGCAGATAAAATCAGCTCGAATAGACAGTTTTGTGTGAGCGCTATAGTAGCCTTGATAGCACCTGCGGGCATCGGAAAGAAAGCATTTTCAAAAGGACCGGAAGAAAGGAACGCGAGAGAAGGGCGTCCCATCACCGTGGGCGGGATTCGACGCCGGTACAGTTGCCAAGACTTCATTCGCAGGACATGATCGAGCCTTAACTAATTGCTCAAATAAGCCGCGGGGTGGTCCGTGTAATCGGGTTCCATTGGAGGAGCCGAAAAGTCCCCATTCCCTTCGGCGGACGCGTTCATTAAGCGGAAGCAAATCCGCTTGCGTCCCAACCGCTGCCCAACCCAACCCACGCCTCTGTCCAAGAAGTTTCTCTCCAAAGCCGCCCCTGCCTATTACGGCCTCGATTGCTCCATTAATTTTTCCCAGCCACCGGAGTGACACCCAAAGTCACCCACGCGTCCTAACACGCACAACTTCAAGAAGTTTCTAAATTAGAGGTTTAAAAATCTCAAATGGGCGTCTATGTTGGCGCTCCACACCTCGTTGCCGCCGGTTTTCGGAAACAACGGATAGGCCCGTATTACTAACATTCTAAGAAAGACATTATGGTGATACTATCAACTTCAGGGGTAGAAGAATCAATGACCGCTGTTGGTGATTCTTCAACCTCTTTTCTTACTAAGAGCTGTTCCAATTTTCTCTCTGTGCAAGTTTCTAAGTATAAATTGGGCTGGATAATCACTTTAAAAAGGAGTTCAATGGCAATCCTACCATCTTTAGATGTAGAAGAATCAAAAATAGCTATTGGAGATTATAAACCACTAACTCATTAACAAACGTTTTCCAATTTTCTTTCCGAACAGTTTTTAAACACAATTTCGGCTGGATAATCACTTTGAAAGGGGCTCCGTGAAGAATTTATGATAATTATCGGTATTATGCGACTTCCTTCCATTTCGATCGATCCGATAATGAGCGAAAAGTAAGAAGACTAGTACACGTTACTTTGAAATAAGAAATCCATTCATTTTGCCAGTATAGCAGAGTAAAGAGAGACCAAAATCCACCGTTAAAGACTCTAATTTGTGTTATCTCTTTTGATGAAAGAGAAGTCGTGTAACTTCCACATGTTACTGCAGATTTTTTCGTATTTTATTCTGTTCCATAAATTGCAAAGGACTGGCCATCATAAAAGTTTATCACGACTCAATATTAAGAAACAGTTTATATCTAGAACAGGAACTGAGCCACGATTAGGTAATGAATAGTATGAAAGGTAGAAACTAAAATCAAAGTATCAGCTAAGTCATAGTCGTATTAAAGTTAGGGTTAAAACTTGAACTTAAAGCAATATTTTTGATAAATTTAATCGGTATTTGCTATTAGTTTCTAGGTTGATAGACATATCTAAATAACTAATGATGAAATTCTTCTGATTTTTGTGTAGTAATTTTTAAAAGGTGAGTTATCGTTAAAACTTGATAAACCCTTACGAGCAAGTTTAATCTCTTCACTCTCTCTTCAATGTGTTCATTTAAAGTCCACAATGAAGTTCTTTAAAATCGCGAACTCTGTATTTAAGTCCCACCCGATTTCGGGTAATGTATGAGTCAGTTTATATCAGAGCTTTTAGAGGAATTTTTCAATTCTTTCTTTCCTAAACTAAAAGACCGCGAATTAGTTCGTTAACTCGAATCCCCCCCACTATATTTTATAATAGTTTTATATTCATATCTACCTCCAGAAAATCATCGGTGGAGTAAAATTAATGCGGTCAATCCTAGGTGGAATTTCGCAAAAAAAATCTTCAGAGAAAACACTTTGTATCTTCTACGATATATATTTCTGTCGACTAGTTTTGTTAGCGTGTTGTCATCCTCAGGTGAAGAGTTCAGAAATTTAGAACGTATATATGAGAAGGGAGGGGTAATTTGGGGAGGATGGAGGTGGGTGTAGGTTTAAGAAAGGGACAAATTTGCTGGTAGGGAAAGAAGTGGCGAAGGGTTAGGGAATAAATATTCATTGGTGGGTAATTTCTTCTCTTTGCTGGCAATCTCGATGATTTTGAGTGTCCTAAAATCATTCCAAAAACCTCCCGAAGGCAATGTGTCATACAATCTTATACAATTGACACAACAATTTATACAAGAGATACAATCGCATACAACACATGCAGCAAGGTTGTACAGATATATTACCAATTTTACAAATTTAAGTTACAGTTTCGATGTTTTATACGGCAAAATTTCAAATATAATTATATTATAATGACTTACGAATTTTAAAGTATACTTGATATATGTACATTGAGTTGCAGAAAAAATGACCATGTTCTGAGTGTTGCCTGATCATTAGGATATGGCATTCGAGGTGTACAATGAAGAAAGTGGTATTATTTTATGTAGATATCAAGCTAGTAAGTGCAGGACTAGTTGCAGTGGTCACAATTTAGAAGTATAATTTACGTTATACGTATAGTCAAAATTTCATATAATTTCAAAGAGAAAAATTAATTGTAATGATGGCAACACTCATCTGCCTCGCATTTGCCCTAGAAGGGAGGGAAACCCCTCTAAAATCTTCCCGTATGCAATATTCATAAAAATAAAACCTAAGTAGAAGTCATAGTTTTCCTCTCTTTCGATTTTGAATCAAGGACGCTCAAATATAGAGCGGAATCAATCATCTTTGTCCTCTAATTAAGCCTACGGTCTCCGTGATTAGTCACTCCATCTTCGTTCGCCTAAAACGACCTAGCATCACGCGGCTTCATCTCCCGCCGCTCGAATTTCCGCTTTCATTATCTTCTCAGGCACCACTCAACGGCGGACGCACGCACTCCAAGGCGTGGCCGTTATCTCCACGGGAGATTTCCTGCGAAAAAAAGAACGGCTTAACGAGGTTCGAGCCAAGTTTGCCAGAGAATGGCTAATTTTTCACGCCGGGTAGAATATTTTTATATACACACTATTCTAGATTCGGGGCAGCATTTTCCCGAATAAGGGCGTTCTCTCTTTAAATTCTAAATGGCGCTTCGTTCACAGTTTTATAGGACAGGCCCTTAAACGATCGCTGAATAATGAAAATCGGGACCCTTTCGTATTTTTCCAAGGCGCTAGTATGCAGATGTATGTTTTGTTTATGAGGGAATTCGCTTGCGAAAAATTTAGCGCGACCCAAACGGGGCAATACTTTGTTCACCCCGACGCCATGTTAACTAGGTCGCTATTGAGGTTTAGAGAAGCGTCTTAATCAGTTTAATATTAACAGAAAATGAAGCGCATGTGTCGTGCGATTGGGTGATTAATGAAAATATAATTCTACCCGATACAAGCTGAGCAAAAGTCAAGCAAATATCTGTATGTACTACACAAATATAAAGTAAATAATTCACTCCATAGTCAGGTGTGAACCTTGCTATTGATGCATCAAATCAGGTTTTGTCAGAATCTGTTTTTGAAGATCAAGCTTTGCTTCCCCATGAATTCCTCTTCTTCAAAAGGAAGAAACTTCACAAATTTAGTAATGATTCAATTGATTAACATCACCCTCTGGAAAATTAAATAATATTCGCCAGAAATATTTACAGCTGCCTTCTATTTTCTTTCCATTGTTTGTAATTAAATATGGAAAACAGCTAGCCTAACATGATCAATCCTTACCACTCTTTGGATATCTAGGAAGTTATGATTTTGAACGTTTTTCCAAAATTGGGTGATTAATTCATGATCATAAGGAACATTTCGTTTGCAAGAATGCATTTCATCTTATGAGTTATTTAATAATCTCAGATAACGCTTGAATACGCAGATAACGTTTTACATTAAACCAAGCTAAGATGTTATGTCTTAAAATTTCTTATTATAAACATGATTTTTTTAAACCTACTTCGGTTATGACCGTTGATAATCAATTGGTACTTCAGTTAGTAAAAACTAATTTAAAAGCTAAAGTAAAAGCTGTGACTATAGAAATGTATTTATGAAAAAAGGAGAAGGTTTGAACTCTGTTTTCTCGAAGGATGGGTACGAAGCGGGTATTTCCTTGCAAACACTTCTGATGCCGAACCCTAATAAAGTTTTCGGAATGGCCGACTTAAAAAAATGAAATAGGCAGAGTTCGTATCGAAACAACTTTATGTAGCCAATTTATTTAATTTTGAGCACGGTCTATAGGAAAGGAAAGGAGTTCCGTGCTTTTATGGAGGCATTTGACAAGGATTACATCAAAATTGGCTCGATATAGCTACGCAGGAAAGCTGTCGTTCCGGCTGTATAAAAAGAACTGCCATCAATTGTAATTTACCACCCCGTGCATCCAAATGGGACTCATCTATCTCAATCACATTTCATTATAATATTCCCCTGACAGCGCAATGACTGAATTCCCACGCAAAACGATTAATTATTTCAGTGCGCAGTGAGGCCGAATCACGCTGACAGCATTCGTGAAAGTGATTTCACCGCATCGAAGTAAATTCTCTATGGCGGATCGATCCGCGCCAAAAAATCTATCCAAATTGATGAGATCTGCCCCTCAGCGAAGATTATTGCATACTGTAACCGAAAGCTTGGCTTCTGTTTGCGATATCGACGTTAGAAAATAAACGAATAGGAAAAAGTTTAAAAAAATTAATTTCAATAAAACACGGTGGGCTCTTAACAAAAATAAAATAATTTTAACTTTTATACCAGCATAAACAATAAATGTTTCTCTTTGCTAATAACGACTTTTTAAATGAGTTTATGCAGCCTAGTATGATCAGTTCAATTTTAGGCAATCTCAAAAGTACAAAGTAGGCAAAACATTGGAGAAAAAGATTAAATCTCCCATGTCTTCCAAATATCATGTCATCAAAAGTGTGTGAAATATTTACAAAACCGTTTCATTCTGAACTATATAATTGCTTTAAAAAGTTTTCGTATTCTGCTAGCAAGCATTTTTCATTTCTCTTAAGAATGTTTTCTTCTAGAATAAAATCTGCATTCAGTATGGACTTGATTTGTATAGATACTGGAATTCTAAGTTCCCACCAATACCGCAACCTAGCCCATGTAACTTGGTGGATTTTGTACTAGAAGTGAACAACTTCTCATTTCTTATATCGTACTACCTTGGGTCAAATCGCACGCTTTCCTGTGCTAAGTTAAACTTGTTTCTATCATTCATGAAGTTTCATGATTGGGCATTCATTTGATAATTGACATATTCCTATCGATGTGGTGTTGTGTAGATAATGTTTAGTGCTTGAGTTCTTCCTTAGTTTCAAATTATTGCCTTTTTTAGTCTTTGATGAAATTATATCAAATTATTTTTACAGAAGTTCGAAATTGAGAAATTAAAAAGAGTAGCCTTGGCAAAGGAAACTTTCATGAACCGAAGGGAATCGATAACTAGAAGTCTCGATAATGGAATCAGGAAATATTAAAAAATCCTTGGTGTGAAGTGTTTTGCAGTATGGGTGTGAAACGTGGAACTTAAGAAAGAAAGGGAGACAAACCTTTAGAGGCCTCCGAGATGCGGGTATGCCGTAGTGTGAGGAAAGTGAGTTGGGTTGATAGATAAATAAATATGGAGGTGCTGGAGACGGTTGGGGAGAAGAGGGCTTTAATTGAAGTGATTGGGCATCATGGGGGGAGATGGAGGGGTCAAATATTGGGAGGAGAATATCTGGTAAAGAAAGTAATTGAGGGTAGAATACAAGGGAAAAATAGAGCGGATAAAAAAGGCAGAAAATGTTATATGACATAAAGGGTGGAGGAAGCTACCAAGAAGTGAAGCAGATGGCGTTGAATAGGAATTTTTAATGGGCCTACCAAAAGGTAGATCACCTATATGCGAATCGAAATGAATTGGTATTATTTTACCTATTTTACGGACTATAAGGCGCACTTTTTTTCTTCAAAAAATTGCCTCCGAAACTCAGGTGCGTCTTATGCTCAAAATTAATATAAAATTTCCAGTGTTTAATTTAAAACTCCTGCCAGTCGTAAAAATGACCATATTTCCGATGCCACGGGAAACCTATATCTATCTGGCAACATTGGATTTAATTGGCAGCAGTAATGCACCGATGCGACGAATTGAAAGTGATTTGCTGTATTGGTAACAATTCAACTTGTTAGTAGCTAGTTTCGCAATGGAAAAAAGTAAAAGGTATTCATATGATGCGGGCAGCAAATTGAAAGTAATAGCACATTCAGAAGATCATGAAAGCAGCAGCTGAGCGGTTTTTTGGCCCTCCACAAACAGAAAAAAACCTATACCAATTGGCGGGCTAGTTAATAGTAAAAATGTTATTTTTTAAATTGCTTAAAAATTTAGGTGCGTCTTATAATCCGTAAAAACGGTACCTTTTCTTTACCACTATTAGTTCCGCAATTTGGACTCTTGGTTTTAATGCTGCCTACTAGGTCGTTTTCGTGCTTCCTTCCATTTTCATTCGAGCTTTCGAATGTTGACACATGATTGAGGCAATGCACGATCCCGAGTTGGAATCATGGCGCGGTTACACTGCGAACATATAGAATTTATTGCCCTTCTATGAGGAATTTTCCTTTTATCGGCAATTAGGCGCCGATAAAGATGATTCTGATGGCACCAGAAACGGGAGTTCACATCGATCAAAATTACGCCCCCTCAGGAAAAGCAGTAAATCAGCAGAAGTTTTTAAAACGGGTTCGGAAGGAGAAAAAGGGAATTGGCAACGATCTGGCCACTGTCGCCGAATGCGGTGCGTCAATTCTCATCTGGAAATCGAAAGGAATAAAATGGAAATCGTCGGATAGATGGCGATAAAAGAGTTACGGCGTCGAAGTTGTCCGATTCGATTAGCCGTCGATCGCTTTTATCGCTTGAGTGGTTCCCGGTGTCGGCCTGAGCCAATAAGGGCGCATGCTTATCAGGAAATCGGTTACACAAATCTCATCTACGTTAGTTCGCCTTTGAGGGCCTCTTTTCCCCCGAACTGGTTTTCCCGAATTCGTCTTTCATGAAAGTGAAAGAGGTTCGGTTGGATAGCGAAGAGGGGAAGGTCCTGTGATTTTGTTGTCTTAGGGGAAGCGCTGAAGAGGGAGTCCTTACGATTTTCGGGAGCATACGAATTCTTCAAAAACGAATTCTTCGGAACCAAATTCTGGGAAAGCGAAATCTTAGAACGATCAATTCTTCGAAAATTGAAACCATTCCAATAAATCTGAATTAACCCAAAAACAGGAGCTGATTCGGAGTTGAACTCTATTCAATAAAACTATGATCCACTACTATTGATCCTTTCTCCCAATCTAAAGGGAAATTTAGGAACCTGGGCTTTCCACACGCCAGATCCATATAATTGTAATATCTACCTTTTTGTTTGTTTTCTCTTTTCTCTATATTTATGTCACTTTCTACTGTTTATGTTTATTACTTTTCTATATGTATATTTGTTATATTCCACTTTAAACTGGCATTGTTATGCTGTATGTGAGAATTGAATAAATAAATAAATATGTATTTCCTTGAAATTTTGGAATGGTTTGCGTTGGGCGTGGCATCGCATATACGTATTTTTCGAAAAATTTGTAATTCAGTGGATTGATAATCGAAAGAATTCGTTTCGAAAGAGCTTGGTTTGGAAGGATTTGCTTGCGAAGGATTTGTTTTCTAAGAATTTGCCTGTAACCGTGAATTTTGTTGCTGTACTATTCCTCTATTGTGAGTTTTTCCACTGTAAGTTATGTCCTCTTCGTCTGCAAACACTCATTTAAATATGAGAAAACAGGACTTAAATTTTACCAAAATGGAAGATTGTATCTCGATCAGAGTTAGACCAACAGGTCTGTAATGTATTTGCGTCCAAATTCCGGTTGGTACCTCACCCTCTCGAACATTTTCAACCAAGAGATAGACAAGGAATGAGGCTTACCAGACAGAATGAGGCGTGAGGTAGTTAGTTGGCTCTTGATATCCTCACCAAGCCATAATGCAATGAGCGAAATATATTCACATAAGTGAAGTATGCTAATCCATGATAACACTTTTATCAAGCAAGGAGTACAGCAAAGAAATTTCTTTACGTAAACACAGCCCAAGAAAATCTGAACTCTCAAGAATATGGATATGATCTTTTGTTTAAATAAGAGAGCAATCTTGTTGACCACTGATGGTGATCATATAATTGCTAAAACCTTTGGTTTTTGCCTATCAGATAAATCAACAGGCATCAGTAATGACCTCCTTATACTTCTTTAAGAGTATCTTCACTCAGAGTTTATATTTAGGTTTCATAACTTAGTCTCAACGTCAACTCTCATGGGGGAGAAAAGCTTGGAAACGTTACCTACTTTTTAAGATTTTCCTCCTCTAAGGTTAAACCAGTGGTTATTTTTTCTTTCTTCTGGTGATCCTGCATAAATAAAAGGCTTTTTGTGATGAATTTTTCGCTTCTTCCGCGTGCTAAAATCGTTGTTTCCACTTAAACAATACATTTTTAGATATATTGACTAATTTATTTTCTTCCTTTTAAGTTGTAGCAGTACATTTTGTTCTTTGCTTCGTTTTTCGTGCATCAAAAACACGCTTGCTGTGCTGGATTTTCGCATTTTGTTCGTCTCCAAATCGTTGTATCCGCTTAAATTATGCATTTTCAGATATACTGACTTCTTTATTTCTATATGCATGAATGAGTTGCTGATTAATATTGGGATTGAAATTTGATATCGAGTGTAAATGAAATAGAGGTTTAATAACTCTCCAAAAAATGGAATTGCATATTAATGGAGAAATTAAGACTCACTTAAATAGTATTATTAATTTCACAAAAAAATTACTGTGACATATTTCATATTTTTTTCAAATTGAGAATCACCCAAGGAGCCAAAATTAGGCTCAAGAGGGGTCGAATGTGTATTTTTTCTCACTCGAGTTATTTTTATATTATTAAAAAAACTGTAACGAATTGGATAAAGAATTTATTTATTTTTGAATTATCAATAAGATGTACTGTATTATCGAAGCAAGTACTCGCTGTATCCTCTTATGTATGTGTATCATGACTCAAGCATTTATAAAATTCTCACTATCATTATTTAAACTTTTACTCACTCAGTAGATGATAATTCCGTGGATTTAAATATGTCGCCGTAAAATAGATTTTTGTGAAAATTTTTATATTTTTTTTTCATTCACTCATACATGTATTTATCTAATCGTTACGGAATTCACCCTAAGCTATGGCTGCACTAGAATGGATTGTATAATGGTCTTCTCTCCACAGGCGGACGGAACGTACGAGACGCAAAGCAGGCTGTCATTCCGCGCCACACGCTTCGAGAACGGCGGCAACATCGCCTGCGAAGCCACCAACCCAGTGATCCAATCCAAAGGAGAGCCACCGATGAGGAGTAGCATCACGCTCGAAGTCCTCTGTGAGTACCCTTCAACATACCTCTCTAATCCTCCTCTTACGATGATACAGAATCAATAAGCAGAGGTGATCCCGATGAGATTAGCAGAGCGATCGAACTAAATCTTCGGTTTGACGTCTGTTAAATTCGAACGAATCGAGAAAAAATTGTTCGCGATTATTTATTGTCGATACTTTAGGTATTACCACTCACATACACCTATCAGAAATTTAATAAAAAAACAAACAGAAATAATTTTTTGCAATGAATTTCTCGCTAAAAGGCGATGTGTTGTGGAAATCCTAACTGTAACGAATTAGGGAAGTGCTTGGTTGTAATTAACTAATATCCATACACCTAAATAAACGTTTAGAAATATCAAAAGTTCAACTTTTTTTACTTTGAGAAACAATTTTTGACGATGAAATTTCCAAATAAATTTTTTAGATGAAGGTGATTCCAATATTTTTTTAGTTAAAACCATCGTTTTGTAGATCCATTCATATATGATTAAGTAATGGCCACGTATTTGTTAGAAAAACTGGTATGGAAAAATTGGACTCTTCTCTAATTTCTGTATTGAGTTATCTTTTAACATATGTAAATAAATTTCAAGTTAAATTTTTTCTCCGAATAAACTTCTTTCCAAATGGTTCTTAAAAGTTTTAGCATAGCGAAGATACATGATTTTTCATAGTAACAGCTTTGTGAGATAAATTTTGGAAATTGAGAATAGTATATAAATACAGGTATTTGTTCCGTAAATAATTAAAATAATTATTTTTGAGACGTAAATCTGCGAGTCTGGTAGAAAGATTGGATACTTTCTAGAAGGATAAAAATATTAAGAAGATATTATTAAAAGATTCCTTTTTTTATATATACCGTTTAGGAAAGTCATCTTTAGGTTTTCATCGTTGAGAAAATTTACACATGTATGAAATCAGAGATTGCCTGATGAATTCTAAATTAGATTTGGATTTTAAAAAACTCCACGTGCATTTTGGATTCGGCCGGTTGAGTTCCTTTTGTTTTTTTCTGCTTTTCCTGGTAACTTCTTTTCCTGCTCCTTTGGAGAACAAAATGTGCATTGGGTTCACTCACGTTTTTAATGGTTTGTTGGTTTATTCTATACATCATCTAATACGCCTTCTATTAAAACGTGAATTTAATGATTTATACTATGCTGCATTGAGTCAATATCTTCACTCAAATTGATGTTTTTGAAGACCCTTACGAGCTTCGTCAAAAATTGGAACGAGTGACGAAAGAATCCTTATATGACAAAACCCAAGAAATATCAAAATACAGTAATACATGTCAGTTTCTTTTATGCAGTTCATATTTGACCACTGCAATGAGAACTGCTTATATTGACGTATCAAAACTTCCCATTCTCGGCCCTACCACCGCTGAAAATTCGTTACAAGGACATCTCGTATCATCATGGTCTCTTTTAATGATCGTTTCCATCTTTCCGATATTGCTGCATCCGATGTAGGTCCTCTTTTTAATCTCTTCCATACGTCTCCTCTCTCTAAGACTGCTCTTCATTCTGCCATCGAGATTTTCTCCCTAATCCCATCTAAGGAGATCATTTCTCCACCGGAGATTCTATTCATTTTTATGATATCTCCTCCGAGATGCCCCTCATTCGTCCGATGAGTCTCATTCATTTCGAAAATCAACCGCACAAAAGACTGCCCTATCTGCTCGTGAGGGTTGCCTCGCTGAGCTAATGCGGAGTAAACTTAATTGTTGCGTATCAGACAGTGGAGCCCTCTGACGGCAACTGATTGCGATTGTCGTCGCAAGAGATGTTCCCTGAAAACCGAGTGACAGGAGTTTGGGATTGGAAGCTCGACATTGTCATACTGTTGTCTTAACGAATTGATGCTCACATAATTGGGGTTAAAATTCAACGAAAGATTTCCTGTTTCCTACCATATTTCTTTTCCGTTTGTTTTTATATTTTTGGTTAATTTCTTACTATTTCTCTTTTCCTTGTGTATATATGCTCAATATTAGAATCGATGAATACTTAGTTTTTTCCTTATAAATATCGAGTGAGAGACACATTAGTTTCTGACAGGATCTAACTCAGATTGATAAATTAGTGAAATTATGATACAATTACGGAAAATATAAAAATCTAGAGTTGGATATGAAGATGAATTGTTTTTTACTTAAATCTGGTGCAGCAAGGTTTTCTCTGAATTGTTAATCAATGAAGAAGTTTCACACCGAAATGGTAAGAGATTTGTGAGACCATAAACAAGGCCTGAAATCCCTACTTACCAAGAGTAATAAAATCGATGGTTGTTCATCAACCAGTAAGGGATTGGTTATTATTGTATTTTTTTATAAACCAGTATCTGTTAAATTAATATATTATGAAGTGTAGATCCAAGTAGGAAAATATAGTTACCAGCAACTCTCTAATCAATAGTTTTTCATCAGACAGTAAGGAAATATGAAATAAGAAATTACAATCATTAACTAGTAACTGTTATACATGTATTTAAGGATAAACGCAAGTATCAGTGGATAAAATTAAAAGTTTACGAGCATTGCAACTCACAAGCTTTTCAAACGCAGTCAAAAGATGTCAAATAATTTAACGAATTTGCCACTGTAAATCTAAAATGCTCATCGAAAATAGTTCATTCGTGGAAATTAGAGCGTTAGAATTCGTGGAATTGTTAAAAAATTAAGTTGTATTTTTTTCTATCATAGATTTCGTTTTCAAGGGTTTCGAAGTAGAAGAAGAAAAATTTTAAATTATCATATTAAAAAACTGTATAGGTATTAGTAGGAAATGAGCATTCTTCCTAGTGTTAAGACTGAGGTAAACAATAACAATATAAATCTGCAACTACCAATAACATCGCGTATATTTAACTCTTATCTATATATATAATAAATCTGTAGAGGGGGTCGTGTCTGTACATTGATCCGATTTCAAAAAAAGTTGTATTGCTAGATACTGGAGTTGTTCCCGAGTCCGAAACAGGTCTTAGAAATTTTCATGTCTGTCTGTCTGTCTGTCTGTCTGTCTGGATGTTACAGCATCACTCAAAAACTATCCAACCGATTTTGTTGAAATTTGGTATGATGGTCATTTGACATCCGGGGAGTGACATAGGCTACCTTTTATCCACCTAGCTGTCTCCAGTTCGTCCCCAGTCGGGGTCAAAAATCTATTTCACGCTATAACTCTTAAGTTAATTATTTATAAAATTTCAAAATTTGTACAATATTAACAGTCTCCCTAGCGCAAATGATAGGCTAATTTTTGTTGACCCAACTGTACTCGGTTCGACTCCAGAGGGTCGAATAGTTTCCATAAGAAATACATGGGAAGACATTTTTATCATTTGCACGAAACTTTTCTTTAATAAAATTAAATTAGAAATAAAGGTCCTTTGAAACTAAAACTAACACCAAAACAAAGGAAATAGAATAAAGTATTTTATTTTGGTGGTAGAATATTGCTTTCACTTCGAAGTTGTGAGAATTAGTAAATTAAATACGAAAATTTTATGAGAATCTGATATTCTAAACAACCCGTCGTCAAGGCCAATCTCGATATCTTTAAATTCAAATTCGTTAGCACTAGCGCATCATCAACAACCTAGCTTTGTTTATAGCAACACCAGTGTTTGTTGATTCTTTACGTGAAATTGATGTTTATCGTCGTATTAAATGAATCAAAAGGAAAAGGTGCGAAATGACCTCAGCTGTCGAGGCACCTTCATAATTACTACTACTACTTAAATTAATCTTCTTTCCTCATATAAAGTAATTATATCTTCTTAGCTTGGTAAGTTGATAACTTTCTCATTCTTATTTTCCGCTCTAAATAATAATCGTTTTATTTAGCGTCCCGCTGTGAATTTAACCTTTAACGCTGAAGAATAAATCAATCAAGATATTTGAAATATCCCTGAATTCAGTGATTGCTTCCATTGAAGTGTCAATAATTGGGCTTAATAAGCAGCAAGGAATGACAAGCCTTTTACAGCTGACTTAAAAGGTAAGCGAATTTTGTACTTTTAGATATAGAATGGGAAATTAAACCAAGAAATGTTTTATTGGATCATCTATTGGTGTGTTTAAGTATAGTTACTGTCCACCTACTCGATATCTTTAAATTTGAATTCAAATTCGTTAGCATACGCGCGACTGCAACAATCAAGCTTTGTTTATAGCAACGCCAATATGTATTGATTCTTTACGTGAAATTAATGTTTATCGTCGTATTAAATGAATCATCTTTTCTCATATAAAGTAATTATATCATCTTAGCTTGGTAAGTTGATAACTTTCTCATTCTTAATTTCCGATCTAAATACTAATTGTTTCATATAGCGTCCCGCCGTACATTTAATGAATCAATCAAGATCGTTGAAATACCCCTGAATTCAGTGATTGCTTTCTTTGAAGTGTAAAGAATTGGAGTTTAAGCAGCAAGGAATCTCAATCCTTTTATGCCGGACTGGAAAGGTAAACGGATTTTGTGTTTTTAGATATAGAATTGGAAATTAAACCAAGAAATGTTTTAGTGGATCATCTATTGGTGTGTTTAAGTATAGGTACTATCCACCTATATCTTTTCTTGACGGTGATAGTCATACTCATTGGTATTTTGTTATATCTTAAATATTATATTTAAATGTTCGTGTTATACGATTGCCGATACGCTATTAAGTTTGTTATACTATGAAATATGGAACAACTCTCTCAGATTATGGGCGACTGTCCTTTATTTTTATGCTTCGGTTCAATGCTGCTTGCTCAAATATTATCAGAACGAATATGTTTCAATATGAATGTTTTATTTTGCATGGTTTAATTATTCCAAAAAAGTCAATGTAGTATTCAATTTACGGACTCTAGACAAGTGTCGAAAGAGATAAATTATACAACAGCCGACGCCATCTTAAGGATAAATTAGGTGTTAATTCATGAAAGGGCGATTTCTAATTAGATTAACTACTATACATCGTAATTCGTTTGCGGCGTTTATGTGTTAATTCGTTTTTTGATAGTTGCGATGATTTCACTGACTCGCTATCAAACGGAAATCTTGGACGCGCTGAGCGACTGGTTCATTCGTTTTCGTTTGTGGTTTACAAGATTTGTGTGGCTATTTTTGTGATTCCGTCTACATTCATTTGGTACTCAGTTGTTTCCTCTATTTGTTGTAGCGACTGGTGCATTAGTTTATTCTGTGATTTACATTTGTGTAGCTGTTTTTGTGATTTCGTAAGTCACATAGGATAAAGAGAAGTATTGTTCTTTTCATAAATTTAAGAGTTCTCATATCTAAATTTTTTCATATGTAAATTTCAATACTTTCGATTTACATTAATTTTTCCGTTGAGAATCAACGGGCACTCCGCTAGTATATATATATGAATATATATAATATATGAATTAAAAATATGAGTGCTTAAAGAACATTGCCAACTAATTACAATGAGATGCAAGTACCGCCTTTAAATAGCTGTAATTGTAAATTACGACGCTAAAGATTTGCGTACAACGCAATTTTCATTGGGTTGACAAGAAAATGATCTAGCCTTCATTAGGATAACAAGAAAACTGCGAGACATCTCTAGCATTATTGTCTTAAGGCAACCCGGCCGCTGTAGCGGATTTCTTCCTCGAGAAAAGGCACTCCCCACTAACGACCGGATCTTGCGTCTTGCACCATTAATCCACCGCTATCTCGCATCTATCCCCTCACCTATTCCTATTATCTTCTCCTAGATATCACTCCCCCTTTGTTTCCGGACCTTCCCTCCGGACCTCCTTCAACACGGGCCCTTTCTTCTCTCAATAAGGACTTCCCATATCCTTTTTTACTTTCTCATTTCCCATCTCGTCTCCCGAGAGACCCTCAGCCTTGTAATGGTCTCCGCAAGATATCGGCTAAACGGCCTTTCCATTCCTCACTCTTTCCATTCCCTTACCTCCCTTCTTCCATTTGTTATTTCCGCTTCCCCCACCCATTCCCTCCCCCGATGTTTCTTTTCAGATCTCCCGCAAGAGACTGCGTCTCCGAGATTCCTTTCTGCCATTTCCCATTTCACCTCCTTTCTTCTCTTCCATCTTTTTTCTCCTTATCCCCTTAATTCCCTTTATTTTTGGCGCGAGTTATACGAGAAGCTATTGTAATCGGGAAAAAAATTAGGGCTCCCGGATTTCGATGGATTTGCCGGCTGTAAGGGGCCCATTGGTCCTCGTAAGCTGTTTTCTCTGTCCCCCTCCGTCTGTCTGCAGATTTGGCCGCCCACGCGGGTGGATCAAGTCGTAAGGCCTTCAGTACTTGAGCTTCGAATCGGAGTTGGGAATCTATGGGAGGTTTTGCGACCCGTAAACGTTGTCTGAGTATTGGGAGTACCAAAGATAGTTCTTCCTGATGTGACTTAAGAAATTTAAATTGTCTTATATATTCTGATCATAAAAATTTCGTTTCCTTCAGTAAACTTTTAAAGAGTTCATATAATTTTATATTTCTTCTGATATTATATTTACAACTTTTAGGATTAATTTAGATTTGAGTGAAATACTGTGAATATATCGCGAAGGTTCTCAGAATATTTTGAATTATTTCTTATGGAATGAATTTAGTTTTAATACATATCGTAATTTTTTTTTTCATGTCAAACTCTTGACTTTTGGCATCTCTGCAATATATAATTAAAACTAATAAACAATACTGTGGCATACACCACATCAAATGGAATTTTTTTATTATTCGACCGTCTGTAATTTCTATTCCATCAAAATTAATTACATTGACTGACTGAGACATAATTATGGTAAATTTACTATCTTTATACTGGCGTTTTCCGCTGATTTTTACGTTTTTATGTATTCCATAAGATAATACTTAACATGTGTTATCTGCTACTGACCAGAATGTAATGTTATGCCATTCTTCTTATTCGTGGTAAGTAAAATTTATTTCCATTTAAATTTGTAAAGATCATCATCATCATCGAAATGAATCTGTACTGTGACAGGTCACAGCTAAACACTTCCAACCTACTCCCTCTTGCGTCTGCTTCTTTAATTGCTCGTAGCTCCATTTTCTTTTCAACTTTGATGGCATGTCAATCCTTTTTCTACCCCTTCTAAGCGTTGCCTTCATTTTTCCTTCAACAATCCTACTGTCGCACTTTATAATATGCCCTATCCAGTCCACCTTCCTTCACCGTATCATATTAATAATCTATCTTTTCTCTCCATTCTGTTCTAGTATTTGATCATTACTGATTCTGCATTTTCTTCCATAGCAACACTTCAAAGCTGTCGAGACAGCTATCTTTTTTCTTCTTCATAGAACTAGTTAAAGATACATATAGGACCACTCTCCATATAAAACATTTGGCAAATCCATAAAGGTGGAAAGATATATATTTTACTGTTAAATATTTCCCCACTGTGTAGTACTAGCTTAATTCCATTCATTTTTACCTCCCTTATTTTGTATTCCATCAATTCCTAGACAACTAGAAAGTTATCGCCGCAGTTCTATCGAAAAGATAACCCATTATTTCGCTACGACTGTTATTCTTTTCGTCTTTTTGCGTCGATCGCCGGAGATTTTTCCGCGCATTTAACGGAGTGCAGCAATGAAAGGGACCTCCCGATGGGAGCGTCGCAATGGCTCTCCGAGAATAAATGCACGCGGTCAAAGGTCTCTGCCGACCAATGCCCAGAGAATGCGTCCGTCGCTACAGACACGTCTGCACACTTCAATAAAACGGACCCGATGACGGCTTGATTAGAAAAATGCGCGGAAATAAAGTCCTCCCGCCGAATGTCCCCGCAGTGAAAACGCGTCCAGAATTGTTGAAGTGCTTCCCGTCTGCGAAATTAATCTTTGATATCGCGTGCGAAAATGTGACTCTCAGATAGGAAAGTTTTTCTAATTTAAATTGCCCACAAGGAATTCATTTCTGCTCTTTATGATCGTATATATGCGTATTAATCAAAGATGTGGAGCTCTAAGGTTCCAGATTCAAATGCATTCAAAATATGAGTTAACTTTGCAATGAGTTTTCTCTTTATCTGCTAAATTAAATGGTTAAGGAGTGGTCATTTTATCTTTCTCTTGATTTAAATCGTGAATTATTATGAATACTGCTCATGACAGGGAAATATTAGCAAGATTTACAGCAAATTTGATTCATTAAGCATTAAGCATCATCGTATATTAGAAGGGTATATGCGGAGATTTTGCTATCTCTTTAATGTTTCATTTACGAAATCCACCAAATATAGAAACTAAAACATCATTGAATATAAATTATCAATTCACAAAAGCTGTAATGGAATGTAAACTATGAATGGTAAAATTTAAATATTCAAACAAAATTCGCGCAAGAGTAGAATTAAAGCCTTTATAAATATCCGATATATGTATACCAAATACTCGACATATTCTTGGAAGAAATTAATTTGAGATACAAGAAAACATGTAAACAAGGAGTGTGTAATATGGCTTTAGGAACAAGGCTTAGTTTAACCAAATAATACTCAATAAATGTTTATGATATGAATGTGAAACTACTGTACAACAACTTCTAATATGCCAGTATGTTCTTTTTAATAGTTTGTTGAACTTTCAGTCGAAATAATTGACCTTTGTATGCCAGGAAAATCTCCTCTGGGGGAAATTGACAGTGTTTCAAGGAAATAATCGTAAAATCAGACTGGTGTTTCTGGTAGTTTTATTCCGCAAAGTATTACGTCTCCTGAGGCTTGCGAAGTAGATATGTTAATGGAAACTTTGGGAACTAAGATACTTTTGGGGTATTTGTTTTCAAAAATAAACCGGAACTATATAATTCGCTTAAATGCTATTATAGTTCACGATTAGTCCTTTAGTTTTCTCATTATACATTGCCCACGTAGCGATTCGAAGATTTGACGGGATCAACTGCATTTAAAAACATACAGACTGTTTAAATGGCATGCAATGAATTTCACAATTTTTAAATGTTTGTTACGTCGATCCGTGTTAAACGCACGCACGTCCGAGAGCCTCCAGGTCTTTTATTTTTTAACGCTGGCGCATTCCGTCCAAATTCAATATTCGATGGCACATTGGATGGAATTCGAGGAGAGCTTTTAAAGGCCTCTCATCGAAATGGCGGGTAAAAGCTCACTCTGCTCCAATCGCTATACAAAAGTGCATATCATCCGAATGTCGATTTCTCCATGGATCGACAGAGCCTCGAGATATCGCAAGTTATTGCGTTTTATGGATTATGTCGCAGTGGAAATGGATTTCTGGACATAATTTGGGAGAGTGGTCTCCATACGAGAGTGAGTGAATATTTCCCTGAATTGCAGACTTTTAAATGCTTCATTATCGCATTTAAATATAAGACGCGTCATTGAAAAGAGTATCTCCGACTTTCCTGTTTCGTGGATTTTACTGAATTTTGTCATAATGTGAATTTTTTTCTTCATACAATCACATGCATGGCAATTCAACTCCTTTCTCTTTATACTATTTCTGGGTGGTTATAATTAAATTGACTTTATTTGAATAGAATATAGTTATTGATGAAAATTGTTGTATACATTACGTTATCAATTATCCCAATACCTTAAATAATATTTCATCTATATATATTTTGATAAAATGAAGCTGTCCACCACACTTTATTCTTCTTAAACTATGCAGTAATTTTCTAATGTACGAATGCACACAGAATACTTAAGATTAAACTATCATCTAAGGAAACGATTCAATAAATTAATTATTCAGTTAAATTCGTTGTGGAAATCTGAGAATTTACTATTTCTTTGTATATCATCAATTTGTTATTTTTTACATAAGCTAGTAATTTTAAAATGTATAGAGCTATCAATAATAGGAAAATTATTAATACTAATTTCTTAAATTTTATTCCTAGGCAATTTTCAAGGTTCATAAATTGGTTCATTAATGTGAGTCATTGAAAGTAAATTGAAAATTTGAGATTCTTCGAGCAGTTGTGCTTCGTGTTCTAAATATACATGCGGACAATTTGAGTTCAAACATCTATGAATTCATTCTAGGTGGTTATAAATAAATGTACTTTATTTGTACCTCTTTAGTATCTAGCTATTGATAAAATTGTTAAGTACATTGCATAGCCGGTGGAAGACATTTTTGCAAGAATTGATTAGCTCAAATTGTGACCCCCGGGAAAAATTTTAGCGCCCTAAGAAGGGAAAACCAACCATTCAACTTTATCTAATTATAGAAGGTGCGTTTGGACTTCTGCAGCTACTTTAATAAGTTCCGAACTCGTAACTGTTGTTAATGCAGCATATATTGAACACATGATTAAATTACGTGGAATGGTTGATTTTGTTTGCAAGAGAAGCTTGAAATTCTTTAAAACATTCATCAATTCGTCTCCAGTAATTACTAGTCATAAAATTGAAATTATAGGTTCAATACCTCACTCCTCATCTTCCCAGGCTAGCCTTATTCCATCATAATAGCTCTGGTAGCTAATGCTAGAGGGAATGAGGTTCTAACCGGACTTAGGGCTGAATGCTTCACTAGCAGATGGGCTCGTTGCAGTGGGATTTTAATATTCGGGATTTTTTAGCCACACTTTAAATACAAAAATACTTGTTTTTCATCTCATCGTTAACTGTTTGTTTTGCTTTGACAACTGTATTGATTTCATAAGTCTTCCCAGAAATTATGTATTTTTTATTTTAATAATTATTAGAGTTACGGAAGAGACATTGGTAATTAATTGGGCGACTTCCCTCATTTTTAAACGTTCAACTCCATTTAGAATTCAATGGATGAATATATAACCGCGCTACAATGGACCATAATAGGCAACACAATGGTCAAGGGGTCGTTTGAAAGCACATTCATACCATTTTCAAATCCGCTAAGTTGAATCACATAGGCGAAGGTTTTTCAGAGATGTGAAGGGTACGAATTCGGGCACATTTTCGAACTTTTTCTCGCTCCCGAGTATTTTTTGCGAGGTAAAACCAGAGAGACTCCCGCTCGACTAGCAGACTCATCGCTGCAGCTCCACCGACCATCAGAATTCTTGCCCCTCCTCGGAAACAAATGACGGGAAAGCGGGGATGATAGATGAACAGCCCTCGCTGTTAAGGGAAAAATCGCCGACTCCACGAGAATAGAATTTTCACAAAAGGTACAAAAATCTAAATTGGTAGCCCTGTCACATTATATAAATTGTCTCCTTTCTCGAGATAATAAATATGCACCGTTTCCAAGGCGACTCCTCCACCACGAAATACGAACGCCGTCTTGCTAGGGAAGTCGCTATCAGAGTACTTCGACTGGTTTACCTTTTTACAGTTACATTAATTTCCGCGAGCCGCCATTAGGCAGGGATTGAGTAAAACCAAAATACCCAACTAATTTTCATAATAGCGCACCTTATACTATCCGAAAAAAGAGCAATATAGGTCATCTGTCCTTGCTGCAATCTCACGAAATCTTTTTCAGGTCGCGGAAAGTTGGAATCACGACGTCGCTTATTCCGTCATGCAATTCACGGTTTAAAAATTTATCGAATAAAAGAGATTTTTGCCTAAACTCAGTTCTTCCATCCTTAAGAGATTCCCAATCTAGGGCTTAAATATTTCGCACACACTGCTATCGAATCTGTAGTCTCCCTTAACCAAACGAGCCGCTCTACGTTGTACGCGCATAAACCTAAAACAAAACCTATGTTCTATGGGCAAAACCCCACAACAAACCCGCAAGATAAAAGCCCACAAGACAGAATCGCACACGATAAAAGCGTACACGTCAAAGCCCGACGGTGATAAAAGCCCACGTTGGCAAAACCGCCACCCCAACCATATGCCACGTTGACAAAAACGACAACGATATTCGATAATGCTGCGATAAATAATATATAAACGCCATTATGGGAGATTTTTCCTTCCGCTAATTGCATCCCCATGGTAGATATCCAACCGAGCGAGAAATCAAACAATTTGGTGCGGATCTCCTTCTCCGTTTCTCCCCCTTGACATGAGTCCCACAAGGGTTACTTCTAGGCCCCATTTTTTTTCATTTCATCTCTGCATGTTTCTCTCTTTTTCCGTCCTCGACGTCGCTGTTTTCGCTCCTTTTCGCTGAGTATTTCTTTTTTCCCGTCCCCCATTGTTAGGATCTGCTGACACCATGATAAGGCATTTCCAAAGATCCCAAGCAACCGCTTCTCGCTTTTTATTTCATCGGAAGCGCTGTTTCGAATCCGGCCGGAGGTCTGCTGGAGTTTGCGGAAGATTCTTTCGGACGAAATGCCTTGGAATCCGCGAGCTATGTCAGACGCTCGCGAAATGCGGCGCCCTAGGGAAAATGCCGGACTAGCGTACCGAAAATATTTTCGACTGGAAGTTAATGAGAAATCCGCCGCTTCATTAAGGTCAAAGAAAAGGTGGCTTTTGTAACAACGAAACCGGAATTCGGACTTGCAGGATCGATTTCATTCAATCGTGAAAAAAGTGGTAAATATTTCTGAAACGATCAGAATTAAAAGGTATCAACATTTTTTGAGAATGAGAACCTGAATCTAACTGACTCTAATATTAATTATTTATTATTAATTGTAATCAATTCGCTGTTATCTTAGATATAATTATTAAGAGAAATCCATCTCAAAGCCGTGAGAAATGGCTATATAATTTCCACAGCATATTTATACATTGCTGAATTATTTATTTAACTCTAAACATAATACATAGTTTGCAGTCGGACAACGATCCGGTGGGATTGTCAATGCACTTCTATACACGTATAGAATATTCTATACTGTACCTCATTACATCATTCATTACATTTCGTCTGACATAATAACCAGAAATCATTCATTCTAAATAATATCCAACAATAATTAATTGACAAACCCTTTTACACTAATATTATTACGTTCAAAATTTCTAAATATCATCATATTGTCAAACAGGATAAGGTCACGTTTTTAACAACAAACATACGACTCATTTAACAATATCTTAACAACAATATCCCAAATCCCCTTTCAATGCATTTTTATGTTATTTTAAAACATCTAAGTTTAAAATATTTCGTTGATTTAGGTAAAGCTTGAACTAATTTCATTAGTTGGACTGGTTTCTGCTACAAAGTCCATCTCTACATCCCTGATCTCCATCCAAATACTATTATTAAATGTATTGATTTCACAAGATTTTTCTTCGTTACACTAAAAGTGTATTTGCAGGTCATTGCACCCTCCTTTTTGGTTGCTTTGTCTTTGTAAGATCCCTGAAAGCCGCCTTTCGATGTGTAGCAGGGGGTGTTTCCTCGCAGAGGTTTTCGTTTAATTTAAACTTCAGTTGAGATGATTATTTCCCAAAAACCTAAATAGTTTACGATTCTTCTCGTATATTTTTATTCTAATATTAACATTTAACTCACATATCTATTTATTAGAATATATCTATTACTGTTGAAGTTAGGCGGAAGGGAGTCCAACTTGGTCATAAAATAGCCTTAATAAAGACTTCGTTCATTCATTCAAAATATTCATTGATTTTAAAATTGCGCGTCACTACTTCGATCTCTACTTAATGATAACCAAACAGATATCCTTATTTAATTACAATAGTAAATGCAAAACGGCTATTTTTAAAATTCATGTTGCTTCGCTCTGATTCAATTAGAGTTTGAACTTACAAATTTTAGACACATCATGTAACTTTCGTCTAGTTGAAGTTGACTAATATTTCATGTAAATCTTTGATTAGATGAGTCTATCTGACAATTTAGGGACGCTTTATTCTTCGTAAATTTCCAATTCACAAAGGCTTTTAAAGAACTTAAGATAAATTTATCATCTAACTAAGTAATAAAGAATAACTTTCAGTTCAATTCGTTTGTACATATAAGGATTTTTCGATTAGTTTTTCTTTGTATTTCGTGAAAGTTTCCTTTTTCTTGAGTCATTATTATAGAAATTTATAGAGCTACCGGTAATAGGATATTAATGCAAATCTCTTTATATTTTTATTCTTTGGGATTTTCTTAAAGGCTCATAAAGTAGAATCTGAGTGATTGAAAGTAAATTGAAAACTTGAGATTCTTTGCTTAGTTTTGCCCTGTATTTTAAATATACATGCGGACAATTTGAGGTCAAATGCCTAGGAGCACATACTATTATTGGCATAAAAGTACCCTCACGGCACGTTTTCCTCGATACAACAAAGGCGAGCAAATTGTCTGTCTAAGAAAATAACGGACCCGGTGATCGCTTCTGTATGTAAATTCGCTTTTGAAAAACTTTCGGGAAAAATGAAAAGCGAAATTCCTCCGCGACGCCGTGCTCTTTGAATTTCAAAATGAAATCCGTCTTCCCCCTCCCCACGAAGCGAACCCCGGCGAAAAGATCTTTTGTGTCAAAAACGTGGGCTGAACTCAATTTGCGAGTCGATGAGCTGGGCGAGAATATAAGAAAGAATTGAAAGCGAAAAAAATGTATAAGTTGCGCAGAATGATTTCGGAAAATATACGTTCTGCGAGATTCGTTTTTTCACATTACGAAAGTAGAAAGATTTCGGAATTGGCCAATGAGGAGGAATTCTCCAAGATGTTAGAACATTCCGGAGACTTTTTTTTTCATTGCCTCAATTTAATTCCTTCGGACAGGTAGATGGTAGTTTGCGTCGCCTTCCTGTTAGAAATTCCCATCCCTCGGCCTTATTTATTTATTTGATGGAAGTCTGAGATGTATATCTTTTAAATGAAGACGATTCAACGGTGTAGCGAAAGCAAACGAGTGCTATTGAGTATTGAGCAACGAGAGAAAATTGAGTATTGTGTAGCCTACTACGTCTGTATCTCTGCAATTTGGACTGAATTAATAGAATTTCTAGAGTTCCTCAAGATATCTTTTGAGACGCTTCCTCCAAGGTGAGGCCCAGAGAGGTTTTGCTATTTTTTTACGTGTTGAAATCAAATCCTGTTTACATAATATTAAATAATAATATTTTGCCAAATAATAATAAATCTTAATTAAATTATACGGGTGAAGTTGAGCCTGGAAGTCTCTTCTTCCATCCTGCACATCTTCGTAAATAAGGCAATAATTAAATTAAAGCGATAGTATGTGAAATAACGATAGAATTTTGGATGCTATAACCTAAGAGATTCTTAGGAAAAATGTATTCACTGCAGGGAAACGCCCACGAAAAATGGAGGGGGGAAACTTAAATCTATTTATAGTAATCTAAATCTAATAATCTAAATCTAATCGGAAATCTATCGATAGTAATAACTAAAAGATGAGTAGAAACATTAAAAATATACATAAATACAATATCAATAATTAAATTTATGTGAAACATCAATGACTATAGTCGCGTTAACTTTTAAATCTAAAGCATCAATAAACATGATAACGTAAAACAAAAGAAAAACGAAAAAGTACTTATATTTGCATCTATATGGTGCAACAGTAGATAGACATATACATATTATAAAAACATGATCGATCTAATACATACAGCATATAGTCAAAATTGCATAAAACATACAGACATAAAGGTAATATAAATAGGAAACAGAAGTATATGAGAATGATTATGCACAAATGCAGAGAAAGCATACGTTGAGAGGAAAAGCAAACAGAAAAACTATTTATAGGACAGAGGAGATTTCTTTCAGGATCAGTAACTTGATAGTACATCGAGCTACATCGTGGGGAAATCTCTTCCATTCCGAGGAATTATGTATTTCGTTATTAGACAGATAAAATTTCAATTCAAGAAAATCTAAGAAGTCGAAACACTGCACAGAGTTGTGTGATGTTTAATCAAAATTTGGATGAGCAATACTCCATAAACTCAGCTAAAATTGTTTTTTGTGGCGTTCTACAAACAAGCTGAATAAATCAGATCGCTTACTCACTTGAAAATCTATAACTTCCTTTAAGGTGTAAAGAAAGAAATATTGGTAGGTAGATGTCTTAATTTATAAAGCTATGTTGGGTTTTAACGGACTAAAATATTGGATTACGAATATTTATTGAGTAGATACACTTCCAATTGTGTGCGACTCTGTCTTACCTTTGAAGTTTTAACTGTTTTCTTAATAAGCATTTGAATTTATAAATATATACAGGGTGATTCGAAAGTCTTGTTATCTTTACGGAAAATAAGAATTTCTTTTCTTAGTTCTTTCATCCAGATATGTACCGTACTTCAAAGGTAGATCACATGAAACCTAAGTAGCGATAACATAAAAAACTTGATATAATTAGTAACATTTTTATCTTTGTTTTTGTATCTATGTTGAAAAATAAAAAGTTTCTGATTTTCTGTATCATAACAAGGCTTTTGAATCACCTAATACATTTATAACGAAAAATAAAATTTATTTTAACGGATTAAAAAAACGAATATTGATAAACATACATACATCATACATGATACGTCTCCAATCCTATGAGGCTCTGTCTTACCTTCAGAATTAAAACTGTTGTCTTAATTAACTGCAGGGGAGTCTCATTAAACTTTCCTCCAAGCAAGAGAAATCCGCGCCCATCGAAACCGATATCCATAACCCGCAGTACCAAAATTTCAATTGAAAATAACATGGACCCACTATCTCGGCCGTATTTGTGCTAGAAATCAGCGTGGATGGTGGCTCAATGGGAAATATTAAGTTCTGTAGCGGGTGAAATGAAAAGGAGCCAACAAGATGGAAAGTTTCATTAATGGCCTCCGTTACTTCGGTGTCTGTCTGCTATCCAAACTCAGTTCCGCTCCTCTCCCAGGGCCGGGATTAATAAGATTAGGAAGTTAGTCTCCGCTACCGGAGTCGGTGTTCCTAGCCGACCAATCACAAGGGTCCCAAGGGCTGGAGGGGGCCGCAGGGGGTCCGGAGGGGGCGAAGAAACAGAAACACTCATTAGACCTTTCTTCCCTCCAACGAGCATAAACGGCCCACGTTTTATTTTTGTATGTCAAAACTATTAGATAGAGAAAAGATACCCCCAAATGGATCGAGGACGTGAGAGGAGCTGATAAATCTCTCCCATGGAAAAGAATACGCATCTATCCTTTACTATTTGTTTATCTTCTACTCTCTTTCTTATGTTTTTCTACACCACGAAGTCTTCAAAGGGTTACACTTCCTTTTCACGTCAATATCGTTTTCGTGCATACGCACTTATATTTTTCCTCACAAGAGACTCTTCCGTGATCACCATATATTTTTTCGTTATCCTATTTTAATTTCAATTAAATATAATTTATTTAACATCGATATTTCATTATCTTTATTATTTTATATTCGTTTTTTACTTCTCTTTTATCTTGGGTTCTAGCTACACGCTTTCTCGTGTTTATTTAACTTCATTCCACCTTCTAATCAATTCAAATTGTTTGTTTTTAGTTTTCGTTCTAAGATTTAGAAACATTCACCTAAAGAAAAGTCTGCAATCTAAATTTAGTTTGATAAAAACGATACTTAAATCACTTATTATTATATTTACACAATTTCATTATCATATATGATTTATAATTTAGTTTTTCAAGTTAAATAAAAAGACGAATAAAGTAATTATACGGACCTAATAGGATGGAGTTGTACCTATGATACTATTGTTTTCTACTATTCTTCATACTATTGGTTCATTCTTTATTGAAACTTCCTAATTTATTTTTCTTCGCTAATTGGAGTCGTAAGAAAGAAACTTAACTCGGCAAATAGAATGAATTGTTAAAGGAGTAATTCATTCTAGAAGTTTACGTAAGATTTTCATTTTTCTGGAAAGCAATGCAATATACTAAAATACAGTACAGTACACTGCAAGAAAAATTGCACAGTAAAAATAAACATCACTACTCTATAGCACATTCTTTAGCTAACTGAAACACATGCATCACAAAATGTACACAATTGCCATAATCACCTTATTATTCATTCTAAAATTTGTGGATTTTAAAAATTTCGTTTCTTTTTTATGTTGAACACGTTTTTATAAAATATTGAATTTACTAATAAATATACAATAAAATATGATACAGTAAGCTCACAAAAATATAATAATACACAAAAAACAATAATGTAAGTTTTAAAAATGGAATAATACCATAGAAAAAGTAGATACACATCTAAAACACGAGGTAGTTTTTTGAAACATATTATATCGGAAAAAATTGCTTATTACTCGAGAATGGCGATCAAAGGAATGTATAAAGGCAAACACCCTTACATCGCTCAACATTTTTCCGACGATTTCTCTGATGGGATCGAGGAAAAAAATCACAGACAACCAAAACTCCTTTCGCAACGCATCGAAAGAGAATTCCTTTATAAATGTATTTCCATTTCTTTCGGGATGGAAGACGTTTATTCGAAGGACAAATTACTCCCCTGCGAACGATCCGAGGAATCTTTTTGGAAAGAAAACGGCAAGTTTCGCGGCAAGGAAAGGTGAGGGGGATCCTGTTGGGGAATGGAACAGATTTGGAAATCAGATGCATAAGTGGCGAAAAGTTTAGGAAGAAAAGGGGCGAAGAGGATTTCCCAGCGTGCCTCTGGAGAGAATATGGAACTGCGATTTTCTTACGTCATTCTTCCGCCTTTTTCGAATTATTAGCTATTATCGATGCTAATTCGGGCGCCTGCCGAAAGAGGGGAGTGCCATTCGGTGGTTTTCTCGCTGGAAACTAAAAGTTCCGAAATCGGAATCTCTTATGATTTTTTTAAAGAGAAAGATAAAGTGCCAATTTTAGAGACATGTCTTTGCAATACGTGATGTTTCCTCCGCAGTGACTATAAATGATAATTAATAGTTTCAATTGATGAATTGTTGTACAAATTCCATTAGAAATATATCGTGCAATTATTAAGAATAGCGTAACATGAACCAGTGATGCGCAAAATCCGAAATATTATACGTGGTGATGTTAGAAGAAATTCTAACTAACATATGGTCAAATGTAGACTCAAGTACATAGTACTTATATTAGACAGTTGATTGTTGCGTAATTATATAACCGACTAAGGTCCTACTTAATCCTTATACATGAATCTGTTACTAGATGCCCGAATTTAATCATATGTAATTATATATCCAGTTTGCAATGTAATGCATACTCCCAGTGCTTAGCTAGCAGCTCTTAAAGCTTCCTCCTCGAGTTATAACTCTGACTTGAAACGATTCTTAGAAATATTATGTCTAAGTAAACGAAATATTAAACTCAGAATATTCACTATTTCCATTCACTTAATGCCATCATAATTCGCGAACCTTTAAAATGAACGTTTTCGGAACACATCTCGCAGTGTGATAAATCTTTTGGAATTCGTTTAAAACTTTTCTGAAACGTTTTACATGAATCAAGTATTAAACTACAGCCATTGCTTCTTCAGTTCTAGTGCAAGAGTTGGCACGACCCAAGATCACCAGGTTTTGAAAAGCGCTGAAAATTTTACTGATAAAAAGATAGACCAACTTAAACCAGATTTGACTATGAAGGAAACTTAGTTAAGGGAAACTAACTGATACTTTTACATATTGGATGAGCAAATCTCAAGTATAATGCATTTGAATAATAATATATACAACAAAAAGATATATTGATATATCTGTTTGCCTTAAAGTGATTTAAAGTAATGTATTTACCAGAATAGAAAATCATTTTTAATCTAAAATTGCACACGTTGAATTCAAGCTAAAATAATTTATATGGCGTAATATATGTACACAGTTTTAGAAAATTTACCTTTGGTTTTGTGAAGTCATAACAAAAGTCTATGAAGTTCCCAAAATGCTATCCTCATTTGTTTATGAGAGAGGGTTCTTTTAAAGCAAATATTACCTTCATTATCGTTCAAGTCTTTCCATCCGTCTGTGCTTTTCGGGTTAATTAGTGCTTCATCCTGTCTTATGCTTGCGTTTTCCAACTCTTTCTTTATTTGAGACAAAAAGCACAAAGCGTAATTACGATGTTTACTGCGTGTATCCCTAGGATACCTATGTTAATTGCCGGATGGAATGGGAGAGCTTTCGCAGATTTGAGAGCAGAGAAAAGGTTCCCATTTCATGAACTCTCCCGCGAAGCAAAAACCCCGAAGCATAATTTCAACTTCGGCCTCGCAAAAACTGAGCCTGGGATATAATGAGAGAGAGGCAAGAAAAGGAGGCAATGAAACGTGTGGTGGCAGAAGAAACTGTATCTGAGGAAAAGGTACCCTGTAGGATGTGCTATTGCTATTGCAATAAAAAGGGACAAAAAGTGAGAGGGTATTAAAAATAGATGAGCTCAACTTGGATATATCGTAGGAAGGAAAGCAGAAAAGGATACATTATACAGCAAATGCGACCTTCAGAATACATTTCTCGATAAAAAACCTTGCTAATCTTGGCTGAAATAGGTACAATCCAGCTCATCATAAGTAGTACCTACTGTAAAAAGTGCGTCGACAGCTTAGATCATTTCGTGCATGAGTACCCTCCGGGAATCGAATCAGTAAATCCAAAAGTACAGCCCACTTGGCTATCCGGGAGTTTCATCTTATTATAAACTAACTTAAAGTTTATAATAAACGCGAAATTAATTCGTAAAAAGGTCATTTACAAAGCTATAAATGTCGTTTTTTAATACACGCCTCTCATATTGATATAATTCTCATTCAAGTTTATATGTACACTCCTTGCCAAAATTAACGCAGCACCTCCCTGGCGATCCTTACGGCCGGTGCTGCGTTAATTTTGGCCAGGACTGTACAATCTCTGCTGCTATTAGTCTATAGTTTTAAACAGCTCAAAGTGAAGTAACGGGATCGAGGATCTTCGGGGAAATCCTCTTTCAGCATTAAGTAGCCTAGATATTTAAGTGGCTTTTTATTTGGATCTAATTAAATACCTCAACACGAAATAAAATCTATTTAAGAGCAATGAAACCTGCTTCCTTACTTCTACAGCTTATTCAAAATTGACATTAAATCCAGTCAATTCTATACGTGGTTTATAAATGCAACAATACGGTTATTTCTACCCGTTGAGTGAATGAAGGAATAATATTCTATATTACGCCAAAATTTGCTACATTTTCAGCAAAACAGTTGTAACCCAAGCCATTGAGGACTTGACTTACAAGGTTTAGTTTTCTAGTGTAATTAACTAACTGCGATGTAACAATAAGGATTTCATCTCAGTGTTGGAAATATTTTATCTAAGTCGTGTTTAATTTAAAGAAAAATATTTTAGACCCCATTAGCTCCTAAATGTAATATGATACCTCGAGGGTCCTGTAGAATATTAAAATTCACAGGCTCTATTTAATAATATTAAGTTAATTAGTATTAATGCTAGACATTTTTCAACTGATCATCTCAATAGAGTACAAATTGCATAATAATTATAATTGAATAACACGAAAAATGATAATAATATAATAACGCACGAAAATATGACAAGCAGTGGAATGTGGTGTGTTAGGCGCAAAGAATGGTCTTCCAACTTCTGTACGAATGATCAAAATGAGATGAATTAAAGCGATTGGTGGCTTCCACTTAACGGCACCACTGGTGACACTCTTCTCTACCATGGTTCTCATAAAGAGTCAGTAACGTTTCACCATAGTTAATTATTTGGGTTTTCTCAAGGGTTTGAAAAGTTTTTCACAATTACCCGTGCCGCTTGCCCCGAGAACTTGACTAAAACGTCATTCCTTTGAATGCTATCGCTTTAGGCTCCGCCTATGCGTTGGAATAAAAGCTAAAGCCGCATTTTATTCCGCCGAAGTCCCCTTTCGTCGGCTCCTCAATATCTGTCTCCCAAAGCGGACATTCGGCCACCGACGCGAAAATCGACTTTAAAACTCCTCAGATTTGCGAGCGCCGCTACAAATGCTGACCGCAGCTCTTCATCCGTCCATCTCTGCCTTCCCCTACCATCGCCCGGGGGTCCCCTCGTAACTTTTAAATGTCCCGATTATACGTTGAGCCGCCTCCCTTTCGCTGGAAAGAGACTCTTCCCGAGGGATTAGAGTTTCGTAAACGGAAATTTCCGTTTCACGGGAAACTTCTTATTCCCCCCAATATTTCAAACGAAATTCTCTCGTGTTTCCTCGAAAGTATGATTTTTGAATGGTAGGAAACGCTACCCTTTCCTCTCCGGTGAAGGAGGTAAATATTTAGAGGAAAGTTTGCGTCGGTCAAATCTATGGGTGGTCCTTATTCATCGGTCCCGATGTTTCGGCACAGAATTCGCGTTTAGAAAAATAAATTCGATCTATATGTAATGGAAAAAGAGACTTCCATTATAGGTTTCAAACGCTCCAAAAGCCGTCTTTGTCAGCGCCTCGCACCGCGCATCTAGAAACGACGAAAAGACAGGGATTATTGACGTTCGAAGAAGAACCAAATGAGTATATAAACATATATTTCAATTGCCATGCTATTATCTTCAGGGGTGAAAAAACGTTTCCCCCTCCATCTTCAGGGATAGAAGGAAATTGGAGGTTATTGGAATGTACATTGGGTTCTTCTTAGAAGATTAGTTATTCGGGTCTTTTTCATATCATACATAACGTTAATAAAGTCGGCTCTTGGAGAGTTCTAAAACCTCTAATTCAGCCGTGTTTCAATTTCTTTCCTTACAATATATTTCCGCTTTTCATCTAGATGAAATAAATGGAACGGAAAAAAGCTATCATATTAACGTCTCTCATATAAACGACTTCAAGAACAAACGAAGCACGTCAACAACTGACATGAGCTGCTTTGCAAAAGCAAGAAGTTTAATCTATGTTCACTAAGTCATTGAACTGTCTATGTACAGACTTCAAGAGGACACACCACAACCCAAAAAGGACGATAAATGTATATGAGACGAACATAAAGCTCTGAACACCGAAAAACGATGGAGACAACTCCGTCCGAGAAGCCCGAGAAAGCCTAATCCGTATTTCTAAAGTTAAGCCGTCATCATTGTAGGCGATCTAAGAGAGTCTGTACCAGCAGTCCAAAGTTTAAAATTTATGATTGTAAAGTTTTTTCTCCCTAAAAATACCAATGTCTTAAGGTACAATTTTTTCATCAGTTTATTTTCCCTCCTGCAGATCCTCCAATTGCCTGGGTGTCTCCTGACAACAGCACCCTCAACGAATCCTCCGACGTGTCCATCGTGTGCTCCTTCGAAGCCAACCCACCAACGCCAAAGTCCATCACATGGTAAGTACCGCACTTTTTGGCTCATGGGAAGTAGACGAAAAGAAATAAGCAAAAAATTACCCTGCGTCTTATATGCTCAATGATAATGTCAAATTTGGGCCAAAGACTACCATCCAGCCTAAAAAGTTATTGTTATTCGATTAAATTATGTATAATAATTACCTCCTTAATGAATTTCCGTAAAACCCATCAGATTTCCTCATCACATTTGCTTACGTAAGTCGATAAAAGATCGCTTCTTAGTTTCACGGCAAACTCTATCTAAGGGTGACAGAAGGGATATTATTTTTTCCGAAATATGTGGCCAAAACAAGGATGAGTCTTATGTACTCCTGCGTCTTATAAGTAGAATTGACAGTTTTACATTTTTTCTCACTTCGAGACAGCTATTCATCGCTTTGGAGTTAGAAAATACTGCTTATCTAAATTTTAAGCTGATTTTTATGTGCGGAGCTTTAGATAAACATCCTAGAATAATCTATTGTTTCAATCAATAAGCGAAAATTTTCACGTAATTTATAACACATCCACGGCCAAGCTAAATGAGCCGTTAATAACCCAAAATCGTTAACTGTTTGATTTATAGTAGGGAACCTCTACTTACTTCTGTACGTAATTAAGCGTCGGCGTAGGAAATGGGTGGGTCAGATGGGTAAGAAGAGGGTCTGATATAGAAAGTAATTGAGGTCAGAGTGCAAGAGAATAACATAGGGAAAGACAAATGCAGAAGTTTCTGTGTGTTCTACCCTTGATTACTTTCTTCAGCAAACCCTCTACTCCCAATCTACTCAATTCCTCTATCGATGCTGAATTAATTCAAATAGAGCCCTCTTACCCAACCATCTACAGCACCTTCGTATTTGTTTTCCTATCATCCAAACATCCTTTACAATTCCACGCCACACGCATATCTCGAATACCTACAAACGTTTGACTTTCTCTTCTCTTAAGGTCTACGTTTCACATCCGTAAAGAAAATATCTCCAAAGGAAGGACTTTAGCAATGTATTCCCAATTCCTTATTCGAGACCTCTAGTCATCAATCATTGCCCATAGAGCTTTCAAATTTGCAGGTAACGCTTCGTAAATTATCTGAGGACTCGTCCAAGATATGCGTCATCATGTCACTTTCCCCTAAAACTGGCGATGCATTTAAAGTTTGAACGGTAGAAAGAAACATAACGTAAATCTGCCTCGCCGTGCTGTTTTCCCGCAAAAAAGGCGAAAATCCCGGCTATGAAAGGGCGAACGAAGATGGCGAAAATAGACATTTAAACTCCGACGGCCTTTTATCCAAACTTATCCATTCTCTGCGTTGTGTAATCCCTCAGCGCACGTGACCAGGGACCAAAGCAGACTAATTAGCTAATTGATTGGCTATCCGCTGGAACCGCACGCTCCCTAGCGAGCCAGGGGAAAAACTGTAAAAGTCGAAAGCTGAATTAGGAGATTCGGAGGACAATGAAACAATGAGGGGATTGTGGGATAGGTGTGGAAAGGAATAGGAAAGAGGGAAAATCGATAATCGATTTTTATCGAATCAAATCCCTCGCCGACTCTCAGCCGGTTCCCATGGAAAAGAACGGACCTGATGACTTGGGCACACATTTCCCTCGCGAGCGAAATTTATTTTTCCGATATTTATGAATTTTCGGGTGAATCCGTCGGATTATGAATGGAAATAGAGGCGATTGAAACAAGGCAAGAGGTAGTCAAGGTAAACAAGGAGAGAGGGCCTAGGAAGGGAGACTTATTTCCACTCATTTCTTTGTACGATATTCATCACAGGTTTTAATTTTGATGCGGAATTCCATGGTGATCTGTCCATATAAGTATTAGTGACTTATTGACATTAAACTCATCTTTTTTCAGAAAATAAACTGAAAGTGACTGATGTCTCGTCAAATGCAAATATATAAATACATAACTCATATTTAGTTAATCGTAAAAGATAAAGTACAGCACACCATTATTCTTACCCAACTATACAAGACTTTAAATAGTACATACATTCATATTTACCTATTCATCTTTATGTATTCATTTATATTTATGTATTCTTTATGAGCACAAGGCACAATCTTTTTGATGTTACATTGACTTCACGTTAACTATACAATAAGTAGAGGAGAAAGGATAATATAATAGTTATTAAGTTGAATATTAGCATTTTCAAGCAACATTTTTTTCAATTCTCCCAAAACGAACCGGAATATTAAACTTTTCTCTAAGTTCAATTTTTATAAATCTTATAAAATTCCCATGTACATGAGACAAAATTCGTACACTTTTATTTATGTATTGGATCATTTATTAACTTTGAATTCCTAGTCTGACGACCTTGCGGCTGAGTGTAGACATCATAATGTGGTCCTTGTCTCTATTTGACATTGTTTTCCTTGATTTTTTTTTATGTAAACGCTTCGATGGGCATCGAGATTTCTGTTATCGTTGAACACTTTTAATATGGCTCCATTACTTTTTATGGCTTTTAGTTAGGTTGCTTTTGAGACATATCTTGCCCATCTTCGGTTGAGGTGTTTTCTTGGCTGACACTGTTATATGGGGGATGGTAATAGACTCATGTTAACAAATGTAGCGTAGGAGAAACGAATTCTGATATCCGGAAGGGAGCTAAAAGCGTCTTCTGATAGAGGAAGACTAGTATGGGCATTATGACAGTATCCAATAAACTCGTATTTCAATTTTTCTCTGTGGTAATGCCATGTTCTCTGCTCAGGTACCGAGACGGAAAGGAGCTGACCATCGACGGAGACAGATTGGAGATGCTGGAGACGGAGACCTTCCCCACCAGTGAAACTGGACCATCGCCTTGGGGACGCAGCGTCCTCTCGTTGAAGAACGCAAGTCGAGATGACCGAGGCGCCTACACCTGCGTCCCTGAGAATGAAGTGGGATCTTCGGAGTCCGCTAACGCCGCCTACGTTTCCGTCTATTGTAAGACCACATTTCTTTCGGTTAACTTTATACATAGAGAGTAGATATAACATAGTCATAAATATAATAAATATGTTAGCGAGAACTCCATACCCGTGTTAAGAGACAAGAGAGGCTATAGCCTCTCTCGTCTCTTAACACGTTATTCTGATTTATTAATTTCTTTCTTTCACTCACGCAACAGCTTTAAAATAGAATTTTACAATCATTATAATTCACAGGGAAAGTAATAAGAGTCACAAATATACCTTAAGCTGTCAAAAAACTGAGAAGAAATCTTGACGTACGTTTCACTATTACGTGTAGCATCTTCAGAAGAGAGAATATCACTGCGTTTACCAAGCGATCTCTGCTCGATCTGGTGGCAGCTCGTACCGGCAATGTAGGACCGATCTCATAGGACCGACGAGTTTATCAACACGAGCTTAACATATCGATATTTGCGATACTCACATATCGACTGCAAATCATCGAGAATTTGGCGCATCGAGATTTGACGGCCGCCATTGTGCTTCTTCGTGGTGTTATTTATTTAATAAGCAGAAGTGTCCGGTGATTCTCAACGGGGATGTTAAATTTCATAAATAGCAGTGTAACAACCTTGATCGTAAGAAATACTTCATAATTGTTGATAGATAGGAAATACCAGACATTCTAATTCATTATACTAAGAAATATAAGTTACAATGTAGTCTACAAAGCCGCATCAACTCAATATTCAATATACTCTGAAAGAAAAATATCTTCAACTGAGACGATATAAATATATATTCTAAGATCACATTAGGATAATCAGGACCACGTTTAAAGTTACATCTTCATACAGGTACAAGAGGACAAATTAATCAAGCATTAAACGTAAATGACAGAAATAAATTACATTTCAATCAAATAAACAAAGATGAATATTCTATACGGAAAGTAAATGTATTTTAGAGCTGACTGGTATCTCAATCTTCAAATATTTAACATAAACACGAACCACAAAAGCAATCAAAATAGAAACAAAGATTCAACACCAATAATAGAAGGATAGTAAATTAATATGGAGTGGAAGCACTTAAAAACAACGAATAAATCAATTTTTGCAAGGGAATGAGTTTATTTACACATGGTAATTTAGACAAAATGTTAGTATATTGTATCAATATTCTTGCAGTTTCGAATCGCAAGCGATATTCACCGACCAAAATAAGAATCTTTATTCAATTTCCCTTCTTTTGATGATAGCGCCAGGAGTTATTGCGATTGTATTTGTTTTCGTCCGCTGACAAAAGAGAAGCGGAATCCGCAAGAACACCGAGGCGACCGATGTCGTGCTGAACCTGGTCCACTTTTTTTGCCGGGTTGAGTTCAGCTCACTTTTAGCCATTCTAGCCCGCGCTGCTCAGCGCGTTTCTGTTTACCAACTCGAACTGACTTGGCAGCACCGATCTGAGATCGCTTGGTAGACGCAGTGAAACACTTTGACTAAAAGTTAACCAGAAAACAGCGAGCAGAGAGGAGAAAAAACAAAAGCAAATCGCTAGGCGAGATCAATCAATCATCGATCATGATCAGACTGAACAAAGATCTGTCGAAGTTCATTAGATGTTCCCGATTTTTATAAATGAATACATTTTCCCAAGAGTCCAAACCTGAATTTGAAATGTGAAGAAGGCTTAAATTGTCAACAGTAATATTATGTGCAAAATCAAACATATGTTTTGCAACAGCGAATTAGAAAATCTCCCAGATCTGAAGTGAGCTAAATGTTCTTTAAACCTGACGATAGCTCTTCTTGTTTGGCCAATATATTTTAAATCGCAATCTGGGCATGAAATACGGTGGTTTCCAGAATTATGAAGCAATTCAACCCATCCTTGACTGAACCTAGCCAATTCTTTAAGTTAATATCATTAAAATTGCATACCTTGAGATTATTGTGTTTAAAAATAGCGGAAAGACCTTTAGTTAATGATGGGAAATACGGTATTTTAATAAATGTTGAGCGTGGAACATCAAGAGCTTGAGAAAGAGTAGAGCATTGACTAATCAATCTCTTAAATTTATGCCTCTTAACTAAAATATTAATTAATGAGGAGTCGTAACCCAGCATATGAGCAGTATTTTTAATGAAGCTTAATTCCTTATTATAACCAGTATTGGTAAAGTTTTGGAAGAGGACCGTCAGGGAGAAATTCTATATCTCCCTTATATGTTGATATTATGATTAAAAATTTAACGCACATTAAAGATAAAGAATAGCGGTATAATTATATGTTTATAACAATTTCTAGTACGTATGGTTTAGGAGATATTTACATCCAAATATGACCGTTTTTGGTCGTTTTTCGTCTGCTAGGACGCCATCTTTGATGTTTCCTCGGGTCTCCGCTAGGGCGATTGTGACTTATTTCAACTCTAATGAACTCCTAGGGAAAAATTCCTTTTTCGGCAAAATTCGCTTTGTGTTATAAAAAAGATAGTCACCCTCTCGTTCGGTTTGCAAGCTATAGTTGGTTTGCAAGCTCATTGGGTTTCCAAGGTCTTTCAAGGTACTAATTAATTCTTATTAACATCACTTAATTTACTTATTTATCAATCAGAATTATGATGAAAAAGTGTTTCATCGCGGATGGGTTGAGTTGGGTGTTCCAGGCTCCCTTTATTATATGATCTTCATTAAAACAAAGTCATAATTTTTCTTAAAATACCTTGGAAACTCAATGAGCTTGCAAACCAACTATAGCTTGCAAACCAAACGAGAGGGTGACTATCTTTTTTATAACACAAAGCGAATAGGGCCGAAAAAAAACAATTTTTTCCATTTAAATTCGTTCGTCGTAAAATACATCCGGAATCATCGAGAAATGTGTGAGTTTGACCTTCGTGCGATGTTTATGCTATTTGAAATGCGTTAGGTATTCGCTGTTTCGGAGATGTGAAACTGGGCGTGTGCTGCGACATCTAGCGTCAGAACGCCATAACTAAAGGTTAAAGAATGGTCTCCGGAGGCCATTTCTGCACCTCCGTCACTGAAAGTTACTTATCGCGGTAAATATAGCACGTACCCGTATGTTAGATATATGTACATAAAGCGCAATATTGAACACATGTGCCAGTGAAGTTTCATCGAAAAAGGGTCAATTTTAGTACAAAAAAATAAATAAAACGCTGACGGTCCTCTTCCAAAACTTTACAGATGATGAAAAGCTGCATGTCTGTGAGATAAAGGATGGAACGAGGAATTAGGGATAAAATTATTTGACGAAATGGGTATTCTGAAAACATCGAAATGTAAGCGATTAGAGACTGGAGACAAGTACGTCGAGAAATGGCAAGCAGTTGTTCTGTTCTACTTCAAATGTGAATTTAATTGAAGGAAACAAACTCTTCAATTTTGATAAAAAGGAATCTATGTGCATAATAGAGGTGTAAAAAACAGCAAAAACGTATCTTAACCAAACATTAGGAAAGTAATCAAAAGTTTGTTTACATAAATTTTCGAAATAATTCATAAATATATTGGCAAAGAAAGGAGAAAGGGGATTTCCCATAGCAGTACCAAAAGTTTGTGTATAATATTTGTTATTAAACTGAAAGCAATTCTGGTACATACAAACTCTGGTAAGTGCAAGATACTCTTCAATGACAACATCAGAAAAACCTACATCAGTAAGACAAGTATGTAAAATATTCTAAGTATCTTCCACAGGAACACTAGGAAATAAGCTACAGACGTCAAAGGAAACTAAAATATCAGAATCTTTTAATTCAATTTTGGAAATCCTGTTGGTAAAATCAAAGCAATTCAATATTGAAAGATTAAACAGAAAAGGCAAACCAAACCAAAATGGCTTAATTGTGAATTAAGCCATTTTGCAATATAGTAAGTGGGAGAGTTAATAGCATAGGCAATAGGTGTCATAGCTTCATTATTCTTGTGAATTTTGGGTAGGCAATATAATTTGGGAATTACAGGGTTGGAAACTGATAATTTATATTTCAAAGAGGATGAGATTAAATTAGGGCATCTATTTAAAGTGTTTTTAACTTGTAAAACATAACTATTTTGAGGGGATTTTGTTAAGACTGTATAAGGGCCATCAATTAGTAAAGACTGGGAATTCTGAAAATATTGTTTTTTATCTAGATTTAAAATCAAGTTGCCTTTATCTGCTTTTAAATAAAAGCAGTCATTGGATCTTAAATCTTTTATAATATTGTAGTAATTGGAGGATTTAGGTAAATAAAACGAATTACGATTATTAGATAGAGTTCATTTACAAGATAACCTGATTAAAGTTTTGGTTTTGTTATCCAGATATTGAATACCACTTTCTATATTGGCAACTAATTTGTCTAAAGGTGAAACTTTTGGTGGAAAGGCAAATTTCAGACCCAGATTCAATTTATCAAGTTCTTCAGCAGAAAAAGAGGTAGATGAAAGATTTTTAACAAAGCTATGGGGAGTGGAGGTAACAGCAGTCAAATCAGAGGAAGTAATATTGGAACCTTGAGGTAGACCAGCCCTTTGAGAATGTCCTTTATTAACCCAAAGATTAGCTTGTTTTAATAAATATATAAATTTGTTATTCAGTTTGTATTTCTTTTGAACGCTCAGAGTTGAGGACAGTATGTGAAAATTTAACATATCAAAACCATTTAGAAAAGAAATTTTAATTACTATTTCTGTCAGTATATTTTCGTTCAATCAAGTGAATGAGAATTCATACTTTTATCCTATCACAACATTGAATGGTTGAAATGGCCGTCTTAACTCGTTCTAAATCCTTCTGACTACACCCTTGTCCTACCTATTAGAATTCTGGACTTTTTCATATCGTTCCTTTGATTACAATTTCTCCTCTCAAGAAATGCCCTACTCAGAAGGCTAGTGAGTGAGTAAAGGCTGTCAACATGCTAAGACAAAGAACACTTTTGTTCTACGGTTTATTATTGGTTATATTCTTGTTGTTAAGGGGTTAAATGGAAATGGGACTATCTTTACCCAGTTACACCCAATAAATACGTCCGCATGTACGAATGATGCATCTCTCTTTGTAGTCAAACCCGAGGTCAAACTGACGATGGATCCTCCCACTCCGGTGAGTGAATTGGACCGCCTCAACATAACACTCCTCTGCAAAGTGGAAGCGGGCAATCCAGAGACCCTGCAGGCCGTGCGATGGTACCTCGATGGAGAGCTTCTGAAAGAACTTCCCGACTGTCGCGGAAATTCATCCGAAGTATTCTCGACCTACGATTTGACGTTCTGCGATATCGATCCGAGCAAATTGCTATTGGAAGTTGTGGGAAGGAGTTTCCACGGCAACTATTCTTGCGAAGGAATGAACGAAGCAGGATGGGGACCCCTGTCACCAGAAGAGGAACTGATCGTACACTGTAAGTTAATTTCTTTTGATCGCAGTACTATCCTTCTGGCAAGAGGTGCACAACATTTACCACGATGCCATCATCATTAGGAGGTACTCATACCCCTGATGATGACAGCATCGCTATCGAAATGTATGCAATGTCAATTAGTCACTTTAAAATATTTTATTTTTACTTTAAGAACAGCTGAAGTTATTGAATGATATTGCAAGCTTTAATAGCGTACATGAATGTGAATTAATCCTCAAAAGCTTGTATTTTATTTTAGCGTTACCTGTTCTTATTTGTATTGAACCTTTCTTCAGATCCTCCCGGTCCTGCTTCTCTCTCATACGACCCTCAACGCGTTCTGAAGAAGAGTTGGGTAACGCTCTCCTGCTCAGTGGAGGATCCTGGTAGACCAGAAGCAGGGCCGAACTCTTTCAAATGGTTCCGAGGAGGCCATCCTATCATGGACATCACCACTGCTAACTGGACTGTCGAACCTGTTACATTAGAGACGCAGTCCAACTTCACCTGTCTAGCAGCTAATGCAGGGGGAGAAGGAGAATCTGCCACTGTGTTTGTTGAAGTCTCTGGTGAGTCTACATTTTACATTATTTTGCATACCTAGTAGTTTTGTATTTCACTTGACTGATACTCAGATCTACTCATATCTATTTTGATAAAGAAATGAGATGTAGAATGTTATCAATGCATTTTATAAAACATTAAGAAATAAAAGATAAGTTAGAAAAATCGACATTGATTATAAAGAGTAAAATAAGCAATGGCAAAAACTCAGAAATCCAATAAAATAATGTAATTCAAAATAGAAATAAATTACAGCTCTCAGATTCATTGAACTTGAGATCACATTTGAATTAAATAATCTATCCTGAAAAATCAAACATTTATTAATGCAAATCCTAAGGTGACATAAGAGAGTAATTTGAAAATTAACGATGAGAATGAAATAACTTGGTAAAGTGAATGATACTAGTTTAGACTCATCTTCCAGTCATCATCAGGCACTGTGAAGATGAATCAAAATTAGTCGCATTCACAAAAGTGAAACATTACAAAGTTATTTAATTTAAATCCTCATTATGTAGTTTCACAAAGTGAGGGGCTTCAACAATTGATTTTAATTTAATAGTGTATTGTGGAATTTATTTAAATTCGATAATAATGGCCAGTTAATTAATATTCTCTATCAGAATTCTAAAGGTAAAAGACTTAGCGTCTAATGCTGAAATTAGAGCCTTTGTGAAACTTAATAAATTAGAGATGATATTTTGAACCATCAAGCAAATGATTAAACTTCTTTTTCTTCCTCAGCTCCTCCTGCATTTATAGAGAGATTGCCCCCTTATCATGGTGCTCTGATGCATGCAGAGTACGTAAGTGTTTCCTGCCGAGTAGAGTGCTCACCAATATGTCAGGTACGGTGGCTGAAGAATGGAAAGCCACTCCTTGAAGATGGCACGCAGTCCTCACACTATGCCATCAGGACAAGCATCTTACCTCCAGATCCAAGGACAAATGACTTTGAGTCAGTTGTTTCAACTTTGCTGTGGAACATGTCAGCATGGCCCAATGGAAAACTGGACAGAGTTCTGGACAATGCCAACTACACATGTGAAAGCACAGCAAATTCTGTGGGACCAGGCGTTACAAGCACCACTTTCTTTGGTGTTGAGTGTAAGATTTCCATTTCTCATTTGACTCATATCAACCAATTCTCTAGTATTATAAACCATAGCTATTTCTCATTTTGTTTATCCGACATTTTTATCTTCAGTTATATTTCATTCATAAAATCAATCTAATGCAATAACTATATAAGTATAAATTAATCCTTAATGGTTAAATTTATAATATTTAACTATATCAATTCTCATAATTATCAAAATATTGATTGATCCTTAATAATTAATATTGGATATCTAACTTATTTGAAAAATAAATTTCATTACGTATCTTACTCCTTGTCTCAAGGATTAAATAACTATTGTAAACTAAAATATAAATCTACAAGTTTGTCTGCCTATAATTATGTACTATTGCTTCAATTTTTTTTTTTATGGAATTGCAAGCAGATAAAATCTTTTCTGCATTTCCTATTTTATGGAAAATTAAATTTGTCAAGTTTCATGTAGTTTCTTGGTACTTATAAGTAGTAAAGAAAAGATATGTTTAGGGTTTTGTAATGTTTCATTATTCACATTATTTTAATTCATTGTTAATTATACTTGCTTATAATTTTGAAGCCATGCATTCTAAATTCTATATTATGTAAAATAATATTAACCTTCATGCTTTCCAAATTCCATATTAGATAAAATTAAATTTTGCTTGAAATTATGTACTAAATCTGTTATATAGAATTCATTGATAAAGTCTACAGATTCAGATAAATAAATCTGATAATATGGAATCATTTTATATTTGAGATTTATAAAAGTTTGCTTTCCTAAACAGATCCTCCTGAGAATATTACTGTTTCACCACAAGTTGTGAGTGTTGTGGAGGGACAAATACCAGAGAAAGTTGTCTGCAATGCTAAAGCTTACCCAGAAGCCTCATACCATTGGTGGAGACGGAAGCCTTCAGACAGTGATTCAGGGAATAATTTGGTGATAGATCCACAGACCAGCTCCATTGTAGTGAAAGGGAATTCTCTAGTCCTAAACTATCCAATACCACGAACAGATGGGGGAGAATATATCTGTGAAGCTTACAACCGACATGGCAATGCAACAATGAAGACTTACGTCAATGTGCTACGTAAGTATTTTGCTGAAATTTTCCATAAAACTCAGATGTATACTATGATATATTAGAAATCTCTGGTAATGTAAGAGGGACTATTTACAGCTGACTAAGTGGCCAATAACAGCTAATTCTTTTTTCAAATATTTATATTAGCATAAATGTGAAGAATACCTAGTTTCCAAAGAATAATAATTTGAAATCAGTCTTACTGTGGGATTCCTCATGATGATATAAAAAAAGAAACATCACTTTCCTTTATGCTATCATTAATTATTAGCCTTAAATTATGATACTTCAATCCTTCATTGAAAAGTCTGTTATAGTTCTTTGAAATGCTGATCAGTGTAAAGGATCATGAAAAGCTATTAAGCAATCCGCAATTCAGAGATTTCTCAGGGTTTCTAATTTTGGCCAAAAATTTCACTGAGGATTTACCATTGATAGGTTATTTATGTTTCCTGATTGCCTAAATTATTTACCATAATTTCTTCTTCCTTCACTGTAATCCAGCAAAACTAACACTTATAATGTAATATAAAATGTATATAATGCATTTAATTAACAATGAATAAATACTTTCTATAGATACATGTTTAAAAAAATACTTTAAAATTGTTTCGTCTATTTCATATTTTTTTCTGTTTCATTTCTTGTTTTCCAATTCTGTTTAGCCTTTGATCTTTCTCTTATTTCTGGTAATAATGGTTACATATTTGTACCTCAAGCTATCTGAGCATACTCTTCCTAGCTTCAGGTAAATTTCCATTAAATGTATTTTCAGCAAATTCCTTATTAAGGCTGATTACTATTTATCAATATTTACAGACAAACCAGAGTGTGGCATTACTCAGACAGAAGTCAAGGGAAAGCTGGTGTTGATATGCAGAGCCAGTGCTAATCCCGAAGAAGTCGACTTCTTTTGGAGGATCAAGAATGGCAGCGAGAATGAAACCGTTGAGGAGAATGTGGAATCGGTGGGTCCTCTCTCAAGCGTCCTCACTCTTGAGACTCGTGTGGAGAACTTCAGGACATACCTCTGCTTTGCGAATAACTCTGTTGGAATGTCCATTCCTTGCGAGAGGGATGTCACAGGTAAGGCATAAAACTGCACTCATTTCTATCACTAAGCTTCTCAAACCTCTTTATCTTAATCAAAGTACTTTCTTATCTTTCCTGTATTTTGATGAATTGAAAATAAATCTGAATCATTTTTCTTCCAGTTGGGATTTAGTGAGAGTTTTCACATAATATTTGTCAGCCTAAAATTCCAAAATATGGATTATTTTCGACTCTCTTGATTCAACTGGCTACATTCTACGAATTTATTACTTTTTGTATTCATCTTGACATTTCTCTAAAACCAAAACAACTATGAAACCATCTACTGAAAAATAACTTACTATACGCTGAGTTTCTTTGTTCATGTGAATTTGATTCCTCACTCAAGATAAAGATTAATACTTAATTTTTTACTTATATGTATATCTATTATAATTGTACCAGGTACTTGCTAATATCAAGTACTAATTTATTGAGATACTGCTAAATAGTTATAGCTATGCGATATTTCCTATTGGAAAACTACTCACTATCCAGTCTTTAACAGCTATAATACGTTCAATATAATGATCAAGTACCTTATTATTGCATTAAAATAAACTCATTTTGGGCTCAACTCAGAAAAAAACCCTAATTAAGTAGGGATAAGGTAATAGATTTTCAATGCACCTTATAGATGTCAGTCTCACTTTAAAAAACTAACATTATTTAGTCGGGCTTATTGAATGCTGATGATAAGATATCAATCACTATATCATACAGTATGCTTCAGTAATGAAATATATTTTATGACAATTGAACACTAAATTGATTTGACTTTCCCATTGTTATTATACAATTATAGCTTACCAGGAAAAAAGTAGTAAGTTCAGAGATTCAGGTATGAATGTCAATGTTAGAAATTTAGAGCGAACTTCTGTCATTCATGCATGAACTGCTTGCCCACAGCATAAGGAATTGTATTATTCAAAATTATAGTTGGACTTTGCTGTGAGTTATCACAGAGCATTTTATCTCTGTTTGAAAGAATTCTGTGGCAGGGGTTGCAGTTTCACAAGCTAGCAATGCATCACACATGATATGCAATGTCAATTTGTTGCCTTTGTTGCATGTCACTGAGAGAATGTAAACCTCAGGCATAGATAAATATTGTTTCATATGTACAATTTAGATCAATGTATTGTTTCGGAAACACTTCTTAATAAGAAATTTATTTGCCATCCTAAAAGAAATTCATTAAATAATTCACTATCAATTCACACATTTTCAAACACAGCATATAAAATCTTTCATTTGACCTTAGAATTTACTTCAAAAACATTTGAAATTGCATGCTAAGAAGGCATTTTGTTGCATTTTTTATATCTTTACTGATGTCAATGGTATCCAATTTCATCATATTAATCAATCAATGGGGAATTTTGTTAACAATATAAAACTTTGATTTAATGGAATAAAGACCCACCATATTGAATAGTATACAAATTCTTCAGAATTTTGTTTGTCGATTTGTGAAGATGTATGTCTAAGGAAATGTAGATATTGATCAAGACTTGTGCATGAAGGTAGACTGAATTGATATGCCTCTTGTTAAATGTTGTTCTTATTTTCCATTACGATGTGTTAGAATTATTTTTGACATGTATCTTTATGTCAGGATAGCAACATTACCTAATTATCATATGAATTGTTTGCATGCAAATTTATTTTCTGAAGGCATTTTTATTTTATTTCTTACTTTGAAATTTCTATTGTATGCATTTTGTCATGACATAATTCTTCAGCTTCAATTTATACCTTTAATCAAACTGTTTTCTTTTCTCCAAAAACAATGTTCTTACAGTAAGCCTAAGCTGGTGGAAAAAATTAGAGAATGACAATGTGCTGATTATCGTGGCCATCATAGTTGGTGCTGTTGTCATGGTGATCATCGTTTGCATTATCATTATAATAGTGTGCAGAAGGAGGCGAGCTGAGGATAAGTGTGAGTCTTATATGACAATCAATAAGTCAGATACATAATTGTTTTCCATTCTTTGCAACTATCAATGTGTTAAAGAAGTAAATAAGTGTGGATTTTTGCCTTGAAAGTAAATAACTTTAATAATGACTAATGTTTGCCAGCTCAAATCATGTTTTCTTAAATTAGTGAAATCTTAATTTAACATTTCCAAGGGATGTAGCCAATAGCTTACATGATTAATTTGAAGAAATGAAAGTTTAATGATCTACTGATAAATAAACTTCCAAATGCACTATTTTGTCTTGCCTCCTGAAAACACTATGATCAAAATAATTGTAAATAGAAAGAATTTTCTCCTCATAAACATATTCAAGAAAAGATAGCCGCTACATTTCTGAAAATATGTGTTAGATGAAAAATCATGACACAGAATAAAATTTCCATTTGAGACTTATAGATAGAAGTTAAATACCAAGAAAATCACAAAAAATGTTATGGAATTAAATCAAGATTTCACTCTCAAAGAAAATTGTATAAGATAACTAATTTCTGTAATTTTTTCAACTAATTTCTACAGTTCACTTTTTTATGCTTGGTCACTAATGCTTGAAAATTACTCAATTTTTATTAAATACTAATTTCTTTATTCCTCATGGAGTTTTCATGAGATAATCTCAACCCTACTAACATATCCCTTATCTTTCTAGACAATAATCCAGTGGAGATGGAAGAGAGAGAAAAGTAAGTGAATTGTTTCTAATATTGGTTACCAAATTATTAACTATTAATTTTTAATTTTTAATAGAAACATATAAATATGCCAGTAAACGTTTGACATTTGAGCACCAAAGCAATTTTCATACAGGGTTAGATGATACTGGAATCAAAAGTTAAAATTTTTGCATTACTTTGAAAATTGATAACTCTTTGATTTGTGATAATGAGTTTAAAGCTTTGGAAGAACACTTAATTATAAATTCTAGCAAAAGGAGTAATAAAAATGTATTATTCTTTCTATCAATATAGAAAATATATTCAGACTATACATCATTCAAATTTAAATTAAAAATGAACTATAGAACATTTTAGTATGTATACCACCGTATTTTATTAAAGCACTACAGTAATCGCAATCACTAATACATGCACAATATTCATAAGTGTGTTAAAGGTAAATTAAATTGCTTGAATTTGTTCACTTAGACCTTACCATGCTAAAACTCATAAATAAATTATCCAGGGATTAAAATTTGAATAATATTATATTGGTACGTGACGATTCAGAGTCATCATATTATTGGTATAGAGTTTGGTGTATGTAAAGTAAGGTATGAAGAAGACAATACTTACGTAGCTGAAGTTCTGTTACAATCAGTCAAATATCCACTGGCTATGATAGAAAGCTTTCTTTCTTTTTAACAGCTCTGACAAAAATGCAGTGTCTATAAAAGAAATTGACTGAATATTCAAAGATTTTATTTCATAAAGGAAGGACTGGGAGAATCGGTGGACTTATAAGAAATTATATCAGGATATATTTTACTTAACATTAAAAAAAAAAACATTTTGATGGCTGTAGGGTCCCATATCACCATATTTAAAATATAAATTCATAAATTTCAGCCTGAATGATTTCCTTTTATAGATTTTACTGTTTATTGTAAAACACCCTCATTTAATCAGCTTTCATTGGCGAATATCCTTTACTCAAAATAGTTTGAACATTATAATATATTAATATTATGATTTTGTTACTCTACATGAATAGGAAATGATGACATTCTCTCAGCAAGGAAAATTTTATTCCTACATACCTTCCACTTAAATTGAATATAGGTGGCTTATCTGAAATTCAGTTTTAATTCAAAATCCATATTGAGAAATATGGATTTTGATATTATTAATAACTACCACAAAGTTACGCCTGATTCCGTTTCGTTCAGTTTTAATTATTTTATAATATAATATTAATACTAATAAGTTTGAATAAACAATAATAAAATTCCATGTCAAATTGAAAAAAATCTCTCTTATAAATATGTTTTTAAAAAACACAGCTACTTAAGTTATTGTCTTCTTGTAAAATTTCTTTTGATCATAGCATATTTTTTTATTCAAATTATGGTGATTTACCTCAAGGAGAGATGGAAATGGTTTCTATAATAAAATCATTTATGACATTCTGTTAATTTATCGCAATTGATGGTTTGCAGTAAGTAGCTGTACTGATTAGATAACATTGATGTAAAAATGTAATCCTTCAGTGTATCAATAAACAGTAATGAAAGTTTTTCAAAAACATTTTGTTTGTCTGTAAAGTCATGAGTATTCAATGACTCTACAACTTTAAAATTCCATTTTCATCTTTTCTTAAACATGAATTATAATTATAGTTCATATAATTGAATAATATGATAATGTTAAGGTTGATATTAATAGTGAAGATTAAGTAAATAATAATATTATAATATTAGTACTTGTAAAATCTATCCTAATGCAGTTATAGGACACTTTAGAAACCTCACAATTTGCAACTGATAAATGATATCAAAATGCACTATATTTCCTAATTTCCCAATCCTTCATTCTTCCTGTGGCTGCCTTTCCTGTTCATGTGAAATTTTTTTTGATTGCTTGAAAAAGTTTTTGGACACTTGATATTCTTGACATTAGCTTTGCCACCTTTGTTAAAAGTTAAAAGCTCACTATCCATTGTATTATGAGTTTATAATTTTCAGTTTTCTGCCTCAATATTATTTTCCTCTAAGCTTTTTCATTCCCTGATTTCTCACTCCAGGAATGAAAGTTTCTACTGTGATAACTTGATGGTGTTACTAGGAAAAAAGAGTTGTGAAAATGAAATGAATGTCAGAAATGTGTTACCAAGTGAAATGACGATTCCATCATATCAAACGGAAGTTTAAATGGAAGGTGCTCTATAGTACAGTGAAGAATGCTGTAGACATTCTAATAGAAGAGTAATGGATGCAAATCTTTAACATTCCTATCAGACTTTGAATCAACTGTGATGGATGATAAAATACAAAAGAGATTTCATAAACATGGGAACAGTTTGATGAAGTGGTTAGATCTGTGAAGCCATTGTAGGCTCCATTGATTGTGCATATTTATTTATTTGATGAATATTTGATATATAAAATATAATATATACCTCTAAACCATTGCAGTCAATTAGTCCTCAGCCATTAGTTTCTCCTTCATTTCACCTTTGCATGGTTTCATAAAATATGTATCAGTAGCTACTTCCAAACATTGTTTCCAGTGTGGGATAATTTGTCCTTTTTATTTTGAGATAGGAAAGTGATGGTAAATGTTCATGAGCTCCAAAAATAACTGAGACTTCATTTTCAATTTCGAAAACAAGCTCCCAAATTAATCCTTTTATATTTATGACAGCTTTGTGAGAATATATTTATCAAGGAAAATATAAGAGCATAGATTTGAAGCCTATTTAAAATTTGTTAATAACCAACGTTATAGATTTAGATTCAATAGGCAAAGATCATTATTTAGTTTTGGCACAGCATTCAAGAAATTGAGAATGTTAGTTCAGAAAAAATTATTGAGTAAAAGTTTTTTCTTCTAAGTTTACAACTTTTATGTCAACAACTATAAACTCAGATAATATTTGTGCCTCCAAGTTAAGATCAGTAAAAAATGCTTTACTTGAGAAATATGATTGCCATAGTCAGAAGAACTAATCCTATTCTATTTTAACTCCGTATTGGTACAAATGATAAAATCAACCGACGTTATAGTTAGAGTTAATGCAGCTTTCAGAAAGAAGTTTCATCAATGAAATAAAGGATTACTAGACTAATTACAAAATATAATTAGCAATACCATAGATTAGATTATTTGTTACCTATAAATACTCTTCTCCTCAAAAGGGATTTTTAATTCTAACTTAGTAATTATATACTCAGTATAGGATAACTCTTTTTAGTCCAAATATTTTTTCTTGGAGAAGCTTTTACTTTTTAGCTTCTCTTCCTTTGAATGTATTAGCAAACATGTTCTGAATCAATATTTCAGTTCCCCAAAAATATTCAATTTTCAATATTTCAACTTATAAAAATTATCTAGGCTTCAGGAATGTGGGAAAATAATAAATTTAAAAAAAATTCCTTGGAATTTAAAAATTGCTCCTTATTTCTGCATCATTTCTTACTTCAGGGTTATCACTGCTCACATACTTCTGTTTCCTTAATTTAATTCTACATAAAATTTATTATGGTGCATTTATTGCTTTAAACAAGTAATGAGGGTATTACTCATACAATCTACTAATGTCAGATGATTATAACAATACAATATTTATAATATTTACATAATACCATCAATATAAATATTTTGAGGGCTAATAGTAGATTTTGTTGTCAAGTTTTTTCTGGCATGAGAACTAATATTAAGTCGAATTATTTCTCAGTACAATTGAGTTTTTAGAATTAAATACAAAATGTTGGTATTCATGTTAATGGTGGCATCACTGAGATCCTGGTAGGAGCCCATGAACAATAAATTTGCCATCACTAGAGCTGGAGATTTAGTAATGAGGAGCAAATTTACTTACTAGGTTTCAATATTCTGCTGGTGTTGGAATCCAAAGGAAAAATAAAGTTCATCCTTTTCTTTCCAAATCAGAATCATAAGTCTTGGTGCCTACTGATGTGGATAAAGGACAGCACATAAGCTCTATTTGTAAATATGTATTCAATATATAACTATAAACTTATTTGCATCTTCCTCAACAGAACACCAAAGAGTTATCAATCTTTCTTTAACTGCTGCAAACTTAACAAGAGTAAACAGCTTCTTTTGCTTCTCCTTGGCGCTGTTGAGCTTTTTTGGCACATGCAAACTCTTTTAGAGATTTCCCTTCTGGTAATGGAGGATACGCTGCTCTCTGCAACAACATTTCAGTTACCTTCCTGATTGCCTGACCGGACCAGGCCGGCCCTTTGGCCGATCACACCAGCAACAGCAACAGCTGCAAGCGCAGACCCAGCTGCTTCCTCAGCAGCTGTCTGTACCTCGGCCCTGACGCTACCCGAATAACAGTCAAAGATCCCCATCAAACAGACCACTCGGATGGGCCACAATTGACGCCACTCCAAACTTCATGAACCTAGCTCCTCCCGACTCTGAATGCTTCCTCCCAGGTAAAATCCTAGCAGCCCAAGAGCACGCATCCAATCATCTCATCTATTCCTTGATTTTTATTGATTTACTCTTTTTATGACTCGGGCAGCCATTTTGATAGACGTTTTACTCTTCAACATGAAATTTGACTTGGTAGTTTTTTTGTAGTTGAAATCCTTTACTCTGATCAACTCCTTGGGAAAAGTTATCAAACAAGAAATCTTGAGTAACTGAAGTGTTGTAGCACGTACATGATACATAGTAAGCTATTTCATTATTATTCTTTTCTTGAGGTTTAAATTGCTAGGAAATTGCTCCTTTACATAGATGTGAATGCAGTTCTTTACTATGCACAGTGATCTTGAAAATTTTTCTTCAGACCTTATGACTTGTAATGCTCTCTTAGTATTCCAAACTCTTCTTCTATACCTGACATTTTACTCATCCTTCTCAAAAGTAATCAGTCCTCTTCAGCCAAGATGGAAAATTGCTATCTCATTATTAAAACCTCACTCATCATCCACATGAAGGTAAATAATATAAAGTGTTTGTTAATTCCTTAGTTTGGTGCTGTGATAATTTAGTGTCAGATGTTAATGTTCTTCCAAGCTTTGGTTTCGATTATTTAGTTTGCATGCTATTCAGATTTTACGAAGCTAACATACTTTGCTTATTTATAAGAAAGGCTTTTCATTAGTTATTTTTTGCATCCAGTATGATTTATTCTATTTGAGAATGGAATGGAATGCTAGAAATTTTGGTAGTGGTTGAAAATGTGTGTCTGTGATGCAAATGGTATCATTTTTGGAAAGCCTTCATCTCCCTCTCTTCAGAAGATAGAAGAATGAAATGTTCTTCCTTTTGGGTCTCATTATTTTTTTAGTTGTTTGACCATAGCATGTAACAAGTAGCTTATACAACCTATTATTTGAGTTTCTGTGCTGTGATGTGTATTCCTCTATTTTTTTTCTCCCCTCCCAAATTGCAACCATTGCCAATCCTACCCTTCCTGACCACTCTCTCTCGCCATCCCACACACACTGGCTTTGATTGGGTCTTATAGTCCGGAAGGTGCCTCTCCACAAAGACCTCAGAATATCCTGCCCCGCTGGCCCTTGCGCCCTGGTGTTCGTGTGCATGTCAATGGGGCTCACTCTTTAGGAAGACCTGCTCCTCATCCGCTGGCCTTCTCTAACCATCGGAATCCCAATCTTTCCAACTTCTCTCAAACGAATCACGCCCACATTGATGTGGTGCGATCTAGCACTCTGGCAGGGCCTACCAGAGACAGGGTCGGTGTGTATTTGGCTGGGATGGTGGGGGGAAGGGTTGGGGCCGGCAGGGGATTGCAGGGAAGGTGCCCTGGGAGAAGGGCAGGCCCTCGAGGTGGAGACATGGCTAACAGTGTGCCAGGTATCTTCCATGGCAAAAATGGAGGTAAGGCAGCCATTACCCATATTCCCTCAAGCATCAAATGGTTAGTTATCAAAAACAAGAAGTCCTTTTTTCAAGCATGATAGATATTTTTTTGTTTTGTGTGAATTTTGTTATCTAAAGCATGAACCGTCATCCCTTTATGTTCACAATGAATTGTAATGGTCAAATGATATCATGATGATACAGTCCTAGCTTCAAAGTGAGAAAGAAATCTATGTGGGTACATGTTTTCATTATTTGTGATTTAACTTTAACACTTAATAGTATATTTTTTCATTAATAAGACAATGCATGCAGAGAGAGACAGGTAAAATTATGTTCATATTTTGCTTGATTTGTGATAATGATCAAAAAGTGATTCTTTCATCGAGTAAATATTAAACTTAAAAAACTTTTCTATAAACAATAATATTCCATGAAAAATTACTGAAAGGTTTTATATAAGTTTATTATAACCATTGTGACGATGGCATGCCAGTGAGTGATTGAGCTCTACAGTTTATCCAAGCATCTCAAATCAGTCATTTAAAATACTAAGCAGTAGAATGCAGCCCTCAATGTTTCTATTTAAAGCCACTTTGCACCACGCAGGACAACAAAGCTATTCAGCAGAATTTGATGGTCTGGCATTCATTTATATGTTGAATCCAGGAATCATTTTTTTATACATATTTATCATTTTCCTGAAGTACCATTTGAGCTAAGTCTATCTTTCATAAACTATTCGGTTTGTAAAAAAATTACAAGCATTATATGACAACAATTTTACCTGTGTTTCATGGCAGTGTGTTCCTTGCTTACATTTACTTATTATTTTTTGCTGATATTTTTGTATTGATGTCCTGATTGAGCATGTTTTTTGATGTGTTTATGTGTACTTTCTTAGTGGTGACCTTCAAGAAATTAGATGGGGAAAGCAACCATGGTACCTCCAGGAAACGCAAAAAACCTGGGAGAGGTAAGAAAAGTAGTTTTTCTGAAGACACTTTTGTGATTGAATCAGTGTGCTTTTGATGCATGAAAATGAATTGCAAACATTTTTTAAATACTGAAAAATGTCATTCATGTATCTGTACAGTAAATGTGTTACATCTGCAAGAGGATTAGATATATGGTTACAGATTAATTTTACTGGAAGATTTACTTTTCTAAGATAAAGTGATGAGTTTAATATTGATAAAGTCCAACATTAAACACTCAAGGAAAACATGTTTATCAAGGAGACTTTTATTGGCAACAAGATAAAATTATAAAAAATTGCAATGCCTTAATGAATCAGATTATCAGAATTTCTTATACCAGATGACATGGGACTGCACTTTCAAAAACGATTTTGCTTTGTTTTCTTTTTAAACCATATACATCTGCAAATTATTTAGATAAAATCAGCTATCAACTTGGTAAAAATTTGTTACCAATTAATATCTTTCAATATTACTTAAAGATAAATATTAATATTGAATTTTACTTTAATGCTTGAGAAATTATTGAAGAATTCATTTATTTACTTTGAATAAAGCATTTGTAATGAGTGTAAAACAGTAAATTCATAAGTATTAATGAATCATCTGTAATAAATCAATAATTAAAATTATTATATTTTTGAATAATGAATCAGGGCTTAAATTTTTTAAATTCAAGTCAATAATGCATCATCTTAAATATAGATTCATTAATATTCAAATATTACATTAAATATAAATCTCTACCATTATATGAAATTCTCATAATGAAAAAATGTGGCAAATCATAAATCATTTCATCTCATCTGTTTAGTTCTTATCACCAATACTTTGTATCACATAAGATAAAGTATAATAAGCCTGATTCATAGGTTATTTAATTTTTATTTAAGGGAGCACTTCATAAAGATATTGTTTGAAAAATGTCTTTTACTTAAACATTTATGATATTTTCTCTTTGAGTTAACTAGTCTTCTTGCTAAACCCTCAATACATCACCAATTTTTCAATTTACATTACTTGAGAGTATGTTTAATAGCAAACCATCAATTGCTCATTCTATAATTACAAATATACCTAAGATTTTCATTACCTTAAATAGTGTTCATCACTGTGAACTTTGGTTTCTTTGTTGAATATATTCATCTTTCTGATCAATTTTAGATGAAATGTACATTTACTTCAAGGAAAGGCTTTGATGACTATCTTGACTTCTTTGACGTTCATTTCTTTTTATCCTTTACTGCAGACCCCAACCAGTCAGCTACCAAAGATAAGTCCAAGCAGGGAAAGACACCAGATGGTGTGGGAGGGAGTGTAGATGATGATGACAGAGCTTTTTATGAGAACCTTCCCTTCCATGGCCTCCAGAACCCTCCAAACAAGGTAAGTGCACCGTTTGCTCTTTAATTACCTAATACATTTACAGAGTTCTTAATAGAAGATTTAAATAAAGAGAGACTCTCTGTTTTGTTTCTGTGATGTTTCTGTAGAAAATAATTGTGGAATTAGGAAATGAAAATGGTACATGAATGAGTCACCTTGCCTGAAAATATTTAGTAATGCTGAGATTTTGGAATAGGAATATTTACCATCTAATTTTAAATTTTCTAATCTAAGAGTTAATTTAAAAGTATTGTCTGGCTATAGACTAAATATGTTTAGTGATCGTTTATAAATGGTTTGATCCACTGAGATTAATACACAGAAAATAAAGAAAATATCTTGATACTTTCCTTTTTATTCTCACAATCAGTACAATGGAGTGTAAGGAGGTATTTCAAGGTGCGATTCATTTTACAGTATATCTATACAGACAATGGCTTTAACTAACTAAAAAGTTGGCTCAAAAATAAAATAATAAGTCACGAGGAAAATATTGAATTTTGGATTACTATTAAATCCTTAACCCCTGATTAGGGTTATCTGCAGCTGCAGTTATGTCACAGCAAATTTCGCTCTCAGGAAAATCAAAAAGTATAGTGCAAGATAATGGCAAAAAACTAACTATAAATGAAAATTTCAACATGAATCTCAATTTCTCTTGCAATAAATTATTTTTTCACATGAGAAGTAAATCATTTTTATGGCAACATATAAATCGGGCTACATGACTAAATTTTTCTGAGGTTATGCGCTACTTGAACAATATTTTGCTAAGTTTTGATCTCTGTAAAATAAACTGCACACACACAACAACGCATAAAAAGAGCAACTGAGGGATAAAATCAAAATTTTACATTGTATTGATAGAGAGTATTAGCAGTTTTAAAAATTATCACAATTGAAAAAATTGGGATACGTGTTCTTAACCTTTAATTTGATGTAATTAACATAATAAAAAATACAAAACATGCATTTATGCCAAGAAATACTCTTCCTTAATAAGTAAATATGTATATTATGTAATATTATTCATAAATAAAGCTTCTATAAGATGAAGAATTGAAGAATTACGCAGGACGTAATGGTACATCTGATACTTCTGATTACATTTGAGGGGTTAAAGAAAAAGTTACAGTCAGCTTCCTGCTGAGGAAGATGGTATTAAATCAAGGTAAACTAAGCAGTTTAAACAGATGGCTCAAGAATAAGCTAAAAATCCTCTAGAAAAAATAAAACCAAGGCCATTGCTCACTTTTTGTAAATAAATCTGATTTATCTATTTGGATCAAAACTTTTTGAAAGCTTTGTTTGCAAAATGAAAGATTTGTTTAAAATATTGTACATGACCAAAAATGAAGATAAATGAGAAGATCTGTTTACAAATTACAAAATTATGATTGAATTTCTGATCAAAACAAAGCTTTGGCTTGAAAGGCTCCCTGATACACGTTCCGTTGCTAACCAATGTTTCATATCAGTGTAAATATTAATTATAACATTCAAAATGTTTTACTAGCATACTCTATTTAAAATGTATTAAATATCTTTCAACTATTTTTTTAGATGAATTTTTCTCTAATTTTCTAAATCCACCTTATCAAGATCACAAATGTATTAAAGATATGCTTACAAGAAAGCATTATAAAAAATTAATTCTAAGTAAATTAATTTGCTTATTGCTTTTTTATCCTTTAACTGCACTTGCTTGGATTTAATTTTTGTGTGTTCAACAATTTATTTTTGTAAAAACTGTTTTTTGTTTGTTTGCATTTTTTGTTTAATTCTTAGAGTGTGCATGCTCATCTGTTTATTTCACAGCAAGCTTCTCCTTTGCAACCTTCCTCTCCAAAATCTCCAACTCCCAGAGTAGAATCACCCGAAGTACCAGCACCACCCTTACCACCACGAAGTCCCATCAGGAAAACAACTGCTAAAGCAGCACCACCAATGCCAGCACCAAAAACAGAATCCCGTCCTCCCTCCTCACCTGTTTACCCCAGGCCGCCCAGTCAATCCAGCCGAGGTGGCTCCTCAGGCTATGGGTCCACACGTTCTGCCCTGAGGCAAAAGAACTCCCCATGGCTATCAATAAGGCCACTTAGACTGTATAGCTCAATGAGAATCTCAAGGGAAAATAAAACCCTTCGTCTCCCCACTAAGTCACTTTCCTGGTCCAAATGGAATCTCGGTGCTGGTACTCTGCAGCGATTCCGATCGAGGGCAGTTGGTCACTTGGCCGACACACCAGAGTGCAAAGAAGAGAAAAGCACGGCTCAAACCAACAGCAGCAATGCACAAACCCCTGTCATTAAAGAGGTTTCAGAAAGTCCCAAAGATCGCGGCATTACCCCCGTTCCTGCTCCTAGGACTGGAACAATACTGCGTTCCAAGCACACTTATCAGAATGTACCTGCTCCTAAGGCCAAAACTGAGGTTCAGGTCAGTTGAAGAAAATGAGTCAATATCATGTGGTCAAATTTTGTCGACTATTATGAGATGAAAGTGAGGTAGTAAATTATTGAAATTCACAGAAATCATTCCAAAAGTTAGAACATAAAACTGTGAGAAATTTTGAAGGAGATGAGGATAAGGAAATTTTTTCTGAGACAAAATTCCTTCTTAATTTTTAGCCCATTCCATTTGAATTCCCATTGAATTTCTTCCCAAAGAAGAAATTATGAACTTGATATAATTTGTGATAGCTCAGGATGTCTCTGTGATAGAAAGGGAGATAATTGGATTCCAAAGTTTGTTGACAAGTGAGCTCTTTTGTGATTGAATAGTATATAATAATATGTATTAATGTGCATGTTCTTCTGTCTAGCAGTAACACTGATCAATTGATTAGTGTAAACTGTACAATAGTCTTTGTACTGAAAGTGAAACTTTATTCTGAGTAAAAAATCATGTATAAAAATTCATATTTAGATAGTGTTTAAAAATACATGCCATTTAACCAATTATTTTTCTCAATTGAAAGATTTCTTCCAAAATTATTGGATCCTTTAAATGTATCAACCAAATAAATTTTTCATGAACAAGTTCTAACATCTTTGTAAAAAATGGTTTAACTTCTAAATCATAAGATTCATTTCTCTGACTAGTTTAAATATTAAAAAACTTTCTCAGTTCTGAAAACTGACCAAATACATAGGCCTATTATTGCTGGTTTGATATGAAGTAATTCTCAAGAGGAAATAATGATTGGCATCTAGGTCATTTTTGGAGTTAAAAATAACCTTTATGTGATAAGTACGCACTTTTGATTCTGCAATTTGAAAAAATCAGCTATTCATTTACTCATTATCCTCTCTTCACTATGGCCCTGATATGTAAGCTTTAATATAAATTTGAAATAATAATAATTATATTGAGGTGTATTTGGAAGTAAACACCAATCTCCCTTCAATAATATACTTCCTTATTAAATCAAATGAATACTGACTTGAAGACATTATGCAAGGATAGTAAAAATTTTAGAATGGATTGAGGGGATTCTCAACTTTTTTTCATCCCTAACACCTTTTATTGCATCAAAATTTAATCATATGATACTGGCTTACAATTTCGATGGTATTATAATATATCTCAGTTTTGACTTAATGATATTTTGCATGTAAAAAAATTTTCTTTTTGTTTTTATCAGTCCTTTTGGTTTTTGCTAGACTAAAATCAATTGCTTTCTTCCACCTTTATGTTTACAACATGTCTATTATTGTTGCCTAAGAATTTAAAATATTGTTTAATAAATAAATTAATACATATTTTGTGATTATCTAACTTATATAATTGTTAACGAGCTAGATTAAGTAATTCATGTAGTAGATCCATATTGATTTGCGTAAATTTATGTAGGTAGTCCTAGGTAACTTAGAAAAGAATTTCATAATATTTACTTTATTAAAAAAATTGATTATATTGTGGCTACATTCTAAAAGGTTGTTAACAAAAATCAATGTATGATATCATTATATGTATAAGCCATATGATAATAATACATGATAAATAAATATAGATTAATACTTTTCTCGAGCAGCTTTGCCCAATTTGAATTATTTCACTTACGAAATAATAGTTACTAGTTGCACTTTAGAAGTGAATGAATAAAATTTCACACATTATAAAATTAATGAATAAAATTGCACACATTAAAAAAGGTATAATTTTATTTCATTGAAAAAATGGAAAATATCATGTTACAAATTTTTGAAGGATGTGCATTTTATTTAACTTGTCATCTATCCAAATTTTATCTTCTTTATCGATAGTGAGGGAAGTATTTTAAATTGCTTTGAGACTCTTATATAGGATGTTGTGAATGAAAGAATGCAGAATAGTAACAGCAGTTTTATTCTATAGGAAAAAATACTTCGAAATCTATTGAGAGTTAAAGAGTGAATGTATTAATTGGCATTTACTATCTCTTATTTTTGAAATTATTAGATGATAGATTAATTATAAAAATTTAAATATCACATACCTATAAATATTTGTTTAGCTTTGCTTATTCTTGAAACAATATATTAAATCAAATATCATCAACAAATCTAGCAAAAATTTCTTGGTCTTGACCACTATGTTCTTCTCAATATTCATATAAAAATTACTTTGAACATCTTCTGTGGTAATCATATAACATTGATAGCATTTCAGATGTAAATTAGAACTTTTCAGTTCATTATGATAGAAAATCTCACAAGATTTGACTTGAACTTCATTCAGATAATTTCCGTATATTCATAACTCTCTAGATTTATGTATGACAGCTGTGGGTCACTAAATTCGACCTTCATAATTCAAATCAACCAATACAACTCTATTGGTTTCTAAGATGTTATCAATATCATGTTGGCATTTACAGAAATAAAATTAATGCATTTATATCTACATATGAAATAAAGTATATGTTAATCTCTATGAAGAACTTGACATTTCATTGTGGTATTTATGAAGTTGAAAGGTTTTATTAAAGGTTGAACAGTTTAATCATAGTAATTAAGACTATAATTAATTGCTGAAGGAATTTCATTACATTTACGCAAGATTCCTGCTTTTGATCAGCTCATTTTCTTATCTGCTGGATATTTTTTGAATGTACACTAACATCAATAACCTATTTCATGCTCACTAACAAGAACAACTTCGAATGAAGTTACTCATTGTATCTAAATTGATTAATGTGTTAAATTGATGTCTTTTTTGTGTGTGAATGCTGATGCTTTCAAAATATGTATACTAACATGCATGTATTCCTCTAATCTTAATCTGTACACCAGGAAAATTCAACAAACCACACAAGCCCCTTCTCAATTAGCACCGGAAATCAATGGCAAAGGCAAAGCAGCAGCAACAGTATTCGTAGCAGTAATAGAGACTCAAGTGGATTGAACCGAGTGATTGGCAGGACAGGAATTGAAGAGAGCTCTATAATGTCCCCTATATCTCCTATGCCCACTTACCCTATCAGACCTCCTACAGCACCCCCCCAAATCCTCCGCCCAAAGCCCCAGCGACATCACAGCAGAGAGTGGGAGGACTACAAGAGATCAGAGGGCCTTCATCATTCTAGCAGGCCCTCCAACTCTTTGACAAGGAATGGATTACAGAACGTAAACAGTTCTTATCCACGTCCTGAAGGTTCCGTGTCCCTCCACACTCTTCCATATCCTCAAAAAAAGAGCCACCATCATTACTCTGGGAGTCACCACTCGCATCGTGCTCCTTACGAAGAGAATTATCCATCAGATGGCATCACCTACGCAGATCTTTCTCTGAGGGCAAATGGTTACCCAGGAGTGGATCTACCAATAGCGAATAGAGGTGGTGGTGGTGGTGCACCAGCAGGCAGGGAAAGAACCCCCACGGAATACGCAGTTCTTAAATTTCATGACGTTGGGCAGGAAATAGATGTTTGAGGTGGGTGTCGGAAATTAAAGGATATCATGATAGAAACATAAAACACATCATCTCAAACTATTTCTTTCATTAGCTTATGTTTCATTGCTAAGGATGATGATAGGATGATCTGCAGCAGATACGGCAAAATCTTCGAAGCCTCCCATGGTCAACAAAATATTTATAGACTTGTTTTTGGTGTGCTGGTTTTACAAAAATTTCAATTTTTCCTCGAATGTATTGTAATGGATTTGAGGCACTTATTGGTTTAATTAACCTGTTTTTATATCACAAAGATTTTCTAACAAATATTTTCACGCTGCAGTTTTTTTATAGAAATATCTTTTTAATGCCTGCATAACAAATGATTTTTCATAGCTTCAGCTTGTATTTAAACTAAAAAATGATTCTCCTCCTTTAAGATTTCATTCAATATTATGATTTATGAAGTCATTTTAACTCGAAAAACTCTGAAGTGCTCAAAAGTTACTTAATTATTTTTGCTTTTTTAAAATGTTGATATATCTTTATTCTCCCAACAGGATGTGCAGAAAACAAATGCCAGCGATACTTATATTTTTTAGAAGATTGCTAACTGGTATTTATTTTCTAGTAGGTATTTTAAAGGCTTTTCATAAATGAAGAAAGGCATGCTGTGTGGGTAGCTTATGAGCACTGCATTGTTCATAGCATGATTAATATGATATCTCTCTCATAACATGATAACAAGTACATTGTTGATAATTTCATTGGAAGAGAAGTAAAGAAATACAGAGGAGGGGAAACAAGTTTGCTAATCTTGAAAATGCGTAATACAATTTTATTGCCTCTTGAAAACTATAACTTACAAGTATTACACTTCAATTACTACAATCTATTTTAGATTGACAGGGAAAAAGTCAAGCATGTATGTAACAGACGTGTAAATGTTCCTCATGTGTTTATTTCATGGATGAAATCAAACTACTAACAACATCGTGTTTTCGTATGACTTATAAACGTTAATCAATTTTATCTCTTCAGTTAACTAGAACATTAACAGTTTAACCAAATCTAACTGATGATTTTTGATATCTAATCCTTCTAATTCATTTATAAACCAGAAAAATTTGCAGATACGAAGCAATCCACAAGTCCTGTTAGATTTAAATTACTGATTACTCAGGCTTTTGACACAAAATTAAAATTTTCTAGTAGAAGTACTATCAGAAAGGTGGATTTTTGCACAGCATTTTGGCATTTAGGTTCTCAGAGGACTCTTTTATGGATTCAAAAGACTAGTCACTCTCTTTACCAGAGAGTTCAAACCTCATTGCATCCTCCATACACAATACAAATGACACAAAAATTAACCAAACTTAAAATCATTCCTTCCAATAAACAACTAATTTACCATCATAAATGTAATAGACTTTTAACAAAATTTTTATTCATCTGTCAACTAACATTCTAAAAGTACTAACTTTACTAATTATCCTAATTTTTACTACCAATTTGTGAGAGTATTTCATGAATGAGTGAGAGGAGATTAATTATAAAACACTTTGATGGTATCAATACATTATATTCTGAACTGAACATTTAGAGACCAATGAATACTTTTATTTCAGCCCCTGGAAGAATCTGATGTTCTAATCTAAGCTGTTGAATTTTCAGCCTTTTCATCCTGAATTTACTGATTTGGATTATGCTGACGTTGATTACCGCTCATACGGACCAATCAACTATAAGGCTGCTTCTATAGATGCAGCAACTACCAAGGGGATGAAAAAACCTCCAGCTATTGGCCCATTGCCTCAGAAACCCTCTACAAACGTGAGTTCAGCCAAGCCAACGAACAACAATGTGACTGCTGTCCGTAAAGGAGGAGAGAAGGCCGAAGAGGACGAGGATAAGAACGGATCCACTCCTTCTCTGCTGTGATCCGCTCAAAATGCTTTGCCACCAAAGATTCCCTCTTTTATTTAATTATACAATTCAAAGACTTTTGCATCATTTGCTTCAGGAAACCGAGGTTGCTTCTTCACCAGATGCCATGGATAATTGAGTCATAACGGTAATTATTAAAATATATTTCCAGATGCTTTCTGTAACACTTGTGTATGTGGTAACTAAAATGGCCAGGAGTTGCTAATTTTGTCCGTGTTAACTTCTCGACTCATTCTTCTCTGATTGATTGAAAGGGAAAAATCTCTCATCTCTAGTTGTGTTCACGTCTCTAAAAATATTAAACCTCCCTCCGAAACATGAAAAGAGAGTAAAACTTGCAATGTCGCATCCTTTGACATTGTCAGGATTTCCAGAAATGGATTGTGGTGCTAATGGGATGGGGGAGCTGACGGAGAGACAGAAACTCAGTTGATCGGTGCAATGCACCCTTTTGTACAGTGACTATTGTTGAGTGCTAGTTGGGGTTGCCCGTCCCAAGTGTGTTGGTGAGAGAAGATAACAAATTCATCTAGAAAATACTGATCAAAAAGGGTTTTTATAAAAAAAACAGTATATGCTGTACAGAGAGAGATTTAGCAGCTAATCAAAGGGTGGGAATGGAAAGAAAGACTGAACCTTCCCCTCTTTGTTAGGTTGTGTCTTCTTTTAAGTTTTACCTTTAGAAATCTTTGAAGCAATTAGATTTTTTAAAAAGAGGTGTGAACGTTTAACTATGGCACTTTCTATTTAAGTGTCAGCGATTTCTGAGATTGCGAGTGTGTGCAAATGCGAGTGAAAAGATTGTTCATCACTGTATTGCGGCTTCCACTGTAAGACAAAAAGTTAGACTTTTAAATAGTGCCCAAACATTTTAACAGCTGAAAGAGTTGATATTAACAATTACATTGTGCCATGTTGTTAATCTGTCCTTACCACCAAAGAATTTTATAACTTAAGAAGAGTAATGAGTTACTAATAAATGGTGGATAATTTGAAAGAAGAAAAATAGTATGTTTTGTGTTATATACAAGAAGTGTTGTGTATTTAAATGTTCTATTTTTATGCTTTTATTAAGACAATCCTTATGCATTGCTTGAAGGTCCCATCTCAGAATCTAATAATTTGTAATCTTTACAAGATCATTAACGTTTCCTTTGTAATTTTGGTGCAAAGCAGCTTAGAAATGAATAAATGTGACAAGAAATGGGAGTAATGTAAATGAATTAAGTTTTTAAACGGTTAAACTTCATGAGAATCAGTAGGAGATCTATTTTAATACTGTATATGCACTTTTCCATTCAACAACAAGGACAATGAAGCTGGCTTTATATTTTCACATGGAGATTGAAGTAACATGAGTAGTAAATTCATGAGATGGGACTGAACACATTTTAACTGACATATAAATGCATAGGAAAAATCATAGTTCATGTATACTCATTGGTTCTCATTCTCTGGCTAAATATAGAATTTCTTTATGTTCCAAAAATCTCATTGATCATTTAGAGATAAGAGAGATAAAATGCTCTTTTAATAACTGTTTTATATGTAGCACTTATGATGCTGCTTTTCTTGTGGCTCTGCTTTGGGAAAAAGAAACACATGTGACGTATCAAAAAGTATTTCTTTGTATCTAAAAATGTCAGTGAAAAATCCACTAAAACACTGGCAAGTGTATTGTGTGATATGAAATGCATAGATAAAAGAAAATTGTTGTGATATTAAGTGGTTGAATGATGACCTTTCTTTAACTTTCTTCGTGTCACAATACAAATCTATTGGATCTGCAACGTTTCTCTTGTAATGTTACTTTGGTAAATGTTATAAAAACAGAAATTAACCTCTCCTTACTATTGTCTTACCAGATATTTGTATATCATCACAGAACCTCAAAGTAACAACACAAAAAGATGTTGTGTGCTGATAGATCATATTGTGACCAGCTGAGGGTTTATATTTCCAAGATGTACTCCGATTGGTTTTAAGGAGCATTAATGCACCATTTGATAAGGAGATTGTATGATTAAAATGTGCTTATTGATGAAGCTCCAACATTTCTTCAACCTAAGTTGCCTTGAAGTTGCTGCATGTGGTGGCACGACTTGCAGGTTGTATCTTTCATGAGCGTTGAAAACAATCCTTGTTGTAACATTGAACAAACTTTCATTCCCTAGTCATTATGTGCAGTCGTTTCTTTTAAAGGGCACTTTTATTCCTACAGATCCTTGATGGTAAAAAAATGAGCACAATTTTCAACTCGGTTACTCGGTAACCTTTTTACTTGAGTAAAATGAGTAAATTTACAACTCGGTAATCCTTTTTATCTTCCATTCATATCATAACTCATTTCATAGGATGATATAAGAAAATGGATAATGGAAAATGTATGAGTACAGACAAAAGCATATAAGGGGATGGATTCTGACTAAACATATTTGAAATCACTGAAGTAAGATGTTATAGCTATATGCTCAGAATCCAGATTCTAAAATTTAACTATGAGAGCAAACTATAGAGGCATAAATTTACAAATTGAATCAAGATTTAAACCCTTGAAAAATATATAAAACATAGAGTAAGATTTTGCTAGCTTGCTTTGTTGCCTTTGAAATGCAAATCAAAATATTTACTGTTCCCATTAGAGTTTCATATAAAATACATAAATCAATCTTTTTTAGCAAAGAGAATATACTAAATTATGAGTATTTGTATTTATATGTAAGTTCTTTGTTCAGCGTTTAGAGAAAATAATGCAAAATATTGATATAAAATCCTCATTTAATATAAAAATTCAAAGACAAAAAATATTTAAAACATAATAGGGATAAATAATGTCAGTTATCAATTTCATGTATTCTAATGGTGAAGATGTGTTGTATAAGAAAATATGGGACCAGTTACAAATTGAAGTTATATATTAAAGTATATAAGGTAGCAAATTTGTAACAATAGGATTTCAAACAATAATTTTTAATAACTGATATTTAATAAGTCTACAAGTAGCTTCTTCAATTACGCAAATCCTGCTATTCCTTCCTCACGTCGATTTTTTAATTTTCAAACAAAAATATGCTCGGAAATATTCTCCATCCAGAAATTTCAATTTCCTAGGAAGCATTCCATTCCTGCTACCATATCCTGATGAATGATGTACTTTTCATTTGTTATTTCGTACAGGATAGAGAAAAATGTATCTTTCATTTACTTTTGTCCTAGCCTTGCTCATGGCTGTGATGATATGGAACTGCTACTGATATATGTCAGATGCTTAACAATTGCATTAATTAAGGTCTCTTCTTATAGGATGCTATGAAAAGTATCACTCGTTGAGTGATTTTGTTTCACTTGCATGGACATGTTTTGCTTACGTAAACATGTTTCAATCTGTTTTGGTTGAGGAAAACATGAGCAAACTACTCAAATCTTTATCCCACCAACTAGCTCTGATTTTAGAGGTTGAGAGGTACCAACCGACCTTCAGGATGAGTACTTTAGAGATAGAGGCCTTCAGCCTTTAAATCTCTTCCCAGGTAAACAAGCAGAAGGATAAGAATGCTAAGGGAAAGTTGTCTTATCGATGGCATTCGGATAGTAAATCGCCGACCTTTCTCAACCTCTGAACATATCAACAAAATACGGGAAAGTCCTTAACCGCATCGCAACGATAGAATTTCCTCGCTTTGCCTCACGCGTGCCTCTCTGAAAAGTTCCCTTCTTCATTCTCTCATACCTTAGTGACTACTGTTTGAGAGCCCCACGTGTTCAAAGCTGATCCACTCTTAACGCCATTTGACGGATCTTCACGGGGTCGAATCCATTCAACTTTTTGCTTCTTGGATGCCTGGAGATTAATACACGCGAGAGACGATATTAACCCGCTAAAGCGTAGGACTTGTTTGCCTGTGAAATATTTTGTTCACAGGAACACCGTAATAGTTGAGGATATCGACTGGAGTAATTGAAAATACACCGTGCGATCTGACACCGGATTCCGTGACCGACTCGAGTGAACTTCGACGTTCCATCAGAATGAGGTATGTTATATAATCTAAATAATTTGGTAATATGAGCTAATTCCTCGATTATAATAATTAAAATCCCTTAGTTCTAAGAATTACATTTGTATAGTGCTAACCTAGTACTTTGTTCGGATTAGGCATTGGCAATTGAGAGGAAAACACAATCACTAATGACTGTCCCATATCTCATCCAATCCAAAAACCTACCTCTGACAGATGTCAAGACAACATAATCCAACATTTACGAAAATATTATCCCGTACCATAAACCAAAATAGCGAAATTTTTATCGACGTAAGAGATGAGATGAAAAAACTTTTTTTATTTTATATAATTAAAATTAGAGGACAGTTACCATAACGTCATATGTAACTGCCTTACATTTTTCAGTTCAGTTTTGGATCGCATCACAACTATTTGCTATCCACCGTAATCAACAAATCTGATGTATCGGTCTGTGACCCTCTAAAGCCTAAAAGGTGGCTACCAAAGTCTTTAGTACGATTAGGGGCTTGAAGAATTACTCATGCGCCAACATTACGATATTCTTACGAGATCTGCTAATGGAGAAAAATTTTTAGAGGAACAGATGAATGAGGAAAAGGATTATGAGACAAAATCTGAATTCTAATTAAGTTTGAATTTCACCCTTGGCTGATTGCTACATATGTGAATCAATAGCTGGAATAGGCTGTTCAATGGTTAGCCGCAATACCTATAATAAAACTTGAGAAAAAAAATTACCTATGTGCAATATTATATCAAATTTGAGTTTCTTCTTGTTAATTGCAACAAAAAATCATCTCTACGTGTAGAAATTCTCCGGTGAATGATATCTTATTCTCATATTCTTATTTAGTATGTCTTATAATCCTTCAATATAACTTGGCCATAAAGTTTGGAAACATGCGCTATAATCTAAAACCAACTCATTGAATTAAACATTCAAATTTTGCATTTATTTATCCACATTTTCCATCAATGAATGAAGTTAAAGATAATGAAGTTTATTCCATTCTGTCGTTAGGAAGGAATACACTGCTGAGGTGAAAGCTCAATTTCCCTCTATTAGGCATCATACGTCTCTCTAAAATACGAAGTGTGTATCTATCTCGTTTATTTGATTTATTCCCATGCCATGTGCTGATAGTCAGCTTGTACAGTACTTGTATTGATGTAGCGGTATTAATTTATCAGAGAAAAGGAATGATTTTCATGGGAAACAAACATATTAATGGAGCAGATAAACGATATATTTTATTAAATGTACAAAATATCAGTGGGTTGAAAGTATCAACTCCTCATTTTGATTCCAGTGTTTTGTAAAATCCAGTCGAGGTAACTAGCAACTCTTGTGTAAACAGACGGTGCGCGTATGCAAGTAGCGGCACCGAAAGAAACGAGACCAATTTCAGTGAACCTGTCACCCTCCAAGTACACCAAAGGACCACCACTGTCACCCTGTGAGTAATAAGTGTTATTAAAATCGATTCGAGAAGCTGATCCGTTTCAAACGGTAATTTACATAAGGAAAGAAAATCGTAAGGTAAATTAGAGCAACGTTGCCGTTTGTAAACGGGTAATTTCTTGCAAAATCACGAAAAATCTTAATTTTCATCGTAGAACGTCGATAAAAAGACGTTTTTATATCTCTTAGGACGAGTGAGACGACGAAGATAATAAATTGTTGCTCATTTGAATTGTTTATAACTTTTTAAATCGTATTCCACGCGGTCAGTTTTTTTATGGTCCCCCCCTGATGTGAATGTCGGGCGATCCCGAGCTGGAAAGCCCAGCTAGGGGTCTGGATTAGCACGGCGACCCTCGAAATTTCTACCTGAAAAAAATAACGGTAAAAACCCCGCTTAGCTACCACTAACCAAGCGATCTAATATTTTGGAAACATAAACATAAAAAAATAGCGCGATGACAAATGTTCAGTACTTAACTTTTTAAAAAGAATATATATAACAAATGATTACACGTAGAGCCTCCATGGGGTGAACTTAATGGCACTAGAATCGGTGAATCATCTTGGAGAACTTTCACAAATAATATATCATGGAGTACCCACTTTTTTCAAGAAAACTAAAAATACCATCGCATTCCATAATGTTTTGTTGAATACCGTGAAATACATCGGCGCCTGCTTCTTTTCTCTTCCTCATGGTAAGAGAGGCCGATGTAAGTGTTGCGAGCGGAGGCTTCGACGAGTGACTCAATACTCGCCTCACGAGGGCTTTTAGATACTAAGATAAGTGAATTTTTTGATTTTATAGAAAAATATTACGGTCCATTGGAGCGATGCTAACCCTACAATTCCATACCAAAACACTATGCATGTGTTATTTTATATATGATTCATTAAGTAATATAGTTCCTTTTCAAATAATCATTCATCACTGGGAGATATCTTGGATTAAACTTTGTCATTCCTGCAACTAAATGGTTCAAGGTCTGGAACGTGGTATCTATTAATAATGAGGAGTGCATGGTAGAGTGGGCTTGAGGGCAAATAATACGATACACTGCATAATATATTTAATTTCTAATACACTATTACATTTAACGACTCTTTTATTCTGCGAAATGATTCTTTTATCAGAAATGAAAATTTATACGAGTATTGATTATTGGCAGGTATTAACTACCACCAACAGTTGTGAATAAAGTGACCTGTATTTCCTTTTAATACCGATTAAATGTTAGAGGTAGTCTCAAGTCGAACGATCAGCTGAGAGACCTGAGAGAGGAATATTTACTGGCATCACGCAGAACTTACGTTGCTGACCGTTATGTCTGGCAATTACCGATACCATTTAAACAACGCAACCCAATCTATTATATTTCTCAACAATACTCGTGATTACTTTGCTTAAATTAATTGAAATATCCTCTTTTAATTTCTTAAGTCAAAAAATCCTAAACGTAATACCTCGTGATCAGAAATTGGTTTGAGAATTATCCTTCCAATTAAAAAAACGGGTACGTAAGATGTCTATAATTCATGTTGACGAAAGTCGTGCTACAGGTATAGAATGCATAATCTCGTGTTTATTTCTTGCTTTTCTTAGTTGAAGGTATTTACAAACCGATTGCCGGTTACGCCAGATTTTTTCCACCGGAAAACATGGAGATTGAAACCTTACGGAAGTATAAGCCGAGGTGGGTTTTCAGCATAAAAATTTGCTGAATTTTCAGCATTTCAGGAAGGAAATTATAAATGCCATGTCTCGTGAAATATTATCTCAATTATTAGTTTATATGAAATTTAAATTAGAAATAAGAAGAGATGATCAAACACAATTTGTTCATACTTTTTGAGGTACGCACAAAAATAGGGCGGAACCTATTATGGTTAAATGGAAGATGAGACTAAAAAGTCCCAATTTCGCCTAATAAAGTCCTTTTTATGTATGTATGTATTATTCAATTCATGATTGGCAAGAGTTTAATTTTCATTCAAGAGGAAATATTTATACGGCAGGCAAGTTAAGATTCCGGAAGACTGAATCGAAGGCACGGTTTCAGTTGAGTCACGTGTTTCCATGGAGCTTCAAGTGGTTGCAATTCTCCACCACAGGCACTGACCTTCCAAAGGAATACGAAGGGGAGAGGAACCAACCTCCACCAAAGGCACTGGTGGTGTCCAGAGCGAAGGATTATCAAGGGAAGGGGTTAAAAAGAAATGCTCCCATTTCGTTTTAAATTGCAACTCTAATTTAAACTGCGCGTAACTTCAACTTACTTACGTAGTAACTACGCTTCAAAAGTGTGAAAATATTAAATGTACCGAGTGACTCTGAATTAAATGAATTTACAAAGATATAGGCACAGACGCTTTTTTCTGGAAAAACAGTATTTTATTACCTTCTCCCTGTATGTAGAAAAAATTATTGTATTCGCATAAAAATTCGAACTCCAGATTTGAAGGTAAATAGGTATTTTGGGGCTCATAGAGTTCGTTTTCGCTATTTTTCCGAACATTTCTGTCTGTGTCTGCATGTGTGTCTGTGTCTGTCTGTCTGTCTGTCTGTGGGAAAAACGTTTGTGGGCGCTCTACCTAAAAATGTGATTATCCGATCATTTCAAAAATTAATATTTAGTATTTTCCTAACAATGCCAAGAGTTGATTAGTTTTTGATGAATTCCGCTTAACCGACGAGAACAAAATTCTGTCTCTTAAAGATGTCTGTCAGAATGCAATAAGTGTGAATGATTAAGGACGTCTACAGGGATGCTGTCATTAGCTGCTCAGCAGTGTTCGAGTGGCATAAGCTCTTCCGGGAGGGGCGGGAGCTCGTCGAAGATGACCAGCGCGCCGGTCGCCCATCAACTTCTAGGATTGATGAAAATGTGGCCAAAGTGAAGACGAGTTTACCCTATCATCCAACAGTGGAGTTAAAATTGCTGATTCTTGATTTAATAGTCAGACGGAAAACGGTGGTGATGGTAAATATTTTGGAATTCAAGCAAATGAGAGAAAATAGAGAAAAAATGTAGAATCCAGAGGTTTTAGATTCGACTAGACACATAGCCTCGCTCAATCGAAAAGGCCTCAAAAATATTCCTTAACACTAGAAGGTCCGGGGTATGTTGCCTATCTAAAAGGTCCGCGATGGGTCAATTGACCCCAATGCGTTATTAGAAGGACCTTGCTGTATTCGCGCTTTAAGATGCCCCTTTTTATTGTTTTTCTACGTCATGAGCTTTCCTATTACTACATTTTGGCACTTGAACCCTGTTACAGGTGGATTTTAGGCGGATTAGAGTGGTTTTACAGTTCGTAAAATGGAATTGGTCGGAAATAATTTCATTTTCTTTCGATTTTTTTTTTCATTTATAAAAAAATGTACAGATATCTTCTTTTATAACACAATTACATGAAATTGTTTTAAAAAACTGGTTTTTCAGAAGTTAAAATCATTATACACTGCAAAGTAAGAATAACATCTCGACAGAAGATTTTTTAGTGAAAAAGTGACTGTCACAGAGAACATGGCAAATTTGCATGTTAGTACAAAAGTTGCTTTAAACGGTAAGTATGATTTGTTTAACATATTTCTACTTTGTTTTTATCTACTAGAAGACATTTTACATAAAGATATCCACTACATTACATTTTTTCAGGAACAGAAAAAAAAACTTAAAAGTCTACAAAAGAACATGGTTTTTGTTCTTGAGGTAAGTAACAAAGGTTTTTGCTTAGTGTCGTATTCTTTATGTAAAATAACGTACAAGATTAAAAAAAATTGAGAATCTTAACTTGTAAATATTATATTAGCGCTATTAGGAGATATATTAAAATGAAAATTTTTAGTAACAAAAGGTCGTAACCTCTAAGAGGCAGGTCTATTGTATTTCTAGGCTTCCTCGCATTTCTTGCAAACCCTAATATCACTTCCACACATACCACACATACGTTTCTTGCATCTGTTATATGACTTCTTTGTTTTGTTTACCGAGCCCAATTTGGCACTGCCTACGACTACCTGAGTCAGGAGGAACGACGTCTGCTACACGCTGCATTTTTCTACTTTCTACGTAAGTCTTTGACATTTCTTTTGCAACTCCCAAAATGAACGATTTACGTGAAACATTAGAGTTAAAGAATAACTTGTAGAATGAATGAGCATTAATCATGGCTATATCTAGGATGTTATAGAAAACATGCACGGGCCATCGCCGTGTGCCAGACCGAACGCTGTATTTACGAGTCATTTGGTCAGCATTATCGGCTCCGCATTTGTTCTTATTGTAAAAAAGAACCGTCTCTGGTTATTTTTTCTCCGTCTCACCGTCAATTTGTACACAGGGGTGCATACTACTAAGAACTAGGACGTTTTTGTTAGATTTAGATTGATAACCAGTCATGGTGATTTCTTCGTGCTTACAGATAACAGTTCCAAAACGAGAATCACCACATTTCTTCAAAGTAGGCGGCACTTCTCTTCTATTTCGATTTAGCGTCCCTACAAGGCTAGTATTTCTCTTCTTGATTTCTTTCGCAAGATTCAAGGAGGTAAAGTCCATTGTGACGTCTCTGCCCTTGTTTAGGTAAGGCTCAACAAGTTGTTTGACAATGTTTTCGACGACACGTTCTGTACTGGGCCTTGCCTCATATTTGCCTACTTAGGGAATAATATTTAGCACGTACCTGATTTTCTCATCAGTAGCAACACAAAATTTAATTCCAAACTTATCCAAAACTATTCCAAAAATGGGGACCAGCACTTTGTCGGATACAGTTGCTCATCAACAGTAATACTTTCGCCAGGTCTGTAGCATGCTAAGCAATTTTCAATAAACTTATTCCAAAGATCTGATAACAAGCAAAATTTTTCGGTTTGTTTACGGGCAGCACTGCTGGAAATGTCATCAAAACATAAAAGTCACATGATTTCCTTGAACCGATTTGTACACATTTCTACATTACATTACATTTGTACATTAGTACACATACACCGAAAAAAATGGTTGGCCCAATTGCGTGTGCCCCAGATCATTAACATGGGTTGATTGAGCTACACAAGCCCCACGTGCATACAAAATAGAGAGAAACGCATTGATATCTTCTAAAGACAGTGACCATGATTCATCGCCTAGAACTCGCCGAGCTTCTTTTTCAGTACAATCTTTTATCAACCTAAGCATAGGTTCCGTCAGAAAAAGCTTCAAAGCCCTCCAGTAAGAGTTTTCCTCCAAGTGCTTCTTGGCGTAGCCAGTGGCACACCCTGATTCTCTTAGAACATTCATAATATTTTATTCAGCATGAAATGAGAGTCCAAACTGTGCTATCATTAGCTGTTTCTGTACCCCCCTGGTCCAAGCGTGTGAATATGCACTGCACACTGCCGTGGTAGCGAGCGGTGGGGTGGGGGGATTTTATTCGGGAACTTGAAACAAAGCTTCAACAGTTATGGCCCTCAATCAGCAACAAATGAAAGAAAAACGATTTTCGTAGTATAAAACCCATGATTATGATCGTTTATTATGATAGAACTAGATATTAGGACCCATATTAGGCAGGAAACGTGCCCGATGTCAACGGAAACGCTTAAAATGCAATAGGGGCCAATTGACCCCTCGCGGACCTTGTAGTTATACCCACTTGTTGCGCCAAAAGTACTTGTTAATTTTACAAAATATTTCACACAGTGGCTTATGCCCTTAAAATATTAAAAGTAAAAAAAATCAGATCCGCACAAATATTACTTTTTAAGTGAGGACGATAAGAAAGTTGCGAAGGGTCAATTGACCCCTATCGGACCTTCTAGTGTTAACCGTTGCACGTCAGAACTGGTAATGTACTAATACTTGGTGCTAATTCTCATCTATTGTTCTCCAGAGATATATGTCATAGTCCTCGCTGATGAATCAAAAATGTTTTAGTTTGGAAAGAAATATCGAGAAATGGTCTTTCTATCTTTCGTGACAATCGTTCTTTTTCAAATATATCGTTCAGATGTGTTCTGCGATTAGAATGGTAGTCACATTGAAAATTTTTAGGGATAAAAAATAACACTTTATGTATTTATTAATATTTTCATCTTTGTTTCATGTATTTATGAAAAAATAAAAAAATCGGATTTATCGTAGTAATTAAAAGACTTGAATCATCCTGTGTTATCCCTTTAATATTTGGTAAAGATTCAGCCTGAAAACAACGTGAAAAGCAAAAATTGTAAAATTAAGGCTTACGATCGTACCTTTTATTAGAGGATGGTTGAAGTCATAACCAAACCCATTAGCTTACGTGCGCTCCTTGCCCAACAGAAATAAAAAACCTATCCTTTCGTTTAACTATTTCAACCGTAAGCCAGACATAACTTCCGATTGGGCGAGACTATGTCTCCATTCGATTCCAATGCCTCAAGTATTATAAAACCAGTCCTTTCCTCCCTTGAAGTTCCAAAATAATCACTCTCTACCTATTGTGCCGATTTTTGTCAATAACCCCGTGCTCAACGCGCTATAAGTGCCATAGTGACCTAAGAGGCTTTGGGCGGCGGAGGGTGGCTACGATTCTTCCTCCCTATTTTTACAAAAGGTGCAGGAAGACTAATACTTGCAGAACTGTTTGCAGTATTTTAAAACTTTCTGGATACTAGATTGTCTCTATGTTTTCCTTCTAATACGAAAATAAGTTAACACCATAAGATATTTCTATCAGCGTTATTTCGCGAACCGAGTATTGCGACCACAGAGCATTTAAAATTACGTCGACGATTACGTTCAGTTGACATAATTTAAACAATTGAGACTGAAGTAACAGCTACTAATAGAGTCCTATTAAAAATCTTTATTTGATGCTGGTGAATTTTTCTTTTAGTAACTGCTCAAATACGAGTGCTACATCCCATTAGTTATTTCTGGGTCGTACCCCGCTATTTTATTGAGTTAGATAAATTAACAAATAAACAACGATGCAGGGTAAACACCGAAAAATGTTGGCCCCAATCTGATATTCAACGCTATTTGATTAGAGTTTGATTTGCTCGATCCCCTTTTTCGGAATCTCTTAGAGAATAATGTTGAGTTTATTAGATGTTTAGGTAAATTTAAGTAACAATTCAAACGGAGTTACACATTTTCAAATTTATTTGGAAATTAATTACTATATTTACTTATGAGTAAGTATGCACACAAATCTTGGAAAAAATCTTAAATAATTCCCAAAGTAAAAATCAAAATAAATCACAAACTATCGCAAGAATAACTTAAAATCATTAATCTTAACTCTCATTCCTGTAATACTACTTAAGTGTCTCTTCATTTTCATTTTCTTTCCTCCTTAAAACTGTTCCTGTCACATTGTCGTCGTTTGTTATTGTGGCTCTCAGTTTTCCTCTTGTTATGAATTCATTATCCGGAACCTTTTTCACTTAAACTTCTAAGGCGAATGGAATGTATTTAGTCAGCAAGCATCCTCGTAAACGGCATTGTACTTGCTGTAATCGAGCTTCTATGAATGACCTTCATAACCGCCGGTCATACCCGGCAAATACTATTCTTGCCTCAGAGTACCTTGGGAAGGGCGTTCACTCTCGAGAAATTCCCAATAAGAATTTCGGCATTCAGTTTGTCTTTTGCGAGTGGTTGCAGCGTAGGTTCGACGTCCACGACCGCAGGGAAAATATGGTACTTGTCTCGAATATCGGTCCTAAAAAGTGCGAAAGTTGCAGGATTCAAGTAGTGTTTTATTTATAATAGTAAAGTTAGTTATAAGCTAGAGGGCTGTTTGAAACCACCAATTACCGTCGAAAGATTCGGAGACGGAACGAGGCTTAGTAAACAAGACGACTGACTACCATTAGACAAATGAAAAATTATTTATTAACAAGGATACAACTGGAACAGCAGCATTTTACGAGTGTTAATAACGCCATGAAAGGAGAATTGTACGTCCAGAGTGATATTACGCCCACCTGTGGAACATTTTCAATAGTTTTTGAAGGAGAATTGAACTGCCATTACGGAAACAGGGCTGCCAATCGAAATATCTGAGACCCGCGCTTAATTTTTTCTTGGTAAACGTTGAGGAAATGTATCCGGGAGTGGAAAATGTGCCACGACCTGGAATTCCTCTCCTTGGCCCTGCTTTGATTCTAATGTGATAGTGAATTTTCTAATATTGGAAGGGACTTATTACGTTATGTGTTGTAGATTGTGTGTATGGCGAGAGAGTGAAAAAGTATTCGGTTATCGACTCCTATTTTATTGTTTTCTTCGGAAGTGACTTACGTAAGAAGCGCGACTTTTGGTTGTGTTTGCACCAAAGGATTGCATTATGTCCGAAGGTATGGATGTAATTCATGCTATCGTTCAATTTAGTAATTATTTATTTCAACTAACTGATAGATGGATTTAAGTTCTTAGTTCTGGTTTGGTTATTAAAAATATCACTTTCATGTGGAAGATTCCCCTCGTATAAGTACCATTGTTGCGATAATAAATATTTTGTTTGACTTAAGTTATTATTAAACCGTAAGGATATTTAATCGCCCTCTGAGTACCATGAAATTCAAGTATTGAGTTATTATTGAACATCGATAACTTGAATTTCGCGATTCGCAGTCGAAGCCAGAAGACCTAGGGTATTTGTTATGTTTTGTCCACAAATATTCCTGAGGATATTTCTCAGATTTAATTGGATGATTTATAATAAAACAAAATATTTATTATTCCATTAATTCTAATCATTCGATCTCCTGGCATAAAAAATGCGAAATAGAAACGGAATGTTATTTGGTATTATCTGTATATTTGTATACTTTTATATTAAACTATGCTTAAAATTTATCTTCGGAGACGAAAAATGTCTCGTAAGTTTAATTATGCTTCAGATACGTGACAATAAGTTAAGAAATAACTTTATCATCTGCAAACATGGATGGAATAGGCTTTTGAGATCACGAGATCACCTTATTTGTGTATAAAATAAGTAAACAACAAAAGAGTACATTCAGAACGCGTATTAAGGAGATCAAAATTTTCCTGAAGTAACAAAAACTAATTAATCGACAAACGGAGTTTAATATCTTGTTTTAGACTTTGAAACATCGTATGAGGTTTGAGGTAATCATGTTGTGTTTTGAAGAATTAAGACTTTTACACAGGGTTAGTATCAGAGGATTTCCTAATTGTTAGGAAACGCTTATTGATTTTGAGTATTGAGCTTAAAATGATACAAAAATTATTTATTGGTTATTCATAACTTAAAAACTTAAAACCATCGATAGTACTGTAAGATTAGGTAAGGATTGAAAAATTATTTAGGTTTTATTGAGTAACAAATGTCTTTAACGCAGTGCTTATTAAATAAATATGTGAAATAATTTAATCTTTCTTACTTCGCAAACATCGCTGAAGTTATTTCTTCGTTGATTTCTTTTACCGAAGGGAGTGGTATATTCTGGACTGTGCAAGTCACCAAAGGCTTCTCAGGTAAAGGTAAATGAAGTCCTGTTTCACCTTGTAAGGATGAACTTTCGTAATTCATAGTTTGGGGCTATCACAGATTCCAGTTGCGTTTTAAACGATCCAGGCAACTTCGAACACTGCAATAATGTATCCATATTTCAAGTGCGCATTCGTAACGCTTTTTTTGGTATACTAATCAAAACCTTACGATAATTATTTGTAACACAATCATTTTTGGGATGTGTTTAACGAAAGCAGAACTCCATTCTTAAAATTCTCTTCTACATTTTCTGAACTCTGTATAGTTCAATCCAAAGTTTTATCATCCTTCTTCAAGCTATCTGGTGCCTGCATCGTCTTTCTTGGAAGAACATCTATTCTTTTGATTAGCCTAATAAATGCCTACAAAATTAGGAGAGACTTTTGGAAAACCCTGAGCCAGAAATGTCTACATGCCGAATCGGAAGATTCAATTCGAGAATTGTCCTACCAGGTAAGCTTGTTTTTAAATGTAAGCGTAATGGCTGAGAGAGAAGAGCTCCTTAAAGAATAATTAAGCGAGTCGTTATAGTAATATCCATTAACAATTACTACACCAAAATACAATTGAGTAAAATATGCTCTCTACCTTATAACTTAAATCTTACAAAAAAATCTCTGTTAAATTATCAATAGTAACATAACTGGTAAGAACAGAGTATCAAAGTCACCAGGTGTTAGGATTAGATCAGTAAAAGGGACTTTGATTGAGAATATTCCTTCTTATTGCTTAAAATAAGGTGTTGAGGTCAATAAATCCGTTTTTCAATCTTAAACTTGCTTAATGTACGCCAATATTAATTGTTAGCAATGGATAAGGCGAGGGACTATTGATAACACAGTAATAGTATTGCTGTAGATTGTATCATTGTTGGTTTCTGATTTATAGGTATGATATTGATTTTTCCCAATTTACCTTCAGCTATTCCGGATGAAGGTACTGAATATAAGCAGAATGGGTCAATTCTTGGATTCTTTAATGTCATCTTTGTCATGTGCTTATGGCAAAGGAAGGAGTAACCAAAGGGGAATCCTCAGCTAGCTATAGTGACTTCAGTGGGTTCAAGATTCTAAATTGAAGCAAACAAGAAGTTAGAGTGAATGGTATTTCTTCAAAGAGAGAAGAATGCTGGACCACTTCATAACTGAAATAGGGTAGGACTTATTATAACATCGTTACTCTTTAGCATGAATGACTTGGATTTAAATCTCTTACTGTGAGATGGCCAAATTTTCCCTGTTTACATGTTAATTATTTTGTATGTTTGCAAGTTGACATGTAAACTATTTTAATGAAAGCATTTTTATAAGTCTGTATCTAATTTCCAAGAGAGTTTCAGGAATTTTTGTAAACATTTTAAATGATAAGCATACCTGAATAAAAGCTATGTTCTTTGAGCATAATTCTTTATATACTATCCGTATTTGAAATAAGCTCGAGTGGGTTGCAGAAGAATAATTTGATGTAATCTGTCCATTCTTAATTAGAACTTAATCATCTGATATTTTCTACTCCCTTTGTCTGCTAGGGTATTTGCAATATTGTGTCTACATATCTCAATAACTTCATTTTATATCCTGTTTTTCATTTTCTATTTGGTACCTGATAATATGAAACATATGCAAGTCTTATTGCAAGCCGTTAACTGGACTGCTATTAGTAAAAGATAGCCATTCACATATGTTACCCTCGTGTACCCTTTATTGTACTGCTAGTTTTGTTTGTATTATATCATCCTGTCTTTGATCTCAGATATTATCCTAGTTTGACTTTTGCTTCAAGAAAAAAATGTTCATAATTTTAATGTTAATCATTTAATTAAAACGGTTTAATGCAATTTTCTATCTATTGATTTCAAATCCTGGTAAGAAGTTGGTTATCCCTTAAATGAAAAATTTGCAAAAGTAATGAAGAAATGAAATACATGTAATGTACATAAGGTATGCTTGTAATATAATTTTTCAGGAGTAGTGAAATGGTTGAAATAGCTTATATGCCTCATTATCCCCATTCAGCTTCCAACCTCTACTATATAGTTTTGACCTTGCATCTATAAAAAGTCAACTATGTCTACGAACATATTTTCTGATTCCTGAAAAGCTACATTTTTGGAAGATACAATCGGTATCATGCTACCTCGGGCGATCCGATAATGAACTTAAGTTAAGAGAAATAGATGCTAGAACGAATCGTTTTAATAATTCATTCTTTCCATGAACGATACGCGGCAATAACCGATTAAGGAAGTAGTTTAGATTCTACATGGTGTTTACACCCCCTGCCTCACGCCGAAAGGCAGTTTATAATTTATTAATGTAGATGTACCCGAAAATTTTTGGAACTTATTTTTACCTTTTTGACGAATTTTTAGCTGTTTTTGACGATTTATAGCATTTTTTACGATTTTTAGTTGTTTTGACGATTTTATAGCTGTTTTTGGCAAATTCTTAGCTGTTTTTGACGAATTTGTAGCTCTTTTTGACGATTTTTAACATTTTTTACGAAGTTATAGCTATTTTTGACGATTGTTTAGCTTTTTGACGATTTTTAGCTGTTAATGACGACTTAAAGCTGTTTTGACGGTTTTTTAACATTCTTTTACGATTTTATAGCTGTTTTGATGATTTTATAGCTGTTTGAGACGATTTTTTAGCTGTTTGAAAATATTTTAGCTATTTTTCACGCATTTTTTTTTCAATTAATTAGCTGTTTTGACGATATTATAGCTGTTTGTGACGATTTTGCAGCTGTTAATGACGATTTTTTAGCATTTTATTATGATTTTTTAGTTGTTTTGACGATATTTTAGCTGTTTTTGACAATTTTTCAGCTGTTTTTAACAATAATTAGTTGTTTGTTACGATTTTTAACTATTTTGACGATTTTTATTAGCTGTTTTTGACGAATTTTTACCTATTTTGGACGACTTTTAGCATTTTTTACGATTTTTCAGCTGCTTTTGACGATTTTATTGCTATTTGTGACGTTTTTTAACTGTTGTGACGTTTTTTAACTGTTTTGACGATTTTATAGCTTTTTTCACAAAGTTTTAGCTGTATTTGACGATTTTAGCTGTTTTGACGATTTTTAGCTGTTTTTGACGATTTTAAAGCATTTTTTGGACGAAATTTTAGCATTTAGTTACGATTTTTTGGCTGTTTCGACGATATTTTAGCTGTTTGACAACATTTTTGCTACTTTTCACGCATTTTTTTCAATAAATTAGCTGTTTTGACAATTTTACAGCTGTTTATGACGATTTTTTAGCATTTTATTAGGATTTTTTAGTTGTTTTGACGATTGTTAAGCAGTTTTTTGACAATTTTTCAGCTGTTTTTAACGATAATTAGTTGTTTGTGACGTTTTTTAACTGTTTTGTCGAGTTTATAGCTTTATCACGAAATTTTATCTGTATTTGACGATATTTAGCTGTTTTGTTGATTTCATTGCTGTTTTTGACGAATGTTTAGCTGTTTTGACGATTGTTTAGCTGTTTATGACGATTTTTATCTGTCTTGAAAATTGTTTAGCTGTTTTTGACGTTTTATAGCTGTTTTGACGAATTTTATCTTTTTCACGATTTTTGCTGTTTTGACGATTCTTTAGCAGTTTTTGACGGATTTTTATTTGATTTTGAAGTTTTTTAGCAGTTTTTTTACGATTTTTTGCTGTTTAGACAAAGTTTTAGCTGTTTTTGATATTTTTTAGCTGTTTTGACAAATTTAGCTGTTTTTACGATTTTTTTGCTATTTTTTACGATTTGTTAGTTTGTTAGGCTGTTTGTATCACTTTTTACATATTTTTATTGTTTTTTTACGATTTTTGCTCTATGTGAAGATTTTTTAGCTATTTTTTCAAATCTAAATCTGTCTTTGACGTTTTTAAACGTCTTTTAGCTTAATTTTGACGATTTTTATGATTTCATCACAATTTTTATCTATTTAACGATTGTTTAGCTGTTTCTAAAGATTTGTTAGCTGTTTTGACGAATTTTTAGCTGTTTTTTACGATTTTTCAGCTGTTTTCAAATTTTATACCTGTTTTTGACGTTTTATAGCTGTTTGTGACAATTTGTAGTGGTTTTGACGATTTGTAGCTGTTATTACGAATGTTTTAGCTGTTTTTAACGATTCTTATCAGTTTTTTACAATTTTTTCCTGTTTTGACGGTTTTTTTATGTTTTTGACGATTTTTTTCATTTTTTTACGTTTTTTTGCTGTTTAGACAATTTTTAACTGTTTTTGATATTTGTTTGCTGTTCTGACATATTTTAGCTGTTTTGACGATTTCTTTGCTATATTTTAAGATTTGTTAGTTTGTTATACTGCTTTTGACGATTCCTACCTTTTTCTAACGATATTATGCTGTTTTGACGATTTTTAACTGTTTTTGTCGATTTTTAGCATTTTAAAGATTTTTTAGCTGTTTTGACGATTATGTAAATGTTTTCGACGAGTTTAAGCAATCCTTAAGGATTTTGTAGCTTAGTTTTGACAAATCTTAGCATATTCTTACCATATTTAGCTTAGTTTTGCCGATTATTAGCATTTCTTTACAATTTTTTTATCTGTTTTGAAATTTTCTTAAGTACTTTAGACGATTTTTATCATTTTGTAAGGATTTTTTTAGCTGTTTTTGACGATTTTATAGCTGTATTACGAATTTTGAGCTGTTTATGACGATGTTTTAGCTGTTCTGACTATTGTTAGCTGTTTCTGATGATTGTCTAGCTGTTTTTAACGAATTTAAGCTGTTTGTTACGATTTTTTAATTGTTTTTACGAATTTATTGCTGTTTTTGACTAATTTTAACATTTTTTACGATTTTATAGCTATTTTTGATGAATTTTAATCTATTTGGACGATTATTAGCTGTTTTTGATGAACCTTTTAGCTGTTTTTGACGATTTCTATCATTCTTTTGCGATTTTTTGTTGTTTTGACGATTTTTTTGCTGTTCTTGACATTTTTTTTTAGATGTTTTGACAAATTTTATCCTTTCTGACGGTTTATAGAATTTTCTTACGATTTTTATCTGTCTTGAAAATTATTTAGCTGCTTTTGGCGGATTTTTAGCTGATTTTGACGATTTTAAGGAGTTTTTTTTCCGATTTCTTAACTGTTTTAAAGCATTTACAGCTGTATTTATAATCATTAAAATAGCTAAAAAAATCGTCGAAAATAGCTATGAAATCGTAAAAAATGTTAAAATTAGTCAAAAACAGCAATAAATTCGTAAAATCACCTTAAAAATCGTCAAAAACCGCTATAAATTCGTAAAAAAGCTATAAAATCGTACAAAAACAGCTAAAAAATGTTCAAGACAGCTAAAAAAATCGTAAAGAAATGCTAAAAATCGTGAAAACATCAAAAAAATCGTCAAAAACAGCTAAAATATGGTAAAACAATGATAAAAAATCGTCAAAACAGCAGAAATATCGTCAAAAACCGCTATGAAATCGTCAAAATAGCTTTGAAACGAATATAAACAGCTGAAGAATCGTCAAAAAGTAAAAAAAAACATAAACAATGATAAAAATCGTCAGAAACAGCTGAAAAGCGTCACAAACAGTAAAAACATGGTCAAGAACAACTAAAAATTCGTAAAAAGAGCTCTAAAATCGTAAAAAACAACTTAAAAAATTTCAAATCAGCTAAAAATATCGAAAAAAATGCTAAAAATCGTCAAAAAATGTACTAAATCCGTAAACAATTTTCAAAAATCATCAAAAACAGCTTAAAAATCGTACAATCATCAAATATCGTTAGAAATGCTAAAAATAGTCAAAACAGCTAAAACATTGTCAAAATCAGCTGAAATTTCGTCAAAAACGACTTTGAAATTGTCAAAACAGCTTTTAAACGTAAATAAACAGCTGAAAATACTTCAAAAAAACTAAAAAAACCTAAAAAAGGATAGAACTCGTCAAAAAAGCTAAAAATCGTCAAAACAGCAGAAATATCGTCAAAAACCGCTATGAAATCGTCAAAATAGCTTTGAAACGTAAATAAACAGCTGAAAAATCGTCAAAAAGTAAAAAAAAAAACATAAACAATGATAAAAATCGTCAAAAACAGCTGAAAAGCGTCACAAAAAGTAAAAACATGGTCAAGAACAACTAAAAATTCGTAAAAAGAGCTCTAAAATCGTAAAAAACAACTTAAAAAATTTCAAATCAGCTAAAAATATCGAAAAAAATGCTAAAAATCGTCAAAAAATGTACTAAATCCGTAAACAATTTTCAAAAATCATCAAAAACAGCTTAAAAATCGTACAATCATCAAATATCGTTAGAAATGCTAAAAATAGTCAGAACAGCTAAAACATTGTCAAAATCAGCTGATATTTCGTCAAAAACGACTTTGAAATTGTCAAAACAGCTTTTAAACGTAAATAAACAGCTGAAAATTCTTCAAAAAAACTAAAAAAACCTAAAAAAGGATAGAACTCGTCAAAAAAGCTAAAAATCGTCACAAACAGTAAAAAAATGGTCAAGTACAGCTGAAAATTCGTTAAAACAGCTTACAATCGAAAAAAATACCTATGATATCGTAAAAAAAGCTAATAAAACGTGAACAAAATGATAATACTCGTCAAAATGGCTACAAAATCGTCAAAACAGCAAAAAACGTAAAAATTGATAAAAAAAAACGTCAAAAACAGCTAAAACAGCTAAAACATTCGTAAAAACAGCTACAAAATCGTCAAAATAGCTAAAAAAAATCGTCGAAAATAGCTATGAAATCTTAAAATCATGTTAAAAATCGTCAAAAGAGATATAATTCATAAAAAAAGCTATAAAATCGTACAAAAACAGCTAAAAAATCGTAAAAAGTGCGTCAAAAACAGCTAAAAATCGTCACAAACAGCAAAAAATCCTAAAAAATGATAAAAATTATCAAAACAGCATAAATCGTAAAAAATTATGAAAATCGTCAATAGCAGCTTAAACATTCCTCAAGAACAGCAAACAAATCGTCAATATACCAACAAAATCGTCAGAAATAGCTATAAAATCGTAACAAAATGCTTAAAATCGTCAAAAAAAAGCAAAAAAATCATAAAAAATACTAAAAAAATCGTAAAAACAGCTGAAAAATAGTAAAAAGCAGCTAACTTATCGTCAAAAAAGCAAAAAAATAGTAAAAAAATGTTTGGAATCGTCAAAACAAGGTAAAACATTTCCAAAACAGAAAACAAATTGTAAAAAAACGGCTAAAAATCATCAAAACAGCAACTATCGTGAAAAAAAGATAAAAATCGTCAAAAACAGCTAAAATATTCGTCACGAACCGCTATAAAATTATCAAAATAGCTTAAAGATCGTCAAAAATAGCTATAGAATCGTAAAAAAATTTAAAAATCGCAAAAAACAGCTAGGAAATTCGTAAAAACAGCTAACAAATCGTAAAAAGAGCTAAAAATAGTCAAAACAACTAAAAATTGTTAAGTAAAGCTAAAACATCGTCAAAAAAAGCTAAAATTTCCTTTTAAAAAATGATTAAAAATCGTCAAAAACAGCTGAAATATCGTCAAAAACCGCTATGAAATCGTCAAAATATATTACAAACGTAAATGACAATTTTTGAGCTTTTGACGATTTTTAGCTGTTTTTGACGTAGTTTTAACGAATTTTTAGCTGTTTTGACGATTTTTCAGCTGTTAATGACGATTTGTTTAGCATTTTTTAGCTTCTTTTGACGATTTTTAGCATTTTTACGATTTTATAGCTATTTCTGACGATTTTGTAGCTATATTGACGATTTTTTTTGCTGTTCCTGACGAATGTTTTAGCTGCTATTGACGATTTTAATTTTTTTTCACGAATTTATGCTGTTATGATACTTTTTATCATTTCTTTACGATTTTTAGCTGCTTTAAAGATTTTTAACATGATTTTAAGATTTCATAGCTATTTTCGACGATTTTCTATCTATTTTGACGATTTTGTAGCTGTTTTTTGACCAATTTTTTAGCTGTTCTTGACGATTTCTGTCATTTTTACGAATTGTTGCTGTTTTGACAATCTTTTAGCCATTTTGACGAATTTAATTAATTTGTTTATGTTTTATTATCTTTTTTGACAATTTCATATGTGTTTTTTTCGATTGTAAGCTTTTTTGACGATCGTCCAGCTGTTTTTGACGATTTATATATTTTTTTAAAGATTTTCTTCTTGTTTTTGGCAAACGGTTTAGCTTTTTTTGACGATTCCTTACATTTTTACGATTTTTTTTGCTTTTTTGACGATTTATTTGCTGTATTTGACGATGTTTTAGCATTTTTTAGGATTATTTAGCTTAGTTTACGATTTAAGGCAATTTATTTACGATTTCAAAGCTATTTTTAACGATTTTGTAGCTATATTGTGGATTTTTTGCTGTTCCTGAGGAATGTTTTAGATGCTTTTGACGATTTTCATCATTCTATTTGCGATTTTTTGCTGTTTTGATTATTTTTTATCAGTTTTTTACGATTTTTTTAGTTGTTTTGACAATTTTCTAGCTCTTTTTTTAATTTAGTAGCTGCTTTTTCGAATTAATAGCTGTTTTTGGCGATTTTTAACATTTTTTACGATTTTATAGCTATTTCTGACGATTTTTAGCTATTTTGATGATTTTTAGCGGTTTTTGACGAATGTTTTGGCTGATTTTTTTTGGACGATTTCTATCATTTTTTACAATTTTTTGCTGTTTTGAAGATTTTTTGTTTTTTAGGTTTTTTTAGCTGTTTTTTACGATTTTTTAGCGTTGTTTTACGATTTTTTATCTGTTTTTGACGATTTTATAGCAGGTTTGACGATTTTAAGCATTTCTTTGCGATTTTTTTTGCAGTTTTAGTACGATATTGTAAATTTTTATACGAATTTATAGCTGTTTATAGTAATTTATAGACGATTTTTTTAGCTATTTCGGCGATTTTGTTTCTGTTTTTGACATACTTTTTATGATTTTTTAGCTCTTTAGACGATTTTTTAGCTTTTCTTGACGATTTTTCGTCTGTTTTTGACGATTTGTTTAGTATTTTTCAGGATTTTTTAGCTTTTTTTTAACGACTTTTAGCATTTTTTTAACGATTTTATAGCTATTTCTGACGATTTTTTAGCTATCTTGATGAATCCAAGCGGTTTTTGACGAATGTTTTAGCTGTTTTTGACGATTTCTATAATTTTTTGCTGCTCTGACGATTTTTTTAGCTTTTTTTGATGATTTTTTAGTATTACTTAACGATTATTTACATTTTCTTGACGATTTTTGGATTTTTTACGATATATTAGCTGCTTTTACGATTTTTTATCGTTGTTTTACGATTTTATGCTGTTATGATAATTTTTATCATTTCTTTACAATTTTTAGATGTTTTGAAGTTTTTTTTAGTTGTTTTGACAATCTTTTAGCTAATTTTATGATTTGTTAGCTGTTTTTACGAATTTATTGCTGTTTTTGACTAATTTTAACATTTTTTACGATTTTATAGCTATTTTTGATGAATTTTAATCTATTTGGACGATTATTAGCTGTTTTTGATGAACCTTTTAGCTGTTTTTGACGATTTCTATCATTGTTTTACGATTTTTTGCTGTTTTGACGATTTTTTTGCTGTTAATGACATTTTTTTTAGATGTTTTGACAAATTTTATCCTTTCTGACGGTTTATAGAATTTTCTTACGATTTTTATCTGTCTTGAAAATTATTTAGCTGCTTTTGGCGGATTTTTAGCTGATTTTGACGATTTTAAGGAGTTTTTTTTCCGATTTCTTAACTGTTTTAAAGCATTTACAGCTGTATTTATAATCATTAAAATAGCTAAAAAAATCGTCGAAAATAGCTATGAAATCTTAAAATCACCTTAAGAATCGTCAAAAACCGCTATAAATTCGTAAAAAAGCTATAAAATCGTACAAAAACAGCTAAAAAATATTCAAGACAGCTAAAAAAATCGTAAAGAAATGCTAAAAATCGTGAAAACATCAAAAAAATTGTCAAAAACAGCTAAAATATGGTAAAACAATGATAAAAAATCGTCAAAACAGCAGAAATATCGTCAAAAACCGCTATGAAATCGTCAAAATAGCTTTGAAACGTAAATAAACAGCTGAAAAATCGTCAAAAAGTAAAAAAAAAAACATAAACAATGATAAAAATCGTCAGAAACAGCTGAAAAGCGTCACAAACAGTAAAAACATGGTCAAGAACAACTAAAAATTCGTAAAAAGAGCTCTAAAATCGTAAAAAACAACTTAAAAAATTTCAAATCAGCTAAAAATATCGAAAAAAATGCTAAAAATCGTCAAAAAATGTACTAAATCCGTAAACAATTTTCAAAAATCATCAAAAACAGCTTAAAAATCGTACAATCATCAAATATCGTTAGAAATGCTAAAAATAGTCAAAACAGCTAAAACATTGTCAAAATCAGCTGAAATTTCGTCAAAAACGACTTTGAAATTGTCAAAACAGCTTTTAAACGTAAATAAACAGCTGAAAATTCTTCAAAAAAACTAAAAAAACCTAAAAAAGGATAGAACTCGTCAAAAAAGCTAAAAATCGTCAAAACAGCAGAAATATCGTCGAAAACCGCTATGAAATCGTCAAAATAGCTTTGAAACGTAAATAAACAGCTGAAAAATCGTCAAAAAGTAAAAAAAAAAAAACATAAACAATGATAAAAATCGTCAGAAACAGCTGAAAAGCGTCACAAACAGTAAAAACATGGTCAAGAACAACTAAAAATTCGTAAAAAGAGATAGAAATAGATAGAAATCCTGAAAAATGAGAACATCGCAAAAAACAGCAGAAAAATTGTCAAAAATAGCTAACAAATCGTCAAAAAAAATCGTAAAAATGTTTGGAATCGTCAAAAAAGCTTAACAATTTGCCATAAACAGCTAGAAAATCTTTAAAAAATATATAAAAAACATCAAAAACAGATGGAAAATCGTCAAAAAAGCTTACAATCGAAAAAAATACCTATGATATCGTAAAAAAAGCTAATAAAACGTGAACAAAATGATAATACTCGTCAAAATGGCTACAAAATCGTCAAAACAGCAAAAAACGTAAAAATTGATAAAAAAAACGTCAAAAACAGCTAAAACAGCTAAAACATTCGTAAAAACAGCTACAAAATCGTCAAAATAGCTAAAAAAATCGTCTAAAATAGCTATGAAATCTTAAAATCATGTTAAAAATCGTCAAAAGAGATATAATTCATAAAAAAAGCTATAAAATCGTACAAAAACAGCTAAAAAATCGTAAAAAGTGCGTCAAAAACAGCTAAAAATCGTAAAAAGTGCGTCAAAAACAGCTAAAAATCGTCACAAACAGCAAAAAATCCTAAAAAATGATAAAAATTATCAAAACAGCATAAATCGTAAAAAATTATGAAAATCGTCAATAGCAGCTTAAACATTCCTCAAGAACAGCAAACAAATCGTCAATATACCAACAAAATCGTCAGAAATAGCTATAAAATCGTAACAAAATGCTTAAAATCTTCAAAAAAAATGCAAAAAAATCATAAAAAATACTAAAAAAATCGTAAAAACAGCTGAAAAATAGTAAAAAGCATTATCGTCAAAAAAGCAAAAAAATAGTAAAAAAATGTTTGGAATCGTCAAAACAAGGTAAAACATTTCCAAAACAGAAAACAAATTGTAAAAAAACGGCTAAAAATCATCAAAACAGCAACTATCGTGAAAAAAAGATAAAAATCGTCAAAAACAGCTAAAATATTCGTCACGAACCGCTATAAAATTATCAAAATAGCTTAAAGATCGTCAAAAATAGCTATAGAATCGTAAAAAAATTTAAAAATCGCAAAAAACAGCTAGGAAATTCGTAAAAACAGCTAACAAATCGTAAAAAGAGCTAAAAATAGTCAAAACAACTAAAAATTGTTAAGTAAAGCTAAAACATCGTCAAAAAAAGCTAAAATTTCCTTTTAAAAAATGATTACAAATCGTCAAAAACAGCTGAAATATCGTCAAAAACCGCTATGAAATCGTCAAAATATCTTACAAACGTAAATGACAATTTTTGAGCTTTTGACGATTTTTAGCTGTTTTTGACGTAGTTTTAACGAATTTTTAGCTGTTTTTTCAGCTGTTAATGACGATTTGTTTAGCATTTTTTAGCTTCTTTGACGATTTTTAGCATTTTTACGATTTTATAGCTATTTCTGACGATTTTGTAGCTATATTGACGATTTTTTTGCTGTTCCTGACGAATGTTTTAGCTGCTATTGACGATTTTAATTTTTTTTCACGAATTTATGCTGTTATGATACTTTTTATCATTTCTTTACGATTTTTAGCTGCTTTAAAGATTTTTAACATGATTTTAAGATTTCATAGCTATTTTCGACGATTTTCTATCTATTTTGACGATTTTGTAGCTGTTTTTGACCAATTTTTTAGCTGTTCTTGACGATTTCTGTCATTTTTACGAATTGTTGCTGTTTTGACAATCTTTTAGCCATTTTGACGAATTTAATTAATTTGTTTATGTTTATTATCTTTCTTGACAATTTCATATGTGTTTTTTTCGATTGTAAGCTTTTTGACGATCGTCCAGCTGTTTTTTGACGATTTATATATTTTTTTAAAGATTTTCTTCTTGTTTTTGGCAAACGGTTTAGCTTTTTTGACGATTCCTTACATTTTACGATTTTTTTGCTTTTTTGACGATTTATTTGCTGTATTTGACGATGATTTTGCTGTTTTTGACGATTTGTTTGAGCATTTTTTAGGATTATTTAGCTTAGTTTACGATTTAAGGCATTTATTTACGATTTCAAAGCTATTTATAACGATTTGTAGCTATATTGTGGATTTTTTGCTGTTCCTGAGGAATGTTTTAGATGCTTTTGACGATTTTCATCATTCTATTTGCGATTTTTTGCTGTTTTGATTATTTTTCATCAGTTTTTTACGATTTTTTTAGTTGTTTTGACAATTTTCTAGCTCTTTTTTTAATTTAGTAGCTGCTTTTTCGAATTAATAGCTGTTTTTGGCGATTTTTAACATTTTTTACGATTTTATAGCTATTTCTGACGATTTTTAGCTATTTTGATGATTTTTAGCGGTTTTTGGACGAATGTTTTGGCTGATTTTTTTGGACGATTTCTATCATTTTTTACAATTTTTTGCTGTTTGAAGATTTTTTGTTTTTAGGTTTTTTAGCTGTTTTTACGATTTTTTAGCGTTGTTTTACGATTTTTTATCTGTTTTTGACGATTTTATAGCTGGTTTGACGATTTTAAGCATTTCTTTGCGATTTTTTTGCAGTTTTAGTACGATATTGTAAATTTTTATACGAATTTATAGCTGTTTATAGTAATTTATAGACGATTTTTTTAGCTATTTCGGCGATTTTGTTTCTGTTTTTGACATACTTTTTATGATTTTTTAGCTCTTTAGACGATTTTTTAGCTTTTCTTGACGATTTTTCGTCTGTTTTGACGATTTGTTTAGTATTTTTCAGGATTTTTAGCTTTTTTTAACGACTTTTAGCATTTTTTAACGATTTTATAGCTATTTCTGACGATTTTTTAGCTATCTTGATGAATCAAGCGGTTTTTTACGAATGTTTTAGCTGTTTTTGACGATTTCTATAATTTTTTGCTGTTTTGACGATTTTTTTAGCTTTTTTGATGATTTTTTAGTATTACTTAACGATTATTTACATTTTCTTGACGATTTTTGGATTTTTTACGATATATTAGTTGTTTTTACGATTTTTTATCGTTGTTTTACGATTTTGTTGCTGTTATTGACGATTTCTTAACTGTTTTTGACAATTTTTAGCATTTCTTTCCGATTTTTTTGCTGTTTTTGTACAATTTTGTAGCTTTTTATGAATTTATAGCTGTTTTCGGCGATTTTTAACATGATTTTAAGATTTCATAGCAATTTTACGATTTTTTTTAGCTATATTGACGATTATTTAGCTTTACTTAATAATTTTTAGCTGTTGTTACGATTTTTTAGCTGTTCTTGACGATTTTTCAGCTCTTTTTGACGATATGTTTAGCATTTTTCAGGATTTTTTAGCTTTATTTTATCGACTTTTAGCATTTTTAACAATTATATAGCTATTTCTGAAAATTCTGTAGCTATGTTGACGATTTTTTTGCTAATCTTGATGAATGTTTTAGCTGCTATTGACGTTTTTCATCATCTTTTTCACGATTTTATGCTGTTATGATAATTTTTATCATTTCTTTACAATTTTTAGATGTTTTGAAGTTTTTTTTAGTTGTTTTGACAATCTTTTAGCTAATTTATGATTTGTTAGCTGTTTTACGAATTTATTGCTGTTTTTGACTAATTTTAACATTTTTTACGATTTTATAGCTATTTTTGATGAATTTTAATCTATTTGGACGATTATTAGCTGTTTTTGATGACCTTTTAGCTGTTTTTGACGATTTCTATCATTGTTTTACGATTTTTTGCTGTTTTGACGATTTTTTTGCTGTTCATGACATTTTTTTTAGATGTTTTGACAAATTTTATCCTTTCTGACGGTTTATAGAATTTTCTTACGATTTTTATCTGTCTTGAAAATTATTTAGCTGCTTTTGGTGGATTTTTAGCTGATTTTGACGATTTTAAGGAGTTTTTTTTTCCGATTTCTTAACTGTTTTAAAGCATTTACAGCTGTATTTATAATCATTAAAATAGCTAAAAAAATCGTCGAAAATAGCTATGAAATCTTAAAATCACCTTAAAAATCGTCAAAACCGCTATAAATTCGTAAAAAAGCTATAAAATCGTACAAAAACAGCTAAAAAATGTTCAAGACAGCTAAAAAAATCGTAAAGAAATTCTAAAATCGTGAAAACATCAAAAAAATTGTCAAAAACAGCTAAAATATGGTAAAACAATGATAAAAAATCGTCAAAACAGCAGAAATATCGTCAAAAACCGCTATGAAATCGTCAAAATAGCTTTGAAACGTAAATAAACAGCTGAAAAATCGTCAAAAAGTAAAAAAAAAACATAAACAATGATAAAAATCGTCAGAAACAGCTGAAAAGCGTCACAAACAGTAAAAACATGGTCAAGAACAACTAAAAATTCGTAAAAAGAGCTCTAAAATCGTAAAAAACAACTTAAAAAATTTCAAATCAGCTAAAAATATCGAAAAAAATGCTAAAAAATCGTCAAAAAATGTACTAAATCCGTAAACAATTTTCAAAAATCATCAAAAACAGCTTAAAAATCGTACAATCATCAAATATCGTTAGAAATGCTAAAAATAGTCAAAACAGCTAAAACATTGTCAAAATCAGCTGAAATTTCGTCAAAAACGACTTTGAAATTGTCAAAACAGCTTTTAAACGTAAATAAACAGCTGAAAATTCTTCAAAAAAACTAAAAAAACCTAAAAAAGGATAGAACTCGTCAAAAAAGCTAAAAATCGTCAAAACAGGAGAAATATCGTCAAAAACCGCTATGAAATCGTCAAAATAGCTTTGAAACGTAAATAAACAGCTGAAAAATCGTCAAAAAGTAAAAAAAAAAACATAAACAATGATAAAAATCGTCAGAAACAGCTGAAAAGCGTCACAAACAGTAAAAACATGGTCAAGAACAACTAAAAATTCGTAAAAAGAGCTCTAAAATCGCAAAAAACAGCTTAAAAAATTTCAAATCAGCTAAAAATATCGAAAAAAATGCTAAAAATCGTCAAAAATGTACTAAATCCGTAAACAATTTTAAAAAATCATCAAAACAGCTTAAAAATCGTACAATCATCAAATATCGTTAGAAATGCTAAAAATAGTCAAACAGCTAAAACATTGTCAAAATCAGCTGAAATTTCGTCAAAAACGACTTTGAAATTGTCAAAACAGCTTTTAAACGTAAATAAACAGCTGAAAATTCTTCAAAAAAAACTAAAAAAACCTAAAAAGGATAGAACCCGTCAAAAAAGCTAAAAATCGTCACAAACAGTAAAAAAATGGTCAAGTACAGCTGAAATTCGTTAAAACAGCTCCTAAATCGTAAAAAACAGCTTAAACATATTTCGAAACAGCTGAATAATCGTAAAAGAACGGTAAAAATCGTCAAAAAAAGGATAAAAAATCCTTAATTTATGCTAAAAAAGTATCAAACAACAGCTTAAAAATCGTCAAAACAGCAAAAAATTCGTCAAGAACAGCAAAAAATCGACAATATAGCAACAATATAGTCAAAAATAGCTATAAAATCGTAGAAAAAAGTTAAAAATCGTCAAAAGAGGCTAGAAAATCCTGAAAAATGAGAACATCGCAAAAAACAGCAGAAAAATTGTCAAAAATAGCTAACAAATCGTCAAAAAAAATCGTAAAAATGTTTGGAATCGTCAAAAAAGCTTAACAATTTGCCATAAACAGCTAGAAAATCTTTAAAAAATATATAAAAAACATCAAAAACAGATGGAAAATCGTCAAAAAAGCTTACAATCGAAAAAAATACCTATGATATCGTAAAAAAAGCTAATAAAACGTGAACAAAATGATAATACTCGTCAAAATGGCTACAAAATCGTCAAAACAGCAAAAAACGTAAAAATTGATAAAAAAAACGTCAAAAACAGCTAAAACAGCTAAACATTTCTTTACGATTTTTAGCTGCTTTAAAGATTTTTAACATGATTTTAAGATTTCATAGCTATTTCGACGATTTTCTATCTATTTTGACGATTTTGTAGCTGTTTTTGACCAATTTTTTAGCTGTTCTTGACGATTTCTGTCATTTTTACGAATTGTTGCTGTTTTGACAATCTTTTAGCCATTTTGACGAATTTAATTAATTTTTTTATGTTTTATTATCTTTTTTGACAATTTCATATGTGTTTTTTTCGATTGTAAGCTTTTTTGACGATCGTCCAGCTGTTTTGACGATTTATATATTTTTTTAAAGATTTCTTCTTGTTTTTGGCAAACGGTTTAGCTTTTTTTGACGATTCCTTACATTTTTACGATTTTTTTGCTTTTTTGACGATTTATTTGCTGTATTTGACGATGTTTTAGCTGTTTTTGACGATTTTCATCATTCTATTTGCGATTTTTTGCTGTTTTGATTATTTTCATCAGTTTTTTACGATTTTTTTAGTGTTTTGACAATTTTCTAGCTCTTTTTTAATTTAGTAGCTGCTTTTTCGAATTAATAGCTGTTTTGGCGATTTTTAACATTTTTTACGATTTTATAGCTATTTCTGACGATTTTTAGCTATTTTGATGATTTTTAGCGGTTTTTGACGATGTTTTGGCTGATTTTTTTTGGACGATTTCTATCATTTTTTACAATTTTTTGCTGTTTTGAAGATATTTTGTTTTTTAGGTTTTTTTAGCTGTTTTTACGATTTTTTAGCGTTGTTTTTACGATTTTTTATCTGTTTTTGACGATTTTATAGCTGGTTTGACGATTTTAAGCATTTCTTTGCGATTTTTTTGCAGTTTTAGTACGATATTGTAAATTTTTATACGAATTTATAGCTGTTTATAGTAATTTATAGACGATTTTTTAGCTATTTCGGCGATTTTGTTTCTGTTTTTGACATACTTTTTATGATTTTTTTAGCTCTTTAGACGATTTTTTAGCTTTTCTTGACGATTTTTCGTCTGTTTTTGACGATTTGTTTAGTATTTTTCAGGATTTTTTAGCTTTTTTTTTAACGACTTTTAGCATTTTTTAACGATTTTTATAGCTATTTCTGACGATTTTTTAGCTATCTTGATGGATCCAAGCGGTTTTTTACGAATGTTTTAGCTGTTTTTGACGATTTCTATAATTTTTGCTGTTTTGACGATTTTTTTAGCTTTTTTGATGATTTTTTAGTATTACTTAACGATTATTTACATTTTCTTGACGATTTTTGGATTTTTTACGATATATTAGTTGTTTTTACGATTTTTTATCGTTGTTTTACGATTTTGTTGCTGTTATTGACGATTTCTTAACTGTTTTGACAATTTTTAGCATTTCTTTCCGATTTTTTTGCTGTTTTTGTACAATTTTGTAGCTTTTATGAATTTATAGCTGTTTTCGGCGATTTTTAACATGATTTTAAGATTTCATAGCAATTTTTACGATTTTTTTTAGCTATATTGACGATTATTTAGCTTTACTTAATAATTTTTAGCTGTTGTTACGATTTTTTAGCTGTTCTTGACGATTTTTCAGCTCTTTTTGACGATATGTTTAGCATTTTTCAGGATTTTTTAGCTTTATTTTATCGACTTTTAGCATTTTTTAACAATTATATAGCTATTTCTGAAAATTCTGTAGCTATGTTGACGATTTTTTTGCTAATCTTGATGAATGTTTTAGCTGCTATTGACGTTTTTCATCATCTTTTCACGATTTTATGCTGTTATGATAATTTTTATCATTTCTTTACAATTTTTAGATGTTTTGAAGTTTTTTTTAGTTGTTTTGACAATCTTTTAGCTAATTTTATGATTTGTTAGCTGTTTTTACGAATTTATTGCTGTTTTTGACTAATTTTAACATTTTTTACGATTTTATAGCTATTTTGATGAATTTTAATCTATTTGGACGATTATTAGCTGTTTTGATGAACCTTTTAGCTGTTTTTTGACGATTTCTATCATTGTTTTACGATTTTTTGCTGTTTTGACGATTTTTTTGCTGTTCATGACATTTTTTTTAGATGTTTGACAAATTTTATCCTTTCTGACGGTTTATAGAATTTTCTTACGATTTTTATCTGTCTTGAAAATTATTTAGCTGCTTTTGGTGGATTTTTAGCTGATTTTGACGATTTTAAGGAGTTTTTTTTCCGATTTCTTAACTGTTTTAAAGCATTTACAGCTGTATTTATAATCATTAAAATAGCTAAAAAAAATCGTCGAAAATAGCTATGAAATCTTAAAATCACCTTAAAAATCGTCAAAAAACCGCTATAAATTCGTAAAAAAGCTATAAAATCGTACAAAAACAGCTAAAAAATGTTCAAGACAGCTAAAAAAATCG